>CM059801.1:24950000-26210000 GCA_030435695.1 Brachymystax lenok tsinlingensis
CCCACCTCTCACAGCGACTGTATCCCAGACCCCACCTCTCTCAGCGACTGTATCCCAGACCCCACCTCTCACAGCGACTGTATCCCAGACCCCACCTCTCACAGCGACTGGGCTGCAGCTATAGTGCAGCTATATGGGGGTAGGACCATAGTCCTATGCTAGCAGCCAAATTCCCCTTCCAGACACAAATCTGAACCTCAGTCAGCGCCCACATCCACACTTCCCAAATACCCTACTCACTATCCCTCTCCCCTAGCCCACTACTCTCAGCACTATCCCTCCGTCTCACATACCCCTAGCACCCTACCCTCTGCTACCACTACCCGTAGCACCCTAACCCCTACCCCTAGCACACTACCCTCTGCTACCCCTACCCGTAGCACCCTAACCCCTAACCCTAGAACCCTACCTAACCCTACCTACCCGCCAGTCCATAAGCATGTGTTCCATCCCTGACCCGTGGAGTCACATGAGTTAACCCAGACTCTCATTCACACGCAAAAACACTCATCCAATGCACAGCCACACTCTTTTTTCTTCTTCACACACAAACCTCTTTTCTTCTTTCTCTCCGTTCGCTCCAGGTTCCCCTAATCCTACACGCCCCCCTTCGCCCCTTCTACTGAACCCCCCCTCCTCTCACTCCTTCCCTTTTCCTTGTCCACCTCTTCTTTTCCCATTTTGTCCCACTTGTAAGGTTTCTCTAATCCAGCAACCCCTCTTTCGAAAAACCCTCCAGCTCCGTCCTCCACCTCTCCCTCTCCTTCTTCCCCTTTCCTCCCCTCCTCCCCCTGTCCTCTATCTGAGGGGCAGTTCTCCGGACTCATACACTGGCCAGTGTATGAGTGTGTGTCTGTCGGTCTGTCTGTCTGAGCCATTACCTTTTACACCTGCCTGCCCCTGCCTGCTGCATGGCTGAAGGGTAAAAGGCCCTCGCCTCTTTGGGACACCATATTTCATTCATCATTACAGAGCAGCTCTGCGGGAGCCACGGCATGGTGTGTGTGTGTGTGTGTGTGTGTGTGTGTGTGTGTGTGTGTCACACTGAGGTTAAGGCGCTCTTCTCACATGGCCACTGTCCTGTCCTGTCATCCCTGTCCTGTCCTCCCTGTCCTGTCCTGTCCTGTCCTACCTGTCCTGTCATCCTTGTCCTGTCCTGTCATCCCTGTCCTGTCATCCCTGTCCTGTCCTGTCCTGTCATCCCTGTCCTGTCCTGTCATCCCTGTCCTGTCCTGTCATCATGTTGAGTGTAAATGATGATATATGTTCAGAGCCAATACAACCCAGTCTTGTGAGTGACTGTGAGTGTGAGTGAGAGAGGGTGAGGGTGAGAGTGAGTGAGTGAGTGAGGGTTAGTGAGAGTGAGTGAGTGAGAGGCAAAGACCATGTATGTTTGTGTATATGAGTCATTATGCTGTGAATAGAAGGTGTAGTCACATCTGCTTGGCTTGTGGGTCCTTTCTGCTTGTCTACTTCATATAGATGTCAACTTAATGTATATGTCATATGTGTTTGTGTGTGTATGTCTACATGTGGTCAACTGACATGTCATGGTTATACCATAGTAGCTAATAACTTCAAAGCACTGCCATTTCTTTGTTAAACCCTTTTTTGTTATGTATTTATCCTTTATTTAAGTCAGTTAAGAACAAATTCTTATTTTCAATGACGGCCTACCAAAAGGCAAAAAGCCTCCTGCGGGACGGGGGCTGGGATTAACATTAAAACAAATACACACATCACGACAAGAAAGACAACACAACACTACATAAAGAGAGACCTAAGACAACAACATAGCAAGCCAGCAACACATGACAACACAGCATGGTAGCAACACAACATGACAACAACATGGTAGCAACACAACATGACAACAACATGGTAGCAACACAACATGGTAGCAGCACAAAAACATGGTGCAAACAGTATTGGGCAAAATCAACAGCACAAAGGTCAAGAAGGTAGAGACAATACATCACAAAGCAGCCACAACTGTCAGTAAGAGTCCATGATTGAGTCTTTGAAGAGATTGAGATTGTTTGTTGCAGCTCGTTCCAGTCACTAGTTGAAGCGAACTGAAAAGGGATGTGTGTGCTTTGGGGACCTTTAACAGAATGTGACTGGCAGAACGGGTGTTGTATGTGGAGGATGAGGGCTGCAGTAGATATCTCAGATCGGGGGGAGTGAAGCCTTAGAGGGTTTTATAAATAAGCATCAACCAGTGGGTCTTGCGACGGGTATACAGAGATGACCAGTTTACAGAGTGCAGTGATGTGTCCTATAAGGAGCATTGGTGGCAAATCTGATGGCCGAATGGTAAAGAACATCTAACCGCTCAAGAGCACCCTTACCTGTTGATCTATAAATGATGTCTCCGTAATCTAGCATGGGTAGGATGGTCATCTGAATCTGGGTTAGTTTGGCAGCTGGGGTGAAAGAGGAGCGATTACGATCGAGGAAACCAAGTCTAGATTTAACGTTAGCCTGCAGCTTTGATATGTGCTGAGAGAAGGACAGTGTACCCTTACTGACAGACACACACACACACACATTTGGGACACACGCACACGCACGCACACACACACACACACACACACACACACACACACACACACACAAGCCCGTCAGTTTCTGAGTTATTGGGGTCAAGCAGAGAAGCGGAGAGCCCGGTTGGCCACTTACAGCAACAACACACTAACTCAATAAACAGAGTCTGTGTCAAAAGACGTGCGCCCTATAAGGAATAGGATGCCATTTGGGACACAGTCAGTATGTCCTGAGCAGGCTGGAATCCACATCAAACCTCCTGTACTCAAACAGACCCCTATATCAATGGGACTTGTCCTCCACGACTTCACATACATTTAATAAGACATGGTACTATGTGCTGTATGCCAAGTTAATAATTTTCTCCTTTTGTTATACACTCTCTATGTTCATTGTTTAAGGTACGCAAGACAGCATACGACACACAAACACAGTTCTTAACTGAGATACTCTAACATCATGCTGCAGTTTTCAGCCAAGACAGCATACGACACACAAACACGGTTCTTAACTGAGATACTCTAACATCATGCTGCAGTTTTCAGCCAAGACAGCATACGACACACAAACACGGTTCTTAACTGAGATACTCTAACATCATGCTGCAGTTTTCAGCCAAGACAGCATACGACACACAAACACGGTTCTTAACTGAGATACTCTAACATCATGCTGCAGTTTTCAGCCAAGACAGCATACGACACACAAACACGGTTCTTAACTGAGATACTCTAACATCATGCTGCAGTTTTCAGCCAAGACAGCATACGACACACAAACACGGTTCTTAACTGAGATACTCTAACATCATGCTGCAGTTTTCAGCCAAGACAGCATACGACACACAAACACGGTTCTTAACTGAGATACTCTAACATCATGCTGCAGTTTTCAGCCTTGGGGTGTTATGGGATGTAACTGCCTCCTAACGTCTGACATCGCCATAACCTCTCCTTTTACCGTCTGGAAATATATCCTTTAAGAAATGTCCAAACAAAACTCTGTCCAACTAAACTATGTCTGTTAATACTGAGCTGGTGTGTGTGTGTGTGCGTACATTCTCATTGCTGGATTGACCTCTTCTCTCAGACATACTGTATCATTGCCTTGAGCTTATCTGCACCCGGAGCCTCTGCCTGTCTCTGTCTCTCTGTCTCTCTGTCTCTCTGCCTGTCTCTGTCTCTCTGTCTCTCTGCCTGTCTCTGTCTCTCTGTCTCTCTGTCTCTCTGCCTGTCTCTGTCTGTCTGTCTGTCTCTCTCTGTCTCTGTCTCTGTCTCTGTCTCTGTCTCTGTCTCTCTCTCTCTCTCACAGACACACACAGCAAGGTCAAGAATACTGAGTTGTTCCGGTAGTAAGAATGTATTCTCCCTGCAGCAAGTCTCAATCCCTGACCCCTTACAGCTAAAGATACTTAAAAACAACTGTGAACAAGAGACAATAACTCCTTTAGTGCCTTACTTAACAAGCCTCAATGAAAATCCCAATAGAGCAACACTTAAGTCTTCACTAAAAAACACTAGCCGTCTCCTCTCACTTTTCAGCAATAGTCTAATTGCCTGTCTTCAAATGTCTTAAAAAAACGACAAGCTTCATACCCTACAGGTAGACGTTGGCCTTAGACCCAGATCTAGGATCAGCTTATGCTAGTGGGAAACAGAAAATTGACCTTAGTTCACCGCCTAGGGATAACTCCTACTCTACATCATACAGTACCCCACTATCCTACAGAAGAACCACAGTAGTTCATGCCTCTAGTAGTGTGTGTGTGTGTGTGTGTGTGTGTGTGTGTGTGTGTGTGTGTGTGTGTGTGTGTGTGTGTGTGTGTGTGTGTGTGTGTGTGTGTGTGTGTGTGTGTGTGTGTGTGTGTGTGTAGTGTAGTGTAGTGTGTGATGAAACTCACTAGTGGCGAGAGTTCCACTCAATGTAGTACTGATGTAGTATTGATGCAACCTGACATCAACATCATGCATAGCTCTCTGTAATGAGAACAGTTCTATCTACTCTGCCAGTGTGTTTGACAGAATTCCTTGCTAGAACTGTACATGCACCAGGTTGAACACTTAACATTTAAGACCTTTCAATGTCTGTTTATATAGCTCAAGACTGAGGAAAATAATTGCTGAATAAGTCTATTTCTCTGTCATATTCTGTCACAGTTGTATGTTCACAGTCAGCAAGGAAGTAAAACTGTCTCGTTACCAGGTTGGAATAGTTTTATTTGCCTTCATCTGTGATAATGAGTTTTTTTCAATTTAATATATAAACCCTGGATTGCTGATGCCATGTATTGGCCAATGAGAGGCTTTGAAGCCACTGGTCGGCCATATTGGTGTCACGTCCAGGCCTGAAAAGACAGGCTGGCGTGTTTTTGCTTTGGTTTTGGTGTAGGGTTTTTGTTAGAGGCAGCTGTGTGTCGTTGTCTCTAATTGGGAACCATATATATATTTGGGGTTTTCATTTAGGTTTTGTGGGTGATTGTTTGGTCATAGCTGAGCTTGTTTGTGTTTAGTGTGTTCGACTTCACGGTCTTCGTTACGTTTACCTTTTGTTGTTTACCCAGTTACGTGAGTTTCGTTCTGTATAATAAACATGTATACTGGATGCCTCGCTGCGCCTTGGTCTGTCGCTCATGAAGATCGTGACAGAATCACCCACCATAAAAGGACCAAGCAGCGAGAGACCCGGGAGTCCTGGACTTGGGAGGAAATATTAGCTGGGAAGGGACCTTGGGGGAAGACGGAGGATTATCGTCACCCCAGGGAGGAAAAAGCGTCGGAAAACGAGCATCGTTACCCTAAGAGGAGGATGGAAGCGGCGATGACTGAGCGAGGGAGCTACGAGGATATATATGGAGCGTGGAACCCGGAGAGGGAGAGATACGTTGGAACTCGCCTGGCACGGAAACCCGAAAGACAGCCCCAAAATTTTTTGGGGGCACACGAGGAGTTTGGCCGGTTCAGGAGGGACTCCTGAGCCAACTCCTCGTGCTTTGTGGAGAGAACATTGGGGAGAGCGGTGCACAGAGAGGACACCGTGTTATGCAGTTTTGCGCACTGTTTCTCCTGTGCGCATTCACAGCCCGGTGCGGGAGATTCCAGCGCCACTCGTCTGTCAGGCTACATTGAGTGTGCAGCCTGGTAGAGTGGTGCCGGCTCAGCGCTCCTGGTCTCCGGTACGCCTCCTAGGACCTGGATATCCTGCACCGGTTCTGCGTTCAGTATCTCCGGTACGTGTCCACAGCCCAGTGCGAGAGATCCCAGCGCCACTCGTCTGTCAGGCCAAGGTTAGTGTGCTGCCTGGAAGAGTGGTGCCAGCTCTGCGCGCCAGGTCTCCAGTGCGTCTCCTGGGACCAAGATATCCTGCACCAGTCCTACGGGCAGAATCTCCGGTTCGCATCCACAGCCCAGTACGTCCTGTCTCTGCTCCACACTCTAGGATCCCTGTTCTACGCTCCAGGATCCCTGTGCCCGGGGTGGACTCAGTACGTCCTGTCCCTGCTCCACGCTCCAGGATCCCTGTTCCACGCTCCAGGGTCCCTGTGCCCTTGGGGAACCCAGTACGGCCGGTTCCCGCTCCCCGCACCAGAGTGCGCGTCACGAGCCCAGTACGGCCGGTTCCCGCTCCCCGCACCAGAGTGCGCGTCACGAGCTCAGTTCGGCCGGTTCCCGCTCCCCGCACCAGAGTGCCAAAGAGGGTCCCCAGTCCTGCGCCGCCAGTGAGGGTCCCCAGTCCGGCGCTGCCAGTGAGGGTCCCCAGTCCGGCGCCGCCAGAGAGGGTCCCCAGCCCGGGGCCGCCAGAGAGGGTCCCCAGCCCGGGGCCGCCAGAGAGGGTCCCCAGCCCGGCGCCGCCAGAGAGGGTCCCCAGTCCTGCGAATGGCCCAGGGCCTCCGGTGCGTGACTTCGGACCAGCACGGCCAGCACCGGAGCCGCCACCTGGGACAAAGAAACCCACCGAGACCCCCCATGGACTTTTGGGTGGCGCGGTCGAGTCCGCGCCTTTGGGTACTGTCACGCCCAGGCCTGAAAAGACAGGCTGGCGTGTTTTTGCTTTGGTTTTGGTGTAGGGTTTTTGTTCTAGGTGTTGTATTTCTATGTTGGGGTAATGGTTCCCAATTAGAGGCAGCTGTGTGTCGTTGTCTCTAATTGGGAACCATATATATATTTGGGGTTTTCATTTAGGTTTTGTGGGTGATTGTTTGGTCATAGCTGAGCTTGTTTGTGTTTAGTGTGTTCGACTTCACGGTCTTCGTTACGTTTACCTTTTGTTGTTTACCCAGTTACGTGAGTTTCGTTCTGTATAATAAACATGTATACTGGATGCCTCGCTGCGCCTTGGTCTGTCCCTCATGAAGATCGTGACAATTGGCACTCCACAGTAAGAGCAGACCTCTATAGGAATTAATGGATGACATGTTTCAAGGACAAAAGTACATGTATTTAAGTATTTCTTAGTTGTAGTGGGGACAGTAACATTAGTCATGTCTAAAAATTATACTTCAAGGAAAATATATATTTGTATTGTTTTATTTGTATGTATAGTTCAGATAATATCAATTCAAGGTACGGAGTAAGGTGTCTATAATATAATAAATGTGTAAAAAATGAATGTAGACATTCATAAATGCATTTCTATTGCTTCCAAAATATTTTTTTACAATAGTGGGGAGGCATGGTGGATTGAGGCATGGTGGATTGAGGCATGGTGAGGAGGCATGGTGGGGAGGCATGGTGAGGAGGCATGGTGGGGAGGCATGGTGGGGAGGCATGGTGAGGAGGCATGGTGAGGAGGCATGGTGAGGAGGCATGATGGGGAGGCATGATGGTGGGGAGGCATGGTGGGGAGGCATGGTAGGGAGGCATGATGGTGGGGAGGCATGGTAGGGAGGCATGGTAGGGAGGCATGATGGTGGGGAAGCACGATGGTGAGGAGGCATCGTGAGGAAGCATGATGGAGAGGCATGGTGGGGAGGCACGATGGTGAGGAGGCATGGGGAGGAGGCATGGTAGGGAGGCATGATGGTGGGGAGGCATGGTAGGGAGGCATGGTAGGGAGGCATGATGGTGGGGAGGCATGGTGGGGAGGCATGGTGAGGAGGCATGGTAGGGAGGCATGATGGTGGGGAGGCACGATGGTGAGGAGGCATCGTGAGGAAGCATGATGGGGAGGCATGGTGGGGAGGCATGGTGAGGAGGCATGGTGGGGAGGCATGGTGAGGAGGCATGGTGAGGAGGCATGATGATGGGGAGGCATGATGGTGGGGAGGCATGATGGTGGGGAGGCATGGTGGGGAGGCATGGTAGGGAGGCATGATGGTGGGGAGGCATGGTAGGGAGGCATGGTAGGGAGGCATGATGGTGGGGAAGCACGATGGTGAGGAGGCATCGTGAGGAAGCATGATGGGGAGGCATGGTGGGGAGGCACGATGGTGAGGAGGCATGGTGAGGAGGCATGGTAGGGAGGCATGGTGTGGAGGCATGGTAGGGAGGCATGGTAGGGAGGCATGGTGGGGAGGCATGGTGAGGAGGCATGGTAGGGAGGCATGATGGTGGGGAGGCACGATGGTGAGGAGGCATGGTGAGGAGGCATGATGGGGAGGCATGGTGGGGAGGCATGATGGTGAGGAGGCATGGTGAGGAGGCATGATGGGGAGGCATCGTGAGGAAGCATGGTGGGGAGGCACGATGGTGAGGAGGCATGGTGAGGAGGCATGATGGGGAGGCATGGTGGGGAGGCATGATGGTGAGGAGGCATGGTGAGGAGGCATGATGGGGAGGCATGGTGGGGAGGCATGATGGTGAGGAGGCATGATGGTGGGGAGGCATGATGGGGAGGCATGGTGGGGAGGCATGATGGTGGGGAGGCATGATGGTGGGGAGGCATGATGGGGAGGCATGGTGGATTGAGGCATGGTGGGGAGGCATGGTGGATTCAATACAGCGCCCTCTGTCAGTCATCTAGTGTATACATATAAATCATTGGTTTTGTACCGTCTCATTTTAAATTAACAGCATGTTTTTTGGACAGCTCTCATCAGGTTCTTTTGGAAATGAAACAATGAAATAAAGAATGTTTGTCGACATTTAAGGCTGCTCTCGAGACCGCAAAACAGTACACAATGAGACTACTACAAACTGTCTGTCCTTTTGTGTGTTCATGTTGAGTCCCCTCACACACAAGCGCACGTGCACATGCACAAACACACACACATACACACATACACACATACACACCCTCAGTACATCATGGCTTACCTTTAGCAAGCCACTCGCTCATTCAGGAGGACTTCCCATCGATTGTCAGTGTCTCAGCTTGAAGACGGGGTGTGTGTGTGTGTCAGCCTGGCCATTGTTCCACTGTTGTGTTCTATGTGGCGTGAAACTTCTGTGTGTGTAAAACGCCTCAAAGTGCCAAAGAGCCTGTTCATGTTAGACAGTAGTGATGGGGGGAAAATCTATACAGTTACATATCGGGACATTATGTTGGATGTTTTCTCATGGCTCTGCAGCCATCACGTCTTTAAGTCATTATGAATGGGGATGAGATGGGGAGATAATATTACTGTAATGGTGATCACAGTGGCTAATGTAGTTCTATGTCTGTCTGTCTGCCTGGACATACATTAGGGCAACTGTACCTGTACGTGTTGAGGATGACATTGATTGGCTCATTGGGCTATGGAGAAAAATATATTGTGTGTAGAAAAAGTTATTTTTCTTGCATTACCATTGCCCATACCAGATAGGGCTGGGAATTGCTAGGGACCTCAAGATACGATATTATTGCGATACTTCGGTGCCGATACGATATGTATTGCGAAATCTCACGATTCCATATGTATTGCGATTTGATATCGTGATTTAAACGCAATTCGATGTTCCAAACATACTGCTCACCATATGTCTGCTGCAGAGAAACAAGAGAGCATGAGAAAACGAGATTTGATCAGTAATGGAAATAAAAGTTCTGAAAACAAATTGGCTCCCTATTTAAAAAGAAGATGGAGGACAAGCTATGAAGTAAAAATACTGGAGTTTTGGTGCAGGTACAGCCAACTAGCGCAAAAATGATATCCCGATATGTAATTGTAGCGATTCTATTCTCCCATCACTAATACCAGAGTGGGTTCAACATAACTGACTACAAAGAAGGTGGCTAGTGACAGTACAGACAAATCTTTCTACCACTGTCTATTTATTGTGCCGTCTGTCTGTCTGTAGTTCTGTTACTATTACTCACCCCAGATGCAGGGTAGGCCGTCCATCCTAGCTCAGCAGTAGCCACCCGAGTGTCCATCAACGTTTCTACATGAGAGAGAGAGAGAGAGAGAGAGAGAGAGAGAGAGAGAGAGAGAGAGAGAGAGAGGCTAGAGTCAGTTATACAAACAGTGCAGTGCAGTGCAGAGTATGTTCTCATACATTCTCAGTCCTGTTCCATGGTTGAAGTTTAGCCATGAAGGAGCACTTTGATGAGTTTTACTGCGGATAATGACCTGAGTTTGTTCCAGAAAACTTGATGACAGAATTGAAATGACCCTGCTAGATTTATCTTCCACTTCCCTTCTGTTTCAAAATGGCTCTGGCCCTTAGCTCCGGCCCTGCTCTAGTACTTGTGCTGAGCATTATCTCACTGTGTGTGTGTGTGTCTGCCCTTGTGCTTGTGTCCACCAGTGTGTGTGTGTGTGTGCTGAGGGCCAAGCTTTGTGCCATTGTTTACCCAGAGAGATATCCATCATCAGTGTAGAGGGCTCTCCACAGCCTGCCAGGCCATTTCCACTCACGTGTTTACTTTAGAAACACTATCAGAGCACTGACACCCTGATAGCCTGGCCAGAGACAATACACTCAACACACAAAACCATGGACACCATTTGGGTCTCAGGGACAACTCTTGACATGGCATTTATATCCAATCGGCTCACCTTAGTACTAAACAAATCAACAAATGAATACCACCTTCAACAGCCGATTCAAAACGTTTGTCTACAAAGCAGCCATCCTCAAGAGCTCCCAAAATAACAATGTGGTTAATAAGCTACAGACTGAGAGAGGCTTTCAAATGCAAAGCAGACATGCTCATCCACAGACCTTGAGAGGTAGCCTACCTTGGAGAGGTGAATAATTATCTCCATTTCACTTCTCTTCCTCTTTTCTTTTGCCTCTCTCAGAGAATGACGGGTACCCACCCCCACCCTTCTCTTTACCTCCCCCCTCTCCCCTCGCTCTCCCTAACCCTCCCTGACACCCCACAGACAAATAGACCTGGCACCAGTCCCGAGCCATTTGTCAGCCTGTGTTGATTCATATCTGCAGCTTTGGCATACCGTCGGCGTCGCTGAAAGCTAATATTGTTCCAGGTAAGTGAGGACGAGAAACTACGGCCTCAGATTTACTGCTTTTCTATGGGCCAGCACCCCCCTCCTCCTCCCCGAAGAGCTACAGATTGATGAGCACTGTGACCAGACAGCCTCTTCAGCTGGGTAATGATAGATTCATATGATATAATAAGACAGATAGTTTATACTCTGCCAGCAGACGGTTCGTCTTGTTGGAAGTCAGCCAGAGATTATTTCACCTTGGTATATCTTGTGCCAACTGCCAAGGCATGTCTAGGTGTGTCTAGATAGATAAAAGAAGGGTGAGGATATGCCAGGGAGGCGAGTCTAGGTGAGGATATGCCAGGATGGCGTGTCTAGGCCTAGATGTAGAATAAGACTTATTGTACTGACCACAACTAACCTTATTCGATTCTTTATTCTAAACCATATGGCATTACTTGTCTCTTAACTACTGTTGAGGAAAAAGGGTGAAAATAGCATAGGTGATTGATGGGTGAACAGAAGACGGTAGAGGGTGATTTCAGTGTCAATCTCCTCTTCCTGTCAGAAACTGTCCACAGAGCACCAAACCAATTAGCCCTGGTGGATATTCAGCTAAAGGCTTCTGCTGTGCTACTGTAGTCATACACACACACACACACACACACCTGCACACACACACCTGCACACACACGCATACAACGAGACCAATCTCCCACGTTCTTTAGCGCTGACAGCCTTGTTCACATTGGGTTTCATCAGGCAATTGCAATTTTGTCTGTCACTGCTGTCTGCCTGTTGTCTATCTGTCTGTGTCTGTCTGTCTCTCTGCCCATCTGTCTGTCTGCCTGTCAGTCTGTCTGTCGGTCTGCCCGTCGGTCTGTCTGCCCATCTGTCTGATTATACTGTGATGGAGTTCTAAGCACAAGCCACTAGGCTCTGTCATGGGGCCTGCATTCATGGGCTAACTCAGGAGAAATCACTGAGGCTTTAGTCAAACCCCAGAGGGATTGGACCAGCTATTTCTCCTGTCCTATTGAAGAGGTTAGAGGGTGGGGTTAGGAGAGGAGGGGGGTAGTGAGGCAGAGGAAGGAGTGAGGAAGGGGTGTGGTAGGAGGCAGGGGAGACTGATGAGGGTTGGAAACAGAGGGAGGTAGGGCAGAGGGTGAAGTTAAAAACCCAAGGGGGACCACTCGTGTCATGTGGCTAGCCCCCATTAGCAGAGTGTCAGTGCGACAGATGAGTGAATGAGGGATGCTAAATGGGCATTAGGACATTAGGAGAGGGGCTAGACTGAGGTCCCATGGGATGAGGAGAGGGCTTCGCCCCTCCCTATGCCACAGCTCAGGCACCTGTCCACTGTCCATCCCTCCATGGTTTGACAATGTGAAATCATAATGGAGAATGGAGAATATTGAACGGAAATGTTCAATGTAGCATGAAAGGTTCTAGAATGCACACTTGCTTGCTAACCATCCCAATGTGGTGAGGCCTACGTCCCAGACTCCACTCATTTTCCTCACCTTCATGACCACTCACATAATACAGCATGACGTGAGTGGATTGATTCATATTGAGATGTCATTTTTTAAGTCACATATTGACATATATTTAATCTTTATAAGTCTGACTTGTGCTTTTACTGAGCTGTTAGAATATCCTGAGCTACCTCCCCAATCCATGCCACTGCCAGCTGTCCCTGGCCCAGGTCGTTTCATGCTGGGCTAATTGTTTCACACAACACTAACTCCTCTCCTTAAAGCTAGAAAAGGCCCATAAAACCGTTTGTCCCATTTTCTTCCAGCCGGCTCCCCCCAAATCACCTCTCAATTAGACCTGACCACATCCAACCACACCTCCCTGCTCTCCATTCATCCATTTGCACCCAAAATGTTCTTGTCCTCCTGTTTGGAGGCTATTCCAGTGTTTCTATTTAGTTGACATTTTGCCATGTCAGCTTTTACCTGTGTAGGGGGGAGTTTAATTGAAGAAAAAAAACTGTTCGTAGGCAATTAAGTCTGGAACCAACTGAAACAATTACGTTCTAGTGTTTTGTTGTTGTTCATAGTATATTGTATTTGTAAAGTATGTGAAGACACATCAATCCATAGAAAAACAATGAAATGTTATAGGCCTAGGCAAACAATCATTATAGCTAGAAGCCGTAAGGCCAGAAGGCCATATCGAATGGAACGGATCAGGGACAGGATTCGTTATTGTAGAATGATTCTTGAATGGCTGGTCCTTTGTTCAATGTATGCATCATGTGTTACAGCCAGCCACACCAATTAAAGTGAATCAATTGTTTTGCTGCAGTCCAGCCCAGTTCCCATCACTGCTCTGCATAACAGGGACTGCTACGGTGTTTGTAAGAAAGGAGTTTAATTTCATCTATCCGTCGTTGGTGTAATTGTCAGGGTCAGTTTTATTGATCTGAGGAGTGCACCTATGACGTTTGCCAGGCTTTGAACCAACAGCTATTGTACTGTATGAACAAAGCAAAGTGCCTTCTCAGTCAATGCTGTTTTCTTTACTGAGTCTATGGACTATGCCTTTTCCTTCCAGGGCAATCCCTCATGTGATTGTCCATTCTACAGCCACTGCTACAGTCACCCATCAGCAGCTATAGATCAGGTGACCACTAACCCCCAGCCATTAGGCCCCGGACCCCCGGCCCCAGATACAATAGCTCTCTCTGTCATACTGCAGCCTTCCACAAGCGAAACTGTGGCCTGGAATGAAAGGATCAATACCTAATGAGAGACAGAGGGAGGGAGAAAGAGAGAGAGAGAGAAAACGAGAGAAAGAAAGGGAGGAGGGGGACTGCGACTACATTAAACATTGATGGGGCCCCTGCATCTGGGATCGATACCTCCAGCCCTCTTCACACAATTACACGTCAGTACGCGAACCCATGATACATCACAGTGGACACGCATAATTACATGTTGTCCAAAGGGAGCTGCAGGATCCCATTTCTACACAGAGAGGTAGGCTATAGGGAAAGTCAATATAAGAAACAGAAGTGGACAGGATACACAACAAAGGGATCTGGGTTGTTCAATGTTCAGATACAGGATAAGGAGTGTTGTCTGGTTAATTGTAACCAGTACATGACACACTGAGGGGCTGCCAGTGTAATTTTCTCCCTTTGTGGCCATGCCTGAAGGTTGGGTGACGTATGCAGAGGGGGTCGATATGACATGTGGTGAGGGAGGCTCTCGGTGGCTCACTCTTACTCGGTCAATACGGCTTCAAATTCTCAGAGCCTGATCAAGATATACAGTTGAAGTCGGAAGTTCACATTAGCCAAATACCTTTCAACTCAGTTTTTCACAATTCCTGACATTTAATCCTAGTAAAGATTCCCTGTCTTAGGTCAGTTAGGATCACCACTTTATTTTAAGAATGTGAAATGTCAGAATACTAGATTTATTTCAGCTTTTATTTCTTTCATCACATTCCCAGTGGGTCAGAAGTTTATATACACTAAATTACTATTTGGTAGCATTGCCTTTAAATGGGTCAAATATTTCAGGTAGCCTTCCACAAGCTTCCCACAATAAGTTGGGTGAATTTTAGCCCATACCTCCTGACAGAGCTGGTGTATCTGAGTCAGGTTTGTAGGCCTCCATTTGCTCGCACACACTTTTTCAGTTCTGCCCACACATTTTCTATAGGATTGAGGTCAGGGCTTTGTGATGGCCACTCCAATACCTTGACTTTGTTGTCCTTAAGACATTTTGCCACAACTTTGGAAGTATGCTTGGGGTCATTGTCCATTTGGAAGACCGATTTGCGACCAAGCTTTAACTTCCTGACTGATGTCTTGAGATGTTGCTTCAATATATCCACATCATCTTCCTACCTCATGATGCCATCTATTTTGTGAAGTGCACTAGTCCCTCCAGCAGCAAAGCACCCCCACTACATGATGCTGCCACCCCCGTGCTTCACGGTTGGGATGGTGTTCTTCGGCTTGCAAGCCTCACCTTTTTTTCTCCAAACATAACGATGGTCATTATTGCCAAACAGTTCTACTGTTGTTTCATCAGACCAGAGGACATTTCTCAAAAAAGTACGATCTTTGTCCCCATGTGCAGTTGCAAACCGTAGTCTGGCTTTTTTATGTTGGTTTTGCAGCAGTGGCTTCTTCCTTGCTGAGGGCCTTTCCGGTTATGTCGATATAGGACTTGTTTTACTGTGGATATAGATACTTTTGTACCTGTTTCCTCCAGCATCTTCACAACGTCCTTTGCTGTTCTGGGATTGATTTGCACTTTTCGCACTAAAATACGTTAATCTCTAGGAGACAGAACGCGTCTCCTTCCTGAGCGGTAAGACGGCTGCGTGGTCCCATGGTGTTTATACTGGGTACGATTATTTGTACAGATGAACGTGGTACCTTCAGGTGTTTGGAAATTGCTCCCAAGGATGAACTAGACTTGTGGAGGTCTACAATTTTGAGGTCTTGGCTGATTTATTTTGATTTTCCCATGATGTCAAGCAAAGAAGCACTGAGTTTGAAGGTATGCCTTGAAATACATCCACAGGTACACCTCCAATTGACTCAAATTATGTCAATTAGCCTATCAGAAACTTCTAAAGCCAAGACATCATTTTCTGGAATTTTCCAAGCTGTTTAAAGGCACAGTCAACTTAGTATATGTAAACTTCTGACCCACTGGAATTGTGATGCAGTGAATTATAAGTGAAATAATCTGTCTGTAAACAAGTATTGGAAAAATGCACAAAATTTGTGGAGTGGTTGAAAATGAGTTTTAATGACTCCAACCTAAGTGTATGTAAAGTTCAATAAAGATTAAGCCTTTTTGGCATGCCACTGAGCCTGGCATTTTGAAAACAATTTGAAGAGGCAAAACGTCAGTACAGAGACCATGTGGAGTCGCAATTCAAAGGCTCACACACCAGACGTATGTGGCAAGGTCTACATACAATCACGGACTACAAAGGGAAAACCAGCCACGTCGCAGACACCAACGTCTTGCTTCCAGACACGCTAAACACCTCTTCGCCCGCTTTGAGGATAACACAGTAGCACCGACGCGGCCCGCCACCAAGGACTGTGGGCTCTCCTTCTCCGTGGCCGACGTGAGTAAGCATGTTAACCCTCGCAAAGCTGCCGGCCAAGATGGCATCTCTAGCCGCGTCCTCAGAGCATGCGCAGACCAGCTGGCTGGAGTGTTTACGGACATATTTAAGCTCTCCTTATCCCGGTCTGCTGTCCCCACTTGCTTCAAGGTGTCCACCATTATTCCTGTACCCAATAAAGCACAGGTAACTGAACTAAATGACTATCGCCCCGTAGCACTCACTTCTGTCATCATGAAGTGCTTTGAGAGGCTAGCCAAGGATCATTTCAACTGTGCCTTACCTGACACCCTAGACCCACTTCAATGTACTTATCGACCAATTATTTATTATTAATTTTTTATTTAACCTTTATTTAACCAGGTAAAACCCATTGAGGTTAAAAACCTATTTTGCGAGGGCGACCTGGCAAGAAGGCAAAACAGGGAAATAGCAGCCTGTCCATAAAACATTACAGAAAAATACAAAATACACACAAAAGACAAAGTGTCACAAGTTAAAGATACAATTGAAGATTAGAAACAACTGCAGTTGTCACAAACAGTGTTGTCGATCAGAGTCTTAAAAACAGGCAAGGACACTAACTACCCTAATCTTCTGAAGCATGTTCCAAGATGAAGTTGCATTATGGGCAAACATTTTTTCCCATCTCAGTTCTAGCCTTAGGAACAGACAAGAACAGCAGCGACTGTGAATGAAGACTATGTTGAGTGACTGATCTGGTCAGTAAAGAACAGAGATACAAAGGGAGTTGTCCCATCAATGCTTTGTACACAAATATGTACCAGTGCTTTAGCCTCCTGGTGGAGAGAGACGTCCATTGCACCATAGCATACAGATCACAGTGATGGGTCAGTGATCTAGTATTTGTAATACATCTTAAAGTCAAAGTCAAAAGTCAAAGTCACCATTATTAGTCAGTTGTACAACCAAATGCCTTCAACCGAAATGTGTCTTCCGCATTTAACCCAACCCCTCTGAATCAGAGAGGTGCGGGGGGCTGCCTTTAATCGACATCCACGTCTTCGGCGCCCGGGGAACAGTGGGTTAACTGCCTTGTTCAGGGGCAGAACGACAGATTTTTACCTTGTCAGCTCGGGGATTTGAACTTGCAGCCCTCCGGTTACAAGTCCAACGCTCTAACCACTAGGCTACCTGCCGTTTAAAGCACCATGATACACTGTGTCCAGAGTTTTCAAGGTACTTGCTGAGGCCTGCATATAGACAATATCACACATAAAAATGTATACATTGGACCTTTAATCAAATGTCAACACTGGGGATTGGAATAAAAAGAGACACTTTTTATAGAGGGAATATGTTTCTGAACAAATGGAGCAGGAGGCCCCCTGTCAATATCTTTGTCGTTCAGCTGCCCAAGGGGAAGCCATTCACTAACACACAGCACTCTGGGAAATTAAAATCATAGAATGTGATTGGTCGGAATGTTGTTAGCGCTTACTCCGGGCTCTTGCAGGCGCTTATCGGATTTCAAACCATGATCAGTTGAGCCGCCTCCCAGTGGCTAAGCGTGAACGCTTTAAGCTGATTTGGGATCAGTGATTGAGTTTATGGGGGTATAGTGGTGGAAGATGGGGAGATTGTGCTGGAATACTGCTTCTACACAAAGAGAATAGAGGCTAGAATAGAGAATAGAGGTGATAACAACGCGAGTCACCACAGTAGGTCGACAGATGGAGGAAATGTACTTAGTAAAGTAAAGTAAAGTTAGATTTTACACCTCGCTAAATCTCTCTCTGTCTATTAGTTTTATTTTTAAGGTCCATCATACCCATTTTGACCAACCTTACCCAGCAACTTCAGTTGGGAGTATGTATATTTCAGATTTTCATTCATTTCATTTCTCAATAGATAGTTATGACAGTGTGGTTAATCTATGTAAATTGAAATCTGAACAAAAAAATAATCTTGACGTTAGCTGACAGAGGAAATTAATGGATACGCGTCTCGCACGACTGATCTAGGAGACACAGCTAAATGAATGGGATCACACACGCGCACACACATGCACACACACATGCAAACACACTTAACAACCTGTATAGGGAGACCCAGTCACACCTCATCGCGTCAGTGAAAATGAACTTTTCCGTGTTAAAGGAGAGACTGACTCACCATAGCCAGGAGAGAGGGAAGGAGGGGGGATGGCAAAGAAAGGGAATACGACCGGAGGGGGCCAATATCACACCATGGAGAGCGAGGGAAATCTTGGGGGTGTGAAAGAGAGGTAAGAGTGGAAAGGGAGAGAAATGTAGCAGGAGAGGAGCAGGTGAGTCACACACTGCTTGGCACCCATGTGCCCATCAGAGACTAGTTGAGACTGTACGGTTGGGAGACTAGCTGAAGCGGAAAGACAACTGAAGTAGGCATCAAAGACTTTTATTTTGCCAATGTCCTTTTTACTATTACTGAGAGAGAAAGAGAGAGAGAGGTGGTGAGTAACTATTCAAATCGTTGTAGGCCAGAACAAGACAGGAGAGCAGAGAACAGGACAGCCCCCACAGAGCTAGCCTAGCCAGACACAGGCATGTAATAGCTACACAACAGCAGACAGTCTAGTGACAGAGACTCATGAATAATCATATCCTACTGGTCAATCAGCTTCTCTACAACAGGTGTAGCACCACTCAACATACCCCCTGGGTTCTGGGACTCTCTCTCTCTCCCCCCTCCTTCCTTCTTTTGTCTCTCCCTCTTGTCTACACCCCCTCCCTCCCCTCTCTGCCCCCTCTCTCTCTCTCTCTCTCTCTCCCCTTCTCTCTCTCCTTCCCCTCCGGTCAGGAGAAATAATGCCACATCATTTGCATTCATTAACATTGCATTAGCAGACAGAGTGATCTTTAGAAACAGTAATGCTGGAGAGTTCCATCTTTAATTCATCACAAACCTTCCCCTCTTCTTCTCCACCTCCTCCCTCTCTCCTGTCCTCCTCTACGCCTCTCCTTCTCCACCTCCCCCTCTCCTGTCCTCCTCTATGCCTCTCCTTCTCCACCTCCCCCTCCTCTCCTGTCCTCCTCTATGCCTCTCCTTCTCCACCTCCCCCTCCTCTCCTGTCCTCCTCTACGCCTCTCCTTCTCCACCTCCTCCTCCTCTCCTGTCCTCCTCTACGCCTCTCCTTCTCCACCTCCTCCTCCTCTCCTGTCCTCCTCTACGCCTCTCTTTCTCCACCTCCTCCCCCTCTCCTGTCCTCCTCTCGCCTCTCCTTCTCCACCTCCCCTCCTCTCCTGTCCTCCTCTCCTCTCCTTCTCCACCTCCCCCTCCTCTCCTGTCCTCCTCTACGCCTCTCCTTCTCCACCTCCTCCTCCTCTCCTGTCCTCCTCTACGCCTCTCTTTCTCCACCTCCTCCCCTCTCCTGTCCTCCTCTACGCCTCTCCTTCTCCACCTCCTCCTCCTCTCCTGTCCTCCTCTACGCCTCTCTTTCTCCACCTCCTCCCTCTCTCCTGTCCTCCTCTACGCCTCTCCTTCTCCACCTCCTCCTCCTCTCCTGTCCTCCTCTACGCCTCTCTTTCTCCACCTCCTCCCTCTCTCCTGTCCTCCTCTACGCCTCTCCTTCGCCCCATCCTACCCTCTTCCCCTCTTTTTGCTGTCCTCCATGCTCCCTTCCACCTGGCTTTCACACACACACACACACACACACACACAGCTGAACGTCTCTGATCGTCAGATCCTCAGTTCTCCAGCGATCCTGTGCTCAGAAATGTATTAGAAAATAAATTGAGCTTCCAATTAGACCAGTCATCCTCTGCCCCCGACAGGCTGCCTTAACCTCATTGGCATCTATCTCCTTCACTTGCACAGACACACACACACACACACACACACACAAATACTCTCTCTCACACACACACACACACACCATGTCTCTCTCTCTCTCTCTCTCTCTCTCTCTCTCTCTCTCTCTCTCTCTCACTCACTCACTCACTCACTCACTCACTAACACAGACTTTCTTTAATCACACACTCAGCCCTGTCTGTGGACCTCCAGCTTCAGTCTGGTTTCCAGTGCCATAATTAGTAGCATTCATTCTCTAGCTATCTACCCAACCGTTAGAGAAAGCAATGACCATTCCATTCAGAAACACACACACAAATGGACCCACATTTCTGGGTCTATAATGTGTGCTGTGTGTTGCTTGTGTATATTGTGTATTCTGGTGTGTATTAAATCAAGTACAACCTAGCCTTAACGTGGAAGATATCTTTATTTTAATGGTAATAGAGTTTCCAATTCCTCTCTGTGAGGGGAGAATGTTGCGATAGACCAATAGGTGTCAGCGAGGGTAGAGAGGAATCCTCCAATCAATGGAGGTGTAGTTACAAGCACATTGATCCCAATGTTATGAGAAGAGAGCACGGTTGGATGCACATAGAGACTGAAAGGAAGAGGCGATGAGGCTTTTGGTCCTTATTTACTCTCATAACATTGCCTGACTCATACCATTACAGACAATGGGTTAGTTCTATTCAAATTAAAGGATCCAGCTAGCTAATGTTAATCATCAATGGCTAGCTAGATACTATACCTCTCTTCTACTACAGCCCTGAGGAACCACATTGTTGGATATTAATAAAGCAGAGTGTGTATGTACTGTAGCATTTGAAGGGGCAATCTGCAATTGAATCAATAGCAAAGCAGACATCCGACCACTGCTTTGGTAAGACGCTGAGGGATGGGGCTGGAGAACTGTAACCACTCTCAAATTCATAGACAGAACTATGGACACAAGGACTGACCATCCATTATTTTAAAAATCTAGTTTGAATCATGATTTCAGGTTATACAGTGCAGTATAAGGTCTTCTGTCATCATCTGACATTAGAAGCAATAGTCAGATCAACTCAAATGCTGTTTGGCCTTTGGAGTCATGAGAAAGTAAAGCATCTTTACTGCTGTACAGTATCAGTCTGCTGTTAAGTTCGGCTAAAGGGAAATGGAAATGGTACTATGCAACATGCGCAACCTAATGAAAACACATTATTCAATGTACAGACTAAACTGTTCAAACTTCACATTAATCTCTCTTCCACAGCTGAGGAAAGATGATATTCCCCTGGATGGGTATTCAGAGTGAGATGGGAACACCGCCGAGGGAATTTCCAGATTCCATAAGCGGGCTATCATTTAATATGTTCTCTCCGGGACCAATCAAAACGTAGCGTTTCAACAACACTGTCCCCACTGGATATATATACTGCTCAACTGAGATCCCGACGGAGTAACACACACTAGATATGCACCACACACACACACTTCAATGGACCGTTGCTAGTTACCTTACTGTATGTTTTTTCCCCAGTGGAAGAGAAAAATGGTCGAACGTATACCATTTCTAAATCAGGTCATGAGACATATGGAGAGACATAAAGAAATGGTCCTCCCTTCAGCATGAGCAGATATAATGTAGATACACTGAGTGTACAAAACATTAAGAACACCTTCCTAGTATTGAGTTCCACCCCCTTTTGCCCTCAGAACAGCCTCAGTTTGTCGGGGCATGGACTCTACAAGGTGTCAAAAGCGTTCCATAGGGCTGCTGGCCAATGTTGACTCCAATGCTTCCCACAGTTGTGTCAAGTAGGCTGGATGTCCTTTGGGTTGTGGACCATTCTCGATACACACAGGAAACTGTTGAGCTTGAAAAACCCATCAGCGTTGCAGTTCTCAACACAAACCAATGAGCATGGCACCTACTACTTTACCCTATTGAAAAAAATGCAAGCTATAACGTAAGTGTAAAATGTGAGGATTGTGTGTCAGAGAACAGAATGAAGAGGAGAAATTCAAATCATAATGGAATCCAAGGCCTCATTTTCCTGCCACTTATTCCTGCTGTGGTACAATAGAATTCTGTGGATTTAATAGAATTCTGTGGACTCGGCGAATACCCCACTACTAAATCAGATCAAGAAAATCAATGCAGCAACTAAAGGTTTTAAACTATGTGAGAAAGAAATAGACTAGACAGACAGAGAGACACAGAGAAAGAGGAGACAAACATTTCAAATATTTCAACACCTCTCATCCACCACCCTGAACAGCTAAGCTCTCTACACTTATGGTAGGCAAACAACAAACAGTAACTCAACTATTATCCAGATGGAGTCAATGGTAGCCTTACTAGCCTCGCTAAACTAGGAAAACACTCATTAAGGGAAATATTATCTCAGCCAGCCTGTCTGTCATGGTACTACCTGGTCATTTACCGTAGAGAATGATGTAATTGCTATCACCTATCACAGTGGTTCCCAACCTTTCATGGTTACTATACCAACTGAATTTTGCTCTGCCTGGAGTTCCTCTAAAGTACCCCCTCATGTGTATTTTACCAGTAAGCCTATGGTCTCATGAGTCTTCTCAAGTACCTGCACATGCTAAAAAAAAGGAACGAAGTGGGTAGATAACTAAGGGTGTCATTGTAGCAAAGTATTTCTAAACTAAAAATCTGATCCCTTAAAAGTATTGTTCATTTTTGTTCTATTTCCTATACAATAGGCCATAATTGGCATATTCCCACATTCAAGGAGCTTTCTGTTTTGATAGGGTTATTTTGCCTAAAAAACTTTAGGACTATCTAGAAGAAAATACAAAACCAACTCTGCATCTCTGCCCAGTCTGGCAAGAGTGGCCAAAAGGATGCTTAGCATCCCCAGTGGCTCTGCAGCACGGAGAGAATGTTCTCCGCTGCTGGCCTGCTCTCCAGGCACCATCGCATGAGCCTGAAGCCAAAGACTGGACACTGTAGACTGAGCCTAATAAAAATTGAATCAAATCAAATGTTATTTGTCAACATGCGCCAAATACAACCAGTGCAGACCTTACAGTGAAATGCTTACTTACAAGCCCTTAACCAACAATGCAGTTTTAAGAAAAAAAAAAAAAGAAAAAAAAAAGTAACAAATAATTAAAGACCAGCAGCAAAATAACAATAGTAATTGCAATAAGGCCTTTTTCATTGAATTTGTATTTAATTATAAGTAAGTCACAGCCTATATGCACAATTTATATACTATAATGATTTAATAGAAAGAAATGTTGTTTCAATGTTGAGCGCTTTATGTCCCTACCAGTCTATTGTGTCGCACTCGTAAATATAGCCTAAATAATTCATGTTCCTTCCTTCTTCGGCTCCCTGTCTGGCTCCTGACCTATTTAGAGTGGTTAAAGCTGGAAATGATGAGCACTTCTTATGTTCACCTTTTCATGTTTATTCAAATAGTTTGCAGTTTATTTTTTTATTTAACTTGGCAAGTCAGTTAAGAACAAATTCTTATTTACAATGACGCTTACCCCAGCCAAACCCTAACCCGGACGATGCTGGGCCAATTGGGCACCACTCAGGAGCCCAAATCATTCAAATCATATGGTTTGGTTTCAATATTTCAAAACCAAATAGGAGGTCCAGGTAGTCATACAAATGGATGGGTATTGGTTAAATTGTGATTAGAATGAATGGAGGGAATTTGGCGCGTCAGTTCTATTTCCTGTGAGCGCTGGGCGATTTTTAGAGGACCGGTTGGAAATTGCACAACAAAAACCAAAACAATCCCCAACATCAACATTGCATTTAATTCCATTGAATCTATTTGACATGAACATTCCAGAAGGGATCATGTTGCTACGTTGTTACACCTGCCGACAATGCCTTGTTGCCAGTTTCCAACATGTAGAGAAGCAGCATGACTCGGACAATCTACTCAAACCTCATGTTGATTTTAGAGAGGTCTCATGATAATGTAACTATAGAGGTTAGCCTCAGTTTGCCCCTCTCGTTACTGCAACCACACAGCAGTTTCTGCTCAAACTGACACACACACACAAAAATACATGGACAAACGCACACACAAACAGAGAGACACATCAGGGCTAATCCTAAAGCCCATTGTGTAAAGCTGTAGGGCTGTAAGGGGCAGTGAGCCGTGCTTGATGGGATGTCCTGGGTGAGTTACAGTGTCTTTGTTACGACCAGAGCAGGAAAGCAGGAAATAGCTCTGAGTAAACACAATGATGTCATCTCAATTATCTCTTCTCTCACCGCAGGCCTGTCTGGCCTCTGATTGAAACAATGAGGATCATCATTAGTAATGTGTGTGTGTGTGCACGTTTGTGTGTGTGCATCTATGTGAGTATGAAGAATATGAGCGAGGAAGACAAAGTCAAAGGGAGGGGACAGTGTGTTATAGGAGTGTGCATGTCTCAGATGACCCTGTGATCTCCTTGGCTGGGTTTCACAGTGACACTGAGGGTAAGAGGGTTAAGAGAGAGATGCATCTAACTGGCGTTCCCTGTCACAGTCACACTCCTGTACTGATTACTATCACATGTTATGGAGGGCCTGCGGGCAGGGAGGAGGGAGAGAGAGAGAGAGAGATATAAAGATGTAGAGAGATGGAGAGAGAGAGAGATATAAAGATGTAGAGAGAGAGATGGAGAGAGAGAGAGAGAGAGAGAGAGAGAGAGAGAGAGAGAGAGAGAGAGAGAGAGAGATGGAAAGATGTAGAGAGAGAGAGAGATCTTATATATCACTTGAGTTAACGTTCCGAGCACTCTTTCTCTCTCTCTCTCTCTCTCTCTCTCTCTCTCTCTCTCTCTCTCTCTCTCTCTCTCTCTCTCTCTGTCTCTCTCTCTCTGTCTCTCTGTCTCTCTCTCTCTTTCAAACACACAACAACAACAACAGTGTTTTTACTCCCAGAAGAAAGCTACTGGTCCAGACTGATACCAAACTGAGCTACAGACTTCCCAGCTGCTCATCCTGCCACCTCCACTGGCAGAGCTTCTGAGTGTGACTTATAACTTTGGGTAGTAGAGAGAGAGGGAAAGAGAGGGGGGGTCAGGAGAAAATAAAAAGAGGGAAAGTAGAATGAACAGAGGGAGAGAAAAGGAGAGAGAGTAATTTAAAGAGGATAGAAAGCAAAAACGAATACAGAAAACTGATCCACAGGCAGATTACAAGAACTCACAAAAACATTATCACTACTGTCACCGTTGGTTCCTCTCAAGAATTACAGAAGGCAACCAATGTATCACCAAACGTAATGAAACAGCCTCCTCTGTAGTGTATTCAATCTCATTAAACCTTGTTGTTAACCATGTTTCAATGCACCACAAAATTGACTTGAGCCTCTTTTTATAATTTTCTTACCAGCTGAGAACAGGGCCTTCAGCGTCTAGGCTGTTGGGACCTCGCTCTCCTTACATTTCTGTTCAGGCAGTAAATGGACAACCTCTAATAACCTTGAACGTCAGCGGAGACTGAATTTCAATAAGAGTGGAATTATCGCCATGGCTCGTGGGGCCTAGGACGCGCTAAGCCCAAATTGTGTGTGCAGCTTAGACAATGTAACAGTCATATGCAGGTGTGAGTGAGTCAACCGGTAGAACGAGACATTTTCACACACAGTCACAATGCTCTCAGTGGAATAGTTTGTCGAAGAAGCGGGTGAGTAGAGATGTAGTGTTGTGTGTGTGTGTGTGTGTGTGTGTGTGTGTGTGTGTGTGTGTGTGTGTGTGTGTGTGTGTGTGTGTGTGTGTGTGTGTGTGTGTGTGTGTGTGTGTGTGTGAGAGAGCACTTGGCCAATGAAGTGCGATATAGGTAATTGCTGTAGGCCTGTGTGGTGTAATCCCAGACCTAACGCTTTGTGTACCAGTGGGACTATGTGGCTAAAACAGTGTGAATGAGAGAGAGACCACAGTTAGGACTATACACCCTGGATACCCTAACCATGACAGGAGTATGTATGTGTGTGTGTGTGTGTGTGTCATACTACCTCAGGGACCTTGTTAGCTCCAGTACACCATCCCAACCCTCTACAACCTACATTCACACACACACCCGTACACACACACGTCCAGAAACACGTACACGCGCACACACAAAACTCAGGGGTACTGTTAACATCACCCCAAGAGACCTTTCTCCTAACCATAACACACCTATATGTCTTACAGGGGTACTGTTAACATCACCCCAAGAGAACTTTCTCCTAACCATAACACACCTATATGTCTTACAGGGGTACTGTTAACATCACCCCAAGAGACCTTTCTCCTAACCATAACACACCTATATGTCTTACAGGGGTACTGTTAACATCACCCCAAGAGACCTTTCTCCTAACCATAACACACCTATATGTCTTACAGGGGTACTGTTAACATCACCCCAAGAGACCTTTCTCCTAACCATAACACACCTATAAGTCTTACAGGGGTACTGTTAACATCACCCCAAGAGACCTTTCTCCTAACCATAACACACCTATAAGTCTTACAGAGTCCCAGTCCAGTCTCAGTGGACTGCAGCAACCAGAGACCTATCTTAAACAGCACAGAAACATACCAGGACATGCTGTCCTACACACAGGTAGAGGAGAGGAAGGGGGAGGTAGAGGGGGAGGTAGAGAGAGAGGTAGAGGAGAGGAGAGGAAGGGGGAGGTAGAGAGAGGGGGAGGTAGAGGAGAGGGAGGGGGAGGTAGAGAGGGGGAGGTAGAGGGGGAGGTAGAGGAGAGGAAGGGGAGGGAGAGGTAGAGAGAGAGGGGGAGGTAGAGAGAGAGAGAGGTAGAGGAGAGGGAGGGGGAGGGAGAGGTAGAGAGAGAGGGGGAGGTAGAGAGAGAGGGGGAGGTAGAGGAGAGGGAGGGGGAGGTAGAGTAGAAAGACAAGCTTCACACACCTGAGACGAGAGAGATTGGGTGAGAGAGGGATGAAAATAAAGTCCAGAGAAGAAAGGGAATAAGAGAGAGAAAGAATGAGAGAGAGAGAGAAAAAGAGAGAGACAGAGATAGATAGAGAAATAAAGACATGATGAGATGGGGAGACAGAGATAAGACAAAGAGATGCAAGAGCATAGGAAGAAGAGGCAATTTCCTACCTGCGTTTGTTTAGTGCCTAAACCTGGTTCTATCTAGCATGCTGTCATGGGATGCAAGCTAAGTATTCCCCAGGGGTAGTATTATCTAGGATGTGTTCCACCTGTAGTTTACATTACAAATGTTACACTGATACGGATATAAAGCACCTTGTGATATCTGCTCAACGTACAAGCTAGGAGAATTGCTTTCTGTTCTGTGGAATTATAGTGTAACTCAAACACAGACACACACAAAGACCCACATTCATCCGTCTCTCTACACAAACACACACAAACACACACACTAGGGTTGCGCGGTATCCAGATTTTCATACGGTCATACCGTTTCTGTACCATACCAGGGTATATGGTATTACCGGAAGTGCACACAAGGGGTGCTACTCTAAACAAATCAAATCAAATCAAATCAGATTTTATTTGTCACATACACATGGTTAGCAGATGTTAATGCGAGTGTAGCGAAATGCTTGTGCTTCTAGTTCCAACCATGCAGTAGTATCTAACAAGTAATCTAACAAATTCACAACAACTACCTTATACACACAAGACTAAAGGAATGAATACGAGTATGTACATATAAATATATGGATGAGCGATGGCTGACCGGCATAGGCAAGATGCAGTAGATGGTATGGAGTACAGTATATACACATATATATGAGATGAGTAATGTAGGATATGTAAACATTATATAAATGGCATTGTTTAAATAATGTTTACATATCCTACATTACTGACGCACAAGACAATTTGGGCAACAGGAATCTTCATCCAGGAGGGAACCAGTCTTTTTAGAGAAAATTCCACTCCTTGCCAATTCTATGTCATTGCCAAAGAGACTGACATTTCAGCAATCTCAACATTCAATATGCAGCTGGATTTACGGTGGAGATGCTCATTGGTTGAAAGGCCAGTCTCTTTTGCAATGACAAGGAGTGGCAAGGAGTGGAATGTCTAGCCACTTAGCTAGAAGATTAGCAAACCAAATTCAAAGCTGGAGCCCTGAGCTGTATATCATATATTAAATACATCTTATATTTCTTATAGTTATAGTTTTGTTACGGTATTGAAAATCATACCGTTGGTATATCGAAATGGTATGAACGGTATATCGCCCAAGCCTAACACACACACACACACTTTCTCTCTCACACACTCATAGTCTGTTAATGGCCTCCGGAGGGTTGATGTTCCCTCAGACACCTACACAGCACCACCAGAGCCGTGTCATACACGCCAAGGAGCTTACAGCTATATCAGGAGACTACAGTAGCTGAGAAGAGGTGTGTGGGTGTGTGGGTTTATGTGTGCGTGTGTGTGTGTGTGTGTGGGCTTCTGTGTCCATTTATGTGTGTGTGGGTGTGTGTGTGGCTATACACTGAGTGGCTCTCAGGTGTGAAGAGAAACAGCTCGGAAGGAGCAGGTCGACGGCGATGCATGTTTAACGAGGCTGCACAGCAGCAATTTGCAGTGTCAGTGTTGTAACATGCCGCGCAAGGTGTCACACTTTGATTCCGGTAGCACACATCAGACCAGGCAGCTCCAGCAGCAGGTGTAGTGGAGGGAACTGTTACCTCGAAGCCTCTGGTTTCCTCTTTGTTCCCTTTGACTGAGAGAGGCTAAACGTGAGGTGTTTCACACAGGGAATCAAATCCAGAAGATAACGTCTCATCGTCTCATCTTTAGATCCACAATGAAGCCTCAGTTTCTCCTCAACCCATGGAAAACAATGGGCATCCCAGCAACTGCTAAACAACAACAACAATTACGCAAAATGGGATAAAAAAGGGATAAAAAAGTAATTCGTAACAAATGGCTGTGACTAGGTTTTGGCAGCCGGGTCTTACACACTCCCACTCCAAGCTGACACGGGTGCCTTTGGATATTGCCTGACTGCAGACGGTTAGCATTGGCTTTGCTACAGCTCTGTGGGCAACAGGAGCCTGGGAGAAAGCTGCTCAGCTCTGCTCCACTTGTTACAGTCTCAGATGACAGCCGTGGCATTTAGGTCTGTGTTCTGGGCCAGACCTCAAGCACTACTGGGGCTGTTTGCTACACTGATCAGCTAAATCAGCTGTTTGTTTGTTTGCGTGACCGTGTGTGTGTGTGTGTGTGTGTGTGTGTGTGTGTGTGTGTGTGTGTTGAATACAGATCAGAGAGAAAGCAGCATAGATAATGACAAAATCCAGAGACTTGGAATGCATCAAATCAAGAATCCAAGAAACAGGAAACCATAAAATTAAGCATCCAGATAACACATCAAACAGAATGCCTCTACAACAATAAACACCTTCCACTTCTCGAACAATCTGATAACAATCTGATAATATTCAAAGCCTCTGAAGAGTTTGGACGGCATACAGCATGAATACAAATAGAAAATCCACTTCACTGAATCGCCAATCTGACCCTCGACCCAGAACCAGCAGATTGAATGGGTCCTGAGTGAACAGTGTCATGGCAGCTAGGCCTATATGACCTCATCAAGTCATCCGCTCACCCTGCGTAGAGAGTCTACCACAGGTGAGGTAAACACACACTCCATTTTACATATTACCCATCAGTCAGCAAGACAGGGCGACGAGATAAAGAAACCCACACCCACTGAGAGTGTGAAAACAAATGCCCCAGTCTGCGCCCTCACATAGGTATTTTGGCAGGTGTAAGCAGGCGGGCAGACACGGGTAGATGCACACAGACACACACATACTGGTAAGGATGCACACACAGATTCAAACACACACAGATACAGGCACACACACACACACAGGTACTGGTACAGGTACACACACATGCACACACAGAGAGACACACACAAAGACACAGGGGCTTCATCCAGTGTGAGATCTGCAGGAGATGTGTCAGCTAGCTAACTGACTGATGAGCTGGCTCCAGCATGCCTCGACGCCACCACACACCCTCTCATTCTCTCTGCTTTCGCCCTCTTTTTTTATCTCATTTATCCCTCCATTCGAACTCCAAGCGCACACGGATCATCTGCAGAAAGCCACAAATAAGGCAATATCCACTGACTTGCTCATAAGCCACAAATCCTCGCGAAATATCCCGCCTACCAATACGGGGCTTATCAGAAAACAAATACGCTAATCTGAAAATCCGGGAGCGAGGGAATTTCAGTGTTAAACTCCAACTGAGCACTGGCTCATGTTCATTTGGCACCAAAAGGGAGAAAACTGACTGAAACGGGGAGGGAAAACAGGAATTAGAAATACTTGTTTTCATTTTCCGCTGCAAAACCTTTCGCTACAGTGTGCACTAATGAATATGACCCTGTATTCAGTTTAATGCCTCCCCATGTACTGAGTCTGTCACTTGCTACAATGAAGGGAGGAAAAGAGAAATGGAATTAAAACTGTTGCCAGAGAGTTGATTTCAAACAAACAAAAAAAGGGGACTTAATTCTAGAGGGAGTGATGGTGTCATGGTGATGGAAGCTAGCATCCAACTGGCATTTCATGTTAGCGAACGACGGGAGGCGGGCAGGGATGGCAGGGCGCGCACAAACACACACACACACACAAGGGTATGGTGTAACACACAAATCACACACATACACACAAACACAGACAGGAGGAGATGTGGGGGCAACAGAGGCTTAGCTAGTAGATGTGTTTGGACTGGAACCAGATGGTAGGCTCAGTAGGCTCAGCTCAGCGGTACAGACCAGAGGTGAACTGCTCTCGCCTCAGGATGCCTGGCCCAGAAACACTGACCCACAGCCTGACCCAGACACAGAGATGAGGGGCTGAACAGAACTGAAACAAATTACAGAACAGCCACCTTTCACCTCCTGTTTACTCTGTTCTCCTCTCATCTCCCCTCTCCTCTCATCCCCTCTCTCCTCTCATCTCCTCTCTCCTCTCCTCTCCACACCCCACATCTCTCCTCTCATCCCCTCTCTCCTCTCATCTCCTCTCTCCTCTCCACCCCCACATCTCTCCTCTCATCTCCCCTCTCCTCTCATCCCCTCTCTCCTCTCATCTCCTCTCCTCTCCTCTCCTCTCCTCTCCACACCCCACATCTCTCCTCTCATCCCCTCTCTCCTCTCATCTCCTCTCTCCTCTCATCCCCTCTCTCCTCTCATCGCCTCTCTCCTCTCATCCCCTCTCTCCTCTCCTCTCCTCTCCTCTCTCCTCTACTCTCCTCTCCACCTCTCTCCTCTCCTCCTCTCATCCCCTCTCTCCTCTCATCCCCTCTCTCCTCTCATCTCCTCTCTCCTCACCTCACCCCACATCTCTCCTCTCATCCCCTCTCCTCTCATCTCCTCTCATCCCCTCTCCCCTCATCTCCTCTCTCCCCTCATCTCCTCTCTCCTCTCATCCCCTCTCTCCTCTCATCTCTCTCCTCCACCACCTCTCCACCTCTTTCCACCTCTCTAAGTAAAGCCCATTAAGTCCGTCTCTGTTCATTCCTGCTGGTATATTCCCAGTCACACTGTGCTGCCCGACGACAGCGGCCTGAAGAATACTCATTGGTCAGATTAACCTTTGTACTGACCTCAGATCTGACTTTCAGTTAAAGTTTGGTTCCTGACTGGGCTGGAGCCGTGACAGATGGATAGTAACTCATTGTCAAAGTCATGTCAGCACTCCACTGTGTGGGTGTGTGTGTGTGTCTATTGGGGGGTTATTAGCTAAGTGAAACTCAAAGTTAGTGAACATGTGACTCCTACATTCCCGCTGCCACAGTCCTGTGGTACCCATTACATTTACCAGAGGAAAAGGTTATATGTCATATTTTATGGAATGGGTTTAGCCAACTGGAGAAAAAAAAGATGTCTCCACAGCCATAGGAAATGGTTTGATGCTGAGAAAGATTGGCTTAAGACAGAGTACGAATTAAGACCACTTGAAGAGCAATGTTAACCTGCATTATTGACCCCAATGACCCCAAGCAGTGTGCTAGTAGGATTAAATACAGTAACAACTGCACTAGATAAGCAATTGGCTCTGAGCTGTAATCCATTGTTCCAGAAATCAATACTGTGCAGTCTTATGGAGCTTATCAACAGCATAAACGCAGTCCCATTCGCTTACAGCAACCATACAGTTTCACAATCACTCCGACGCTAAAACAATTACAGTTTACAGCGCTTAAATCATGAAATAAATGACTACAGAGCCTTTTGGAATGGTAGTTTCAAGAGTAGTCTAACAGAGAGAGTGTCGTATAACAATTTAGCTGAGGTATTGGCCTTTACATTTTGCCGTGTTCATTCTGCCGTTGAGCCACAATGGAGACCTAATTTCCCATTGCAGAGAATGGGGCAAGGGCTCCGTTTAACATTCCAGTTGCGCTGCCTCAGCTCCAATCTGCCGACGGTAGTTGAAATGACTTACAAGACAGAGGCTGGAGGAGCGGCAGCCACGTCTCTTTCTGTCCCATTGTGCTTGGTGAATAACACGGCTAGCCAGATAGCGACAACACAAAGAAACAGGAAAAGGCCATTGGAGAGCTTAATTTGACAGTGCGCCAGCAACCCGTGTCTCTCTCTCTCCTTCTCTCTCTCTCTACCTTTCTCTCTTCCTCTGTCTCTCCTCTCTCGGTCCTCACTCTTGGACCATTCCACATCAGGACAGCCCAAAAATATTTTGGGTGTCCCAGATTGTTCTGGCAATTCTCACATAAAAACTTCATTGGGAGGAAGGATGTTTGACATGCTTTTTACATTTGTATCACTTGTTTTTATTTTTATGAAATCATAATGAAAATGGCCATTTTAGCCCATTTTGAGACAAATACATGAATTAAGATTTGTCACTTCCTCCCACCTGAAGTTCCCTTGTCTCACTCCCTCTCTCTCCATTCAATAGAAACACACAGCCCTTTCTCTTCTTCAACTACAATAGAAACACACAGCCCTTTCTCTTCTTCAACTACAATAGAAACACAGCCCTTCCGATGAACCTCTCCACTCCTAAATCTACCATTTAACCATTAATCAAAAGCTTATTCAAACCAGAGCAGTCCTACAGACAGACAGCAGCACTAGTCCTCTTTATAACAGGCTTCTGGTTAATAATGTTGTGAGACGTGGCACTTGTTGGGCCGGGAAGAAGGAGAGAGAGAGGGAGGCTGGGAGAGAAAAAGCGATTTGGGTTTTAATGAAAGGCTGATGGATGGGTCTGGAGGCTGGATAGCAGTAACTCACAGCTAGGCTGGGGCTCCATAAGCTTTGACATACACTTAGCACGGATAGCAAGAGAGGAGAGTCTGGGTTGGGATGGGATGGGATGGGTGGAGACAGAACCATCGCCGCAGGGGTAAACGGGAGAGCAGAGGAAAAAGTGGGAAATGATGGAAACTGGGATAACCAGATGTACAGTTGATGTCGGAAGTTTACATACACTTAGGTTGGAGTCATTAAAACTCGTTTTTCAACCACTCCACAAATGTCTTGTTAACAAACTATAGTTTTGGCAAGTCGGTTAGGACATCTACTTTGTGCATGACACAAGTAATTTTTCCAACAATTGTTTACAGACAGATTATTTCACTTATCATTCACTGTATCACAGTTCCTGCGGATCAGAAGTTTACATACACTAAGTTGACTGTGTCTTAAAAGAGTTTGGAAAAGAAAATGATGTCATGGCTTTAGAAGCTTCCGACATAATTTGAGTCAATTGGAGGTGTACCTGTGGTTGTATTTCAAGGCCTACCTTCAAACTCAGTGCCTCTTTGCTTGACATCATGGGAAAATCAAATATAAATCAGCCAAGACATTGTAGACCTCCACAAGTCTGAATCATCCTTGGGAGCAATTTCCAAACGCCTGAAGGTGCCACGTTCAGTATAAACACCATGGGACCACGCAGCCATCATACCGCTCAGGAAGGAGACGTGTTCTGTCTCTTAGAGATGAACGTATTTTGGTGCGAAAAGTGCAAATCAATCCCAGAACAACAGCAAAGGACCTTGTGAAGATGCTGGAGGAAACAGGTACAAAAGTATCTATATCCACAGTAAAACAAGTCCTATATCAACATAACCTGAAAGGCCGCTCAGCAAAGAAGAAGCCACTGCTCCAAAACCGCCATAAAAAAAGACAGACTACGGTTTGCAACTGCACATGGGGACAAAGATTGTACTTTTTGGAGAAATGTCCTCTGGTCTGATGAAAAAAAAATAGAACTGTTTGGCCATATTGACCATCGTTATGTTTGAAGGAAAAAGGGGGAGGCTTGCAAGCCGAAGAACACCATTACAACCGTGAAACACGGGGGGTGGTAGCATCATGTTGTGGGGGTGCTTTGCTGCAGGAGGGACTGGTGCACTTCACAACATAGATGGCATCATGAGGAATGAAAATTATGTGGATATATTGAAGCAACCAAATGGACAATGACCCCAAGCATGCTTCCAAAGTTGTGGCAAAATGGCTTAAGGACAACAAAGTCAAGGTATTGGAGTGGCCATCACAAAGCCCTGACCTCAATCCTATAGACAATTTGTGGGCAGAACTGAAAAAGCGTGTGCGAGCAAGGAGGCCTACAAACCTGACTCTGTTACACCATCTCTGTCAGGAGGAATGGGCCAAAATTCACCCAACTTATTGTGGGAAGCTTGTGGAAGGCTACCTGAAACGTTTGACCCAAGTTAAACAATTTAAAGGCAATGCTACCGAATACTAATTGAGTGTAAGTAAACTTCTGACCCACTGGGTATGTGATGAAAGAAATAAAAGCTGAAATAAATCATTCTCTCTACTATTATTCTGACATTTCACACTTTAACATAAAGTGGTGATCCTAACTGACCTAAGACAGGGAAGTTTTACTGGGATTAAATGTCAGGAATTGTTAAAAACTGAGTTTAAATGTATTTTGCTAAGGTGTATGTAAACTTCCGACTTCAACGGTGTGTGTGTGTGTGTATGTGTGTGTGTGTGTGTGTGTCTGTGTGTATCACCATAATAACAGAAATGTAGGGATACTTAAAACATGTAATAAAGATCGGGATAAGGATTTTCGCCTAAAATGACGTACCCAAATCTAACTGCCTCTCGCTCAGGACCTGAAGCAAGGATATGCATATTCTTGACACCATTTGAAAGAAAACACTTTGAAGTTTGTGGAAATGGGAAATTAATGTAGGAGAATATAACACATTAGATCTGGTAAAGATAATACAAAGAAAAAACACGTTTTTTTTTTTTTTTTGTACCATCATCTTTGAAATGCAAGAGAAAGGCCATAATGTATTATTCCAGCCCATGCACCGTTTTGATTTTGGCCACTAGATGGCAGCAGTGTATGTGCAAATTTTAGACTGATTCAATGAACCATTGCATATCTGTTCAAAATGTTGTATCAAGACTGCCCAAATGTGCCTAATTGGTTTATTAATACATTTTCATGTTCATAATTGTGCACTCTCCTCAAACAATAGCATTGTATTATTTCACTGCAATAGCTACTGTAAATTGGACAGTGCATTGAGCTTAGATTATTGTTAATCTTTCTGCCCATATCAGATATGTCTATGTTCTGGGATTTTTTGTTTGTTACTTACAACCTCATGCTTATCACATTAGCCTACGTTAGCTCAACCATCCGCGGGGTGGGGCACCGAGGTTAACAGTTAGGCCTGGGAATTGCCAGGGACCTCATGATACGATATTATCGTGACACTTAGGTGCCGATACGATATGTATTGGGATTCTCATGATTCTCACTATTCTATATGTATTGGGATTCTCATGATTCTCACTATTCTATATGTATTGGGATTCTCAGGATTCTCACTATTCTATACGTATTGCGATTTAAAACATATTACTCACTATATATCTGCTGCAAAGACAAGCGAGAGCATGAGAAATTTGATTTAATCAGTCAGGGAAATAAAAAAAAATTACTCACTATTTAAAAAGAAGATGGAGAACAAGCTATAGAGCTAGGTAATGCTAACTAGCCAGAAAAATGACAATACTTTGACTTGTGATATGTAAATGTATACATTTCTTCTTGTGTGTGTGTGCATGCTTGTCTGCTTGTGCGTGCGTGCCTGTGTGCCTGCAGGCTCTCATGTCCATGAACATTTATGATGGGTATCTTGATGTGAGGTGTAAATACTGGGGGGAAACTTCACAATGTATTTTTGTTAAACAAGTTAGAAGTTAGCGAACAAGGAGACATGATTTGCAGAGTTCCAGGTAAATCTGCCCGGTAACAGGATGCTAAACAAAAGGAAATTCCCCATACATGACTGATGTCCTCCTCTTGGCTGGCATGGATTAGTCTACACACACAAACACTTGAGAATCTCCAGGTAGACTTTTAATCATAAGTTACCATATGTCTCCCTCCTACGTTACCCCTGCGAGTCTATCTCTCCATAGCCCGAGAAATCAGATTCCAGGACATCCACCTGTCCTGTCCTGAATACAACTGGATTGAACAGAGAGTATACTACTCCTCTTGGCTTCACTGTGGACAGATGTCAGAACTCTTGGGGCTCATCTGGAGGAAAAGTGGTGCTAGGAGAAATGTCTTGAAAGAGACTTGTGAATACACATGGCTGAATAATGAGACTCTGAGGGCTACAGAGTAAGCTCTCTCTCTCTCTCAGCCCTGGCATGTGGCTATTTACCCAGGCCCTAACCAGGTAAACCTGAAGAGGACAGACGGATGGACAGACAGACAGCAAAGGAGGACAGTATACTACAGAACTTAAGCCAGAATGCCAACACCAATTTATGCCCTCATCCCTATGCCAACAGCTACCCGCATCTGCCCCACATCTGCTAACCCAGTCCAGATTAAAAACCAAATGCTACGATTGTGAGGAAATTTCAGAAGATGAGCATGGCAAGCGTCAAACGCATGCAACATCTTCCTCAGTAACACTGAAGCAGCACACACACATTATACACACACACACACACATTATGCACAAACACACATTATACACACACACACACACATTATGCACAAACACACATTATACACACACACACAGCTTTTAAAATACATGTTAACACCCCGGGGAGAAGATCTCACATAGTAGAAAGATTAAAGGCAGGCTTTGCATCATGGGTAAATCTAAGACAATGATGCTATCAAGGTAATTATATTCTGTTCAAGTCTTGAGAAATTAAATTGGCTTAAAATAAAAGCATGGATTGTTTTGCATCTGGAGTGGTTGATTTCCATCTAACCAAAAGAACATTGTGTTTTATCATGTAGTGGTCCTGGTAATGTCCTCGCATAGCATACACAAGTTTTCCCCTTCATTTTCAAAAAGTACATGTAAAAACAGAATCCCTTGAATGAAAATATGGCTTGATAATTGAAGTATTTAAAAAAATATATACTCCACTTACATTGTAAATCGACAAATTAAAGGATATTTGAAGTCAGTGTGTGCTTTTAACATACAGTATATACAATTCCATTTATGAACTGGGGTAATTTTGTTTTGATAGGAAAGATCCTCAGCTTGCCAGATATGCTAAGTAAATACATTAACAGCTCTGGGAGATGTGATGTGAAGGTGATAGATCTCTTTGAAAGAGCAAGAGGTTTGCTTTTAGCCTTCTTTACTTTAAGTCCAAGGCCCTGTCTAGGTCTGTCTGCCTGCCTGTCTGTCTGTCTGCACATCAGTCTTTCGTCTGATAGGTCTGCCTGTCTGCCTGCTGTCTGGCTGGCAGACCCACCTGATATGCCAAACTGATCTGTTGTAAAAACAAACATATCATGTGTTTGTAGAGGGTAAAATAATTTGCTTATCTACACAACAGAGAGAGAGAGAGAGAGAGAATGGGAGGGAGAGAGAGAGAGAGAGAGAGAGAGAGAGAGAGAGAGAGAGAGAGAGAGAGAGAGAGAGAGAGAGAGAGAGAGAGAAATAGAAATAACTGTTTATTGATCCAGCCTGTGCATTTAAGCAGTGCATTAAATGCAGACAGATAGTTGTCTGGTGGTAGATAGCTGGTGTCTGGTGGTAGATAGCTGGTGTCTGGTGGTAGATAGCTGGTGTCTGGTGGTAGATAGCTGGTGTCTGGTGGTAAATAGCTGATGTCTGGTTGTAGATAGCTGGTATCTGGCGGTAGATAGCTGGTGTCTGGCGGTAGATAGCTGGTGTCTGGTGGTAGATAGCTGGTGTCTGGTGGTAAATAGCTGGTGTCTGGTGGTAGATAGCTGGTGTCTGGTGGTAAATAGCTGATGTCTGGTTGTAGATAGCTGGTATCTGGCGGTAGATAGCTGGTGGCTGGTGGTAGATAGCTGGTGTCTGGTGGTAGTTAGTTGGTGTCTGGTGGTAGATAGCTGGTGTCTGGTGGTAGATAGCTGATGTCTGGTGGTAGATAGCTGGTGTCTGGTGGTAGACAGCTGGTGTCTGGTGGTAGACAGCTGGTTTCTGGTCACTGTCTGCTGGGAGGGCTAGTGTTACTTAGCCTTAGCTCCACAGAGTCATGTTTCATAGAGAGCAGGCTATCAAGTAGTAGGTAGAGACCTACTGTATTTATCGCTAACTAACTAGCTAAAGTTTTGCCATTTAAAATAAAATAAAATTGTATTGGTCGCCTACACATATTTTGCAGTGAAATGCTTATGTGTTCAGCTCCAATAGTGCAGGAATACCTAACAATACAAAAACAATAAACACACAAATCCCCCAAAAAAAAAAAAATTCAGAAATTAAGACATATCAGAACAAGTAATATCAGAGTCGAAAGGAAACAAAATAGTGCTATGAAACTCAACTTGATTGGAGTCCACCTGAGGTAAATTCAATTGATTTGACATGACTTAGAAAGGCACACACCTGTCTATATAAGTTCCCACAGTTGACAGTGCATGGCAGAGCACAAACCATGCCATGAGGTCGAAGGAATTGTCCTTAGAGCTCCGAAACAGGACGAGGAACAAATGTGCTTCAGCAAAGTACTGAGTAAATGGTCTGAATACTTATGTAAATGTGATATTTAATACATTTGCAAACATTACTAAAAACCTGTTTTGCTTTGTCATTATGGGGTATTGTGTGTAGGGAACGATATCATGATGATGAGGGAAAAATACGATTTAATAAATTTTAGAATAAGGCTATAATGTAACAAAATGTGGAAAATGTCAAGGGGTCTGAATGCTTTCCGAATGCACTGTATATATATATATGTGTGTGTGTGTGTGTGTGTATATATAATGGTGTATACAGACAGTATGGACAGTATATGAATATTAAAGGTCTGTACAGCAGCAGCCACATAGAATGAGCCATGACTAGAATACAGTATGTACACATAAAGTAGGCAAAACAGCATGCAAACACCCCCAAAGTGACCAGTGTTCAATCAAATCAAATCAAATGGTATTGGTCACGTACACATGTTTAACAGATGTTATTGCGAGTGTAGCGAAATGCTTATGCTTCTAGATCCGACAGTGCAGCAGTATCTAACAGGTAAGATCTAACAATTCCACAAAACCTAATACACACAATCTAGTAAAGGAATGGGATGAGAATATATAAGTATAAAATATATGGATGAGCAGTGACAGAGCGGCTAAGATGCAATACATAGTAAAGAATAGATAGTGAAGGATACAGTATACAGTATATACATATGAGATGAGTAATGCGAGATATGTTTATTTAAAAAAAAAATATTTCACCTTTAATTAACCAGGTAGGGTAGTTGAGAACAAGTTCTCATTTACAACTGCGACCTGTCCAAGATAAAGCAAAGCAGTTCATCACATACAATAACACATAGTTACACATTGGAGTAAACAAACATACAGTCAATAATACAGTAGAAAAAAAAACAAATCTATATACAATGTGTGCAAATGAGGTAAGATAAGGAACATAAGGCAATAAATAGGCCATGGTGGCGAAGTATTCACAGTATAGCATTTTAACACTGGAATGCTACATGTGCAGTAGATGAATGTGCAAAGTAAAAATACTGGGGTGCAAAGGAGCAAGATAAATAAATGACTACGGTAGGGGATGAGGTAGTTGGTTGGGCTATGTACAGGTGCAGTGATCTGTGAGCTGCTCTGACAGCTGGTGCTTAAAACTAGTGAGGGAGATAAGTATCTCCAGTTTCAATGATCTTTGTAGTTCGTTACAGTCATTGGAAGCAGAGAACTGGAAGGAAAGGCGGCCAAAGGAGGAATTGGCTTTGGGGGTGACCAGTGAGATATACCTGCTGGAGCGAGTGCTACGGGTGGGTGCTGCTATGGTTACCAGAGAGCTGAGGTAAGGCGGGCTTTACCTAGCAGGGACTTGTAGATGACCTGGAGCCAGTGGGTCTGGCGATGAGTATGTAACGAGGGCCAGCCGACTAGAGCATACAGGTCGCAGTGGTGGGTGGTATAAGGGGCTTTGGTGACAAAGCGGATGGCACTGTGATAGACTGCATCCAGTTTGCTGAGTGGAGTATTGGTAGCTGTTTTGTAGATGACATCGCCAAAGTCGAGGATCGGTAGGATAGTCAGTTTTACTAGTGCAAGTTTGGCAGCATGAGTGAAGGAGGCTTTGTTGCGAAATAGAAAGCTGATTCTAGATTTAATTTTGGATTGGAGATGTTTAATGTGAGTCTGGAAGGAGAGTTTACAGTCTAGCCAGACACCTAGGTATTTGTAGTTGTCCACGTATTCTAGGTCAGAGCCGTCTAGGGTAGTGATGCTAGTCGGGCGGGCGGGTGCAAGCATCGAACGATTGAAAAGCATGCATTTGGTTTTACTAGCGTTTAAGAGCAGTTGGAGGCCACGGAAGGAGTGTTGTATGGCACTGAAGCTTGTTTGGAGGTTAGTTAACACAGTGTCCAAAGAAGGGCCAGAAGTATACAGAATGGTGTCGTCTGCATAGAGGTGGATCAGAGAATCACCAGCAGCAAGAGCGACATCATTGATGTATACAGAGAAGAGAGTCGGCCCAAGAATTGAACCCTGTGGCACCCCCATAGAGACTGCCAGAGGCCCGGACAACAGGCCCTCCGATTTAACACACTGAACTCTGTCGGCAAAGTAGTTGGTGAACCAGAAGAGGCAATCATTAGAGAAACCAAGGCTGAGTCGAAAGCCTTGGCCAGGTCAATGAATACGGCTGCACAGTAATGTCTCTTATTGATGGCAGTTATGATATCGTTTAGTACCTTGAGCGTGGCTGAGGTGCACCCGTGACCAGCTCGGAAACCGGATTGCACAGCGGAGAAGGTACGGTGGGATTCGAAGTGGTCAATGATCTGTTTATTAACTAGGCTTTCGAAGACTTTAGAGAGGCAGGGCAGGATGGATATAGGTCTATAGCAATTTGGGTCTAGGGTGTCACCCCCTTTGAAGAGAGGGATGATCGCGGCAGCTTTCCAATCTTTTGGGATCTCGGACGACACCAAAGAGAGCTTGAGCCGACTGGTAATAGGAGTTGCAACAATGGCAGCAGATAGTTTTAAAAAGAGAGGGTCCAGATTATCTAGTCCAGCTGATTTGTACGGGTCCAGATTTTGCAGCTCTTTCAGAACATCTGCTATCTGGATGTGGGTGAAGGAGAAGCTGGGAAGGCTTGGACAAATAGCTGCGGGGGGGGTGTAGCTGTTGGCCGGGGTTGGGGTAGCCAGGAGGAAAGCATGGCCAGCCGTAGAGAAATGCTTGTTGAAATTTCGATTATCATGGATTTATTGGTGGTGACCGTGTTACCTAGCCTCAGTGCAGTGGGCAGCTGGGAGGAGGTGCTATTGTTCTCCATGGACTTGACAGTATCCCAGAACTCTTTGGAGAGTTTGAAAAAGCTAGCCTTTGCTTTCCTGACTGATTGCGTGTATTGGTTCCTGACTTCCCTGAACAGTTGAATATCGTGGGGACTATTCGATGCAATAGCAGTCCGCCACAGGATGTTCTTGTGCTGGTCAAGGGCAGTCAGGTCTGGAGTGAACCAAGGGCTTTATCTGTTCTTAGTTCTACATCTTTTGAAAGGGGCATGCTTATTTAAGATGGTGAGGAAGTTGCTTTTAAAGAACGACCAGGCATCCTCGACTGACGGAATGAGGTCAATATCCTGCCAGGATACCCGGCCAGGTCGATTAGAAAGGCCTGTTCGCAGAAGTGTTTTAGGGAGCGTTTGATAGTGATAAGGGGTGGTCATTTGACCGAGGGCCCATAGCGGATGCAGGCAATGAGGCAGTGGTCGCTGAGATCCTGATTGAAAACAGCAGAGGTGTATTTGGATGGCAAGTTGGTCAGGATAATATCTAGGAGGGTGCCCATGTTTACAGATTTAGGATTGTACCTGGTGGGTTCCTTGATGATTTGTGTGAGATTGAGGGAATCTAGCTTAAATTGTAGGACTGCCGGGGTGTTAAGCATATCCAAGTTTAGGTCACCTAACAGAACGAACTCTGAAGATAGATGGGGGGCAATCAGTTCACATATGGTGTCCAGGGCACAGCTGGGAGCTGAGGGGGGTCTATAGCAGGTGGCAACAGTGAGAGACTTATTTCTGGAGAGATTCATTTTTAGAATTAGAAGTTCGAACTGTTTGGGAACAGACCTGGAAAGTATGACAGAACTTTGCAGTTCTATCTTGGCGGAAAATGTTGTAGTTGGGTATGGAAATCTCACAATTTTTGGTGGCCTTCCTAAGCCAGGATTCAGACACGGACATCAGGGTTGGCGGAGTGTGCTAAAGCAGTGAGTAAAACAAACTTTGGGAGGAGGCTTCTGATGTTAACATGCATGAAACCAAGGCTTTTACGGTTACACGAGGAACAGAGGAGGAGCAGGAGGAGGGTACGGCTAAAGGCTATCAGAACAGGTCGTCTAGTGCGTTGGGAACAGAGAATAAAAGGAGCAGATTTCTGGGCGTGGTAGAATAGATTCAGGGTATAATGTGCAGACAGGGGTATGGTGGGGTGAGAGTACAGTGGAGGTAGGCCCAGGCACCGAGTGATGATAAGAGTGGTTGCATCTCTGGAAGTGCTGGTAATACTGGGTGAGGTCACCGCATGTGTGGGAGGTGGGACAAAGGAGGAATCTGAGGCATGTAGAGTGGGCCTAGGGGCTCCACTGTAAACTAAAACAATGATAACTATCCTAAACAACAGTAAACAGGGCATATTGACACTTGAGAGAGACATAAAGCAAGGCATAAAGCAAACACAGGTGTAGGTTGGGAGAGCTAGCTAGGACAACAACGGGTAAGACCGCAACGGCTAGTCAGCTAAAACAAGAACAACAGGTAAACTGGCGATGAATGGGCAAAGAGGGTTGGTTAGCTACACACAGGGCCTGAGTACGCGGCTGGGGCCGACAGATAAACAAAAACAAAATAAACAGAATGGAGTACCGTGATTAATTAATAGTCCTGCAGGCATCAGCTATGTAGCCGAGTGATCATAGGGTCTAGTGAACAGCAATAGATAAGGTAAGCCGAGAGGTAGTCGTTACTATGCCGGCACGCAGGAGACACGGCATTTAAAGTTAAGAGTTAGCAGGCCGGGGTTAGTAGAACCGTCTGCTCCGATGTCCGACGGAGGCCGGTTGCAGGCACAGCGGATGGAGTAATCGTCGGCAGACCAGTCGAGGTGGTACGACGGGGCGTCGTTGCATTATTAAAGTGCATTATTAAAGTTGCATTATTAAAGTGACTCGACTTCCATTTATTAAAGTGGCCAATGATATCAAGTCTGTAGGTAGGCAGCCGCCTCTCTGTGCTAGTGATGGCTGTTTAACAATCTGATGGCCTTGAGATAGACTGAAAAACAGCTTCTATCGGTCCCAGCTTTGATGCTGACCTCGCCTTCTGGATGGAAGCGGGATGAACAGGTAGTGTTTTGGGTGATTATTGTCCTTGATGAACTTTTTTGCCTTCCTGTGACATCAGGTGCTGTAGGTGTCCAGGTAGTTTGACCCCGGTTATGCGTTGTGCAGACCGCACCACCCTCTGGAGAGCCCTGCGGTTGTGGGTGGTGCAGTTGCCGTACCAGGCAGTGATACAGCCCGACAGGATGCTCTAAATTGTACACCTGTAAAAGTTAGTGAGGGTTTTCGGTGACAAGCCAAATTGTTTCCTACCTTCACCACCTGGGGGCGGCTAGTCAGGAAGTCCAGGACCCAGTTGCATAGGGCGGGGCTGAGACCCAGGGCGTCCATCTTGATGATGAGCTTGGAGGATACTATGGTGTTGAATGCTGAGCTGTAGTCAATGAACAGCATTCTTACATAGGTATTCCTCTTGTCCAGATGGGTTAGGGCAGTGTGCAGTGTAATGGCGATTGCATCGTCTGTGGACCTGTTGGGGCGGTATGTAAACTGAAGTGGGTCTACGGTAACAGGTAGGGTGGAGGTGATATGATCCTTGACTTGTCTCTCAGGCCTTGAGAGGGTACAGGAACAAAGGTGGCCATCTTGAAACAGCAGACTGAGATAGGGATTGATTGAATATGTCCGTAAACACACCAGCCAGCTGGTCTGCGCATGCTCTGAGGACGCGGCTAGGGATGCCGTCTGGGCCGGCAGCCTTGCGACGAGGGTTAACTCGTTTAAATGTTTTACTCACGTCGGTCACGGAGAATGACTATGTACATGTAAATAGGGCAGCAGTCTCGAAGGTGCATTTAAACTAGATACACACCTGCTTCTTCCATGATATAGACTGACTCTGTGAATCCAGGTGAAAGCTATGATCTCTTATTGATGTCACTTGTTAAATCCACTTCAATCAGTGTAGATGAAGGGGAGGAGACAGGTTAAATAAGGATTTTTTTATGGATTGTGTATGAAGGTGTTCCTAATGTTTGGTATACTCAGTGTAGCTAAGTATGCTAATTAGCATGTACTTAGATAGCTGTTGCCAAGTAGCCTAAATAGCGCCTAAAGGACTCACACATTAACTACACTACTCTACCAAAGGACTACAGGCATAACGTTATGTTTGTATCTCTCTAAGCCATAAGAATGCACCTTTAATTACTGGCACTGTTGCTATCATTGGTATTTTCATGAATACCAATTATATCAGTGAATCCATTATTTATTCCCCTTCTATTGCAGGTCATTTGTACCATCACTGAGCTGGCCCGGTCTTGAACATATCGAGACTCTTCTTCTCCTGGAGAGGTTTGAATAATGAAGAGAAAAATATTGTTCTTAAGCTAGCGAATCAGTAAGAGGATTTAGCTCTGTACAAAGGATGGAGGCTGTGTCCAAAATCGCACCCTATTTCCTATTAAATGCACTACTTTTGACCACGGGCCCATAGGGGATATGGTGCCACACGGCATGCGGACGCTTTCTCATCTGCATTCTCTCCCAGGATGGGTGGAATCCTGCTGGGTTCCGTAATACTATCTTCCTTCCTCCCTTTCTTCCTGTCTACCGTATGTTCTTTCCCCTGGCCCTCCCTCCTCCGTGTTCACCTTGGCTAGTTAATCCCTGTCTTTCATTTGTCTTTCACGCCAGCAGAAACCAGTGGATTAGACCTGGGACAGTGTTCTCATGGCATGCAAACCCTTACCCCGACCGACGATCTCTGACTAAATACCCACTCTGCACTCTACACTCTACTCAATGGAGCAGAAGAGAGAGTTTAAGTGTGTATGTGTCAGAGGGGTGTAAGTAAGGCAGCCTCTTTGGGACTGCCATGCCCAGGTGGTACATGTAGCTACTGTATGTTAGCATTGAATGTACTAATAGCTAACAGCGTCAACTTGATTAGCTACTGTATGTTAGCATTGAAAGTACTAATCGCTAACACCATCAACTTGATTAGGTCCTACTTCTACTGGTTTAGGAGAGCTTGGCTTTCTAAAACGTTCAGGAAAAACACACACGCATATCGCTTGCACACACTGTAGGATAACAGACAGTTGGAAGTAGAGCTGGGCGATATGGACAAAAATCCATATTGCGATAAATTGCCTGAATTCATGTCATAACAATAAATAGAACGTTAATACCATTAATGTGCACTACAATTCATGTATTTATTTTACTACTACTAGTTTGATGGTTGTAGCCATCGATTGGCCCATTAACAATCACCCTTATTAGCAAACTTACTTCATTTCAAACTACACATTTGTCTTGTATAGGCTACTTATCGTCACGAATGATAACCGCGATAAGTGATGTTTTGGGTTTATCTTCCCAGATCTTGTTGGAAGTATGAATAATTTCACGCCACACCAACTCCGGGAAGAAATCCTGCCTCAAACTGATAACAGCCTCTTAATGGACCAACTGAATGTCAACAGATGTGTGTGTGTCTGTCTGTGATTGTGTTTGTGTCTGTCTGGCTCTTTGTAGTAAAGGTAAACAGAGCGGGCATTACAGAGACATAGACAGTGGTTTGGTAGTAATCCTCCTCCCCTCTCCCCTGATACCCCTTCGCCTGGCCTAGACCAAACCCGTTCAGCCGGCATGTCCACTTGGGAACGGTCTGTTCCACCTACACACCCCTGGGAATGGTCTGTTCCACCTACCACCCCTGGGAATAGTCTGTTCCACCTACAAACCCCTGGGAATGGTCTGTTCCACCTACACACCCCTGGGAATGGTCTGTTCCACCTACCACCACTGGGAATAGTCTGTTCCACCTACAAACCCCTGGGAATGGTCTGTTCCACCTACAAACCCCTGGGAATGGTCTGTGCCACCTACACACCCCTGGGAATGGTATATTCTACCTACGCACCCCTGGGAATGGTCTGTTCCACCTACCACCACTGGGAATGATCTGTTCCACCTACACACCCCTGGGAACGATATATTCTACCTACACACCCCTGGGAATGGTCTGTTCCACCTACACACCCCTGGGAATGGTCTGTTTTACCTACACACCCCTGGGAACCGTGGCCATTACTTCTAACCCTCTATGAGAGAGGAGAGTAGACTATGGAGGTAAAGAGAGCACATATTCACAGGTGATGGGAAAAGTAACTGAAAAGGCGTTTGAGGTGAACTATCCCTTTTAACTACAGGCAAAGGAGAGTGTCCCTATCCACCAGACTCTTGAATTCTGCTTGATTACAGTGCCCTCTAAGAGGTGTGTTATTTTAACCACCCGTAGTGGCTTAAGAGGTGTGTTATTTGAACTACCCGTAGTGGCTTAAGAGGTGTGTTATTTTAACTACCTGTAGTGGCTTAAGAGGTGTGTTATTTGAACTACCTGTAGTGGCTTAAGAGGTGTGTTATTTTAACTACCTGTAGTGGCTTAAGAGGTGTGTTATTTTAACTACCTGTAGTGGCTTAAGAGGTGTGTTATTTTAACCACCCGTAGTGGCTTAAGAGGTGTGTTATTTGAACTACCCGTAGTGGCTTAAGAGGTGTGTTATTTGAACTACCTGTAGTGGCTTAAGAGGTGTGTTATTTTAACTACCTGTAGTGGCTTAAGAGGTGTGTTATTTTAACCACCCGTAGTGGCTTAAGAGGTGTGTTATTTGAACTACCCGTAGTGGCTTAAGAGGTGTGTTATTTGAACTACCTGTAGTGGCTTAAGAGGTGTGTTATTTGAACTACCTGTAGTGGCTTAAGAGGTGTGTTATTTTAACCACCCGTAGTGGCTTAAGAGGTGTGTTATTTTAACTACCTGTAGTGGCTTAAGAGGTGTGTTATTTTAACTACCTGTAGTGGCTTAAGAGGTGTGTTATTTTAACTACCTGTAGTGGCTTAAGAGGTGTGTTATTTTAACTACCTGTAGTGGCTTAAGAGGTGTGTTATTTGAACTACCTGTAGTGGCTTAAGAGGTGTGTTATTTGAACTACCTGTAGTGGCTTAAGAGGTGTGTTATTTTAACTACATGTAGTGGCTTAAGAGGTGTGTTATTTCTGCATTTAGTGTCTGCTAAATGACTAAATTGTAAATATTGACTCCTTTCGTAATGGCTTTTTAGTGTCAATATTGCAACCTCCATTTCCCCGTTTCTCTGTTTATGCTCACGCTAGATGAAGATGAGTTATTAGTTCATGTTGGTTATAATATTCAAACAAGAGCAAGCATGAGAAGGCTCCCTAAATCGATGAAAATACAGCATGTTTCAGATCTAAACACACAGGGATTTCGGAAAGTAGTCAGACCCCTTGACTTTTTCCACATTTTGTTACATTACAGCCTTATTCTAAAATGGGTTAAATAAATACAAATCCTCAGCAATCTACACACAATACCCCATAATGACAAAGCAAAAACAAGTATTTAGAATTTTTAGCAAATTTATTAAAAATAAAAAACAGAAACGCCTTATTTACATAATATTTCAGACCCATTGCTTGTAACAACCAAGACTCTTCCTAGACCTGGCCACCTGTAAAACGGAGCAATCAGGAGAGAAGGGCCTTGGTCAGGGAGGTGACCAAGAACCCGATGGTCACCCTGACAGAGCTCTAGAGTTCCTCTGTGGAAATGGGAGAACCTTCCAGAAGGACAACCATCTCTGCAGCACTCTACCAATCAGGCCTTTATGGAGAAGTGGCCAGACGGAAGCCACTCCTCAGTAAAAGGCACCCCGCTTGGAGTTTGCCAAAAGGCACCTAAAGACTCAGACCATGAGAAACAAGATTCTCTGGTCTGATGAAACCAAGATTGAACTCTTAGGCTTGAATGCCAAGTGTCATTTCTGGAGGAAACCTAGCACCATCACTACGGTGAAGCATGGTGGTCGCAGCATCATGCTGTGGGGATTTCTTTTCAGCGGCAGGGACTGGGAGACTAGTCAGGATCGAAGGAAAGCTGAGCGGAGCAAAGTACAGAGAGATTCTTGATGAAAACCTTCTCTAGAGCGCTCAGGTCCTCAGACTGGGGCTAAGGTACACCTTCCAACAGGACAATAACCCTAAGCACACAGCCAACACAATGCAGGAGTGGCTTCGGGACAAGTCTCTGAATGTCCTTGAGTGGCCCAGCCAGAACACGGACTTGAACCCGATCGAACATCTCTGGAGAGACCTGAAAATAGCTGTAACATTAGCAAGCCATAGCAACCATCAAATTGATATGAAAACATCTACATAACGACTTTTCCTAATCTTTTTCTATAAGTGAAGCAAAGTCCCTGTACTTAGGACCAAATGACAGTCCTATTACTTGAGTCAGGCGGATGGATGAAAGAGCAACAGATCATCAAAATGTCTAATTGTGACTTGAATGCTGAGCAGCAGGATCACAGGATAGCTTAGAGGACGAGATGAACGATGTGGATGGATACTGCGGGGAGTGGGTTGCCCATAGACTGAGCGAGGTGTGTGTGTTTGGGGGAAGAAAGAGATTGGGGTGACCTTCAATATACAGTATGAAGGGGTGATACACACTTGAGGACTAATGGAATATATAGTTGGCAGTAGGGTTGGGCGATATTTGGGGAGACCTCTGCAATATGCTACTCCAAATATTGTGACATCTGATATAATTATTTTGGGCCGTTAAAGACTGTGCAACTTTTGTCGTTATTTATGATATTATAGTCACATTCTCTTTAAATAATCTTTGTACGGTGAGAAAAATTATCTTAGGTAATTAACTTACACTTTGATTTGTAAAGTTCAAATAGAGTATAATCAATCAAATTTTATTGATCATACATACAAGTGATTAGCAGATGTTATTGAGGGTGTAGTGAAATGCTTGTGCTTCTAGCTCTGACAATGCAGTAATGTCTAACAAGTAATATCTAACAAATTACATAACATACAGTATACCCAATACACACATCTCAGTGGCAATTAATTAAGACTATATACATACAGTATGGACGAGCGATGTCAGAGTGGAACAGACTAAGATACAGTAGAATAGTATAGAAAACAGTATATACATATGAGATGAGTAATGCCAGATATGTAAATATTATTAAAGTGACTAGTGTTCCATTCCTTAAAGTGGCCAGTGATTCCAAGTCTGCAGGCAGCAGCCTCTAATGTGTTAGTGATGGCTGTTTAGCAGTCTGATGGCCTTAGAAGCTGTTTTTCAGTCTCTCGGTCCCAGCTTTGATGCACCTGTACTGACCTCGACTTCTGGATGATAACAGGGTGAACAGGCAGTGGCTCGGGTGGTTGATGTCCTTGATTATTTTTGGCCTTGAAAACTATAGCATGCTAGCCTGTGGAATAAGACACGTTGAGTCACTCCACTCCACCCCAGACACATCAGCCTCAGGGGAGGTGGGGTATTCAGAGCATTAGAATCTATACAACAACACTACTCTCAAATGTATGTCACAGCAGGTTGTGTCATGACCAGAAAGAGCTCTGAGACAGCCAGTCTGCTCTGCTGTAGACCAGGTGGTGGCTGTGTTCTCTGGTGTGCGTGTGTGTGTGTGCGTGCGCATGTGGCCTCTATGTTATATAAATGTGACAACCAAGGTGTTGAGTCACTCTATTGCGACGGGCAGAGGAGTGTGGGCAGCAAATGGCAACCCCTCAGTGAGCACAGGGACTCCAGGCAAAGACTGATTTTAGCAGGTTACTGCCTCACTAAACTCACTTGACTCTTTGCCATCACACTAGTCGTCATCCCACCCTTCCACCCACCCTCTCTCTCTCTCTAAATTCAAAGGGGCTTCATGTGAACTTTCTCCCTCTGTCTTGCTCCCCTCTGTCTTTTTCCCTCTGTCTTCTCTCTCTCTGTCTTTCCGTCTCTCTGTCGTTCTCCCCCTCTGTCGTTCTCCCCCTCTGTCGTTCTCCCCCTCTGTCTTTCTCCCCCCCTGTCTTTCTCCCCCTCTGTCTTTCTCCCTTCTGACTTCTCTCTCCCTCTGTCTTTCTCCCCCTCTGTCTTTCTCCCTTCTGACTTATCTCTCCCTCTGTCTTTCTCCCCCTCTGTCTTTCTCCCTTCTGACTTCTCTCTCCCTCTGTCTTTCTCCCCCTCTGTCTTTCTCCCCTCTGTCTTTTTCCCTCTGTCTTCTCTCTCCCTCTTTCTCCCCTCTGTCTTTCCGTCCCTCTGTCTTTCTCCCCTCTGTCTTTCTCCCCCTTTGTCGTTCTCCCCCTCTGTCTTTCTCCCCCTTTGTCTTTCTCCCCCTTTGTCGTTCTCCCCCTCTGTCTTTCTCCCCTCTGTCTTTCTCCCCTCTGTCTTTCTCTCCTCTGTCGCTTCTCCCTCTGTCGTTCTCCCCCTCTGTCTTTCTCCCCTCTGTCTTTCTCCCCTCTGTCTTTCTCCCTTCTGACTTCTCTCTCCCTTCTGACTTCTCTCTCCCCCTCTGTCTTTCTCCCCTCTGTCTTTTTCCCTCTGTCTTCTCTCTCCCTCTCTTTCTCCCCTCTGTCTTTCCGTCCCTCTGTCTTTCTCTCCTCTGTCGTTCTCCCCCTCTTTCTCTCCTCTGTTGTTCTCCCCCTCTGTCTTTCTCCCCTCTGTCTTTCTCCCTTCTGACTTCTCTCTCCCTCTGTCTTTCTCCCCGCACCAGTCCTCCTCACTCTTCCGTAAAACACTCTCTCCTCTCCCAAAATACACACTCTCATTCCCTCCACCCCCCCACATAAGTCACCTCTAGAGATCACAGACAGAAGACACCCCCATATTCAAAACCTGTCCAAGAAACACACTCTACTTCAGTGTAATATTCACTAGCAGGACTAGAAGATGTTGATGACCCATTTCTGTGTGCTCTATTAATCATGATCTGCTCTCACTGTGCCTCAGCGGGATGTGATTTATCTGTGTGTGTGTGTGCGTGTGTGTGTAGGTATGTGTACTGTAGGTATGTGTGTGTGTGCGTTGGCCCTCACACCAGTCACGGACACAGGTGTTCTGAACCAAAACAACTTCTCTGGCAGCGGTGCTGTGATGTCACACTAGAAACAGGAATATGGCAAAGCCTGTTCTACATACAACAGTGGTTTCCAGTCCTGGTCCTGTGAACCTACTGGGCGTGGGGGCTTTTGTTCCAGGCCAGCACAAACATACCGCAGTGTTGCTACTGGGCTCAAACAAAAACATCCCCAGAACTGAAAACCACTGGCATACAGTACAGTTTCTACACAACTCCACTCAACAGCTCAATACTCCCACACTTCTCAGAATAGTTATTGAAACTGGCATACTCAACTCCCCACATCTCCAGCACAGACTGACGAGAGCGGTGAGCCAGTTTGTCACACATTGGCTGCCATGTTTCAGCCGTATGGCTGATATTGTGGGGAATGAAGTCAAATCAAATCAAATTTTATTTGTCACATACACATGGTTAGCAGATGTTAATGCGAGTGTAGCAAAATGCTTGTGCTTCTAGTTCCGACCATGCAGTAGTATCTAACAAGTAATCTAACAAATTCACAACAAATACCTTATACACACAAGAGTAACGGAATGAATACGAGTATGTACATATAAATATATGGATGAGTGAGGCAGGATGCAGTAGATGGTATGGAGTACAGTATATACACATATATATATGAGATGAGTAATGTAGGATATGTAAACATTATATAAATGGCATTGTTTAAAGTGGCTAGTGATACATTATTTAATCCAATTATGATTATTAAAGTGGCTAGAGATTTGGGTCGATGGCCAAACGGCATAGGCAAGATTCAGTAGATGGTTTAGAGTACAGTGTATACATTTGATATAAGTATGTCGTATAAGTAAACATTATATACAAAATTGTTTAAAGTGACATTGTTACATCCAATTCCTATGTTTAAAGTGGCTAGAGATTTAAGTCAGTATGTTGGCAGCAGCCACTCAATGTTAGTGATGGCTGTTTAACAGTCTGATGGCCTTGAGGTAGAAGCTGTTTTTCAGTCTCTCGGTCCCAGCTTTGATGAACCTGTACTGACCTTGCCTTCTGGAAGATAGCGGGGTGAACAGGCAGTGGCTCGGGTGGTTGTTGTCCTTGATGATCTTTTTGGCCTTCCTGTGACATCGGGTGGTGTAGGTGTCCTGAAGGTCAGGTAGTTTACCCTGGTGATGCGTTGTGCAGTCCTCACTACCCTCTGGAGAGCCTTACGGTTGTGGGCGGAGCAGTTGCCGCACCAGGCGGTGATACAGCCCGACAGGATGCTCTCGATTGTGCATCTGTAGAAGTTTGTGAGTGATTTTGGTGACAAGCCGAATTTCTTCAGCCTCCTGAGGTTGAAGAGGCGCTGTTGCGCCTTCTTCACCACGCTGTCTGTGTGGGTGGACCAATTCAGTTTGTCCGTGATGTGTACGCCGAGGAACTTAAAACTTTCCACCTTCTCCACTACTGTCCCCTCGATGTGGATAGGGGGGTGCTCCCTCTCCTGTTTCCTGAAGTCCACGATCATCTCCTTTGTTTTGTTGACATTGAGTGATATGTTATTTTCCTGACACCACACTCCGAGGGCCCTCACCTCCTCCCTGTAGGTCGTCTCGTCGTTGTTGGTAATCAAGCCTACCACTGTAGTGTCGTCAGCAAACTTGATGATTGAGTTGGATGCGTGCTTGGCCACGCAGTCATGGGTAAACAGGGAGTACAGGAGAGGGCTGAGAACGCACCCTTGTGGGGCCCCAGTGTTGAGGATCAGCGGGGTGGAGATGTTGTTTCCTACCCTCACCACCTGGGGCCGGCCCGTCAGGAAGTCCAGGACCCAGTTGCACAGGGCTGGGTCGAGACCCAGGGTCTCGAGCTTAATGACGAGCTTGGAGGGAACTACGGTGTTAAATGCTGAGCTGTAGTCGATGAACAGCATTCTTACATAAGTATTCATCTTGTCCAGGTGGGTTAGGGCAGTATGCAGTGTGATTGCGATTGCGCTGCCTGTGGACCTATTGGGACGGTAAGCAAATTGGAGTGGGTCTAGGGTGTCTGGCAGGATGGAGGTGATATGATCCTTGACTAATCTCTCAAAGCACTTCATGATGACGGAAGTGAGTGCTACGGGGCGATAGTCATTTAGCCCAGTTACCTTAGCTTTCTTGGGAACAGGAACAATGGTGGCCCTCTTGAAGCATGTGGGAACAGCAGCCTGGGATAGGGACTGATTGAATATGTCCGTAAACACACCAGCCAGCTGGTCTGCGCATGCTCTGAGGACACGGCCAGGATGCCATCTGGGCCGGCAGCCTTGCGAGGGTTAACTTCTTAGGGATCGGCGCACGAGGTGACCGTTTTGGAGAGCCTGGCGTGCCCAAAGTAAAATGCCTCCGATTCAGGCCCAGAAAATAGGATATGGACATATTTAGTACCATTGGATAGGAAACACTCTGAATTATCCAAATGTGTTAACCATTTGTCTGTGAGTAAAACAGAACGCATATGGCAGGCGAAACCCTGCCTGCCATAATGCGGTCTGCATTTGATTGTAAGGAATTCTATGTCAGGTGAACAAAAGGACTTGAGTTCCTGTATGTTGTTATGATCACACCACGACTCGTTAATCATAAGGCATACACCCCCGCCCTTCTTCTTACCAGAGAGATGTTTGTTTCTGTCGGCGCGATGCGTGGAGAAACCAGGTGGCTGTACCGTTTCAGATAACGTGTCCTGAGTGAGCCATGTTTCCGTGAAGCAAAGAACGTTGCAGTCTCGGATGTCTCTCTGAAGGCAACCCTCGATCGGATTTCGTCTACTTTGTTGTCAAGAGACTGTACATTGGCGATTAAAATACTCGGGAGAGGTGCACGATGCGCCCGTCGACGTAGCTTGACCAAAAGACCGGCGCGTTTCCCTCTTCTCCAGCGCCGCCGTTGTTTTGAGTCGCCGGGTACGATCCAGTCTATTGTCCTGGCTGGGGTAACAAACAGAGAATCCTCTTTGGGAAAGTCGTATTCCTGGTTGTAATGTTGGTAAGTTGACGTTGCTCTTATATCCAATAGTTCCTCCCGGTTGTATGTAATAAAACGTAATATTTCCCGGGGTAACAATGTAAGAAGTAATACATAAAAAAACGAAATACTGCATAGTTTCCTGAGAACGTGAAGCGAGGCTGCCATCTCTGTCGGCGCCGGAAGTTAAGTATCTGAATGAGACTAAGTGAAGCCCTGAATGAGACTAACTGAGGAAGACTTCTTGGAGTGTGCTGCGTGCTAACTCTCTTTACCCCCAGGGACCAACATTCATATCTCTTCACTACGTCTGTCATACACACACTAACACACACCCTATCCAGTGGTTATGTCACATGCTACTACCCGGGGCAGTGTGTAGAGTAGTAAGCATGGGGTTAATGTCCGTCCTCGCCTCTCCGAGACAGGAAATGAGGCGCTGTGTGGGGAAATCGCTTTAGATAATAGAGTGATTTATTAGAATGAGGCTTCCACTGCCAGCACTAATTAATTATCCTTTTACTGTGTGTGTGTGTGTGTGTGTGTGTGTGTGTGTGTGTGTGTGTGTGTGTGTGTGTGTGTGTGTGTGTGTGTGTGTGTGTGTGTGTGAGAATAGGGACTCCAGAGAGATTTGTAAGGTGTATGCCTATGCCAGAGTGTTCATATTATAGCTAATGCGTCTCATCGGATGTACTATTCCTTTCCTCTGGCATAGCAACAAGTAGAGGCTGTTCCCTATGCTTGGTAGAGCATACATTCACATGGAGGGCAATGGAGTGTGAGAGAAACAACCTTGTCTACACTGTTAAAATGAAGTGCTTGTAACACCAAAACTAGTGGCAACTGAGCTGCCACCAGCGGGAACTTTGCTGTAGTACTGAAACACATCATCCTGAGTTGTTTTCAAACATTATACATTGCCAGGGACTGGGAGCACTGTGGTTAAAAGTTGAAAACACTTCTTTTCAGAATCAGATCCTTTTTTTTGCTGTACTTTCCCCTCTCTAAAGCTTCTAAACACTATTATGATGTTTCAAATCCTCTCTAGTCCAGAATGAAATCACTTCTTCTGGAGTATTTGAATGTTTAACATTGATTTATTTATCTGATCATTTTCCAGTTTAACACGTTTTTCAAGGCATTGTTGAGCACAGTGCTCAATCCACCAGCAGTAACTACAGGTTTTAAGACAAGTATAGCAGGATAGTGTATTTGCCTCTACAATAGAAAGTTGGAAATGTGGTAATGGGTGGTCTCATCATTGAATGTTATTTAGCCTGATGGTTTAGATATCCGTTCATTATGATCCATTACACCTCATGCTTAATATAAGTAGAATTGTATATAAACATACAGTACATACAACATTGTGTAATTTTTTTTATTTAAAAACAAAAAAAGTGTTACCCACAATCCCCTAAAAACAGAGCCACGTGGCAAGAAAGGATGTGCAAGGAGATTAAAAGCAGACTTCTCTATCTTTGGTTATCCTCATAAAACATTTAAATTTCAATTCATATTTTTTTAACAGTGTGGCTGTGTGGTTGAGTGTGTAAAATGACAATGACATTCAAATTAAATGTACCATCTTACTGACACAGAAGTCAGGGTTTCAAATCCCATTTACACCTGTCCCGCTTTCACTCCTTCTCTGTCTCCTCCTGTTTCTAATCTGTCTAAATAAAGGTGGAATTCCACAAGAAAATAATTCTCCATAGGCCCTTATCATTAATCAATATTTAAGTTATAAACAGTTCGCGTTTCTTAACCATTTGATGGCACATTATGAGAAACAGTGTTTTGATGCTACCTTTTACATGCACTGAAACCCCCAAAACTGTTTTGACAACACTCTCTTAAAAACACCAATATTCAGATTGAAGAACCGCTTTGGCTATTTCAGAGTACTTCTATTCAGTTTTTATCATAATACTTACATTGGGGTCTCAGGATAGGTGTGCTACCTTTTCATTACATAATCATGGTGTTTTGAGTCGTTCTATTGTTTGTGTAGTTCACACACACACATACACACACACACACACACGTTGCTCACGCTGGTGTGTTAATCTTAGGTGGGAGTGAGAGAGGAGACAAGAGTTGACCCTACACACACACACCTCTCTCTTGCTGTATTTTTCTCACACACATACACCGCTCTCTCCTCTCTCTCTCTGTCTCTCGTTCTGTCTCGCGCACACACACCTATAATAGTATTTCAATGAGAGTGACACCACCTCTTCAACTCTGACTGCTAAATCACCACCCTCAATTTCCCCCTGACCGACCCCTTTCTCTCTCTCCCCCACTCCCTCTCTTCCAGGGCTGTGATTGCTTTCTGGGGCCAGAGGGCCATCTTAGCTGCCCCACTCTGTTAATGCAGAGCAGCCAGGTTGAGGCATGGAGAACCCTTCCACTCTAGGAATCAATCAGTCAATCAACTGTCATTTGTGTCTAGCGTTTTTTTACCAATGCATTTGTCACATAGTGCTTCACAGCAATTTGACCAGGATTTGACCTAAAATACCCAAAGAGAAAAGTAAGAGGACTGTGGACTATGGGTGATCAAGGGGAAGCAAATAGCTTGTTGTCAGTCATGTCCCTCATCATTGCAATCCTACTGAGATGTGGAGAGGCAGATACCCTCTCAAACCTTAAAACCCAAAGGGAGAGTGATGTTTCATTGAATCTGCTGTTGTTTTGCTTTATGGGTGTGTGCATGTGTGTCTGTATACTGTACGTGAGCATGAGAGACAATTGAAATCAGAGGGGTGGTATGTGTACACACAAGGCTAATGAACAGGATGTACAGTTGAGGGATGTTTTGGTATACAGTTGAAGTCGGAAGTTTACATACACTTAGGTTGGAGTCATTAACTCGTTTTTCAACCACTCCACAAATGTCTTGTTAACTTGTTAGGGAGTGGCAGATGAGGGGTCGGTTTTGGAGAGCCTGGCGTGCCCAAAGTAAAATGCCTCCCATTCAGGCCCAGAAAATAGGATATGCACATATTTGGTACCATTGGATAGGAAACACTCTGACTTTTCCAAAACTGTTAACCATTTGTCTGTGAGTAAAACAAAACGCATATAGCAGTCGAAACCCCGAGGAATTCTGTCCTGGAAAAAGTGATTTTGACACATTGCTCATTTGGGAACCCCTCCCTCATGAAAATGACCATATAAGGGCATATGAATGCAGTACCCATCGCTTCCTTTAGATGTCAACAGTCTCAATTTCATTTTGGATGAATTAGACCAGAGAATAAGAGCAAACCAGGAAGAGTATGGAACACTTGTATATTGGTGGATGTTTAATAATTCAACTTTTGGATTTTGAATTTGGCGCTTTACATTTTACCTGGTAGTGTGGGGAGCAGCCCGCTAGCGCCCCAGTGATCCCTGAGAAGTTAACAAACTATAGTTTTGGCAAGTCAGTTAGGACATCAACTGTGTGCTTGACACAAGTAATTTTTCCAACAATTGTTTACAGACACATTATTTAACTTATAATTCACTGTATCACAATTCCAGTGGGTCAGAAGTTTACATACACTAAGTTGACTGTGCCTTTAAACAGCTTGGAAAATTCCAGAAAATGATGGCTTTGGCTTGTCATGGCTTTAGAAGCTTCTGATAGGCTAATTGGCATCATTTGAGTCAACTGGAGGTGTACCTGTGGATGAATTTCAAGGCTTACCTTCAAACTCAGTGCCTCTTTGCTTGACATCATGGGAAAATCAAAAGAAATCAGCCAAGACCTCAGAATAAAAAGTATTGTTCATCCTTAAGAGCAATTTCCAAACACCTGAAGGCACCACGTTCATCTGTACAAACAATAGTACGCAAGTATAAACATCATGGGACCACGCAGCCATCATACCGCTCAGGAAGGAGACGTGTTCTGTCTCCTTGAGATGAACGTACTTTGGTGCGAAAAGTGCATATCAATCCCAGAACAACAGCAAAGGACCTTGTGAAGATGCTGGAGGAAACAGGTACAAAAGTATCTATATCCACAGTAAAACGAGTCCTATATCGACATAACCTGAAAGGCCGCTCAGCAAGGAAGAAGCCACTGCTCCAAAACCGACATAAAAAAGCCAGACTACGGTTTGCAACTGCACATGGGAACAAAGATCGTACTTTTTGAAGAAATGTCCTCTGGTCTGATGAACCAAAAAATAGAACTGTTTGGCCATAATGACCATTGTTATGTTTGGAGGAAAAAGGGGGACCTTGCAATCCGAAGAACACCATCCCAACCGTGAAGCACTGGGGTGGCAGCATCATGTTGTGGGGATGCTTTGCTGCAGGAGGGACTGGTGCACTTCACAAAATAGATGGCATCATGAGGAATGAAAATGATGTGGATATATTGAAGCAACATCTCAAGATATCAGTCAGGAAGTTAAAGTTTGGTCAGAAGGAATGGGCCAAAATTCAACCAACTTATGTGGGAAGCTTGTGGAAGGCTACCCAAAACGTTTGACCCAAGTTAAACAATTTAAAGGCAATGCTACCAAATACTAATTGAGTGTATGTAAACTTCTGACCCACTGGGAATGTGATGAAAGAAATAAAAGCTGAAATAAATCAATTTTCACTACTATTATTCTGACATTTTACAATCTTAACATAAAGTAGTGCTCCTAACTGACCTAAGACAGGGAATTTTTACTAGGATTAAATGTCAGGAATTGTGAAAAACTGAGTTTAAATGTATTTGGCGTATGTAAACTTCTGACTTCAACTGTATGTCATAGAGGTTAAGAAGCAGAGACAACACGTAACATCCCAGGAGAACACACACAGCACGGCACCTTTTACCCCTTTCTGCTTTCTTATCTCTCCTCGTCCAAGTAAGACACTACACACCAACACTCAACGTCCCCTCCCTCTCTTCCTATTTTTCATTCCAAATCTGTTTTTCCTCTCTCCCCATGGCTTCAGTGTTTATCTGACAGGATACTGGCTGAAGATCCAAGAGAAAGAATAACCAGCCAGAGTCACTGGCCTCACTGAACCAACATGCATTTGTTTTTTCCTGTTATCCTCCCTCGCCCTCTCTCTCTCTCTTTCCTCCTATCCCTCTCTCTATCGCGCTCTCTAAACACTCCATATTTCCCTTCTGGCCCACCTTTCTTTCCCTCCCTCCATCCCTCTGCCCCCTCCTCCCTCCATCCATCCTGCTCCCTCTTCCCTATTCTGTGTTTAGTTATATATATCAATGATGGGCCGCTATAACTCGTAACCAGAGACACAGGATTTTCAGTCTCACAATACTGTTAGATCTTCTATTGTGTGCGTATCTGTGTGGAGGGAAGTGGGCATGGTGTGTGTGTGTGTGTGTGTGTGTGTGTGTGCATCCGTACGTGTGTGTGTCTTCCTCTGATTGGACAGGCCCCCTGTGAGGTCAGTGTAAATTAGAATGGCGAATAGGCTTCCTGCCACGGATGTGTCAAATCACTCTGTCCCGCGAGGCTCCACCAATAGCATTCCACATCACTCAAAACTAGTTGTGCCATTTAAGAGCCGGAATCCTATCTGCCCTCTGCCAAGTCAGAGATGAAACTCTATCCCCCCTAGACAGTTGATCTCTATACAGTCTCTCTTCATTGCATGGCCTCTCATATAACTCCACCATTAAAACCAGAGATGGTTGAATACTGTAGGGGACTATAGGGACAAAGTGGATCATTTGCTGATGATCTGGTGCTTCTGTACCCAACCAAGGAGGGCCTACAGCAGCACCTATTCTGTCAGACCTGGGCCCAAAAATAATGGTGTTCCAAAAAAGGTCCAGTTGCCAGGACCACAAATACAAATTGAATCTAGACACCGTTTCAATAAAGCACATAAAAAAACTATACAGAGCAGAATTAGGCCAATACCCGCTAATTATCTAAATCCAGAAAAGTCCTGTTAAATTCTACAACCACCTAAAAGGAAGCCATTCCCAAACCTTCCATAACAAAGCAATTACCTACAGAGAGATTAACCTGGAGAAGAGCCCCTTAAGCAAGCTGGTCCTGGGGCTCTGTTCACAAACACAAACAGACCCCACAAAGCCCCAGGACAGCAACACGTTTAGACCCAACCAAATCATGAGAAAACAAAAAGATAATTACTTGACACATTGGAAAGAATTAACAAAAAAACTGAGCAAACTAGAATGCTATTTGGCCCTAAACAGAGAGTACACAGTGGCAGAATACCTGACCACTGTGACTGACCCAAACTTAAGGAAAGCTTTGACTATGTACAGACTCAGTGAGCATAGCCTTGCTATTGAGAAAGGCCGCCGTAGGCAGACCTGGCGCTCAAGAGAAGACAGGCCAGCATCCCGGAGTCGCCTCTTCACTGTTGACGTTGAGACTGGTGTTTTGCGGGTACTATTTAATGAAGCTGCCAGCTGAGGACTTGTGAGGCGTCTGTTTCTCAAACTAGACACTAATGTACTTGTCCTCTTGCTCACTTGTGCACCGGGGCCTCCCACTCCTCTTTCTATTCTGGTTAGAGACAGTTTGCGCTGTTCTGTGAAGTAAGTATTACACAGCATTGTACGAGATCTTCAGTTTCTTGGGCAATTTCTCGCATGGAATAGACTTCATTTCTCAGAACAAGAATAGACTGACAAGTTTCAGAAGAAAGTGCTTTGTTTCTGGTCATTTTGAGCCTGTAATCGAACCCACAAATGCTGATGCTCCAGATACTCAACTAGTCTAAAGAAGGCCAGTTTTATTTCTTCTTTAATCAGAACAACCGTTTTCAGCTGTGCTATCATAATTGCTTAAGGGTTTTCTAATGATCAATTAGCCTTTAAAATAACATAACGTGCCATTGGAGCACAGGAGTGACGGTTGCTGATAATGGGCCTATGTATGCCTATGTAGATATTCCATAAAAAATCCTCAGTTTCCAGCTACAATAGTCATTTACAACATTAACAATGTCTACACTGTTTTTCTGATCAATTGTATGTTATTTTAATTGACAAAATGTGCTTTTATTTAAAAAACAAGGACATTTATAAGTGACCATTTCTACGTTTCCCATGCCAATTATGCCCTTAAAATGAATTGAATTGAGAGAGAGAGAGAGGTAGAGAGAGAGAGAGAGAGAGTCAGGTACAGAGAGAGAGGGGGGCAGGTAGGGAGAGAGAGGGGGCAGGTAGGGAGAGAGAGGGGGCAGGTAGGGAGAGAGAGGGGGCAGGTAGGGAGTGAGAGAGGGGGCAGGTAGGGAGTGAGAGAGGGTCAGGTAGAGAGAGGGGGCAGGTAGGGAGTGAGAGAGGGTCAGGTAGAGAGAGGGGGCAGGTAGGGAGTGAGAGAGGGGGCAGGTAGGGAGTGAGAGAGGGTCAGGTAGAGAGAGGGGGTCAGGTAGAGAGAGGGGGCAGGTAGGGAGTGAGAGAGGGTCAGGTAGAGAGGGGGCAGGTAGGGAGTGAGAGAGGGGGCAGGTAGGGAGTGAGAGAGGGTCAGGTAGAGAGAGGGGGCAGGTAGGGAGTGAGAGAGGGGGCAGGTAGGGAGTGAGAGAGGGTCAGGTAGAGAGAGGGGGCAGGTAGGGAGTGAGAGAGGGGGCAGGTAGGGAGTGAGAGAGGGTCAGGTAGAGAGAGAGGGGGCAGGTAGGGAGTGAGAGAGGGGGCAGGTAGGGAGTGAGAGAGGGTCAGGTAGAGAGAGGGGGCAGGTAGGGAGTGAGAGAGGGGGCAGGTAGGGAGTGAGAGAGGGTCAGGTAGAGAGAGCGAGAGGCAGGTCCCCTACAGTGTATACTGTATGTGCTCATTTCTGTCATTTCCTCAGAGAGGGCAGAGCTGCATCGCTGCTGATGTAAGGTGACTGTACTTGGAGGGATAGAAGGCAAGGGAGGGAGGAGTTCGATAGATGGGGGGAGACACAGAGGATAGAGAAAATAAAGCGAGAGAGAGAGAGAGAGAGAGAGATGGGGAAAACAGACAGAGGGAACTCATTAGCTTCTGTTTTTGCCAATAAAGGCAAGCCCGCTTGGGGATCCTTTCATCCTTCATCCCTCCATCCATCCCTCCGTTCCGACCGACAGACACACGCACTCGCTCCACACTGGTTCTCATCAGTAAACTAACCCAAGGTTCACTGCACAGAAATAGAAAGCCTAGAACATACTCACATTTCAATTGCATAGAAACCCCACCAAAATGACTGGCCTGTGAATTCACTCTTTTATTTTACCTGTAGATCTACAATAAACACCAACATAAAGTGTCTTAATAGAGCGTTGGGCCACCATGAGGCACCAGAACAGCTTCAATACACATGACATAGATTCTAGTGTCAGGAACTCTACTGGAGGGATGCGACACCATTCTTCCACAACAAATTGCATATTTGGTGTTTTGTTGTTGGTAGTGGAAAACAGTGTCTCAAACGCCGCTCCAGAATTTCCCATAAGTGTTCAGTTGGGTTGAGATCTGGTGACTGAAACACACACACACCCTTTAAACCCCCTATGCTCCTTTGAGACCCCTCTTTAAAAAGTCACTGGGATCTCTACTTCTAGCCATGGTAGCCAAAATAATGGACAACTGGGCATTTTTATACATTTTTTTTATACATGATGGGATGTCAGGAACCAGACCTGTGTGGAAGCACTTGCTTTCAATATACTTTGTATCTCAATTACGCACGTGTTTCCTTTATTTTGGCAGTTACATGTACGTCGATGTTATAGAGAGAAAAGTTCAACCAATTAAATGTGACGAACGACACAGGAAGCTTAATACTCACAAACAACCATTCTAATGAGACAAGCCAATGTACTGTGGAAACCGGAATGGAATTGACCCCCGTGGGGCTCAACAGGGCTCGACAACACCCTATCACAAATTACCAGTAGAAACCATTATAACTAAAGTAGCTAAAACAATAGGACAGTCAAAGCATGTACTCTTCAAAGACTAAAATCAATTTTCCATGATAAACATGGGTAAACTGGCATTGGGTCCATTTCTATGTTGTCTGTCATGTGTGGGATTATCCAACTGTCTCTCTAGAGAGATTGGGATGGAGAATCCTTTAGGAAGACACAGGGATTCAGTTACTACTTAGTCCCTCACTGTGTGCTTCCATATCCATAAATCCATCCATTGGGTGCCCATGGGCTGGATGCTAGGCTAATTTAAGCAACATGGGTCTCTGTCAGTACTCATCAGCTCACACAAGACACACACACATGCATGTGCGCACACACATTCACATGCATTAGCAATCTTACACACACACACACACACACACACACACACACACACACACACACACACACAGTAGGACTTGTTTAAGCAACATGGGCTACAGCTGCTGCTCGTCAGACGAGATGCTTCCGCTCACCTGCAACACATTACACTGGCATCTCTGTCTGACTGATAATGTACAGGCGAGGGAGAGGGAGAGAGAGAGAGAGAGAAGCAGAGAGAGAGAGAGAGAGAGAGAGAGAGAGAGGCAGAGAGAGGGGAGACAGAGAGAGAGAGAGAGGGGGGGTGAGTGAGAGACAGAGAGAGGGGGAGAGAGAGGGGAGAGAGAGAGGGAGAGAGAGAAGCAGAGAGATGGGGAGGGAGAGGGGGAGAGAGAGAGAGAGAGAGAGAGAGAGAGAAGCAGAGAGAGAGAGACAGAGAGGCAGAGAGAGGGAGACAGAGAGAGAGGGGGTGAGTGAGAGACAGAGAGAGGGGGAGAGAGAGGGAGAGAGAGAAGCAGAGAGATGGGGAGGGAGAGGGGGAGAGAGAGAGAGAGATACAATTGGACAAAGCAAAGAAAAAGGGAAATGGAAAGAGAAAGACAGATAGAGACGGAGAAAGGGAGGGAGGGATACATACATTAGAGTGGCTTTGGATACAAAGCTTTGCGATGCTGATCCAGACATTGACAACCAGCTCAGGTGTACTATACTGTAGAACCAGTGTAAACTTAGTCCAGTGACTGTGCTGTAATAAGATGTGTCCTTTCCAGTCCATTTGTATGTGGTGGTGTGTGTGTGGGGGGGGGTATCTTTAAACAAGGTCAGGGAAACACAAGACTACAGCCATTCACATCACAAAGACACACACACACACACACACAAGAGTTACATATTTCAGACAGTGAGAGAGACCAGAGGGGATTGAACATGAACCTTGATCAAACACAGGTGTTCTGACATGGGGAGGCTTTGATAGCAGGGACAAGCTGATGCTATTCCCAGGGGGCATACAGACTCGATGCCCTGTCCTCCATTTTGTGTTACATCAATCCCACTGCGGAGATAAAAGCACCTTTCAGACTCTGATCAAATGGTTGCCACTGAAGAGCCCATATTTTTAAGAGATTTAGTGCAAGTCATTCTCTCCAATAGTATGAAGATAATAATTCCAGGGCCCATATTCATAAAGCATCTCTGAGTAGGAGCGATGATCTAGGATCAGTTTAGCCTTTTAGATCATAATGAATCAGATTAAATGGACAGTGGAGGACCTGATCCTAGACAGGCCCAGACGTCTACATATTTCTATAGTTGGGTATAATGTTTGTTATATTCATATTATTCTGTGCTAAAGACCTATTTTCTGACAGCATGTTTTTGGTGGTAAGCAACTAAGCATAAATATGAAGCATTAGATTACATGAAGATATCCCTAGAGACTATGAATAACCAAATTCCTAGTGAAGCTGCTCTATCACTGATCTGATGTAAAAACGTGCTGACACACACACACACACACACACACACACACACACACACACACGACACACATAAACCACACATGTACCACACACACAAACCACACACACACACACAAACCAGACACACAAACCACACATATACCACACACATAAACCACACATATACCACACACACAAACCACACACACACACAAACCACACACCTTCAAAGACAGTGCTGTGAAGAGGGGGTGATAGGTCCCAATCTCAGCTAGCATAGTGCTAATTGCCCACCCCTGCCACAGGTGAACGGCATGGAACCAAGATGGCGTCCGTATGGAAGCCAGTGACTGGCCTGAAAGAATCTAGAATGGAGCCATAGTGGAGTACACTATGTGCTGACTGAAAAGGTCAGTCACTGATGTCAGGGATGTGGTCTTAAGGGGCATGTGGTTCATGGGGATATTGCAGTAGCCTACACATGCCTCCAGTGGCAGCTAATGACTGGGTCATGAGAGAGGGATCATTAACGGGTCACCTAACACCTCCCTATGCCCCAGAGAGGGGGACAGATTTCACTGTAACACCTGACACCTCCCTACACACCAGAGGGGGGGGGCAGATTTCACTGCGACACCTCTAATGATCTCGTCATCTGACTGACAAGCTAACGAGACGCAACAACCGGCTGGGCAGGGTTCCAATAACACCCCCTACACACAAACACACACACACACAAACACACACACTCTCTCGCTGTCTCACAGGATTGTGCACACACATGCACAGGACTGCCAATTGGAAGTCCTAAACCAACAGGGTAGAAATAGGAGATAAGCATAATTAAGAACATCGCTCTGCAGAGAAAAAAACTAATTTCCTAAATCTACTGCTGAAATTCCAGAATATTCCCTCTATTATCCCAGAATATTCCCCTCATTATCCCAAAATATTCCCATTATCCCGGCTTTATCCCAGGCTATTTCCTCCACAGTTTACCTTGTCATTGTGTTGTCTAGGACCAGGAGGTAATGGGGCTTCAAGGGGATATCATGTTTCAGTTTTTCTGTCTCAGAGTCAGAGCCAACCGTCGCTTCCACTGACCCAAGGTAGACAAGTGAACCACACACACGCATACAGATGTAGGATCTTAATTTGAGCCAGTAATCATGCGGAAACAGGAAATGTTCATTATTAGGTGGATTAAAATGTATGGACATTTTTATATGGATTTCAAAGTGGAAATTACAAACTTCAGAAGCCTTTTAAAACCTCAAATATGAATAAATAAGTTTAAAAAATAATTATGCATCATACATCTGTATGCATATTTACACATACCCTCACCAGTGTTTCCCCTAGGATTTTGTTAAGCAGCGGTGGCAAAGTTAGCATGCGGGGTGGGCAACATTTTTTGAGGCCCTTCTCTTCGCTGCAGAGGCCACATTTTGCTGTTTTAAATCTTGTCATGGGGTAGAGACTTCCTGCAATTCTACTCGTTTTGCTATGGAGCTGAGAGAGAACTTGCCGTTTTAAAGCACATTTTCGACAATTCTACACATTTTGCCATAGGTCATGCCTTGTTCTTATGCTATCTGAGTGACTCAAACATTATAACAAAATCAATAGGGGCACCATGCCATGACATTTTGGGAATTTTTGATTCTCCCTGACTGTCTAGTTTTTATTCTGCTGGTTGTTAATTCTGAAATATTATCTTATTTAAAAATATGCTGTTCCATTATCTTTTCTACATAATTCATATCTGGTTTAAGTCATTTAAGTTCACACTGAAAACATTTATATCTATAAGCTACATTGAAGTCATTCTTTCATTATTTTAGGCTATATGGCATTAGTGCGTAGGCCTAACCTTTAGGGCCAAACTGTATGCAGGCCAAATAGCCTACACGCCAATCACCAAATGCTGAAAAAGTTAACATCGATCCACAGAGGCAAAAAGGACAATGTCAGAGTTTAATTCAATAAGAGAAAAGTTGTGAAATGAAGAGTTGAAAATAAAGCTACATTTGGTAGATTTGGTTAAGTGTTAAAAGAGGATGATAGCAGTGCCGGCTATGTTATGTGTGATGATTGTGAGGCGCTATACAAATTTGACAGTCACACGACAGGACTTCAAATAGGCCTATAGCATGTCAAGGGAACTGTAACCTACTGTTTAGATGGGTTAAATGGTAACTGAAATCTGGACACTGACTGTAGGTCTATAACCTCTCACATAGCCTTAATATTAACTTCTGCAGAATGAAGCATTTCTTGCAGTAAAATGAAACACCAAATGGAGGCAACATTTTTACATGGGAACAGGAGTGGAGAAATATGAGAGAATGCGAATGAGCAGTTAGATTCCGTCTGTAGAGGTCCTATCTTTTTCAGCACCATAAAAGCTGATAGCATTTCAACCACATAAAATAGGCCTCCGAGCCGAACTGAAATCTCATCAGAAACATGTTGGGTTGTTTTCATAGCTTTCTATTTCCTTACAACCGGTCAACTGATGTCATTTGTAAATCTTACACAGAACATTTTTACAGCTTATTTTAGAGTTTAGCATTTTCTCCCCGGTCCCTAAACAAATTTGCTCTGCGAAAGAAGCAAAGATGACAGAGAACTTTACTGATGTCAACTATATTGAAGCATTAATTCTATCAATTTATGACATTATTTTGGTGAGCAAGGGTTTATTTAGTATTTTAGGGCAACATATAATGACAGAAGAGAAGCTGCATGTATCTAATTATACAGTAGACAAGTTGACTAACAAATAGCTTACCGAAATGTAAGAAATCCTAAGCAGAAACATATCTAAATCAGGCAACAACAAAAAACCTGCACCCCCTGTCAAAAAATAATTATGTCATCTCTGACTACACCCTAGGGTTGCAAAGGGTCGGGAAACCTTCTGGGAAATTTCTGGACATTTTCCATGGGAAGTTAATGTTTGGAATTTTGCTTACATTCATAAAAAGTTAACTTATAACAGTGAACCTTTTTTGTGGGATACACATAAGGCAATTCTAGGTCTTGTGGCATATTTTGGTTAAACTATTCCGAATTCAATTAAATTGCAACCCTCTGCATGCACAGTGCATTCTTCCATCACATGTGGAGTGCACTCTTCCATCACATGTACAGCTGATTCTCAAGATCTTGCACACTAATGAAATGCTATTGAGCCCACACTTATACACTGTCTGAGCCAAGGACTACATGCTTTCTGGTAGGTTTTGATTACAATACTGGGTGGGGTGAATATATTTTATATGACATACATGATTTTTTGTTAACTAGTAAATAGTAGCCTACAGCAAAGTGTGTTTAAATTAACATTTTCTGCTAGTTAGTTTTTGCTACCATGTGGGTTTTAGCTTGCATGAGCCTGCTAACTGAGTGTTAATTCACCTGTTTCCATACATGTTTCATTTTAAAACATTTGTCTTACAAATGAGTTATTTAATCTAACTATTTATCTGTACATGAAATTGTATTGTTATTATTATTTTTTACTCATTTTTTTCTCATCTTTACAGGAAAATGCCACGTGCACTCCCTGATGTGTGGAGACATTTCACTGAAGTTAATGTAGAACGAAATTCTTTGCAAATACTGTGCCAAATCATGTGTGAAGTATGCAGAATCATCTGGCCAAGTGTATAAAGTTCCCTCAGCGCTCACAACAAGCAACCTCTGACAAAAGTCCCTCTAATTTTATTTGAGGTGAAAATGATGAATCAGACACCTTATCGATAGCAACAGCTCATGGTCCTCCTGGAATCAGATGTTTTTTTACTCAATGGAGGAACGTAGTAAGAGAAATGCTGATGAATGTCTTGCTCGAGCTGTGTATGCAACTGGTTCACCTCTGATGCTCACAGGCAATGTGTATTGGAAGAGATTTCTGAATGTTCTTTGCCCAGCTTACACCCCTCCAACCACACATGCTTTATCTATTTATTTGCTGAATGCAGAGTATAACAGAGTTCAAGTGAAGGTCAAGCAAATCATGGAGAAAGCAGACTGTATTGCAATCATCTCTGATGGGTGGTGGAATGTTTGTGGGCAAGGAATAATTAACTACATAATCTCCACCCCTCAACCAGTATTCTACAAGAGCACTGACACAAGGGACAACAGACACACCGGTCTCTACATTGCAGATGAGCTTAAGGCAGTCATCAATGACCTTGGACCACAGAAGGTACAGTGAGGGGAAAAAAGTATTTGATCCCCTGCTGATTTTGTATGTTTGCCCACTGACAAAGAAATGATCAGTCTATAATTTTAATGGTAGGTTTATTTGAACAGTGAGAGACAGAAGAACAACAAAAAAATCCAGAAAAACGCATGTGAACATTTTTATAAATTGATTTGCATTTTAATGAGGGAAATAAGTGTTTGACCCCTCTGAAAAACATGACTTAGTACTTGGTGGAAAACCCCTTGTTGGCAATCACAGAGGTCAGACGTTTCTTGTAGTTGGCCACCAGGTTTGCACACATCTCAGGAGGGATTTTGTCCCACTCCTCTTTGCAGATCTTCTCCAAGTCATTAAGGTTTCGAGGCAGACATTTGGCAACTTGAACCTTCAGCTCCCTCCACAGATTTTCTATGGGATTAAGGTCTGGAGACTGGCTAGGTCACTCCAGGACCTTAATGTGCTTCTTCTTGAGCCACTCCTTGAGCCACTCCTTTGTTGCCTTGGCCGTGTGTTTTGGGTCATTTTCATACTGGAATACCCATCCACGACCCATTTTCAATGCCCTGGCTGAGGGAAGGAGGTTCTCACCCAAGATTTGACGGTACATGGCCCCGTCCATCGTCCCTTTAATGCGGTGAAGTTGTCCTGTCCCCTTAGCAGAAAAACAACCCCAAAGCATAATGTTTCCACCTCCATGTTTGACAGTGGGGATGGTGTTCTTGGGGTCATAGGCAGCATTCCTCCTCCTCCTCCAAACACGGCGAGTTGAGTTGATGCCAAAGAGATCCATTTTGGTCTCATCTGACCACAACACTTTCACCCAGTTGTCCTCTGAATCATTCAGATGTTCAATGGCAAACTTCAGACGGGCATATATATGTGCTTTCTTGAGCAGGGGGACCTTGCGGGCGCTGCAGGATTTCAGTCCTTCACGGCGTAGTGTGTTACCAATTGTTTTCTTGGTGACTATGGTCCCAGCTGCCTTGAGATCATTGACAAGATCCTCCCGTGTAGTTCTGGGCTGATTCCTCACCGTTCTCATGATCATTGCAACTCCACGAGGTGAGATCTTGCATGGAGCCCCAGGCCGAGGGAGATTGACAGTTCTTTTGTGTTTCTTCTATTTGCGAATAATCGCACCAACTGTTGTCACCTTCTCACCAAGCTGCTTGGCGATGGTCTTGTAGCCCATTCCGGCCTTGTGAAAGTCTACAATCTTGTCCCTGACATCCTTGGAGAGCTCTTTGGTCATGGTCATGGTGGAGAGTTTGGAATCTGATTGATTGATTGCTTCTGTGGACAGGTGTATTTTATACAGGTAACAAACTGAGATTAGGAGCACTCCTTTTAAGAGTGTGCTCCTAATCTCAGCTCGTTATTTGTATAAAAGACACCTGGGAGCCAGAAATCTTTCTGATTGAGAGGGGGTCAAATACTTATTTCCCTCATTAAAATGTAAATCAATTTATAACATTTTTCACATGCGTTTTTCTTGATTTTTTTGTTGTTATTCTGTCTCTCACTGTTCAAATAAACCTACCATTAAAATTATAGACTGATCATTTCTTTGTCAGTGGGCAAACGTACAAAATCAGCAGGGGATCAATACTTTTTTTCCCTCACTGTATTTGCACTGGTGACAGACAATGCTGTGAACATGAAGGCTGCTTGGTCTAAAGTGGAGGAGTCCTACCCTCACATCACACCCATTGGCTGTGCTGCTTATGCATTGAATCTGCTCCTCAAGGACATCATGGCACTGAAAAAAAAATGGATACACTCTACAAGAGAGCAAAGGAAATGGTTAGGTATGTAAAGGGTCATCAAGTTATAGAAGCAATCTACCTCACAAAGCAAAGTGAGAAGAATAAGAGCACCACATTGAATCTGCCTAGCAACACCACTGTTGGGGTGGTGTTGTCATCATGTTTGACAGTCTCCTGGAAGGAAAGGAGTCTCTCCAAGAAATTGCCATATCACAGTCTGCCGATATGGACAGCCCCATCAAGAGGATCCTCCTGGATTATGCATTTTGGGAGAGAGTGGTAAGCAGCCTGAAACTCCTGAAACCTGTAGCAATAGCCATTGCATGGATTGAGGGAGACAATGCCATCCTGTCTGAAGTTCAGACTCTGCTTGCAGATGTAAGAGAAGAAATCCGTACTGCCCTTCCCACTTCACAGTTGCTCCAAGCAGAGGAAACTGCAGTTCTGAAATACATCAAAAAGCTTGAAGACTTCTGCCTGAACCCCATACACGCCGCAGCGTACATGTTGGACCCCAAGAATGCTGGCAAGACCATCCTGTTTGGTGCAGAGATCAGCAAGGCCTATGGTGTCATCACTACCGTGTCTCGCCACCTTGGCCTGGATGAGGGGAAGGTTCTTGGCAGTCTGGCGAAGTACACCTCCAAGCAAGGGCTTTGGGATGGAGAAGCAATATGGCAGTCGTGCCAACATATCTCATCAGCCACCTGGTGGAAGGGACTTTGTGGATCTGAGGCTCTTTCCGCTGTTGCCTCCATCATCCTCCAAATCCCTCCAACATCAGCCGCCTTTCTATTGGAAGGATTTAATAATTTGCAATTATGTCTACTTTATGTTTCTGTCTCCATATTATATGGTAAATATATCCAATGCAACAACCATCTACATTAAAATTGTATTAATATTAATGTGCATATATTTCCGTCAATTCCCATATATTTACGTTAATTCCCATATATTCCTGTTAATTCCCACGGAAAGTTTCCACTGAATATTCCCCAAAATGTGCAACCCTACATAACATAACATAACACCCTACATAACATTTTCTATATTAGCAGGTTAGGGATGGGTTCTTTATCACATATAGTCGGGTGGTTGCAGATGGGTTATTAGCAATAGCGAGCAGGTGCGGGTGAACAAACAGCTGACTTGCACACCACTAACACACAAGTACAGTCAACTGTTTACACACACACCTCCCCCCACACGCGACAATTCAACCAAGCAATTTCGTCCCTCATTTGCAAACAGACGGGGCCCCATTTATGGCCTGCTCTAGCCTTTTGGCCCCCACCTCGCAGCGAAATATTTTAGTGGCCCCTCTCTTGACAGAATTTTTCCCATGTGGTACATAGTTTTTTTGTTGTTGCGATTTTAAAGCAACTTTCCCAAAATTCTACACATTTTGCCATGACTTATGTCATGTTAAAATTATACCTGAGTGAGAATGACTAACAAAATCAATGGGGGCCCCCCTGGAGGTCAGGGCCCCCATTCGGTATTTGGCCATGATTACTAGTCTAGATAACTGGCTAATACATGGCTAATTGTCAGCTAATTGAGTGACTGACACAACAAACAATTCTGATACACAACCAATTTTCTAAATTGCACCTGGTGTACAAAACTATTCTTACTCTCAATAGTAAGTTGAGAATCTGACTGAGTTCCCCTCCCCCCAAAATTATGTTTTCAGGGGCCCCCTAGTGGCCAGGTGCCCTAAGTGACCGCTTATGTCGCTTTTATGCCTGCAGCCGGCCCTGATCCCATTATAACAGCAAGGCTCTTATCTCTCTAAAGGAGCTATTCAGCCAACAGAAAATAACAACACAGGCTTCTTAAAGGGAATGGCATGCTGCAGGGCCAGGCAGGTTCCTTTAATTGGACAGCCGATTATTCCCAATTATGTGTCAATTAGAAATGTGCTGATGTCATCGGGATGGAAAAAGGCTTGGCAATCAAAAGCTGTTAGAGAGGAAATGGTGGTCCATACTAATGCTCTGATCCACTGTCCATGTCCAAGGGGTTGGGGTGTGTGTGTGTGTGTGTGTGTGTGTACATGTGTGTACATGTGTGTACATGTGTGTGAGCGTGCAAACTTAATAAAAAAAGTGCTAACTTTTAGTTTTGTTAACTAAAACCCAATGGACCACATCAAATTCAATTCAGACATTGAGGCAGTGTATTGAATGACATTTACTTGTTACATTGAATTGGGCTGTTCTTACATGCAAATAGGAACTGTTTCTGCTCTTAAAATTCCTCACACAGCTATTATGCTAAATTACCTGCATTGGGGAGGTCTGGGCCGAGATATACAAAACTGTCTGTGAACGAATGAGAGGCAAAAATCCCATATGTGTAACCCACCTCAATGGTCCCAGTACTGCATTGTGCCAGGCATACACTACACAATTTTTGCCACAAATTCGCCACGTTTGCTGTCCCAGACTAATTTTCATGATTAGGGTGAAATCCTATGAACTTGGGCTGCGATCAGTATGTCGGGACTTGTGTATTTTGAGCGGGTCAAGGGCGCACCAATGATGGCTGTTCCATTCTCCAGACCCCTGTCGGAAGCCCCTTAAATTTTCTGACATGTCAGAAATTTGGGTCATGCATCTTGTAGTATGAGCAGTAGTACGACACGATTTGGCAAGGACTTCTGCAAAAAGCCAATGAGCATTCAGCATGTGAGACCAAAATAATGATGGCGAAGAGGAAAGCACAAAAACACGTACGGTGTGGACCGAGGTGATGAAAGACAGATTGGTGGAGCTATGGAGAGTACGCATCTGCTTTTTCAATGGGCGAGTCCGTTTTACATGGCCCGGTGCCCCGGATGGGCGGAGTTATTTTAGACCATTATATTGGTCCTTAAATGAAATCTCCACCCACCCAGGGCACTGAGAAATGCAAGGCAGGATGTGAAGAACCCATAATGGATGAAATAGATTTTGTTTCACCCATAATGACAAAAACATGTTAGCTAATTTATTGAAAATGAAATACAGAAATATCTAATTTACAGTAAATTTGATATTTCTGTATTTCATTTTCAATAAATTAGCTAACATGTTTTTGTCATTATGGGTGAAACAAAATCTATTTCAACCATTGTGAATTCAGGATGTAACACAACAAAATGTGAAATAAGTCAAGGGGTATGAACACTTCCTGAAGGCACTGTACCATTAAACCCCAGCCGTGGTTAGCATACCTGTGTTCAAATACTATTTGAAACCTTTCAAATATCTTCAGCATTTACTCTAGCCTGCCTGGAGTGCCAGATGGGAAGAGTTTGCAGTTTTGTGAGTATTCCATTGGTTCTATTGTGTCAGGCAAGCTCAATCAAGCCCCTATAAAGTGTTTAAAATTACTTAAAATAGTATTTGAACCCAGGTCTGGTGGTTGGAGAGGTATGCGTGCATCTGTGAATGTTCTTGCACGTTGGCCATTTCATATTTGTTATGTGTGTTTTGTCTGCATTTCTTTGCAACAAAATGAAAGCAACCAATGGTAGACTGATCTCTATGGGTTCTTCAGTTCCATCAGCGATGCTGTGATTATAGAGTACTAGAGTGTAGTGCAGGCAGACATAGACAGCCCACCAGCCAGCCAGACAGTTTAAGAGTCCTCCTTCACAAGGGCTCCTACAGATGTAGGCTCTTCATTTGAGCCAGTTTGCCACAGAAGGAAAATAATCCTGCAGCAACAGGAAATGTGAAATATTATGTTGATTATAATTAATGGAGATTTTTGTAGAGGTATCTAAAAAATATTGTAAGGGAAAATCAAGTCTGAAATTTCAAAGTGGACCTAAACCTAAAATACACTAAAAGTTGTACATTTCCTGCATTGCAGGGAAGTTCTCCTGCAACAGGGTGATCCAATTAAGATCCTACATCTGTATACCTTTAAATAGAGGTTATTACAAAACTTATAAAGGGCCTCCATTAAAAACTTAACAGCCCACCTGGTTTCAGCTTCTCTCCACTGCCGTGCTGTACTGAACAGCACTGGCTTGGCTAGACCTCCCATCCATCCACTCTGAGACCAATATCACTCTTATAACGTTTCCATTTCAAACTAGGCTAAAATACACCCATATGGACACTTATGAAAACACTTATAGAGACACTTGATACTGGGCCTGCCTAAGCCATGATATCTCACAGTGAAACAAAGGGTTTGGTGTATATGTCCTTGGTCATGTGATGTTGATGTCATAGAGAGGGGGTTGTGTGTGTGCTCGTTCACGTCATTGTGCATGTGAGTGGTTGTGTGTTTGCATACGGGGGTGAAATCACTGAGCTGGACATAAGGAGTATAGGCTTCTCAGACACCTGTCAATGATTGGCTGAAAACAGATAGCACTCCTCCTCTAGTATTGATGGGTTACAGTGAGGAAAAGTGGGCCTGCATATCTCTACAGATGTTCTCAATCAATTGCATTGCAGCTCAGGTAACAAAGTGAAATGTGCTTCCTTTGATAAACCTCACACAGCCGTATCCAAAACCATGATGGATAGACAGACTCAGGGGAAAACAGAAAAAAGGAGATCTGAAAAGCTCTCTCTCTCTCTCTCTCTCTCTCTCTCTCTCTCTCTCTCTCTCTCTCTCTCTCTCTCTCTCTCTCTCTCTCTCTCTCTCTCTCTCTCTGTGTGTGTTGGTTATGAATTAGACAGATGAATGAGGACTCTGATCATATCATGGCTCAAAGTGAAGTGACAGATGTCGTAAATGCTGTGGTTTGTTAAGAAGGTGGTGACGAGTGTGTGTGTGTATATGTGTGTGTATATGTGTTTGTGTCTGTGTGTGTGATGGATGGTGTTGTACAGTATATTGCAGATTGAAGGTAGATTTGCCATCTGCCGTGTGTCTGTGTATCTGAGAGTATCTAACAGAAAATCCAAGACAACTCACAAACACAACAGAATATCAGACTCTCCTTATAAAACTATACTCATCTATAAAGACCGTCAATGAAACAAAGTAGCAAAGTGGTTCACAGTTCAAATCACACACCATATGGCTTGCTGATATCTCAATGTAGTATGGTGTTGAATACTCACACAGATCACACACCACATGGGTACCGCATCCATCAGATATGTAATATAGGGCCAAGAGTTTTTCCACGTCAGGTAATGTGGTTTGGAAAAACTCCTGCTCTTAGATGCTTCAATTCATCATATGTAAATGAATGGAAATTGGGAAGGGAAAAGGTTAAGTTTGTCATTCTTTTGAGTTGAAGTTATTTCCCCCTAGATAGTTCCCACCAGGTTGGACTAGTGTAAACATGGAGTAGTGTTGACAGGCTAACCTCAGTGTGGTGGAGACTGCAACTCTCTATGGGTATTACCCTACTCCAGAGGTTAATGTTCATACACACACACTCAAACACACACACACATGGTCGCAATCCACACGCAGGGATATGCTCTCGCAACACACCACACACAAACACACACACACAAACACACACATATATACCCTCCCCCCATCCTTCACATACACACGCACACACCACATTTGGCCATGCTCAAGTAACACAGTGGAAAACAGCCTCAGCACCGTTTCGGCCTTGGGGAACACAGACCCAGACAAGGTCCACTTACTGTTAAAACAGAACCCAGAACCAGACTTAGTATAAGCTACGCTACACTAGCCACACACACACATTGTGGTGAAATTAAAGAGGAAACACTATGTAATTATTGTGACCTCGAAGAAATAGAGAATGAAACTCATTTTATCCTCTATTGCCCTTTCTACCACGATATACGCTTGCTCTTATTCCAGAAAGCCCACCAGATATACCCTGGCATTATGTGGCTGAGTGATGAGGAGAAATTGAAATGGTCTTTGGTCCATTGTGTATTTCCGTTTGCAGAATATTTACATAAAGCATGGAATAAAAGAAAAAGGGCTACCTATAACTAAATAGTAAAATATTTATCTTCTAAGTGGTTAATGGTGTGTGAGTATATACAGTTGAAGTCAGAAGTTTACATACACCTTAGCCAAATACATTTAAACTCAGTTTTTCACAATTCCTGACATTTCATCCTATAAAAATTCCATGTCTTAGGTCAGTTAGGATCACCACTTTATTTTAAGAATGTGAAATGTCAGAATAATAGTAGAGAGAATGATTTATTTCAGCGTTTATTTCTTTCATCACATTCCCAGTGGGTCAGAAGTTTACATACACTCAATTAGTATTTGGTAGCATTGCCTTTAAATTGTTTAACTTGGGTCAAACGTTTCGGGTAGCCTTCCACAAGCTTCCCACAATAAGTTGGGTGAATTTTGGCCCATTCCTCCTGACAGAGCTGGTGTAACAGAGTCAGGTTTGTAGGCCTCCTTGCTCGCACAAGCTTTTTCAGTTCTGCCCACACATTTTCTATGGGATTGAGGTCAGGGCTTTGTGATGGCCACTCCAATACCTTGACTTTGTTGTCCTTAAGCCTTTTTGCCACAACTTCGGAAGTATGCTTGGGGTCATTGTACATTTGGAAGACCCATTTGCGACCAAGCTTTAACTTCCTGACTGATGTCTTGAGATGTTGCTTCAGTATATCCACATAATTTTCCTACCTCATGATGCCATCTATTTTGTGAAGTGCACCAGTCCCTCTTGCAGCAAAGCACCCCCACAACATGATGCTGCCACCCCCGTGCTTCACGGTTGGGATGGTGTTCTTCGGCTTGCAAGGTCCCCCTTTTTCCTCCAAACATAACGATGGTCACTATGGCCAAACAGTTCTATTTTTGTTTCATCAGACCAGAGGACATTTCTCCAAAAAGTACGATCTTTGTCCCCATGTGCAGTTGCAAACCGTAGTCTGGATTTTTTATGTCGGTTTTGGAGCAGTGGCTTCTTCCTTGCTGAGCGGCCTTTCAGGTTATGTCGATATAGGACTTGTTGTACTGTGGATATAGATAATATTAAACCTGTTTCCTCCAGCATCTTCATAAGGTCCTTTGCTGTTGTTCTGGGATTGATTTGCACTTTTCGCACCAAAATACGTTCATCTCTAGGAGACAGAACACGTCACCTTCCTGAGCGGTATGACGGCTGCGTTGTCCCATGGTTTTTATACTTGCGTACAATTGTTTGTACAGATGAACGTGGTACGTTCAGGCATTTGGAAATTGCTCTCAATGATAAACCAGACTTGTGGAGGTCTACAATTTTCTTTCTGAGGTCTTGGCTGATTTCTTTTGATTTCCCCATGATGTCAAGCAAAGAGGCACTGCGTTTGAAGGTAGGCCTTTAAATACATCCACAGGTACACCTCCAATTGACTCAAATGACGTCAATTAGCCTATCAGAAGCTTCTAAAACCATGACATAATTTTCTGGAATTTTCCAAGCTGTTTAATGGCACAGTCAACTTAGTGTATGTAAACTTCCCACTTGAATTGTGATAAAGTGAATTATAAGTGAAATAATCTGTCTGTAAACAATTGTTGGAAAAATTACTTGTGTCATGCACAAAGTAGATGTCCTAACCAACTTGCCAAAACTATAGTTTGTTAACAAGAAACTTGTGGAGTGGTTGAAAAACGAGTTTTAATGACTCCAACCTAAGTGTATGTAAACTTCTGGCTTCAACTGTATGTGTATACACTACAGTTCAAAAGTTTGGGGTCAATTAGAAATGTCCTTGTTTTTGAGAGAAAAATAACATTAAAATAACATCAGACTGATTAGAAATACAGTGTAGGCATTGTTAATGTTGTAAATGACTATTGTAGCTGTAAACGGCAGATTCTTTATGGAATATCTACATAGGCGTACAGAGGCCCATTATCAGCAACCATCACTCCTGTGTTCCAATGGCACGTTGTGTTAGCTAATCCTAGTTTATAATTTTAAAAGGCTTTTTGATCATTAGAAAACTCTTTTGCAATTATGTTAGCACAGGTGAAAACTGTTGTCCGGATTAAATAAGCAATAAAACTGGCCTTCTTTAGACTAGTTGAGTATCTGGAGCATCAGCATTTGTGGGTTTGATTACAGGCTCAAAATGTCCTAAAACAAAGGCTTTCTTCTGAAACTCGTCAGTCTATTCTTGTTCTAAGAAGTGAAGGCTATTCCATGCGAGAAATTACCAAGAAACTGAAGATCTCGTACAACGCTGTGTACTACAAACTGGCTCTAACCAGAATAGAAAGAGGAGTGGTAGGCCCCGGTGCACAACTGAGCAAGAGGACAAGTACATTAGAGTGTCTAGTTTGAGAAACAGACGCCTCACAACTCCTCAACTGGCTGCTTCATTAATTAGTACACGCAAAACACCAGTCTCAACGTCAACAGTGAAGAGGCGACTCCGGGATGCTGGCCTTCTAGGCAAAGTTGCAAAGAAAAATCCATATCTCAGACTGGCCAATAAAAAGAAAAGATTAAGATGGGCAAAATAACACGGACACTGGACAGAGGAAGATTGGGAAAAAAAGTGTTATGGAGAGACAAATTTAAGTTTGAGGTGTTCGGATCACAAAGAAGAACATTCGTGAGACGCAGAAAACATTAAAAGATGTTGGAGGAGTGCTTGACGCCATCTGTCATGGTGGAGGCAATGTGATGGTCTGAGGGTGCTTTGGTGGTGGTAAAGTGGGAGATTTGTACAGGGATTTAAAGGGATCTTGAAGAAGGAAGGCTATCACTCCATTTTGCAACGCCATGCCATACCCTGTGGACGGTGCTTAATTGGAGCTAATTTCCTCCTACAACAGGCAATAACCAAAAGCACAGCTCCAAACTATGTAAGAACTATTTAGGGAAGAAACAGTCAGCTGGTATTCTGTCTATAATGGAGTGGCCAGCACAGTCACCGGATCTCAACCCTATTGAGCTGTTGTGGGAGCAGCTTGACCGTATGGTTCGTAAGAAGTGCCCATCAAGCCAATCCAATTTGTGGGAGGTGCTTCAGGAAGCATTTGGTGAAATCTCTTCAGATTACCTTAACAAATTGACAACTAGAATATAACCTTGTCAACGTCTTGACTATATTTCCTATTCATTTTTCAACTCATTTCATGTATGTTTTCATGGAAAACAAGGACATTTCTAAGTGACAGCAAACTTTTGAACGGTAGTGTATATGCAGTGTGTATGTATGTATGTATGTATGTATGTGTATATATACAGTCGTGGGCAAAAGGTTTGAGAATGACACAAACATACATTTTCACAAAGTCTGCTGCCTCAGTTTGTATGATGGCAATTTGCATATACTCCAGAATGTCATGAAGAGTGATCAGATGAATTGCAATTAATTGCAAAGTCCCTCTTTGCCATGCAAATGAACTGAATCCCCAAAAAACATTTACACTGCATTTCAGCCCTGCCACAAAAGGACCAGCTGACATCACGTCAGTGATTCTCTCGTTAACATAGGTATGAGTGTTGATGAGGACAAGGCTGGAGATCACTCTGTCATGCTGATTGAGTTCGAATAACAGACTGGAAGCTTCAAAAGGAGGGTGCTTAGAATCATTGTTCTTCCTCTGTCAAACATAGTTACCTGCAAAGAAACACGTGCCGTCATCATTGCTTTGCACAAAAAGGGCTTCACAGGAAAGGATATTGCTCCCAGGAAGATTGCACCTAAATCAACCATTTATCGGATCATCAAGAACTTAAAGGAGAGCGGTTCAATTGTTGTGAAGAAGGTTTCAAGGTGCCCAAGAAAGTCCAGCAAGCGCCAGGACCCTCTCCTAAATTTGATTCAGCTGCGGGCTCGGGGCACCACCAGTACAGAGCTTGCTCAGGAATGGCAGCAGGCAGGTGTGAGTGCATCTGCACGCACAGTGAGGCGAAGACTTTTGGAGGATGGCCTGGTGTCAAGAAGGGCAGCCAAGAAGCTACTTCTCTCCAGGAAAAACATCAGAAACAGACTGATATTCTACAAAAGGTACAGGGATTGGACTGCTGAGGACTGGGGTAAAGTCATTTTCTCTGATGAATCCCCTTTCCGATTGTTTGGGGCATCCGGAAAAAAGCTTATCCGGAGAAGACAAGGTGAGCGCTACCATCAGTCCTGTGTCATGCCAACAGTAAAGCATCCTGAGACCATTCATGTGTGGGGTTGCTTCTCAGCCAAGGGAGTGGGCTCACTCACAATTTTGCCTAAGAACACAGCCATCAATAAAGAATGGTACCAACACATCCTCCGAGAGCAACTTCTCCCAACCATCCAGGAACAGTTTGGTGATGAACAATGCCTTTTCCAGCATGATGGTAGTGATAACTAAGTGGCTCGGGGAACAAAACATCGATATGTTGGGTCCATGGCCAGGAAACTCCCCAGACCTTAATCCCATTGAGAACTTGTGGTCAATCCTCAAGAGGCGGGTGGACAAACAAAAACCCACAAATTCTGACAAACTCCAAGCATTGATTATGCAAGAATGGGCTGCCATCAGTCAGGATGTGGCCCAGAAGTTAATTGACAGCATGCCAGGGTGGATTGCAGAGGTCTTGATAAAGAAGGGTCAACACTGCAAATATTGACATTTCAGTATTCCATAGTAACATCTGACAAAAATATCTAAAGACACTGAAGCAGCAAAAAATGTAATTAAAATTTGTGTCATTCTCACTTTTGGCCACGACTGTACAGTGTGTGTATGTATATCTGTATGTATATTATTGTAATGCTCTAGGGATGTAATTATTGTTTGGATAACTTTGACTATTATGTATTGATGTATTGTATTTATTTCACTCTATGTGATGCGCAATGCAGAGAACGCCAGAAGAAGAATGATAATTTAATTACCATAGTGAATTATTGTAATGTTTGTTAATGTGTCAATTAATCCCATAAGGGATGGGTTGCCAATTGGCGATATGACACGAAAATAAAATGTCATTAATGAATTCATTAATTCACACTCACACACAAACACAAACACACAAAACCAAATTGTACTTGTCACATGCGTCGAATAGAACATGTGTAGAACTTACAGTACCGTGAAATGATTCATATGTAATATGTACATATATTGTTTCTCTCTTTTTACATACTTTTTGTCTCTGTGTTATGATCATGGTGATCAATGCTTTTTATTTGGTTACGTTTTTTAAATGTTTTTCTTCTTTTTGAGTGGCAGCCCACGGGGGGACGCGAGCCAACTATTACATTATATGAATTAATGTATTGTGCATGTGGCCCCTCCAACAAGAAAATGAAAAAATTAATAAAGGTTTGGTCACAAAAAAAGGAATAGCAGACACACACAACCACACACACACACACACACACACACACACACACACACACACACACACACACACACACACACACACACACACACACACACACACATATACTCCACTACATGATGTTAACAGGATGCCTTCCTAGCAGTCATTTTCTCCTTCCTAGAACAGAGAGATGTAAAGACTCAGCAAGCTCCTTCCCAAACAGGGCCTCATTACCAAAGCTCTCCAGGAATACAGCACGTAGGGCCAGACTCCACCTAGACACACACACACACATACTCCACCTTGACAGGCATGGCAGTGAAAGGAGATGAGGAGGTGTCTAACAATGTGTGACGCCCTGATCAAAGGGACAGAGTTTTTAATAGCTTTCAGAAAGGAGGTGAGAAAAAAGACTTCATAGACAGAACGCACACAGTCAGGCCTTACGATTCACTTTCATATTCAGATGAGGCTGGAGCATACACACACACACCCTGGCATGTCTGATTGAGGGCTGACAGGCGTTTTAGCAGGCCTCCTCATTATCAGAGAACCATGGGGCCGGCAGACACAAAGCCCTACGTTTTACTATCCCCTCCTTCCTTTGTCTTGATCTGCCTTTTTTTTTTCTCTCTCTCTCTCTCTCTCTCTCGGCAGCCAATTTTCCTCAAGAATTCTCCCACCCCTCCATTCTCCCACCCCTCCATCTCTCACACCTCCACTTCTCCATTCTCCCACCCCTCCATCCCTCCACCCCTCTATTCTCCCACCCCTCCACCTCTCCATTCTCCCACCCCTCCATTCTCCCACCCCTCCATCTCTCACACCTCCACATCTCCATTCTCCCACCCCTCCATCCCTCCACCCCTCTATTCTCCCACCCCTCCACCTCTCCATTCTCCCACCCCTCCATCCCTCCACCTCTCCATTTGTCCACCCCTTGTCTTGTCCGCTTGTCTCACTGCCTGCTAAGATCAAAATTTGACAGTGACCATACAGTAGGAGGATACACATCATTATACAGTGATTATGACTGATGATATGTGACCTTTATACTCACTATCCAAAAGGGCTCCTTGCAATACTGTGCTGTTGACAAGTAGCTCCCACTCATACTAACTTAACTCTATGCAGTTCTTGATTGCCTCAAACCATCTTCTCAGAGCTACTCAACTACTTTGCTGATGTAAAATACTATAATTGTAAGATAAAGTGTACTACAGACAAACAGCAAGTATTTGAGGCACATACTAAGTAATCTGGCAGCTACTTTAAGATAATGAACGGAAAGAAGGAATCTCGGAAGTCACCTTGACCTTTAACCTTAAGAAGTTCCTTCCACTTCCCCACCCAGTTGCTCTTCCTGTTGGAGCTCGGCCAATCAGGCGTCTCGTTCTCATCAGGGCTGTGTTCGCTCGTTTCTCATTAGCCTCTCTGGTTGGAATCGATAGTTAATTACCTCTAAAAGGCTCTCACCCAGACCTGACAGGGCACTGCTGTCCGCCTGGGGAAGGGTCTGAGCGTCACGCAAGGTCACACAGCAAAAGTCACAACCCCTTCTCTTTCCCACTCTAAGGACCATCAATGTTTCTTTCAGAGTTTGCTGATGCACACACACCCACATAATGGATGAACGTTCATTCACATACACAGTACCAGTACCATTTCATTGAATAACGTTTCTTTAGGAAATGCAGTCTTGGCCTGTATCCCACTTCCAAATGTCACCCTATTCCCTATATAGTACACAACTTTTGACAAGAGCCATAGGGCCACAGTCAAAAGAAGTGAACTGAACTATTTAGCGAATAGGGTGCCATTTAAGAATTTAAGACACAACCTCGATCCCTCCTTTGATGTGTGTGTGGTAAATGAGTGTAGGCAAAGAGCTGATGGTCTAGTGCTGTGGCCTGTCCTATTATTAATGACTTACTGACTGATCTGGGATCAGCACGTAGATACATCTTTCACCAGCAGTGGACACATATCTCCTTGCCTTTCTCTCCCTTCTCCTCTTCACCATAAATGAAACCTCTTACACCTCTTATTAAAGATAGGAGGACTGGCTGGGGAAGGGGAAGGGAAATTAAGGTGTGTGTGTGTGTGTGTGTGTGTGTGTGTGTGTGTGTGTGTGTGTGTGTGTGTGTGTGTGTGTGTGTGTGTGTGTGTGTGTCTGTTTGTGTGTGTACAGTACCAGTCAAAAGTTTGGACCCACCTACTCATTCAAGGGTTTTTCTTTATTTTTACTATTTTCTACATTGTAGAATAATAGTGAAAACATTCAAACTATGAAATAGCACACATGGAATCATGTAGTAACCATAAAGGTGTTAAACAAAACCAGTATTTGAGATTCTTCCACCCTTTGCCTTGATGACAGCTTTGCACACTCTTGGCATTCTCCCAACCAGATTCATGAGGTAGTTACCTGGAATGTATTTCAATTAACATGTGTGCTTGTTAAAAGTTAATTTGTGGAATTTATTTCCTTCTTAATTCTTTGAGACAATCAGTTGTGTTGTTTCAAGGTAGGGGTGGTATACAGAAGATAGCCCTATTTGGTAAAAGACCAAGTTCATATATGTCAAGAACAGCTCAAATAAGCAAAGAGAAACGACAGTCCATCATTACTTTAAGACATGAAGGTCAGTCAATGCGAAAATTGTCAAGAACTTTGAAAGTTTCTTCAAGTGCAGTCGCAAAACCATCAAGCGCTATGATGAAACTAGCTCTCATGAGGACCGCCACAGGAAAGGTAGACCCAGAGTTACCTCTGCTGCAGAGGATAAGTTCATTAGAGTTACCAACCTCAGAAATTGCAGCCCAAATAAATGCTTGACAGAGTTCAAGTAACAGACACATCTCAACATTAACTGTTCAGAGGAGACTGCATGAATCAGGCCTTCATGGTCAAATTGCTGCAAAGAAGCCACAACTAAAGGACACAAATAAGACATTTGGGAGTGGGATACAGGCCTAGACTGCATTTCCCAATGAAACGTTATTTAATGAAATGGTGAGCAGTGTGCTCCCAGGCCTGGGGTTTAATTGCAGTAACACTTTAATTTCACTGAGTGCTGGGAAAACAGCATTTTTTGGGGCTGCTAAGGGACATTGAATACTGGAAGGTAACTTTAACTAGAAGCAAAACTAGAAGAAAAACTAGAAGCAAAAGTAACCTAAACTGAAGTGGACTTGAATGCACACAAACACAGTTAGGGGAGGTGATGGGACATAAATTGTCCTCTGTACTAAGGTCGAATAAGGAGTGGACACTTTAAATGTAAGCAGACAATATCTTCACTCCTAATCCCACATTTTATCACAAAAAGTAACTCTGCTCAATACCCCCTAACCAGACCCCCCCCCCTTTCAGGGACCCCCAGGACTAAGCCTTGGGGCTTTGCTGTCAAATCAAATCATAATGGCCTTGCCTTCAACCACCATTTCATTAACAGAAAAATAAATGCACTCCTTTGTTCCTTTCCTCATTTTTTTCCCATCTGTTCTGTCCCTGGCAAGCATGTGTCCACTGCCTGTGTCAATACCCAAACGGATTCATATTTCACTTTTGCGGGAGAAGCAAAATATAATTTTGAGGGAAAGAGAGAGCGAACAAGGGATAGATGGAAGAAGGAAAGGATGGAGGGATGGAAGGGTAGGGCTAGGTGATACGGCCTAAAAATAACATCTTGTGTTTTTCAAACTCACGATATACTGGATATCTTTTTTTCCCCTCTAAATAAGCTTTGTTGTACAATTAAAGGTCAAACACACTGCATTTCAAACAGTCAACAATAATCTGATGAATTAAGGGCTTGTGAAGTTATACCTAGGCTAAATATAAGCCTTCCACAACAAGACCCACCAATAATTTCATTATTTTATCAAAATAGTTTTCAATTCAGTCTATGAAAATGCCCTTTTTGTTACAAATGTAACCAGAAACATGCATAATGCACATTCACTAATATTAACTAACTTCTTGTAGCAGGAATTCTAGAACATTAACACAGGTTTCATAAATACTATCTGAAACACAAGCCCAGGTGCTAGTGAGTAGCCAGCTAATCTTTCTATTTCAAGTTTAGCCAACTTGGATCGATTTGCTATCTAACAAGGTTGAACAATTGAATTGCTATGAACACACCCTTCTGTCTGTCTACAATTGTTTGAAAAGCAAGTTAGCCTGTCCACTCTGTTCAGATGTTGAACTCAAGTGCTCTACCTTATTTCTCAGAATGCGAATGAGTTGCCAATTCCTTATATAATTGTGTTCATGCTTATTGCACGTTTATAAAACACAGACTAGACAGCTGGTATACCAGTCTTTGGCTACTACGCTGCTAACGATACAATCAGAGCTTTCATTTTCCAGAACCAATGTTGATTGATACTCTCATTTGAGTAGTGTCAGTTCTGTGTGCTATTGGAGTAGTGTCTGCTCTGTGTGCTATTTGAGTAGTGTCTGCTCTGTGTGCTATTTGAGTAGTGTCAGCTCTGTGTGCTATTTGAGTAGTTGAGACATAAAAAGGGTATTGTTAGAATAGTTAACTTCTCCTCTGTTACAGAAAAATAATGTCTGAATGTGTTTTGGTGTCCATATGAATGATTCTGTGGGACCAAACCTCAAATACAAACAGTGAGTTGAAACCACTAGTCAGAGATGAAGATGTGATCTCTCAACTTTGTTGGCATGAGAGGCAGGGGGAGGGGCTTGGTATGTGTGTAAACCATAGAGCAAGAGGAAAAGCGAGAGTTTACATTCTCGCTAAATTACAGTATGTCCAAAATAAGGCAAATGCGCTTCTATGGCCTTATTTTGGACCTAAGCTTGTCGCCTGCCAGAAATACAACACGAGAACAAGCGGACATAAAATAATAAAACATTGATTTTTGCAATACAGGCATTTGGAATATTGCGCAAAAACATACATTTTAATTACACAACATTTACAACTTCACCCAGCCCTAGGAGGGGTTACACAATATTTAAAACTTCCCCCAGTCCTAGGAGGGGTACACAATGTTTAAAACTTCAACCAGCCCTAGGAGGGGTTACACAATACTTAACTTCTTAAAGAGCGACTCCAGAGGTGACGGTTTTGGAGAGTCTGGCGTGCCCAAAGTAAAATGCCTCCCACTCAGGCCCAGAAAATAGGATATGCACATAATTAGAACTATTGGATAGGAAACACTCTGAAGTTTCTAAGAGTGTTAAAATATTGTCTGTGAGTGTAACAGAATGGATATAGCAGGCGAAAACCCGAGGAATTTCTGTCCTGGAAAAAGTGTATTTGACACATTGCCTCATTTTGAACCCCTCCCTATTGAAAATGACCATGTAAGGGAGTAAGATTGCAGTACCTATTGCTTCCACTGGATGTCAACAGTCTCTAGACAGTGTTTGATGATGTTTAGTTGCTCTGGATGGTAATAGAAGAAGAATTTCGGATGTAAACAGATGTAAACAGAAGAGGATGCGCATTCACGGGCTCGCGCGCACTGTGGTTTTTTCCTTTCCTATCGCCCAGTTTATAATCCAGTTGAAATATTATACTAAATATACATAAAAGTGTTCCTAAGGATACATTATCAATGATGTTTGATTGTTCTTGGACAAGTGTATAGGTATAGGTTGAACACGTTCTCTTCACGATTCAATGGGCGAGTGGACACTGTATTTTATGAACATAATGCGCCAACCAAACGGAGATTTATGGATATAATAAATGACTTTTTCTAACAAAAGAACCATTGGATGTCTTCGTTGGACACTTGGGAAGCCCTCAGCAGAAGTTCTTCAAAAGGTAAAGGATTTGTTTTCGCTGTGAAATGTGTTTTGTGTGAACTGCGATGGTTTATGAATTTATGCTAATGGGAAATATTGGAGGTGCTACCCTCAAACAATCAAATGTAGTGCTTTCGCCGTAAAGCCTTTTTGAAATCTGACAACGCTGTGATATTGCCAAGAAGCAGAGCTTTTGATGACTATGCAACACTTGTATATTGATGAATGTTTAATAATTCAACTTTTGGATTTTGAATTTGGCGCCTTGCATTTCACCGGCTAGCGCCCCACCACTCCCTAAGTAGTTAAAACTTCCCCCAGTCCTAGGAGGGGTACACAATGTTTACAACTCCCCCCCAGTCCTAGGAGGGGTACACAACGTTTAAAACTTCACTCAGCCCTAGGAGGGGTACACAACGTTTAAAACTTCACAACTGCATATTTTCTCTCCAGATGAAATCCTGCAACTAGTATGGTCCGGCCGCCCGACAAACTAGGATTGGCCCAGTGTCGTCCGGGTTAGGAGAGGGTTTGGCCGGTGGGGCTTTACTTGGCTCATCGCGCTCTAGCGACTCCTTGTGACGGGCCAGGGGCCTGCAGGCTGACCCCGGTCGCCAGTTGAATGGTGTTTCCTCCGACACATTGGTGCGGCTGGCTTCAGGGTTAAGCTGGCAGATGTTAAGGAGCGCGGTTAGGCGGATCATGTTTTGGAGGACGCATGACTCCATTTTTGCCTCTCCCGAGCACGTTGTGAGTTGCAGCAATGAGACAAGATCAAAAAAGGGGGGTCATTTTTTTAAATAAATGCAGACCGGTATCCCTTCTTTCTTTTATTTCCAATAAACTTGAGCGTGCTGTCTCTGACAAACTCTCTCGATATCTCTCTCAGAACGATCTTCTTGACCCTAACCAGTCAGGCTTCAAGACAGGTCACTCAACCGAGACTGCTCTCCTCTGTGTCACGAAGGCTCTCCGCACTGCCAAAGCTGACTCTCTCTCCTCTGTTCTCATTCTCCTAGATCTATCTACTTCCTTCAATGAACTATCAGATCCTCCTCTCCACCCTCTCAGGGCTGGGCATCTCAAACTCTGCACACTCTTGGATTGCATCCTACCTGGCAGACCGCTCCTACCAGATGACGTGGAGAGGATCTGTGTCTGCACCATGTACTCTTACTAATGGTGTCCCCCAGGACTTGGTTCTAGGCCCTCTTCTATTCTCTCGATACACCAAGTCACTCGGCTCTGTCATATCCTCACATGGTCTCTCCTATCATTGCTATACGGATTACACTCAACTACTTTTTTCCTTCCACCCTTCTGACAACCAGGTGGCGACACGCATCTCTGCATGCCTGGCAGATATCTCAGCTTGGATGTCGGCCCACCACCTTAAGCTCGACAAGACGGAACTGTTCTCCCTCCCGGGGAAGATCTGACCGCTCCAAGACGGAGCTGTTGGCTGGGCTCCCCGCTTTTTGCCATCAAACCCCTGCAACTTATCCAGAACCTTCCCTTCCCTTTTAGTCTATCCTCAAAATGTGTTACAATGACTGAGAAATGTGGTCTTAAGATAAACTGTAAGTCGCTCTGGATAAGAGGGTCTGCTAAATGACTAAAATGTAAAATATATATTTAACGGAAAGAAAGAGAACAGGGGATGGCGGGAAGGAGGAAGAGAGGAGGTACACAACCAATTATTCCAAGGTTGGAGGTTGAGAGAGGAGTCTGCCTCGGCTGCTGGTTCGGCTGCTGTTTCAAGTTTTAATTAAATTTTTCATTTCCTCCTCTGAAAAAAGAAAAGAAAAAGCCAGCTCAAGTCAACAGCGTGGGCATTGTTGAGCTAGCGATGCAAATTGCGGTGTTGGGAAGCTGACTGTATCTGGTTGGTCTGTAAGAGTAGAGGCCCCAGAACTAGGGACGCTGTAGGAATCAGGAGAAACATAACTCAATAATCAATACTTTCTGCTTTGCTTTTCTCTCTCTCTCTGCCCCCTCTCTCTGTCCCTCTCTCTCTCTCTCTGTCCCTCTCTCTCTGTCCTCTCTCTCTCTGTCCCTCTCTCTCTCTGTCCTCTCTCTCTCTCTCTGTCCCCCACCTCTCTCTGTCTCTCTCTCTCTGTCCCTCTCTCTCTCTGTCCTCTCTCTCTCTCTGTCCCCCCTCTCTCTCTCTCTCTCTCTCTCTCTCTCTGTCCCCCTCTCTCTCTCTGTCCCTCTCTCTCTCTCTGTCCTCCTCTCTCTCTGTCCTCCCTCTTTCTCTGTCCCCTCTCTCTCTGTCCCCCTCTCTCTCTGTCCCTCTCTCTCTCTCTGTCCCCCTCTCTCTCTGTCTCCCCTCTCTCTCTCTCTGTCCCCACCTCTCTCTCTCTGTCCCTCTCTCTCTCTGTCCCCTCTCTCTCTGTCCCTCTCTCTCTCTCTGTCCCCCCTCTCTTTCTGTCCCTCTCTCTCTCTCTCTGCCCCCTCTCTCTCTGTCCCTCTCTCTGTCCTCCCTCTCTTTCTGTCCTCCCTCTCTGTCCCCCCTCTCTCTCTGTCCCCCTCTCTCTCTGTCCCCTCTCTCTCTCTGTCCCCTCTCTCTCTCTGTCCCCCTCTCTCTCTCTGTCCCCTCTCTCTCTCTGCCCCCTCTCTCTCTGTCCCCTCTCTCTTTGTCCCCCCTCTCTCTGTAACTCTCTCTCTCTCTCTCTCTCTGTCCTCTCTCTCTCTGTCCCTCTCTCTCTCTCTGTCCCCCACCTCTCTCTCTCTGTCCCCTCTCTCTCTGTCCTCTCTCTCTCTCTCTCTCTCTCTCTCTGTCCCCTCTCTCTCTCTGTCCCTCTCTCTCTCTGTCCTCCCTCTCTCTCTCTGTCCTCCCTCTCTTTCTGTCCCTCTCTCTCTGTCCCCCCTCTCTCTCTGTCCCCCCCTCTCTCTCTGTCCCCCACCTCTCTCTCTGTCCCCTCTCTCTCTGTCCCCCTCTCTCTCTCTCTGTCCCCCCTCTCTCTCTCTGTCTCCCCTCTCTCTCTCTGTCCCCCCACCTCTCTCTCTCTGCCCTCTCTCTCTCTGTCCCCCCTCTCTCTGTCCCTCTCTCTCTCTCTCTCTGTCCCTCTCTCTTTCTGTCCCTCTCTCTCTCTCTCTGTCCCCCTCTCTCTCTGTCCCTCTCTTTCTGTCCCTCTCTCTCTGTCCCCCTCTCTCTCTGTCCCCTCTCTCTCTCTCTGTCCCCCTCTCTCTCTGTCCCCCTCTCTCTCTGTCCCTCTCTCTCTCTCTCTGTCCCCCCTCTCTCTCTCTGTCCCCTCTCTCTCTCTGTCTCCCCTCTCTTTCTGTCCCTCTCTCTCTCTGTCCCCCCTCTCTCTCTGTCCCCCCTCTCTCTCTCTCTCTGTCCCTCTCTCTCTCTCTCTCTCTCTCTCTCTCTCTCTCTGCCCCCTCTCTCTCTCTCTTTCAATCTTTCTCTCCAATCTCTCTCTTCTTTCTTCTCTCCAATCTCTCCTCGGCTAATTTCGAAGAGGCTCCCCTTTACTGCTGACTGGCTGTTTGTAACCCTATTCCCCCCGAGTCAGAACAGGCAATGGTAGAAATCATGCCCTCTTTTCACATTGCTAACCCATTTCAGAGAAAAACAGGTAATTGCTAATGTCAATAACTCACATTTCCACGTCACGCATTTTCACATTTTATGTGTTTGTGTTCTGAGAAACAGATTCACTGGAACGAAGGAAAACTGTGATTCAGAGTGTTTGTGGTTGAGTCAGACAGGCCTGGTCCAGCATCAAATGAATGTTATGACGTGTGATTGGTTAGATAAGCTGGTCTATTCAGTGCTTAGGCGTGTGATTTAGGGCTGGGCGATATGGCCTAAAAATCATATCTACATTTTTTCAAACTTATGGACGATTCACAATATATTATATATATATATATATATATATATATATATATATAGCTTAATTATATATTTGTTCTCTAAATAAGCTTTGTTGTACAATTAAAGGTCAAACACACTGCATTTCAAACAGTCAGCAATAATATAATGAATTCAGGGTTTGTGAAATTATACCTAGGCTAAATATAAGCCTTCCACAACAAGATAATTATTTTATCAAAATAGTTTAACTTGTGTTTATGCAATAATCACTGATCTGGCTTTCAATTCAGTCCATGAAAATGCCCTTTTTGTTACAAATGTAACCAGAAACATGCATAATGTACATTCACTAATATTAACTAACTTCTTGTAGCAGGAATTCTAGAACATTAACACAGGTTTCATAAATACTATCTGAAACACAAGCCCAGGTGCTAGTGAGTAGCCAGCTAATCTTTCTATTTCAAGTCTAGCCAACTTGGAACAATTTGAACAAATTCTGCTAACGGTATGATGTACCTCAATGTCACATGCTTCAAACTGAGCATACATTTTCCAGAATCAAGGTTGATTGATACTCCAGTTTAAGTAGTGTCTGCTCTGTGTGCTATTTGAGTAGTTGAGACATAAAAGGGGTATTGACAACTTCTCAATGTGTTTTGGTGTCCACATGACCAATTCTGTTGGACCAAACCTCAAATGCAAATAGCGAGTTGAAACCGCTTATAAGAGAGGAATAAGTGATCTCTCATCTTTGTTGTTGTGAGTGGCAGGGGGAGTGGCTTAGTGTGTGTGTGTGTGTGTGTGTGTGTGTGTGTGTGTGTGTGTGTGTAAACAGAGAGGAAGAGGCAAAGCAAGAGGTTTCACTCTCACCAAAATCTCGACAAATTAAACGCAAACTCTATGGGCTTTTTTTCGGACCTAAACTCATTGCCTGCCTTCCCACCTTTGGGATGACTCACATTGTTTGGGCGGAGATATGAGCATCTCGGCATCATATACAAATCTCTGGTGTAAATGGGAAGATGAACACAGCACAGAAGGAGCGAAGGAGACGAGACCAAAAAGACAACATGAAACAAGCACACGTAAATGTTCACAAAAGCAATAACAACAACAAAAAAAATGATAGAGTCTTGCGATACAGGCATTTGGAGTGTCACAGAAAAACATCTGAATTACAGTTTTTCTAGATTGCTAAGACACTTTTAATGAAACTGGTGTTGACTTAATTAGCACAACAGTATTATTTCTGTAAAACTAAGTCATTTTTGCATTGCTTTCACACACAATGCAAATGCTAAGCACATTTTTGCAACTCTCTGAAAAAGACGCAAAACTCAGTTGAGTAAATCATGACAAGCAAAATTAAAACATTAGGTCACAGCTGATACAAATTACTCCCATGAATGTGAATCTCTTCTGCATGTGTGCAAAACGTCTGTGCACAATTGTTCAATCAGCAATCAGTCCTTATTCATGTATAAAATAGGTATCCTCTGAGTTGCTGTTTGCATGAATGGATCAAGTAAGAGGCCGAAGGCAAGGACAAAGGAGAGGTAGAGTTAAAATGGAAAACGCTCAAATAAAGCCTTTTGTTTCTGGATATTCGTGCTCGAGTGACATTTCTGCATTAGTCAGCTTCGGTAAAATCATTTTAGGAAAAATAATACAGCCCATGCTGTGATAATATGTTTTCTTTCCTGTTATAGTATCAACAAATGGCCCAGACAAATAAAAGAGGGTTAACCATGTTAGGGTACTTTGATAAGTGTAGGCCTACTTAGAATTGATTGAGATATCTGTATGATGGCGCCGGAGAGGATGGCTGCCGTTTTATTGGCTCTTAACCAACCATTCTATTTTGTTTGTTTTTTAGCATTGTTTGTAACGTCTTTAGTACATCATGTTGCTGCTATCGTCTTATGACCAAAAATTGGACATCAGAACAGCGATTACTCACCTCGAATTGGACAAATATTTTTTTTATGAGTCGGACGGGAAGGATATACTCCAGACACCCGAACAGGCCCTCATCCCCGTCATTCGCAGGAGAAAGAAAGAGATTTCGCAGAAAGAGATCGGAGTGCCTTGTGAGGATCAGGTGACAAGTGGCTAATCTGCCTTTGCCATCGGTACTGTTAGCCAACGTTCAATCGCTGGAAAATAAACGGGATGAACTAAAAGCATATATATATATCATACAAACGGGACAATAAAAACTGTAATATCTTATGTTTCACCAAGTCGTGGCTGAACGACGACATTAATAACATACAGCTGGCGGGTTACACACTCTATCGGCAGGATAGAACAGCAGCCACTGGTAAACAACAGCTGGTGCACGATACCTAAGAAAGTCTCAAGGTTTTGCTTGCCTGAGTTAGAGTATCTCATGATAAGCTGTAGACCACACTTTCTACCTAGAGAGTTTTCATCTGTAGCTGTCTACATACCACCACAGACCACAAGACATCACTTAATGAGCTGTAAACCGCCATAAGCAAACAGGAAAACGCTATCACAGACTGGAACATGTTCCGGGATTCTTCTGATGGCATTGAGGAGTACACCACATCAGTCATTGGCTTCATCAATAAGTGCATCGATGATGTCGTCCCCACAGTGACTGTACGTACACAACCCAACCAGAAGCCATGGATTACAGGCAACATTTGCACAGAGCTAAAGGGTAGAGCTGCCGCTTTCAAGAAACGAGACTCTAACCCGGAAGCTAATAAGAAATCCTGCTATGCCCTCCGACGAACCATCAAACAGGCAAAGAGTCAATACAGGACTTAGATTGAATCGTACTACAGTCGTGGCCAAAATTTTTGAGAATGAAATATGAATTTCCACAAAGTTTGCTGCTTCAGTGTCTTTAGATATTTTTGTCAGATGTTACTATGGAATACTGAAGTATAATTACAAGCATTTCATAAGTGTCAAAGGCTTTTATTGACAATTACATGAAGTTGATGCAAAGAGTCAATATTTACAGTGTTGACCCTTCTTTTCCAAGACCTCTGCAATCCGCCCTGGCATGCTGTCAATTAACTTCTGGGCCACATCCTGACTGATGGCAGCCCATTCTTGCATAATCAACACTTGGATTTTGTCAGAATTTGTGGGTTTTTGTTTGAGGATTGACCACAAGTCCTCAATGGGATTAAGGTCTGGGGAGTTTCCTGGCCATGGACCCAAAATATCGATGTTTTGTTCCCCGAGCCACTTAGTTATCACTTTTGCCTTATGGCAAGGTGCTCCATCATGCTGGAAAAGGCATTGTTCATCACCAAACTGTTCCTGGATGGTTGGAGAAGTTGCTCTCGGAGGATGTGTTGGTACCATTCTTTATTAATGGCTGTGTTCTTAGGCAAAATTGTGAATGAGCCCACTCCCTTGGTTGAGAAGCAACCTCACATATGAATGGTCTCAGGATGCTTTACTGTTGGCATGACACAGGACTGATGGTAGCGCTCACCTTGTCTTCTCCGGATCCGTAACAGGTTAAGTAGACCACCATAGTCCCTGTGCCCAAGAACACTAAGGTAACATGCCTAAATGACCACCGACCCATAGCACTCACGTCTGTAGCCATGAGGTGCTTTGAAAGGCTGGTCATGGCTCACATCAACACCATTATCCCAGATACCCTAGACCCACTTCAATTTGCATACCGCCCCAACAGATCCACAGATGATGCAATCTCTATTGCACTCCACACTTCCCTTCCCCACCTGGACAAAAGGAACACTTATGTGAGCAATCTATTTATTGACTACAGCTCAACGTTCAACACCATAGTGCCCTCAAAGCTCATCACTAAGCTTGGGACCCTGGGACTAAACACCTCCCGCTGCAACTGGATCCTGGACTTACTGACGGGCCGCCCACAGAAGGTAAGGGTAGATAACAACACATCTGCCACGCTGATCCTCAACACAGGGGCCCCTCAGGGGTGCGTGCTCAGTCCCCTCCTGTACTCCCTGTTCACTCATGACTGCACGGCCAGGCACGACTCCAACACCATAATTAAGTTTGCAGATGACACACCGACAACGATGAGACAGTCTATAGGGAGAACGTCAGAGACCTGACCATGTGATGCAAGGACACAAACCTCTCCCTTAACGTGATCAAGACAAATGAAATTATTGTGGACTACAGGAAAAGGAGGACCGAGCACTCCCCCATTCTCATCGACGGGGCTGTCGTGGAGCAGGTTGAGAGCTTCAAGATCCTTGGCGTCCACATCACCAACAAACTAACATGGTCCAAGCACACCAAGAAAGTCGTGAAGAGGGCATGACAAAACCTATCCCCCTCAGGAGACTGAAAAGATTTGGCATGGGTCCTCAGATCCTAAAAAGGTTTTACAGGTGCACCATCGAGAGCATCCTGATGGGTTGCATCACTGCCTGGTATGGCAACTGCTCGACCTCCGACCGCAAAGCACTACAGAAGGTAGTGTACAGCCCAGTACATCACCGGGGCCAAGCTTCCTGCCATCCAGGACCTCTATACCAGACGGTGTCAGTGGAAGGCCCTAACAATTGTTAAATACTCCAGCACCCCCTAGTCAAAGACTGTTCTCTCTGCTACCGCACGGCAAGCGGTAGGTCCAAGAGGCTTCTAAACAGCTTCTACCCCCAAGCAATAAGACTCCTGAACATCTTATCAGATGGCTATCCAGACTATTTACAATGCCCCCCCCCTATTTTACGCTGTTGCTAATCTCTGTTATTATTTATGTATAGTCACTTTAATAACATGTACATGAACTCAGCAAAAAAAGAAATGTCCTCTCACTGTCAACTGCATTTATTTTCAGCAAACTTAACATGTGTAAATATTTGTATGAACATAACAAGATTCAACAACTGAGACATAAACTGAACAAGTTCCACAGACATGTGACTAACAGAAATGGAATAATGTGTCCCTGAACAAAAGGGGGGGTCAAAATCAAAAGTAACAGTCAGTATGTGGTGTGGCCACCAGCTGCATTAAGTACTGCAGTTCATCTCCTCCTCGTGGACTGCACCAGATTTGCCAGTTCTTGCTGTGAGATGTTACCCCACTCTTCCACCAAGGCACCTGCAAGTTCCCTGACATTTCTGGGGGGGGAATGGCCCTAGCCCTCACCTTCCGATCCAACAGGTCCCAGGCGTGCTCAATGGGATTGAGATCTGGGCTCTTCGCTGGCCATGGCAGAACACTGACAGGAAATCACACACAGAACGAGCAGTATGGCTGGTGGCATTGTCATGCTGGAGGGTCATGTCAGGATCAGCCTGCAGGAAGGGTACCACATGAGGGAGGAGGATGTCTTCCCTGTAGCGCACAGCGTTGAGATTGCCTGCAATGACAACAAGCTCAGTCCGATGATGCTGTGACACACCGCCCCAGACCATGACGGACCCTCCACCTCCAAATCGATCCCGCTTCTGAGTACAGGCCTCGGTGTAATGCTCATTCCTTCGATGATAAACGCAAATCCCACCATCACCCTTGGTGAGACAAAACCGCGACTCGTCAGTAAAGAGCACTTTTGGCCAGTCCTGTCTGGTCCAGCTACGGTGGATTTGTGCCCATAGGCGACGTTGTTGCTGGTGATGTCTAGTGAGGTCCTGACTTACAACAGGCCTACAAGCCCTCAGTCCAGCCTCTATCCGCCTATTGTGGACAGTCTGAGCACTGATGGCGGGATTGTGCGTTCCTGGTGTAACTCGGGCAGTTGTTGTTGCCATCCTGTACCTGTCCCGCAGGTGTGATGTTCGGATGTACCGATCCTGTGCAGGTGTTGTTACAAGGGGTCTGCCACTGCGAGGACGATCAGCTGTCCATCCTGTCTCCCTGTAGCTCGTCTCACAGGCGTCTCACAGTACAGACAGGCGTCTCACAGTACAGACATTGCAATTTATTGCCCTGGCCAAATCTGCAGTCCTCATGCCTCCTTGCAGCATGCCTAAGGCACGTTCACACAGATGCGCAGGGACCCTGGGCATCTTTCTTTTGGTGTTTTTCAGAGTCAGTAAGTAGAAAGGCCTCTTTAGTGTCCTAAGTTTTCATAACTGTGACCTTAATTGCCTACCGTCTGTAAGCTGTTAGTGTCTTAACGACCGTTCCACAGGTGCATGTTCATTAATTGTTTATGGTTCATTGAACAAGCATGGGAAACAGAGTTTAAACCCTTTGCAATGAAGATCTGTGAAGTTATTTGGATGTTTACGAATTATCTTTGAAAGACAGGGTCCTGAAAAGGGGACGTTTCCTTTTTTGCTGAGTTTATTACCTCAATTACTTCGACACCGGTGCCCCTGCACATTGACTCTGTACCGGTACCCCCTGTATACAGACTCGCTATTGTCATTTTATTCATTTTATTAATTATTTGTTACTTTTATCTCTTACTTTTTAGGTATTTTCTTAAAACTGCATTGTTGGTTAAGGGCTTGTAAGTATGCATTTCACTGTTGTATTCGGCGCATGTGACGAATAAAATGTGATTTAATTTGATTGTGTAACGATTGATTGAAATAACTTTTCATTAGGTAACAAGTTGTATGTTTAGATAGAGGTAGTTGATTTTGTGTCAAGTACAGTATTTAATGTTTTGAAAGTTTTAATGCATTTTGCAAATTAAATGTGTAATTTTGGCCAACGTGTTTCAGTTTGGGGCTACGTGTTAATTGTTTGGACAAATGTTTTCAAGCAATCAAGAAAACTGTAATTTGATTTATCACCCAGCTCTAGAGTGATTGGTTATTTAAACTGATCTATCCAGTGTTTGGACGTGTGATTGGTTAGATAAGGCAGTCTATCCAGTGTTTGGACGTGTGATTGGTAAGATGAGGCAGTCTATCCAGTGTTTGGACGTGTGATTGGTTAGATAAGGCAGTCTATACAGTGTTTGGACATGTGATTGGTAAGATGAGGCAGTCTATCCAGTGTTTGGACGTGTGATTGGTTAGACAAGGCAGTCTATCCAGTGTTTGGACGTGTGATTGGTTAGATAAGGCAGTCTATCCAGTGTTTGGACGTGTGATTGGTTAGATAAGGCAGTCTATTCAGTGTTTGGACATGTGATTGGTTAGATAAGGCAGTCTATTCAGTGTTTGGACATGTGATTGGTTAGATAAGGCAGTCTATCTAATGGTATCATCCACCTGTGCTGCATGGTGATAGCAGGAGAGCGTGAAGCGAGACCAGTAAAACACAACATTCCACAGAGATAGCGTCTCTACAGCGAATCAGAACGCAGAAGCCTGTGACAGTCAGGACGAGACCACTAACATGTAATGCTAGTGAAGAAGAGGGTGTCTATTCCCATGCAAGTGTACACATGAATACACAGATACGCAAATGGACACACACACACACGTATACACAAACACGCAGTGGAGTGTGCACAAACACAAACACACACGCACACACACACAAGCAGTCACACAAACAGAAACACACAGACACACACATGCACACACACACACACTCTCACTGACAACACACACACAAATCACATTCCACTCCATCTCCCCCAACACCACCTCCTATCCACCATCTGGCTGTTTTGAGGCTCGGATGTCTCTGGGGTAAGGTGAGCTCTGAGGGGGATTGTGTGTGTGCGTCCTGTGGGTGGTGAAAGCCATGGAAGACTGGCTCCACTGAGCTGTAACAACCCTAATGCGCTGTGGTTTATAATGGTCTCAGGCATCATGGTCTCAGGCATCATGGTCTCAGGCATCATGGTCTCAGTCATCAGAATGGCGGATGGGCCATCTTCCTCAGTCAGGCTTCGAACAGTGGCTGGGCTGGAGGCAGGCTGGGGGGTCACCACTATCACAAAGCCTTTAGAGCTTATAGTAGCCAGAACAAACATATTTTCACGATTTCACTAATATCATCAAATCAATAAATCAGAGCACGTTTTTGGCTCATTCAGTCGTTTTTACCTGATTTAGTAGAACCCAGTTGAAAAATTATGTTAAAAGTATAATTTATATTCCAAAAACATACATTGACCATAAGAATTTTAATGCTTCCTGTTGTCATGACTTTTTTATTTGTGGCCCAGTGTCAAAACACTGGTTTTAAATTCATCATCAGTATGCTGGAAAAAGTTGTGATATTTTGAAGACCAATACATAAAAGTTACTCCCTAGACACACGTCACACTTGTGTTCAGATTATTGTATTTTGCTAAATTAGTACCTCATAAACGGCACACGCACCAGTATTTACCAAGCGGTCACTCAAGACTGGAATTGATTAGCTTGTTCTACTGTAATCAAAAGCACGGGCAAATTAATCACTCACATCAATATTGCATTGAAATCAATTAACTTGGGAATACTGCATATATCTGTCGTTAAATGAGAACCTGTTGTAGTAATTTGTAGGCGATGTCATGGCGACGTTGGCTAGAAAAGCTAATGTGCAGAAACACATCATTGGGTCTAACGGTCGCGTCGCGCCTAACTGTGCATGTGCAGCCCGTCAAATCAAAGGCACTCCATCAATATAAAGTTGTTTTGACGAAAATGAAAACGTGTCAGTTTGTCACTTTCACCATGTTGGAGTAATAACATGTTCAACTACTTAAGACATTTGGTCTAATCTGACTTGTGCCTTTAGAAATCGAGAAAATGAACAACTAAGGAAGAATTTTTCACTTCACCAACTCCAAACCGCGGTCTGGTCTGCCGAGTCTGCTTCGCGAAGAATTCCCGGAGGTATCGTGATGTTGGGCCTCTGGGTTTAGAAAATGCTTTGGGTAAGTGTTTGATTTCCTAAGTGTTATGAAGGCAGGTGCCAGGCCAGCAGCAAAGTAGAAAACTATTTTCTCTCCACGCACTCTAATGTACCCATTACAGGTTAATAACACCATGTTTGCCACCCAGTCTCTCACTGTGTGTGTGTGTGTGTCTGTGTGTGTGTGTGGTATAATTAAGAAATAAGGCACGAGGAGGTGTGGTATATGGCCAATATACCACGACTAAGGACTGTTCTTATGCACAACGCAACGCGGAGTGCCTGCATACAGCCCTTAGCCGTGGTATATTGGCCATATACCACAAACCCCTGAGGTGCCTTATTGCTATTATAAACTGGTTACCAATGTAATTAGATTAGTAAAAATAAATGTTTTGTCATACCTTTGGTATACGGTCTGATATACCACGGCTGTCAGCCAATCAGCATTCAGGGCTCGAACCACCCAGTTTAAAATAGCCCTATATACCACTCGGCTCACAACACAGACCAGAAGTGTACACTATAGATGCTGCAGGATATGGAAAGTGTAGAATTGCATTCTACTTCACACAGCATTATAGGTCAGCAGAACAGCACTAGCCCTGTAGCAAATATGCATACAGGCCCACACACACAAGCACTCACACACAAACACACACACACGTGTATGACGTATGACTGTTCCACCCCTCCTTTCCATACAGAATAGGGCAGTTTTTTCTCTTTCTCCATTTGGAGAGAGGGAGTGAGAGGTGAGGACTGATCTTCTAAACACCCGTTAGTGACTTCTCTCCCTTCATCACAGATGGGGTCAAGGTCTCTCTCTATCAAACACAAACACAGTCAATTTCATTACAAAAAAGTAATTCTGTTTGCTGAATCTACTGTAATGCCGCTCTCTTCTTACTCAGACACCATACAGATACTGCCTAGAGAGAATTGGGTCAGTGTTATTATACTAGGAACTGATATGACAGAGAATGTGTTGCTTTGACTGGCAAATGACGTGGTGGTTGAAGCTCATGCATGAACATCTACTAGTCATTATTATCGTTAATCCATCGTGCCACTGGGGAGATGTTATTACACTATCGCTGGTATTCAACACCTCCTCCTATGGGACTGGTTACTATACACACACCTGTTGTCTTCTGGGTTGGATCTCTCTCTCTCTCTTCCCCTCCTCTTCCTCTCTCTCTCACTACCCCTCAATCTATTTACCCCTCTCTCTCCTCCTCTATCCATACATCCATCCATTTCTCTCTCCCAGTCAGCTAAGCAGCCTTAATTTGTTTAAGGGCAAACAGAAATAAGCAATGGCTCTATAAGTAGTGGAGAATTATCACAATTGTTGTGAATAATGATACACACTTGCACAGAAAGAGAGGGCGTAAGAGAGAGAGATGGAGAGAGAGAGATGGGGCACTGCACATGCATTGTGTGTCAGTGTGTGGGTGCTTGCCTCCAGCCCCCAAACTATCCCTCACACGTAACCAGAGCCACAGCCAGCCAGCCAGTTCTAATGTCGCATAAACAGTGGATAGGATCAGGGTTTTCTGACCAGGTCTCTCTAACATCATGACTTTTCAATGAAGCCATAGCTGCCATCAATCTGCCATCAGTCAGACAGACTGATGTGTGTCTCTGTGTGTCTACCATTCCACCCACCACATATCAGCCTAGTAGAGGGGCTACTCTCTATTCATCACCAATCTGTCCATATGGTCAGTGTTGCCCCCCCCCCCAGACACACACACAGTCACACACACACACACACACACAGTCTCATACACACACAGTCTCACACACACACACATACACACAGGGTGATCTCTGACACTGTGTTTGTGATTACGGGGCTGATGTGGTGATTAGGGACAGATAATCAGATTAACGGGGAAACAGATCTGGGGAGGGATAATGTGGCAAGGGCCGTATGCAGTCTCTCTCTCTCTCACACACACACACACACACACAGAAAGAGAGAGAGTGAGGCCAACAGATTGTAGATCATATCAGCTAACATTTTAACCTGCCCGTGAGACAATCTCCTTTCAATTAACCAGCCTAAACAAGGAAATCACTCTCATCCCTGGTGTTGCCTGGGTAACCCAATGTGTCTCCTCTACCCATCTGTTCAACCCAATACCCAGCTTTGTCTTTCTGGACGGACCTTTAAAGCTACAGTCAGGATTTTGGGAAGCTGTTCAATGGGTCACGTGTGTGTGTGTGTGTGTGTGTGTGTGTGTGTGTGTGTGTGTGTGTGTGTGTGTGTGTGTGTGTGTGTGTGTGTGTGTGTGTGTGTGTGTGTGTGTGTGTGTGTGTGTGTGTGTGTGATAGAATACAATGAATATAAACAAGCAAGCAGTGCTTTACTGAATTACATAGCAACACTGAGCTACCCAGGCAGCCTGAGCGTTGTAATCATTATGAAAATAAAAAGATGAAACAGAGATACTACGATCATGTAACGCCCACTGCACTTGCTAGTCTTTTATTCCTTCCGCTTGTTTATGCTAAGCAGAGAACCACGAGAGACCATCTGCTTTGGAGAGTGTGTGAGCATAGAAAGTGAAGTTTGAGAACTCTTCCGTAGTCAAGAGGCTGAAGCGTGATATGCACGCAGCACATACATTATGTCTATTAGCCAAGGATGCTGATGGCACACGTGTCTGTTGACTTACCCTACACAGTGTGTGCGTGTGTATCTGTCTGTGCGTGTGGGCGGGTGCCAAAGAGGACCAGCCAGACAGACCGGAAAACAGACAGAGAAAATGATCCTATTATACGTACATGTAGCCACAGAGTTCTGATCTGGAGGTGCCTCATCACTATGGTTTGATCTGGCGGAGTCATTACTGTCGCTAAACAGTTCCAGCAGCCATCTATAAAATCCCTCAACCAATCCAAAATCACCTTATATTTATCCTACTGCTGCTCTGAGTAGGCGCTAAAAACTAATTATTAGCCTGTGTCAGGACGTGACCCGAATAACATAAGGAACCTGCGAGGCGGAGAGGGATAGCCTACACCCAGGCGCTGAGGAAGACACTCGCAGGTAGAAGAGCATCTCTCCCGTATGTCACAGATAGTGTTCCAAACCTGATGTAGGCTATATATCACCACACAATTATCTAATGGAAGAATAAGCCACCCCAACAAAACAAATAAAAGGAGGTTCCCACATGTTGGCTATATTTTAATTTAACAAAAACCTATTCAAAGGGAAGTTTATAGAATTTGGTGATGATGTGCTGCCCTAGCTGCACTGTCTGCAGCCCAGAAGAACCAACAAAGACCATCACTTAGCTGCACTGTCTGCAGCCCAGAAGAACCAACAAAGACCATCACCAGTGCGTTGTTGGCTATTGCCAGACCCACCGACAAAGAGAGACCACTACTCCGTCCTATTCGGAATAAAATAACGGGAACGGGCTTGACATGATCAACGTGCATTCCATCCCCTGTATTCAACTGACATCACAGAGCGCACGCTCTCACCAGTACAATGTGCATGTGCCATTCAATGGGAGAGAGCCGCGCGAGAGAGGCAGTGTGAGTTCCGGCGCGGAGCAGTCATTCCAAACCATCAAAACACAGCAATGACATTCCCATAATTTACCTTCCATCGCAGAAACCGTGGTGGTGATGATGACGCATAAAACTGCAAACAAATCCACAGTCATGGCAGAAATGTATAGTCCACACAGTCTATAGGCCTATCCACTGAGAACCACGCAGGACACGCACACAAAAAAATTCCTTCGGTTGTCACAGAGCGGTGTATTCATTCCAGTTAGAAAGCCCGTGTTGTGAGAGTCACATTTCCAGCCGTTGTAAATAGTGTGTGACAACCAGTGTAGGACCCTGCCGAATGTATGGGATGGAGGGGGGAGTGAGAAGTGGGCAAGACAGCTTCTTTACACCCCGCTAAATCGTCAGGGCCAATCACAGATTTAAAAGTGAAAATCACTAACCAATCGCCAATGGTCTGCTCCTCCCACCTGCATTGTGAAAACACAAAACTTTTCCCTGACCTATTTGAAACGGCAGCCGACAACGTCAGCGAAGGAGAATAGCACCACCAATTGGTCCGTTTGGGTATTGCATTATTAGATGGTCCCCAAAAATTAATAGAGGACCTCCATTTCTCATTTCTCGTCTCTCGCTCTCTCTCTCTCTCTCTCTCTCTCTCTCTCTCTCTCTCTCTCTCTCTCTCTCTCTCTCTCTCTCTCTCCCATCACACCATCTCTAACTCAATTGCTTTTACCCCTTTTTCCCAAGAAAGTGTACACAGAATTTGTAAGATTACTTGTTAGATATTACTGCACTGTCGGAACTAGAAGCACAAGCATTTCGCTACACTCGCATCAACATCTGCTAACCATGTGTATGTGACCAATAACATTTTATTTTATTTGATTATTCACTCCCATTCCCTCATTCACTTCTACAATTAAAAAGCATTGGATTGGTATTTGCATTTTGCTGAAGGGAATTCCCACCACATTTATTACACCAGTCCATTCCCTAAAAATATATGAGGGGGAGTGTTTAAGTGCAAAATGCAAATTTCAGGTAGAAGGGAGAAAACAGAATTGGTCTACTGTTCCTCTCACTCACAGACTTCCCCCTCCCTTACCTTCCCACTCCAGTGTCTTATGGCTGGCGTCATTTGGCAGTCTCCCTTCCCTATTATCTTAAATCAGAGACCCAAGCACCATTTGCATTCATATTACTTTTTAATAGCAGTGGCAATAGATCCACAGACATCTTCTAATGGAAGTTATATTGGCAATCCCCAGTCAATCCCCATTCATGGATTGATACTGTATTTCAATTACATGTCTCAAGCACAAAAGTACATGTTTCAAGGACAAAAGTACATGTTTTTATTGTAATGGGGACACTAGCATCAGTAATCTCTAAAAATGATACTTTAAGGAAAATATTTGTTATTTTTGTTTGTTCATTTAATCGGTCATCTAGTGTAGGCTTATAGATAAATAATTGGGTTGAACCCAGGTAAGGACAAGCTATGATTCCATGCGGAAGCTTGAGAAAATAAAGTGATTCATGGGACCAGCGCTGTTGCAAACGAGCTGTGAATCTGTGTCGTTGTTGTACATTTGATGAATTTGTACCTTTCCTCTATATATAGTGTTTTCTTTTGTGGTATTGTACTCTTGTCCTGTTCACTGTTGCAATACTATGCCTTTTGGCCAGGTTGTCATTGCAAAGGACAATTGGTTCTCAATTGACTTACCTGGTTAAATATAAAATATAATACATATCTGGTCCCTTAGTTTAGAATTCTTCCTCATTTATTCAACGTTTGGGGATATTAGAATTCTCGTCTTAACGTAACCTTTTACCTTCAACCTTGCCTCTCCTCACCGCCTCATCCTATTGTGAGATCATGAGTGTACATGCTGCAACAGATGGGGGACACAAAGGGTTGTTTCCCCAGGGAAGTGCTGGGGGACCAGGATCTGGAAGAGGAGGGAGGGAGGTTATGATAATCAATAACCACCAAACCCCAACACCTGTCTGGGGCAGGTTGGTCCAGCTCGCTCTCCTGAAGCTGAGTCTTCCATGGATGGCTTGGTTCACTCTATTTCAACCTCTGCCTTCCAACTTCATCCATCTATATCTTGGACTTTGGCCTCCCTCCATTCTCCCCATTCTTCCATCCTCCCCTTCCCTTCCCTTATACTCCCTCCTACATTTCTACTCTACTGTATATCGAACAGAAACAAAATAAGAAAGGGACACGACGGCACAAAACCTCCATTTCCCTCTGCGTCCAATGAACTAGGTCAGTACAATACAGCAAATATAGCAGAAACCCTTTAAAAACATAATGACAACGTACAACGACTCTCGAACCTGAGTTAACCAGAGATCCATTTGTCATTTTTAATGGTGTGGTGTGGAGGGGGACAGTGTTTTGAGCTCTCGACCCTGCTTGGCCCCAGTGCGCCACAGTGGATTTACGAGGTCCGCCTAGCTCCTATTTGTCATGCCTCGGTCCCCAGTACCAGTACTGTCACCTCTGACCCCCAGGGCCAGCTCCAGAGGAGGGCTGCAGCCCAAGCCAATCTATCCTTGTTTACTGTCCTCACCCTGGGGAAGGAAGAGAGGAGAGGAGGTAACAATAATGCTGGATCAGGAGCACATCCTCACCCAGACCCTCACACTATAAGCATGCCGATACATAGGTAGACCCACACACACACCTTTTGCACGTACACAAAAATCACACACACAATCACAGACACACAAAGATCGACACAAATATTCACACTATATGAAATGCTTTGAAAGGCTGGTCATGGCTCACATTAACACTATCATCCCAGACACCCTGGGCCCACTCCAATTTGCATTCCGACCCAACAGATCCACTGATAACGCAGTCTCTACTGTACTCCACATTGCCCTCTCCCACCTGGACAAGAGGAACACCTATGTGAAAATGCTGTTCCTTGACTAGTGCCCTCCAAGCTAGCTCCTCAGTAAGCTAAGGACCCTGGGACTAAACACCTCCCTCTGCAACTGGATCCTGGACTTCCTGGCCGGCCGCCCCCAGGTGGTAAGGGTAGGCAACAACCTATCCGCCACGCTGACCCTAAACACGACGGCCCCTCATGGGTGCGTACTTAGTCCTGTCCTGTATCCCTTTTCACCCACGACTGTGTGGTCGTGCACGTTTCCAACACCGCCATTAAGTTTTCCAACGGCACGATGGTGGTAGGCCTGATCACCGACAATGATGAGACAGTCTATAGGGAGGAGGTCAGAGACAACAACCTCTCCCTCAACGTCAGCAAGACAAAGGAGTTGATCGTGGACTACAGGAAACGGAAGGCCAGGCATCCACATTGACGGGGCTGTAGTGGAGCGGTCGAGAGCTTCAAGTTCCTTGGTGTCCACATCACTAAGGAATTATCATGGTCCACACACCAACCCAGTCGTGAACAAAGCACAACAAGGCCTCTCCCCCCTCAGGAGACTGAAAAGATTTGGCATGGGCCCTCAGATCATCAAAAAGTAATACAGCTGCACCATGGAGAGCATCTTGACTGGCTGCATCACCCCCTGGTATGGCAACTGCTCGGCATCCGACCTGAAGGCGCTACAGAGGGTAGTGCGTATGGCCCAGCACATCACTGGGGCCGAGCTCCTTGCCACCCAGGACCTCTATACCAGGCGTTTGTCAGAGGAAGGCCCTAAGAATTGTCAAAGACTCCAGCCACCGAAGTCGTAGACTGTTCTCTCTGCTACTGCACAACAAGTGGTACCGATGCACCAAGTCTAGAACCATCAGGACCCTCAACAGCTTCTACCCCCAAGCCATAAAACTGCTAAATAGTTAGTCCGTGTAGCTATTGGTTAACTATTTAACTGTCTGCATTGACCCTTTTTGCACTAACTCTTTTGACTTATCACACACGCTACTGTTACTGTTTATTATCTATCCTGTTGCCTAGTCACTTTATCCCTACCTACAGTATATATATATATATATGACTTTAAATTGTTTAACTTGGGTCAAACGTTTCCGGGAGCCTTCCACAAGCTTCACACAATAAGTTGGGTGAATTTTGGCCCATTCCTCCTGACAGAGCTAGTGTAACTGAGTCAAGTTTGTAGGCCTCCATGTTCTTCGGCTTGCAAGCCTCCCCCTTTTTCCTCCAAACATAACGATGGTCATTACAGCTAAACAGTTCTATTTTTGTTTCATCAGACCAGAGGACATTTTCCAAAAAGTGCGATCTTTGTCCCCATGTGCAGTTGGAAAACCGTAGTCTGGCTTTTTTATGTCGGTTTTGGAGCAGTGGCTTCTTCATTGCTGAGTGGCCTTTCAGGTTATATCAATATAGGACACGTTTTACTGTGGGTATAGATACTTTTGAACCTGTTTCCTCCAGCATCTTCACAAGGTCCTTTGATGTTGTTCTGGGATTGATTTGCACTTTCTGCACCAAAGTACGTTCATCTCTAGGAGACAGAATGGTATGACGGCTGCGTGGTCCCATGGTGTTTATTCTTGCGTACTATTGTTTGTACAGATGAACGTGGTACCTTCAGGCGTTTGGAAATTGCTCCCAAGGATGAACCAGACTTGTGGAGGTCTACAACTTTCTTTCTGAGGTCTTGTTTGATTTATTTAGATTTTCCCATGATGTCAAGCAAAGAGGCACTGAGTGTGAAGGAGGCCTTGAAATGCATCCACAGGTACACCTCCAATTAACAAAAAATATGTAAATTAGCCTATCAGAAGCTTCTAAAGCCATGACATAATATTCTGGAATTTTCCAAGCGGTTTAAAGGCACAGTCAACGTAGTGTATGTAAACTTCTGACCCACTGGAAATGTGATACAGTGAATTTTATGTGAAATAATCTGTCTGTAAACAATTGTTGGAAAAATTACTTGTGTCATGCACAAAGTAGATGTCCTAACAGACTTGCCAAAACTATAGTTTGTTAACAAGAAATGTGTGAAGTGGTTGAAAAACAAGTTTTAATGACTCCAACCTAAGTGTATGTAAACATCCGACTTCAACTGTGTCTACCTCAATTACGTCAGCACATCAACTCGGTACTGGTACAATGTATATACAGTCTAGCCAAATTATCGTTACTCATTGTGTATTTATTCCTCCTGTTTTTATTTTTCTATTATTCTATTATTTCTTTTTTGTTCTCTCTGCATTGTTGGGAAGGGCCCGTAACTAAGCATTTCAATGTTAGTCTACACCTGTTGTTTATGGAGCATAACATTTGATTTATAAACACAAGTACACACACACTTATACAGACAGCTTATGTTACACACACACACAAAACACCAACACACACACACATCTACACAACGTATTGTGATAATGATTCACAATTCAGCAGCACAAGCACTCACCCACTCCAAGAGCTTGAGTCCAATACTGCAAAAGCACATTGGTTTACACAAAAGTAATTCAAAAGTAATGTGCCAGTCTAGACTGTGTGTGTGTGTGTGTGTGTGTGTGTGTGTGTGTGTGTGTGTGTGTGTGTGTGTGTGTGTGTGTTTAACTATACTTGGGGTCAAGGTTAGGTTTTTGGGTTAGGGTTAGGGTTAAGGTTAGGGTTAGGGAAAGGGTACAGGTTAGGGTACGGTTTAAGGTTATGGAAAATAGGATTTTGAACGGGACTGAATTGTGTGTCCTCACAAGCTTAGTTGTACAAGACTGTGTGTGTGAGGTGTAATTAAGCAATAAGGACCAAGGTGGTGATGTATATGGCCAATATACCACAGCTAAGGGTTGTTCTTAGACACAACGCCTGGACACAGCCCTTAGCTGTGGTATATTGGCCATATACCACAAACCCCCGAGGTGCCTTATTGCTATTATAAACTGATTACCAACATAATTAGAGATGTCAAAATAAATGTTTTGTCATATGTGTGGTATACTTTAAATTTTGTAATTTATTTTAACATTTATTTAACTAGGCAAGTCAGTTAAGAACAAATTCTTATTTACAATGACGGCCTACCAAAAGGCAAAGGCCTCCTCTGGGTACGAGGGCTGGGATTAACATTAAAACAAATAAAAAATATATAAATATAGGACAAACACACATCATGACAAGAGAGACAACACTACATAAAGAGAGACCTAAGACAACAACATAGCAAGGCAGAAACACATGACAACACAGCATGGTAGCAACACAACATGGTAGCAGCACAAAACATGGTACAAACATTATTGGGCACAGACAATTGCACAAAGGGCAAGAAGGTAGAGACAACAATACATCACACAAAGTAGCCACAACTGTCAGTAAGAGTGTCCATGATTGAGTCTTTGAATGAAGAGATTGAGATAAAACTGTCCAGTTTGAGTGTTTGTTGCAGCTTGTTCCAGTCGTTAGCTGCAGCAAACTGAAAAGACGAGCGACCCAGAGTGTGTGCTTTGGGGACCTTTAACAGAATGTGATTGGCAGAACGGGTGTTGTATGTGGAGGATGAGGGCTGCAGTAGATATCTCAGATAGGGGGGAGTGAGGCCTAAAAGGGTTTTTATAAATAAGCATCAACCAGTGGGTCTTACGACGTCTATACAGAGATGACCAGTTTACAGAGGAGTATAGAGTGCAGTGATGTGTCCTATAAGGAGCGTTGGTGGCAAATCTGATGGCCGAATGGTAAAGAACATCTAGCCGCTCAAGAGCACCCTTACCTGCCGATCTATAAATGATGTCTCCGTAATCTAGCATGGGTAGGATGGTCATCTGAATCAGGGTTGGCAGCTGGGGTGAAAGAGGAGCGATTACGATACAGGAAACCAAGTCTAGACTTAACTTCAGACTGCAGCTTTGATATGTGCTGAGAGAAGGACAGTGTATCGTCTAGCCATACTCCCAAATACTTGTATGAGGTGACTACCTCAAGCTCTAAACCCTCAAAGGTAGGACTCAAACCTGTGGGAAGAGGGGCATTCTTCTTACCAAACCACATGACCTTTGCTATGGAGGGGTTCAGAACAAGGTTAAGGGTAGAGAAGGCTTGTTGGACACTAAGAAAGCTTTGTTTTTAGAGCATTTAGCACAAAATCCAGGGAGGGGCCAATTGAGTATAAAGACTGCATCATCTGCATATAAATGGATGTGAGAGCTTCCTACTGCCAGAGCTATGTTGTTGGTGTAAATTGAAAAGAGTGTGGGGCCTAGGATTGAGCCTTGGGGTACTCCCTTGGTGACAGGCAGTGGCTGAGACAGCAGATTTTCTGACTTTATACACTGCACTCTTTGAGAGAGGTAGTTAGCAAACCAGGCCAAAGACCCCTCAGAGACACCAATACTCCTTACCCGGCCCACAAGAATGGAATGGTCTACCTTATCAAAAGCTTTGGCCAAGTGAATAAAAATAGCAGCACAACATTGCTTAGACCTTATACGGTCTGATATACCACGTCTGTCAGCCAATCAGCATTCAGGGCTTGAACCACCCAGTTTATAATAGCCCTATATACCACTCGGCTCACAACACAGGCCAGAGTGTACACTATAGATGCTGCAGGATATGGAAAGTGTAGAATTGCATTCTACTTCACACAGCATTATAGGTCAGCAGATCAGCACTAGCCCTGTAGCAAAGATGCATACAGGCCCACACACACAAGCACTCACACACAAACACGTGTAGCCGCTCACACACACACACATACACACGTGCAGGCATGTGTCTGTGAGTGTGTCCATAAAACACATATTTTTATTTTTATTTTCCATTGCCCTGCTACAGCAGAGAGAGCATGGCTTTGTCTGCTCTAGTTCAATACTTCCACAAGGCGCTGTGGAGACACTATGCCTATAGAATAATGGGCACTTGGGTTGTTAGTTTTTAAAGGAAAGGCATTACTCTTACTAGATGTAGAATTGCTCCTGCAATATTACTTGGAAAATAAAATGTCACGTCCTACTGGGCACCCACTGGTTGAATCAACGTTGTTGCTACGTTATTTTAATGAAATTATGTTGAACCAATGTGGAACAGACGTTGAATTGACATCTGTGCCCAGTGGAATGCATACTGTAAATATGATTAGCTCATTGTCATTGCTATCATCTAAATTGAAATATGCTAAGAACAAAAAATCAGAATCCCTCACTTTTACTTGATGTGTGATCGGTGGTCTGGGTTGATTCAATCTTATGTGTGTTCTGGTGTTTGTTACGTGTTCAAATCTCTGTGAGGTGTGTGTTCTGGAGCTTGTTGAGTGTTCACATCTCTGTGAGATATGTGTGTTCTGGTGTTTGTTACGTGTTCAAATCTCTGTGTGATGTGTGTGTTGTGTGTGTTCTGGTGCTTGTTGCGTGTTCAGATCTCTATGAGATGTGTGTGTTGTGTGTGTTCTGGTGCTTGTTGCGTGTTCAAATCTCTGTGAGATGTGTGTGTTGTGTGTGTTCTGGTGCTTGTTGCGTGTTCAGATCTCTATGAGATGTGTGTGTTGTGTGTGTTCTGGTGCTTGTTGCATGTTCAGATCTCTATGAGATGTGTGTGTTGTGTGTGTTCTGGTGCTTGTTGGGTGTTCAGATCTCTATGAGATGTGTGTGTTGTGTGTGTTCCGGTGCTTGTTGCGTGTTCAGATCTCTATGAGATGTGTGTGTTGTGTGTGTTCTGGTGCTTGTTGCATGTTCAGATCTCTATGAGATGTGTGTGTTGTGTGTGTTCTGGTGCTTGTTGAGTGTTCAGATCTCTATGAGATGTGTGTGTTGTGTGTGTTCTGGTGCTTGTTGCGTGTTCAGATCTCTATGAGATGTGTGTGTTGTGTGTGTTCTGGTGCTTGTTGAGTGTTCAGATCTCTATGAGATGTGTGTGCTGTGTGTGTTCTGGTGCTTGTTGCATGTTCAGATCTCTATGAGATGTGTGTGTTGTGTGTGTTCTGGTGCTTGTTGCATGTTCAGATCTCTATGAGATGTGTGTGTTGTGTGTGTTCTGGTGCTTGTTGCATGTTCAGATCTCTATGAGATGTGTGTTATTGTGAGAGGGCTGTACATGTATCATGCTTTTGACCTGTAAACATCAGCATGGTTGGTCCACATCACCATGAAATAAAACAATGTTCTGTGACCTTTGAATTCCTCTTCATTCAATCCACCTGTTCTGTTATCCGTCTGGGTGTGAGTGAGTGGGGGCTGGGTCGAAGACAAGGGCTGGTGATGATAGAACCATTATGAATGCATGAAAATGAAACGTCCAACTCAATAAATATACACGCTCAGATGACGGAGAATGGTCTTTCTCGTACCCAGGCCCCTGGGGGGACGGAATCGTTATTAGGCTCTGTTCGGCCTGTTCATTTATATTCAGTGGAATGCTATCATATTAGAGCCAGGGCTGAATACAGATGCTATCATATTAGAGCCAGGGCTGAATACAGATGCTATCATATTAGAGCCAGGGCCGAATACAGATGCTATCATATTAGAGCCAGGGCCGAATACAGATGCTATCATATTAGAGCCAGGGCTGAATACAGATGCTATCATATTAGAGCCAGGGCTGAATACAGATGCTATCATATTAGAGCCAGGGCTGAATACAGATGCTATCATATTAGAGCCAGGGCTGAATACAGATGCTATCATTTTAGAGCCAGGGCTGAATACAGATGCTATCATATTAGAGAGAGTGAGAGAGAGAGAGAGTGACAAAGACAGACAGACAGACAGAGAGAAAGAAAGAAAGAGTTAGAGAGACACAGAGAAAGAGAGAGAGAGAGAAGGAGACAGAGAGATGATATCCCACATTGCTCGTCACTACTATGAATGTAATGTAATGCTTGTACAGAGGCTGAGGCACCATTATTTTCTGTAGTATCACAGTTTGGTTAATAAGTAATTGGCCCATTTTCATTTGTTTCAAGATTCCACAGCTAATTACCATAAATCAACCTACTAACACAGAGAAGCTTCTCTCCTCAACGCTGAGTAAGAGCATCATTAGCTGGCTGCAGTGTGCGTGTCTCGCTCCACTGCAGAATGATTGACTGTTAATATGTGCACTCTTCTCTTCTGTCAAGCCCTACTCAGTCAGCTGCCGTGGGGTTTGTTATGACAGAGAATACACTACTAACACACATGCACACACACCATCACCCAGCAGGAACAATGCTAGCAACCCTGGGCAGCGGAGACATCCCACATTCAGGAGAACGAGTAGGGTTCTGTGATTTCGCATGCAGAAGTGATTGCTTTTGATAAAAAGGCTTTATCTGCCTTCCCGATGAAAACTATATTTTATGGAAAAGTATGTTTCTGAACAATTTCTGAGCGGTGCAGACTACTGTTCGAATTCAGAAGGGCGCTCCTCCCTCACCGCTTTTGCCGTTCACGTCAGGGGCCATAACACAGAGCACTAAAGCGAACTCCCTCAGTGATAAACCTCTAAGATAAAAACAAATAGGTGAATAGGTGAGTAAGAAATAATAAAGCAACAATGAAAGCATTTCAACATTATACTAAACTCTTCCAACATCTCATCTTCTATGATCTCTCTCCTTTACCCATTTATCCCTAAACATGATCTAGCTCCATCCCTTCTTTCTGATCCAGTCTGATATGTCCTCTGTATCCTGTGACATTTCACTCCTAGGCTGTATCAAAAATGGCATCCTATTCCCTATATAGTGCATTACTTTTGGCCAGGGCCCATAGGGAAAAGGGTGCCATTTAGGACACACACCTAGTCTCCTGCCAGTCAAACTGCATTGTGGAGAAAACTCCAACCCTATCCCAGTCACATAGATGGGATAAAAGTCTCTAGTGGCAGAGAGCCAGAAACAGACCGAAAAAGAGAAACTGAGGTTAAGTCACTCTGGCCTTTCTCTCTGCTTGTCACTGATCTACTGTCATGGGCTGGCCTGAACAGAACCCTACAAATGAAACATCCAGACAGGATTTGAATACAAATCACCTTGAACCTGACAGCTGCATTGATTGACAGCTGCATTGACTGATTGGTATCTGTATTGTGGTATTTGTGTGTTTAGGAAATGGATCATTTGACATATTTGATTATTGCTCTTCGATGGATAAGGGTAAGGATGTGATCATGAGGGATAAAAGGAAAGATTGAAGGTAATATTCTCACACACACACACACACACACACACACACACACACACACACACACACACACACACACACACACACACACACACACACACACACACACACACACACACACACACACACACACACACTGACCTTCAGATATTAACTGTGACCTTTAAGAGTGATCTTCTCTCTCAGCATGCATCATCACATCAATAAACATTGCCTTTGGACATGGCTCAAGCCATTATCGGTGTGTCACAGTCTACCTGACAGCATACACACACAAACACACACACACACAGCAGGCCCTGAGCATCCTCCTCAGTGAATTTCCTAAAAATAGAAATAGTGAAATGTTTCAAAAGTTATCCTTTTTAGATAAAACTATACTAAAAATATTAATGTCACCAGCTAGCTTCTGTCCTCCTCTGGGTACATTGACGTCAGTACAAAAACCTACAGTAGGGGGCTTGTGGTTCTCACCCCCTTCCATAGACTTACACAGTAATTTTGACAACTTCCAGAGGACATCCTCCAACCTATCAGAGCTCTTGCAGCATGAACTGACATGCTGTCCACCAAATTAAAGGATCAGAGAATTAATCTAGTACTGGAAGCATAAGCTACAGCTAGCTAGTACTGAAGTGCATAACATGTGGAGAGTAACTGACTCAAAGAGAGAGAAAGACAAGTTGAACAGTTTAGATTTTTTTTTAAATAAGGAAAAGCAAGAGACAGACAGAGAGAGACAGCGACATTTCATAGTGTTCATAGCTAGTTTAGCCTACTCAAACACCCTGCTCAAACATAGAGGGATGCTATGTTAGCTAGTTGACTATGGAACTCTTCCAAGTCAAAGTGTAACTGCTAAACTGTTTGCTGCTGACTGTTCAATGTCACTGTACTGCATGATTGTAGCGGGTTTACTAACGCATTAGTTCTAGTAGCTATGATTATTATGATGTGACAACAATGTAGGCTGTTTTGTAGCAGTCAGCGGTCATGATATTACGTTTTTTTGGCCTGGTCTCAGACAGCTGATGTGTTGTGCACTGAAGTCCACGAGCGAAGGGAAAAGGTGAGAGTAGGAGAGCGCCTTGATAGATGTGAGAAGGAATTATATATACAAGTATGTGGCTGTTTTGAAAGTGAACTGTGTGGGCATGTGATCAAGTGTGTATTCATTGTGCCGATTTTGTTGAAAACGTTTCTCAAACGGAACAAAACCTGGTTAAATATACCTGAATTTGTCCAATAGAAACTTGTTTGCAACTGTTGGACTAATGATTACACCCTAGATCAGCTAGACACAGGCAAGAGTTATGCAAGGTGGTATTGAATGTGTCACTGTCTGCCACCATGATTACTCAAAATTCTCTCGACCTGTGCACCTAGGTTGTAAACTTTCATTCAAAGGCTAGGTTGTAGCAACGTCATCCAATAGAAACTTGTTTGTAACTGTTGGACTAATGATTACACCCTAGATCAGCTAGACACAGGCAAGAGTTATGATTACCACCATGATTACTCAAAATTCTCTCGACCTGTGCACCTAGGTTGTAAACTTTCATTCAAAGGCTAGGTTGTAGCAACGTCATCCAATAGAAACTTGTTTGCAACTGTTGGACTAATGATTACACCCTAGATCAGCTAGACACAGGCAAGAGTTATGCAAGGTGGTATTGAATGTGTCACTGTCTGCCACCATGATTACTCAAAATTCTCTCGACCTGTGCACCTAGGTTGTAAACTTTCATTCAAAGGCTAGGTTGTAGCAACGTCATCCAATAGAAACTTGTTTGTAACTGTTGGACTAATGATTACACCCTAGATCAGCTAGACACAGGCAAGAGTTATGATTACCACCATGATTACTCAAAATTCTCTCGACCTGTGCACCTAGGTTGTAAACTTTCATTCAAAGGCTAGGTTGTAGCAACGTCATCCAATAGAAACTTGTTTGCAACTGTTGGACTAATGATTACACCCTAGATCAGCTAGACACAGGCAAGAGTTATGCAAGGTGGTATTGAATGTGTCACTGTCTGCCACCATGATTACTCAAAATTCTCTCGACCTGTGCACCTAGGTTGTAAACTTTCATTCAAAGGCTAGGTTGTAGCAACGTCATGATGGGTATAGGGAAAATTTGAGTATCACGTAGTAGCCTAAACCTATTGATGTTACATTAAGCTGGGTGAATGAAATATGAATGACATCCAATATGCTCAAATAGAAATAAGGCCATGTTCATTAAAAAAATAAACGTCACAGTACCGCCACTGATCCCCATCCCTGTCAAACTATAAATGTCAAAACGGTGATCCATGGAAAGACAGATCACTGGTGGTGACTTCTGAGGATGTGCACTCATCTAAGATCTCAACAGTTTTTTTTTTAGTAGTATTCTTCTCTAACCATTTTTATTTGAGAAATATTGTTATGCAAGCCATACAATTCTGTTGCAGATAGAGATTTACAATATGTAATCTCAAAAGTATTGATTATTTAAAAAGTAACTCTGTCCCAACGTTTGCCAGTCTTCCACAACCACACAGGCCTAAATCATCTGGATTTCTGTTCCTTCTTTAATGCATTTTTGGAATCGCAAGTGCTGTCACTACAAACCACAAATGTATCCTACAAAACTACTTCAGGTGGGGGGAAAAAATCCCCCAGATATGCAAAACACTACATCAAAACTTCCAAGTGCACAACACTTGTTTTCCAGCACTCCCTGGTACTTCCTAAAATCATGGCTGACAGCTGCAGTACAGGTGTATTGTTAGATGAAAAATACTGCCACTGAAGACAGGCTCCCTCTTTCACCTGTCAAGCACTTCTAATGGAACAAGGGGAGATGATAGGTTTGTGTGTCACAGGAGGCTGCTGAGGGGAGGACAGCTGATAATATAATGACTGCAAGGGAGTCAATGGAATGGTATCAAACACATGGTTTCACACGTGTTCGATAACATTCAATTTCCTCCCATATAAGGTGCCACCAGTTGCCTGTGGTGAGTGTGTGTGTGTGTGTGTGTGTGTGTGTGTGTGTGTGTGTGTGTGTGTGTGTGTGTGTGTGTGTGTGTGTGTGTGTGTGTGTGTGTGTGTGTGTGTGTGTTACTATCCTTGTGGGTACCAGAATTCTTCATAAGGATAGTAAAACGAGGAAAATGCTTAGGGGTTAGGTTTAGGGTTAGAATTGGGGTTAGAATTAAGGTAGGAGTTAGGGTTAGGGATTACGGTTAGGTTTAGGGTTAGGAGTTAGGGTTAAGTTTAGGGTTAAGGTTAGGTTAAGAGTTAAGGTTAGGGTTAGGCTTAGGGTTAGGGTTAAGTTTAGGGTTAAGGTTAGGTTAAGAGTTAAGGTTAGTGTTAGGGAAAATAGGATTTTGGATGGAAATCAATTATTTGGTCTCCACAAGGATAGCAATACAAAACTGTGTGTGTATGTGTGTGTGTGTGTCTGTGTGTGAAACACAAGCTCAGTCACCACTCAGTCCCAACAATTACAATTACCATTTCTACCACAGATGACAACTTGTTCCTGCACAGGTGAAAGATTGTAGGCTCCACACGGTCACTGTACAAATACCCTGCAGGACCACATTTAAGTTGTCTGGAGACAATAGCTGTCTAAAACACCCGACAGTCAGGGGCCATGGTAAATGAATTTGGGTTGCCAAGGAAACCACTGGCTGCAGAGGGAACAAAATGTATCTAGCAGGACCAGGTTTCATTTCAAATTGAGAAACAGAAATGTATACTGAACAAAAATATAAATGCAACATGTAACGTGTTGGTCCCATTTTTCATGACCTGAAATATAAGATCCCATAAATGTTCCATGCGTTCTCAAATGTTGTGCACAAATTTGTTGACATCCCTGTTAGTGAGCATTTCTCCATTGCCAAGATAATCCATCCACCTGACAGGTGTGGCATATCCAGAAGCTGATTAAACATCATGATCACTACACAGGTGCACCTTGTACTGGGGACAGTAAAAGGCCACTCTAAAATGTGCAGTTTTGTCACACAGCACAATGCCACAGATGTCAAATTAAATAAAATGTTATTGGTCACATACACATGGTTAGCAGATGTTAATGTGAGTCTAGCGAAATGCTTGTGCTTCTAGTTCCAACAGTGCAGTAATATCTAACAAATAATCTAACAATTCCCAACAACTACCTAATATACACAAATGTAAAGGGGTGAATGAGAATATGTACATATAAATATATGGATGAGCGATGGCCGAGCGGCATAGGCAAGGTGCAGTAGATGGTATAAAATACAGTATATGATATGAGTAATGTAAGATGATGATATGAGTAATGTAAGATATGTCAACATTATTAAAGTGGCATTGTTGAAAGTGACTAGTGATCCATTTAATAAAGTGTCCGGTGATTGGGTCTCAATACGGTGTATACAAGTGATATGAGTAATGTAAGATATGTAGACACTCTCTGAGTTAGTGATTGCTGTTTAGCAGTCTGATGGCCTTGAGATAGAAGCTGTTTCTCAATCTCTCGGTCCCAGCTTTGATGCACCTGTACTGACCTCGCCTTCTGGATGATAGCGGGGTGAACAGGCAGTGGCTCGGGTGGTTGTTGTCCTTGATGATCTTTTTGGCCTTCCTGTGACATCGGGTGCTTTAGGTTTCATGGAGGGCAGGTAGTTTGCCCCCGGTGATGCGTTGTACAGATCTTACCACCCTCTGGAGAGCATTGCGGTTGAGGGTGTGCAGTTGACGTACCAGGCTGTGATACAGCCCGACAGGATGCTCCAATTGTGCATTCCAATACACTGAGTGTGCAAAACATGCTGGGAGCCAATGAGGAGACTCGGGATCTTTCCTCCACGGGTTTCCATGGTATTTTCTTTGTTTTGGTCAAGTTCTATTGAACTCTTTACCACATCTATTGTGTTAATGGGGAGCTAACATGGCTACCATAGATTGTTGTAGTTAGTGTCATGTAAATACATCATAATGCTCAGTCTAGACATTCCATTTTAAAGTATAAAAAAACAAATCCCATGTAATTTTAATGAGGAGCTAACATGGCCGCAATATAATGTTGAAGTGTCATGTAAATGCATGTAGAAACCGCATTGGACCAACTCTCTAAATACATGGCTCTGGTTCATATACAATCATTGCTCTGGTTACTAGTAGGCCTGTCTGTCTGCAATATTTGTTGGATGGCGTCACAGGGTTTCCTCGGTAACGCGCTCTTGAATTCCTGACACAGAGCTGCGTGAATTTCAGTACGAGGGGACAGGACGACTGGACAGGGGTTGTACAGCCAGGCAAGTTGACGTAGGTAACTTCTAATCAAACACATCGTCAATGGAGAGATATAAGGTTTTCAGCACCTCGTGTGATTATACAGTAGTTTTTCTTCCCAGTTTGCTCTCCAAAATAGACGTCCACTAAACTTTAATAGAATAAACTCCACATTGCGTGGTAAAAAAAAAAAAAAGGAAGAGGAAATTCCAGCTCTTAGAGGGAACTAGAACACTACCGCATTTTGCCGCTTTTTATGGTCTATCTGGATTTTATTATACAGATAGACAGAGAAATTGACGTTTTGGGGGACATAGGTATTTTTATCAGCTAATCACATTGACGCATTCCTTTGCCCAGGCGTTGCTGACACCTGCCAGATCTTACAACGCCTGGATAGGTATTTTACGTATCAGCTAACCACATATATGCTGCTAACCACATCTCAGACAATTGGGAACTCTTTAAAAAAACGAGTTCAAATCATGGTGTCTGTGATCTTCAGGTCAGAAAGTCGAAGCTCTAGAAAGATGCCAGAGTTTCCGACTTAAAATTCCGAGATGGACGATAAAATAAATAAAGAGTTTCCAGTTGTTTTGAATGCAGCATTAAATGACCCGAGCAGGGCAGGTCCTTTCCGTTTTTTTCTGTTCTGTCCCCCTAAGAAAAACTGGAATAGCACAAAATTATGTTGAAAATATGTCAAAAATGTTCCAGGCGTTGAAGTTAGGTTAAATTTAGGTTATGAATGAATGGTGAAAATACTTGTTTTCCGTAAGCTTAAAATACATGTTTTCTAGGACGTTGAAAATAAAAAAGTTTTTTCAGAATGTTGAAATCAGGTTCATTATCGGTTCTGAATGAAAGTTGAAAATACTTAATTTCCGGATGTTCACAATATTTATTTTCCGGATGTTGAAATCAGGCTCCTTTTCGGTTTGAATGAAAGTTGAAAAGACCTCATTTATCGACGTCTATGCTTGGGCCAAATCAAGGTTATAGACATCTATGATTGGTTCAGATTTGGTCCAGACCGGACCAAAAATCAATGTCCATGGATGTGGAAATCAAGGCCGGTCCTGACTGAATAAAAAAAAACATGCAAAAGGCGTTGGTCTGGGTTTACTGAGGTGTAGCCGGAAATAAAAGCCCATCTATGTGGTAAACCTGCCGTTTGTAAAACACTAATAAAGACGTCAGCTTGTGTTTACTGGTGTGTAGCATACCATGTCAGCCTGCAATGGAATTTTATGAATGCCCATCCATGTGGTAGTCCCACCATTTGTAAAACAGCCAGTGTCATTGGATGTATTAGTCCTGATTCCTATTAGTAATCAATTTCGCTATTTAAGCTCTGAATATCAGCTCCCAAACTTCAGGAGTTATCGTGGGCCTGTTTGCAATGTGTTTACACAGCGGTAAATGCAGCTCGTCAAAAATGGACAGATACAAACTTGAAACCACTGATCATGACAATGGGGTGAAACTCCTGTAGAAAAGTTGTGATTGTCCATTCCATATTGTCCATTTTACTTTGACCTTTCCTGTTTTTAGGATATGTTGTTTAACATTACATTTTTTATTTGATTGGGCGCCATTTAGGTTAGGCTAGTTGATCGGAGAAACCTGCATTATGTAGAAAGTGTCCATCTCATTACATTGTCATACATTTTATCTCCAGCCTGTAGGCTTCATAAAAGGCCACATACTCTTTCTACCATAGCCCATATCTGCTACATGATTTATATCGTATCATTTCTTTTGACGGAATGTTTGTAGAGTGCCGCAGCGATGCGTCTCCAACAACACCCTTGAGAGGCGCGCTGGGAATGGACAAGCAAAATATTTTGCGCCACTGCCTTTGACAAAGTGGGCACAGCTTATCACAAAGCTGCATTAACGCCCACCTAAAAGTTGTCATTGTTTAGGGGCAGAATTATGAGGTTTTGTTTTTGGAGGTGCGTCTAGGTCAGTTTAGCTCAGAAAATGCCGCCTTCGGCAATCTGCCGCCTAGTCCTGCCTAGTGAGCAGGCTGGCGGTGGATGCGAGTAACCAGTCTTGTTCAGCACATTTCAACACATCCAGGCATGTGAAGTACACTGGTACAACACCGGGTGTTGCAGTAATAAACATTTACCAACAGATGGCATCAACGTGCCATCTTACACCCATAACGTCTTCCCCTTTAGAAAAAGGACAGGGATTTGTCTATTCACTAACACAACAAACCTAGTAATAATATCCAACATGAAAGGTTTTGTCTTTTTCAGATATAAAATTAACAACGAATTATGATATTGAGCCCATTTGTCTCAGTCTTCACTTTTCCCTTTAAAAAAAAAAAATTACAGTCAAGTTTTCAGTAAAGATCAGTGCATTCTGTCTTTTTGTCTTTTTTAATTTATTTATTATATATGTTTTTACTCTGTCAACAGTCCATATTGGAAACCTACAGACTAAGTATCTTAGGTGGCTGGGACAGCTGTCCACAGCATGAAAAGCCAGGTGTCTTTTCTGTCAGGACTCTGGGGATCACGCACAGGCGTGTCACCTGACAGTCTGAGGGGAGTGTTGATGAGAGAGGGAGCTGCCGCCCTGTGATCTGCTGGTTCTTCGCCCAGTGCCTTAGGCCCCATGTGACTTGCTGGGTGTCTGTCATTTGTCATGCGACCCCTATGACCGTCGGGGTTCTGAGAAGGTGTTCGCTCAGCAACCAAGAGATTAACCCTGTTATGACAGTACAGTTATCCATTCACTTTGACCAAGTAGAAGTGTGGTGCAACTTTCCGAATTTCCAGAGGCCTGTCCGGCCCCCTGGTAGAGCTGCTTTTAAGCGCTGGGCCAGCATGCTATCCCAGGCTGATCACAAGAGCGAGCGTCGATATATGCCTTCGTCGGCGTTCACCAATTTTCTTTATTTTTATGTTGGAACGGTACTGGGCTCAAACAAGGCAGTTCACAATTCTCTAGCAAGCAGGGAGAATACTTGATGATACTTAATGGAAACATTGTTTTTAATGATTTAGTTTTAAGCCTTCACCAAACCATAGCCCTAAGAAACCACTCAGAATTAATAGCTAAACTTAATCCTTTGAGTTGTTTGTGTTTTAACCCTGTAACCACACGGAATTAACCCTGTAGCCACGCCCACAAATTCTGATGTGAAACTATGAGATCAGGTAGACTATCCATGCCTTTCGTTGGGGTATTGCGTCACTGTATAATCGCTTTTCAGGCATCCTTGCCCTCTCACAGAGAGGTTCTTTGCGATTTTGACCACCGACTCGGCTTTCCCTTGAGCTTTTGGGTGTCGTGGCAAGGAGGTGCTTGAATTCCCATTCTGCAGCAGATTTCCGGAACACAAAGCAAGCGAATTGGGTTCCATTATCTGAGATGACTTTATCTGCCTGGGCATAGTGGGCAAACTGAGCGTGTGATCATCGACTCTGCTGAGTAATGATCGACTAATAGGGAAGTCTTTGCCTCTGTGCTGAAAGAGATCTAAACTTACTATCTTCCAGGGTTGCATCGGTAGCTCGTGGGACATCATTGTCTCTCTGTTGCTCAATAGGGTATACATTGCAGATTGTGCATTTGCTGACATAGTCCTTTATTTCACTCTGTATTCCTGGCCAATAAGGTGTGTAACAGGCCTTACCCCCAATGTGACTTGAGTGCACATACGCCAGCATCTCAGGGCGCAAGGACCGGGGATATCGACTCTCTGACCTTTGAATAGCATGCCATTTTGAACACTGAGCTCCTCTCTGACTGGCCAATATTCTCTGATGGCTAGAGCAGTTTCTTCCTTGCAGTCTGGCCAGCCCATCAGAATCACAGACCTCAATGTCTGGAGGTGCTCTTCCCTGTCTGTGTGCTGTCTGATTTGAATAAGGTGCTGGTCCGTAACATTGAGGTAGTCAGCCTGGTTGATGAGTTCATCATCCACTTGCCCTGTTTGTAAGCTGCACATTGCATGTTGTTCATGCATGGAGCGTGTGTGTGTGTTTGATGCAATAGCCCTGCTGAGCGTGTCACTCACATATATCTCCGGCCCTGGCTTATACACCACCTTGAGGTTGTAGCTTTGCCAGTAGCATGTTCTGCAGGCATTTTGGGGCATTCAGGAGAGCTTTGCTGAATATAGCAATAAGGTACTTGTGATCTGTCTCTGCTGTAATGTTGTCGAACCCGTACAGGTAGTGGTGGAAGCGTTGGCATAAAAACATAATGCTGAGGCACTCCTCTATCTGAGCGTAGTTCTGCTGTGTTGGAGTGAGTTCCCTAGAGGCGAATGGCACAGGCTGGCCCTCCTGCATGAAGGGACGGGGAAACGGGGGATACCTAGTCAGTTGCACAACTGAATGCATTCAACCAAAACGTGTCTTCCTCATTTAACCCAGCCCCTCTGAATCAGACGTGTGTGGGGCTGTGTTAATCAACATCTTCATCATCGGCGCCCGGGGAGCAGTTGGTGTTGAGGGTTAATTGTCTTGCTCAAGTGCAGAACTGCAGATTTTTCTGCCTTGCCGTCTCAGGAATTCGATCCAGCGACCTTTCGGTTACTGGCTCAATGCTCTTAACTGCTAGGCTACCTGCCGCAACAGCCCAGTCCATACTGGCTCGAGTCGCTCTGAATTGTGACAGGTTTTTACACATCGTAGTATCGCAGGACAGGTGTCTGTGGGTAAGTTACTTTATTTTCCTCACCACTGTGTTGTGTTTTGGAAGCCAATGCCGATGGTGTCCTTGTCCCCGAGCCTCCTCAGTTGCTCAGACACCTCAGAGAGCCGTGGCAGGAACTTGACCAGGTAGGTGACGAATCCAACAAAGTGCTGCACTGACTTCACGTCAGATGGGTGGGATGGCATGTCCAAGACAGCCTTCACATCCTCTGAATCAATCAGATGGAGGACAAGATGTGCCTGTGAAAGCGGACCTCTAGCACTTTGAACTGAAGATTTTTTATGCGTCGCCTTAGCTTGACCTGTCTGCATCTGTCCATCAGGCCCAGCAGCTTGGCGTCATGGTCTGCCTCCTCAACACTGTCCCCACAGCCCACTACGATGATGTCATCTACTATGGGTTCCACGCCACTGAGTCCAACCAGCAGCTTGTGCCTTTTCCCGCTGATACACCTCTGGAGCCAAGGAGACCCAAAACCGGAGCTTCAACCACCTCTTCCTACCCCAGGGTGTTTTTAAGGCATGTGGCCTTAAAGGCATGTGGAATCTAGCTGGCATTGTTGTGGTTCTCAGTGCTGTTGTTCCCTTCATCTGTGTTTGTTTCAATGGAGTGCACTTTACCCTCCTTTCTCTTGCTCTTCATGCAGACCCTTTCAAAGTGATTAGCTGTGCCACAGGATTTTACACATTTTCCCATAGGCTGTGCAGTGTTCTTTTCCACATCCGTGAGAAATGCCACAATATCTGCACGTATAGGGGCTGTCTATTGCAGAGTTGGCTGCAGTATTAGCATTAGCTGTGGCAAAGGGGAATTTCTTAGCTGTCTGCCTGAATGTAGCATTTACATTGTCCATATGCTACCTTTCAAGCGCCATGGATCTCATCTGTATAAGAGTAATCTTTGCCGCACGGCATGTCTCCACTGCCAAGACCAGTGTCAGGTCCCGTGCTCTCTGCAAAAGTCTACTAGTGCCCTCATAAGCTAAGCCGAGCACTATCGTATCGCTGATCAGTTCGTCTCTTAAAGCACCATATTCACATGTAGCTGCCTTTTCCCTTAGCCTGGTGACAAAGCTGTAAATGGACTCCCCATCCTCCTGTTTGCAACAGCCGAAAACATAACACTCGTAGATAACATTCTTTTGCTGGTTTAAAGTAGTGTTCAAGAGCATCAAGAATAGCTGTTGCGTTACCTTGCTGAGCTGTTGTTAGGTTCAGGTTGTGGTTGTATAGATGTCAGCATTCAGCGGCCGTTATAATCCTCAAAGTGGCAGCCACTGCATCATCATCCTTTTCCAGAAGTCCAGTAGCTGGTGCATAGTCCTCCCATTATCTTCTGGACGTATCCCAGTTCGTGCTCCAATCTCAGCTGAGCTTCATAATGGCGGGAGGGGGAATGTTAGCAGCCTTGTCTATCTGATGCTAACATCACTGAAGCTAATTGCTAACTGGCAAACTCACTGTAGTTAAGGTGAATTCCAGCAATATTTTTCGAGCAATATGGGTTCAAGGATCAATCACAATGGGAATACACTATGTGATTGGGTTTAAAAAATCTGACCAATTGTTTATAGACATAGAATGACCTATTGGAAGCCATAGGAGGTCATTTGAAATAAAATACTCCTTCATATTCCTTCTGTAAATACCAATGACGGCTGAAGGATGAAAGGCCAAAATGCGCTGGTTTTATCAACGAAGAAGCGTTTTTATTAATTCCCACTGGCCTCCAATGTATTTCCTTTTCGTCTGATTCAGTTTACTCCTCAATTCATGCTCCTTGGTTGGAGAGCAAGGTAGTGGCAATGTTACCTTCCTTTTGCTGTGATCAAAATGTAAGAAATGTCATGCTGTTTTCCCTGCTGTGTTGATATAGGCTTATAGAGAGTGTTTGATAGGCTTTGGAATTTATTGAGAATTTAAAATGATGCCATGCACCAGCTGTGTCCCTAGGTTCGTTGCTGCAGCGGCAGGTGCGGTAGTGGCAGAGGTCAACAATGGCGGACATCAGTGAGCAGTGCGCACCCATCGTGGTGTACCAGGAGGACGTGAGCGAGAACCCTGTCACTGCGCGAAGCAAGAAGGAGAGCCTACAAGAGTCCTCACGCACTCCAGCCTGTATCCTTTTCACATGTTAGGGTAGCTCTAGTTTAGATCTCTGTATCATATCGTGGACTAAACTCAGCTAATGTTAGGGAGGCAGTAGCCTAGCCTATTGAAAACATGCAGTGTCCCCATACAGTAGGCCTAAGTGAAATAGTTTACACAATCATGGTGATGTACATTAGTGTCCCTCACTGTCCCACATACTTCTCTCCAATTACCTCATTGTTATGTTATGATATGACTGATAAATATTGAAATAGTACAGTGTGAATTTGTGTTTGTCCTTAACGGGGGTGTGACAGCCTGTTTGGTGGGTTCAATGGGGACCCTCAGTGCAAGGATTGCCCGTTTGCCTCCCCTCTTCAGCTTTGTCAGTGTAGGGCACGCACGAACACACACACACACACACACCTCATAGTATAGTCTTTGTATCATGACCTGGAAGCTGTGTTTTTCAGATGGGTTATGACCACGGACAGACGCTTCATACTCACCTAGCTGCTGTCGCAGAGGGCAAAGGTATGGACACATGGTTTCTTATGGCTTCATGACATTTCAAACAATGCTTATGTCTTCTTATAGTTTTAAGGAATAGGAAAAGGGAAACAATTTTAGAAATGGTCTAATGGTTTGATACAGGGCTAAGTAATCATGTGATATATCTCCTCCCTCCAGACAGACAAGACAAGGCAGGGTCAAAGTTCACGCCGCTGTCGTCCCAGCAGGACTCGTCCACGTCGCTGCAGAATCGCCGGCGCAACATGCCAACTGAAAAGGTCAGGGCTCACAATTGACGGAGGGAGGAGGATGGTGTTGAGGAGGTGTGATGTATTGCCTGTGAAACCCAAATGTGATCTGCCTATTATGTCAATAGTCTTTTTGATCAATAATCATCCATAATCAGTGAGAGCTGTCCTTGTTGAGAACACTGAAGCTGGTTGGTCACATTGTTATCCTGTATACATAATGTAATTAATGGAATAGGCTCTTCTGACCCATTCAACTCATGTGTAAATTACATATTCAACAGACTTGTTACTGATTGAATTAAGAGACGATACTGCATACCAAGTTTAAACTGAGAATTATAATGGGATTTTATATTGGTCATTTGTGTGTGTTCAAATAGCAATATGTGTTATCCCAGCAGGCAGAAGAAGTAGGCATGGGAAATCAAAATGTTGTCCCGCTGAGATGGCGTAATGTGTATCTATCTGCTTTCTCTCTCTTACCCTCAGCGTGAGGTGGGCATGCCCAAGCTGGTGGAGCTGTATCAGTACCCAGGGTTCAGAGACGACATGCCCATGCCCCTGCCACACAGCAACACCTTCTCTACCATCATTACCCACGTAGTGAGGGCACAGTCACACCTCACCGACAAGGTACTAAACAGCACTGTATCAATAGTCCAGGGGATAGGTGAAATAATTGATCCATTTTATGATACAAGCACCAACCTTGGTACACCAATACTAGATACCTTAAGGAACATTTTAAAGATTGGAGGCAGTCTGGGAAGCATGTCAGTCAACCAGGGCGACCATTTTAATAAAATGGCTGCCATCCGGATTTCCTGTTAGAAGAAAATAGGGTAAAATCATTCCGAACAATATCAGAATGACTTTGTAATGTTATCTATTCACTAAATAAACCCCACAGATAATATAGACAATAATTATGATCATAATGTACTTTTAAGAACTTAATAGGGGTCATATTGAGGTCATTGTGACCATAGTCTAGCGGCTACGTGAAGAAATTGTGGATTTTGTGATAGAGACCAAATTTCACACACAGCTAGGGCATGTCTAAATAAGTATTTTTGGCTATACTGTCATCACAGATTGTTCACCCCCCCGGAGGTCAATTCCAATATGGCCGCTAAAAATAGGTTAACCTCTCAGGGATTGCTGGGGCGCTAGCGGGCTGCTCCCGACACTACCAGGTGAAATGTAAAGCGCCAAATTCAAAATCCCAAAGTTGAATTATTAAACATCCACCAATATACAAGTGTTCCATACTCATCAAAAGCTCTGTTTCTTGGCAATATCACAGCGTTGTCAGATTTCAAAAAGGCTTTACGGCGAAAGCAGCACATTTGATTGTTTGAGGGTAGCACCTCACATATTTTTCCTATAGCCATGAATCCATTAGCCATCATGGCACACACATAACACATTTCACAGCGAAAACAAATCAATTACCTGTTGAAGAACTTCTGCTGAGGTCATCCTAAGTGTCCAACGAAGACAATCCATGGTTCTTTTGTTAGAAAAAGTAATGTATTTTATCCATAAATCCTCCATTTGGTTCGCGCGTTATAATCAGAAACGACAGCCTCCACTACTCCATTGAAACGTGACGCAAACTCGTTCATCTTATACCTATAAACTTGTCCAAGAACAATCAAACAGTTTTAAATGTATCCTTAGGAACACTTTAACGTATATTTTCTATTATAAATCAACCGGAATATAAACTGATTGATGAAGACGGTAAAAAGACACTGCGCGCCTTCTCGGGAACGCGCGCTGGGTACTGTTGACATAAATAAGACACTTCCTGGTTTGCTCTTATTCTCTGGTCTAAAGCATCCAAATTGAAAATGTACACTGTCTCGAGACTGTTGACATCTAAAGGAAGCGATGGGTACTGCATTCATATGCCCTTATATGGTCATTTTCATGAGGGAGGGGTTCCCAAATGAGCAATGTGTCAAAATCACTTTTTCCAGGACAGAAATTCCTCGGGGGTTTCTCCTGCTATATGCGTTCTGTTTTACTCACAGACAAATGGTTAACAGTTTTGGAAAATGCAGAGTGTTTCCTATCCAATGGTACCAAATATCTGCATATCCTATTTTCTGGGCCTGAATGGGAGGCATTTTACTTTGGGCACGCCAGGCTCTCCAAAACCGACCCCTCAGCTGCCACTCCCTAACAAGTTAAGAAACCCAATGGAAACAAGACAGGTAGGCTAGTCTGTAGCTTGTTACATCTGCTCTGAATTGCATTTACTCACATCACTCAAGAAGATGTTAAATATACAAAAAAAAAGTCTAGTCAATGTGTGTAGGAATAGGCAGACGTTGTATTTGAATGATGTGTTTCATGCATATAAAATTATATTCAACAGGCTACTCTGAAAACGTTGATTGAGAAATTAAATGATGTCATTTTCTTTTTTTTCTCTCCGGCACTTAAAAAAATAGCACTACACCACTGTGTATAATAGGTTAAATCTCAGTGGCGCTATAGCTAAACATCTTTGTTTAGACTTTTACTTACTTTGTTTGAAAGCCGAAAGGTCTTTAAAATGTGTTACCTGTCTCTCTGCTGGACATAATACATTCCTATGTGATTTTTCCTGAAGTGATGTGAACTAGTCAGGTTTCCTGTCACATTTCATAACATGTACACAACACAGAATGAGGACGTGAGCTATATTATATATCATTGCAAACAGTAGACTTCAGGGAACACCCATATTACTTTTTAGTGTTTATTGGAACTAGCCATGAAAACATTACAAAAAATTGAATTTCACCACTTTTATACTCAACAGTTAAAGGATTTGTATATATGGAACTTTTTGGCAATTTTATTGTTTTCCAGAAAATGTGAAAAAAAAAATCTAAATTCCCCTCAAACATTTTAAGCCATCATTGGGCTGTATGTACCAATTATCAGTGGTGGAAAAATTACTCAATTGTCACAGTTGAGTAAAAGTATAGCTTAATAGAAAACGACTCAAATAAAAGTAAAAGTCACCCAGTAAAATACTACTTGAGTAAAAGTCTTTAAAAGCATTTGGTTTTAAATATACTTAAGTATCAAATGTACTTAAGTATCAAAAGTAAAAGTATAAATCATTTCAAATTCCTTATATTAATCAAACCAGACTGTACAATTTGTTTATTTTTTCTTTTCTTTTGACAGATAGCAGCTCCAACATAGTAATACTTTACAAATTAAGCATTTGTGTTTAGTGAGTCCGCCAGATCAGAGGCAGCAGGGATGACCAGGGATGTTCTCTTGATAAGTGTGTGAATTGGACCATTTTCCTGTCAAAATGTAACGAGTACTTTCTGGTGTCAGGGAAAATGTATGGAGTAAAAGTACATGTTTTCTTTAGGAATGTTGTGAAGTAAAAGTTGGCAAAAAATATAAATAGTAAAGTACCACCCCCAAATAACTACTTAGTAGTAATTTTAAATTATATTTACTAAAGTACATTACACCCCTGCCAATTATTTATGCAGATATGGCTAACTGAATCTAGTCCAATATGGCCCCAAGCTGGTTGGTGGCCATATTGAAAAGTCTGTGATGGCACTGTAGCCAGAAATACTTATTTAGACATGCCACAGCTGATTGTGGAATTTGGTGGCTTTGTTTTTGCCACTGGACTGTTGTCAAAATGACCTCAATAGGTCCCCCATGAAGGTGTTAAAAGTATTTTATGATCTGAATTATTCTCAATATTATCTGTTGGATTTATTTAGTGGGTGGGTAACATTACAAAGTCATTCTGATAATGTTTGGAATGATTTTACCCTATTTTCTTCTAACAGGAAATCCGGATGGCAGCCATTTTATTAAAATGGCCGCTCTGGTTGACTGACAGGCTTTTCAGACTGCCTCCAATCTTTAAAATGTTCCTTAAGGTGATGTTTTTAAGAAGTGGGATTTTGAGGCTCTGGAGCCAAAGGAGGCCACTCATGTACTAAATGTTCCTAGTATAAGTGTAATAAGTTTGCTACTTGTATCATAACGTGGAACGTTCTCGGGTATATTTGGTTCTTATCCGCTGGACTGCAAGCATATATATGCTGTAGCCTTCTTCATTTGGTAGGGGGGGATCAGTGTTTTTTTTTTTCATTAGTCACTTTGAAGAAAGGAAACATTAGCCTGGTTCCAGATCTGTTTGGTCTTTGTAACTAACTACTATGGTTTTTGTCATGCCAAATGTGTAGTTAAACAGATCTGGGACCAGGCTAAGGAAACAGAGTATGGCTCATAAACATGAACTTCAAATATGTCAGCAAACTATTATAATTATCTGACTAATGTTTGAAAACATTCCATCTCCATCCTGTCCTGTAGCCCAGGTACAAAGCAGTGTTCCAAAGCATCCTGTCTTCTTCTATGATGGAGGACTTTGTCATCGACTCCTTCTGGTGGCTGTTTCTACAGCACTTCCAGGTGAGATTGTGATTATTCTCTAGTGCAGTGCAGTTGTCAAACAGACGTAAACCATAAGTGGTGTTACATTAAAGGCTGCCATGTTTTTTTTTCTCCAGCCAGACGCACGCATACAGGACAGCCTGTTTGTACGAATCGCAGAGAATTACATCCAAATCCTGACCCAGAGTCTAACATCACGCAGTGGCAAGTGGTTTCTCAGGGTAATGCCTATATTTCTCTACTCCCGTGCAGGTTGATAGATTGATCATGCACATAACATACAATATTATAAGATTCAACTGAGCACTCACAGCTAAAACGTATAGCTTTTACATATATCTCACACTGAGTATAATCAAAACTATTTCCTAATCTCTTTCCTCTATAGGAGTTCCCCAGTACCCTGGCCCAGACCCTGTACTGCTGCTTCTGCTGTTGTTTCCCTCAGTCCTGCAGAACCATCCGCAGTGACACCTTCCTCATCCCACTGTGCTTTACTGCCTACCAGTGGACAGGAGGTGACACTGCATACACTCACTGAGAAAACATACATACACAGTAAATCACACAATGCTCAATGAACTCTCTCTCTTTCTTTTAGTATTCTATTTACACTCAGTTATCTATAGATTCTTTCAGTCTTTCATATTAATTCTACCTCTACCCTCCCAGCTGACACTGTTTACCTCTCTCTTTCTCTCTACCTCTCTCTACTCTCTCTATCTCTCTTTCTCTGTCTCTCTCAGGTATCTGTCCTGCCCCTGATGTTTTTAAGAAGTGGGATTTTGAGGCTCTGGAGCCAGAGGAGACCACTCATGTAAAGTTTGTTTCTGGGAACAAGAGGAATGAGAAAGAGAGTGACTCATGTCTGTCTCTCCTGAACAGTATGTTCTCCAGTGCCTATGTTGATGAGCCCTTTCATAGTAAATTGACAAGCAGTGCCACCACTCTACTGAGGAAGAAACCGGTCAGTCTTTTCATTTTGTCAAACTCACGCAGGCATGCAAGCACGCATACTTACAATGAGCACACACACACACACACACACACACACACACACACACACACACACACACACACACACACACACACACACACACACACACAAACAAATACTCAGTCACACACACAAACACCCTAATTGGCAAAAACAGGTTGAATCAAAGTTGTTTCCACGTAATTTCAACAACAAAATTGAATGACATTGAATCAACGTGGAAAACGGATTGGATTTGCAAAAGGTCTTCAACGTAAGGGAATTTTGTATTTTTTTACCCAACATTTAACCTAAATCCCATGACATGGTGACATTCAATTAATGTTAGTGGACAACTCAACCAAATGTAAATCAAAATGAGACATTGAAATGACGTCTGTGCCCAGTGGGACACCTTTAGATCAGAACTGATGCCCTTCTGTGTGTCTCAGAGCTCATTGCTGGCCAGTAGTAGTCCCACCACTCTGGAGAGCCAGCCATGTAAAAGCACAGTCAACACAACCAGCACTACGTCAGGCTCGGAAGGTAAACCTCTATGTCTCAATTTGGTAAGTAGTCTAAATGTAGTCTGTGTTTAGTGGTTTCTCTGCATGGACTTGATTCAAGTTCGAGATTCATGGCATAGGTCTTTGGTAGTGATATTGACTTCACCAGAACTCAATGCTAACTTGCTATTTGTGTGCTCTTCTTGTCTCCCCTGTCTCTCTGTTGTTGGCTGTGTGTGATGTTCTGGTAGTACCAGAGAAGACCGTGGGCTCAGCGAACATCACAGGGACAGACCTGAAGGCTCTGACTGGACAAGCCAACCAGACACCTGCCAGAGAGGTTAGACTGGCACTTCACACAGTCCAGCTTTCACACTCATTCTGTCTCTCTTACTCTCCCTGCTGGCATTGTTTTATTTACCCCTCATCTTTTCTTTCTTTCTTTCTTTCTTTCTCTCTCGCTCTCAAACAAACACACTCCTTTCTCTTTTTCTCTCACCCCCTCTCTTATCCGCTCTCCTTCATATCCCTCTCTCATTCCCACTGTTTCTCCCCCTCTCCCCCAGTCCCATGTAGCCTACCCGGGCGTGGCGTTTAAGCGCAGTGTGTTTAACGTGTATGGCAACAGTCCTCTGGTGCAGTACTACATGCGTGTTCTCCACATGGACCCCAAGGTGGGACAGGATGTACTGGTGGTCAGGACCGAGATCAGCAAGCTGCCTCCATATCCTCACAATGATAACAATGGAGTGTGTGTGTGTGTGTGTGTGTGTGTGTGTGTGTGTGTGTGTGTGTGTACTGTACGTACGTGAATGTGCGTCCTTGCGTGGGTGTAAATGTGTATGTGTGTGTCCCGGCGCCAACCATGTACCCCACAGATCATTCTGTTGATAAAGTTAGAGGGTACTCCTGTATTAGCCATTCTGCCGCCCTCATCCACATACAGTGCTTTCAGAAAGTATTCATACCCCTTCATACCCATGTTTGCAGATTTATTGAAAATGAAATATAGAATTATCTAATTTACATAATTATTCACACCCTTTAGTCAATACTTTGTAGAAACACCTTTGGCAGTGATTACAGCTGTGATACTTTCTGGATTGTGCAACGTTTGCCCATTATTCCAAAACATTTGTTTTTAAATTGGTTGTTGATCATTGCTAGACAACCATTTTCAGCTATTGCCATAGATTTTCAAGTAGATTTAAGTCAAAACTGTATCTTGGCCACTCAGGAATATTCTTGGTAAGCAACTCCAGTGTAGATTTGGCGCTGTATATTAGGTTATTGTCGTGCTGAAAGGTGAATTAATCTCCCAATGTTTGGTGGAAAGCAGACTGAGCCACGTTTTCCAAGAACCTTTTCCCTGTGCTTAGCTCCATTCCGTATCTTTTTTATCCTGAAAACCTCCCCAATCCTTAACAATTACAAGCATGCCCGTAACATGGTGCAGCCACCACTGATTGAAAAATGGAGAGTGGTACTCAGTAATGTGTTGTATTGGATTTGCCCCGAACATAACACATTGTATTTAGGACAAAAAGTTAATTGCTTTGCAACATTTTTTGCAGTATTACTTTAGTGCCTTGTTGCAAACAGGATGCATGTTTTGGAATATTTTATTCTGTACAGGCTTCCTTCTTTCACTCTGACAATTAGGTTAGTATTGTGGAGTAACTACAATGTTGTTGATCCATCCTCAGTTTTCTCCTATCACAACCGTTCAACTCTGTAACTGTTTTGAAATCACCATTGGTGAAATCCCTAAGCGGTTTCCTTCCTCAGTTAGAAAGGACGCCTGAATCTTTGTAGTGACTGGGTGTATTGATATTCCATCCAAAGTGTAATTAATAACTTCACTATGCTCAAAGGGATATTCAATGCCTGCTTTTTTACCCATCACCCAATAGGTGCCTTTCTTTGCGAGGCATTGAAAAACCTCCCGGGTCTTTGTGGTTGAATGTGTTTGAAATTCACTGCTCGACTGAGGGACCTTACAGATAATTGTGTGTGGGGTACAGAGATGAGGTAGTCATTCAAAAATCATGTTAAACTGTATTATTGCAACTTATTATGTGACTTGTTAAGCACGTTTTAAATTAAACTCATTTAGACTTGCCATAAGAGTTGAATACTGATTGACAAAAATCTCAATTTATTCCGTTTTAAATTCAGTCTGTAACACAACAAAATGCTGAAAAAGTCAAGGGGTGTGAATACTTTCTGATGGCACTGTACATGACATCACAGCCAGTGTTCCTTCCTTGACCCCATTGTGATGTTACGGCTGGATCAGTGACGTACAGGGACATTCTGAGTCAGGCCCAGGAGCGTTCTGTGGCCCACCGCAGGGACCTCAGGACCATGTGGGGCCAATACTCCAAGGACCTCTATGTTCTCAACCAGAGGAAGCTGGACGAGCGCTACGAAAACTTCAGGTACAGTTAACATTCCCAATACCGCAGCTCAACACTACAGTGTATATCTTACTGTAAAAGGACACATACTGTAAGATACAGTGGGGAAAAAAAGTATTTAGTCAGCCACCAATTGTGCAAGTTCTCTCACTTAAAAAGATGAGAGAGGCCTGTAATTTTCATCATAGGTACACTTCAACTATGACAGACAAAATGAGGAAAAAATCCAGAAAATCACATTGTAGGATTTTTATGAATTTATTTGCAAATTATGGTGGAAAATAAGTATTTGGTCAATAACAAAAGTTTATCTCAATACTTTGTTATATACCCTTTGTTGGCAATGACAGAGGTCAAACGTTTTCTGTAAGTCTTCACAAGGTTTTCACACACTGTTGCTGGTATTTTGGCCCATTCCTCCATACAGATCTCCTCTAGAGCAGTGATGTTTTGGGGCTGTCGCTGGGCAACACGGACTTTCAAGATTTTCTATGGGTTGAGATCTGGAGACTGGCTAGGCCACTCCAGGACCTTGAAATGCTTCTTACGGCCACTCCTTCGTTGTTCGGCGGTGTGTTTGGGATCATTGTCATGCTGAAAGACCCAGCCACGTTTCATCTTCAATGCCCTTGCTGATGGAAGGAGGTTTTCACTCAAAATCTCACGATACATGGCCCCATTCATTCTTTCCTTTACACGGGTCAATCGTCCTGGTCCCTTTGCAGAAAAACAGCCCCAAAGCATGATGTTTCCACCCCCATGCTTCACAGTAGGTATGGTGTTCTTTGGACGCAACTCAGCATTCTTTGTCCTCCAAACACGACGAGTTGAGTTTTTACCAAAAAGTTCTATTTTGGTTTCATCTGACATTCTCCCAATCCTCATCTGGATCATCCAAATGCTCTCTAGCAAACTTTAGACTTGCCTGAACATGTACTGGCTTAAGCAGGGGGACACGTCTGGCACTGCAGGATTTGAGTCCCTGGCGGCGTAGTGTGTTACTGATGGTAGGCTTTGTTACTTTGGTCCCAGCTCTCTGCAGGTCATTCACTAGGTCCCCGTGTGGTTCTGGGATTTTTGCTCACCGTTCTTGTGATCATTTTGACCCCACGGGTGAGATCTTGCGTGGAGCCCCAGATCGAGGAAGATTATCAGTGGTCTTGTATGTCTTCCATTTCCTAATAATTGCTCCCACAGTTGATTTCTTCAAACCAAGCTGCTTACCTATTGCAGATTCAGTCTTCCCAACCTGGTGCAGGTCTACAATTTTGTTTCTGGTGTCCTTTGACAGCTCTTTGGTCTTGGCCATAGTGGAGTTTGGAGTGTGACTGTTTGAGGTTGTGGACAGGTGTCTTTTATACTGATAACAAGTTCAAACAGGTGCCATTAATACAGGTACTGAGTGGAGGACAGAGGAGCCTCTTAAAGAAGAAGTTACAGGTCTGTGAGAGCCAGAAATCTTGCTTGTTTGTATGTGACCAAATACTTATTTTCCACCATCATTTGCAAATAAATTCATTAAAAATCCTACAATGTGATTTTCTGGATTTTTTTTTTCCTCATTTTGTCTGTCATAGTTGAAGTGTACCTATGATGAAAATTACAGGCCTCTCTCATCTTTTTAAGTGAGAGAACTTGCACAATTGGTGGCTGACTAAATACTTTTTTTCCCCACTGTATACACTGAGTGTACAAAAAAAATTAAGAACACCTGCTCTTTCCATGACAGACTGACCAGGTGAATACAGGTGAAAGCTATGGTCCCTTATTGATGTCACTTGTTAAATCCACTTCAATCAGTGTAGATAAGGAGGAGAAGAGACATTAAATAATGATTTCTAAGCCTTGACAGAATTGAGACATGGATTGTGTATGTGTGCCAGTCAGAGGGTGAATGAGCAAGACAAAACATGTAAGTGCCTTTGAACTGGGTGTATTAGTAGGTACCAGGCGCAACAGTTTGTGTCTAGAACTGCAATGCTGCTGGGTTTTAAAGGCTCAACAGTTTCCTGTGTGTATCAAGAATGGTCTACCACCCATCCAGCCAACTTGACACAACTGTGGGAACCATTGGAGCCAGCATCCCTGTGTAACTCTTTCGACACCTTGTAGAGTCCATGCCCCAACGCAATATTATGAAGGGGTTCTTAATGTTTGGTATACTCAGTGTATCTCTTCTATTGAGACCTCGCAAGGTCTTCTGACTGATAACTGTAGCATTATATACTACAGTACCCATAATGCCCTGTGTAACATACCCAGTTTTATGTTAGTACAATTAGCATAATGGTGTCCCTCCTTGTCAATACAAAAATAAAGTTGAAAATATATTTTTTAAATAATGCTGTCTCATCCATATACAGTGAGGGGGAAAAAGTATTTGATCCCCTGCTGATTTTGTACGTTTGCCCACTGACAAATAAATGATCAGTCTATAATTTTAATTGTAGGTTTATTTGAACAGTGAGAGACAGAATAACAACAAAAAAATCAAGAAAAACGCTTGTGAAAAATGTTATAAATTGATTTGCATTTTAATGAGGGAAATAAGTATTTGACCCCCTCTCAATCAGAAAGATTTCTGGCTCCCAGGTGTCTTTTATACAGGTAACGAGCTGAGATTAGGAGCACACTCTTAAAGGGAGTGCTCCTAATCTCAGCTTGTTACCTGTATAAAAGACACCTGTCCACAGAAGCAATCAATCAATCAGATTCCAAACTCGCCACCATGGCCAAGACCAAAGAGCTCTCCAAAGAGAGCTCTCCAGGGACAAGATTGTAGACCTTCACAAGGCTGGAATGGGCTACAAGACCATCGCCAAGCAGCTTGGTGAGAAGGTGACAACAGTTGGTGCAATTATTTGCCAAATGGAAGAAACACAAAAGAACTGTCAATCTCCCTCGGCCTGGGGCTCCATGCGAGATCTCACCTCGTGGAGTTGCAATGATTATGAGAATCAGCCCAAAACTACACGGGAGGATCTTGTCAATGATCTCAAGGCAGCTGGGACCATAGTCACCAAGAAAACAATTGGTAACACACTACACCGTGAAGGACTGAAATCCTGCAGCGCCCGCAAGGTCCCCCTGCTCAAGAAAGCACATATACATGCCCGTCTGAAGTTTGCCAATGAACATCTGAATGATTCGGAGGACAACTGGGTGAAAGTGTTGTGGTCAGATGAGACCAAAATGGAGCTCTTTGGCATCAACTCAACTCGCCGTGTTTGGAGGAAGAGGAATGCTGCCTATGACCCCAAGAACACCATCCCCACCGTCAAACATGGAGGTGGAAACATTATGCTTTGGGGGTGTTTTTCTGCTAAGGGGACAGGACAACTTCACCGCATCAAAGGGACGATGGACGGGGCCATGTACCGTCAAATCTTGGGTGAGAACCTCCTTCCCTCAGCCAGGGCATTGGAAATGGGTCGTGGATGGGTATTCCAGCATGACAATGACCCAAAACACACGGCCAAGGCAACAAAGGAGTGGCTCAAGAAGAAGCACATTAAGTTCCTAGAGTGGCCTAGCCAGTCTCCAGACCTTAATCCCATAGAAAATCTGTGGAGGGAGCTGAAGGTTCGAGTTGCCAAATGTCAGCCTCGAAACCTTAATGACTTGGAGAAGATCTGCAAAGAGGAGTGGGACAAAATCCCTCCTGAGATGTGTGCAAACCTGGTGGCCAACTACAAGAAACGTCTGACCTCTGTGATTGCCAACAAGGGTTTTGCCACCAAGTACTAAGTCATGTTTTTCAGAGGGGTCAAATACTTATTTCCCTCATTAACTTCTCAGGGATTGCTGGGGCGCTAGCGGGCTGCTCCCGACACTACCAGGTGAAATGTAAGGCGCCAAATTCAAAATCCCCAAGTTGAATTATTAAACATCCACCAATATACAAGTGTTCCATACTCATCAAAAGCTCTGTTTCTTGGCAATATCACAGCGTTGTCAGATTTCAAAAAGGCTTTACGGCGAAAGCAGCACATTTGATTGTTTGAGGGTAGCACCTCACATATTTTTTCCATAGCCATGAATCATCATGGCACACACATAACACATTTCACAGCGAAAACAAATCAATTACCTGTTGAAGAACTTCTGCTGAGGTCATCCTAAGTGTCCAACGAAGACAATCCATGGTTCTTTTGTTAGAAAAAGTAATGTATTTTATCCATAAATCCTCCATTTGGTTCAAGGCGTTATAATCAGAAACGACAGCCTCCACTAGTCCATTGAAACGTGACGCAAACTCGTTCATCTTATACCTATAAACTTGTCCAAGAACAATCAAACATAGTTTTAAATGTATCCTTAGGAACACTTTTACGTATATTTACTATTATAAATCAACCGGAATATAAACTGATCGATAAAGACGGTAAAAAAGACACAGCGTGCCTTGTCGGGCGCGCGCGCTGGGTACTGTTGACTTAAAAAGGTAACTTCCTGGTTTGCTCTTCTTCTCTGGTCTTATTCATCCAAAATGAAATTTTACACTGTCTCGAGACTGTTGACATCTAAAGGAAGCGATGGGTACTGCATTCATATGCCCTTATATGGTCATTTTCATGAGGGAGGGGTTCCCAAATGAGCAATGTGTCAAAATCACTTTTTCCACGACAGAAATTCCTCGGGGTTTCGCCTGCTATATGCGTTCTGTTTTACTCACAGACAAATGGTTAACAGTTTTGGGAAATTCAGAGTGTTTCCTATCCAATGGTACCAAATATGTGCATATCCTATTTTCTGGGCCTGAATGGGAGGCATTTTAGTTTGGGCACGCCAGGCTCTCCAAAACCGACCCCTCAGCTGCCTCTCCCTAACAAGTTAAAATGCAAATCAATTTATAAAATTTTTCATGTGTTTTTCTGGATTTTTTTGTTATTATTCTGTCTCTCACTGTTCAAATAAACCTACCATTAAAATTATAGACTGATCATTTTTTTTGTCAGTGGGCAAACGTACAAAATCAGCAGGGGATCAAATACTTTTTTCCCTCACTGTAAGGCATAACATGCATCCCAAATGGCACCCTACCCACTACATAGTGAACCACTCTGGTCAAAAGTAGTGCACTATGTAGGGAACAGGGTGCCACCTGGCACGCAGCCATGCCCACTGCTGCCTCAGCCATGCCCACTGTTGCCTCAGCCATACAAGGTTTTGTCCTCCTGTAGGCTCAGTTTGATCATTTGAATAACCGTACAGAGAGATACCATGTTGATGTAGCTTAGCCTAGGCCTGCAGAGCGAGCCACAGGTGGTTTTGAAAATAAATGATGCTCCATGAATTGTCTGCTTTGGATCTGTCTATGATGGCCTATTAATACTATTTGGGGTAATGATAGCCTACTCTGCTCTCACTGTCTGATTCTAGACCTACTCTCACACAACCAATGTTGCCTGGCCCATACACATGCAATTTTTCTCCCCTGTGAAAATAAGTGTTTTACAGTATGTTGTATAATTAAGCAATAAGGCACGGGGTGTGTGGTATAATGCCAATATACCATGGCTAAGGGCTGTTCTTAGCCACAACACAATGCAGTGTGCCTGGATACAGCCCTTAGCCGTGGTATATTGGCCATATACCACAACCCCCCCAGGGTGCCTTATTGCTATTATAAACTGGTTACCAACATAATTAGATAAGTAAAAATACTTGTTTTGTCATACCTGTGGCAACAGTCTGATATACCACGGCTGTCAGCCAATCAGCATTCAGGGCTCGAACCACCTAGTTTATAATATTTTCATGTTACCCTCTGCCCGAATTTATCTTAGCTTTTTTTGTCTTTTCAAAAGATAATAAAGTGAACAAAAGCATGCTTGATTCTGTCTTGTATTGGTGACGCTCCTTTCTCTCTCTTTTAATCAGGAAACAGAAAAAGATCCTGTCCCAGAAGACAACTATCAAACGACTGTGCCAGCTACTGGTCCCAGAGACCATTGTAAGTTCTACATGACTGTCCTATGAGTCCTCACTATTGTCGTATTAAAGGTGGTACTGTTGTGTTGTGCTACAGAGAGTATGGCTTAACCTGATCTATATGAATTTCAGTAATGGGCGGCAGGGCCCTCACTACTGTAGAATGAAGGTAGATACGCTATAAAGTAGCTACAAGTACAGTAGCTGTATACCCCTTTAATGACAGTTCTGTCATTCTTATTGTAGAATGAAGAGGACACCAGGACCAGCTCTGAGGTCATGCACGCCTTCGAAATGGCTGTGTCTGGACTGGACAAAGTCACCCCCTGACCCCACAGTCTGACCCCTGACCCCCACGGTGTGACCCCTGAACCCTGAACCTGAACCCTGACTACCCTCATATCGGTAATGCATAAAAAAACATGCTTCACCTGTATTGGCTTTGACTATATTTGGCTCTTCGGGGGTACACGCTGTCTGTGCAGGAATGCTGTAATGAACTACCACAGGCACAATGTGGCGGTATATACATGGCTAAAAATACTAATCATTAATCATTAAAAACAAATACTGAAATAGTGGAAAACATAAGATCGAATATGGATAGGTTGGGGTTTTGGATCTTGGCTTTATGATAGACAATATTTAATTGACCTCCCAGACGATACCCCTCAAGGTCACCAGCATTTCTTTTGGAAATGAGAACACAGACAGCACAGTAGATTGGTTACAGGGTGATCAATTGATGACTCATGGTAAGAAACAGGACAACAACATTAATGACTGAATAAAATATACATCTCTGATAAAGAAAACAAACTACGTTGCTTTTCTCTGATGCCAGCTCAAACAGAGGGCTGGATCAAAAACACTTAGCTAACAGGGTGATCTGGCCTGTGTCATCTGGAAAGAGAGAGAGAGACTGACAGACCAAATGACCGACAGCCGGCCATTGGAATTCCCTGAATGTGATCTATAAACATGTTATCGTAAAATATTTATTACATTACATAAAAGGAGAAATATCACATTCCGAGCCAAGAGACACACTAGGGTGAGTCCACGGGCCATTTAAGGAGATTTGTTCAAACAACACTGCTTCCTTTGCCTCTGCATCTTTGGCCGTATCTCGCTATTCTGAACTGGATGTTTTGAAGTTTGTTTTAAAGGGACAATCTGCAGTTGCTACATACATTTTTGGACTTATAAATTAATGATATGTACCCAATGATTCTTGAAGAATATAACTTCTAAATGTCTCATGAACTTACAGTAGCAGGAAAAAGTATGTGAACCCTTTGGAAATACATGGATTTCGCATAAATTGGTCATAAAATTTGATCTGATTTTCATCTAGTCCACAACAATAGACAAACACAGTCTGCTTAAACTAATAACACACAAACAATTTACACATTTTCATGTCTTTATTGAACACACCGTGTAAACATTCACAGTGCAGGGTAGAAAAAGTATGTGAACCCTTGGATTTAATAACTGGTTGACCCTCCGTTGGCACATTTTCTGTAGTTGAGGAACAGTCCTGCAGAACAGATCAGTCCTGCACAATTTTGGACCATTCCTCTTTACAAAACTGTTTCAGTTCAGCAATATTCTTGGGATGTCTGGTATGAACTGCTCTCTTGAGGTCATGCCACAGTATCTCAATATGGAGAGTAGCAACAGTGTTGAACTTTCTCAATTTATAGACAATTTGTCCTACTGTGGACTGATGAACATCAAGGCTTTTAGAGATACTTTTGTAACCCTTTACAGCTTTATGCAAGTCAACAATTCTAGGTCTTCTGAGATCTCTTTTGTTCGAGGCATGGTTCACATCAAGCAATGCTGCTTGTGAATAGCAAACTCAAATTTTGTTTTTTTGGGCAAGGCAGCTCTAACCAACAAATCTCCAATCTCATCTCATTGATTGGACTCCAGGTTAGCTGACTCCTGACTCCAATTAGCTTTTGGAGAAGTCATTAGACTAGGGGTTCACATACTTTTTCCAACCTACACTGTGAATGTTTAAATGATGTATTCAATATAGACAAGGAAAATACAATAATTTGTGTGTTATTAATTTAAGAACACTATGTTTGTCTATTGTTGTGACTTAGATGAAGATCAGATCAAATTTGATGACCAATTTATGCAGAAATCCAGGTAATTCCAAAGGGTTTACAAACTTTTTCTTGCCACTTTAGTTCAACTGTCGTAACCCATCACAATCAAAAATATAAGCTTGTTTTGTAAACAAAGTAAATGTAGACACATAATATATAGCCTCAAAACTATAATTTTTATATCATGGATGGTCAATCCTTGTCTCCATGCCTCTGACTATAGATTTGAGTAGTTACATTACTCCAGCCCCATCCCTCAGCTTTTTACCGAAACGGGTGTGTAGAACGCTTTGTTATTGTTTCAAATCAAATCAAACTTTATTTGTCACATGCACCGAATACAAGTGTAGACCTTACCGTGAAATGCTTACATACAAGCCCTTAACCAACAGTGCAGTTTAAGAAGAGTTAAGAAAATATTTACCAAATAAACGAAAGTAAAAATTATAAAAAGTAACGCAATAACATAACAATAACGATGCTATATACAGGGGTTACCGGTACCGAGTCAGTGTGCGGGGGAACAGGTTAGAGGTAATTTGTACATGTAGGTAGGGGTGAAGTGACTATGCATAGATAATAAACAGCGAGTAGCAGCAGTGTGCAAAACAAATGGAGGGTGAGGGGGGTTCAATGTAATAGTCTGGTGGCCATTTGATTAATTGTTCAGCAGTCTTATGGCTTGGGGATAGAAGCTGTTAAGGAGCCTTTTGGTCCTAGACTTGAGTTAGTAGAGAAAACAGTCTATGACTTGGGTGACTGGAGTCTGACAATTTTATGGGCTTTCCTCTGACACCCCCTATTATATAGGTCCTTGATTGCAGGAAGCTTGGCCCCAGTGATGAACTGGGCCGTACGCACTACCCTCTGTAGCGCCTTATGGTCAGATGCCGAGCAGTTGCCAAACCAGGCGGTGATGCAACCCGTTTTTCTGTAGTCCATGATCAGCTCCTTTGTCTTGCTCACATTGAGGGAGAGGTTGTTGTCCTGGCACCACGCTGCCAGTTCTCTGACCTTCTCCCTATAGGCTGTCTCATCATTGTCGGTGATCAGGCCTACCACTGTTGTGTCGTCAGCAAACTTAATGATGGTGTTGGAGTCGAGATTGGCCACACAGTCGTGGGTGAACAGGGAGTACAGGAAGGGACTAAGTACACACTCCTGAGGGGCCCCAGTGTTGAGGATCAGCGTGGCAGACGTGTTGTTGCCTACCCTTACCACCTGGTGGTGGCCCGTCAGGAAGTCCAGGATCCAGTTGCAGAGGGAGGTGTTTAGTCAAAGGGTCCTTAGCTTAGTGGGCACTATGGTGTTGAACGCTGAGCTGTAGTCAATGAACAGCATTCTCACGTAGGTGTTCCTTTTGTCCAGGTGGGAAAGGGCAGTGTGGAGTGCGATTGAGATTGCGTCATCTGTGGATCTGTTGGGGCGGTATACCAATTGGAGTGGGTCTAGGGTATCTGGGAGGATGCTGTTGATGTGAGCCATGACCAGCCTTTCAAAGCACTTCATACCGACGTGAGTGCTATGGGGTGATAATCATTTAGGCAGATTACCTTCGCTTCTTTGGGCAAAGGGACTATGGTGGTCTGCTTGAAACATGTAGGAATTACTGACTCAGTCAGGTTGAGGTTGAAAATGTCAGTGAAGACACTTGCCAGTTGGTCCGCGCATGCTTTGAGTACATGTCCTGGTAATCCATCTGGCCCCGCGGCTTTGTGAATGTTGACCTGTTTAAAGGTCTTGCTCACATCGGCTACCGAGAGCGTGATCACACAGTCATCCAGAACAGCTGGTGCTCTTGTGCGTGCTTCAATGTTGCTTGCCTCGAAGCGAGCATAAAAGGCATTTAGCTCGTCTGGTAGGCTCGAGTCACTTGGCAGCTCGCGACTGGGTTTCCCTTTGTAGTCCGTAATAGTTTTCAAGCCCTACCACATCCGACAAGCACCGGAGCCGGTGTATTAGGATTCAATCTTAATCCTGTATTGACGCTTTGCTTGTTTGATGGTTCGTCTGAGGGCATAACGGATTTCTTATAGGCGTCCGGATTAGTGTCCCGCTCCTTGAAAGCGGCAGCTCTAGCCTTTAGCTCGATGCGGATGTTGCCTGTAATCCATGGCTTCTGGGTGGGATATGTATGTACGGTCACTGTGGGGACGATGTCGTCGATGCACTTATTGATGAAGTCGATGACTGAGGTGGTATACTCCTCAATGGTATTGGATGAATCCCGGAACATATTTCAGTCTGTGTTAGCAAAACAGTCCTGTAGCGTAGCATCCGCATCATCTGACCACTTTCATATTGAGTGAGTCACTGGTACTTCCTGTTTTAGTTTTTGCTTGTAAGCTGGAATCAGGAGGATAGAATTATGGTCAGATTTTCCAAATGGAGGGCGGGGGAGAGCTTTGTATGCATCTCTGTGTGTGGAGTAAAGGTGGTCTAGAGTTGTTTTTCCTCTGGTTTCACATGTGACATGCTGGTAAAAATGTGGTAAAACTGATTTAAGTTTGCCTGCATTAAAGTCCCCGGCCACTAGGAGCGCCTCTTCTGGGTGAGCATTTTCTTGTTTGCTTATGGCCTTATAGAGTTGGTTGAGTGCGGTCTTAGTGCCAGCATCGTTCTGTGGTGGTAAATAGACGGCTACAAATAATATAGATGAGAACTCTCTTGGTAGATAGTGTGGTCTACAGCTTATCATAAGGTACTCTACCTCAGGCGAGCAATACCTCTAGACTTCTTTAATATTAGACATTGCGCACCAGCTGATATTGACAAAAAGACCCCCCACCACACCCTTGTCTTAACAGACGTAGCATTTCTGTTCTGCCGGTGCATTGAAAATCCCTCCAGGTCTATATTATCCATGTTGTCGTTCAGCCACGACTCGGTGAAACAAAAAAAGGCAGCCCGATCTGCGTCCTCTTTTCCTCTGTCTTTTCTTCATGCAAATGACGTGGATCTAGGCCTGTTCCTGGGAGAGCAGTGTACCTTTCTCGTCGGACTCGTTAAAGGAAAAGTCTTCTGCCAGTTCGTGGTGAGTAATCCCAGTTCTGATGTCCAGAAGTTATTTTTGGTCATAAGAGACGAGAGCAGCAACATTATGTACAAAATAAGTAAAAAGATAAGTTTCAAACAACGCAAAAAAAACGAACCAAATAGAACAATTGGTTACGGACATGTAAAACGTTTTGGCGCCATTTTAACTGCTGATTGCAGCTTTAAGGGGATTTTTCAGTCAGCTATGCATTTCTTGTATTACAGTTGAAGGCTGCTTGGTTACACTGTAATCCTCTCTCAAAGACAGATGTGAATAAAGGACTGAAACAATAAATTGAGCTTATAACTTATATAATAAACAATGTAGGTTATTGTTCTGGGCATGTATTCACCGAGCTTCTGAGAGTAGGAGTGCTGATCTCAGGTCAGGTCCCCCCCTGCTCATGTAATGTTATGTATAATGATTTTAAGGCTCTCTAAAATAAGTCAAACTGATCAGAGGGTTTGGCGATATGATGGTATGATTTATCATCTGATATACTGTAGGTCACAGCTGTAGCCTTACCCCCATGCACCTGTTGCGAAACAATTATGTTTACAATGGAACAATCATTGACCTTGTTGACCTGTTTTTCATAACATAATATCTCCTTTAATAGGGTAGAATCCTTCATCCTCTTGTACACTGGTATAATCCACTCTTTGAGTTCCAGTACACTTGAGTCTATCAGAGCATGTCTAGGGTCCTAGACATGCTCTGATAGAGAGAGAGATTTTATTGACAAGTGTTTTGGCCTGCAGGTCTAATATTTCAGATATGAAGTCTGTACCACTGCGGTGAGTCAGTAGTCACTCATAAAAGTGCTTTGAACGAAAGGGCAAGGCGTCAGCAAGGTTGTCAATTCAGCACGGCAGAGAACAGAGTGTGTGAAAGGGTGACTGGTGTTTGCGTGCACACACACACACGCTTATGTGCCTGCCTTAGTTGTGAATTTTATGTATGTGTGTGCATTTTTATTTTATTTAACCTTTATTTAACCTGGTAGGCCAGTTGAGAACAAGTTCTCAGTGTGTTTATGGATGCGTAGTCCTGTCAAAATGTCCAATCATCATTATACGCAGTTAAACATGGCTAGACAGAATCAGTGGGGAGGTATTATGATCAGTAGGCCAGACTGAATATTTTCTACTAATAAACAAACCTGCAGTTAATCATGTTTTGTAGCAGAATGTGGTTTGAGCCCACATGTATTCCTATCACATCATCTATGCAGGCTTCAGAAGATTTCTTAGAAGTTACTCTTGTCCATGATTGCAACTTGGACAACTTCTCCAGAAATCCTGGTTGGAAGACCTTTTTTTTTGTTGCTTATTACTTTCTGATTGGGGAATCTTCCAACTGGGATTTCTGGAAAACCTGGACATTTTTGGAAAGTTACACCAATTTTGCACCCATGGGTCTGGTCAGGGTTACACACTAGTTGTCTCATGACTCTGGGAGAAAAATATCCAAAGTGTAAAGCATTTACAATGATTGATTTACACCACAGAATGAGACACAGCTGGTGCCTGTCTGGCTCTTTTCAATTCCTTTGGTGTTGTGACATCAAACAATGTCTTTGCTGTGAGCAATGTCAGTGTGGCTCTGTCCTGGGATTTACATTTTCTCACTAGGAGAGAGAGAGAGAGAGCTGGTTAGGTTACACTGAGACATTTGTTTATCAAACTTCCTCAGTGTTCCTATGAATCGAAGTTCTTTCGATGATACACTGAGTAACAGCACAGGTTCTTCTTCTCTTTTGTTCTCGGAGGAATCCAGAGAGGAAATGTTCTATGAACTAGAACTTGTCAGTCTCCCCAGAGCATCATCGATGAGTAAAATGTACCAAAACTTCCCTGGGAGATGAACTGAAAGCTAGTAGCTAGTGGACTGTCCATCCATCCACACAGACAAGACAAACCACTTAACACACGGCGTAGCTAGCGGATAGCGGCTGGTCCCTGTTGACCAGACAGACCTTATGGCAGATGTTATCTCTGACATCAGCAGTCGAGCGGATGTTGTGTTGACCTGTGTTCCTTCCCCCACTTCCCCAGAGTCAGATGAACTTGTGGAAACCATTTTTAAGGAAGTTGCTAACTAGCGTCAGCGCAATGACTGGAAGTTCAAGTCCTGCAAACTGTTGCAGTTTTCTTAAATCACTACTCAAACAAGAAAATACATATCTGTATCCTTATTATGGATATCAACATATGTAATGGCTTAGGACTTTAGTGATATCAAAATGGCAAAGTGCATTTCAATTGGACTGCATCAGTTGTATTAGTTTACCACCACAAGGCAGTGCAACATACACAGCGTTCCAATCCAGTTTACTGTCAAAAATGTGTATAATAGCTGTTTTGTAATGATATGGAAAATGTAGGTAAGAGTGAGGCTGGCCTTCTCCCTTGGAAAAAGGCCCAGAATGAAATGTATTATTGACTAACAAGCTTATCGATTTGTGTGTGTGTGAACCCTGCTTTTCTCTCTACGACTCCTGTTGGTTTGTCAAGGCATCCTTGTCTTGGAATTTCCCCTCTGGGGGTCGATAAAGTCCATTCATCCATGCATTCATAGACAATCATTGACACAAAAATCCACCACAAAATGAACATAACACAGGACATCTTGAAAATCTTATAACGTATATAATTGACACAAGGTTCCAGGAACAAACAACAGCAAATTACACAGATTGACTCAAAACTCATTCTTCTTGCATCTACCATCACCATAAACACAAACTCTCCAAATGTAAAAAAAAAAAAAAGAATTCTATTGTGAAGGGGAAAGAGTAGTGTCCAAGACCACTGGTTATATCAGACCTAGGCTCAATTAATATTTGAAATAATTTCAAATACTTTATCTGTGCTTGATTGAGCTAGCCTGGCTTAATGGACAAAATAATAGGGCCATAACTGCAAACCACGCCCATCTGCAAAACCCCAGGCAGGCTAGAGCAAACGCTCAGTGTTTGAAGGAGTTCAATATTATTTAATCCCAAGTCTGACTTTGTGCTATTTCCCCCTTCTCAGACTTCAGCCATCTCAGTGGTCCATCTCTATGTGCATAATCCTTTTCAGTAGACATATATGGAGTGTCGACTCGCCTATCGATCCACCATCTTGTGATCTCTGTCTTGGTGCAGATTGCCATCCTATCGATTACCTAGGCCTCTTACGTCATAAAAGTGCAGCGTTTAAAAAGAGGCAGAGTGGACTTTGAACTATTCAGATTAGAGCATGACAGTGGTTGAAGAAGGGGAGTAAGGGTGTTGGGGGGTTGTGCAAATTTTGTCTGGTGGCATTGCGAAGCGCGTCCATTGTAAAATAGCGAAGTCGTCGTGAGTAAAAGTGGTTAGTTGTCTTTTTACATTGGAATGTCACTGCGGGGCAGTCACACTGGCAGATGCGGCAGTTTAAAACCAAGGACCCCTACACAAGCTCACATGGTACACTCTTTATCAGAGCACTACCTTGTGTCACAAAATTTATCAAAATATTTCTTGGCCTTTTCACACGTAACCTATTTAACAGAGGTTCATTACCGGTCCAAGAGGACTATTGTAGGTTTTTCACCCAATCTATCAATTGAATAATGTAGTGCATATCAGATCAATGAAATATAATTGTGTGAAGGTTGGAAGGAAAACCTGGATACAAAGGGATCCGCCAAGACCGGCTTTGATAACTACTGCAGTCCTCCTTCTTGAGTGTTCTGAACTTTATTGTTCTGAACGGGATCATGTCAGTTCCTGTGTGTACTCCCGAATTTCCTGTCTCAAAAACCAAAAAGGTCATGCCTAATGGACGTGTTGCTTTGCTACCTCAGTTCTAGTGTACAGTCATAGGCTGAAGACCTCAGTTCTAGTGTATGACCTTGTCTCTGGAGTCATAAATCTCTCCAATCTCCTCATTGATTGCACTTTCGATGTCGGGTATTGACGAGCGCAGACCGTATCAAAACATCTCCATTCGTCCCTAAGGGGGCCTATTCAGTCTGTGGATAGAAATATATATTGCTGTACAAGAGACAATGTTTTTAATATCATGTGGAGTAAAGCATTGAATCAGTTCTATACAACATGTTTCTATCTGTTTCCATCTTGTTGAATAAGCCCAAGACCTTCTTTATCAAGCGCACACGCACACGCACACACACACACACACACACACACACACACACACACACACACACACACACACACACACACACACACACACACACACACACACACACACACACACACACACACACAGTGGTCTAAGACTGAGAGCCTTGACAATTATTTGAACTAAGTTGAAGTACATCCTTCCTCCCTGGCTACAAGATTTTCATCAGCAAAGGCCTTCCACAACATTCCCACAATATCCCAATCATGTTGCAGTATGATGAAGCTCTGTCATTGCCATAATGTCATGTTGTCATGTAAAAGCATTGGAGAACAATTTGCAGGTCTTCATAACAGATGAATAGTATACCATGAAAAATAGCCTGGGAGGCAGAGAGAAAAGAGAGAGGGAGTGGGAAGAGAGGCACTGTGTGAGAAGAAGGGAGAGAAAGAAGGTGGGAGGTGAGAAGAAAGAGAATGAGATGAGAGGAGGGAGAGAAAAAGCTATTTGAGTGATCATCACAGAATTCCAATCCCTAAGTCAACCAGTCCAAACAGAGAAACGGTCGATTAGACACATGTACACAGTCTGCTTTACAACAAGTGGTTATAGTGCAGTATGTAAAAAACACTCCACTGTAGCTGGCTGGCTCTGTCCAAAAGTATTCATCACAGGTACCATAAAATCTTAGTCATTAACAAGAAAGTAACACATTATTAGGTCGACCAAGGTCCATTATCTGAAGACAGAAGAGAATAGGCTGGTGGAAGGAGCTATAGGAGGACAGGCTCATTGCAGTGGCTGGAATGGAATAATTGGAACAGCATCAAACATATGGAAACCACTTGTTTGACTCTGTTCCATTTATTCCAGTCCAGCCATTACAATGAGCCCATCCTCCTATAGCTCCTCCCACCAGCCTCCACTGAGACAGAACAAACGGCAGTACACACCCACACAGCCCATATACTACCATATACTGCCAATATAGTGTCAATACAGAGGACTATTGTGGTGACACTAACACTGTAATGTCCTTTTATGTTTAAAAAAATTCCCCATCTGGTCCTATAGAGCCACCAAAGCCTAGAGAAACAGATCTGTTTTGGGAAAGACAGAAGTAAGGGTGGAGCGATGGAAGGATCATGTCTGTGTGAATATGATCACGACTATTACTGCTTTATATTATCAAGCAGAGGAAAAAACTGCTTATGTGAAGCGTTTGAATTTTCTCACTGTTGCCATGTCATGTGTGGGTTTAATGCTAAGAGGTTTTTAGGGCCTTACTGAAACCAGATTATCTTTCATAAAACTCATCAATAGTTTATTTCATTTGAGTTTGGGGTAGAAGTAGTTTTTCTATAAATATTGGGGAGCCCAAAGACGCTCCGGAGGGGATTATATTCCTCTGTTTTTAATAAATAAATAATCTCCTCAGACATAAAGGCATGAGTGGGAAAACAAACGTTAGGCTCAGCGCGACTGAAAAGTCCCCCTTACACAGCACAGCGTCAACCAACACTAACATCCTGTATATCTCTATAGTCTATAGATTGACTCTTAACATGTCTTGGGTACAGATATCTCAGAGAACCCAAACACTGGGAAACAAAACAAAATAAAAATGTGAAAACATCAGCTCTAGTGGTGCCGTATACCGTAAAATAAAAGACAAGAACAGAACCAAAGAATCTCTGAATAATATAATACTCATTACAACTTTTGTTCTTATCCGAGACCAAAAGGAAGTCCATTCGGGGTTTTTTCTCTTTATTTTTGTTTTGGCAAAGTAAGTAAGTAACTTCTTCTCTTCTCTTCTCTTCCCACCCCTCGTCCTGCCCCCCATGTCCCAAACTCAGTCTAGATTGGTGGTATACCCTGTCAATTATTGCCGGAGCAGCAACATAACCAATGAGAGCAGGTAGAGGGCGATGGATGGGAGGTTGTGGTCGGCTGATGCTTTCACAACCTTCTTGTTCTCCGGAGGGTAGGCGTACACTTTGGGTCTGTCTGTGCTGGGGGCCATGAGGCGCGGGCCCCGGGGACAGTTTTCATCTGTGCACATCCCACTTCCTGAACCACTGACATCATCACCTGAAGTCAAAGACAGAGAAGAAAAACAAATACATTTTTTGAGAAAAAAAAATACTGTTTCTCTGGCTTATATGCCAGTTGTAATGAAGTTGAAGAGAATAAGTAAGTTAGAATGTTAATCTTACAGGGCAATTCCACCACTTTTCAACCTCATATTCATTATATCCAGCGTCATACCTTAGTCTATGTGAAAACGGCGCATTTCTACGTTTTTTTTTTCCCCCTTATACTTGTCGGAATTGACCTATATAGATAGGGCTAAATTGAAACTTTTCTTACAGAAGTATGGAAAGCATATCAATAACCATGTTAGCAATTAAAAGGGAACAATATGGAGATTATGGGAAAATTATTATACTGAAGATGAGGACACAACAGTTAACCTGACACAAGACTGAATCCAAACACATTACACTCAAATCAAATATTTATAAAGCCCTTTTTACATCAGACGATGTCACAAAATGCTATACAGAAACCCAGCCTAAAATCCCAAAAAGCAAGCAATGCAGATGTAGAAGCACGGTGGCTAGGAAAAATTCCCTAGAAAGGCAGGAACCTAGGAAGAAACCTAGAGGAACCAGGTTCTGAGGGGTGGCCAGTCCTCTTCTGGCTGTGCCGGGTGGAGATTATAACAGAACATGGCCAAGATGTTGCTTTAGTCTGCATTTTACATTTGACCTTTTATTTAATTTATTTGTAACCCCTTTTTCTCTCCAATTCGTGGTATCCGACTGTCTCATCGCTGCAACTCCCGTACGGACTCGGGAGAGGCGAAGGTCGAAAGCCATGCGTCCTCCGAAACCCAACCCAACCAAGCCGCACTGCTTCTTGACACAATGCCCACTTAACCCGGAAGCCAGCCGAACCAATGTGTCGCAGGAAACACTGTACACCTGGCGACAGTGTCAGAGTGCACAGCGCCCGGCCCGCCACAGGAGTCGCTAGTGCGCGATGGGACATTCACATCCCTGCCAGACAAACCCTCCCCTAACCCAGACGACGCTGGGTTAATTGTGCGCTGCCCCATGGGTCTCCTGGGCGTAGCCAGCTGCGACAGAGTCTGAACTCGAACCCAGAATCTCTAGTAGCACAGTTAGCACAGTTAGCACTGCGATGCAGTGCCTTAGACCACTGCGCCACTCGGGAGGCCACTGCATTTTACATTTACTGTACTTTTCGCCTCATTTGTTGATAAGGAAATCTGAAAATACTCTGGATACATTCAGTAACATGATCAGAAATTCCTGTAAATGTTGGGATAGGTGCAACATACTGTAAGACCAAAAAAATGACAAGGGTTTGAGTGAGAGGACAAACTGGTGTTTCCAAGTGGCCACACACCTCTCCAAAGTGTGCACTATTTCTAAGTAATTTCAATGCACTTTTATGACTCAAAGAATAGTCTTCAACTATAAGGTGCTTCTGAAGCTATCATAGCTGTGCCGTTGAGAAACTGGAGCAAGCCCACTTGTATTTGTTTTGTTTGGAACACAGCCCTGCATCCCTGCCTTTACACAATTACTGTTGTTATTTACACAATCCAAAAACAGTCCATTATAAATCGCAATCTGTGTCAGGTGGGCATAATTTGAAAGCTTGTTCTATTGCCAACATGACTAGCTAAATTATAGAATATGATCTTGCAGTGTTAGGCTTTCACAAAGCAATTCAGAGAAGCAGATCATAATTCAGATGTGTGGTCCACGACTAATTTTCCTCACAATACAACAAACAGCCTCATTCTGTTCAGAACAACCCAGGGTATTGTAACTATACATCAAACATAGTGATCATAAATGTTGACACTGTATATTACATGAGTTTTATGATATGGAAATGCTATTTGGAGTCACGGGTGATTGGCTTGCTTGTATGACATCAAAGCAGTATTTTTTTATAATCCTCAATGTCTCATCTTTCAAAATACATTGAGTCTTCATAATTTACAGCATGTCCCTCACTCAGACAACAAAACATTTGCAAAAGTTGTCCAATTAGCAAGAGGGATGGGGGCAACTTCTTGTTGTGTGATGTGCTCAAGTTCAGAACAGCTGTCAGTCGAGACCTATACAGCTCTGAATGGCCCACCTACACAATCCATGGCCGCTAGCATTTCATAATTAACTTGTGTAGGAGCCAAAATCGAGGTCTAAGTTGAACTCTTTATGGAGAGAAGTTTGACATTTTGCAAAGTAAACATAATGCAAAGGCAGATTGTGGCGATTTTTGCCCCAAATCCTTTCTTACAACCTATGTGTTTACACTGCTGATTGTATCAGTGTGTTGCTGTTGGAGTCCGGAACATCGGCCCAGTCAATGCATTACTCAAAATCCATCTAGCCAACAAGTTATCTATTCATCTCTTCTAAACAACCGCCGAGCCATCGCACCAATCAAATGTACAAGCACAGAGGGACGATGGAGGCCAGTCCGGCCCTTCAGACAGCTACTCACCTACCTCATGACAATACTACTGGGGATGTCCAGATGAATCCAGGCTCCACAGACGGATGCTCCTCCCCCGGCGTTCTCACCACCAGTCAAGGTAATCATCTACCAGTGGAACTACTGTCAACGGTGGCGGAGTTACACGCACACTTCAGCCCACATCTCAGACGCACTAAGCACCATCCACATGAACTCATTAAAGCGCCAAACAAAATATCACCGGGAGTTCCAGCATGAAAACGCGATCTCACCCTCTAGCAAACAATAAACCAAGCAAAATGTCTCTGGGATCCTCGGAAGAAACCAAAATGATTTCTCGTGGGCCATTAAAACATCAGAAGCATCACCTCAAAAAACGATCAGATTGAAAAACTATTGACTGATTCAAATTTGAATTACCATTGTTTATCTGAAACATGGTTACCAAAACATCACCTGAGGCTGCTTATGTTATGCCAGGGTACAATGTTTTCAGAAAAGACAGACAAATGGGCGTGGGGCTGCTTGTGTATGTATAAAGCTGTGGCGGTCAGTGCCGTATATTTTTTTTCATGAGCATGGCCTTATTTCTATTACAGCATGTTGGATGACTGTCATTCATATTCCATTCACCCAGTGCAATGTAACATTGATAGGTTTGGCTACTGCATTATACTCACATTTTCCCTATACCCATCATGAGGTTGCTACAACCTAGCCTATGAATGAAAGTTTACAACGTAGGTGCACACAGGTCGAGATACATTTTTTAGATGACAGACAGGGACACATTCAATATCGCCGTACACACTCTTGCCTGCATCTAGCTGATCTAGGGTATAATCATTAGTCCCAACAGTGGCAAACGAAAGTTTCTATTGGACAAATCCAGATATTTTTTATCTCCGTTTTGTTTGCTTCCGCGTTTAAGAAACATTTTTCAACAGAATCGGCAGAATGAATACACCTCTGATCACACATAAACAAAGTTCATTTTCATAACAGCCACGTTGTATTCATTCTAGCCTCTAGTCTATGCACTCTCCTCCGGCTACACCATGATGCTACCCTACAGAGTGCTGCTGAGGCTACTGTAGACCTTCATTGCAAAACAGTGTGTCTTAATCAATTATTTGGTGAAGTGAATATATTTAGTATAGTTTTATCTAAAAAGGATAACTTTTTTCAACTTTTACAATTTTTATTTTTATAATATTCACTGAGGAGAATGGTCCTCGCCTTCCTCCTCTGAGGAGCCTCCACTGATGTAAAGTATTAAATGCACCCAACTTGAATTCACCTGCGCAATGGAAATCAAATGTATTGCAGTAACCGCAACACTGTCACTACAAATGTCATTCACTGTTGTTGGCATACAGACTACCGCACACCATCATCAAACAACATATTCTATGAACATTTTGAAGCAATTCCACCAGTGGAAAATAAATAAATAAATATCAGATTATAATCTGACTCTGATTGCCAGGAAGTTACAGACAAGACAAAAAGCAGGTCTCCAACAGCATACCTTTTGAGTCTTTGTCCTCAAAACTGCTCTGAAAACAGGTGTAAGTACTGAGATTAGTATTTTTAAGGATCTGCGCAATAAAGTTGTCAACAAGCTTAGAAAGGCCAAAGACAACTTTTTTATTGGTCTTATCAACCAAGCTAGAGGAAATAGTAAACATCTATGGGACAATCTCAACACAAAATACAAGGAATTTAAAAATGAAGATGAAATAGCCTCAACATTTAACAATTTCATAAAAGACTCAGATGAGAACCTGACAGTAACATTTGGCCGTAGAAAAAAGTGATCACTTCCCCTGACTACCTCTCCTGTTTTTAACATAGCTGAAGTGCCTGAGCAGGAGATAATTAAAATAATAGAAATTACTCCTCCCTCCTGAAGAAAAACTACAGCACCCTGTGCTCTCCAGTCACTCATCTGGTAAATCTATCAATTAAACAAGTAGTGTTCCCTGACGACTGGAAATCTGCTGTCATAACACCCATCTTCTAGGCTGGAGATGTGACCAATTATAGGATCATCAGCATTCTCCCAAAATAGCTGACTGGTTGGACCACTCATGTCTAACATTGAACACAACTAAAACTGTCTCCATCAGGAACAGTGAGACCCATCAGGAACAGTGAGACCCATCAAGCCTGACGAAACTAAAAGGGACAGAGGATTGAGATGGTTTCACATAATTATTGACTGTTTTAGTTGTGTTGACAAAAAAGCAACCTGGTAAATTTCAAATTCATCAGAAACCAAATGTCAACAGATGCTGCTAAACTGTACATGCACTCAATGATTCTCCCCCATCTATTTACTGTGTCACAACCTGGTCACAAGCTAGTATCACAGCAATGAATCTACTCCAAAAGCTTTATATTATCTAATTCCTTATCCCCTTATAATTCATAAACTACAAACAGCGTTTGAATCAGGCATTTGATGGGTTAAGGTTAGGGTTAAAGTTTCCGATAAGACTGTTTTAGATTTTGGTTAGTTGTTTTGCAGGTCAGCAGTGTCCTTATACTCTCTCCCAGGTTCAAGCCCCAGATTAGGGTTTCTGTGCCAGTGTTCACACAATGAGATTTACATAATGCAGCACAATAAAATAAAACATAATAATCTTACCTCAATTATAACAAATGGCATAACAATTTAGGCCAAGTTCTTTAGCCCGTAACTTAATTCCAGCTCAATCCTATAAAAATAGCACTGAAATAGCGACGTGTATTAAAAGAGCTAACTCTTCACTGATGATAGGCTTCTTAATTATTCTCTCTCTAGGTCTACTTTATCATGTAAAAAAAGTAATGCTATGAAAGGATTGGTTTGCTAGCAGTACACATAACAAGCTGGATGGAGGGTCGTTCCACCTCAAAAAGCACAAGAACGAAGATTTAGACACCCACCATGTCAGTTTGTTCTGAAATCGTTTCTGTTGTTAGAAACTGATCAAATTAGCCTTCATGCAACATTTATTTTGTTGAAATATAATTGAATCTCTGAGAAATTGACGTAACTGAATGCACACAAATAGGTAATTGTCTATTTATGAGATTCATTTAATATTGAATAAATATAGTACCTAACATTTGGACATTTGGATCAAACTTTTTCTAAGGCACCATTAGACACCCCACACGCCACCCCAATCACACCCAGACAATGAGCATATAGTTAAATTCTCTGTTTGACAAGTAGTATGGAGCTGTAGCTCGGAGTATTGTTTATTCCTCCTATGTAATGTATTCTCAGTGAATTTGGTGATGTTTTTTTCCCACTGTTCAGAGAAATTTGTCAGTGAAGTTGTTTTTGTCCCATCTCACATCCTGATATTACCAAGTTCTGACCGGTAGATGGTGCTGTTCCTCCTCCAATTATTATTTGTTGAATCCCCCAACCCCCTCATCATTAAAGCTGACCCAAATTACAAAATTACATGTAGACTGTAAGCTGTCAATGGTCCAGAGGGGTATCCTAAGAACCAGCTTTGAGGAGTTAGCAAGGTAACTTTGGTCAACTCTGAGTTTAACTTGAGATAACCGGTCACACGAAAATGGCTCACCTGTTATCCAGGTACATTTCTATGGCAACAAATCAATCAGAACGAACTCACAGCTAACTCCATTTATCCTGAATGAAATGACTGAGCCACAAGTTGAGGACAAATGAAATGAGATTCCCTCCCTCTTGCAAAGATTGTGTCATCATCCCCTTCATTTGAGGAAGAAGACTAATATATTTTATTTATCAAATGTTTTTGTGTGCACATTTTTTTTCAATTATCAAATATATCACATTACACATTTAGAAATGACTTAATGCATTTTAAACTTCATGCACAGTAACACTTTTGTATGACTTAATACAATTATTTTATCGATAGGAGTGGGAAAAAAGTGCTTGTGGTTGTGCATTGATAAGCACACCAAAGTCGGCTATAACGATAAGTAATATAAGAAAGACGGCACGTCTAAAAGCCTTTTCACACCACAGCCTCTTGAATTTGCAACTTGTAAGATAACTTTTCTTTAATTTAGAGTTTGGCACAAATGAAAATGTGTCACTGAATCGACCCATGGGTTGATGTTTCAGCATTGCCTCAATGAAGAGTTTGGTGTTCAACTAGCCATGTGCAACATGCATGCACCGTTACAAGCCTGCTAGAGTTAGCGAAATGAAAGCTGAAATAAATCATTCTCTCTACTATTATTCTGACATTTCACATTCTTAAAATAAAGTGGTGATCCTATCTTTTTACTAGGATTAAATGTCAGGAATTGTGAAAAACTGAGTTTAAATGTACAGTTGGAAGTTTACATACACCCTAGCCAAATACATTTAAACTCAGTTTTTCACAATTCCTGACATTTAATCCTAGTAAAGATTCCCTGTCTTAGGTCAGTTAGGATCACCACTTCATTTTAAAATTAAGAATGTGAAATGTCAGAATAATAGTATAGAGAATTACTTATTTCAGCTTTTATTTCTTTCATCACATTCCCATCACATATCTTTTTTTTTATTGCTTCACGGTTGGGATGGTGTTCTTCGGCTTGCAAGCCTCCCCCTTTTTTCTCCAAACATAACGATGGTCATTATGGCCAAACAATTATATTTTTGTTTCATCAGACCAGAGGACATTTCTCCAAAAAGTACGACCTTTGTCCCCATGTGCAGTTGCAAACCGTAGTCTTATGGCGGTTTTGGAGCAGTGGCTTCTTCCTTGCTGAGCGGCCTTTCAGGTTATGACGATATAGGACTTGTTTTACTGTGGATATAGATACTTTTGTACCTGTTTCCTCCAGCTTCTTCACAAGGTCCTTTGCTGTTGTTCTGGGATTGATTTGCACTTTTCGCACCAAAGTACATTCATCTCTAGGAGACAGAACGTGTCTCCTTCCTGAGCGGTATGACGGCTGCGTGGTCCCGTGGTGTTTATACTTGCGTACTATTGCTTGTACAGATGAACGCGGCGTTTGGAAATTGCTCCCAAGGATGAACCTGACTTGTGGAGGTCTACAATTCTTTTTCTGAGATCTTGGCTGATTTCTTTAGATTTTCCCATGATGTCAAGCAACGAGGCACTGAGTTTGAAGGTAGGCCTTGAAATACATCCACAGGTACACCTCCTATTGACTCAAATGATGTCAATTAGCCTATCAGAAGCTTCTAAAGCCATGACATCATTTTCTGGTATTTTCCAAACTGTTTAAAGGCACAGTCAATTTAGTGTATGTAAACTTCTGACCCACTGGAATTGTGATACAGTGAATTATAAGTGAAATAATGTGTCTGGAAATTTTTTTTGGAAAAATTACTTGTGTCATGCACAAAGTAGATGTCCTAAACGACTTGCCAAATCTATAGTTTGTTAACAAGAAATTTGTGGAGTGGAAAAATGAGATTTAATGACTCCAACCTAAGTGTATGTAAACTTCTGACTTCAACTGTATTTGGCTAAGGTGTATGTAAACTTCCGACTTCAACTATATAGAACTGATACTGATCGTTATTGGGGTTGGATTGGTGTGGGGGGGGGTCCATGGATGGCTTTTGACCACTTTTTCAGATTACTCATGTCTTACTGATTGTTAGAAATATTTTGGTCCAAATAGGATATTAGGTACATTATTTTAACCCTATAAATCAATTAGCTGAATCTAATTATATTTAAATAAAATAATGCTTGCGGAATTCTTATCTTATCTATTTCTAACTACAGAAATTATTTCAGAACAATCTGAGATGGTGGGTGTCATGGTTTGCTGAAATGACATGGAACGACACTGGAGACAATCAAAACAACCTATCAAATATTTACAGTAGTCATATAATGTCAACATATGACACAATCTCTTTCATAGTGTTTTGACCATGAGCGAGACCTCTCTGTTGTCCACACAGCTTTTGCCCTCAGGAGTAGGATGACCTAAACTCTGAGGTAAGGTCCATTTTTGTGATATTCCCTCTATGGTTGGAGTCAGTATTCGCATAGGATGAGCTGATCCTAGATCTATACTCACTGGTGTCCTGAAAGTCCACATCATTGCCATTGAAAGCGTTCTTGAGGCGGTTGGTCATGATCTTGAGCTGCATGATCTGTTGGCGTATAGTCATGTCTGGCTTGGTGATGTCGATCTCTACCTCAGGGTTGTTGATCTGACTAGCCAGGCCGTCACCCATCACCTCTGGAAGGTACCTGGGAGACAAGGAGAGAGGATGCCTGGGGAGAACTCAAATACACACACATACTCACACATGCATGATCCACGCATGCAGAGGCACCCACACAAATATGTATGCATGCGAGCATGTACACACACATAGCATGCATGCACACACACAGATGTGGTTTAGGGGTCCTACCTGGCACGGGCCATGCCGTTCCAGCACTTGTCTGCTTGGGCCCTAGTGGCCACCCTGTCACTGCAGAGGGTGCTGGGTAACGAGACCCAGTAGGGCTGCATGTCCCTCAGCCTCCTCGACACATCAGACACCTGGGGGCGTTTATCAATGGAAAACGAAAAAAAGCATTTCTTATTGGACCAGTTCAGGTAAGCCCTCCCTGTTTCAGTCCCATTTCTTTAATTTGTTGCTTAATGAATACAACCTGTGTACTGGAAACAACTATCAAAAGCTATTCAATATCATGTTTGTTCAAGCATTCACGCTTTCTGCAAATAGCTTTTGTATGAGCAATAAACAAACAACAGTGTGTTCATTTTTGGAAGATAATGGTTGTTTCAATTTCCTGACATTTCATATTCATCTGACTCATTGCATTCTTGACTGTAGCATTGATATTTTTGCATTCTTCACAGAGTAAGAGTAAACACGACTAAACAGAAACCGTATCATATATATATATATATATATATGAGAGAGAGAGAGAGAGAACAGTAACACTGACCAGTTTCTCCAGCCTAGCCCCAGAAGTTGGGCTGTCCTCCACTGTATCCTTCCCCCTCCTCTTCACTTCCTCCAACCTGGTGCTGCTGGTTCCTCCCTCTCTCGGATTCCCACATGCCTGGAACACCTGAGAGAGGGGGAGTTAGAGGGAGGAAATGATTCAGTTGAGAGGCATTTATTTAGGTTCAAAAGCTACAACTCTTGAGACAATATGTAAAATAATACCTTCATTTTGGTATTTGGTATTTTATTAGGATCTCCATTAGCAGCTACTCTCCATGGGGTTTATATGAGTCTTGAGGATTTCAAACGAAATCTCTTGCCCAATCGGATCAACAACTACCACAAACCATACATTTATTCATCACATAATTCATAAACAACCGGTGTAGACTAACAGTGAAATGCTTACTTACGGACCCTTCACAACAATGCGGAGAGGGCCTCCGGAGAGGGCCTCCGGAGAGGCGCAGTGGTCTAAGGCACTACATTGCAGTGCTAGAGGTGTCACTACAGATCCGGGTCCGATCCCGGGCTGTGTCGCAGCCGGTCGCGACTGGGAGACCCATGACAACGATGAGACAGCCTATAGGGAGGAGGTCAGAGAAATGGCAGTGTGGTGCCAGGACAACAACCTCTCCCTCAATGTGAGCAAGACAAAGGAGCTGATCGTGGACAACAGGAAAAGGCGGGCCGAACAGGCACCCATTAACAACAACAGGGCTGAAGTGGAGCAGGTAGAGAGTTTCAAGTTCCTTGGTGTCCACATCACCAACAAACTATCATGGTCCAAACACACCAAGACAGTTGTGAAGAGGGCACAACATAACCTTTTCCCCCTCGGGAGACTGAAAAGATTTGGCATGGGTCCCCAGATCCTCAAAAAGTTCTACAGCTGCACCACCGAGAGCATCCTGACCGGATGCATCACCACCTGGTATGGCAAGTGCTCGGCATCTGACCGTAAGGCGCTACAGGGGGTAGTGCGTACGGCCCAGTACATCACTGGAGACAAGCTTCCTGCCATCCAGGACCTATGTAATAGGCGGTGTCAGAGGAAAGCCCATAAACTTGTTAGAGGCTCCAGTCACCCCCTATTTGTTTTGTACACTGCTGCTACTCGCTGTTTATTATCTATGCATAGTCACTTCACCCCTACCTACATGTACAAATTACCTCAACTAACCTGTACCCTGCACACTGACTCGGTACCGGTAACCCCTGTATATAGCCTCGTTATTGTTATTTTATTGTGTTACCTTTTATTATTTTTACTTAAGTTTATTTGGTAAATATTTTCTTAACTCTTCTTGAACTGCACTGTTGGTTAAGGGCTTGTAAGTAAGCATTTCACGGTTAGGTCTATTTGGCGCATGTGACAAATAAAGTTTGATTTCATTTGAGGTGGCACACAATTGGCCCAGCGTAGTCCGGGTTAGGGGAGGGTTTGGCCGGCTGGGATGTCCTTGTCCCTTCGAGCTCTAGTGAATCCTTGTGGCAGCCATTCGCATTCACGCTGACTTCGGTCGCCAGCCGTATGATGTTTCCACCGACACATTGGTGCAGATGGCTTAAGCGAGTAGTGTGTCAAGAAGCAGTGCGGCTTGACTGGGTCATGTATCAGAGGGCGCATGGCTCTCGACCTTCGCCTCTCCCAAGTCCGTACGGGAGGGACAAAATGGGACAAGATTATAAATCCTAATAGGGAGCGGCCGCAGTGTTCAGAGTTTTGGAGAGTCTGGCATGCCCAAAGTAAAATGCCTGGTACTCAGGCCCAGAAACTAGGATATGCACATAATTTGTGGTATTGGATAGATGTCTGTGAGTATAACAGAACTTATTTGGCAGGTAAAAACCAGAGAAAAATCCATCCGTAAAAATGTGATTCTGTGAAGTGACTCTTTTCCCATTGACTTGGTATTGAAAGGTGGGGGATCCAGCTCCCAGGTTGCAGTACCTATGGCTTCCACTAGATGTCAACAGTCTTTAGACAAGGTTTCATGCGTTTACCTTGAAAAATGAAGGACTAAGACAAGTTTTTCCAAGTGGACAAAGGAAGTCACTCATCTCTTTTTTCCTTTTCTATCGCCCAGGATATTATCTGTGTGAAATATTATCGTTTATATACATATTAGTGTACCTAAGGATCGATTAGAAACATTGTTTGAGTTGTTTGGACAAAGTTTCTAGGTATGTTTTTAACAGTTTCTATGTCTTCTATATTGGACGAGTGGGACGGTGGATTTCTGAACAAAACACTCCAACCAAACTGAGCTTTTAGAATATAAAGAGGGACTTTTTCGAACAAAAGGAACATTTATTGTGTTGCTGGGACCCTTCCGCTTGCCATCAGAAGAAGATCTTCAAAGGTAAGCAATTTGTTTTATCGCTTTTTCTGAGTTTTGTGACACCCGTGCTGGTTATGTTATTATGCTAATGCAGGAAAAATGCGGGGTGCTGTCCTCAGACAATCAAATGTTATGTTTTCACCGTAAAGCCTTTTTGAAATCTGACAACGCTGTGAGATTACCAAGATTCTAAGCTTTTGAAGTGTGCAACACTTGTATTTTCATGAATGTTTTATATTACTACTTCTGTAATTTGAATTTGGCGCTCTGCATTTTTCCGGATGTTGACGCAGGTGGGGCGTCTGTGACCCACTGCTCCCTAAGAAGGATTATAACTACTAATTGGATATCATGAAATTGGGGAGAAAAAGCGGTAAAATAAAAAATACGTGTATTTTTTAAAATTATAATATAAATAATAAAAACAATGCAGAGCGAAAGAAAATAGAGAAATAATAGAAAAGTAATAACACGTAATAATAAAAGTCATAAATACAGAATGAGTAATGATAACGTGGCTATATATATATATATATATATATATATATATATATATATTACAGGGTACCAGTACCGAGTTGATGTGCAGGGGTACGAGGTAATTGAGGTAGATACAGTATGTGTATATAACTAGGAATAAAGTATCTAGTCAACAGGATAGATAAACAGTAGCAGCAGCGTATGTGATGAGTGAAAAAAAGTTAAGTGCAAAAAGGATCAATGCAGATTTGGTTAACTATGTAACTAACTATTTAGCATTCTTGGGGGAAGAATATGTTCAGGGTCCTGTTGGTTCCAGTCTGTTACGGTGACCGTATTACCGCCACACTGGCAGTCACGAGTCATGATGGCAGTCAAATTCCAGCTTTGTCATTATATGGGGTATTGTGTGTAGATTTATGAGGGGAATAAAAATATATATCTATTTTGAAATAAGGCTGTAACGTAACAAAATGTGGAAAAAGTCAAGTGGTCTGAATACTTTCAGAATGCACTGTAGGTAACATATAGTAATTTAATATTCTAGGATCATTTCAATGCCAAGAACACAAACGTCCCATGCTCCTTCAGGCATACATTTACCTAGATGTTATGTATGAGACAAAGACACTACCATCTTGTTTAACCTGTTTTGGATAGCTCTGAGGTGTTGTAAGTATCTACCTCTCCTGCATGAATAACTTTTCTATAAAACAAGTAAACACACACACACACACCTGTTACACACAAACACACACACCTGCTACACACACACTTGTGCCCTGTTGTACCAACCTGAGGTAGAAGGTGCCCCTACTCACAGATCTGGAACATATTTGTCCAATTCCCAATTCTAACTGTTAACATTCAACTGTAACTCTGTGAAAAGCAATGAAACCACAGAAGCTGCATTAGCAGTAGTTGCATGTTGATACAGTATTAGTCTAAAACTAACTTCCTAAACCTGGTAGGACTAGGCCTATACATCATAGAAGACTGTCAATAATGGATCAAGTGAAGCTGATCTCAGGTCAGTTTCACTTTATGGTAAAATGTAGGATATCGGATCAAAGTAATCTGATCCTAGATCAGTACTTAAGGGGCAAAGCGTGTCTAGTGTGGCTAGTGTTGTGAAGTCTGGGTTGCCAGGTTGTGGCAGAGCTCTAGGCCAGCTTTGGCCTCGACACCAGCGCAGCACAGAGAAGCCTTTGTTCCCCAACACTATTTGCATACTTTTCCACTTTCACTAAACAAAAAATTAAGATTTCATGGCTCCTTACGCTTTTTAACGGGCACATAAAAGTGGTGCTCGTACACCACTAAAAGGAGAAGTTAATGGTTGGCTTTGAGGCTGTGTTATCAGTCCCTCTTCAGGGGCCTCATTTATAACAGTTGTGTACATTTCACACTATATAGCTGCACGCGCAATTTCTGAAAAGACTGCGCATGAAATATAAAATATTGAGATTTATAAACTAGGCGCACGCATGTTTCCCATTATAAATCAGACCCGTCCTGAAACTGTGTGCACATGAAAGAGCATTAAAACTATGCCTAACAGCAAATGATTGCATCTTGTTATTCTATTTACCAGGGGTTTTTTTGCGGGCGGGAATAAGCATGTCATCATATCCACCATTTGCACTAAATACTAGGCTACTTGCCTGCTTGCAATGCAATACTTCAAGCACTAGAAACTGTGCACATGCTTGGCCTAAAGTTTACGGGAAGCTAAGCACATTCCCATGTCAAGGTACGTTTTTATAAATGCCAACATTTGCGTGAGAACTGGCGCACGCACATTTTGGGGTATATCTTGTACATACGCACGATTTACAAATGGCCCCTGGTATGTGGAACATTATTACATTAAACCAGTACAGGGATCAACATCAGGTTCTGAATATGTATTATGAGCCCTGATCAACACTGTGTCAGCGATCGATAATAATACTTCAATGTGTGAACTGGCGGTAGCATATCTGTGTGTGTGTGTGCATGTGTGTGTGCGCGGCACGTTTGTTTGCGTGCATGTGTGCATGGGTAAGTACATCAGTATGTGTGCTTGTGTGTGCATGCATGCATGTGTGTGTGTGTGTGTGTGTGTGCTGACTGCTGTTCTGACCTTGTTGTTAAATGTGTCTATGTTGTCCATCATGGTGGTGATAGCCTCTGAGATGTGTGTGGGGAGAGAGAGGAACACCACATCCACACTGGACACACCCTCAAACCTGTTAGAGACCTGCAGCATGGCATCTGCAGAGAGAGAGAGAGGGGGATACAAGATTTTAAATGTGAATACATGCTTATACAGTGCCTTCAGAAAAGATTCATAGCCCTTGACTTATTTCACATTTTGTTGTGTTACAGCCTGAATTCAAAATGGATTAAATGTATTATTTTCTTCTCACCCATCTACCAACAATATCCCATAATGACAAAGTGAAAACATGTTTCAGAATTGTTTTGCAAATCTATTGAAAATGAACATAATTATTACATAAGTATTAAGACCGCTGATATGTTAGAATAACCAATTACAGCTGTGAGTCTTTCAATGGTAAGTTCGGAGAGCTTCACACGCCTGGATTGTACAATATTTGCACATTATTCTTCAAGCTCTGTCAAGTTGGTTGTTGGTCATTGCTAGACAGCCATTTTCAAGTCTTGCCATAGATTTTCAAGACGATTTAAGTCAAAACTGTAACATTCAATGTTTTCTTGGTAAGCAACTCCAGTGTATATTTGCCTAGTGTTTTAGGTTATTCTCAAACATAACGCTTTGTACTCAGGACATTAAGTTAATTTCTTTGAGTGGTTTTCTTCCTCTAAGGCAACTGAGTAAAGAAGGACATCTGTATCTTTGTAGTGACTGGGTGTATTGATACCCCATCCAAAGTGTAATTAATAACTTCACAATGCTTAAAGTGACATTCAATGTCTGCTTTTTTCCCCTCCATCTACCAATAGGTGCCCTTCTTTGGAAAACCTCCCTGGTCTTTGTGATTGAATCTGTGTTTGAAATTCACTGCACAACTGAGGGAACTTACAGATAATTGTATGTGTGGGGTACAGAGATGAGGTAGTCATTCAAAAATCATGAATTTTTTATTAATAAAAAAAAAAATCTAAAACCAGAATTTCATATTGACATTATGGGGTACTGTGTGTAGGCCAGTGACACAAAATATCACAGTGACACATTCAATTCAGGCTGTAACACAACAAAATGTGGAAAAAGTCAAAGGGTGTGAATACTTTCTGAAGTCACTGTAGGAATTAAAATGAAATTAGTGTGCAAATGTGTCTGTGTATGTGTGAAATTAGGGTGTGTTTGTATGTGTATCACCAGCCAAGTTCCTCCACTCCGTGTCCAGGTCGGCCTGGTTAGCGAGGCAGCCCTTCAGTACGTTGGCACAGTAGTTGGCACAGGGCCTGGCAGAGGCCACTCCACGGCAGTGGGGACAGTATATCATCTTCATGATGGCACGCATGCATTCTGGGCTCAGGGGCACCTGGGAGAGGAGATACAACAATATTATAGAGATACTATATGAGCCACATTACAATTCCCACCAAGTGGGTTAATCCTATTGGTGCGATGCGTAGGGTGCCTTTCACGCCAGCAACCTGGGTTTGCATCCCTGCCCCTCCATTTACTTCAATATCATATATCATAAATATATACAGTCAGGTCCCAAATTATTGGCCCTGCTTGATAAAGAGGAGCAAAAAATACTGTATAAAATAAATACACTGAACAAAAATAAACGCAACATGTAAAGAGTTGGTTCCATGTTTCATGAGCTGAAATAAAAGATCTCAGAAATGTTCCATACACACAAAAAGCTTATTTCTCTCAAATTTTGTGCACACATTTGTTTACAACCCTGTTAGTGAGCATTTGTCCTTGACATGCTGACTGCAGGAATGTCCACCAGAGCTGTTGCCAGAGAATTGCATTTTCATTTCTCTACTATAAGCCGCATCCAACGTTGTTTTAGAGAATGTGGCAGTACGTACAACCGGCCTCACAACCACAGACCACGTTTAACCAGTCCATCCCAGGATCTCCACATCCAGCTTCTTCACTTGCGGGAAGGTTTGAGATGAGCCACTCGGACAGCTGATGAAACTGTGTGTTTGCACAACCGAAGAATTTCACAAACTGTCAGGGAAGCTCATCCACGTGCTCGTCGTCCTCTCCAGGGTCTTGACCTGACTGCAGTTCGGCATCGTAACCGACTTTAATGGGCAAATGCTCACCTTCAATGGCCACTGGCACGCTGGTTAATAGTGCTCTTCATGGATGAATCCGTGGCATCGTATGGGTGAGCAGTTTGCAACGATGTGTACAGAGTGCCCCATGGCGGCAGTGGGGTTATGATATGGGCAGGCATAAGTTACAGACAACGAACACCATTGCATTTTATCAATGCCAATTTGAATGCACAGAGATACCGTGAAGAGATCCTGAAGCCCATTGTCGTGCCATTCATCCGCCGCCATCACCTCATGTTTCAGCATGATAATTCACGGCCCTATGTCACAAGGATCTGTACACAATTCCTGGAAGCTGAAAATGTCCCAGTTCTTCCATGGCCTGCATACTCACCAAACATGTCACCCATTGAGCATGTTTGGGATGCTCTGAATCGATGTGTACGACAGCGTGTTCCAGTTCCTGCCAATATCAAGCAACTTCGCACAGCCATTGAAGAGGAGTGGGACAACATTCCACAGGCCACAATCAGCTGTGTCATGCTGCATGAGGCAAATGGTTGTCATATCAGATACTGACTGGTTTTCTGATCCACGCCCCTAGCTTTTTTTTTAGGTATCTGTAACCAACAGATGTATATCTATATTCACAGTCATGTAAAATCCATGGATTAGGGCCTAATGAATTTATTTCAATTAACTGGTTTACATATATGAACTGTAACTGTAATTAAAATCTTTGAAATTGTTACATGTGGTGTTTATATTTTTGCTAAAATAATTGAAGATTATATAATTGTATACTAATACAATTGCTCAGAGAAAGACATTTTGTTTAATCTAAAAAAGAGAGGGGTCAAAATGATTGGCACCCCTGTATTCAAAATCCAGCACCCTCCCCTTGTGAGAATAATGACACTGAGCCTTTTTCTAAATTGAGATTGGAGAGATTGGAGAACACATTGGGAGGGATCTTGATATGAGAGCATTCTGTCAGGCTGTATCACGCAACAGCAAGGCTCTCCAGAGGGCTGTGCAGTCACCTCAACGCATCACCAGGAGCACACTGCCTGCCCTCCAGGACAACTACAGCACCCAGCATCACAGGAAGGCCAAGAAGATCATCAAGGACCTCAGCCACCCGAGCCACAGCCTTTTCACCCTGCTATCATCCAGAAGGCGAGGTCAGTTGCATCAAAGCTGGGACCGAGAGACTGAAAAACAGACTGTTAAATAGCCATCATTAGCCGGCCTCTACCCAGTACCCTGCCCTGAACTTAGTCACTGTCACTAGCCGGCCACCACCCGGTTACTCATCCCTGCACCTTAGAGGCTGCTACCCTATGTACATAGACATGGGACATTGCTCACTTTAATAATGGAACACTGGTCATTTTAATAATATTGACATACTGTTTTACCCATATATATTTAAGCAATAAGGCATGAGGGGGTGTGGTAAATGGCCAATATACCACAGCCAGGGTCTGTTCTTATGCACGACGCAACGCAGAGTGCCTAGATACTTCCCTTTGCCGTGGTATATTGACCATATACCACAAACCCCTGAGGTGCCTTACTGCTATTCTAAACTAGTTGCCAACGTATTTAGAGCAGTAAAAATACATGTTTTTATACCCATGGTATACGGTCTGATATACCACAGCTGTCAGCCAATCAGCATTCAGGGCTTGAACGACCCAGTTTATAATTGTATTTATACTCTGGACTCCAAGATTGCTCGTCCTAATATTTCTATATTTCTTAAATCCATTCTTTTACTTTTAGATTTGTGTGTATTGTTGTATATTGTTAGATATTAATGCACTGTTGGAGCATTAATACGTGTTCCACAAGTATTTCGCTACACCCGCAATAACATCTGCTAAACATGTGTATGCGACCAATAAAATGTAATTTGATATTTTTTGTCTGCGGTTATGGACTGCCCTCTTCAATTAAAACCACAGGTTTTCAAACAGGTTCAAGTCCAGAGACTGAACCTTGCGGTCGTCCTCAACCGCAAGGCTCTCCAGATGGTGGTGCAGTCAGCCCAACGCATCACCAGGAGCACACTGCCTGCCCTCCAGGACACCTACAGCACCCAGCATCACAGGAAGGCCAAGAAGATCATCAAGGACCTCAGACACCCGAGCCACAGCCTTTTCACCCCGCTATCATCCAGAAGGTGAGGTCAGTACAGGTGCATCAAAGCTGGGACCGAGAGACTGAAAAACAGCTTTGAGGCCAGCAGACTGTTAAATAGCCAACATTAGCAGGCCTCCACCCAGTACCCTGCTCAGAACTTAGTCACTGTCACTAGCCGGCTACCACCCGGTTACTTATCCCTGCACCTTATAGGCTGCTGCCCTATGTACATAGACATGGGACATTGGTCACTTAAGTAATGGAACACTGGTCATTTTAATAATGTTTACATACTGCTTTACCCATATACTGTATATTTATATTTAAACTCCGGACTCATTGCTCGTCCTAATATTTCTGTATTTCTTAATTCCATTCTTTTACTTTTAGATTTGTGTGTATTGTTGTATATTGTTAGATATTAATGCACTGTTGGAGCTAGGAACACAAGTATTTCGTTATACCCGCAATAACATCTGCTAAACATGTGTATGCGACCAATAAAATGTAATTTGATATCTTTTGTCTGCGGTTATGGACTGCCCTCTTCAATTAAAACCACAGGTTTTCAAACAGGTTCAAGTCCAGAGACTGAGATGGCCATTGCAAAATGTGGATTTTGTGGTCAATTAACCATTTCTTTGTGTATTTTCATGTGTGCTTGGCATTATTGTCTTGCTGGGTGATTCACTCAGCAATCAGGTTTTGGCCCAAAGTTTCCTGTAAAGTGCATGATGCCATTGACCTCAACAAGGGCCCCAGGATCAGTGGAAGGAAAATAGCCCTGTAACATCAGATATCCACCACCATATTTTACAGTAGGTATCAGGTACTTTTCGGCATATGCTTCCATTTTGCAATGTCAATCCCACCATTGCTGTGTGTGGCCAAAGAGCTCCTTTGAATGTGTGAGTTTCCTTGGTGGTGGGCGAACAAACAAGACACACAGAATACAGCGGGAGGTCACTTCCCATGGCCATTCTTTTACGCTAGCGCCACGCTTTTAGATTTTATTCTGCCCGGTTACCGTGGAAACCAATCGTCTGAAAGAATTTGCTTTGTGTCCACGACAAGGTCCATGACACCGCCGTCTGCGCTTTTCTCCGATCCCTCCATCCTTCTTCTCCTCTTCCTTCTCTTTCTCTCTCTATCCCACTGGGTTGTTCCCTCAGGAAAGGGCCTTGATCCGTTAAAACTGGAACTGGGTTAATACCAGTACACCCTGCTCGCAAGAGACCCCCTGCTACGCATACGAAACTACAGTATAAGTGTGTGTGTGTGTGTGTGTGTGGTGTGTGTGAGAGACTGAGGGCTCAGCTCGGTATACAACACTCCTCTAAACCAAACTGGGGCAGTCTGATGCTTTTCCTGGAATCTTCAACCTTTGTCATACCAAAGTCAGACAAAGCCTAGTTAGCAGAAATACAGTCAAAGACAAAAGAACACGGTACATGAAATAGTGTCCATCTATCGTTATGACTCTACAGCACGCCCTGTGTCCACCCTCCTCTCCTCCTTTACTCCTTCTCTCCTCCCCTTCTCCTCTGCCTAATGCTCCACTTGATAGGCAAGAGAATAAGTCAGACAATCAATGTTTTGATGAGAGAGAGAGAGAGAGAGAGAGAGAGAGAGAGAGAGAGAGAGAGAGAGAGAGAGAGAGAGAGAGAGAGAGAGAGAGAGAGAGAGAGAGAGAGATTTTTTTTTTTTTTATCCTTTATTTTACCAGACAAGTTGACTGAGAACACGTTCTCATTTACAGCAACGACCTGGGGAATAGTTACAGGGGAGAGGAGGGGATGAATGAGCCAATTGTAAGCTGGGGATGATTAGGTGACCATGATGGTATGAGGGACAGCTTGGGAATATAGCAAGGACACCGGGGTTAACACCTCTACTCTTACGATAAGTGCCATGGGATCTTTAATGACCTCAGAGAGTCAGGACACCCGTTTAACGTCCCATCCGAAAGACGGCACCCTACACAGGGCAATGTCCCCAATCACTGCCCTGGGGCATTGGGATATTTTTTTAGACCTGAGGAAAGAGTGCCTCCTACTGGCCCTCCAAAACCACTTCCAGCAGCATCTGGTCTCCCATCCAGGGACTGACCAGGACCAACCTGGAGGGAGAGAGAGAGAGGAGAGAGAGAGAGAGAGAGAGAGAGAGAGAGAGAGAGAGAGAGAGAGAGAGAGAGAGAGAGAGAGAGAGAGAGAGAGAGAGAGAGAGAGAGAGAGTGGAGAGAGAGAGAGAGTGGAGAGAGAGAGAGAGTGGAGAGAGAGAGACGGGAGAGAGAGACTTCGACTTTTTGTCTTTCTTTAATGAAACATTCTCATTTCATTAAAATCTCCCCACCCCCTTAAAACAAAACACCAAAACATATCCTGTACTGCAGTACTGCATACATGTACCATACTCACCATGCCCTCTACACCACGGTACAAAAACAACATCACAATACCAAAATCTCACCACTTCTACAACCGTATATCCAACCCATCTTCCACAGCTGTATTGACAGCTCCCCCAACACACCATATCTCCTGAAACATCTCCACACTTTTTATCATTATATACAGTGGGGCAAAAAAGTATTTAGTCAGCCACCAATTGTGCAAGTTCTCCAACTTTAAAAAGATGAGAGAGGCCTGTAATTTTCATCATAGGTACACTTCAACTATGACAGACAAAATGAGAAAAAGAAATCCAGAAAATCACATTGTAGGATTTTTTATTTATTTATTTGCAAATTATGGTGGAAAATAAGTATTTGGTCAATAACAAAAGTTTATCTCAATACTTTGTTATATACCCTTTGTTGGCAATGACAGAGGTCAAACGTTTTCTGTAAGTCTTCACAAGGTTTTCACACACTGTTGCTGGTATTTTGGCCCATTCCTCCATGCAGATCTCCTCTAGAGCAGTGATGTTTTGGGGCTGTCGCTGGGCAACACGGACTTTCAACTCCCTCCAAAGATTTTCTATGAGGTTGAGATCTGGAGACTGGCTAGGCCACTCCAGGACCTTGAAATGCTTCTTACGAAGCCACTCCTTCGTTGCCCAGGCGGTGTGTTTGGGATCATTGTCATGCTGAAAGACCCAGCCACGTTTCATCTTCAATGCCCTTGCTGATGGAAGGAGGTTTTCACTCAAAATCTCACGATACATGGCCCCATTCATTCTTTCCTTTACATGGATCAGTCGTCCTGGTCCCTTTGCAGAAAAACAGCCCCAAAGCATGATGTTTCCACCCCCATGCTTCACAGTAGGTATGGTGTTCTTTGGATGCAACTCAGCATTCTTTGTCCTCCAAACACGACGAGTTGAGTTTTTACCAAAAAGTTATATTTTGGTTTCATCTGACCATATGACATTATCCCAATCCTCATCTGGATCATCCAAATGCTCTCTAGCAAACTTCAGACGGGCCTGAACATGTACTGGCTTAAGCAGGGGGACACGTCTGGCACTGCAGGATTTGAGTCCCTGGCGGCGAGTGTGTTACTGATGGTAGGCTTTGTTACTTTGGTCCCAGCTCTCTGCAGGTCATTCACTAGGTCCCCGTGTGGTTCTGGGATTTTTGCTCCCGTTCTTGTGATCATTTTGACCCACGGGTGAGATCTTGCGTGGAGCCCCAGATCGAGGAAGATTATCAGTGGTCTTGTATGTCTTCCATTTCCTAATAATTGCTCCCACAGTTGATTTCTTCAAACCAAGCTGCTTACCTATTGCAGATTCAGTCTTCCCAACCTGGTGCAGGTCTACAATTTTGTTTCTGGTGTCCTTTGACAGCTCTTTGGTCTTGGCCATAGTGGAGTTTGGAGTGTGACTGTTTGAGGTTGTGGACAGGTGTCTTTTATACTGATAACAAGTTCAAACAGGTGCCATTAATACAGGTAACGAGTGGAGGACAGAGGAGCCTCTTAAAGAAGAAGTTACAGGTCTGTGAGAGCCAGAAATCTTGCTTGTTTGTATGTGACCAAATACTTATTTTCCACCATAATTTGCAAATAAATTCATTAAAAATCCTACAATGTGATTTTCTGGATTTTTTTTCCTCATTTTGTCTGTCATAGTTGAAGTGTACCTATGATGAAAATTACAGGCCTCTCTCATCTTTTTAAGTGAGAGAACTTGCACAATTGGTGGCTGACTAAATACTTTTTTGCCCCACTGTAACTCAAATTCCACCCTAAGGCACGCAGAGACCATCGAATTAAATAATAGTAAAGGGTCTGTTATCCCACCACCTTTGACCCTGTTCCTCCTTGTTAGCCAAATAGCCAACTTTGCCTGAGCAAAGGAACAACACCTGTACTTTTTTTTGTTTTACATATTCACCCAACACACTCCTCTTTCCCGCTTCTCTGGCACCATTTATATTAAGCGAGCCTACCCAAAGAGTCTCCATAAGAAATGGGAGAAAAGCCAGCAAATAAAGAGACCACTAGCAAAGCTCAAAAAGCCCCAGTGCCAGAAATAAACTATTCATCTAAACAGCGCCTGGTAGACCTTTACGCACGGTTGTGACCCACTTTCTCAACCTAAACCGTTTCCTGGGTTAGAGGACAACATGCCCCTCATTTTTCATAGTATGTTGTACTGATCTTACAAACCTCAGATCAGAAAAAAAAGACCTCACCATGTACTTTGACCCCTCTGCTTGACTGGCTGTCAGCTCCGGACCCATTGAGGAAGTGTTCCTGCAGACTCACCTTCCTCCTCCTCATCTCCATCTCCCACCCTGACCACCTGCCCTTCCTTTCTGGTCAGGGCCTATCCCCAGCACCAGGCAAAGGTTCCTTGGTGCCTTTGACCCCTCCCCAGTCTCTTACACTTCCTTACTATACTCTCCTCATCCACTAGCATAACCTGACTAGACCCAGCCTCATCTACACCACCATCCATAACCTGACTAGGCCCAGCCTCATCTACACCACCATCCATAACCTGACTAGACCCAGCCTCATCTACACCACCATCCATAGCATGACTAGGCACAGCCTCATCTACACCACCATCCATAACTTGACTAGACCCAGCCTCATCTATACCACCATCCATAGCATGACTAGGCCCAGCCTCATCTACACCACCATCCATAACCTGACTAGACCCAGCCTCATCTACACCACCATACATATCATGACTAGGCCCAGCCTCATCTACACCACCATCCATAACCTAACTAGGCCCAGCCTCATCTACACCACCATCCATAGCATGACTAGGCACAGCCTCATCTACACCACCATCCATAGCATGACTAGGCCCAACCTCATCTACACCACCATCCATAACATGACTAGACACAGCCTCAGCTACACCACCCTCCATAGCATGACTAGGCCCAGCCTCATCTACACCACCATCCATAACATTAGACCCAGCCTCAGCTACACCATCCTCCATAGCATGACTAGGCCCAGCCTCATCTACACCACCATCCATAACATTAGACCCAGCCTCAGCTACACCATCCTCCATAGCATGACTAGGCCCAGCCTCATCTACACCACCATCTGTAGCCTGACTAGACCCAGCCTCAGCTACACCACCCTCCATAGCATGACTAGGCCCAGCCTCAGCTACCCCACCATCTCTAGCCTGACTAGGCCCAGCCTCATCTACACACCATCCCTGGCATGACGAGGCCCAGCCTCTGCTGCCTGCGTCTCATTGCCCCCTGCACATTGACCTCGATTTCCCCCACTGGCGCTTGTACCCTCACCTTGTCTACGGCCTTTATGTGGGTACGCAGCGCTCTTATGCCCCAAATCCCCACACTCAAAACACCGTAGACTATCTGTGCTGGCAAACCCTGCATAGAACCCCTCCCCATGCCTCACTTTAAAATGCAAATTTTGCTGTTGCTCTTTGTTATTCAGAAACATGAACACTTGCCTCCAGAACGAAACAACATGCTTAACGGCATCTGTCTGAAAACCTGCAGACAGTGCACCACTAGCAAACTTACCAAAACGTCTCAGCTTTTCCTGATTTGGTCATCCGTAATAAACGTAGGCAAATGTGCAACTACCACCATGGTCGAAGGGGTAGAAAGAGGAGAAATTGGCACCAATACACCCCTTACAAATATTCCACTAGCAATGAGCATACCCACCAAATTTGCTCTTTTCATGAAGACAACAAAAGCTTTGTTCATTCTGGAAGCGGAATGTATAAATTCAGCTCCTACCTGTTCACTGACTGCGAGCAGAACCATCACCACCTTATCTCCATTCTCAGAAACACACCTGAATCCTCCGCGCTAGCCATCGAGCACACCACACCTTCCAAACCCCTGGAAACTCAATTCTGTCCTCTTCCTCCCTAACTTTGAAAAGATCAGTAAGTACCGCTAAAACAAACAGTGCATTAACCCTCCACCAAAGAAAATAAGTTAGGACAGAGCCCTCCACACCAAACACTCAAACTCCAAAAACTCCCAGCATGCACTGCAAGAGAGAGAGAGAGAGAGAGAGAGAGAGAGAGAGAGAGAGAGAGAGGGACCCTGATGGACGTCACCCTCAACCGTAGCCCCAGGAGCAACAGAGCAACGGACACCCCGCCCAGACCAGGGAGACACCCTCCCAGAACCCCTCCTGAAGGACCACCGAGAGAACCCATGCCAAGAGGACCTATACCCAGACCACAGCATCACTAGCCACACCCCAACCAGCTAAGACCACCCCAAGCAAACACTGGCCACACAAAAACAAAACTAGACACTATGGAACACAACCTTTTACTATCTCATCCTGTAATATACAAGGTCTGAGGTCATCTGCCTTTGGCCTAAAGAGCAGGAACCCAGACTTCATCAAAGAAATTGGAAATACAGACATTGTCATCCTACAAGAAACATGGTATAAAGGAGACGGACCCCCTGCACTCTAGGTTACAGAAAGCTGGTAGTCCCATCCACCAAACTACCAGGTGTGAAAAAGGGAAGAGACTCTGGGGGTATGCTAACTTGGTATAAAGCAGACCTAACCCACTCAATTAAATTAGTCAAAACAGGAAAAATGTCATTTGGCTAGAAATTCATAAGGAAATTATCTCAATACAGAAAAATTTCCTCATGTGTGCTACCTAAATCCACATACTTTAACAATGACAGCTTCTCCTTCCTAGATGGGGAGATCAACAATTTCCAGGGACATGTACTAGTCTGTGGCAACCTAAATGCCAGAACTGGACAAGCACCTGACACCCTCAGCACACAGGGGGACAATCACCTACCTGGAGGTGACAGCATTCCCTCCCCCATATGCCCCCCTAGACACAACTATGACAACATAACCAACAAAAACGAGTCACAACTCCTGCAACTCTGTCGGATGTTGGGTATGTACATAGTCAATGGTAGGCTTCGAGGGGACTCCTATGGTGTTGCACAAATAGCTCATCTATTGGCAGTAGTACTGTAGACTACTAAATCACTGACCTCAACCCAGAGTCTCTTAGAGTGTTCACAGTCAGTCCACTGACACCCCTATCAGATCACAGCAAATCCCACTCTACTTGAACAGAGCTTTGCTCAATCACGAGGCATCAAAACTGAAGGAACTGAATAATATTAAGAAATGCTATAGATGGAAGGAAACTAGTGTGGAGATCTACCAAAAAACTATTAGGCAACAACAAATGCAATCCCTTCTAGACAATTTCCTGGACAACATGTTTCACTGTAATAGTGAAGGTGTAAACTTGGCAGTAGAAACCTAAACAGTATATTTGACCTCTCAGCTTCCTCGGCCTAGTCATGCTATGGAAAAAGAAGTAACAGCACGTCAGAAATCAGCTCAATGTAATTGAAGAATCCATAGAATCTAACCACTTCTGGGAAAATTGGAAAGTTCTAAACAAACAACAACACAAAGAGTTGTCTATCAAAACTGATTTTTATGGCTAAACTACTTCTCCAATTGTTTTGGCTCTGTAACAAAGAACAAACAGCAAAAACATACACATGATCAAATACAAATCTTAGAATCAACTATTAAAGACTACCAGAACCCACTGGATTCTCCAATTACATTGAATGAACTACCGGACAAAAAACAAACCCTCCAACACAAAAAGGCCTGTGGTGTTGATGGTATCCTTAAATGAAATGATCAAATATACAGACCACAAATTCCAATTGGCTATTCTTAAACTCTTTAACATTATCCTCAGCTCTGACATCTTCCCCAATATTTGGAACCAAGGACTGATCACCCCAATCCACAAAAGTGGAGACAAATTTGACCCCAATAACTACCGTGGGATATGAGTCAACAGCAACCTTGGAAAAATCCTCCGCATTATCATTAACAGCAGATTCGTACATTTCCTCAGCGAAAACAATGTACTGAGCAAATGTCAAATTGGCTTTTTACCACATTACCGTACGACAGACCATGTATTCACCCTACACACCCTAACAAATTCCATCTAGAAAACGTTGCCCTAGAGCACACAAAAAAACAATACATACCTCGGCCTAAACATCAGCTCCACAGATGATTTCCACAAAGCTGTGACCTATCTGAGAACAAGGCAAGAAAGGCCTTTTATGCCATCAAAAGGAACATAAAATTCAACATTATTCTGGCTAAAAATACTTGAAATAGTTATAGAACCCATTGCCCTTTATGGTTGTGAGGTCTGGGGTCCGCTCACCATCCAAGAATTCACAAAATGGGACAAACACCAAATTGAGACTCTGCATGCAGAATTCTGCAAAAATATCCTCAGTGTAGAACTTAAAACACCAAATAATGCATGCAGAGCAGAATTAGGCCAATACCCGCTAATTATCAAAATCCAGAAAAGAGCTGTTCAATTCAACAACCACCTAAAAGGAAGCAATTCCCAAACCTTCCATAACTAAGCCATCACCTACAGAGAAATACACCTTGAGAAGAGCCACCTAAGCAAACTCCTATATCTATTGGGTGAAATACCACAGTGTGCAATCACAGCAGCAATATTTGTGACCTGTTGCGACGAGAAAAGGGCAACCAGTGAAGAACAACCTATTTATTTGATTTATTTTCCCTTTTATACTTTAACTAGTTGCACTTCAAACATAAACATAATATGACATTTGAAATGTCTTTATTCTTTTGGAACTTTTGTTTACTGTAAAAAAAAATATTGAATTGAGAGAAAGACAGGGGAGAGAGAGAAAGAAAGTTCGAGAGAGAGGTGGGGGGTGGCGGGAGAGAGAACCCTATTCCCAGAACCTGTCTGTATATAGAAGCTCCTGTCACTGGGATATGAAGTCAGCTCACAGTGGTAAGAGTAATTCATGCATATAGTAGTGCTACTGTCATGGTGGTATGAAACACCCACACACGTAATATGGGCAAATGTTTGCATGAGCATGCGCACACACATACACACACACAGCACTCTTGCTCTTAATTCACTACACTCCAAATGTTACCTAGTGTCAGAACAGTGTGTTTAACTAGTACCTTCAGAAAGTATTCACACCCCTTGACTTTTTCCACATTTTGTTGTGTTACAGCCTGAATTTAAAATGGATTCAAACTGGAATTATGTTTGTTTTTATTCATACAAATTAATACAAAATGAAAAAATGAAATTTCTCGAGTCAGTAATCAAGTATTCAACCCCTTTCTTATGGCAAGCCTAAATAAGCTCTGGAGTAAAAAAAAAAGTCACATAATAGGTTGCATGGACTCACTCTGTGTGAATTAGTGTTTAACTAGATGTTTGTACCCCAAATGGGTTTCCACGGGCGAGCAGCCGCACACATGCCTAAGATCACCATGTGCAATGCCAAGCGGCTGGAGTGGTGTAAAGCTTGCTACCATTAGACTCAGGAGCAGTGAAAACACTTTCTCTGGAGTGATGATTAACGCTTCACCATCTGGCAGTCCTACGGACGAATCTGGGTTTGGCGGATGCCAGGAGAACGCTACCTGTCCTAATGCATAGTGCCAACAGTAAAGTTTGGTGGAGGAGGAATAATGGTCTAGGGCTGTTTTTCATGGTTCGGGCTAGGCCCCTTAGTTCCAGTGAAGGGAAATCTTAACGCTACAGAATACAATGACATTCGAGACAATTCTGTGCTTTCAACTTTTTGGCAACAGTTTGGGGAAGGTCCTTTCCTGTTTCAGCATGACAATGCCCCCGTGCCCAAATCGAGGTCCATACATAAATGGTTTGTCGAGATCTGTGTGGAAGACTAGTGTGGAAGAACTTGACTGGCCTGCACAAAGCCCTGATCTCAACCCCATCGAACACCTTTGGGATGAATTGGAACTCCGACTGCGAGCCAGGCCTAATTGCCTAACATCATTGCCCAATCTCACTAATGCTCGTGGCAGAATGGGAGCAAGTACCCGCAGCAATGTTCCAACATCTGTCTATAGAATGGAGAGATGATGTTGTCTATAGAATGGAGAGATGATGTTGTCTATAGATTGGAGAGATGATGTTGTCTATAGAATGAAGAAATTATGTTGTCTATAGATTGGAGAGATGATGTTGTCTATAGAATGAAGAGATGATGTTGTCTATAGAATGCAGAGATGATGATGTTGTCTATAGAATGGAGAGATGATGTTGTCTATAGAATGGAGAGATGATGATGTTGTCTATAGAATGGAGAGAGTGTCCCGGTAAACTGGTGATGATTTTGGAAGGTAGGGAATACCACAGGGAAGAGAGAGCTATATAACTTTTTGTTGTTGCATAAATAGGCCTCTTGCTTGATCTCTCTCTCTCTCTCTCTCTCTCTCTCTCTCTCTCTCTCTCTCTCTCTCTCTCTCTCTCTCTCTCTCTCTCTCTCTCATCCCTTATCTCTTTTCTTTGCCATTACTAGTCCTATATCATAGTTCTATATCATAGTGCTATATCCTAGTCCTATATCCTAGTGCTTTATCCTACTCCTATATCCCACTTCTATATCCTAGTCCTATATCCTAGTCCCATTACTAGTCCTATATCCTACTCCTATATCCTAGTGCTTTATCCTACTCCTATATCCTAGTCCTATTACTAGTCCTATATCATAGTCCTATTACTAGTCCTATATCCTAGTCCTATTACTTGTCCTATATCCAGGTTCTATATCCTAGTTCTATATCCTAGACCTGTTACTAGTCCCATTACGAGTCCTATATCCTAGTCCTATTACTAGTCCTATATCCTAGTCCTATTACTAGTCCGATGTCCTAATCCTATTACTAGTCCCATATCATAGTGCTATATCCTAGTCCTATATCCTAGTGCTTTATCCTACTCCTATATCCCACTTCTATATCCTAGTCCTATATCCTAGTCCCATTACTAGTCCTATATCCTACTCCTATATCCTAGTGCTTTATCCTACTCCTATATCCTAGTCCTATTACTAGTCCTATATCCTAGTCCTATTACTAGTCCTATATCCTAGTCCTATTACTAGTCCTATATCCAGGTTCTATATCCTAGTTCTATATCCTAGACCTGTTACTAGTCCCATTACGAGTCCTATATCCTAGTCCTATTACTAGTCCTATATCCTAGTCCTATTACTAGTCCGATGTCCTAATCCTATTACTAGTCCCATATCATAGTGCTATATCCTAGTGCTTTATCCTACTCCTATATCCCACTCCTATATACTAGTCCTATATCCTAGTCCCATTACTAGTCTTATATCCTAGTCCTATATCCTAGTCCTATATCCTAGTCCTATTACTAGTCCTATATCCTAGTCCTATATCCTAGTCCTATATCCTAGACCTGTTACTAGTCACATTACGAGTCCTATATCCTAGTCCTATTACTAGTCCTATATCCTAGTCCTATTACTAGTCCGATGTCCTAATCCTATTACTAGTCACATATCCTAGTCCTATATCCTAGTCATATTACTAGTTCCAGATCCTAGTTCTATATCCTAGTCCTATTACAAGTCCTATATCCTAGTCCAAATAGTCTGGGTAGCCATTTGATTAGCTGTTCAGGAGTCTTATGGCTTGGGGGTAGAAGCTATTTTACCTAGACTTGGCACTCCGGTACCGCTTGCCATGAGGTAGCAGAGAGAACAGTCTATGACTAGGGTGGCTGGAGTCTTTGACAATTTTTAGGTCCTTCCTCTGACCGCCTGGTACAGAGGTCCTGGATGTCAGGAAGTGTCAGGGTAGTGTGTGTAGCTGGTGCGTGTCAATCACACACACAGACATGGGGGAAACCAGAGGGCTAAATACATGACAAGTAATGAGGGAATGACAACCAGGTGTGTGGGGAAACAAGACAAAACAAATGGAAAATGAAAAGTGGATCGGTGATGGCTAGAAGACCGGTGACGTCGACCGCCGAACACCACCCGAACAAGGATAGGCACCGACTTCGGGGGAAGTCGTGACAGTACCCCCCTCCCTTGACGCGCGGCTCCAGCAGCGCGCCGACACCGGCCTCGGGGCCGACCCGCAGGGCGAGGCACAGGGCGTTCCGGACGGAGACGGTGGAACTCCCGCAGCATAGACGGATCCAAAACGTCCTCCACCGGAACCCAGCATCTCTCCTCCGGACCGTACCCCTCCCACTCCACGAGGTACTGAAGGCCCCTCTTCCGATGCCTCGAATCCAGTATGGAGCGGACTGAATACGCCGGGGCCCCCTCGATGTCCAGAGGGGGTGGAGGAACTTCCCGCACCTCAGACTCCTGGAGTGGACCAGCCACCACCGGCTTGAGGAGAGACACAACAAGGGGTTAATAATCGGGGGGAATCTGTAACCGGTAACTGACCTCGTTCAGTCTCCTCAGGACTTTAAATGGCCCCACAAACCGCGGGCCCAGCTTCCGGCAGGGCAGGCCGGAGGGGCAGGTTTCGGGTCGAGAGCCAGTGCGGTGACGGTCTGCGCTGATTTTCTGGCACAGCACGGCCCGCTGGAGGTGAACATGAGCGGCGTCCCATGCTTAGGAGCCTTACACTGGGTGCACACAGAGCAGGAGGACACATAAACCCTCACGTCCTTAGCCAAAGTGGGACACCAGTACTTCCCACTTAGACAGCGCACCGTCCGACCGATGCCTGGATGACCAGAGGAGGGTTATGTGTGGGCCCAATAGATCAGCAGGTCACGGACAGCAAACGGAATGTACAGATGCCCAGCTGGACACTGGAGGGGAGTGGGCTCTGCACGTAACTCCCGCTCAATGTCCACGTCCAGCTCCCACACTACTGGTGCCACCAGACAGGAGGCCGGGAGTATGGGGGTGGGATCCATGGACCGCTCCTCTGTGTCATACATCCGAGACAGTGCGTCTACCTTAGCGTTCTGGGAGCCTGGTCTGTAAGACAGGGTGAAAAAACGGGTGAAAAACATGGCCCACCTTGCCTGGCGAGGGTTCAGTCTCCTCGCGGCCCGGATGTACTCCAGATTGCGGTGGTCAGTCCAGATGAGAAAAGGGTGTTTAGCCCCCTCAATCCATGTCTCCACGCCTTCAAAGCCTTGACGACAGCCAACAGCTCCCGGTCCCCCACGTCATAGTTTCGCTCCGCCGGGCTGAGCTTCTTCGAGAAGAAGGCACAGGGGTGGAGCTTCGGTGGCGTAAACGAGCGCTGAGAGAGCACGGCTCCTATCCCAGCCTCGGACGCGTCCACCTCCACTATGAACGCCAAAGAGGGATCCGGATGAGCCAGCACGGGAGTCGAGGTAAACAGAGCCCTCAGGTGACCAAAAAACCTGTCCGCCGACCACTGCAACCTCACCGGTACCCCCTTCAGCAGTGAGGTAATGGGAGCCGCTACCTGACCAAAACCCCGAATAAACCCCCAGTAGTAATTGGCAAACCTTAGAAACCGCTGCACCTCCTTTACCATGGTGGGAGTCAGCCAATTACGCACGGCTGAAATGTGGTCACTCATCTGGGAAGTGCGGCGTCTACCATGAGGTTTATCGCACAATCCCCCCGTCGATGGGGTGGTAACTGAGTCACCTTTTTCTTACAGAAGGCGAGAGCCAAATCGGGGGAATGCACACGGTGGAGACCTGGTCTGGACTTTCCCCCTAAACACCTCCCCGAGCACTCTCACGACCACCCTGTGAGAGCCCTCCATTGCCACAAAACAGTGGGTTCATGACAAGCTAACAAGGGTAGGCCTAGTACCACGGGAAACGCAGGAGAGTCAATGAGAAGGAAGCTGATTCTCTCCTTGTGACCCCCCTGCGTCACCACTAGTCCTATATCCTAGTCCTATTACTCATCCTATATCCTAGTCCTATATCCTAGTCCTATTACTCGTCCTATATCCTAGTCCTATATCCTAGTCCTATATCCTAGTCCTATATCCTAGTCCTATTACTCGTCCTATATCCTAGTCCTATATCCTAGTCCTATATCCTAGTCCTATTACTAGTCCTATATCCTAGTCCTATATTACCAGTCCTATACTATTTCTATTACTTGTCCTATATCCTAGTCCTATATCCTATATCCTAGTCCTATTACTAGTCATATTACTAGTCCTATTACTAGTCATATTACTAGTTATATTACTAGTCCTATGTCCTAGTCATATTACTAGTCTTATTACTAGTCCTATATCCTAGTCCTGTTACTAGTCATATTACTAGTCCTATACGAGTTCTATTACTAGTCCTATATCCTAGTCCTATATCCTATATCCTAGTCCTATTAATATTCCAATATCCTAGTCCTATATCCTAGTCCTATATCCTAGTCATATATCCTAGTCCTATTACTAGTCCTATTACTAGTTATATTACTAGTCCTATGTCCAAGTCATATTACTAGTCCTATGTCCAAGTCATATTACTAATCCTATATCCTAGTCCTGTTACTAGTCATATTACTAGTCCTATTACTAGTCCTATATCCTAGTCATATTACTAGTCCTATATCCTAGTCCTATATCCTATATCCTAGTCCTATTACTAGTCATATTACTAGTCCTATTACTAGTCATATTACTAGTTATATTACTAGTCCTATGTCCTAGTCATATTACTAGTCTTATTACTAGTCCTATATCCTAGTCCTGTTACTAGTCATATTACTAGTCCTATACGAGTTCTATTACTAGTCCTATATCCTAGTCCTATATCCTATATCCTAGTCCTATTAATATTCCAATATCCTAGTCCTATATCCTAGTCCTATATCCTAGTCATATATCCTAGTCCTATTACTAGTCCTATTACTAGTTATATTACTAGTCCTATGTCCTAGTCATATTACTAATCCTATATCCTAGTCCTATTACTAGTCCTATATCCTAGTCTTATTACTAGTCCTATATCCTAGTCCTATATCCTAGTCCTATATCCTATATCCTAGTCCTATTACTAGTCATATTACTAGTCCTATTACTAGTCATATTACTAGTTATATTACTAGTCCTATGTCCTAGTCATATTACTAGTCTTATTACTAGTCCTATATCCTAGTCCTATATCCTAGTCCTATTAATATTCCAATATCCTAGTCCTATATCTTAGTCCTATATCCTAGTCATATATCGTAGTCCTATTACTAGTCCTATTACTAGTTATATTACTAGTCCTATGTCCTAGTCATATTACTAATCCTATATCCTAGTCCTATTACTAGTCCTATATCCTAGTCTTATTACTAGTCCTATATCCTAGTCCTATATCCTAGTCCTATATCCTAGTCATATATCCTAGTCCTATTACTAGTTATATTACAAGTCCTTTGTCCTAGTCATATTACTAGTCTTGTTACTTGTCCTATATATAAGTAATATTTCTAGTCCTATTACTAGTCCTGTATCCTAGTCCTATTACTAGTCCTATATCCTAGTCCTATTCCTAATCCTATATCACTGACGCTATATTTGCCCTTTCTGTCCCCCACTTTCATGGAATCTGAGTCACTCTCTCTGGTTTATATTTCTCTGGACTTGTTTCTCTCTACCTCTTGTTCTTTTCACTTGTTTTATCACTCTCTTCACCCCCTCTTACTTATCTCTCCCAACATTTTCATTTGTATTCATACTTTTTTGCATTTGTATTCATGCTCTCTGTACTCAGTATACAACCGCCCACCTGTGACCTAAGCTACTGATCCCCAGACCCAGAAAAACACACATTCAAGTTCTGCTGGCAAATTGTCCCACTCCTAAAACGCAGGCTATATCCTGTATGCAAAACGTAGCTCAAGACAAAGTGCAAGTGTCCTCTCTCATCATTCATATCTCTCCGGGCGTGCGAGATCAGGTGCATGTGTGGTCTCAATTAAATAGAGTAGGCTATAGCCTATGCATGTGTTAGAGAAGGGCAGTTATTTTTCCAAGGAAATTCCCTTCCTATATAAGATTAAGCTATTGTTTACTACATTGCCTAGAAATAAATACTGATCACCCATATTTGTCTCTGTCTGTAAATCATCCCACTCCTAAAGGTTAGGGTATTTGCAAAATGAAGCTCAAGAGAAAGTGCAGGTGTCCGCTCTCTCTCCAACTCCTCAAACTATGTCTAGCCTAATGGCTTATATATGCCAGTAATACCGCTAGCCTAATATAATGGGCCACGTGAGAATCTCTGGTAATATAACCAATTTCTTAGGGTTGGGTGCGGGACCAGTTCTTGCGGGAGCGGGTAGGAATCGGACAGAAAACAAGCGGGAGCTGTGGGTGTGGGTGGGATGAAAAAATCGGACTGCACAGACCTCTACTTTGAGGCTCACTCACTCACACACACACACACATCTGCAGGCAGGCGTGTGTGGAGCTGGGCAGTAAAAAGGCGTTGTTACCAGATTGAAGCTTTTGGAAAGGAGAGGCATCATAAAGCACAGCCAGGGGCTCAGGCAATCAGCTCCTGCTATAGCAGTTAATGTCAGTGCGCCTCTGAAAAATGGCCCCCCTGGCTGTGGGGATTGTTAATATCAGCGCACCCATGAGAAATGGCCCCCTCCACACAAGAGTAAGGTTAAAATCAGATCACTACTACTGAAAAATATCTACTCTTCTGTAGGGGGTCAATATTGGTGAACTGGTGAAAAATGTCCCCAGTCACGCACAGGGCAAGGGGAGTGTTAAAATCAGAGCACCAATGAGATATTTTCCCTTACTCTCTGGGGAAAGATTGATATTGTCACAATAGAGAAAAATACTGTTCACACTATCCTTTATGAAAAAAGGAAATACAAGGGTTAATATCAACTATTAGTACCCAAATCTTTCTAATAGCCATAAGTGAAAGTATACTAACAATGTGTACACCACAGAAATGGTCTCTCTGTAAAGCAAGGTAAGGCTTAACAATATTGTGCTGATGTGGTGTTAGAATGTTAGCGTGATGCATCTATCCCAGCCTCAGTCTCTCTGTGTGTCCCTGTAGAGGAGACAAGACATGCAGCCCACACAGAAGGACCTTGGGATGGCTCAATTAAGCACACACAGCGTAGCATAGCGTAGTGTAGCTGCAAGCATAAGGGAATAAAGCCTAGAATTACCAATACCAAAGGCAGCGAAGCCAAGTGTAGCCACGAGCATAAGGCAAATCATTAGCATTGCAACAGTTAGCGTAGCCTAGCTAGCCTAGCCACAGGCATAGGCATCTGTGACAGGGGAACAAGCATTAGAATTAGCATGGACGTATGGGAATAAAGCCAGCCATTAGCATGGCAACAGTTAGCATAGCCTAGCCGCAGGCATACTGTAGAAGGGGAAAAAGGAAGAGTATTAGCATGGGTTGACATGGTTATCTGGCATTTCTATTCATGACGTATGCCCTCTGGATCTGCCCTCCAGACCAGCCAGATTGGCTTACAGGACTGCAGAGCACTGCCAGCCTGCGCGGTGCCATGCTGATAAGCAGTTGCTAGCTATCTCACACACCTCTTATTTCCCTCCCTTCTCCTCCCTTCTCCTCCCTTCCCCTCCCTTCTCCTCCCTTCAACCCCCCCTCCCTTCCCCTCCCTTCTCCTCCCTTCAACCCCCCCTCCCTTCCCCTCCCTTCTCCTCCCTTCTACTTTCCCCTCCCTTCTCCTCCCTTCCCCTCTCCTCCTTTCTCCCCCTTCCCCTCCCTTATCCTACCTTCCCTTCTCTTCCCCTACCTTCCCTTCTCTTCCCCTCCCTTCCCTTCTCTTCCCTTCCCCTCCCTTGTCTCCCTTCCCCTCCCTTCTCTTCCCTTCTCCCCCCTTCTACCTTCCCTTCTCCTCCCTTGTCTCCCTTCTTCTCCCTTATCCTCCATTTCCTTTTCTTCCCATCTCCTCCCTTGTCTCCCTTCTCCTCCCTTGCCTCCCTCCCCCCTCTTCCCTTCTCCTCCCTTCTCCTCCCTTTTCCTCCCTTCTCCTCCCTTCTACCTTCCCTTCCCTTCTCCTCCCTTCAGTTCTCTTCCCTTCTCTTCCCTTTTTCCCCTCTCCTCTCTTCCCCTAACCCCCCTACCCCTCCCTTGTCTCCCCAGAACTACTAGATCTGATCCATATTTCCTGACTGTAGCCATTTGCTGCTTCTGAAGGACATTGAGCGATATGTTCATTAAATGAGGTCGGCTGGGGAAAATGTGTAAGTAATTAGTGCGGCTTTTACAAAATTACAAAATGTCATCCCTGCACTAATGCCAGGGCACTGGCAGCCGCTGCCATTCTCAATGAGGTCAGGGTGTACTCTTGGGCACATTCACATATACACACACACAAATGATAGAGCTGTCGTGGGTCTACTTTATGTGGTACAGTATTATTGGATTGGCAGGGGTGGGGCGAGGTGTAGGTGTACATCTCACAGTGATCTCTTGTCAAGGTCAACCTGTGTGTACATGAGTGTCCCTTCCACTCACTCCTTTCTCTCACTTCCACTCTCTCGATGCACTCTCTCCCTCTCTCCCTCTCTCACCCAAAACCTCTCTACTGTACTTTCCCCCTCTCTCTGTCTCTCTCTCTCGCTCATTTCACTTTCTCCTAACAACACAATCCACCACAATCCCTATTACAGTCTGATTAGAACCACAGGGAGAAGGCAGGGAGGGAGAGAGGTTACCCATATCCCAGCATGCCTTCTGGCATTCCACTCAGCCCACTGCCCCCCTGGTTGGTCCAATCAGACTCCAGACTCCACATGAGGCATACATTTCCCCTCTCTCCTCAATTCCTCTATTTACCCTGTTATACCTTCCTCTCCTCCTCTCTCCACTCCATTCCTCCTTATCTCCTCTCTTCTTCCTCCTTATCTCTCTCCTCAATTGATCCATTTCCCCTCTTATACCTTCCTCTCCTCCTCTCTCCACTGTCATGACGTGGCCCTCTTTGGGTATGGCGAGCACCACCCCCTCTCTCTCTCTCTCTCTCTCTCTCTCACCACTTCTCTCCCCACCTACACACAGGCGTCTGTTATCTCAGGTCGTAAATTCCTGGGTGTAGACTCTCTCTCCCAGTATATGCAGAAATAGACCCATAGAGAGAACAAAGGAATTTCTGCCACATCACAGAACTTGAGAACTGAACAATACTCAAGTTTTACAGAATGTGTACACGGTCGGGGGAGAATCCAGCTACGACCGGTCCATTTAATGTTTGTGAAACTCAGGAGATACAATACAGCCACATTACCATAACTCTGTTTATACAAGAGTCTCAGTTGTGAGACTTGCATCTAATTGTTGTATAAAATGAATGAGTAAAAATTTAACTATTTGTGAAATTATGTAATGTGATTTTAAACTGTTTAATGAAAGAGAATCCAATTCCCCTTAAACTAAGTCATAGGCCCGCCCCATTAGCACAGACATATATCTGGCGTCATGGGACAGCCCTTTTCTACTGTTACGAATATAACCCCCACCTGGGTAAACCCACTTTAGACCATGCCGTACCTCGATTACCGAGAGGGCTAAGGTTTGAGTAGAGACCACAAATGAATTCTTAACCATACCACGTGGTTAAACTCTATCTATAACTCTAGACTATCGATCCGACAGAATAAGAGCAATTCTTCGATACTAATTAATAGTCTGCAGTTAGAAATGATGTACCATTGAATGCGACAACTGCTGACAACCGCTGAAACATCTACTCTATAAGAACATTTCTTAAATGGTACTCTGAAGTATCTATCTAACCACAAAAGACTTGGAAGAGAGAGAGGGGCGGATGAACTTTCCAACAAAAATATGGACGATCCCAACAGAGATCACGACAACACACTGAGCGTAAATATATATTGATTGCAATTATTCCCGAATAAGTGAGCGTTCATGTGCAAATGATTAGCATTTCAATTAGTATAATTATCAACTGTGTAGTGACTAGTAATTCCCGCCCTTCTCAGTCTACTCCCCCATTCCCTTTGTCCACCAAGCCGTCAAACCGGCTTATCCCACTAGGGAAACATCCCCTATCATTTCCTTGTAACCGTATCTACTGTTTGTTTATGCTTTTCTGTGATTATTTAGTTAGTTAGTAAATAAATGATTTAAGACAATTGATGTATGGATGATTCATAGTAAAGACTGGGTTCGTGCAGATAACCAACAATTTACGACGTTCGGAATGAGACTAACGTGAGGTAAAGAATAATTCATTAATTAGAAGACTAGTTGATCAGATATTAAAATATCTGAAAAGTTATATTAGGAAAATTATAACATTGTAATCTGAAGATTTTCCTTGGTGCCCCGACTTCCTAGTTAATTCCATTTACATGATTAGTTTAATCACGTAATAATAATTACAGAGAATATATTTGATAAAATAACAGTCTTCAATTCAATGATGCCAAAGACACGACACCACTCCATTCCTCCTTATCTCCTCTTCTTCCTCCTTATATCTCTCCTCCATTCCTCCACTCTCCTCTCCTCCTCCACTATCTTCACCTTTCCGCTCTCCTCTCCTTCCCTTTCTCTCCCTCAGGTCACTCTATCGACATTGTCTAGAGCTGTGGCTCACTCTGTCCCTTCTCTCCTGTACACACTGTATGTGTAAACAACCTGGTGTTATGGTCCTAGATTTCTCCCTCCTCTGTTCCTCTGTTCCTCCATTAGAGATTGATTGGCCTGCAATGAGATGCCCAGCACTGTTTATAGCCTGTTATTTGGCCCAGTGTTGACCACACACTGTTCTAGAGAAGCAGTATAGAGCCGCTGGAGGACTACTGTACACAGTGTGACACACAGCGCTACAAAGAACTGTCTGGAGCCAGAGACAACATGACAAGTCAAAATAAATGCTGGATGTTGTAGGATCCGTGGAACATTTCAGACATCCATTAAGCTGCTTGTACTGTAGGTGCTTTTTTTACATTAGAAAAAAAGGCACCAGGGATTCTTCTCTCATGCGGTAACATTAGTTTGATAGAATGCTTGTATCTCAAAACTACAAATACATTTTAAAGTTTCATGGTGGTCGAAGTGCCAGATTGATGTACAGCAGGTTTGATTGACAGGATGATACAATAAATAGAAGAGAGAGAAAGGGGAAGAGAGAGAGAAAAAAGAGTAGAACGAGGAGATAAACAACACTGACAAAGATAGAGGGAGAAAGATGGGTCAGTCTTACCTGTGACACCTTGCGAACCACCTCCCCGCTGATCACCAGTCCCTGGACAAAGGAGCGTGCCGCCACAAATGTACGTGTCACCTTCAACTTGAGGTCTCGGGGGGTGTCACCAAAGGGTCGCAGCGTCTCCGACTGCTTGGACACACACTCCAGGTAGTCATCGCCTGCAATCATAATAACTTTATTAGTAAAACACTCTTCATACAATACACAAGTGATAGCTAAAGCAATATAACGGCCTCACATAGTTAAGAATAAAAGTTGAAATGAAAAATCAAGATGAAAATCATGAAAATATTTACCAGGGTTGGGGTGAATTCAATTTCAATGCAAGAGTTTGGAAAAAGCAGCATTTATTTTCAATAGAGATTTTAAAGGTTGAACATTTCAAATAACATATTTAAGTTGAATGTTTACATACCTATGAGATACCGTCCATTGGCTCCCTTGAACAGCCTCTCCAGCAGGCGGGCCCAGAACTCGTTGAGCGCCTCCTCTATGTTGACGTTGGCACCGCGGTAGTACCGTCTCAGCTCTGTGTACAGGTCAGAGAACACGCGGGTGTTCTGGGTGTACAGGGAACCCAGCGCCGGGGGATAGGACTGCTGCAGGACACCCTCGGAACGGTTAAGCAGCTCCAGGAGGTAACCTGGAATGAGACAGGTAACAGGATGTTTTAAACAGTGTTAAATGGTTGTATTTTTTTTTCATGTTATTGTTATTATAAAATGGATACATTTCCAGGGGGAAGCAAACAAAATGCAAGAATGGAAGAGTATAATTTCCCTTTAATGTTTAAAAAAAAATAATCTGGCGACAAACAACAGCAGCGCTGTTGCCTATAATACCGTTTAGTGTAGCTTAGCTGTGAGGACTGGGGCTCTTGCTTTGTACTGCATATGAAATATGCCACAGAGACACACCCAGAGAGGAAGTGTTTAAATGTATTCTGAGGCAGGCTATGATGTGCAGTGAAAGATAATGTTGCCATCCACATAATACCCACTGAGTGGGATATAGAGAGATTCTCTAACATACACTTACATTGAGCAGACACTCACACTCAAACCCTAACACAAACAGGCACAGGCCTGCAGAGACACACGCAAACACAGAGAGCAACATAAACAGCAGACAAACCCAGTCCTGCTGGAATGGGACTCTCAGTCAGTCAGTACCATGGCTCTGGCCAAAAACACACCACACAATAACAGTCTGGGCTGCGACTGCACTGTTTAAGAATACATTTTCACTGCGTTGTCTTTAATGTGTGTGTGTGTGTGTGTGTTCAGTGTTTTCTTTGAAGACGTTCTTATCTCCTTCCTGCCCGCCATGCACCCCAGATGGGGAGAGGAATCACTTGAGAATTCCCTTAGCTCAGCACTAATGTCTCTCTCACACACACACACACACACACACACACACACACACACACACACACACACACACACACACACACACACACACACACAAACAGAGACTTGAAAATGGATTTGAACACACTCAACCACACACATACACACACCCAGCAAACATTCTCCACATTCACCACACACATCCAGTACACCCACACACGCAGACACACTGCCTGAAGACGATCCAACAGTGTTGAATATGTTACGTAATATAATGTTAAAGCTCACGCTGACCCAACTGCACTGCATTATCTAAGCAGGGCTTTGTTTGATGATGTCACTATTCTAATACATATGAATAAAAAAAGTATAATAACGAACCATCAAATTCTTATCAGACAGGAGAGGAATAAGACAGGAATATCTACTGTGTTGCTGGGGACTGATTGGGAAACATTACAGAAAGAAAGACTCCTAGTTAAATCCAACGCTACCAAACATAATGACTAGAGGCGAAGGAAGCGAGTGTTTAATGAAAGTAGTGAATCACTGAACGCCTTTACTGATAATGGGCTTTGTTATGGTGAAGTTTCAGTCTAGGGCTAACTGGGAGACTAAGTGTTTAAATAATCATGATTAACCCAGAACTAAAGTCTTGTGAAACTCGATTAAAGGGGGTCAGAACTTTTTGATTTAGCCTCGGTTTCAATTTTCCTCATTAGGAAATGTGACTGAGAACGAGATTTGGGTCTTGGAGACGTGCTTTATGTGGGTGTCTGTTGTGTGTGTGTGTTCGAACGTGGGAAGCGTTTGTACTTTCACTCGGCCAAAACAGTACACAGTTACAGCACTCAGCCTTCTAGATAACTTGAAACCGTCTAACCAGGTATTGTGTCTGGAAGTAGCCTAGACTAACTAGCAAGGAAGCCAACTTATTTAGTCAATTAGCTTTAGCTGGCTGGTCTGTGACCGTGGCAAAGTTGGTTTGACATTGGAAAGCGTATCTCTGGAGCTCATTAGGGACCGTCAATAAATTACAACACTTACATGGGACAATATTTTGATGTTTTTAATTTACTCATCAAATGCTTAAAATATTTGGTTAGAGTTTTACAATTTGGAGCTATTGAGATTTAAAAATATTGTCCCATGTACATTGTGTAATTTACTGATGGTCCCTAACTAGCCCCATAGGGATATCGAATGTCAAACCAAATTGATCATGGGCATTGCGATCAGGTCATATGCAGCTGCGCTCTGAATGTATGATTATTTTGGTGCTGCCAGCTGCGGACAGGGTTGAAATAACCCCAACCCAATGAAAACTGTTATAGTACCCTTCATTCCGTGACATTCCGTGGCTCACAGTCAGCATTCCAATTTATCCCAAAGGTGTTTAATTTTTTATTTAACTAGGCAAGTCAGTTAAGAACAAATTCTTATTTACAATGACGGCCTACCCCGGCCAAACCCTAACCCGGACGACGTTGGGCCAATTGTGCACCGCCCTATGGTACTCCCAATCACGACCAGTTGTCATACAGCCTGGAATCAAACCAGGGTCTGTAGTGATGCCTCTAGCACTGAAATGCAGTGCCTTAGACCGCTGCGCCACTCGGGAGTTTGATGGAGTTGAGGTCAGGGCTCGGTGCAGGCCAGTCAAGTTCTTCTACAACGATCTCGACAAACCATTTCTGTATGGACCTCACTTTGTATATGGGGGCATTGTCATGCTGAAACAGGAAAGGGTCCTTCCCCAAACTGTTGCCACAAAGTTGGAAGCACAGAATCATCTAGAATGTCATTGTATGCTGTAGCGTTAAGATTTCCCTTCACTGGAACTAAGAGGCCTAGCCCGAACCATTAAAAACAGCCCCGGACCGTTATTGCTCCTCCACCAAACTTTACTGTTGGCACTATGCATTGGGGAACGTAGTATGTTCCTGGCATCTGCCAAACCCAGATTCATCCGTCAGAATGCCAGATGGTGTAGCGGGATTCATCACTCCAGAGAACGCGTTTCCACTGCTCCAGAGTCTAATAGCAGCAAGCTTTACACCACTCCAGCAGACGCTTGGCATTCATGAAGCTCCCGACAAACAGTTGTTGTGCGGACGTTTCTTCTAGAGGCAGTTTGGAACTCGGGAGTGAGTGTTGCAACCGAGGACAGGTGATTTTTGCTCACTACGCGCTTCAGCACTCGGCGGTCCCGTTCTGTGAGCAGTGGTGAAAAAAGTACCTAATTGTACCTAATACCCTAATAGAAAAGGACTCAAATAAAAGTGAGTCATCCTGTAAAATACTACTTGAGTAAAAGTACAAAAGTATTTGGTTTTAAATATACTTCAGTATCAAAATTAAATGTAATTGCTAAAATATACTTAAGTATCAAAAGTAAAAGTATAAATCGTTTCACATTCCTTATATTGTCTTGTTTTTTTTATTTACGGATAGCCAGGGGCACACTCACACACTCAGACATAATTGACAACAAAGCATTTGTGTTCAGTGAGTCTGCCAGATCAGAGGCAGTAGGGATGACCAAGGATGTTCTCTTGATAAGTGTTTATGAATTGGATTTTCTTGTCCTGCTAAGCATTCAAAAAGTACTTTTGGGTGTCAGGGAAAATGTGTGGAGTAAAAAGTACATTATTTTTATTTAGGAATGCAGTGGAGTAAAAGTAAAAGTTGCCAAAAATATGAATAGTACAGTAAAGTACAGATACCCCAGAAAACGACTTAAGTAGTATTTTAAAGTTTTTACATTTTTACTTAAGTACTTTACATCACTGTCTGTGAGCTTGTGTGGCCTACCACATCACAGCTGAGCCATTGTTGCTCCTTGACGTTTCCACTTCACAATAACAGCACTTGAACGGAGCAGCTCCAGCAGGGCAGAAATTTGACAAACTGACTTATTGGAAAGGTGGCATCCTATGACGGTGCCACATTGAAAGTCAAAGAGCTCTTCAGTACGGGCCATTCTACTGCCAATGGAGATTGCATGGCTGTGTGCTCAATTTTATACACCTGTCAGCAATGGTGTGGCTGAAATAGACAAATCTAAGGAGTGTCCACACACTCACACAGACACGCAAACACGCACACACATACGAACAGACACACACACAAACACCTTCTTTCTCTCTCTCTCGAAACTCTTAGAGAGGCAGACACTGTGTGTTTGCTCTAGGGTAACAGCACTAATAGACTAAGAGCAGGGTTGACAGCCTATGACAGGAGCAGACTGTTGCTGTGGCCATACTGTTGTCTTAGCTGGGTTGCAAGATAGGCCAGGAAACAATGTAGCGTGGTTGACATTTAAAGGTAATTTTACCATTGAGCCAACATCAGCAGCGTTGACTTTGAATGCAATCTCCGCGGCCACGGTAACATTGTCTTTTAATGGTGCATAGCCAAAAAAGGATGATCGAATTGAATCACAGCCTAAAATTGTCTAAAATAGAGTCGGAAAGAGTTTGAAAATTCATGCTTTGGTTAAAAGTCATGTATATTTTTAAACATACAGTACAACAGCGTTAATAGCAGTCAGATAATGCTTGTTATCCTTTAGATAAGATTCGTTAATGGGTATGTTTGAAATCCTAGAGATTTAAAACAGAGTGAGTGGGTGAGTGTTTAGTAATCTCTTACTGTGCCATAGGGCAGCCTGTCCCCTCTATGCTCTGGTGACTAATGATGATCATTAACATGACGTGTGTGTGTGTGTGTGTGTGTGTGTGTGTGTGTGTGTGTGTGTGCGTGTATGACCTTGCTCTTCCATTTTGTCTCTCTCAGGGGCCCCAGAGGGACCACAATCTAACCCTCCAACCTCCCCTCATCCCCCTCTCCCCCCTTATCCCCATCCCCTCATCAGCACCATGACCTCCATGTGGAGCGGGGGTTGAGGGCTGACCATCCCCAGTGACAGAGCTTCAGGTTGAGGTGACCTGGGGGATAGGGGAGGGCCGACAGGTGGCTATACAGTATACACACTAGGGCTATAGACTACTCTATACTGAGCATATGCTAACACGATAACCCAGGCATAATGTTATATTGGTAATAATCTTTCACATGCAATTAATAACACACATTTCTTGATGTGTATCTTTGTAACCCCAGTTATAGACTGTTCTCTCTGTTCCCGTACGGCAAGTGGTACCGGAGCACCAAGTCTAGGTCCAAAAGGCTTCTTAACAGCTTCTACCCCCAAATCATATGACTGCTGAACAATTAATCAAATGGCCACCAGACTATTTGCATTGTGTCCCGCCACTCCCCCACCCACCAACCCCTTATTTCACGCTGCTGCTACTCTCTGTTTATCATCTATGCATAGTCACTTTAACCATACCTACATGTACATATTACCTCAATTAGCCAGACTAACCAGTGCCCCCGCACATTGACTCTGTACCGGTACCACCTGTATATAGCCCCACTACTGTTATTTTCACTGTAATTTTAATGTTTTATTTTTATTTTGTATTTCTTTACTTATCTATTGTTTACCTAATACTTATTTTTTACTTAAAATTGCACTGTTGGTTAGGGCTTGTAAGTAAGCATTTCACTGTAAGGTCTACACCGGTTGTATTTGGTGCATGTGACAAATAAACTTTGATTTGATTTAAATTACAGGTCTCATTTGCGAAAGACACATTGGTAGCAACATGAATTCCTGTCAAAATAAAGGTTAAATAAAATACCATCTCTTTCTCTTTCACACACACATGCACGCACACACGCAGACACTCACAGACACACACACACACTCTCTCTTTCTCACACACAAATACACACATACGCACGCATGCACACAGTGGACCTGTGATAAGCCTGGTGAGAATAATGAATGGTTCCATTTGTAATGGTATGGAGTTGAACTAGCGGAACACCTTGACATGTCTCTGGCTCTGACTCTCTCATTTCCATTCTGTGTTTGAAATATTCCCCCTTCATACATGAAATCCATACACTCCCACCCATGTCTCAAAACCAGCCACTTTGCTCAATCCACAAAAACACGTACACACACACACACACACACACACACACACACACACACACACACACACACACACACACACACACACACACACACACACACACACACACACACACACACACACACACACACACACACACACACACACACACACACACACACACACACACACACACACAAAGTGTTCTCAGTATTTCTCAATAATCCTGTTGGTTCTCTTTTTCACTCCTCCATACCTCTCTCTCTCTCTCTCTCTCTCACTCTCTCTCTCTCTCTCTCTCTCTCTCTCTCTCTCTCTCTCTCCCTACCTCCGCTCACCTCTCTCTCTCTCTCTCTCTCTCTCTCTCTCTCTCTCTCTCTCTCTCTCTCTCTCTCTCTCTCTCTCCTTACCTCCGCTCACCCCCTCTCTCTCTCTCTCTCTCTCTCTCTCTCTCTCTCTCTCTCTGCCTACCTCTCTCTCTCTGCCTACTCCAACTGGAGGCTTACTGGGCCTGTACCACCTCTGTTCATTATTCCCTGAATCAGTCTCTGACAGAGGGCTCAGAGGGGGATGTACCACTGATACTCATTACATGCTGATCCTGAATCAGTTTCTCCCTCAGAGGGCTTACTGTGGTTCTGGCTACAGTAGGGCTCAGAATGCCCCATAAACACTGAGTGTACAAAATATTAGGAACAGAGCTTGGTGTGGCCTATCTGGACCACCTTATTAAAGGCTGATCCCAAATCAGCCAGATCTGATCACTCTAACATTTGTATAGAATACACATTATGGACATTGTTATCACTGAGCTGAATCTAGAGAGGTTTGTGTGTTTTTGTGCCTGCGTGTGTGTTTGTGTGCCTGTATGCATGCATGCGTGTGCGTGTGTGTAATCTCGAGTCAAAAGAGGACAGGACAAGGCATGCTATCCTCTTGGGTCCTTCCCAGGTCAGAGCAGGGTAAAATACAGACTAGTTGTATCTGGTGTTAGGCCCTCCCCTCAGTGTGTTCTATACAGAACTGTCACATGGGATGACGCTGGAGAGACGAAGCAGGTACGGGGAGTAAACATTTAATAAATAACGGACATGGCACCAGACAGGAACAGCGTCAGCAAACTAATAACACAGACAAAAACAATTACTGCAGCAGCAGGGAACAGAGCTAGGGAACAGACAAATATAGGGGAGGTAATAAACAGGTGATGAGTGAGTCCAGGTGAGTCCAATATCGCTGATGAGCGTGACGAGGGAAGGCAGGTGTGCATAATGGATAGCAGGAGTGCGTGATGCAGGGCAGCCTGGCGCCCCCGAGCGCCAGGGGGAGGGAAGAGCGGGAGCAGACGTGACAAGAACACCACTAATGAAGGCACGGCCTGACACCTTGGTAATCTGACACCTCTCTTTCACCTTCTGTTCTTCCTCAAACACCACACACACATAAAGAGTTGGACAGTTGGACACACACACACACACACACTGTAATAGCTCTGTATTGTTCTGGACACAAATAGCCTGTGTATTAATTTGTGGTGAGGTGGGAGATGTAGAGACACAGAGAGAGAGATGGAGAGGAGGAGGAGGAGGGAGGGAGGAGTGAACCGTGGTTGCTCGGCGCCAATGTATCCGATCCTCCTAATTGTATTTGTCCAGTTTGACAAGTGGTGAATGATCGGGTTAACAGAACGCTCCTTGGCTGAGGAAGGGAGGGAGAGTGAGGAGGAAAGAGAGGGAGACGGAGTGAGTAAGTCAGTGAGGAGAGAGAGAGGAGAGGAAGAGGAAGAGAAGGAGGAAGAGTTGGAAGGGATGCGTTGTGCTGATGTGGTTGTTTTAGACCTGGCCATCTTGGCCATTCATGGATGAACCAGCCCCAGTCCACTCAACAGCAGATGGTTCTCTGCCTTTCCTCTATGGCTGTCCCTCTCTTTCCTCTCTCTTTTTCTCTTTCTCTCCTTGCCTCTACATCTTGACTCCTGGCACTCCCTGTCACATGCAGAATACACAAACAAACACAAACAACAAATCTACTCTGGGCTTTGGTGAGGGCCAAAAAGAGTCCAACAGTAACCTATTCTGTTACATAACACTCCATCAGCTTTCTCCGCACCTTTACTTGCTGTAAACTATGTACGTGATGAATACAATTTAGATTTGACTTAAACCATAATGACAATTGATACTTCAATGCTAAAAATCATACAAATCATACATCTCAATGAGTCTCAACTACCTCCAGCTGTATATGCCCATTGCCCAAACAATGGACCACATTCCCAAGGCCATAGTCAGACAGTGGGAGAGGATGTCGTGGTCAGAGAGAGAAAGAGAGAGAGAGAGCCTACATACATCTAGTTGATGAATGGTGTCTTTCAGCGTGTGTGTGTGTGTCTGTTTAATATAGTGGTCTTTTAATGGCGTCTAAATGCTTCCTAAGGGGCCGTGGCGCTCCTCGGGCTAACGGCACTAACCACACAGCTGATAAGTGTTGTGATGGATGGAGAATGTTTGTGTTCTGACACACAAGCACTCCGATACCTCTCTCTCTTTCTCTGTTTTTCTTTATCTGTGTTTCTTTATCTGTGTTTCTCTCTCTCTCTCTCTCTCTCTCTCTCTCTCTCTCTCTCTCTCTCTCTCTCTCTCTCTCTCTCTCTCTCTCTCTCTTTCTCTCTCTCTCTCTCTTTATCTATTTTCTGTTTTTCACTGTCTCATGCACTATTTACTCCCTCCTCTTTCTCTCCATCAGTTTCCATCTGTTTCACCATCCCCTCCCCAGTTTCCATCTTTCTCCCCCTCTTGTAGGTCCTCTCCCTCTTTCTCTCACTGTTCCTCTTCCAAATGTAACATTTTTCCATCTCTCGCACCCCTCATTGCTCACTCTCCTTCTCTCCTCCTTCGCTCTTCTCCTTCAGTCTTTCTCTTTCCCTCTCTCTCTCCATCCATCCCTCTTCTCCTTCCACCCCGCTCCCTTCCCTCTCTCTACTATTCCTCCATCTCTCTCCATCGTTCCCTCTCTTTGTCTCCTCCCAACATCCCTCCTTCTCTCTCTCCCTCCACCCTCTCTTCTCAGTGAGTGATGTGTTTGGCGTTTAGGACGCTGTAACTCTGGCTCCCGCCCAACATGATTTGCATGCCAGGACCACGAGCCAATCAGGCGGCACAATGGAGCAGATGTCCTTGGCATTTCTGACATCAACAGAGGTGACCCTGAAAACAGGAAATTAGTCTCAGAATTAATCAAATATGTGGTCTATAATTGGGAAGAGTTAGCGACAAAATGAACGCCATGTTGGGTGTATGTTGGGTCTAATTGGAAAACGCTTTAATGTTATGTGGAAAATCCTAATGTTTACTGATGGTCCCAAGATACTTCAATGACGTTTAATGCATGAATTCAACTGCTTATACACTCCTAGAAAAAAAGGTGGTATCTAGAACCTTAAAGGGTTTTTCAGCATCCCCATAGATAAAACCTTTCAAGAACCCTTTTGGGTTACATGTAGAATTCTTTCTTCAGAGGGTTTTACATGGAACCCAAAAGGGTTCTACCTGGAACTAAAAAGTGTTGTCCTTTGGGAACAGCCGAAGAACCCTTTTGGAAACTTTTTTATAAGAGTGTACAATCATAACAGATTAAGATACAGTATGATATAATACTTTCTGGTTTCAGGTAGTATACGCCTAACGCTGTATAATACATATTTTATTAGACGAAAGCCTACTGCTTTATTCAGACAACTTTGAAAACAACTTTTTCTTAGGGACATTCAATCCCAGCCGAAATTGAGTTACTTAAAAAGGGATACTGTGAGATTCTGAATGAAGTTAGTGGAAGTTAGCAATAGTTTCGCAAGCCAATGCATAATGCTAACTTACCTGTAGACTTTCAGTCATTGCGCTAACGCTAGTAGCATTGGCTCGCAAAACTTCCTTCATACTGCACGCACAAACATCAAAATGTTATCCACATGTTCATCTGACTCTGGGTAAGTAGAATGACAGAATCTCTCTCTCTCTTTCTCTCAAACTATTATCTAGTCTTCTGGTGTTTGTCATACTGTCACTCTCTGACTCACTTATTCTCTCACACACACTCTTTCATAATCTGTTTTTCTCTCTCTTCTGTTTTTCCCTCTCTTCTAGCCATGGTAGCCAAAATAATGGGCATTTTTATACATGACCCTAAGCCTGGTGTGATGCTAATTGCTTAATTAACTCAGGAACCACATCTGTGTGGAAGCACATGCTTTCAATATACTTTGTATCTCTCATTTATTTAAGTGTTTCCTTTTATTTGGCAGTTACCTGTATCTGTACCCTGGCCTGATAATTCGTTTGTCTCTTGATTTGTGTTCATAGAGATAAATAGGGGGATGGACATGTGCTGTAAACACACAAATGACAGAATCTCGCAGTATCCCTTTAACAGACCAGCTGGGTAATTTAAAAAATTAAAAGTCTAATTCAATGAATAAATAAGACTGTGTTGCTTGGTCATCTAGAACTGAGTGTGCCCATCAGCCAGAGCTCTGTGTTCAAATCTAATTAAAGTCTATGAGGAGTAATTTGCCTCACAGACAAAAATAGGCTGACATACACAAGGCAATAACCCACTGGCTATTGATACTGGGGAGTGTGTGTGTGTGTGTGTGTGAAGTGCTTCTGTTCAGAGTGCCAGGTTCACATGCATGTGCACTTTCTCTCTCTCACACACACACACACACGGTGCCATCTAGATGCCACACACAGGTTGAATCAACGTTGTTTCCACGTCATTTCGACATTAAACCAATGTGGAATAGATGTTGAATTGACGTCTGTGCCCAGAGGGCAGGCATGACACCATTAGCCCTTCCACCACCTGCCAGGATAATGGCACCTTCTGTCTGGCACACCTGCCAGCCATCCAACACTTCTACCTCAGGTGTCATTACTTAACATTCTCTTTGACCCCTTCCACCTCTCTCTCTCTCGCTCTCTCTCTCTCTCCCTTTCTCTTTCTCATTCTTTCTCTCTCTTTCTCCTTCCCTCGCTCTCCCTTTTCCTCTCTCTCCCTTTCTCTCTCTCTCTCTATTTCTCTCTCTCTCTCTCTCTCTCTCTCTCTCTCTCTCTCTCTCTCTCTCTCTCTCTCTCTCTCTCTCTCTCTCTCTCTCTCTCTCTCTCTCTCTCTCTCTCTCTCTCCCTCGCTCTCTTTTATCCCTGTCTCTCTCTCCTCTCAAACTCTTATCTAGTCTTCCGGTGTTTGTCATATAGCCTTCACTGTCACTGTCACTATCACTCTGACTCAGTCTCATTTTCTCACACACACTCTTTCATAATCTATTTCTCTCTTCATCTCTCTCTCCTTGTCTTCCTATCTTTCCTCCCATAGCTCCACCTCTTTCAGTGGGCAGTGGAAGCTGACCCCTACCGTCCTTTCCTTCCCACTGTTAGCAGCTGGCAGCTGGTAGTGCCGACTCCTCAGTCCACACACACTCCTCTGTCTCCACGTCTCCACAATCTTTTTCCCCCATCAGACCAGGCAGAAAATATGCTTCACCAGTAGAAAATATGAGGAGTCACGGAGGGTTGTAAATGGAAAATATGATCAACCCCTCATTTATGAAGATTTAGAGGTTTGGCTAAGCTCAGGTTTAAGTGCAGATCTATTCAACAGATACAGTGGGGCAAAAAAGTATTTAGTCAGCCACCAATTGTGCAAGTTCTCTCACTTAAAAAGATGAGAGAGGCCTGTAATTTTCATCATAGGTACACTTCAACTATGACAGACAAAATGAAGAAAAAAAATCCAGAAAATCACATTGTAGGATTTTTTATGAATTTATTTGCAAATTATGGTGGAAAATAAGTATTTGGTCACATACAAACAAGCAAGATTTCTGGCTCTCACAGACCTGTAACTTCTTCTTTAAGAGGCTCCTCTGTCCTCCACTCATTACATGTATTAATGGCACCTGTTTGAACTTGTTATCAGTATAAAAGACACCTGTCCACAACCTCAAACAGTCACACTCCAAACTCCACTATGGCCAAGACCAAAGAGCTGTCAAAGGACACCAGAAACAAAATTGTAGACCTGCACCAGGTTGGGAAGACTGAATCTGCAATAGGTAAGCAGCTTGGTTTGAAGAAATCAACTGTGGGAGCAATTATTAGGAAATGGAAGACATACAAGACCACTGATAATCTTCCTCGATCTGGGGCTCCACGCAAGATCTCACCCGTGGGGTCAAAATGATCACAAGAACGGTGAGCAAAAATCCCAGAACCGGGGACCTAGTGAATGACCTGCAGAGAGCTGGGACCAAAGTAACAAAGCCTACCATCAGTAACACACTACGCCGCCAGGGACTCAAATCCTGCAGTGCCAGACGTGTCCCCTGCTTAAGCCAGTACATGTTCAGGCCCGTCTAAAGTTTGCTAATGAGCATTTGGATGATCCAGATGAGGATTGGGAGAATGTCAGATGAAACCAAAATAGAACTTTTTGGTAAAAACTCAACTCGTCGTGTTTGGAGGACAAAGAATGCTGAGTTGCATCCAAAGAACACCATACCTACTGTGAAGCATGGGGTGGAAACATCATGCTTTGGGGCTGTTTTCTGCAAAGGGACCAGGACGACTGATCCGTGTAAAGGAAAGAATGAATGGGGCCATGTATCGTGAGATTTTGAGTAAAAACCTCCTTCCATCAGCAAGGGCATTGAAGATGAAACGTGGCTGGGTCTTTCAGCATGACAATGATCCCAAACACACCGCCCGGGCAACGAAGGAGTGGCTTCGTAAGAAGCATTTCAAGGTCCTGGAGTGGCCTAGCCAGTCTCCAGATCTCAAACCCATAGAAAATCTTTGGAGGGAGTTGAAAGTCCGTGTTGCCCAGCGACAGCCCCAAAACATCACTGCTCTAGAGGAGATCTGCATGGAGGAATGGGCCAAAATACCAGCAACAGTGTGTGAAAACCTTGTGAAGACTTACAGAAAACGTTTGACCTCTGTCATTGCCAACAAAGGGTATATAACAAAGTATTGAGATAAACTTTTGTTATTGACCAAATACTTATTTTCCACCATAATTTGCAAATAAATTCATAAAAAATCCTACAATGTGGTTTTCTGGATTTTTTTTCCTCATTTTGGCTGTCATAGTTGAAGTGTACCTATGATGAAAATTACAGGCCTCTCTCATCTTTTTAAGTGAGAGAACTTGCACAATTGGTGGCTGACTAAATACTTTTTTTCCCCACTGTATCTGTGTCCTGGCCTGACGAATGCTATGTCTCTCGATTTGTGTTTATAGAGATTAAAAAACAGGGATGGATGTATGCTGTAAACACACACGTGAGCTCTTAACATGTTTATTTCAAAATGTTGTCCTTGGCCAGGTGCTTATTGGTTGTTACACACACACACACACACACACACACACACACACACACACACACACACACACACACAATATTTTACATGTAAAGTTCTCCTAAACTTAGTGAGTTAATACTCACTCTTTACTGTGAGTTACAGCTTCCACAGTCCCTGGGTCTATAAAGGCCTGCCTGCCTTTCCCTGTTGGGACAGTAACACCCTACACTTAGCCACATGGTACAGGCCCACACCCAGCTAAACACACCCAGATGTAGATGGGAGAGACTCCGGCTGAGGGCACTAGTAGGGCACAAGTCATATAGACACTGACTAGTACACTTGAACACTTACGCACCTGTACACTTCTCCATCAACACTCATGCAACTTCAAAGGATACTGGAAGATCACCAAGAGTCAGTTTAGCTCGTGGAGACCATTTGTTCGTCCACGACTTCAACTGACTCAACTGCAGAATATCGCAGTATCCCTTTAACCACATAACCATCCATACACTCTACTACAAGCTATACAAAATGCCCACAAGTTAAAATCCCTGAAACCCACAAAATATATACATTTCACAATACATTCAACAACATGATTATGACCATAGGAGTTCTGGGAACAGGATAATTCATACCCTTTGCACATCCAAATACGACTTGAGTTGTAATTGGAAGGCACAGCTACCACTGTCCATTCCAATAGACAGTCCAATAATGGGAGGGTACAGCTGGACAAGTCTGGACATGTTCATCCACACAGGCTAATATGTCCACAGTGGTAACTATGGTGAGCTGGGATACTGTATTTAACGTGGCGTATCACCCTTCAATTAAGAGCCCTCCATCGCTCCACTTCTCCCGTCTTAAGAACAGATGCTCATTAACAGATGGTTTACATCTGACCGTCTCACACTCCTCCCTCCCTCCCTATCTCCCTATCTCTCTCATCCCTCTGTCTCTTATCCGGCTGTCTCCATCTGATGCTCAGTGATGTGAGGTGAAGGAAGGGAGGGAGGAGATAGGGGTGACTGATAAATGTTCAGGATCAGGTGGGGTTAAACACTTGTTTTTACAGAAGGGGAGAAGTATGGTGGTTAGGAATGAAGGAAGGAGAGAGGAGAAAGATGAGGTGAGGGAGGTTGAGGATGTCTAGGAATGATGCATTGGAATGTTGAAAATAGTGACACGCACACACAATCCACGGATGCAAAAAGCACTTTGGCATAGAAAAGGAGAGGACACAGATAGTGAGAGAAGGCATGATGGGAGGTCACAAGAGAGAATGGACAGGGCTGTACACAGGGGGGTTCCAGACATGCTAACAAACATGAACTTTGAAAGAACACAACACAAAAACAATAAATTACAAGAAAACAACCTTCATTTGACATGCAGACCACAACAAACAACCAAATTCTGACATCCATCATTCATCTGGTGTATAGACTGCAATCCCCATATGAAATCAACCTCAACTAACACTGACTTAATGCTGCTGCTTTGACGTACTGATCGCTTGAGTGGACTTTAAATAGAGCTCAGATTGTGTGTGTGTGTGTGTGTGTGTGTGTGTGTGTGTGTGTGTGTGTGTGTGTGTGTGTGTGTGTGTGTGTGTGTTAATGTGTTAGTGGCTACCATAACATTTGAAGTGATTTTACATGATGATACACATCACACTGATTAATTTCACTATTTTTCATTGTCATGGTAATTCTGAATCATACAAATACAAAATCAACCAAAGCAAAAGTTGGTAGAATGTCTGAATTTAGATTTTTTTGGTTGATAAGACAACAACATTGAATTAAAACCCATTCTTTTTCAATTAAATTCATAAGAATACACTTACGTTTGAAAATGATGATATCATAATTGAAAAGAGCAACTTTAATAGAATTTTGAAAGTTAGAATGTTTGGTTGATAGTCGCTGTAAGCCATATTGATTTGAAACGTAGGTTTGTGGGAACAACCCCAGCACTAGTTGTGTTTACTTGCTTCTGCTATCCAAGATTGTTCATTTTTCAACAATGAGCTTCTTCAAGCAATTTCACCAGTCTCTACCATGGATGACACAGCCACATCAGTAGCTTCCTGTCGTCATCAATGGTAAGAATCAAAAAGTTAATTGCTTAATTTGGTGTAGTTCTCAAGAATCCATGTTTAGAATGCAGTAAAACTGGGTTTATGTGTGACTTTAGGTCAGGTCCTCCCGAGTTTCTCAGAAATCTAGCTACTACACCAGCACCTGCCTGAGCAGGAGAAACAGCGTCTGTTCCACAAACACATGGAGATGAGGTGCAAGGTGGAGTTCTACAGGTGGGGAGAGAGTTCTACAAGCAGCATGTGAGCTCAGGGGACCAGTGGCTCTTTTCTGATGAAGAGTTGAAGAAAATGGAATCCATTCCAGGGGTGTTGGAGTTGGCTGCAGAGATGGACTTCTTGGAAATCTCTGATGTTTTTAGTAGAAGTAGTATTTAAGATAATAAATTGATTTTACTAGGCAAGTCAGTTAAGAACAAGTTCTTATTTACAATGACGGCTTAGGAACAGCGGGTTAACTGCCTTGTATATATTTCACAGCGGTACAATGATTCTATACACAATGGCTGCTTGTTTTCTGACATGAACTGAAATTAGGTGAAATATTAGAATTTTAGCAACCAGGAAATGGCGGTGCGATTTCTGCATAGCACATCTTAAAGTATAACATTGTGATGCATACTTTTTTAGTGTGTGTGTACACTTGCCTGTGTTTCCATGCATGCAATAATGTTTGGGCGTGTGTGTGAGTTTGCATCCATGCTTGGGTGTGTGTGTCTGTTTGAAGCACATCGTTAGTGTGTTTACATAGCTGAGTGAGTGATGCTTGACGGAGCGTTTCTGTGTGCTCTCTGTTGTTAATCACCACTGTGTGACTGTGAATGGGCTGTGCCTTCCAGATACTTCTAAAGCACATAAACACACAGAGAAAGTGTTTGTGTGTCTTGGATGGGCCGTGTGTGTGTGTGTTTCAGTGTGTGTGTGTGTGCGTGTGTGCGTGTGTGTGTGTGTGTGTATATTTGCATGTTTTGGACAGGTTGTCTGTGAAATGAGCCCAATGCTGCTCTGGCACTGCTTCAACACTCTGGGCAGAGTGGGCCGAGAGAGAATGAAAGAGAGAGAATGATAGCAGATTGTACAGTAAACAGACGTCACTCAGCCTCTAATCAGTATGAGGCCAGAAAGGTCAGGCTGACAAACAGATCACAGATCCAGATGACAGCTCAATCCCAATCAGCCAGGGGAACTAGTAGAGCACGGAGACAGATGCTTAGTCACCCCATATCAACTGGAACAGACTGTAGTGTATCATTAAACGTAAATAATCATCAATGTTCCAATGATTGCACATTCTAATCACTTCAATCTGGGATCAGTCTTACCCCAATGTCCTGAGTCACAGAACAGCTTAACTTTCACCCTCACTAAAAATAAATGTACAACTGTACATTAAACATACAGTAATCATGAATGTACAGTTGAAGTAGGAAGTTTACATACACTTAGGTTGGAGTCATTAAAATTAGTTTTTCAACCACTCCACAAATTTCTTGTTAACAAACTATAGTTTTGGCAAGTCGGTTAGGACATCTACCTTGCATCTACGATGACACAAGTACTTTTTCCAACAATTGCTTACAGACAGATTATTTCACATTATTTCATAATGCCCTGTATCACAATTCCAGTGGGTCAGAAGTTTACATACACTAAGTTGACTGTGCCTTTAAACAGCTTGGGAAATTCCAGAAAATGATAACATGGCTTTAGAAGCTTCTGATAGGCTAATTGACATAATTTGAGTCAATTGGAGGTGTACCTGTGGATGTATTTCAAGGCCTACCTTTAAACTCAGTGCCTCTTTGCTTGACATCATGGGAAAATCAAAAGAAATCACCCAAGACCTCCGAAAAAAATAGTAGACCTCCACAAGTCTGGTTCATCCTTGGGAGCAATTTCCAAACGCCTGAACTTACCAGGTTCATCTGTACAAACAATAGTACGCAAGTATAAACACCATGGGACCACGCAGCCGTCATACCGCTCAGGAAGGAGACACGTTCTGTATCCTAGAGATGAACGTACTTTGGTGCGAAAAGTGCAAATCAATCCCAGAACAACAGCAAAGGACCTTGTGAAGATGCTGGAGGAAACAGGTACAAAAGTATCTATATCCACAGTAAAACTAGTCCTATATCGACATAACCTGAAAGGCCGCTCAGCAAGAGAGAAGCCACTGTTCCAAAACCACCATTAAAAAGCCAGACTACGGTTTGCAACTGCACATGGGGACAAAGATCGTACCTTTTGAAAAAATGTCCTCTGGTCTGATGAAACAAAAATAGAACTGTTTGGCCATAATGACCATCGTTATGTTTGGAGGAAAAAGGGGGAGGCTTGCAAGCCGAAGAACACCATCCCAACCGTGAAGCACGTGAGTGGCAGCATCATGTTGTGGGGGTGCTTTGCTGCAGGATGGACTGGTGCACTTCACAAAATAGATGGCATCATGAGGAAGGACAATTATGTGGATATATTGAAGCAACATCTCAAAACATCAGTCAGGAAGTTAAAGCTTGGTTGCGAAGGGGTCTTACAAATGGACAATGACCCCAAGCATACTTCCAAAGTTGTGGCAAAATGGCTTAAGGACAACAAGGTCAAGGTATTGGAGTGGCCATCACAAAGCCCTGACCTCAATCTTTTAGAAAATGTGTGGGCAGAACTGAAAAAGCTTGTGCGAGCAAGGAGGCCTACAAACCTGATTCAGTTACACCAGCTCTGTCAGGAGGAATGGGCCAACATGTATTGTGGGAAGCTTGTGGAAGCTTGTGGAAGGCTACCAGAAACGTTTGACCCAAGTCAAACAATTTAAAGGCAATGCTACCAAATACTAATTGAGTGTATGTAAACTTCTGACCCACTGGGAATGTGATGAAAGAAATAAAAGCTGAAATAAATCATTCTCTCTACAATTATTCTGACATTTCACATTCTTAAAAAAGAGAGGTGATCCTAACTGACTTAAGACAGGGAATTTTTACTATGATTAAGTGTCAGGAAAAACCGAGTTTAAATGTATTTGGCTAAGGTGAATGGAAACTTCCGACTTCACCTGTATATAACATGGTATGATATCAATGCATGTAATATTATAATGGCATGATGTCATACATTGGTATGTATACTGTACATGCTACACAAATAGACCCCCACTTCTCAAACATACATTTTGAGTTGTTAGGACATTAAAGTACAGTATATTCATAATGCTCTCGCTCTCTGTACGGCGTGTAATTTAGGGTGCTTAATGTTAAGTGACCTCTATACTACACTGTATGTGTGTGAGATTTCTCATCAATCAAGAAGGATTAAAGCAATACATCTTCTCGCTGTGGCGAACTCTGGAGTGTGTGTGCGCTTGTGATCCTTCACGTCGTAGAGACGTGGATTTCCCTCCAAAGGACACAAGCAGATTATGACATACTCTGAGACTTAAAACTGATGGTTTTGAGAGTCTTGAGTAGATGGAGGAGAGAAAAAGCAAGGGATGATGTGTCGAGTGTGTTGTGCACGGAGAGATGGTTGGAACGGAGGGATAGAGGGAGTGGAGTTGGAGACAGCCCAGCTGTCCTGTCTGGACTACTTACAGCATGTGCAACGAAAAACACTCTCCCTGAAATAAAGTGACTTCTGAAACTATGGTTCCGCAGTAAATAGCTCACAATGATAAACTCGTTGTATATGTATACAGACACGTACACAGACGTACAGGCACATGAATACAAGCTATCACACACATTCACTCTCACACACATACGTGCATACACATGCACACATATATATGCCTTCAAACACCCCCAACAGTCCTCTCTCTTCTCTCTATTACTTTCACACACACACACACACACACACACACACACACACACACACACACACACACACACACACACACACACACACACACACACACACACACACACACACACACACACACACACACACACACACACACACACACACACACAGACCCTCCGACCTCTTCTTGAGCACTTATCAGAGCAGAGTTTACACAGGAATGTTAGACATGACTTAGATGAGGAGGAAGGAAGGAGACAGAGGGTTTCCTCTTCCTCTCAATCTCTGTCTGTCCCTCCATCCCTCTGTCCCCCTCCCTCCATCCCTCCCTCTGTCTCCCTCCCTCCCTCCATCCCTCCCTCCCTCTGTCTCCCTCCCTCCCTCCATCCCTCCCTCTGTCTCCCTCCATCCCACCCTCTGTCTCCCTCCCTCCATCCCTCCCTCTGTCTCTCTCCCTCTCTCCCTCCCTCCCTCCACCCCTCCCTCTGTCTCCCACCCTCCCTCCCTCTGTCTCCCTCCATCCCTCTGTCTCCCTCTGTCTCCCTCCATCCATCCCTCCCTCTGTCTCCCGCTGTCTCCCTCCCTCCATCCCTGTCTCCCTCCCTCCACCCCTCCCTCTGTCTCACTCCCTCTGTCTCCCTCCCTCTGTCTCCCTCCCTCCCTCTGTCTCCCTCCCTCCCTCCATCCCTCCCTCCCCTCTCCCTCTGTCTCCCTCCCTCTGTCTCCCTCCCTCTGCCTCCCTCCCTCCATCCCTCCCTGTCTCCCTCCCTCCATTCCTCCCTCTGTCTCCCTCCTTGCCTCTGTCTCCCTCCCTCCATCCCTCCCTCCATTCCTCCCTCTGACTCCCTGCCTGTCTCCCTCATTCCTCCCTCTGTCTCCCTCCTTGCCTCTGTCTCCCTCCCTCCATCCCTCCCTCTGTCTCCCTCCCTCCATTCCTCCCTCTGACTCCCTGCCTGTCTCCCTCCATTCCTCCCTCTGACTCCCTGCCTGCCTCTCTCCATTCCTCCCTCTGTCTCCCTGCCTCCCTCCCTCCATTCCTCCCTGTGTCCTGCAGTACTCACCATCAAAGACCTTGTATTGTCCATTGAGGGAGGCTTGCGGGGCTCATCCAGCCTCTATGACCAGACCTTCCATCTCTCTCTCTCTGTCTCCCCTCTCTTCCTTCCCCCTCCATCCCTCCCCCTCCCTCCCTTCCTCAATCCCCCACTCACCATCGAAGACCTTGTACTGTCCATTGAGGGAGGCTTGCAGGGCTCGTCCAGCGTCTCTGATCAGGCCCTCCATCTCTGTGCGACTCAGATTGGATAGGCTGTCCTCCATGACACTGGTGCAACACGTGTAGCCTTGGGGACAGATCCTCAGGTGCTCTCCTAGAGGAGGGAGAGACAGGAGATAGTAGTTTAGGAAAAACCTTAACTATAGCCTTGTAAGGAATGCATCGTTCTTTATCTGAACTAGTTATGGACGTAGATGATGTATTATTAACTGGGTGGTTTGAGCCCTAAATGCTGATTAACTGACAGCTGTGATATATCATACCGTATACCACAAGTATGACAAAACATATATTTTTACTGCTCTAATTAAGATGGTAACCAGTTTATAATAGCAATAAGGCACCACGGGGTTTGTAGTATATGGCCAATATACGATGGCTAAGGACTATATCCAGGCACACCACGTTGCGTCGTGCATAAGAACAGCCGTTAGCCGTGGCATATTGGCCATATACCACACCCCCTCGGGCCTTGTTGCTTAATTATACACCTTGATGCTATTTGGCATTAGGCAATAAACTTTCTGCAAACATTCGCACATAGGCCTAACACAGTGTGGAGATGGGGAACAGTTGTCAGCCAATTAAAAATAAAGAGAATATTTTAACGATTCAAGCGAATAGATTCTGAAGAGATCCTTTAGAACATCTTCACGTCTACCCACACACACACTAAGCGTACAGTCAGATGGAGCATGCCAACGTCCTTTCACTGTTTAATTACATTCCCCTTTTTAAGAGGCAGTAATAAGCCTCTGACACACACACACACTTCGATGGCTGCTCTATCCTTGCCACGGTGAGACGGAGAGCGTGGGCTGTAACTAACAAAGAAAAACATTTGTATTCAGATCATATTGATGCTTTCTCTCTAGGGGAGAGAGAGGTCTGACTGCAGAATGTCCAACTTTTAAATTACTGGACATCTTATTCAATGTCCTTTGAAAAGGGAATGTTCTAGAACTATAAAGAAAGCTATACACACTTACGCGCACACACACACACACACACACACACACAGTGCTATGATTGTCTGCTCTGGGGCTGCTTGTCGATTGTGTACCAACTGGCTGCACAGTGATCAATGATAGTCTATTACACAATGTTACACAGTGAATAGGATGTAGTGCACATTAGAATGCACATGGTGTGTCTTCAGAAGGGTGTGTGTGTATGTTTACCCACAGAGGGGAATGTGGAGGAGAATAATAGCCCAGCAGTTTTACTGATCAAAGATATTAATCTGCTGTGCAGGACCTCAACTGTTAAAGCCAAACATGTTGCCCTCATTTAACTGTATTTGTAGCCTGCCATTAATCGATATGTGTGTTTCTGGGTGTTTGTACGTTTGTGTCTGTGTGGGGTGTGCACTGCATCGATCTATGTGTGGTGGTCCGTGAGTTTGACTTGTGTGTCCATGTGAGTGAATGTGTTGGCAAGTATATGTCATTGAGTTTCTCTGAGTGTGTGTGTAAATAGTGCTGAAGTGACTCATCAGTCTTATGTCAGTGTGTCTACAAGCCAGGATTGTCCATTTGAGGGAGAGGAGAACAGGTCAATGTAGACGGTACAGGGACATTGAGCAGCCCTCATCTTACCACGTCACCGCATTTACATCAAGTCATACACTCATCTCTCTGACGCATGAGTGTGTGAAGGGGTTGGTTGTGTGTGTGGTGGGGGAATGCTTGGCTGGCTGCAATCTGTCAGCCTCTGGGACAGTCTTTCTAAATGCCTGCCTTGACCAGCCATCTCTTCCAGCTCAGTGTGCCTGCTGCCTGCTGTATGAAGGACATCTGAGCTAAGTAAGTTGGAACACACACACACACGCACACAAGGTCTGATAAGCAGAGACTGCTTGTCGATTGAGTAACACCTGGCTGCACACTGATCAATGATAGTCTATTACACAATGTCACACAGTGAATATGACGTAGTGAACCCACAGTGTTAGTTTTAGTGATTTTCTTTCAGGCGTCCAATAGTGTCCATTTAGAATGCACATGGTGTGTCTTCAGAAGGGTGTGTGTGTATGTTTACCCACAGAGGGGAATGTGGAGGAGAATAATAGCCCAACAGTGTTACTGATCAAAGATATTAATCTGCTGTGCAGGACCTCAACTGTTAAAGCCAAACATTTTGCCCTCATTTAACTGTAGCCTGCCATTAATCGATATGTGTGTGTGGGTGTTTGCACAGTTGCGTCTGTGTCATCAATCTGTGTGTGTGTGTGTGTGTGTGTGTGTGTGTGTGTGTGTGTGTGTGTGTGTGTGTGTGTGTGTGTGTGTGTGTGTGTGCCGTTTGTACGTGCCTGTGCATGTGTGTGTGAGCCAGCCAAAACAAAGCAGATTTAGGGAGGAGCGTTCTTTAACAGTACTCTCCGTCCCCTCCTCGCCAGTCATCCCTCACACCCCATTTCCAGAGAACACCGTGGCAATCACAACAGTCTTCTAACTGAAGAACATATAATATTACTCTAGTGGAAACACCTTTCAGATGGTATTGAGAGGTATCGATAGTCTCCTGTAATATTATCCTATGGACATTATTTCCTTTCAGAGCACATTGAGAGTTGGAGGTATTGGTAGAGCTCTCTGTTAGTGGGTAGGTCATGTTATTTTGAAGGCTGCGGTATTAGTCTTTCAGAAAGCATAGGGGAAATGAGGAAATGAGGAAAAGGGGATATGGTATGACTCTATAAAGGAGAGTTCCAAAGGAACTGACTCTCCTCCTTAATTATTTCTAGGTTTGGAGGAATAGTCACAAAGACGTGTACATTATTTATGTTTCGAGTAACAACAACAACAAAACACACACACACACACACACTGCTGTGAGGCTGCAGCTCCAGCCAGGTCACCCATGAAACAAATCAGTATTCCATGTCCGTGCATGTCTGAGGATGTCGAGAGATGACGTGGAAACCGGCCACTAGGGGGAACAGTGAGCGCTGTTATCTTCAAGTAGGTTTCGGTTTTGCTAGTGTGTTGTGGATGGGGGATAGGTGTTTGCCTCTGATTCCAAAGGTTGCATGTTCGAATCCAGTGATGGAAAGTTGTTTTTTATATTTTTCTTTTAATCTCAAACCTTAATCCTAATCTGGAGTTAATGCCTAAATTTAAACCTTAAACAAATTTGACGTTTGGAACAACTTCCAAAAGGCTGCAGCTCACCGTGTCTACCTAAGTCTAACCTAACCTACACACCGTAACCAGCCACAGCAGAGATAACAAGATGGCGACCGGCAAGTTCGGCATGGTGGCAGCACTTTTACTTTATGTGTTTGTTTTAAATGTCACTGGAAATAATTGCATCTGAAATCTAGATGAAAGAATAGTACATTCTCACCAACTTCTCAGTCATGCAAACACTTTTGATGGCATTCCGGACTTGGAAGGTATGTTCTATACCAAACTTTCATAGCACCTTGGCACAAACCAAAACGATCATCGAAATCCAGTCTGAAATCGCTAATTAATGGTGGAGATGTTATAATAACTCTATGCCTTCTCTTATCGGGTGATATCCATCAGTGCCCTGGACCTCACTTTATCACCAACCCCATCAAACGGCCTATGCACCCATGCTCCTCTTGGAACGTTGGATAAAGAGTAACAGCAAAGCTCTGGTATGTTTGGAATGCGCACAGTGGATTCATCTAAAATGCAGCGATCCCAGCTTTGGACACGGGGTCAATGAAGCTTACCATTGCTGTCTGTGTGCTGTACCCACGGGGTGTGTGAGCACTGAAGGGGGAGTGGGACCAGAGGACTTGCAGAGGGTGGAGAGTGCACCGGAGGAGGGGGATCCACAGCGGAGCGGAGGCCACCAGAGGCGAGTGACGGGGGACACGGTGGTGAGGACGATGGAGTAGCACCTGGGGAGGGGTGCTCCATGGTGGCAGAGAGGCCACCGGAGGCAGAGCAGTGGGAAGATGGCAGCACAGTGGGAGGCGAGTTACAAGTGGCCTTTTGGAAGAAGGGCTTACATTTTGTTCACTTAAACGTCCAAAGCCTACTACCGAAGATTGATGAGATACGCCTGTTGGTTTGCAAATCAGAGGTGGGTGTCTTATGCTTTACTGAGACATGGTTGGATTAATCTGATTGTGACTCAAAAATTGAGATAAGTAATTGCTCTATTGTCAGGAAGGATCGGAATTGGAATGGTGGGGGGGATATGTGCGTTTGTAAGATCAGACATTGCATTTAACGTCAGATCGGATTTAAGCGCTGATCTGGAGATTGTCTGGCTGGATATCTGCTTTCCCAAAACCAAGCCGATTTTGTTGGGGGTGTGTTATAGGCGGCCCAAGCAGAATGCATTCTATGAAGGTCTTGAAATTGTGTTGTCAAACTGTAATGAATCCCTGTTGAAGGAAATCATTTTGTTAGGGGATTTCAATACTGATGTCTGCAAAAAGAGTAGCCCAACCCACAATGTATTTATCCACTTTTGTAGATCACTTGCTCTGACCCAAATGATAAAAGATCCCACCAGGATATGTGAAACAGTGTAAAGTACGATTAACTTAATATTGGTGATAAATCTAAAATATCGCAGAGTGGAGTAATAGTATATGGAATCAGTGATCATTTTATTACATTTTGCACAAGGAGGATTTTTAAATATATATTTAAGTGTCACAAAACCATTAGAATCAGAGGACTCAAAAAAATACTGTGTTGAAATGTTTAGGGAGGAAGTGGGTGAAATTGACTGGTCACCTGTGCTAGATAGTGTAGGGGTAGACAGTGCCTGGGAAGTCTTTAAATGTAGATTCCTTGATGTTGTAATGAATGTGGTTCCGTTGTGGAAAGGAGTCAGGCGCAGGAGCAGTTAGCGTGTACAAAGGATTTTAATCAGGTCACCAGTCCAAAACAATAACACTGGTGGAAAGAAAACCACACGTCCATCAAGAAAATAAACGACCGCAAAACACAAGCAACCCGGCAATAACGAGAACCAAGATCTAACAGCCCATAGAATACAAACTGGGAACAACGACGAAAGTTACCAACATAGCAATCACGCACAAGGGGAAGAGGGGAGGAAGGAATATAAACAGGTGCGTGATTGGGAAGAAATAAACACCAGGTGTGTACAATAAGGACAAACCACCCGAACACAAAAAGGGAGCGGTGATGGTTAGAAAACCGGTGACGTCGACCGCCAAACTCCGCCCGAACAAGAAGAGGGACTGACTTTGGCGAAAGTTGTGACAGATGTGGTGAATGTGATGGCTCCCATTAGATGGGTCAGGGTAAAGCAGAGATCTAGCCCTTGGTTTAATCATGAGATTCTAGAATCTATCCAAGCAAGAAACAAGGCCTTTTAAAAAATTTAAGAACTCTCAAGAACAGCATGATTTTGTCCTATATAAACGTCACAGAAATGAAGCACAGAGCAGGATGGATGAAGCTAAGAGGGGTTACTTTGCTGAAAAAATAATTGAGATAAAAAATGACCCTAAAAAGCTTTGGAAATCATTTAAGGAACTAGGCTGTAGTAGTACTACCAAAAACAAACTAAACAGTATTGGACTGAACATCAGGGGGGAGGTGGTATATGAAAAAGCAGAGGTTGCCAATGAATTCAACTCTTTTTTTTATTTCTGTTGCCAGCAAGCTGGTTAGCAAGCTGCCCACCAGTTCTGGTTTGTATGGAAGCAACCAAGTCAAGAAGTGTTATGTAGAGTTAGGGGTTCAGCCACACTCTTTTTCTTTTGCAAAGGTAGGAACAGCCAAAATAGTCATTATGCTGGCAGAGCTTAAATGCTCCAAAGCTACAGGCCTGGATAATATTCCTGCAAGGTTTCTTATAGATTCTGCTGAGCAAATTGGCCCTTGTATTACGCCATATCGTTAATCTCGCTCTTGAACAAGGTACCTTTCCCAGGGACATGACAAAAGCTAGAGTTATACCTCTGTATAAGAAGGGGATAAAGTCTGACCCTGGGAATTATAGGCCTGTATTTATCCTCTGTGTAACATCAAAGATCCTGGAGAGAGTTGTACAAGAGCAAATATATGAATATGTTAACAAACAAGGTCTAATGTATGATTTTCAGTCGGGTTTTAGAAAAACATACTCCACTGATTTATGTCTACTTTAATTGACTGACTTCATCAGGAAAGAGATTGATGAGGGAAATCTCTGTTGAATGGTACTGCTTGACCTACAGAAGGCCTTTGATACAGTTAACCACTGTCTCCTAATCTCCAAACTGGAGGCACTGGGTTAAGCAGTATCCCTCTAGGATGGGTATAGTCCTATTTATCAGGAAGGGAGTAAGTAGTAGAGTTTAATGGTTCACTGTCTCAGGCAAAACCAATGAGTTGTGGCGTTCCGCAGGGGAGCGTGCTTGGGCCTCTGCTGTTTTTATTGTATATTAACGATATGAAAGATGCTTGTTCTTGACATCTTTTTCTTTATGCGGATGACTCTACACTTCTGGTGTCTCACAAAAGTAAAACTTAGCACAGAGCTTACTAACATTAGCAAATGGCTTGGAGATAATAAGCTATCTCTGCACTTAGGGAAACTGAGGCAATTATCTTTGGATCCAGACCTAAATTGTGTAGCTCGTCTGAAATCAGAGTGGACTTACGGGGTGAGGTGCTGACTACTAAAACCTCTGTTAGCTACTTGGGATATATCCTTGATGGAAGCTTGGGAGGTGTGAGCATGGCCAATAAAGTGCTAGGGAAGGTTAATGACAGGACTTTTTTGTCTAGAAAGTCCAAGCTGCTTGATAAGGACTCCGTGAAAGTGCTGGCTACTGCCCTCATTCAATGCCATTTTGACTATGCTAGTACTTCCTAGTTTGAGGGCTTATCTAAACTTATGAATGGGAAGCTCCAGATAGCCCAAAATGAGCTGATCAGGGTAGTATTGAAGGTGAGTCCACGTACTCACATAGGCAGGATACACTTTCAGGAACTAAACTGGCTGCCTGTTGAGGCTAGGGTGTCCCAGATTAGACTAGGTTTGGTTTACAGAAGTATTTATGGTCCTGCGCCCTGATATCTAAGTGATTACTTTCCTCGTGTTAGGGATGCACACAATCACAGCACCAGATCAGCTGATGTGTGCTTATACAGGTTCAGGAGTAATGCTGGGAAAGGTACTGTCTTGTATACTGGAGCCTCAGAATGGAATGAGTTGCCTCTGCCCATAAAAACAACATCCTCTCTGGGCAGCTTTAAAAATAAAGTAAAAATATGTTTGATGTCTTCTGTGCCCATATGAATAACCCCTATGATGTAACTGGAATGATGAGATAGATGCTCTTCTCTGTTTTTGTTTTATTATTTCACTGCCATACTGTGTTCGATCTTGTCTAGCCATCATGTCTCAAGAGGACCACAATGGAAATAAGTCCCAGACTTTATTGTGTGTTATCCTCAATGATTTTACTTATGTGCAAGTATGGTTTTTTCAAGTTTTATGTGTGCTTGTTTTTTTTTAAATGGACCGATTAATAAACTAAACTAAACTAAAAGCCCAACTCACACCCCAGCAGAGCAGTCTACCATGTTCTTATGTCTCTCCCTTAACCCCCTACGAGAGGACGTGTTCCCGTGTTCCCCCTAGTCACTTCCTCCTTCGACACATACACACACTGACAGAGCCTCTCAACAGGGAGCAATTCTCAGGCCATTCATTTATCACAGGCCAGCAGGAGGAAGACTCCTATTAAAAGCCAATAGGGGGAAGCTAAATAATGTTGCGCAAACTCAGATAAACCCTGTCCAGAAACAGACAGACAGGGCTTTTAAAGAAAAGGAGGATGTGGGGAGAAATAAAAGACTGGAAAAAAAGAGAGACTCAAAGGGGTTCATTGCTGGATTCTCTCAATTATTGGTCTGGGCCGTTGTGACATAGGTTAACATAAGAGTCAGGGGGAAAAAGATAGGGAGGGACAGAAGAGAAGAGGATAGAGAGAAAAGAGAGGGGGCAGTGCCTAAGAGAAAAGCACAATGAAGTAATGACCAGTTGATATTTGAAAGGACCACCTAAGACGGCCAGTCAAGTAGGCTGTCTAAAAACTATTTTAACAGTAATTGTAAATATAGTGCTACAATATTTAACCAATTATGCAAATTGCACTACATTATTGTAACCTCCAGACACTGAACAGCTGAAGGCTATTGCCCATACATTTGAAAATGAATGTCTCCTCTCGAAAAACATTTTAAAAAATCTGTCTACCTTTTTACAAAGAATCTACAAATAACAGAAAAAGCAATCTGTCAGATTTGTCCTTCAGTGTGCCATATCTCTGATGCCCCATCATGACAAATTACTCTGAGATTTACAAAAGAACAACCCGTTGCCATAGAAACGGGCTGTCACAGATACTGATTACTGGAGAAAAGCTTTGGCCTCGTTGAAAGACAGCTGAATCAGTTCTCTGAGCTCTCTGAACTGTACCAACAAATAGGATTGCACAATTCCGGCAACATTCCAAAAAAATCGGTTTTCCAGAAATGGAAGATTGGAATATTGGTTGGAAGATTGTTTGGAAGATTACTTGAATGTTAAGGGAAAAAGCAGGACATTTGTGTACCCTCCAAACAGGATTTCTGGAAAATCTGGGAATTTGGGGAAAGTTTTGCCCCCATACTCACAACTATAAAGGTCACAAATGCAATACAGGGTACAAATAACACCATGGGAACACACTGCTCACTCTTAGTTGATCCGGCTTGACTAAGTCTCAAAACAGACGCATCATGATAAATCAGGGTTCATAAACTGAGTCACTGACATATAAGGTTCTATAATGTGTTTGTACCTGTTTGGAATATGGTTAAGAAGGCATTATAGCGCATTATAACAGGGTCAAGTAGTGCATGTCAACAAGGTTTCTGATGACGTCTAAAAAGAATTTACCACAGAAGTGTATGGAAACACCTGTTGACATTGTGATCATATATTTCCTCATCTCAACAAGTAACCCTCACTGACCACTGGTCTGATTTTCTCTGGTAATCTCAGATTCCTATTGCATCAATAACTTTCAGATTACAGCTGTGTGCGTGTGGGGGCACTGATGCCCTCATGGATTATAATCCTAATCCAGGGAGTTGTGTCAAAATGTGTATATTCTACAGCTGGACAGATTGACGTCAGTGCTAAAGGAACTACCCAAATCACCAGGGAGGAGAGGATGACAACGTCACTATTGTCCTACTGAGGATTAGAAAACAAACCAGGCAAAAACTAAAGCAGTGGTTACTAAACTTTTTGCAATAATCCTGGGATTTACCTAAAGACTGTCCAATAATCCTGTGACCTACCTAAAGAATAATCCTGTGGCTGTGACCCAGTGAATAGAAATACTAACCACAACCCAGTCCTTAGTCGCGGCCCAAGAGAGACTGGCTGTCACCCATAAGTGGATTCAGAGTTACAATTGTGAGGAAGGGAATACCCCCATGAAATGGACAAAAATGAATGGCAACATATTGCCATTGGAACAAACATACACACGATGGAAAAGAGTGCCCAAATGGACGCCATTTTGTGTATTTCTTATGGCAAACGGCATACGGCAAATGCCAAGTGTAATAACTCAAAATTACTATAGGTGGCGAGCGCGTTCCAACGGGGCAAAACATATTGCAAATGTACATGAAGACAAGACCCAAGGGTCAAATTTTGACATTTCAAAAAATATCAAAATACCTACACCCCGTAAAAAGTGCTTTCTGGGCCTTTTTTCATGATTCTAACGATTTTTGTTATAATCTCACGTATAGAAGATGTGTATAAACATATCCTTGTCTAATTTTAATAAAGTTCATTTTTATTAACTTTTTATTGTCCATAAGGCCTATGTTTTGTCCATTTGCAATATGTTACCATAGGAAGTCAAAAGTCAATGTCCATTTGCAATATGTTTTGTCCATTTGCAATATGTTACCATAGGAAGTCAAAAGTCATGATGTTATGTCCATTTACATATATCGTCATAGGAAGTCGGCTTCCGAACCCAAAAGTCAGTGAGCAATGTCCAAATGGCATTTAAACTGATAAAATGATATATATCACTATGTTAAGCCCTCAATCATCCTATAGGGTCTATTTTTTGAAAAACGTCCAAAATGACCAGGGGTGCCTACATTGGGATGGCCACAGGTGGAGGTGCTCCCTAACCAGCCAGGGATACCTTGCACCCTCCTAAAGACATTACTATTTAAAATATGCTCATGGTTACCCGTTTCAATTACCAGGTACACGGTTGTCAAATTGCAATGTCTTACAATGGGCATTTACCCTCACAAATTTGACAGGCTCCGAAATACTGCAGAAATGCCAAATTGACAGGCCCATTGAACTCGGGATGGCCGGGAAGTGATCATGGTTCCTCTCCATCGCTCGTTGGTGTTGATTTCAACATGTCAAATTCGTGACGTTAAAAGCCCATTGAAACATATTGCAAATGTACAGTGAAACATATTGCAAATGTACAGTACATTTACCAGGTCCATATTTTCAAAAGGGTTTTAAATGACTTTAGGGGGCTGCTCCTGGTCCAGGATCTTTATGGGAGTATCCCACTATGGCCCCTAAGTCAGTGGGAGAAGCCCCTGCTCATTTATGGAGGTTTTCAAAAATGAGTGTCCACACTCTCTTCCATTGCTTTGTACAGTACATTTGCAATATGTTTCACTGTACATTTGCAATATGTTTCAATGGGCTGTTAACATCACGAATATGACAAGCTCTAAAATACTTCAGGAATGCCCAATTGACTGCCCGTTGATCTCAGGATGGCCAGGATTGATAGTGGTACCTGTCCATAGCTCGTTGGTGTTGATTTCAACATGTCAAAAAAAAGCCCATTAAAACATATTGCAAATGTACAGTGAAACATATTGCAAATGTACAGTACATTTGCAATATGTTTCAATGGGCTTTTAACATCACGAATATGACAAGCTCTAAAATACTTCAGGAATGGCCAATTGACTGCCCGTTGATCTCAGGATGGCCAGGATTGATAGTGCTACCTGTCCATAGCTCGTTGGTGTTGATTTCAACATGTCAAAAAAAAGCCCATTAAAACATATTGCAAATGTACAGTGAAACATATTGCAAATGTACAGTACATTTGCAATATGTTTCAATGGGCTGTTAACATCACGAATATGACAAGCTCTAAAATACTTCAGGAATGCCCAATTGACTGCCCATTGATCTCAGGATGGCCAGGATTGATAGCGGTACCTGTCCATAGCTCATTGGTGTTGATTTCAACATGTCAAAAAGCCCATTGAAACATATTGCAAATGTACAGTGAAACATATTGCAAATGTACAGTACATTTGCAATATGTTTCAATGGGCTGTTAACATCACGAATATGACAAGCTCTAAAATACTGCAGGAAAGCCCAATTGACTGCCCGTTGATCTCAGGATGGCCGGGCTTGACGGTTTTAACTTATTGCAAATGGACAAAAGTCTGCCATAAAGTCACTATAATGAAAACGTAAAACACCTAGTTACGTTCTAGTTGCGGGTCCAGTTCCGACGTTATGTGTCGGCCTATCTGAGGCGACCCCAAATCCCGAGTTTCAGCTCGATAGGTCATTCGAGCCCGAGCAGCGACCTTAATTGGTGCTGAAAATCCACGTTTTCCGGCGTTGCTACGGGGTCCTTGAATGAGCTATCGGAGAGAAACGTTAGGGTCCGTCTCTATGGGCCAAGGCGGTTCTAATGCACCTAACCTTGTGTCTCTGGGACTTTTAGAAATTTTGTCATTTTCGTGATGTAAAAATGAATTGAAAATATTGCAAATGTACAAGGCTGTTTCTCGGCCTGTGAACCTTCTAGAGCCCCGTAGCTCACCGTGCAGTATCGACATAAGCTCTAGAAAAGGGTTCTAAAGTTTCAGAGCTCTAGGTCTGACGGTTCTTTAATAGTTCGAACGAAAGTAACTATTGCAGGCAGTGTGTGTCTGTAAGCCCCACACTATGTCACTCCCCATGGACTGTGTGCATGTGTGAGTTTTCAAGGGATTCTGATGGGAGAAATGACTCATTTACAGTTCATGAGGGTTGCCTAATCACACATGTGAAGTTTTGGAAAGATGTGACCTTTTTAACCCTTCGAAACAGCACCTATGACCCCTATTTAAAGCACTTCCGGTTGTCACAGGAAGCTGTAGGTAGACACATATCCTCATTGGGGTATGCTTTAACAGAATCCTGAGTTTTAAGTCTTTAGGTTAAGAAATGACTGATTTACACAGGGTTGAAAGTCTGTTTTTCACAAACTGCAGGTTGGGTCTATCAAAACACCTTTAGGGTGATTTTTACCACTTCCGGTTGCTCCAGGAAGCTTAGAATCAACACAGGTAGACCTCATAGTGGTCTGATGGATTGCTATCGAAGACAGGTTCATAAGACATTCATAACCCACATAGGCACCAGGTTGAATTTAGGGGAGCAGGCAATGTATTCCTATGGGGAGAGATTTCATAGCAAACGGTTTGATGTAAATACCCTGTTTTCACTGTTAAAGGTTAATGCCACACAGTCACGGTTAGGCTTGCTCAGATCGGGAGGACCTTAGGAACATTCCTGAAGTTGAATTGTGCTTCTAACCCAAACGGGTCTGCCGCTGTCCCCAAAAAAAATCAGCTGACATTTAGGGCCAGGCTTCATTTTGCGCCTACTTTTTGCACGGTCTATGAGGTCAGAGCGAGCTACAGTCAAGTGGGGCGTCTCGTTGAACTCGGCACGGCCTAGAGACTATGGTGATGCCCTTTTTAGTGTTGATTTCAGTCTGTCATTTTGGTGATGTTTCAGCCCTATTCAAACATATTGCAAATGTACAAAAGTCAACGAGCAAGTCAGCGTCAATCAATCAATTAGATATCATTCTGACACCAAACTGATAAAAACTGACACCAAACCCACTTTTCCCATCTCATTTAGAAGCCAACAATCACATATATCAGGGCAGGCTCAAAATTCTGTTTAAATCATAGTAAAAATGTAAAACACCTAGTTACGTTCTAGCTGCGGGTCCAGTTCCGACATTATGTGTCGGCCTAGCTGAGGCGACCCCGAATCTCAAGTTTCGCTCGATAGGTCATTTGGAGTCCGAGCAGCGACCTTAATTGGTGCTGAAAATCCACGTTTTCCGGGCGTTGCTCTGGGGTCCTTGAATGAGCTATCGGACAGAAACGTTAGGGTCCGTCTCTATGGGCCGAGGCGGTTCTAATGCACCTAGCCTTGTGTCTCTGGGACTTTTAGAAATTTTGTCATTTTCGTGATGTAAAAATGAATTGAAAATATTGCAAATGTACAAGGCTGTTTCTCGGCCTGAAAACCTTCTAGAGCCCCGTAGCTCACCGTGCACGATCGACTAAAGGTCTAGAATGGGTTTCTAAAGTTTCAGAGCTCTAGGTCTGACGGTTCTTTAATAGTTCGAACAAAAGTAACTATTGCAGGCAGTGTCTGTCTGTAAGCCCCTCACTGTGTCATTCCCCATTGACTGTGCATGTGTGTGATTTCAGAAAATCACAGAAAATCACAGAAATCACGTAGAGCTCCGAAACCCACTTTAACGGATCCGTCTGAACAAGCAGCATCTGGATCTATAACTTTTTTTTCTCAACATTACGAATTGGACATTTGACAATTAATCGAAAATTAAAAGAGATAAATGTCTGGTTCTTTTTTTCCTTACACCGTAGGTTCATGTACTTTGACGTAAAGCTGTCAAATTAGTGCTCTATTTCCATTTTTCACCTTTAATCCCAGAAAATGGGCCTTATCTCAAAAACCGTGAGTCCCTGACGCCATTCTGTTTCGGGGCCAACTGCCCATTATGCCAAACCCATGCCCACCAAGTTTCGTCTTCGAACTCTTTTCGGTTTAGGAAAAAAAGCCAGGTCAATTAGGTGTATGTTTTGTACATTTGCAATATGAAGGCATTCGCCATCTGGTGGGATTAACATGAAGGGCGGAAAAATGAAAAAAATGAATTTATTTTATTAAACGGACATCGAAAGTCAGAGAAAGTTCGTTTGATGACTTCCTGGAAGATTTGGCCCTAGGGCACGGCCCGACGGCGTCGGCTTATTTTAGAAACAATTTCGGACGTCTAGTAAGGGAGCGTACATTTGCAATATGCAGTTTCTCATCAAACATACAGCAAATGCCATCCGCGTCCCTTATGTAGGTTAGGGGACTTTCTCTTGATGTATTTATTTATTTTGTTCTCTGTCTCTCTGTTTCTCTCTCCCCCCTTCTCACTCTTTCTCTCTCTCTCTCTCTCTCTCTCTCTCTCTCTCTCTCTCTCTCTCTCTCTCTCTCTCTCTCTCTCTCTCTCTCTCTCTCACACACACAAACACACACACAAACCCCTCCGACTACGGCCCACCCAGGCCGTAATAATATCCCCTTGATGCATGGTCTGATCATCAGGCTGGTCATGAAATGTGATCTAGAGGTTGGCAACATAAATAGCTTCCTCCCTCCAGTAGTTAGAGCAGCAGGGCATTACACATTTTTACTGGTGGCTGGTTGGCTGGTGGGAGACTGGCTGGCTGGCGGCTGGCTGGTGGCTGGCTGGCTGGTGACTGGTGGCTGGCTGGCTGGCTGGCTTGCCGGCTGGCTGGTGGCTGGCTGGCTGGTGGCTGTTTGGTTGGTGGCTGGCTGGCTGGCCTCTGGGTTATGCTTCCTAAACCTATCCACCTCCTCACAGGGCACAGACACACCACTTACTGGAACACACACAGACACACACACAGACACACACACAGACACACACACAGACACACACAGATACACACACAGATACACACACACACACACACACACACACACACACACACACACACACTCAGACACACACAGTCTTGTACAGCTAATCTTCAGGGGACACACAAATCCTATTTTCCCTAACCCATAACCCTAACCCTAAACCTAACCCTAACCCGTACTCTTATAAACACGTCCACCACTTGCTGGAAAACACACACACATCCCTGAGCCCTGCCACTGGGTACCAAACTATTTGAGGGACTGAGACTTCCACAGCATCCTCAAATGTTGCTGTTAAATAGCCACCAACATCTTGAGACACAGACAGACAGACACACAGCGAGAGGATGTGCTGGACTGGCTCAAACACATGAGAAAGAATGATCAGGAACATGATGTGTGTGTGTGTGTGTGTGTGTGTGTGTGTGTGTGTGTGTGTGTGTGTGTGTGTGTGTGTGTGTGTGTGTGTGTGTGTGTGTGTGTGTGTGTGTGTGTGTGCATATGACAAAAAAAAAGAAATAAATCCTGCCACAGTTTGGAAAGTAGAAGGAAGATTGTTCAAGCAACGCTTCTCCCAGTACTTGATTATGGTGATATAATCTACATGTAAGCAGCAGGCTCTGTTTTAAAACCTTCAGACTCAGTCCATCACTCAGCACTGCATTATCACTGTGGACAATTTTCATACAACTCATTACATTTTGTATAGTTCTGTTGGCTGTGAGTCTCTGACTACCAGAAGGGCCCAACATTGGCTACTTTCTTTGTTTGTATATAAAGTGGTTCTTCAGAGACTCCCCCACTAACTCAGCCCATGTATTAATTGGAGATCCAGCAAATTTCAGACGCTCTCTGGACTGGCTGGTTCTGGAGGTTCCGCGGGTCTCCACTGACCTGGGAAAATAATTTTAGTTGTTATGCCCCCAGCTTATGCCCCCCTGTCTAAATAAAATTACAAATAAATCAAATAAATGCATGTGTGTGTGCGTATACATCTCTGTGTGGACATACGTGCGTGTGGGTTCCTTGAGCCCATTCGAGCTCAGAAAGACCTGTCTGGCTGAGTAGAGAGAACACCAAGCCCTGCTCTGCTCTGCTAGGTGAGCTATCTGCTAGGTGAGCTGTCAGCAAGGTGAGCTGTAGGGCAGATACACCACAGGCTGACAGACCAGAGGCAGAACCAGAGGTTTCTGTTGCTGCTGCTGTCAGGGCCCGTCAGAGCTACCAGGCCTAGGCCTGGGCCTGGGCCTGGAGTTGTAACTTCACCCAGGGCCAAGCCACAGGGAGGGGGAGAGTGGTGGGGTGAGGAAGGGGGCACGTGTAGTTAAAGAGATGGGGTGACAGGAAGAGGGGAAAAGATAAAGAGAGAGAGAGAGAGAGAGAGAGAGAGAGAGAGAGAGAGAGAGAGAGAGAGAAACCACAAATATAACAACAATAGACACTATGGACCAAATACAGGCATTGCCACCCTGCAAGAAACATGGTATAGAGGAGATTAGCACCCCGGGTTACAGAGAGCCGGTAGTCCCATCCACCAAACTACCAGGTGTTACACAGGGAAGATACTCATTCTAATTTGGTATAGATCAGACTTAACCCACTCCCTTTATTATTTCGTTTTATTACTAAAATGCTTGACTGTATTTAAAGACATGGATGACTTGTATGCTGTGTGATGACATGCACAAATTAATGAATGATTGATTGATGTACTGTATATTGAAGTTACGCTAAAACAGCTACAGTAAGAAATGCATTTTCGTTTTTCTTGGAATAGAAAAACCATAATATTCATCAAATTAATTAAGCTACATTTCTAAAAATCAATCCCATGTAGTCTGTTCTATTAAAGGCTCCCTTTGACTCTTAGGCCTGCAGCTTCATGCCATTTCAATAACTTAGCTTCTCAAAGATGCCCTCTGGTGGGCAAACTAGCACTAACTACCATTAATGGCAACAATGGCTGACACTTAAATAACGTCCCATACTAGCTGTGCTGCAGTACGATGCAACTTTTAAAGGAAGAACCACTGTAGTATAAACCAGCCTTTAGCCTTGAAATGTTGGGTTGTTTAGTACACTACCGCACTCACTCTGTTTAACACATGGCCTCACATGTGAATCCTTAAAGAGATGAGTGGGGTTAAGGCTTAAGAGGGTGTCTCTACTTTGGTTGTTTACTAGCTATGTCTCTACTTTGGTTGTTTACTACACTACCTTACTCCCTCTGTTTTGACAACATCCGGTGAAATGCAGAGCGCCAAATTCAAATTACAAAAATACTCATTTCAAACATTCATGAAAATACAAATGCTGCACACCCTTCAAAAGCTTAGCCTCTTGTTAATCTAACAGCATTGTCCGATTTCAAAAAGGCTTTACGGCGAAAGCAGAACATTTGATTGTCTGAGGACAGCGCTCCACTCAAAAACTCAATTAGCATAATAACATAACCAGCAGAGGTGTCACAAAACCTTTGATGATCTTCCTCTGATGGCATATCAAAGCGCCCAGGTTACACAATAAAAGGTCCTTTTGTTCGATATCTTTATATCCATATAGCTCCGTTTGGTTGGCGCGTTTTGTTCAGTAATCCACCTGCCCAAAGGCTTTCATCCATGCAGACAAACGATATCCCAAAAGTACCCGTAAAGGTCGTCGAAAAAAGTCAAACAGCATTTGTAATCAATACTCAGATATCCTAAAATGAATATATGCTATAATATTTCAGACGAAATATAACTCGCTGAATAGAAGAGAAAAAGAACTGAGCGCGCATTCCCTGTTACGCGCAAAATCCAAAACAGGACACAGGTTAAAGCAGAATGACTTTCCCATTGTTTCTCAACTGTAGTGTATGATATACCATTTTCTAGCTATGTCTCTACTTTTATCCAAAGTAAATAATACAATTTCACATTTTGCTAGATAAGACCAAATAAAGCAGATCGGTCACATATAGGCCAAGGACTAGATAAAGTGTATTTTTACCTGAGTTTTTCCTTATTGTAGGGCACTACCTTTACCTCTTTTAGTCTTGAAATCTTTGGTTGTTTACTACACTACCTTACTCCCTCTGTTTAGCACATGGCCCCAAACATTTTCAAGGGCCATTTTCTCAAAAGTGGGGTTACAAGTTTATCAAGTTTCAAAGCAAAATTACTTTTCCATTGCTCCTCAAGTGCAGTGTATGATATACCATTTTGCATCTCTGAGTCTCTACCTTATCCAATGTAAAAAAACACAATTTGAAATGTTGTTACATAAGACAGAATCAAGGAGGTCGGTCACATATGTGAAAATGTTTCTAAGTTTTGTAGTAAAAATGATAGCGGAAGATAAGTGTTCCAATGACATTGTAAGCCGATTAGTAATGCCTACTAATAATTGGTTAAATCACATCACACAATGCACACAGATGACGTCATTTGAAAGACTTTTCTTCTTCTGTCTTCTTTTACTAGAACAGCCTCAATTTGTTGGTCCATGGACACTACAAGGTGTTGAAAGCGTTCCACAGGGATGCTGGCCCATGTTGACTCCAATGCTTCCCACAGTTGTGTCAAGTTGGCTGGATGTCCTTTGGGTGGTGGACCATTCTTGATACACACGGGAAACCGTTGCAGTTCTTAATACAAACCAGTGCGCCTGGTACCTACTACCATACCCCATGCAAGTCTTCTGTCTTGCCCATTCACCTTCTGAATGGCATATGTACACAATTCATGTCTCAATTGTCTCAAGGATTAAAAATCATTCTTTAAATTGTCTCTTTCACTTCATCTACACTGACTGAAGTGGATTTAATAAGTGACATCAATAAGGGATCATAGCTTTCACCTGGATTCACGTGGTCAGTCGATGATGTCATGGAAAGAGGTGTTCCTAATGTTTTTTCTACTCAGTGTTACATTACTGTCACTTTTGTTTGTTTTAGTAGTTCATCTAACTTGGGTTTGGGCCTACATAGCTCAAGTCTGAACGTACAGTGCAGTTGTTTGCTTGGAAACCTTGTCAATTGCTTGGAAATCTCTTCAGTGACCATAAGTCCTCCTCCCAAATGTTTTTTGTGGTGTTGTAATTATATTTGAGTGAAACTAAGCTCCAACCATCTCCCTGGAAGCAGCAGCAGGCCAGCCCAGCAGCACCAGGTCAAACTGGGGTGGTTAATCTTTCTTTTAACCTGTCAGAGCCAGACCAGTGTGTCCTGCCTGGAAGAAAGGACCTGCACACATTCCACAGGGAAAATCACCCCGAGGCCTGACCACTCAACCATTTGTCAAGGCTTGACAATACAGTGCTGGAGAGAACACAAAATAACTCCACAGCAAGCACATACCCCTCACACACCTACAGAATTATACACACACAAACACACACACACACACATACACACACACACACACACACACACACACAGACCTACAGAATTATACACACACACACACACACAGACCTACAGAATTATACACACACACACAAACACACGTACACAGTAATGTTTTTAACGCCGTATACTCAGACACACACACCATCACATGCACACACATACATACACACACACACATGCACACATACACACACACACACACACACACACAGGAATGGCAATTAGTTACCATCCCGCTGGCAGGGACAGTTGCAATGTATGTACGTTTTGACAATATATGTCCTGCGCAGCGCAGTGCAAAACATTCTTCACACATTTATCAGCTGTAACCACAACTAATCATTCTGCATGATGTCCACATGGGCCACGTCATCCACAGAACCACAGGGCCAAAGGACCAAACCTCGGAGAGACACATTTAGTTCATATTCAGGAGAACACACACCTCCGCTCACACACACACAAACACACGCATACACACACACACACATTCACGAGGATCATGGACCAAAACACCTCTGCATCAACTTGGAGACTGGGAGAAGCAGGCTAAAGCTTTAGAAAGAAAGACGTGTTCAAAACAAAACATAGAAAAACAGACTCTGAAAAAGTCTGTGGAGTTGGATTCTCTGCCCACGCGAATCCTACTTCATTGAGACGACCTGACAGGTAAAAGCACATTGTGTGCAGAAGAATGTTTGTCTCTTTCTTTGGCCAGGTCTCTTGCTAATAAGCCTTTTCAGCCCCGTTCTGAAAGGAAGCTTTTCATAGAGCTCTCTTTGGGAAAAGGAGGAGGAAAAAAGAGGAGGGAAAAAAGGCTGCTGTCGTTTTGAACCTGGAACTCAACACAGCTCTTTCCCTCTCTCTTTCTTCCCTCTCTCCCTCGCTGTCTCGTTCCTCTCCCTCTTTCTCCCTTGTTCACAATTCCTTTCATTCCCTTCTTCACTCTCTTTCTAGTTCTCTCTCTTTCTCTCTTACTAGTTCTCTCTCTTTCTCTCTTACTAGTTCTCTCTTACTCTCTTACTAGTTCTCTCTCTTTCTCTCTTATTAGTTCTCTCTCTTTCTCTCTTACTAGTTGTCTTTTAGTCCTGTTGTGTGTTTGTCTCTAACCCTTCCTCTCTTTCTCTTCTTTCTCTTTCTGTATCCTTTTATATCCCTTTATTCCAGATTTTTCATGTCAGTCTTTCCCAAACATAGAATTCTCCATGTCTGTGCCTTTGTTGTGGGTTTCTTTGGTTTTGCATTCTCTAACCCCCTCGTTCCCTCCCTCCCCAATCCTCATTGTACTTGTCAAGCTGTCTGATCTAGCACTTTGACAGCCAGGTGGCTGCCTTCCCCTGCAGAGTAGACGCTAGTTCAGACAGAAGCACAGGACGCGCCTGCGGTGTCAAAGTCTCTGGTTTTCTATCTGACTCACATACTGATCCCAATAGAACTACATATGAAAATAGCTCCCTGATGAAAACTGTGGGAAGCAAGCTAGCTAGCTAACAGAGGCATCTATGTGCCACTGTTATGTTTGTTTCACATGACTATGGCCAGGAGTTTTTCCCGGCATTTCGAATCAAATCAAATCAAATCAAATGTTATTTGTCACATACACATGGTTAGCAGTTGATGCGAGTGTAGCGAAATGCTTGTGCTTCTAGTTCCGACCATGCAGTAGTATCTAACAAGTAATCTAACAAATCTAACACAACAACTACCTTATACACACAAGAGTAAAGGAATGAATACGAGTATGTACATATAAATATATGGATGAGCGATGGCTGACCGGCGTAGGCAAGATGCAGTAGATGGTATAGAGTACAGTATATACATATGAGATGAGTAATGTAGGATATGTAAACATTATATAAATGGCATCGTTTAAAGTGGCTAGTGATACATTTATTTCATCCAATTATTAATTATTAACCTCACAAGCTCCAGCAGCAGAGGTGACTGTTTTGGAGAGCCTGGCGTGCCCAAAGTAAAATGCCTCCCATTTAGGCCCAGAAAATGGGATATGCATATATTTAGTACCATTGGATAGGAAACACTCTGAATTTTCCAAAACTGTTAACCATTTGTCTGTGGGTCAATCAGAACGCATATAGCAGGCAAAACCCTGAGGAATCTCTGTCCTGGAAAAAGTCATTTTGACACATTGCTCATTTTGGAACCCCTCCTATCGAAAATGACCATATATAGGCATATGAACGCAGTGCACGTCGCTTCCTTATGATGTCATCAACCACGAGACGGTGTTTTACTCCATCTTGGAGGAATTTCGACCATTGATACACAGCATGGCAATGGGACACCACGTTCTGAAAACTCTTCAGATTGCGTGCGCACGAGAAGGCGTGCAGTGCCTTATTTATCGTCTTTAGCGTTCAGTTTATATTCGCTGATTTATAATAGTAAATATACGTAAAAGTGTTCTTAAGGATACATTTAAAACTATGTTTGATTGTTTTTGGACAAGTTTATAGGTATAATTTGAACGAGTTGGCGCGCTGCTTCAATAGAGGAGTGGAGGCTGTCGCTTTCTGATTATAACGCGCAAACCAAATGGAGGATTTATGGATAAAAGACATTACTTTTTCTAACAAAAGAACCATGGATTGTATTCGTTGGACACTTAGGATGACCTCAGCAGAAGTTCTTCAACAGGTAATTGATTTGTTTTCGCTGTGAAATGTGTTATGTGTGTGCCATGATGGCTAATCGATACATGGCTATTGGAAAATATGTGAGGTGCTAGCCTCAAACAAATGAATGTGCTGCTTTCGCCGTAAAGCCTTTTTGAAATCTGACAACGCTGTGATATTGCCAAGAAACAGAGCTTTTGATGAGTATGGAACACTTGCATATTGCTGGATGTTTAATAATTCAACTATCGGATTTTGAATTTGGCGCTTTAGATTTTAGCTGGTAGTGTCGGGATGAGCCCGCTAGCGACCCACTGGTAATTGAGAATGCTTAAGAGGTTTTAAAGTGGCTAGAGATTTGAGTCGATGGCCGAACGGCATAGGCAAGATTCAGTAGATGGTATAGAGTACAGTGTATACATTTGATATGAGTAATGTCGGATATGTAAACATTATATACAAAATTGTTTAAAGTGGCTAGTGATACATTTGTTATATCCAATTCCTATTATTTAAAGTGGCTAGAGATTTAAGTCAGTATGTTGGCAGCAGCCACTCAATGTTAGTGATGGCTGTTTAACAGTCTGATGGCCTTGAGATAGAAGCTGTTTTTCAGTCTCTCGGTCCCAGCTTTGATGCACCTGTACTGACCTCGCCTTCTGGATGATAGTGGGGTGAACAGGCAGTGGCTCGGGTGGTTGTTGTCCTTGATGATCTTTTTGGCCTTCCTGTGACATTGGGTGGTGTAGGTGTCCTGAAGGGCAGGTAGTTTACCCCTGGTGATGCATTGTGCAGTCCTCACTACCCTCTGGAGAGCCTTACGGTTGTTGCCGTACCAGGCGGCGATACAGCCCGACAGGATGCTCTCGATTGTGCATCTGTAGAAGTTTGTGAGTGTTTTTGGTGACAAGCCGAATTTCTTCAGCCTCCTGAGGTTGAAGAGGCGCTGTTGCGCCTTCTTCACCACGCTGTCTGTGTGGGTAGACCATTTCAGTTCGTCCGTGATGTGTACGCCGAGGAACTTTCCACCTTCTCCACTACTGTCCCGTCGATGTGGATAGGGGGGTGCTCCCTCTGCTGTTTCCTGAAGTCCACGATCATCTCCTTAGTTTTGTTGACGTTGAGTGAGAGGTTATTTTCCTGACACCACACTCCGAGGGCCCTCACCTCCTCCCTGTAGGCCGTCTCGTCGTTGTTGGTAATCAAGCCTACCACTGTAGTGTCGTCAGCAAACTTGATGATTGAGTTGTAGGCGTGCTTGGCCACACAGTCATTGGTGAACAGGGAGTACAGGAGAGGGCTGAGAACGCACCCTTGTGGGGCCCCAGTGTTGAGGATCAGCGGGGTGGAGATGTTGTTTCCTACCCTCACCACCTGGGGCTGGCCCGTCAGGAAGTCCAGGACCCAGTTGCACAGGGCTGGGTCGAGACCCAGGGTCTGGAGCTTAATGACGAGCTTGGAGGGTACTATGGTGTTAAATGCTGAGCTGTAGTCGATGAACAGCATTCTTACATAGGTATTCCTCTTGTCCAGATGGGTTAGGGCAGTATGCAGTGTGATTGCGATTGTGTCGTCTGTGGACCTATTAGGACGGTAAGCAAATTGGAGTGGGTCCAGGGTGTCTGGCAGGATGGAGGTGATATGATCCTTGACTAGTCTCTCAAAGCACTTCATGATGACGGAAGTGAGTGCTACGGGGCGATAGTCATTTAGCTCAGTTACCTTAGCTTTCTTGGGAACAGGAACAATAGCCCTCTTGAAGCATGTGGGAACAGTAGACTGGGATAAGGATTGATTGAATATGTCCGTAAACACACCAGCCAGCTGGTCTGCGCATGCTCTGAGGACACGGCCAGGGATGCCATCTGGGCCGGCAGCCTTGCGAGGGTTAACACATTTAAATGTTTTACTCACGTTGGCTGCGGTGAAAGTGAGCCCGCAGGTTTTGGTAGCGGGCCGTGTCGGTGGCACTGTATTGTCCTCAAAGCGAGCAATTTTTTTTTTAGTTTGTCTGGGAGCAGGATATCGTGGTCCGCGACGGGGCTGGTTTTCTTTTTGTAGTCTGTGATTGACTGTAGACCCTGCCACATTCCTCTTGTGTCTGAGCCGTTGAATTGTGACTCTACTTTGTCTCTATAGTGACGCTTAGCTTGTTTGATTGCCTTGCGGAGGGAATAGCTACACTGTTTGTATTCAGTCATGTTTCCGGTTGCCTTACCCTGGTTAAAAGCAGTGGTTCGCGCTTTCAGTTTTGCGCGAATGCTGCCATCAATCCACGGTTTCTGGTTGGGGAAGGTTTTAATAGTTGCTATGGGTACCACATCACCGATGCACTTGCTAATAAACTCGCTCACCGAATCAGCGTATACATCAATGTTGTTGTCTGATGCTGTCCGGAACATATCCCAGTCCACGTGCTCGAAGCAATCTTGCAGAGTGGAATCAGATTGGTCGGACCAGCGTTGAACAGACCTGAGAGCGGGCGTTTCCTGTTTTAGTTTCTGTCTGTAGGCTGGGAGCAACAAAATGGAGTCGTGGTCAGACTTGCCGAAAGGAGGGCGGAGAATGGCCTTGTATGCATCATGGAAGTTGGAATAACAATGATCAAGGATTTTGCCACCCCGGGTCGCACATTCGATGTGCTGATAAAATTTAGGGAGTCTTGTTTTCAGATTAGCCTTATTAAAATCCCAGGCCACAATAAATGCAGCCTCAGGATATGTGGTTTCCAGTTTACATAGAGTCCAATGGATTTCTTTCAGTGCCGTCGATGTGTCAGCTTGAGGGGGGATATACACGGATGTGATTATAATCGAGGAGAATTCTCTTGGTAGATAATGTGGTCGGCATTTGATTGTAAAGAATTCTATGTCAGGTGAACAAAAGGACTTGAGTTCCTGTATGTTGTTATGATCACACCACGACTCGTTAATCATAAGACACACACCCCCGCCCGTCTTCTTACCAGATAGATGTTTGTTTCTGTCGGCGCGATGCGTGGAGAAACCATTTGGCTGTACCGACTCAGATAACGTGTCCTGAGAGAGCCATGTTTCCGTGAAGCAAAGAACGTTGCAGTCACCGATGTCTCTCTGGAAGGCAACTCTTGCTCGTATTTCGTCTACCTTGTTGTCCAGAGACTGGACATTGGCAAGTAGAATACTCGGGAGAGGTGTGCCTGTCTACGTGCCTGTCTACGTAGCCTGACCAGAAGACCGCCCCGTCTCCCCCTTCTCCTGCGCCGCCGTTGTTTTGAGTCGCCGGCTGGGATCTAGTCTATTGTCCTGGTTGGTGGACCAAACAGAGGATCTGCTTCGGGAAAGTCGTATTCCTGGTCGTAATGTTGGTAATTTGACGTTGCTCTTATATCCAATAGTTCCTCCCGGCTGTATGTAATAAAACATAAGATTTCCTGGGGTAACAATGTAAGAAATAATACATAAAAAAACGAAATACTTCCTAAGAACGCGAAGCGAGGCGGCCATCTCTGACCTGACCAGGAACAAATCCTGGCCCTGTAAGACTCTGATATGACCTGATATCGATGGCAGATGATCATACATATGGACTAAATAACATCCTAAATGTCAAATCTGGTGCATTAGCCATTAGCTACATAAACTTGCATAACTGCCTATATTTGCTGCAAAACCCTGCTAGCCATGCTAACAATGTTATAAATTGATATGCATTTTAATGAGGGAAATAAGTATTTGACCCCTCTGCAAAACATGACTTAGTACTTGGTGGCAAAACCCTTGTTGGCAATCACAGAGGTCAGACGTTTCTTGTAGTTGGCCACCAGGTTTGCACACATCTCAGGAGGGATTTTGTCCCACTCCTCTTTGCAGATCTTCTCCAAGTCATTAAGATTTCGAGGCTGACGTTTGGCAACTCAAACCTTCAGCTCCCTCCACAGATTTTCTATGGGATTAAGGTCTGGAGACTGGCTAGGCCACTCTAGGACATTATTGTGCTTCTTCTTGAGCCACTCCTTTGTTGCCTTGGCCGTGTGTTTTGGGTCATTGTCATGCTGGAATACCCATCCACGACCCATTTTCAATGCCCTGGCTGAGGGAAGGAGGTTCTCACCCAAGATTTGACGGTACATGGCCCCGTCCATCGTCCCTTTGATGCGGTGAAGTTGTCCTGTCCCTGTCTGTAAACAATTGTTGGAAAAATTACTTGCGTCATGCACAAAGTAGATGTCCTAACCGACTTTTTTTATGACTCCAACCTAAGTGTATGTAAACTTCCAACTTCAACTGTATATGACTGTATATGTACAATTACTACATGAAACACTCTTCTATAGACCAATCAGCCCTGTTAATACAGCACACCTTCTCATCCACCCAACACATTAAAATTAGACAGCCTTATCTCACTGCTGTCCAAATATGAATCAGAAAAGGACCTCCCCTTTCCTGATATGTTAGAGACAAATGTGATATTTTCTATATATAGATGGTTATCCAGAGAGAGAGAGAGAGAGAGAGAGAGGATAAAGGAGAGAGAAAGTATGAAAGAGCTAGCCTCTGCTGAAAGGGTAGATGTTATCCCTTCCTAGAGAGCAAGCGAGAGAGAGAGAGAGAGAGAGAGAGAGAGAGAGAGAGAGAGAGAGAGAGAGAGAGAGAGAGAGAGAGAGAGAGAGAGAAAAAGTGAATAACCTAAGGGTTTGTGGTGTTATCTCTGTTCTTCTCTTGTCTGTGACTCGGGTCTTATCTCCAGACGTGACGCCAGTCAGGGTCAGATCACAGAGGACCGGAGAGCACTAGAGGGGTCATCAGCATCAGGAGAAATAGTAGAGGCAACAGTAGTTGCGGTAGTCTATGGTATCTCCTTCATCAAAAACATTTGCATCACTACTGTAAGCTTACTATTATTGTAAGCATAGTCATTATTCTATTTTCCTTGTCATCATCATCATCAACATCTACTCTTGTTAATCCTTGTCAAAGTGATAGCACCAGCTATTATGGTTTTTGTCATTCTCATTCTCATTCTCATCATCATTAGTATTCTACTCTTTCTCTTGTTAATCCTTGTCATCATCATCATCCTACCCACCCTGAGAGGCAGAGTGTGTGTGTCTGGGTATGTGTGTGAGTGTGTGTGAGTGGGCGTGAGAGTCGTTGCGTGTAGCTGCACAGTAGCCAATGTCCCTCTGACATCATCGCACCCTTTCATCTGTCTCACAGCCTGCAACAAAGCCCTCCATTATGTGTAAAGCTCTGCTCCCGTGGCTCACCAGTCGCTCCCTGCGATCATGCCACACTGGCATCAGTGAATGCCATTGAATGAACAAAAGAGCACTTTTAATGAACTCCTAATCTGTCAGACACAACCGAACCATGCCAGAAGGAGCATGGCAGGGCACGCAACATTTGATCTTTAAGGGGTATTTTTCTTTGGGACTCTATGGGAGAGCAGGATGGATGGTGATTCAAAAGTCAAGCAAGAAATCCACAAGGATGTGTGTGTCTGTGTGTGTGTGGTGTGTGTGTCTGTGTATATGTATGTGTATGTGTGTTTGTGTTTGTTTGTGTGTGTATATCTGTGTATGTGTATTTGTGTGTGTTTGTGTCTCTGTCTGTGTGTGTGTGGGTGTCTGTGTATGTGTTTGTGTGAGTGTGTGTGTGTCAGTGTGTGTGTGTGTGTGTGTGTGTGTGTGTGTGTGTGTGTGTGTGTGTGTGTGTGTGTGTGTGTGTGTGTGTGTGTGTGTGTGTGTGTCTGTCTGTGTATGTGTGTGTGTGTATGTGTGTGTGTTTGTGTCTCTGTCTGTCTGTGTGTGTGTGGGTGTGTCTGTGTATGTGTTTGTGTGAGTCTGTGTGTGTGTGTGTGTCTGTGTCTGTGTCTGTGTGTGTGTCTGTGTCTGTGTGTCTGTGTCTGTGTCTGTCTGTCTGTGTGTGTCTGTGTCTGTGTGTGTGTGTGTGTGTGTGTGTGTGTGTATGTGTGTCTGTGTGTGTCTGTGTGTCTGTGTGTGTGTGTGTGTGTCTCTGTTTCTCTTTGTAGTAATGCAACAGTATGTGTCTACAGTAATGATAATCTTTTCAAACTGCAGCCTCTCTCTACATGTCCAAACTGGATTGCATAACCCTGACTTCCCTGATGTTTTGTTGCTAACTAGCCAGACTTTCTGTCAATGCCATCCATATCTTTATGGTAGGCTACATAAATAACTAAATGCAGATAATTTGAAGTGAGGAAAGCTCAGTTGTGTTTCAACTGAGAAACAGACACACCTGCATGTTTGCACACACACCAATTACAGGTCCTGGAGGCACATTGACCACCACAGTCATCCACAACAACACAGAGAGGATTCTGAGTATTTACGAACATTCATTTATTCATTAAATTCAATTAATTAATTCAGTAGGAATGTCTGGCCATTTGTTAAGCAAAGAAGAACACATGAGTTATAACAAAGAATAACAAATGAGAATTTGTGTTGGTTCAAATGTATCTCCTTGTAACGCAGCCTAGGTGAACTTTACAGTATTTGAGTCATGCGAGAAGAGATAAGTTGTAATAAAGACACATTGGCTTTGCATGACTTTTCCCTCTTGCGTTACAACAGATGTTTTCCCTTAAAGGTTTTAGCAAAATCATAACTACTACAGTATTATGTATATTTTTCTCCAGCAGCCCAGAAATAATGAGGGTACAAAACTCACTGGGGGCACAAAGTACCACCAAAAGCACCATAACACAGCGGTGAGCAGTGCTCGTATGACAAGAAGGCCAGCAATAAAGAGCAGATCTGTTCCCACCTGCAGTAAGCTTATAAAATAAAGTGTTTTTTTTGCACAGTGGTGAAGCAGAGGCGCTGAGAGAAGGGCTGGAGATCAGACTGAGAGAGGGAGAGAGGAGACGGGATAGGGTGGGGAGAAAGAGACAAAAAGGAGAGAGAGAAAGATCTTCACAGACTCCCTCACTAAAAGAACACAGCTTTCTTTAACTTTCAGAATCCATGGACAGTCTCATTAACAGTTAAGCCATCACAGCTCTACACCACTGTATCACTGTAACAGCACTAGTCCTTAAACTACTACACCATCCAAGCCAAGACAGATGGCTTGGCTCCTCCTGTGGAGGAGGCACAGTTCCTTTACAGCAGCGCTGACTGTCTCTTTACAGAAAGGACACATTTCATTAGAGAGTAGACATGATGTACTCAGTAGGAGGGCGGAGTCAAAGAAGAGAGAGCACAGTATGTGCTTACAATACACACACGGATACGCATGCACACACAGACACACGCGCGCAGCATCCATAGAGAGAGAAACAGAGAGAGAAACATTGAGAGAGAAAGAGATAGAGAGAGCGATGGATAAAACATTTTTTAAAACATGACATGATCTGTTTGCTATACAACCATGGGACACGACAGCTCATCTCTATCTCAGGACCTCTGGGAGCACAGAGAGTCATCATAAGAGGATGAGTCACTCCTGACCCCCGACCCCATCCACACACACACACACACACACACACACACACACACACACACACACACACACACACACACACACACACACACACACACAAACAGGATTTTTTTCATTAAAACCTCATTACAACCCAACAAGCCATCAATTTGTGTCCACAAACCCCATCTAAATTAATGTTGCTGCTTAACACTAAATGAGGTCGGTAGACCGGTGTGGGGAGCGGGATAGTGTGTGTGTGTTAGGGTGTGTGTGTGCGTGTGTGTCACGACTTCCGCCAAAGTCGGTCCCTCTCCTTGTTCAGACGGCGTTCGGCGGTCGACTTCACCGGTCTTCTAGCCATCGCCTATCCACTTTTCAAATTCCATTTGTCTTGTCTTTGTTTTCTTCACACCTGGTTTCAATTCCCCAATTACATGTGCATGTATTTAACCCTCTGTTTCCCCCATGTTTGTGTGCGTGTTTGTTGATTGTTCAGGATTGTTACCTTACGGCTGGTTATAGTTGCTGGGTTTTGTATTACGCCCGTTTATTGCGTGTGACCGGTATGTTTTCCGCACCTTTAGTATCTGTTTGTCTACTGGTGCTTCTTTATATTAAATACCTTGTACACGCATCTCTGCTCTCATGCGCCTGACTCACTGCACCAGTTACCCACAGACTGACAGTGTGTGTATTCACCTCTGTCTGTCTACGGGTGGTATAGTTTGTGTTCAGAGACAGATAATAGCCATGGCGTTCCCAGGAAAATTCAATTAGGAAATGGAGTGTCTAATCCGTTGGTAAACACTGGATGGACTGGCTGTTTCACTGACCCACTGTGTGTTTGTTTATATGTGTGTTTTCTTTCCTTGTTCCCTCTTCTTACGTAGAATTAGCTACTGGGATGGGAATGACCCCGAGGACCCTTTACTTCCTGTCAAATATGTACCACAACAACATAACTCAAATCACATATAACCACATTCATTATACACTGAGTGTACAAAACATTAAGGACCCCCCCAAACTTCAACGTTTTCCCAAACTTCAAATTGTTTTCATTCAAATGGTATCAAGAATATGCATATCCTTGCTTCAGGTCCTGAGCTAGAGGCAGTTAGATTTGGGTATGTCATTTTAGGTGGACATTGAAAAAAAGGGTCGGATCTTTAAGAGGTTTTAACCTGTCTCCTCCCTTTCATTTACAGTCGTGGCCAAAAGGTTTGAGAATGACACAAATATTATTTTCACAAAGTCTGCTGCCTCAGTTTGTATGATGGGAATTTGCATATACTCCAGAATGTCATGAAGAGTGATCGGATGAATTGCAATTAATTGCAAAGTCCCTCTTTGCCATGCAAATGAACTGAATCCCCAAAAAACATTTCCACTGCATTTCAGCCCTTCCACAAAAGGACCAGCTGACATCATGTCAGTGATTCTCTCGTTAACACAGGTGTGAGTGTTGACGAGGACAAGGCTGGAGATCACTCTGTCATGCTGATTGAGTTCGAATAACAGACTGGAAGCTCCTTAAGGAGGGTGGTGCTTGGAATCATTGTTCTTCCTCTTTCAACCATGGTTACCTGCAAGGAAACATGTGCTGTCATCATTGCTTTGCACAAAAAGGGCTTCACAGTGCTTCACCTAAATCAACCATTTATCGGATCATCAAGAACTTCAAGGAGAGCGGTTCAATTGTTGTGAAGAAGGCTTCAGGGCGCCCAAGAAAGTCCAGCAAGCGCGAGGACCGTCTCCTAAAGTTGATTCAGCTGCGGAATCGGGGCACCACCAGTACAGAGCTTGCTCAGGAATGGCAGCAGGCAGGTGTGAGTGCATCTGCACGCACAGTGAGGAGAAGACTTGGAGGATGGCCTGGTGTCAAGAAGGGCAGCAAAGAAGCCACTTCTCTCCAGGAAAAACATCAGGGACAGACTGATATTCTGCAAAAGGTACAGGGATTGGACTGCTGAGGACTGGGGTAAAGTCATTTTCTCTGATGAATCCCCTTTCCGATTGTTTGGGGCATCCGGAAAAAAGCTTGTCTGGAGAAAACAAGGTGAGCGCTACCATCAGTCCTGTGTCATGCCAACAGTAAAGCATCCTGAGACCATTCATGTGTGGGGTTGCTTCTCAGCCAAGGGAGTGTGCTCACTCACAATTTTGCCTAAGAACACAGCCATGAATAAAGAATGATACCAACACATCCTCCGAGAGCAACTTCTCCCAACCATCCAGGAACAGTTTGGTGACGAACAATGCCTTTTCCAGCATGAGGGAGCACCTTGCCATAAGGCAAAAGTGAAAGCTAAGTGGCTCGGGAAACAAAAAAGATGTGGGGTCCATGGCCAGGAAACTCCCCAGACCTTAATCCCATTCAGAACTTGTGGTCAATCCTCAAGAGGAGGGTGGACAAACAAAAACCCACAAATTCGGACAAACTCCAAGCATTGATTATGCAAGAATGGGCTGCCATCAGTCAGGATGTGGCCTAGAAGTTAATTGACAGCATGCCAGGGCGGATTGCAGAGGTCTTGAAAAAGAAGGATCAACACTGCAAATATTGACTCTTTGCATCAACTTCATGTAATTGTCAATTAAAGCCTTTGACACTTATGAAATGCTTGTAATTATACTTCAGTATTCTATAGTAACATCTGACAAAAATATCTAAAGACACTGAAGCAGCAAACTTTGTGGAAATTAATATTTGTGTCATTCTCAAAACTTTTGGCCACGACTGTACACTGATTGAAATGGTTTTAACAAGTGACATCAATAAGCATCATACAGTAGCTTTCACCTGGATTCACCTGGTCTGTCTATGTCATGGAAATAGCAGTTGTCCTTAATGTTTTGTATACTCAGTGTATAGTACTACTGTATATAACAAACTTTATACATCCCCTTGGGGCAGTTAAGAAAAACACCAACCAATTTCCATCCAACTTTGAGAATAATCAGACATTGGATAGTTCAGTGAAAACTCCAGAGACTCTCTCTCTCTCTCTCTCTCTCTCTCTCTCTCTCTCTCTCCCTTTATCTCTCACTTTCTCTCTCTCTCTCTCTCCTCCCTTTATCGCTCTCTCTCTCTCTCTCTCTCTCTCTCTCTCTCTCTCTCTCTCTCTCTCTCTCTCTCTCTCTCTCTCTCTCTCTCTCTCTCTCACACACACTAACACACACACATACACACACAGACGGAAGTAGCCAAAGTGGGCCCATGACAGCACTGAAGAGCATTGAACATCGGTCTGGGCTGTGAAATAATCATTATCTACAGGCAGTAGCATATAGCAGAGAGTGTCTAAGCATCGTCTAGGGGTTGAATCTATATTTATAGTTCTATAATAATGCATTAGGCGCTGTGTTCCCACGAGACGTCTCTTCACATTGAAGCCTACAGTGAGAAGAGGCAGCACTAGGGTGGTGTTCAACACTCTTGCTCCTAACAGCGGATGTGGCGTGTCTTTTGTCAGACGCAGTCAACAGACTCTGAGGCCGTCACATAGAATAAGCACTTGTGTCTGTTAAAAACGGTTAAGAAACCAGAGTGGACAGATGGAGAGGGAAAGAGAAGAGAGACAGTGCTTTTAAAGAAAGTATTTGTGAAAAGAGGTAGGGAGGGAGAGAGAGAGAGAGAGAGAGAGAGAGAGAGAGAGAGAGAGAGAGAGAGAGAGAGAGAGAGAGAGAGAGAGAGAGAGAGAGAGGTTTTCTTGTTTGTCGTTGAAAGTACCTTCACTAGATGTCTGGAGTGGTTTGGTTTGGCATCCCTTTACAGCAGTGTCCTACTTATTGAAGAGCTCTCTTTGAGTTATCAGCCTAACGCTCTAGTCTACAACACTGCGGCATTCGCATGCGGATCACACCCACCCAGAGACTCAATGAGAAGCAGTCACTATGGGATAAAGCAGCAAACGGGAATCATCACCAATCACTATAATGTAAATGGGAAAGACAGCAGCCAATGGTTTGGGTTCAGGCTCTATGGACTGTTCACAGGAACATTAGGCTCAGGCTCAGATAACCTGATCAGAAACACTAGGGTACAACCAACATGATACTATAGGAAAACATCATCCTGGCACTTTTTTTGCAAAAATGTAAAATGTCACAGTAGCTTAAGTTTTTCTCAATATATTGCAATGGGAAAAGATGAGTCACAGGGTTGACGTTTTTCTCCATTATCGCATGTCTGTCTCTTTCTCTCTCTACCTCCTCTTTATCCCCCTTCATTCTCTTCTCTCTCCCTCCCCCTTCTTTCACCCCCTCCACCCTCGTTCCTCTCTTTCACCGGCTCTCTCTCCCACCTCTTCCCCTCCCTCCCTCCCTCACTATCCCCCTTCTCTCTCTCTCTCCATTTTGGTAGCATTGCCTTTAAATTGTTTAACTTGGGTGAAATGTTTCAGGTAGCCTTCCACAAGCTTCCCACAATAAGTTGGGTGAATTTTGGCCCATTCCTCCTGACAGAGCTGGTGTAACTGAGTCAGGTTTGTAGGCCTCCTTGCTTGCACACACTTTTTTCAGTTCTGCCCACAAATTTTCTATTGGATTGAGGTCAGGGCTTTGTGATGTCCACTCCAATACCTTGACTTTGTTGTCCTTAAGCCATTTGTAAGTATGCTTGGGGTCATTGTCCATTTGGAAGACCCATTTGCAACCAAGCTTTAACTTCCTGACTGATGTCTTGAGATGTTGCTTCAATATATCCACATAATTTTCATTCCTCTCATCAGAAGCTTCTAAAACCATGACATAATTTTCTGGCATTTTCCAAGCTGTTTAAAGGCACAGTCAACTTAGTGTATGTAAACTTCTGAACCACTGGAATTGTGATACAGTGAATTATAAGTGAAATAATCTGTCTGTAAACAATTGTTGGAAAAATGACTTGTGTCATGCACAAAGTAGATGTCCTAACCGACTTGCCAAAACTATCGTTTGTTAACAAGAAATTTGTGGAGTGGTTGAAAAACAAGATTTAATGACTTCAACCTACGTGTATGTAAACTTCTGACTTCCACTGTACATACAGGCAGACTGACATGCAGTGGGAGGAGGGGCACATTTATGAATTGTTTATTGGTTTAAGGTTAGGCTTCTGTCTAGGTTTGAGGCTCTATCCCTAAACCTAGCCTCAATCCTAAACCTAGCTTCATATCAACTCCCGGCTCAACCTTAACCCTAACCCTAACCCTTGCTTCATCTCTACATCAACCCTAAACCTAGCCTCAATCCTAACCCTAGCTTCATATCCACATGCAGGATGCAAACATTTCTAAAACCCTGTTTTCCCTTTGTCATTATGGGTTATTGTGTGTAGATTGATGAGTTTAAAAATAAATGTAATCCATTTTAGATTTAGGCTGTAACGTTACAAAATGCGGGAAAAGTGAAAGGGTCTGAATACTTTCTGAATGCACTGTATATGCCAACACCATTGATGCATATCTATGCTTCAATATCCTCTGAGGAGTTGGGAAAGTGGAGAGAGAGAGGAGGGAGAGACAGGATATTGCACACACACAAACACAGACACACACACACACCTCACTGCCTAAAAGATTTGAGACAGGCAAAACCCAGCGCTAGCAGCAGAAGCGCCACCCATACCAATTCTTTAATAAGTGTTTGATTTTACTGGCCTGCCAAAATCTGAAAGATAATAATCAACTCAGGGAGAAGCAATGGAGGGAGGAGATGTGTTTGAAAAAGGAGGATGTGCTTGATTTGAGTTTACCAGCTGGAGTACACCACACTCACTCACACACACATATATTGACACATACACTCTGTCACACACATGCAAACACACACATAAACACACACACACACACACACATATTGGCTGGCCCTGAAGCGCGGTCATTGGAGAGGAAATGAGCTGTGTGTCCAATGCATAAAAAAGAGAGAGTGATATCAGGCCAAATCAAGTGCTAGGAGCATAAGAACCACAGACTATTTACGTAAGAATGCAACATGAACGGGTCGGGATGAGTGTGACAGCTGGGCTTAATCAAGTGAACAATGCCAAGAGAGGGGGAGACCGAGAGAGAGAGCGAGAGAGAGAACAATAGAGAGAGCGTGTACGCGATCACGCACGAGAGAGAAATAGAGCGAGAGAGAGAGAGAGAGAGAGAGAGAGAGAGAGAGAGAGAGAGAGAGAGGGATGGAAGGGGGCGAGAGAGAGGGAGAAGTATAGAGAGAGGATAAAAAAGTTTAAAGAGGCTTCTCTTCTTGATGAGATATCAGCCGTTGGTGAAGAGAACCCTCTTCAAACTTCTGATGAGAACAGGGTGGGAGGAAGTAAAAAAGACAAGGAGATGACCTTCCAGACCCAGCCATCCGTCAGACAGTGAGACCAGAATCAATTTATCTGAGTGATGTCATCAGGCCTGGGTTGTTGGGTTGGACTGCTGGGTTGGGTTGTGGTGTGGTGTGGTGTTGGGCTACTGGGTTGGGTTGTGGTGTTGGGGTGTTGGGCTGATGAGTTGGGTTGGGGTGTTGGGCTGCTGGGTTGGCTTGTGGTGTTGGGCTGCTGGGTTGGCTTGTGGTGTTGGGGTATTGGGCTGCTGGGTTGGCTTGTGGAGTTGGGTATTGGGCTGCTGGGTTGGCTTGTGGTGTTGGGGTGTTGGGCTGCTGGGTTGGCTTGTGGTGTTGGGCTGCTGGGTTGGCTTGTAGTGTTGGGGTATTGGGCTGCTGGGTTGGCTTGTGGTGTTGGGGTATTGGGCTGCTGGGTTGGCTTGTGGTGTTGGGGTATTGGGCTGCTGGGTTGGCTTGTGGTGTTGGGGTATTGGGCTTCTGGGTTGGCTTGTGGTGTTGGGGTATCGGGCTGCTGGGTTGGCTAGTGGTGTTGGGGTGTTGGGCTACTGGGTTGGCTTGTGGTGTTGGGGTGTTGGGCTGTTGGGTTGGCTTGTGGTGTTGGGGTGTTGGGGTGTTGGGCTGCTGGGTTGGCTAGTGGTGTTGGGCTGTTGGGCTGCTGGGTTGGCTTGTGGTGTTGGGCTGCTGGGTTGGCTTGTCGTGTTGGGGTATTGGGCTGCTGGGTTGGCTTGTGGTGTTGGGGTATTGGGCTGCTGGGTTGGCTTGTGGTGTTGGGGTATTGGGCTGCTGGGTTGGCTAGTGGTGTTGGGGTATTGGGCTTCTGGGTTGGCTTGTGGTGTTGGGGTATCGGGCTGCTGGGTTGGCTAGTGGTGTTGGGGTGTTGGGCTGCTGGGTTGGCTTGTGGTGTTGGGGTGTTGGGCTGTTGGGTTGGCTTGTGGTGTTGGGGTGTTGGGCTGCTGGGTTGGCTAGTGGTGTTGGGCTGTTGGGCTGCTGGGTTGGCTTGTGGTGTTGGGGTATCGGGCTGCTGGGTTGGCTAGTGGTGTTGGGGTGTTGGGCTGCTGGGTTGGCTTGTGGTGTTGGGGTGTTGGGCTGTTGGGTTGGCTTGTGGTGTTGGGGTGTTGGGCTGCTGGGTTGGCTAGTGGTGTTGGGCTGTTGGGCTGCTGGGTTGGCTTGTGGTGTTGGGCTGCTGGGTTGGGTTGTGGTGTTGGGACAGGGACAGCACTCGTTTATAGTCAGAGGAAGAGGAGGGGAGATTTATACATACACACTCGCTACAAATGCACATAAGCGAGGTAAACAAACACCCATACAGTGCCTTGCAAATGTATTTATTTATATATTTTGCTCCTTTGCACCCCAGTATCTCTACTTACACATTCATCTTCTGCACGTCTATCACTCCAGTGTTTAATTGCTATATCGTAATTACCTCGCCACTATGGCCTATTTATTGCCTTACCTCCCTAATCTTACCTAATTTGCACACACTGTATATAGACTTTTTCTACTGTATTATTGACTGTATGTTTGTTTATTCCATGTGTAACTCTGTGTTGTTGTTTGTGTTGCACTGCTTTGCTTTATCTTGGCCAGGTCGCAGTTGTGTATGACAACTTGTTCTCAACTAGCCTACCTGGTTAAATAAAGGTGAAATAAAAATAAAATAAAAAACATTCATCCCCCTTGGCGTTTTTCCTATTTTGTTGCATTACAACTAGTAATTTAAATTAATTTTTATTTGGATTTCATGTAATGGACATACACAAAATAGTACAAATTGGTGAAGTGAAATAAAAAAAAATTACCTGTTTAAAAATGATGAAAAAAACGGAAAAGTGGTGCCTGCATATGTCACCTCCTTTGCTATGAAGCCCCTAAATAAAATCTGGTGCAACCAATTACCTTCAGAGGTCACATAATTAGTTAAATAAAGTCCAACTGTGTGCAATCTAAGTGTCACATGATCTGTCACATGATCTCAGTATATATACACCTGTTCTGAAAGGCCCCAGAGTCTGTAACACCACTAAGCAAGCAAGGAGCTCTCCAAACAGGTCAGGGACAAAGTTGTGGCGAAGTACAGATCAGGGTTGGGTTATAAAACAATATCAGAAACTTTGAACATCCCACGGAGCACCATTAAATCCATTATTAAAAAATGGAAAGAGTATGTCACCACAACAAACCTGCCAAGAGAGGGCCGTCCACAAAAACTCACGGACCAGGTAAGGAGGGCATTAATCAGAGGCAACAAAGAGACCAAAGATAACCCTGAAGGAGCTGCAAAGCTCCACAGTGGAGATTGGAGTATCTGTCCATAGGACCACTTTAAGCCGTACACTCCACAGAGCTGGGCTTTACGGAAGAGTGGCCAGAAAAAAGCCATTGCTTAAAGAAATAAATAAGCAAACACGTTTGGTGTTCGCCAAAAGGGATGTGGGAGACTCCCCAAACATATGGTAGAAATAGGGAAAGGTTTTTCCCAAGGTTGTTATGAATTAAGGCCTCTAACACAAAGGGCAGGGCAGGGCTGGCTGAGAGACACACACAAAGGGCAGGGCTGGCTGAGAGACTGCTGGACCACCCCACCCCCCCAAATAAAGACCTATTCACTGGTTAGGATGAACTGAGAGAGTTGAGGGTCAAATGACTGCACACACATGGATACACACATACAGTATACATGCACACTCACATGCACACACACACATTCCCTGGATGCTCTACCACTACTCCTATGGCATACACACTGCATACTCAAATGTGAAGTGGCACATAGATTCATATAGGGCAAACAAACTACATGCACCCACAGGCACTCAAAAAAATGAAGTAGAAATCAACACATTCACATTGAACGCACACACACACTGATACCAAAATCACACAGGCCATCCAGCTGTGCACAAAGCTTGAGTTGAGTACGTTTGTTTTAGATATGTAAAATATGTATGAGAAACAACTCTGCAGGAGAGGGGAGAGGAGATGAAAATAGAGATGGGTAGAGAGGGAGGGAGGGAAGGGGGATTAAGAAAATCCTTGACTATGTACAGACTCAGTGAGCATAGCCTTCTATTGAGAGTCCGCCATAGCCAAACCTGGCTCTCAAGAGAAGACAGGCTATGTGCACACTGCCCACAAAATGAAGTGGAAACTGAGCTGCACTTCCTAACCTCCTGCCAAATGTATGACCATATTAGAGACACATTTTTCCCACAGATTACACAGACCCACAAAGAATTTGAAAACAAATCAAACATTGATAAACTCCCATATCTGTTAGGCGAAATACTGCAGTGTGCCATCACAGCAGCAGGATGTGTGGCCTGTTGCCATGAGAAAAGGGTAACCAGTGGAGCACAAACAACATTGTAAATACCACCAATACTATTCGTAGTACAACTATTTGCACATTACTAAAACACTGTACATAGCTGATAATATAACACTTGAAATGTGTAAATTTGTTAAAATCATTTTGAGTGCAATATTTACTGTTACATTCTAATAGTTTTTTGATTATGTTGTTTTGTGTCTTCTCACTTTTGTTTATTGTTTATTTCACTTTCTTTGGCAATGCAGAGAGAGGAAAACAGAAAATAGAGTGACAAATTGAAAGGGGGATAGAGAAAGAGATAGACATCCGGTAAAGAAAAAGAGATTGACACATGAAAGAATATTATTTTCAATTTACCTACATTGTTTTCAATTGCTTTCAACTTCCCTGAAGACGTACATTGCGGCCATTCAGACAGGTCTGAATACACTGTGTGTCTGTATGTTCCTGTGCCAGAGGGCTTGTCTGAACCCGTCCCTCTCATCCATCACCCTACAGGAACACAAGCAGCAGTATTTCTTTATTTTCACCTTCAAGTCATTTCCGATTATTCTCGTCTACAATACCCACCTCGTAATTAAATTGACGCACCCAATTGAACACACAACTACAAAACTCATCCTCACCTTAATGCACAGTGAACGTATTTGATTATACTGATCACGACCACGAGGGAAAGGTGGGAATTGAGAGAACGAAAGAGAGCGAGAGAGAGAGATAGAGAGAGAGGTAAAGAGGGAGAGTAGATCACATTGACTGCACTCAATCAAATGAGTAGAACTGGTTGGTATGGCATACACAACCCCACTAAACAAAGTGGGGAGACTCAGACTGGGGGGATGACCTTGGTCCTCCTAGAGGGGAGGGAGTACTAGTTAGGAACTTAGAGAGTATGTACTTACTCCTGTAATGAGTGTGTGTGTGTGTGTGTGTGTGTGTGTGTGTGTGTGTGTGTGTGTGTGTGTGTGTGTGTGTGTGTGTGTGTGTGTGTGTGTGTGTGTGTGTGTGTGTGTGTGTGAATGAATGAATGAGAGTGTGTGCGCATCAGTCTCCCAAGGTCATAGAGGGGGTACTGGTCGTTGAAAACACACTACAAAGTGACACATTCCCATCTCAGCCATACAGTACAACCCCTCCAGGCCTGGGACAGCCCCTACAGCCTGAGGTACTGTAGCTCTGATGTAGGGTTCACTCCATTAGGTCAAATGTAGATGGTAGAAATGAGGAGTTGAGAAGGAAACGAAGCCAGGGCCTTATGGTAAACATAAAGAGGTGTGTGTGTGAGTGAGTAGAAGTGTGTGTGTGTGTGTGTGTGTGTGTGTGTGTGTGTGTGTGTGTACATGCATGTGTGTGTGTGAGGAAACGTTCATTACATATTCACCAATTGTATCACTATTATAACAGTATTAACCATTTGTTGCCTTATGTAACCCTTGTGACTAAGAATTCAAGTATTATGACACAGTAGGTTACTGTGACCCAGAAATGTTTGCTTCTCTATAAAGGTGGGGTTAAACACCTTGTTGTTTCATACTGCCTCCTCATACTGTGCTCCCTTTGAGACAACTGGTCCTGTAGGTGCCTCGTCAGCCCTCTCAACGCACACACACACACACACACACACGTTCCCCAGTGTCTCCCTAACGACAGAGGGAGAACATCTGCATGTCTGAAGAGTCCTAATTAAGAGAGTTTGTGAAACCATTAGAGGAAATAAGAGATGGTGTGTGTGCGTGCATGTGTGTGTGTGAGTGCATGTGTGTATGTAATCTGTGGAGACAGGGTCTTGGCTATATATTGAACAGTATACATGCTCTGTCTAGACCAGAGGTGTCAAACAAATTTTGCCCCAGTGGCGCATTCGGTCTTCAACAAGGTCCTTTTTGGGGAATTTTCGATACTAGGGATTATTAGCGAGCTGAAACTGTATGAATATAAATCCATTATCATTCTTACACAGTTTCCATTTCGCTTTAGTCATTTTAAAGTAGATTGAGTTTGTTGCCCATCCTCTTTAAAAAAAAACCTCAAACCACCTGCAGGCTGGATTGGACCCTGTATATTTGACCCCCTGCAGCATACCACCCTGCATCCCACTGCTGGCTTGCTTCTGAAGCTAAGCAGGGTTGGTCCTGGTCAGTCCCTGGAGGGGAGACCAGATGATGCTGGAAGTGGTGTTGGAGGGCCAGTAGAAGGCATCCTTTCCTCTGGTCTAAATACATATCCCAGGGCCATGATAGGGGACAGTTCCCTGTGAATTTGCGATCTGGCTCTCAGGGTCATGTTAGCATTCATCACTGTAACTATTCCCCAGGTCAATGTGGCACATGTTCTCAGTCAATTTACCTGTTAAAATAAACACCTCTAGACTATGGGATCAGGGGTTGGGCAAGGTACATTTGGAGTGCTGATCAGGTTCCCCCTGTCCATTTATTATTATCTGAAGTAATCCTTGATCAGCACTTTTACTCTGAGACATTTTGTGAATATGGCAAGTAGTCTACACATTAAATGTAGTAGGCCATAAAACACTCTAGCCCTGTTTTCATTCATGTAGCTACAACCTAAGGTGTTCAAAACAGGTAGAACAAAATAAGAAGAGATACATTAGATCATCATTCACACAGGCAACATTATTGTCCCCAGAACAATGAACTAGAATCTGATTCAATTTAATCAGTCTGCACTGAAGAGGGAACAGGGGGGAGAGAGAGGAGGGGGGAGAGAGAGAGAGAGCAGGGGATAGTGAAGGAGAGGGGAACGCGGAAAGTCAGTGAGAGTGAGCTGAGATCTAGGGCAAGGCAAAGAGAGAGAGATAGACCTAAAGGAGGTCTGTAGGGCTAAGCTGAGTGTGTATATATTCGCAGAGGGGGGATTTGGCCGACACAGACTCAGTCATCCTGTCAGCTAGCAGATCAGATCACACAGCACAGACCAAACCCTAATACAACTACAGCCACCATGCAGTCAGATGTACAGGTCTCCACCTCTAGCTATCTGCCATTGTTTATTTTTCTTTCTTCTTTTATCTCCCACTCTCTTTACCTCTGTCTCTCCCTCATTCTGTTTTATTCTCTCTCCCACCCTGTATTTTATCTCTCCTTTGCTTTTTCTCTCCATCTCATTATCCTTACTCTCTCTCTCTCTATCTTTCTTTTGTTGTTGTTGTTTCTCCACCCTCTTTCTCCCTCTCTCTCAATTCAATTTAATTTCAATTTAAGGGGCTTTATTGGCATGGGAAACATATGTTTACATTGCCAAAGCAAGTGAAACAGATAATAAACAAAAGTGTAATAAACAATAAAAACAGTAAACATTACACTTACAAAAGCTCCAAAAGAATAAAGACATTTCAAATGTCATATTGTGTATATATACAATGATGTGCAAATAGTTAACGTAAAAAAGGGAAAATAAATAAACATAAATATGGGTTGTATTTACAATGGTGTTTGTTCTTCACTGGTTGCCCTTTTCTTGTGGCAACACGTCACACATCTCGCTGCTGTGATTACACACTGGTATTTCACTCAATAGATATGGAACTTCATCAAAATTGGATTTGTTTTTCGAATTCTTTGTGGGTCAGTGTAATCGGAGGGAAATATGTGTCTCTAATATGGTCATAAATTTGGCAGGAGGTTAGGAACTGCAGCTCAGTTTCCACCTAATTTTGGGGGCAATGTGCACATAGCCTGTCTTCTCTTGAGAGCCGGGTCTGCCTTCGGCAGCCTTTCTCAATAGCAAGGCTATGCTCACTGAGTCTGTACATAGTCAAGGATTTCCTTAATTTTTGGTAAGTCACAGTGGTCAGGTATTCTGCCACTGTGTACTCTCTGTTTAGGGCCAAATAGCATTTTATTTGTTTTGTACATTCTTTCCAATGTGTCAAGTAATTATCTTTTTGTTGGGTCTAATTGTGTTGCTGTCCTGGGGGCAATGGCTTCTATAACGGATTCAAGTATTTTTCACCAGATCCTAATTGGTATGTCAAATTGTATGTTCCTTTTGATGGCATAGAAGGCCCTTCTTGCCTTGTCTCTCAAATCGTTCACAGCTTTGTGGAAGTTACCTGTGGATGTATGTATAGTTTTTGTGTGCTCTCTCTATATCTCTCTCTGTATCTCTCTCTCTCTGTATCTCCACCCTCTTTCTCTCTGTATCTCTCTTTCTGTATCTCTCTCTCTCTCTGTACCTCTCTCTCTGTATCTCCACCCTCTTTCTCTCTCTGTATCTCTCTTTCTGTACGAAATCAAATCAAATGTTATTTGTCACACGCGCCGAATACAACAGGTGTAGACCTTACAGTGAAACGCTTACTTACAAGCCCTTAACCAACAATGCAGTTTTAAGAAAAATATGTTTTAAAGTATTTACTAAAATAAACTGAAGTAAAAAATGTAAATAAAGAAGAAAAATAGAGCAACAATAAAATAACAGTAGAGAGGCTATATACAGGGGCTACTGGTACAGAGTCAATGTGCAGGGGCACAGGTTAGTTGAGGTAATTGAGGTAATATGTACATGTAGGTAAAGGTAAAGTGACCATGCATGGACAATAAACAGAGAGTAGCAGCAGCAAATAGTCCGGGTAGCCATTTGATTAGCCGTTCAGGAGTCTTATGGCTTGGGGGTAGAAGCTGTTGAGAAGCCTTTTGGACCTAGACTTGGCGCTCTGGTACTGCTTGCCGTGCAGGTCTTTAGGGCCTTCCTCTGACACCGCCTGGTATTGAGGTCCTGGATGGCAGGAAGCTTGGCCCTAGTGATGTACTGGGTCGCACGCACTACCATCTGTAGTGCCTTGCGGTCGGTGGCCGAGCAGTTGCCATACCAGACGGTGATGCAACCAGTGAAGATGCTCTCGATGGTGCAGCTGTAAAGCTTTCTGAGGATCTGAGGACCATGCCAAATCTCCTGAGGGGTAATAGGCGTTGTCATGCCCTCTTCATGACTGTCTTGGTGTGTTTGGACCATGATAGTTTGATGGTGATGTGGACACCAAGGATCTTGAAGCTCTCAACCTGATCCACTACAGCCCCGTCGATGAGAATAGGGGCGTAGTCGGTCCTCCTTTTTTTTGACCTCCTCCCTATAGGCTGTCTCATTGGGATCAGGCCTACCACTGTTGTGTCGTCGGCAAACTTAAGGAGTCGTGCTTGGCCATGCAGTCATGGGTGAACAGGGAGTACAGGAGGGGACGGAGCACGCAGCCCTAAGGGGCCCCCGTGTTGAGATACATACCCTTACCACCTGGGGGCGGCTCATCAGGAAGTCCAGGATCCAGTTGAAGGGGGAGGTGTTTAGTCCCAGGGTCCTCCCCCTCTCTCTTTCTCTGTCTCTCTCTCTATGTATCTCTCTTTCTGTATCTCCACCCTCATTATCCCTCTCTCTCTTTCTCTCTCTTTCTCCCCCTCTCTCTCCCTCTCCCTCCCTCTCTATCTCCAGTGAAACTTAGGACCTGAAGGCTGTCACAATCCGGAGGAGATCCGTCAAACATGGCATCACACATGTGAGGGGTTGAGCCATGCTGGTTCACCATGGTCAATGTCACTGCACTGCTGCTGTGTGTGTGTTTGTGTGTGTGTGTGTGTGTGAGCGTAAATTACACACCTCCTTCTCAGTGGACCTACTTTGCTCTCTTACAGTGTGTCCCCTAGAGCACTGTTAAAGGCGGGGCGCCACGTCCTGAAAGGCAACCTTCAGGGCTGACATTTTCCATGGAAAAACCTGCTGCCATATAGTTAAGACATGGGGGAAGCAGTAACTAGGTGAAGGTTGACCAGGTAGGGTTTAGAAGTGAATGACGTTTTGTGGACTGGAGCACATGCCAGAGCAGTAAAATAAAGGTAATAGAAAAGTCATAGAGAAAAGTAATACTGTCATAGAGAAAAGTAATCTTGTCATAGAGAAAAGTAATACTGTCATAGAGAAAAGTAATATAACTTTTTGTCACTTCAGATTTTCAGCTATTCTACTGAGAATATTGTTAGCAAGGACATGATCCAAAAAATATGACCTTGTCTGGCTTACACACACACACACACACACACACACACACACACACACACACACACACACACACACACACACACACACACACACACACACACACACACACACACACAGACAGAGAGGAGCAGGGTTGACACAAGCCCTCTTGCCGGAATGAGGGTGTACAATTCTGCATTTGACAGAATCCATTCCTCTGAAAACAAAAGCTGAGACACATTGCCACCCCTGCAGACACACACACACAGTCACAGAGACACATGTACACACATACTGACACCCACACACAAAGTGAACCATGCTGGGCAGCTCTCCTCTGAACTGCTGTGGCCCTCCAGGAGGCTGATCTGTGCTGGGTCAGCATGGTCAATGTCACTGCACTGCTGCGTGTGTGTGTGTGTGTGTGTGTGTGTGTGTGTGTGTGCTTGTTTGTGTCTGTATCTGCATCTGCAGGAGGTATAACCAAATCTGTGAACTGCCACTCTCACATCTGAAGAGCAACAATGAACAGGAGTTTGAAGGAAAAACAAGACAAAATAAATAGGGTAAGTAGACAGTCGTCAGAAAATCGTGCCCTAATTGACAGTCGTCAGTTACCCGGTACAGTTACCCGCCTGGTACAGTTACCTGGCACGGAACAGCATAGTCAAGGTTTGGTCTCCTTAAAGTTGGTGGCAGCTCAGATTCCACTAGTTTTATTGTTACAAAGCACTTCATTTGAACAGTGCAGGATAAATGTCTAGATTCAATGTCTGTCAATGTCTGTCAATTGACCACCTCCATACCTTCTCTCTTTTGTCAAAGAACCCACAAAGTAACCAGTCTCACATCAGTATTAGACGTTCATCCATGATTCTCAAACAAAAAATGTAGAAGTTGCTGCAAACATCAACATTTTGAAGTGTTTAAGGTTAAGTTTAGGCATTATTTCAGAATTTTTAAGTTTAGAATTAAGTTTAGGCCTTAACTCCGAAGTCTTAAAGTGAGGCATTAACTCTGAATGGTTAAGGAAAGAGTTAATGTTTGGGATAGGCGTAAAAAAATCGCTGGATTCAAACATGCAACCTTTGGAATCAGAGGCGGATGTTAACACAGCGCTCTCTCCGTCCACAACACCCTAGCAAAATCCAAACCTACGAGAAGGTACGTAACAGCACTCGGGTGACCTGGCTGGGAATAACGGCAAACAGCATTTCTTCCCCCCTCGACTTTATCTATCCATCTATCCCCCTATCCTCTCTCTTTCCCAATATGGAACATAAAGCAGGAACAATCAAGGATCGTCCTCCTCCACCTCCATCCTTCACCCTCCTCCATCCCCCCTTCTTCCTCTCTTCCTCCTGTCTTTTCTTCCTGAATACGAAGGCCAGAGCCTGCCCAACCTGCAGTGCCGAGCGGAGCTCCCTGCCTCCTCTGTTCCCCTCTGGAGAAGACCAAACACACAGTGGTCTATTTCATGCTCCCAGGACACCATCCCGGTTTAATACTTTAACAGACTGACTACTGACATCAGCATTATAACAACGCCTGCACATCCACCACATAAACACACACCAATTCACAGCAGCACGCTGACTTTCAACTGCTGAGGATTAATTATGAGACAGACAATCAATCAATTAATCAAATGTATTTATAAAGCCCTTCTTACATCAGCTGATGTCACAAAGTGCTGTACAGAAACCCAGCCTAAAACCCCAAACAGCAAGCAATGCAGGTGTAGAAGCACGGTGGCTAGGAAAAACTCCCTAGAAAGGACAAACATCCACACACTCGCACACGCGCACAGTCTTTTTTAACTAATCATGTGGGGACACACAATTGATTCCCATTCAAAATCCTATTTTCCCTAACCCCTAACCCTAAACCTAACCCTAACCGTTACCCTAACCTTAACCTTAAATCCTAAACCCTAACCCAACCCTAGACTATCGCCTAACCTTTTAACCCGTAAACCTAACCCTAATTCTAACCCTAACACTAATTCTAACCTTAACCCCAAACCCCCTACAAATAGCCTTTTTCCTTGTGGGGACTAACTAAATGTCCCGAGTTGGTCAAATTTTGGTTAGTTTTATATTCTTGTGGAGACTTCTGATCCCCACAAGTATAGTTAAACACGTCCACTTGTGTAGGCCAACACACACACACACAGACACACAAACAAACAAACACACACACACTCCCACACCCACCCACGCTCACACACATCAATGCACAGCTCACAGACTTTCAACTGCTAAAGGATTCAGACAGAGACACTAGGGCGATTCCACTCAAGCTGTGTCTCAGATTTAAATGGCAATTCTCAATCAGGAACTTCATTGGGAGGAACGATGTTTAACATGCTTTTACCTTTGCATCAAATTTTGGAGAGTGAAAATCATGATGAAAGTGGCCATTTTAGGCCCTTTTTATAACGATACATGCCTACTGTAAGACCCTATGATCTGTGAACCGTACACGATACAGACAACATCTCGGTGTCATTATACTCTCTATATCGTGCCCTAAAATATGGAGTATGTCTAGATTCTGAAATAAAAAATGCCACATTAATTTATTCAACATTAAAGATATTAAAGCTGCAATATGTAACTTGTTGGGCGACCCGACCAATTTCACATAAAAATGTGTGTTAAAGATCTGTTTTTGTCATTGAAAGCAAATCTAAGAACCGATAGATCTGTTCTATGTTCGATATTTCTATGCATCCCATTCTTAAGTTTCGTTTTTGCATCTTTTGGTATTGTACACCAGCTTCAAACAGCTGAAAATACAATATTTTTGGTTATGGAAGATATATTTCACAGCGGTTTAGATGATGATTATCTACACTACACTTGCTTGTTTTGTCACATAAACTGAAACTATTATAATTTTAGCAACCAAAACTACCCTTTTTGGTTTTGTTTATTTTAAGACATATTTTGAACAATAGACTATACAAGTACATCACATTTCCAGAGCTGGCTCTCTACTAGCTCTGAAGGTATGATACATTTTATGAGCACCATCAATACAGTGAACAGGAAATTGATTCTGAGGAAACTCCCTCTGCTGGTGATTTGCTGACTGTGCAAACCTAAAGGAGGGCTATGAAGACCTATAATGTCAATTTCTAAGTATTAAATGGGTCATATCACAAAAAGTACCAGAGAGCTCACTCTGGAAATGTGATATTCATATGGAGTTGCCGCCCCCCTTTGCTGCTATAACAGCCTCCACTCTTCTGAGAAGGCTTTCCACTAGATGTTGGAACATTGCAGCGGGATTTGCTTCCATTCAGCCAAAAGAGCATTAATGAGGTCGGGCAATGTTGTTGGGCGATTAGACCTGGCTCGCAGTCGGCGTTCCAATTCATCCCAAAGGTGTTCGATGGAGTTGAGGTCAGGGCTTGTGCAGGCCAGTCAAGTTCTTCCACACCGATCTTGACAAACCATTTCTGTATGAACCTTGCTTTGTGCACGGGGGGGCATTGTCCAGTGGTGTAAAGTAAAAATACTTTAAAGTACTACTTAAGTAGTTTTTTGGGGTATCTGTACTTTACTTTACTATTTATATTTTTACCTACTTTTACTTCACTACATTCCTAAAGAAAATAATGTAATTTTTACTCCATACATTTTCCCTGACAGCCAGCCAAAAGTATTTATTACATTTTGACAGGAAAATTGTCCAATTCACACACTTATCAAGAGAACATCCCTGGTCATCCCTATTGCCTCTGATCTGGCGGACTCACTAAACACCCTTTTACTTAAGTAATTTTGTATTAAGGTATCTTTACTTTTACTCAAGTTTGACATTTGAATACTTTTTCAACCACTGGCATTATCATGCTGAAATAGGAAAGGGCCTTCCCCAAACTGTTGCCACAAAGTCAAAAGCACAAAATCGTCTAGAATGTCATTGTATGCTGTAATGTTAATATTTCCCTTCACTGTTACTAAGGGGCCTAGAAGAACCATTAAAAACAGCCCCAGACCATTATTCCTCCTCCACCAAACTTTACAGTTGGCACTAGGCATTCGGGCAGGTTGCATTCTCCTGGCATCCACCAAACCCAGATTCGTTCATCGGACTGCCAGATGGTGAAGCGTAATTCATCACTCCAAAGAACGCGTTTCCACTGACAGTGTCACCAGATCAGCACACCCACACCATCACACCTCCTCCTCCATGCTTCATAGTGGGAACCACACATGCAGAGATAATTTATTCACCTACTCTACATCTTACAAAGACACAGCGTTTGGAACCAAAAATCTCAAAGCACAGATTTCCACCGGTCGAATGTCCTTTGCTCGTGTTTCTTGGCCCAAGCAAGTCTCTTCTTATTGTTGGTGTACTTTAGTAGTGGTTTCTTTGCAGCAATGAAAGCCTGATTCAAACAGTCTCCTCTGAACAGTTGATGTTGAGATGTGTCTGTTTCTTGAACTCTGTGCAGCAGAGGTAACTCTAGCTCTTATTTTCCTGTGGCGGTCCTCTTGAGAGCCAGATTCATCATAGCGCTTGATGGTTTTTGCGACTGCCCTTGAAGAAACTTGAAGAAAGTTCTTGACATTTTCAGAAATTACTGACCATGTCATAAAGCAATGATGGATTGTCATTTCTCGTTGCATATTTGAGCTGTTCTTGCCATAATATGGACTTGTTATTTTACCAAATAGGGCTATCTTCTGTATACCACCCCTACCTTGTCACAACACAACTGGTTGGCTCAAACTCATTAAGAAGGAAAGAAATTCCACAAATTAACTTTTAACTTCTTAGGGAGCGGCAGCTGAGGTGTCGGTTTTGGAGAGTCTGGTGTGCCCAAAGTAAAAGGCCTGCCACTCAGGCCCAGAAACTAGGATATGCACATAATTAGTACTATTGGATAGGAAACACTCTGAAGTTTCTAAGAGTGCTAAAATATTGTCTGTGAGTATAACAGAACTGATATACAGTGGAAAACCCGAGGAATTTCTGTCCTGGAAAAAGTGTTTTTGACACATTGCCTCATTTTGAACCCCTCCCTATTGAAAACAGCTATATATGGGAGTAAGATTGCAGTACCTATTGCTTCCACTGGATGTCAACAGTCTCTAGACAGTGTTTGGTGATGTTAGGTTGCTCTGGATGGTAATAGAAGAAGAATTTCGAACTAGTCACCAGATGTAAACAGAAGAGGATCTTGGCGTTCACGGGCTCATGCGCATCTGTGGTTTTTTCCTTTCCTATCGTCCAGTTTATAATCCGGTTGAAATATTATAGTAAATATACATAAAAGTGTTCCTAAGGATACATTATCAATGATGTTTGATTGTTCTTGGACAAGTGTATAGGTATAGGTTGAACGTGTTCTCTTCACGGTTCAATGGGCGAGTGGACGCTGTATTTTATAAACATAACGCGCCAACCAAACAGAGATTTATGGATATAATAAATGACTTTTTCTAACAAAAGAACCATTGGATGTCTTCGTTGGACACTTGGGAAGCCCTCAGCAGAAGTTCTTCAAAAGGTAAGGGATTTGTTTTCACTGTGAAATGGGTTTTGTGTGAACCGCGATGGTTTATGAATTTATGCTAATGGAAAGATATTGTAGGTGCTATCCTCAAACAATCAAATGTTGTGCTTTCGCCGTAAAGCCTTTTTGAAATCTGACAACGCTGTGATATTGCCAAGAATCAGAGCTTTTGATGACTATGCAACACTTGTATATTGATGAATGTTTAATAATTCAACTTTTGGATTTTGAATCTAGCGCCCCACCACTCCCGAAGTAGTTTTAACAAGGCACACCTGTTAATTGAAATGCATTCCAGGTGACTACCTCATGAAGCTGGTTGAGAGAATGCCAAGAGTGTGCAAAGCTGTCATCAAGGCAAAGGGTGGCTACTTTGAGAATCTCAAAAATAAAATATATTTTGATTTGTTTTACAATTATTTGGTTACTACATGATTCCATATGGGTTATTTCATGGTTTTGATGTCTTCAATATTATTCTACAATGTAGAAAATAGTAAAAATAAAGTAAGGATGACTTCTCTAGGATTCCCACAGGCCTCACAATACTTGTCTTAAGGTCCAATTGAAAAAATGAATGGAAGAACAGTGCATTGTGAAAGTATTCAGATCCCTGGACTTACAGCCTTATTCTAAAATGTATTAAATTGTTTTTTTCCCTCATCAATCTACACACAATACCCCATATGGACAAGGCAAAAACTGGTTTTTGGAAATGTTTTCAAATTTATACACTACAAGTTTGGGGAGTTTCTCCCATTCTTCTCTGCAGATTCTCTCAAGCTGTCAGGTTGGATGGAGAGCATAGCTGCACAGCTATTTTCACAATTCCCCATTATGGCAAAGTGAAAACAGGTTTTTAGAAATTTTATCAAATGTATTCAAAATAACAAAATACCTATTCACATAAGAATTCTGACCCTTTGCTATGAAACAAGAAATTGAGCTCAGGTGCATCCTGTTTCAATTGATCCTCCTTAAGATGTTTCTACAACTTGATTGGAACCCACTTGTGGTAAATTCAATTGATTGGACATGATTTGGAAAGGCACACACCTGTCTACATAAGATCCCACAAAAATCAAACCATGAGGTCAGAGGAATTGTCCCTTGAGCTCCGAGACAGGATTGTGTCGAGGCACAGATCTGGGGAAGGGTACCAAAACATTTCTGGAGCATTGAAAGTCCCCAAGAACAGAGATGTTTCCATCATTCTTAAATGGAAGAAGTTTGGAACCACCTAGATTCTTCCTAGAGCTATCCGCCCGGCCAAACTGGGCAATCGGGGGAGAAGGGCCTTGGTCAGGGAGGTGACCAAGAACCTGATGGTCACTCTGACAGAGCTCTAGAGATCCTCTGTGGAGATGGGATAAACTTTCAGAGCGTCAACCATCTCTGCAGCCCTCCACCAATCAGGCCTTTATGGTAGAGTGTCCCGATGGACAGTAGAAGCACATGACAGCCCGCTTGGCGTTTCCCAAAAGGCACCTAAAGACTCTCAGACCATGAAAACAAGGTTCTCTGGTCTGATGAAACCAAGATTGAACTCTCGGGCCTGAATGCCAAGCTGGTCTGGAGGTAACCTGGCACCATCCCTATGGTGAAACATGGTGGTGTCAGCATCATTCTGTGGAGATGTTTTTCAGCGGCAGGGACTGGGAGACTAGTCAGAATCAAGGCAAAGATGAACGGAGCAAAGTACAGAGAGATCCTTGATTAAAACCTGATCCAAAGCACTCAGAACCTCAGACTGGGGCGAAGGTTCACCTTCCAACAGAACAACGACACTAAGCACACAGCCAAGACAACGCAGGAGTGGTTTTGGGACAAGTCTCTGAATGTACTTGAGTGGCCCAGCCAGAGCCCAGACTTGAACCCGATCAAACATGTCTGGAGAGACCTGAAAATAGCTGTGCAGCAACGCTTCCCATCCAACCTGACAGAGCTTGAGAGGATCTGCAGAGAAGAATGGGAGAAACTCCCCAAATACAGATGTGCCAAGCTTGTAGCGTCATACCCAATAACCCTCAATGCTGTAATAGCTGCCAAACGTGCTTCAACAAAGTACTGAGTAAAGGGTCTGAATACTTATGTAAATGTGATATTTCAGTTTTTTATTTATAATAAATAGGCAAAAATGTCTAAACCTCTATTTGCTTTGTCATTATGAGGCATTGTGCGTAGATTGATGAGGGGAAAAAACAATTTAATACATTTTAAAATAAGGCTGTAACATAACAAAATGTGAAAAAAGTCAAGGGGTCTGAATACTTTCCCGAAGGCACTGTATATGGAGACTGTTTAGTTCCAAAAATAAGGGGTTAAATGCATGTAAAAATATATATATAAAAACGATATATAAAAACATTTCCTGATCTTTCGTATATCTCTGAGATATAGAACAGACACTTCAGAACAAACTTCCTTTTGATATTTTAGTGGAATATCTGTTGTTCAATGCGTTTGTGTGGGCTAATAGCAGTAAAGCAAAAACATACATTTTTCATCAAATATATGTTATTTGGGGATATTTCAATGGGTCTTAAAATTCTAAATGAAACAGCTAAATGATCCTTGGTATGACTTTCTACAAACAATTCCATATAGCCTCAAAGCATGTGGAAATGGACTATCTCTGAGTTGTCAGCTGGTCCACAGTGTTGAGCCAGTGTTCCAGTGGAGGGACCAAGTATCTGTCTGCATTTAACCTCTGGGCTGAGAGCAGTGTGTAGGGCAGCTTATACACAGCCACTGTTCGCATGTCATTAGCCCCAGTAAGAGGTGACATTGAGCCACTGAGAGTGTGTGTGTAGTTCCAATCAAATCACATTTTATTGGTCACATACACATGATTATCAGATGTTAATGCAAGTTTAGCGAAATGCTTGTGCTTCTAGTTCCGACAGTGCAGAAATATCTAACTGTCACGATCGTCGTTATAATAAATGGACCAAGGCGCAGCGTGTGTAGAGTTCTACATATTTATTAAATGTGAAACATACAAAAACAACAAAAAAAATAACTGATCAGACAATACGTAGCGCTCAAACTGCACTAACAAAAACAATATCCCACAAACACAGGTGGGAAAGGAACATACTAAGTATGATCCTCAATTAGAGGTAACGAAAAACAGCTGCCTCTAATTGGGAACCATGCACAAAACCAACATAGAAACAAAACAACTAGGAAACCCCCCTTAGTCACGTCCTGACCTAAAACACCATAGAGAACCCAGAGGGCTCTCTATGGTCAGGACGTGACACTAACAAGTAATATAACAATTCCCCAACAACTACCTAATATACACAAATCTAAAGGGATGGAATAAGAATATGGACATATAAATATATGGATGAGCGATGGCCGAGCGGCATAGGCAAGGTACAATATATGGTATTTGGTATTTTATTAGGATCCCCATTAGCTGTTGCAAAAGCAGCAGCTACTCTTCCTGGGGTCCACACAAAACATGAAACAGAATGACATAATACAGAACATCATCAGACAAGAACAGAACTACATGCATTTCTAAAAAGGAACACGTAGCCTACATATCAATGCAAGGTATAGTATAAGGTATAGTATATACAGTACATATGAGATGAGTAATGTAAGATATGTTAAAATTACTAAAGTGCCATTGTATAAAGTGACTAGTGATCCATATATTAAAAAGTGGCCAGTGATATTAGTCTCTATGTAGGCAGCAGCCTCTCTGAGTTAGTAATTGCTGTTTAGCCATGAGATAGAAGCTGTTTATCAGTCTCTCCTTCCCATCTTTGATGCACCTGTACTGACCTCGCCTTCTGGAAGGTAGCGGGGTGAACAGGCAGCGGCTCAGGTGGTTGTTGTCCTTGATGATCTTTTTGGCCTTCCTGTGACATCGAGTGCTGTAGGTGTCTTGGAGGGGAGGTAGTTTTCCCCCGGCGATGTGTTGTGCAGACCGCACCACCCTCTGAAGAGCCTTGCTGTTGAGGGTGGTGCAGCTGCTGTACCAGACGGTGATACAGCCCGACAGGATGCTCTTAATTGTGCATCTGTAAAAGTTTGTGAGTGTTTTAGGTGACAAGCCAAATTTCTTCAGCCTCCTGAGGTTGAAGAGGCGCTGTTGCGCCTTCTTCACCACACTGTCTGTGTGGGTGGACCATTTCAGTTTGTCTGTGATGTGACAGTCCTTGTGCACAGTCCTTGTTAGCGGGCCGCAAATGTGGCACTGTATTATCCTCAAAGCGGGCAAAAAAGGTGTTTAGTTTGTCTGGAAGCGAGACGTCGGTGTCCGTGACGTGGCTGGTTTTGTTTTTGTAGTCCGTGATTTCCTGTAGACCCTGCCACATATGTCTTGTGTTTGAGCTGTTTAATTGCGACTCCACTTTGTCCCTATACCGACATTTTGCTTGTTTGATTGCCTACACTGTTTGTATTCGGCCATATTCCCAGTCCTCTTTCCATGGTTAAATGTGGTGATTTTGCGCGAATGCTGCCATCCATCCATGGTTTCTGGTTAGGGTAGGTTGCCGCCCTTTCTCTTCCCAGAGAGGTGTTTATCTCTGTTGGCATGACGCATGAAGAAGCCCAGTGGCTGAACCGACTCCGACAACATATCCCGAGAGAGCCATGTTTCCGTGAAACAGAAAATGTTACAATCTCTGTCTCTCTGGAAGGCAACCCTTGCTCGAATTCCGTCTACCCTGTTGTCAAGAGACTGGACGTTGGCGAGTAGTATACTCGGAAGCGGTGGGCAGTGTGCATGCCTACGGAGCCTGACCAGGAGGCCGCTCCGTCTGCCTCTTCTGCGGCGGCGTTGATTTGTGTCGGCCTCTGGGATTAGATCCACAGTCCTGGGTGGTGGTGCGAACAAAGGATCCGCTTCGGGAAAGTTGTATTCCTGGTCGTAATGTTGGTAAGTTGACATCGCTCTTATATCCAATAGTTCTTCCCGGCTGTATGTAATAACACTTAAGATTTTCAGGGCTAACAATGTAAGAAATAATACATAAAAAAACGAAATACAGCATATTTCGAAGCGAGGCGACCATCTCTGTTGGCGCCATTTTGCTTTATGCTTCACGCCACACACACACACAAACACACACACAAGCGTGCGCAAGTGTGCATGCACACACACACATATGCAAACTCAAAAGTATGCACACATATACACTAACACAGACGTGTGCATGTACACACACACACACATGCATGCGCGAACACACCGCACCACCACCACCAAGGCTACTATCTCAGCTAGGGGGGAGCTATCCTGAAATGCTGACAACTGTATTAAGCCTACCAGACTCTCTTGATTAAAGTGACAGTCAGTGAATAAAATAAGGGCTTGAAGAACGGCACATAAACAGCAAAGACAAGGTTGCATCAAGGGTCTTTGGAATACCAGAGATGTCTAAGGGCTAAACAACATGGACCAGACACCCAATATCAGCTTTGATGAATCAAGGTCGGAAGTCTTGTCTGTCGATCAGTTAGCTAAATGACATATGTCAATCTGTCAAAGACAAAACAATCATTAAGCCATCATGAGGGTGATGAGAAGGAGGGGCAGGGTGTGTGTGTGTGTGTGTGCGCGTGTTTAATTGTGCTTGTGTGCGTGTTTGCGTGTGTGGTCTAACTTTACTATCCTTTTGAGTTCCAAAAGTCCTCACAAGAGTAGTAAAAACAGGAAAATTATTGCGATTGGGGACATTTCACCAGTCCTCAAAAGGAAAAATACTATTTTACGCATAGGGGTTAGGTTTAGCGATAGGGTTACAATTAGGGTTAGGGGTTACAATTAGGGTTAGGGGTTACGATTAGGGTTATGTTTAGGGGTTAGGAGTTAGGGTTAGGTTTAAGTTTAGTTTTAGGGTTAGGGGTTTTGGGGTTAAGGTAAGGTTAAGGGTTAGGGTTAGGAGTTAGGGAAAATAGCATTTTGAATATTGGGTGCGTCTGTGTGTGTCAAATCAAATCAAATCAAAGTTTATTTGTCACGTGCGCCGAATACAACAGGTGTAGACCTTACAGTGCAATGCTTACTTACAGGCTCTAAACAACAGTGCAAAAAATGTATTATGTGAACAATAGGTAAAGTAATAAAAAGTAAAGAAATAAAAACAACAGTAAAAAGACAGTGAAAAAAAAAACAGTAGCGAGGCTATAACAGTAGCCAGGCTACATACAGACACCGGTTAGTCGGGCTGATTGAGGTAGTATATGTACATGTAGGTATGGTTAAAGTGACTATGCATATATGAAGAACAGAGAGTAGCAGTAGCGTAAAAGAGGGGTTGGTGGGTGGCAGGACACAATGCAGATAGCCCGGTTAGCCAATGTGCGGGAGCACTGGTATGTCGGGCCAATTGAGGTAGTATGTACATGAATGTATAGTTAAAGTGACTATGCATATATGATAAACAGAGAGTAGCAGCAGAGTAAAAATATGGGTTGGGGGCACACAATGCAAAAAGTCCAGGTAGACATTTGATTACCTGTTCAGGAGTCTTATGGCTTGGGGGTAAAAACTGTTGAGAAGCCTTTTTGTCCTAGACTTGGCACTCCGATACCGCTTGCCATGCGGTAGTAGAGAGAACAGTCTATGAATGGGGTGACTGGGGTCTTTGACAATTTTTAGGGCCTTCCTCTGACACCGCCTGGTGTAGAGGTCCTGGATGGCAGGCAGCTTAGCCCCAGTGATGTACTGGGCCGTACACACTACCCTCTGTAGTGCCTTGTGGTCGGAGGCCGAGCAATTGCCGTACCAGGCAGTGATGCAACCAGTCAGGATGCTCTCGATGTTGCAGCTGTAGAACCTTTTGAGGATCTGAGGACCCATGCCAAATCTTTTTAGTTTCCTGAGGGGGAATAGGCTTTGTCGTGCCCTCTTCACGACTGTCTTGGTGTGTTTGGACCATTCTAGTTTGTTGGTGATGTGGACACTGGAGTAACGGCACTGGAAAGCACTGGAGCAACGAACCACCCTTGCTGTCTCTGCCTGGCCGGTTCCCCTCTCCAATGGGATTCTCTGCCTCTAACTCTATTACAGGGGCTGAGTCACTGGCTTACTGGTGCTTTTCCATGCCGTCCCTGGGGGGGGGTGCGTCACTTGAGTGGGTTGAGTCACTGACGTGATCTTCCTGTCTGGGTTGTGCCGTGGCCTGATGACTCCTTGATGTCCCCAGTCCACCTGGCCATGCTGCTTCTCCAGTTTCAACTGTTCTGCCTGTTTTATGAATATTTTAAAATCTTGTCCATGTTCTGTTATAATCTGCACCCGGCACAGCCAGAAGAGGACTGGCCACCCCTCACAGCCTGGTTCCTCTCTAGGTTTCTTCCTAGGTTTTGGCCTTTCTAGGGAGTTTTTCCTAACCACCGTGCTTTTACACCTGCATTGCTTGCTGTTTGGGGTTTTAGGCTGGGTTTCTGTACAGCACTCTGTGACATCAGCTGATGTAAGAAGGGCTTTATAAAAAATAAATTAAAAAAAAAAACAAGGAACTTGAAGCTCTCAACCTGCTCCACTACAGCTCCGTCGTGTGTGTGTGTGTGTGTGTGTGTGTGTGTGTGTGTGTGTGTGTGTGTGTGTGTGTGTGTGTGTGTGTGTGTGTGTGTGCATACGTGCGGGCAGGTGCATGTGCATTGGAATGATGCAAACAAAATCATTTCCTCCACTCACAGTAAACACAGTGGAAATCTGTGATGATTATCAGGCATGACAAGGTGCACTTTACATTACATAAATCTTACACAGAAGGCTAGTAACACTGGAAATACCCACTTAAGTATGATTTATTGATGTGTGTTTTTACTAGGTATGTAATGGAAAGTGAAATCCATAAGAGCTCTGCTAACCCGCTGCTAATGACTAATCTGCCTATCCTATCTTCTGACGATGTCCCTTCCAATCAAAACTAAGAAGCGAGCGGCTGTGTCTCAATAGTATTTATTATCTGCATTCCATTTTGTCGTTTCCTCCACAATCACAGATCTGACAAAACATGACAGGTCTAAGCAACATGGTGGAAACCTAAACCTTCACCAACCAGCTAACGAATAAGGCCAGGAGTTTTCCCTGTCCCCACCCTCTGACCTGACTAGGAAAAACACAAGGCCCTGATGATGACAAACAAAAATACTATGAAAGCAAAGGCACCCATTAACAGTATTGAGATCCAGCCACCAGCTCATCTAACCACTTCCAACTCTCCTCTCTCTCTCCCAGAGTGAATCACAATGATGGACTGGGCGTAAGACCTTGAGCCAGTCTCAGCCAATACATTAGTCTGATCAAGCCCACAGTCCTTAAAGTCCCTCCAGGGGAAGAAAGAATGATCGGAAAGAAATGTCACAGGTCAGATGCAACATTCAGCTGTCTCATAATTGGGAGACATACTGTAAATCTAAATGGTGGCTACATCACTGAGCTGTTTAATATGCCAGACCAAGATGTTATTTATGTTAGAATAGAGGGTACAGAGATAAGACTGATATAAACTCCCTCGCGTTCTATCTCTCTCTCTCTGTTAGTCTTTCTCTCGCGCTCTTCTTCTTCTCTTTCTCTCTCTCTCACTCCCTTGCAGTCTCTCTCTCTCTCACTCCCTTGCAGTCTCTCGCTCCTTTTCTTCTCTCTCTCTCTCTCTCTCTCTCTCTCTCTCTCTCTCTCTCTCTCTCTCTCAAGCCCTTGCAGTCTCTCTCTCTCTCTTGCAGTCTCTCTCTCTCTCTCTCTCTCTCTCTCTCTCTCTCTCTCTCTGACTAGAGTTATTATTATTTATTTACCTTTATTTCAACAGGGAAGTCATATTGAGACTAATGTATCTTTTAGAAATAAGCCCTGCACATTTGTAAGGTCACAGCAGCAAAAAAAAGAAAGAAAACACATTTTGTCACAAGAAGACTGTCTCTGTGACTGGCCCTGGCGTTAATTCTGCCCATTGATTTACATGGTATGGATAATCAATTTGATTAGGACTGTCCCATTAGCACAGGGACAACCCAAGTTTATGATGTATGGCTTAGTGACCCTGACACTTCCATCACATTTTACATCCCCCTCTACTCATGTTAATACAGGTACTTTTCAATCACTTCACAATCATATTTGTGACCTGTTTCAGGAAGCTAGGCATATGTCGCACATCACTACTTTGCAGGAGAGGCATTTGAACGTACTATGTTTTTTTTTATCAAAATGTGTTTTTTTGTTAGAAATGCCATCTGTAAATACGAATAAAATTGTTAAATTACGAGCCTTGGTGGTTTAGCCACAGAAAAAGACAGGAACCTTCCTGCTAGCGATGATTGGCTAAGATAATTGATGGGCTGGACATGCCCAGATGAGTTTGCATTTGTCTGCCATGTAGCATGCTTCTGTCTATAACATGAGCTGTCCAGTAGGTGTAGCTAATCCTTTCTACCGCGTCTTTTTTGAAAGAAATAACGTTAGCCATGGAGAACTGCAAAAGTGTTGCTACTGCTCTCAACAACATTGCTGCCCTGAATATAGCAGGCGCTATCGACAAAGATCAGTGGGAAAAAGTTGTGGACTACTTTCTATACACGGTCAGTGTGAACCGGAGTGACTTGACACAAAAATCTGAGTGTTTCTTGACAGACTTGACACAACACGGGCCAAACAAGCTGTACAAACAAAATGGATACGACACAGGACGTCTTACTTAGTTAGCTAAAGGGGTTCTAGTCTGCCATGAAGTGTTCATCCATGTATAGGGGTAAGAGTCTAGCTACATTTTCAGATATTATACGTTTCTAATTTTGTCATTATTCAAGTCATTTTAATTGCAAGTGAAAATGTACTGTTAGCTAGCTTGCGAACGTTAGCTTGCTGGCTCGCTGGCTAAAGTTACGTGTATGATCTGTGTAGTAATTTATTCATATCTCAGAGATCCATGTGCATTGCTAGTTATAACCTAATGTTAGCTAGCTAGCTAACATTGAACATATTTGGTTAGCTTTAGCTACCTGCAGATTCATACTACAGCATTTCATGCATGGTGGCTAGCTATGACAATCCGTTTGTATTAATACTGTATGGGTTGGGATTATGGTCCAATGTTTAGCTAGCTAGCTTGTTAGGGATCGGCTCATGAGGTGACCGTTTTGGAGAGCCTGGCGTGCCCAAAGTAAAATGCCTCCCATTCAGGCCCAGAAAATAGGATATGCACATATTTAGTACCATTGGATAGGAAACACTCAGATTTTTCCAAAAGTGTTAACCATTTGTCTGTGAGTGAAACAGAACGCATATGGCAGGCGAAACCCCGAGGAACTTCTGTCCTGGAAAAAGTGGTTTTGAAAATGACCATATAAGGGCATATGAATGCAGTACCCATCGCTTCCTTTAGGTGTCAACAGTCTCGAGACAGTGTAAAATTTCATTTTGGATGAATTAGACTAGAGAATAAGAGCAAACCAGGAAGTGACCTTTTTATGTAAACAGTACCCAGTGTGCGCAGTGTCTTTTTTACAGTCTTTATCGATCAGTTTATATATTTATATATATATTTAAAACTATGTTTGATTGTTCTTGGACAAGTTTATAGGTATAAGATGAACGAGTTTGCGTCACGTTTCAATGGACTAGTGGAGGCTGTCGTTTCTGATTATAACGCGCGAACCAAATGGAGGATTTATGGATAAAATACATTACTTTTTCTAACAAAAGAACCATGGATTGTCTTCGTTGGACACTTAGGATGACCTCAGCAGAAGTTCTTCAACAGGTAATTGATTTGTTTTCGCTGTGAAATGTGTTATGTGTGTGCCATGATGGCTAATCTATTCATGAGAAAAATATGTGAGGTGCTACCCTCAAACAATCAAATGTGCTGCTTTCGCCGTAAAGCCTTTTTGGAATCTGACAACGCTGTGATATTGCCAAGAAACAGAGCTTTTGATGAGTATGGAACACTTGTATATTGGTGGATGTTTAATAATTCAACCTTTGGATTTTGAATTTGGCACCTTACATTTCACCTGGTAGTGTCGGGAGCAGCCCGCTAGCGCCCCAGCAATCCCTGAGAGGCTAGCTAGCTACATGTCTAAACAAAAGACTCCACTTCACCAGATGATTACATGACCCATCAAGTTAGCCAGGTGTGCCTGGGGGTGATTACGGCCATCTATTGTATTTCATGAACATGTGTACATGTCTAGACAATGGTGACCCCATCCAGTTAGCTAGATGTGGCTAGGGGGTGGTTATAGCATTTATTTCACATGACCCATCCATTTAGACAAGTGTGTCTGGGTAAGCATCATCTAATAATTATAACATATTTATAAAATACTTTTTTTTGGACACTTTCAATTTTTTATATTGCTACTGCGCAAATGTGCAAATAACCATTTCACTGTACCGTTTACACCTTTTGTGTCATGTGTATGTGACAAATAAACTTTTACATTTTAAATAATTTGTGTTTACCTGAGACAGTAATGTGAAGAACAACATGACCTGCACCAAAGTCACATTAGGACAGGGATCATCAACTAGATTCAGACGCAGGCCGATTTTCTTCTTGAGTGGATGGTTGGGGGCCGGAATATAATTACAATCTATTTGTAGACTGCAAATTGACAACAAGAAGCCCAAACAGATATAATGTTTTACTAAAACATAATAATTTCAAAGCATGCTTACATTTGGATACGATCAAATGTTTCGCTCTATTATGCATGTGAATATTTGGGAACAGATTTCTGAAATTAAATCACTTGTAGCAGATTTCCTGGTCTTTTTAGTCAAATGTGTCCAACAATAAAAACAGGGGGGGCTCAGAGAACTTGGGGGGGTAAATAAAACCACCCACAGGCCAAATTCGGCCTGCGGGCCATCAGCTGGGGAACCCTGGATTAGGATGTAGGCCTTACTGATGTAAAGTGCCATGTCGCATGGCCATTCTTCTGCCCTTATATCATTGTAAATTAGTATTTTATTTATTTATTTAACCTTTATTTAACGAGGCAAGTCAGTTAAGAACAAATTCTTATTTACAATGACATCCTACCGGCTAAACCCGGATGACGCTGGGCCAATTGTGCGCCGCCCTATTGGACTCCCAATCACGACCGGTTGTGATACAGCCTGGATTCAAACCAGGGTGTCTGTAGTGACTCCTCTAGCACTGAGATGCAGTGCCTTGGACTGCTGCGCCACTCGGGAGCCCCCAATAGCAGTAAATAGTAGGTCCGTACATAAAATAATGTATTGCTCCCTCCGGTAGCTGACTATAGTAAACTCAGCAAAAAAAAGAAATGTCCACTCACTGTCAAATGCGTTTATTTTCAGCAAACTTAACATGTGTAAATATTTGAATGAACATAACAAGATTCAACAACTGAGACATAAACTGAACAAGTTCCAGAGACATGTGACTAACAGAAATGGAATAATGTGTCCCTGAACAAAAGTAACAGTCAGTATCTGGTGTGGCCACCAGATGCATTAAGTACGGCAGTGCATCTTCTCCTCATGGACTGCACCAGATTTGCCAGTTCTTGCTGTGAGATGTTACCCCACTCTTCCACCAAGGCACCTGCAAGTTCCCTTGCATTTCTGGGGGGAATGGCCCTATCCCTCACCCTCCGATCCAACAGGTCCCAAAAGTGCTCAATGGGTTTGAGATCCGGGCTCTTTGCTGGTCATGGCAGAACACTGACATTCCTGTCTTGCAGGAAATCACGCACAGAACGAGCAGTATGGATGGTGGCATTGTCATGCTGGTGAGTTATGTCAGGATGAACCTGCAGGAAGGGTACCACATGAGGGAGGAGGATGTCTTCCCTGTAACGCACAGCGTTGAGATTGCCTGCAATGACAACAAGCTCAGTCCAATGACGCTGTGACACACCGCCCCAGACCATGACGGACCCTCCAACTCCAAATCGATCCCGCTCCAGAGCACAAACCTCGGTGTAACGTTCATTCCTTTGACGATAAACGCAAATCCGACCATCACCCCTGGTGAGACAAAACTGCGACTCATCAGTGAAGAGCACTTTTTGCGAGTCCTGTCTGGTCCAGCGACGGTGGGTTTGTGCCCATAGGCGACGTTGTTGCCGGTGATGTCTGGTGAGGACCTGTCTTACAACAGGCCTACAAGTCCTCAGTCCAGCCTCTCTCAGCCTATTGAGGACAGTCTGAGCACTGATGGAGGGATTGTGCATTCCTGGTGTAACTCAGGCAGTTGTTGTTGCCATCCTGTACCTGTCCCGCAGGTGTGATGTTCAGATGTACCAATCCTATGCAGGTGTTGTTACACGTGGTCTGCCACTGCGAGGACGATCAGCTGTCCGTCCTGTCTCCCTGTAGCGCTGTCTTAGGCATCTCACAGTACGGATATTGCAATGTATTGCCCTGGCCACATCTGCAGTCCTCATGCCTCCTTGCAGCACGCAGATGAGCAGGGACCCTGGGCGTCTTTTGGTGTTTTTCACAGTCAGTAGAAAAGCCTCTTTAGTATCCTAAGTTTTCATAACTGAGACCTTAATTGCCTACCGTCTGTAAGCTGTTAGTGTCTTAACGACCGTTCCACAGGTGCATGTTCATTAATTGTTTATGGTTCATTGAACAAGCATGGGAAACAGTGTTTAAACCCTTTACAATGAAGATCTGTGAATTTATTTGGATTTTCATGAATTATCTTAGAAAGGCAGGGTCTTGAAAAAGGGACGTTTCTTTTTTTGCTGAGTTTATATACAAGATCTCACGGTTTGACAAATTTGACTTCAGATTCTGACATTTATCCATATTTCCACAAGTCAAATTTCGAAATTATTCAAATTGTCAAATTTCAAAGTTATTCAAATTGTCAAATTTCTAAGTTGTTTTTTTACACCCTGAGTTGCCAGGATTGAGTCTCCTGGCAAGGCGCCTCACGGCTGATTAAATGTAGGCTTTAATTACAAATAGTTAAGTTTGGAATAGGGTTCAAATAGGTTTAGGTATTAAGTTAAGGGTTAAGGTTTGGGATAGGGTTAAATAAATTTTAGGCATTAACTTAAGGGTTAAGGTTTGGGATAGGGTTCAAATAAAAAACAACCCGCGGCCCTCGGAGACAGAGCTCAATGCTTACCCAAGCCTACTTGATGGTAATTGTGCTCACCTTTGCCCCCACAGGAAGGTTTTGAAGACATCTCCTGACGTCTTCCGGGACCTGGCTGTCCTGTATACTGTAACTATGTGGTTGCTTTCTCACAATGCTGGAGTGTGGACTGGGAACCAGCACTGTGTGGTAACTAACCCAACAAGATCTCATAGTTTCCCTTCAAAAAGTGATGTATTATGGATGAACCTCAATTTCTGCGTGGTTACATGTTTAAAACAGAAACAACTCAAAGGTTTAAGTTTAGGTATTAACTCCGAGTGGTTAAGGTTAGGGCTACGGTTTTGGGAAGGGTTAAACAAATCTACTTTGAAACAAAAGTATATACAGTTGAAGTCGGAAGTTTACTTACACCTTAGCCAAATACATTTAAACTCAGTTTTTCACAATTCCTGACATTTAATCATAGTAAAAATTCCATGTCAAAGTCACCATTATTAGTCAGTTGTACAACCAAATGCCTTCAACCGAAATGTGTCTTCCGCATTTATGTCGATATAGGACAAGTTTTACTGTGGATATAGATAATTTTGTACCTGTTTCCTCCAGCATCTTCACAAGGTCCTTTGCTGTTGTTCTGGGATTGATATGCACTTTTTGCACCAAAGTACCTTCATCTCTAGGAGACAGAACGCGTCTCCTTCCGGAGCGGTATGACGGCTGCGTGGTCCCATGGTGTTTATACTTGCGTACTATTGTTTGTACAGATGAATATGATACCTACAGACGTTTGGAAATTGCTCCCAAGGATGAACCAGACTTGGGGAGGTCTACAATTTTCTTTCTGAGGTCTTGGCTGATTTCGTTTGATTTTCCCATGATGTCAAGCAAAGAGGCACTGAGTTTGAAGGTAGGCCTTGAAATACATCCACAGGTAGACCTACAATTGACTTAAATGATGTAAATTAGCCTATCAGATGCTTCTAAAGCCATGACATCGTTTTATGGATTTTCCAAGCTGTTTAAAGGCACAGTCAACTTAATGTATGTAAACGTCTGACCCACTGGAATTGTGATACAGTGAATTTTAAGTGAAATAATGTGTCACGCACAAAGTAGATGTCCTAACCAACTTGACAAAACTATAGTTTGTTAACAAGAAACTTGTGGAGTGGTTGAAAAACGAGTTTTAATGACTCCAATCTAAGTGTATGTAAACTTCCGACTTCAAATGTACATCACACACGAAGACCCCTGTACCATATCATATATAAAGTTGAAATGTATTCGATTTTGAGTTTGCATCCCAATATTACACTTTATATACATCACAGAAGACTGAAATATAACAAAACCGTTTAAAAAATATATATGTTTATTAATAAAAAAATTATGAATAATATTAATAACATTCCACCCATGAGGCCACTAGAGGGCGATTTGGTCAATTGATTGCACAACACGACAATTTTCTATCAACTATCATCATGTAGTCTCAAGGCTTGCTAAAGCATTGTGTACTGTGGTGGCTCAGTGGTCTGAGCATCACAGGTTTGCACCCAGTGCCCAGTCTATTTCTAGTGATCAGGCTGAACTAACCATTATGGTTACATCCCAAATGGCACCTTATTCCCTATATAGTACACTACTTTTGGCCAGCATGGTGGATTCCTGGGAAGGCGTACATATAATCAGCTATGCTCTGCTGTGCTGTATACTGGGCATGCTGAATTTCTAGCGAGTGACCAGAGAGAGAGAGAGAGAGAGAGAGAGAGAGAGAGAGAGAGAGAGAGAGAGAGAGAGAGAGAGAGAGAGAGAGAGAGAGAGAGAGAGAGAGAGAGAGTGAAAGAGAGGTGGGGGGGTGGCAGTCTGAGGCTTCACTGCAAGGATACTTATTAGACTGGTGGAAAGGCAGAGCAGCGCGGGACACTCAGACATGAAGGATATGCATGATCACTACTGGATAGAAGTAGCCTACACGCTGATGACACAGATTACAATAAGAAGTCAATAATGGGTTATTTTGATTTAGTGTTTTTCAAATCCAAGGTTCCACTTGAAAGTGAAATTTTCTGTTTCACTGCTAAATGTTTTCAGTAGGTTACAAATTGTAAAGGACCAGATTTGGCATGTTTAATATAGCCTACAGTTTCTGAGGGGGTGACAAGGGATGCTGAAGCACAATATATATATCAGTTGAACCTGGAAACCTGAGTGAACCTAAGTAGTCTAGTCTATTTGCAAGGGAAGCAGAGTTTGGGATGCTGCAAAGAACATGTTATTGGAACATACTTTTAATCTGATAGGTAGGCTACTTACAAGCCTACCTATCTTATTCTCAGAACTGTAAGCAATCTACAGTTGCTTAGCCTATTATCAAGGGCTCAGGTGTTACAGTAGCCACCTATTTCCTACACAAATAAAGTTATGATCTCCATGAACGCTAAGTCCATTGAATGCACAAAGCAGCATTATAGTGATAGACACAGTAGCCTACCTGATATTTCCGATTGAGGCACTCCGTTCAGACTGAATCCCTTGCCATTGTAGAACTGTCGGATATCCGAACAACTCTGAGCTTTTCCGCTCCCCATATCCCCGAATCCCGGGACCGTCAGCGCGCAAATCAACAGAGCCATAAGCACGGGGAAATCCATCCTACTCTATTACCGTCGCGCACGGCCAAGTGCAAATCCGAAAGAGGGGTGTAGTGTGATTGAGCTAAGTCCTAAAGAACGGGATTCATCTAATGCCAGCCGTTTGTCCAAACTCCTCAGTTACGTTGGGCTTCGCTTCTGTCGCTCTCCTGTTGGTTCGCTGCGCCCCGTTTCTGCGCAGTGCTGCACAGGGAGCGTGTGTGTGTGGATGGGGAGAGCAGTCAGGTTTCTTCTCAGGGCACCTCGATGTTATTTTTTTTTTTTTAATGTAGATAAATCAACCACTGTATCAATTACACATAATTTATCTGCACCTCTGGGAAGACAATTCGGTAAACACGGTGCAGTCACCTGAGGAAAGGCAATATAAACATATTTAGCAGACAAATCATGAATCTACAAAATTCTAGAAAATGAACAGGTGAACATTAACGAAAAATAACGTCTCTGTATGGTATTACCGGAGATGCCAGCTGTCAGCAGATGAGTGCGCGGTAAAACGGCGGTAAAGGTAACGATGCTCTCCCAGCGCTTCTACTCAGTCGAATGGGGAGGAGGCGGAGAAAGAGAGAGAGATCCAGAGAAGGGGGTGGACAGAATGTAAGAGACAAGAACAAATGGGTAAAGAGAGAAAGATGAGAGAGAGAGAGAGAGAGAGACTATAGCTGTTCATTGGGACACTAATCTTACTCACCTGCCTAGTCTAATTTGGTTAATTAGATCTATAAAGTTTGGTTTTAGGAATGTTTACACAGTATACGATCTTTTGAATGATTAAATGCATAGCTGAAAATACCTTATAGGCTACAGTGGACATACCTTATCCATACCTTATGTCTAAAGGAATGTGTACAATGTGTCTTGACAGCTTGAAGGCCTCAGGTGTCACAGGTGGATCAGCAGCTGCCCTCAGGTACCAGTCCACCAATCATCAGCTAGCGTCCATGTGCATGCGCCTGTCTGTGTCATCACTCCTCAAGGTGCAATTACAGACTGGGAGCATGCTGCTACCTGCCCAAACACTGTCTATCTGTTCTGTCCCCTTCTGACTATCTCCCTTGTCTTTGCTGTGTGTGTGTGTGTGTGTGTGTGTGTGTGTGTGTGTGTGTGTGTGTGTGTGTGTGTGTGTGTGTGTGTGTGTGTGTGTGTGTGTGTGTGTGTGTGTGTGTGTGTGGGAGGGGACATTGGAAAATTGCCCGTTGCGTATACTCACCTGACAGAAGAGTCTTGTGCATTTGGGTTTCACATATTTGTAATTTTCTCTCTCTCTCTCTCTCTCTCTCTCTCTCTCTCTCTCTCTCTCTCTCTCTCTCTCTCTCTCTCTCTCTCTCTCTCTCTCTCTCTCTCTCTCTCTCTCTCTCTCTCTCTCTCTCTCTCTCTCTCTCTCTCTCATGCACATCTCTAGGCAGCATATCCCTTTGTGTGGTTATGTACTGTAAGTGTGGTGTCCTTGTATTTTATGGGCTATGGTTTCCTACGCATTTGAGCGAATGCGTCAGTGACAGAGTGTCCCACTGGTTTTCTCACCAGCCCGCTGTGTATTCACACACTTCAGTTCTTTAACTGTCATTCGGTCCTCTCACACCTTCCTCTCTAAAGCCTGTCTGTACTCAACCAACCTTACATCTCTTTCTGGGTTTTATCTTTTTTAACAAACTCAATGTCAGTGCAGCACTATATACAAAAAATGCACCTCTACTGACTTACCTGCACAAAACCATAATGTGACGCATATTGTATAATGATTGGTATGTCTATCATTGAATGTGAAGATGCTTTTCCTTGTTGGATCTCAGAATTCCTGATGGAGATGTGTCATTGACGTTTTCTAGTCTGAAAACTGGCCCTCGCTCAGAGAGAGAGGAAGAGAGAGAGGGAGAGGAGGGGACAAGAAAACAGACAGAGGAAAGGGGGCTAGATAAAGAGGAGTGGGGACAAGAGGGAGGGAGGGAGGGAGGGAGGGAGGGAGGGAGAGTGAGGTAGAGGAAGAGACTAAGGGAAGGATGGAAAGATTGAGAGAGGGTGAGTGAGGTACTATACTATTAACTGTACTATTAACTGTTCTGCATTCTTGTGGCTAATTGTATTGTTATACTTCAGTAGCGCAGTTAGATGTTCTGTGTCACAAGGGCACGGCCTTACAGACCCCACCTCCTACCACATGCAGTAGAAACATGCAGTAGAAAAATGTGAAATTCTTTATTTTTTCCATTTCCCTCACTTTTGTACATCCTTGCATGCATGTGTGTGTGTCTGTGTATATTTAAACACATGTGGCTCTATGTTGGCCCCTGGTTGTGGTATATAAGGGTAGCCTGATGGGGAAGCTCTCCGGTGTCTGGTATGGAGATTATGCAATTAACGCGGGCTAAAGCCACAACGCCGCCATTTTGTCTGCAGGCTCCACCATTTAAATTTTATTGCGCCTGACCATGAAAGCTTTCCTAACGAGTAGCAGGCTGCAGGAAGTATGTCTGTGTGTGTGTGTGTGTGTGTGTGTGTGTGTGTGTGTGTGTGTGTGTGTGTGTTTGAGGGAGAGGTGAGGGGGAAGAGGGGGAGGAGAGAGAAGCTGAGAGGGTGAGAGGGTGAGAGGCAACTCATCTTCCACACCATACCGTTATTACATGACAAGCATTTTCAGGGCGTGATACTGCTGTGAAGAGGAAAATGATACTGTTCTATTGAACTCAAATTATAGAGTTAGTCAGACACACATGCACACAGATGAGTACACACACACACACACACACACACACACACACACACACACACACACACACACACACACACTGTTTTCACTCTGTACTAAAGGCTGATTGGATCTGTTAAGCCAGCACACAGGTATTTACATAGAAACCCCACTGAGGCACTGTGGTAGGTGCTGTCAGTTGGCCATACCTGCTGCTCTGTGTGTGTGTGTGTGTGTGTGTGTGTGTGTGTGTGTGTGTGTGTGTGTGTGTGTGTGTGTGTGTGTGTGTGTGTGTGTGTGTGTGTGTGTGTGTGTGTGTGTGTGTGTGTGAGAGAGAGATAGAGTCACTCTCTCCTTCAGTGAAGCAATGGCTTGGCTCAACATACCCCAGAGACAAAGGCTGACAGGTGCCTAATGACTGGGACTTTCACCCTAAAGAGAACTCTCTCTCTCTCACTCAACCTCTCTCTCTATATATATATATATATATATATATATATATATATATATATATATCACTTTCTGATACCACTTGCACAGTGTCTGTCTGTGCAAACACAGCGTCTACACTAATACCACATCTGAATTATTCTCCACACAGAGCCCTGAGAGAGACAGAAAGAGGCGAAAGGAGAGAAAGAGGTATGACAGAGAGGGTGAGAAACGAGAAAGAGAGACAGAAGAGGGAGAAAAAAACAGAGGGAGGAGAGAAGAGGGAAAGGAGAGGAGTAGAAGCCAACACCAACCAATACTCCTTTCCCAGATATTCTGCCGTCGTCCTAGTGGGAGGGCCATTGATGGGGCTGAGCGATACCTCGTTGGGGGGGGGGTCTGTTTACCATTCCCTATCCCTGTGGGTAGCCTGGTAGTCTGGCACCACCACGTCTCCTGTAGGCAAATACCAATCTGAACACATTCCACACATCCCATTACACCGGCTTCCAGACTATAAATATTTCAATCAATCACATCATCAGCTCTATTGGGTCTTCCTGTGTTAGTAGCAAGAGTCTAAGAGACAAAGAGTGGAGAAATGAATGGAAGTAAGGAACAGTACTGTGAAAAAGACTAAAGGAATGGATGGAGAGAGGTTGCTGAGAGACGGAGAGGAGGGATGGAATGAAAGAGGTTAGGAATGGGGCAGAATGTATGGAGGTAAGCTGTTTGGTTAGATAGAGGTGATGGACTAGTACAGGAAATACAATGCCCTGTAAAGCACTGGCATCTATCTCCCATTGATAGTATACCCCACTCTCGCTCTTCCTTTGTCTTACCTTATACACTAACGTACAGTCACTATCTGGCTCTACACTTCTCCTCTTCTCCGACACCTTCATCCAATTAGTATTTTCATTGGCTTCCATGCTGTTCCCATTTAAATATTTTGGCTCCTCCATTTGTCATGTGTCTTAGTGGATAAAGTAACCTCTCTTGTTGGCTGCCTCAGAGTCGTGATAATTACTGAGAACTCATAGTCCTGGGAAGGTAGTGTGGAGAGTACAGCAGGCTGGGGAGTCAGGGGAAATACACCACCCCCTGGGTCTTCTCATTACAAGCCTCTTGTAACCTGTTGGTAACAACAGCTTTGGGACATCATACAACATGAATATGAACAACCAGATTACAATGAATGCTGACGTGAAAAACTGCAGATGGATGTAAGGTAGGCAATGACACAGGTATGCCATCCTGCCTTGTTGACAGGAGCGTTTATGAACGTCAATGCAGAGCTTAAGAAGCTGCAATTAAGTGCTTGTTAATGCGTAATAACCTATTGCCATTACAAAGGTTCTGTGCCTGCATGTCTTCACTATAGAGGGATAGTTCACCCTAAAATCAAACCTTCTCATGCATTTCCATACCTCCAAAGAGATGTAAAGTCATACTCCAGGTCCATATCCCACGCCATCTGTTGTGTCCAGCTAGAAGTATTAGGAGTAACCTCCAGTCCTCAGGCTTAAACTAATGGGTTAGATTGGCACCAGTGTCTCTTTCTCCCTACCTCCCCTGTTAGTGGTAGGGGTAGTGTCTCTTTCTCCCTACCTCCCCTGTTAGTGGTAGGGGTAGTGTCTCTTTCACCCTACCTCCCTTGTTAGTGGTAGGGGTAGTGTCTCTTTCTCCCTACCTCCCCTGTTAGTGGTAGGGGTAGTGTCTCTTTCTCCCTACCTACCCTGTTAGTGGTAGGGGTAGTGTCTCTTTCTCCCTACCTCCCCTGTTAGTGGTAGGGGTAGTCTCTTTCTCCCTACCTCCCCTGTTAGTGGTAGGGTAGTGTCTCTTTCTCCCTACCTCCTGTTAGTGGTAGGGTAGTGTCTCTTTCTCCCTACCTCCCTGTTAGTGGTAGGGGTAGTGTCTCTTTCTCCCTACCTCCCTGTTAGTGGTAGGGGTAGTGTCTCTTTCTCCCTACCTCCCCTGTTAGTGGTAGGGGTAGTGTCTCTTTCTCCCTACCTCCCCTGTTAGTGGTAGGGTAGTGTCCCTTTCTCCCTACCTCCCCTGTTAGTGGTAGGGTAGTGTCTCTTTCTCCCTACCTCCCCTGTTAGTGGTAGGGTAGTGTCTCTTTCTCCCTACCTCCCCTGTTAGTGGTAGGGTAGTGTCTCTTTCTCCCTACCTCCCCTGTTAGTGGTAGGGGTAGTGTCTCTTTCTCCCTACCTCCCCTGTTAGTGGTAGGGTAGTGTCTCTTTCTCCCTACACTCCCTGTTAGTGGTAGGGGTAGTGTCTCTTTCTCCCTACCTCCCCTGTTAGTGGTAGGGGTAGTGTCTCTTTCTCCCTACCTCCCCTGTTAGTGGTAGGGGTAGTGTCTCTTTCTCCCTACCTCCCCTGTTAGTGGTAGGGGTAGTGTCTCTTTCTCCCTACCTCCCCTGTTAGTGGTAGGGGTAGTGTCTCTTTCTCCCTACCTCCCCTGTTAGTGGTAGGGGTAGTGTCTCTTTCTCCCTACCTCCCCTGTTAGTGGTAGGGTAGTGTCTCTTTCTCCCTACCTCCCCTGTTAGTGGTAGGGGTAGTGTCTCTTTCTCCCTACCTCCCCTGTTAGTGGTAGGGTAGTGTCTCTTTCTCCCCCCCTTTCTTAGTTCCAGTGGTGTCAGTAATCTGGGCATGGGGCCTGGCATACAGTCAACTCTGCCACCAGCCTCCTCTGTGATCACAGCAGGGCCTGGCTAATGGTGAATTGGCATTTCGATTAACGGTCGTTTTAGCACACTCCTCACATGGTGTTGTAAACTTCATTGTAAAACAAATCTATCTTGTAAAGCTGTCTAGAGGGAAAACAGTCTGTCTTTTGGTGGAGTTTCAAATGAAGCTGTAATGCACTGGTACATTTCCTGCAGGCAGGCGAGGACTGGATATGTTAAGTGTACTTCCATAACCACTCTAACACACACACATCAAATTTTGTTTTATTGTTAGTTTATTTTTTGTTGTTGCATTGTTTGTATATTGTTGTGTTTTAAATTTGTGTGACTGTCCTTGTCTATCAGATTATCAATGTTTTGGTACTCGACATGTGAAAAAACAAACAAATAAATAAACAAATAACTATACAAGAGGGAACACTTGACTGGAGCTATATTTAGTAATGCAGCTATGGGCAATTACATGGAACCTGGATGTCTGTAACATTGAGTTATTCTTCATACCAGCAATACATGTTTTTTTTCTATAGATGTTCTGCATGGGCATTGGAAAGACTTTATGTAGACAGATCTAAAACTGACCACTGCCCAAATCTCGGCTGTGGCTTAGCACGTCAATCGATATTCCCCTCTTTATCCTTGTCCTACTATGGCTATTGATGCTTTACCTATAGGGCCCAGAGATTTTCCAGATCAAGTCAAGTAATCAGGATCAAGCTCCTGGCACTTGCTATGAGTCAGAGGTGAGAGCCACAGCAGCATCGATCTCCTCACTGGTCATGCAGCATGGGACGGTCACACACTGGATCAAACAATCGACAGCCCAATGGAGAACTAAAGGGCACATATATATACAAAACACTAATCACTGGAAATTGGGGCCAGGTGTGCGCAATGACAGTTCCGGAGGGATCCGTGACAGTACCCCCCCTTGACGCGCTGCACTAGCAGCGCAATGACACCGGCCTCGAGGACAATCACAGGAACGCAGTGCGGGTCGATCAGGAACTGATGCAGCTGCCTAAGTTGCGTCGTCGTCGGACGGACCAGTAGCCGTGGCGTCGGACGGACCCATTGTGGCGACGTCGGACAATCTAGTTACAGCTGCCGAAGATGCGGCGGCGCCGGACGGACCAGTAGCAGTGGCGTCGGACGAACCGGTTGTGGCAGGGTCGCACGGGCCAGTTGTAGCTGCTGAAGTTGCGGACGGACTGGTCGAACGTCGTCGGACGGGCCATTACCGCTGTCTCCCTTAAGGATCGATTGTTCTGTCACGTTGGTATAAAGGGTCGGGAGACAGGCGCAGGAAGGAGTAATATGGGGCGTACTGTTACGGCGTGCCGTGTATAGGCAACGGACATAGAACAACAATCGACAGCCCAATGGAGAACCAAAGGGCACATATATACAAAACTCTAATCATTGGCAATTGGGGCCAGGTGTGCGCAAAGACAGTTCCAGAGGGATCCATGACACCTTTAAATTGTTTAACTTGGGTCAAACGTTTCGGGTAGCCTTCTACAAGCTTCCGATATAGGACAAGTTTTACTGTGGATATAGATACTTTTGTACTTGTTTCCTCCAGCATCTTCACAAGGTCCTTTGCTGTTGTTCTGGGATTGATTGCACTTTTCGCACCAAGTACGTTCATCTCTAGGAGACAGAACGCGTCTCCTTCCTGAGCGGTATGCTCCCAAGGATGAAACAGACTTGTGGAGGTCTACAATTCTTTCTGAGGTCTTGGCTGATTTCTTTTGATTTTCCCATGATGTCAAGCAAAGAGGCACTGAGTTAGGTAGGCCAAGGTAGGCCTTGAAGGTAGGCCTTGAAATACATCCAGAGGTACCCCTCAAATTGACTCAAATTATGTCAATTAGCCTATCAGAAGCTTCTAAAGCCATGACATCATTTTCTGTTTTTTCCAAGCTCTTTAAAGGCACAGTCAACTTAGTGTATGTAAACTTCTGACCTACTGGAATTGTGATACAGTGAATTATAAGTGATATAGTCTGTCTGTAAACAATTGTTGGAAAAATTACTTGTGTCATGCACAAAGTATATGTCCTAACCGACTTGCCAAAACTATAGTTTGTTAACAAGAAATTTGTGGAGTGGTTGAAAAATGAGTTTTAATGACTCCAACCTAAGTGTATGTAAACTTCCTACTTCAACTGTACACACACAAGTGCGCATTGGCACACATGTCCACACAATCCACACAATGTCAAGAGAGAAAAAAAGAGGGAGGGGATGAGTAGAGAGAGAGAGAGAGAGAGGACGAGGGTGAGGGAGAGAGGGAACGAGGGTGAGGGAGAGAGGGGACGAGGGTGAGGGAGAGAGGGCACGAGGGTCAGAGAGAGAGGGGACGAGGGTGAGGGAGAGCGAGGACGAGGGTCAGAGAGAGACGACGAGGGTGAAAGGTAGAGAGACGCACAATGGTGCCAATGGGGCTGGACACTCATGTAAATGTATTAACTCTTTTTATACTGGGGAAATGTGTTGATACACCTAACAGAGTCAGGGGGAGGCCACACAACTATACAACCTGATAGACAGAATAGTTCCTTCACCTGGACCACTCTCTCTGTCTCTTCCACCCTAATACAAGGTGGAAGACACAGAGAGAGTGGTCTAGGTGAAGGAATAGCAACCCAAGGAGCAAGGAAGGAGCGAGGGAGGAGGGTGGAACATTCACAGGAGCACCCATCGATTTTGGACATGGAGGAGGACGGGCAGAATGCCAAACAGAGCATGTCTGTTCCGTCTGAGAGAGGATGGATAGAAGATGAGAAACAACCTCATACTGTAGGTTTCCATCATTTCATCTGTATGGCCGATTTACTGGTTGTTGTTTTGTTGGTCTTTGTATGGACCAGTAGTAGCCTTTGTGATTTAGTAACCTAACGTAGCAGGCGTAGAAAGACACCTGAGCGGAGTCCCGACTTACGTTTTTCATGGGAAACTGAAGTTAGGTTGAAAATTCTGTATCCCTGAAAACCAGAAACATCCGTTTTCTGCCAATGCTGCTAAGGGTGGTGATTTAGTGACAAGAAGAACTTACTTGCCCTATTTTGGCTACCCTGTACTGCAGACTTCTGTTCTTTATCTTATGCTGCATACAGCCTAATGCCTGCATACAGCCTAATGCCTGCATACAGTGGGGAAAAAAAGTATTTAGTCAGCCACCAATTGTGCAAGTTCTCTCACTTAAAAAGATGAGAGAGGCCTGTAATTTTCATCATAGGTACACTTCAACTATGACAGACAAAATGAGGGAAAAAAATCCAGAAAATCACATTGTAGGATTTTTATGAATTTATTTGCAAATTATGGTGGAAAATAAGTATTTGGTCAATAACAAAAGTTTATCTCAATACTTTGTTATATACCCTTTGTTGGCAATGACAGAGGTCAAATGTTTTCTGTAAGTCTTCACAAGGTTTTCACACACTGTTGCTGGTATTTTGGCCCATTCCTCCATGCAGATCTCCTCTAGAGCAGTGATGTTTTGGGGCTGTCGCTGGGCAACACGGACTTTCAACTCCCTCCAAAGATTTTCTATGGGGTTGAGATCTGGAGACTGGCTAGGCCACTCCAGGACCTTGAAATGCTTCTTCTGAAGCCACTCCTTCGTTGCCCAGGCGGTGTGTTTGGGATCATTGTCATGCTGAAAGACCCAGCCATGTTTCATCTTCAATGCCCTTGCTGATGGAAGGAGGTTTTCACTCAAAATCTCACGATACATGGCCCCATTCATTCTTTCCTTTACACGGATCAGTCGTCCTGGTCCCTTTGTAGAAAAACAGCCCAAAAGCATGATGTTTCCACCCCCATGCTTCACAGTAGGTATGGTGTTCTTTGGATGCAACTCAGCATTCTTTGTCCTCCAAACACGACGAGTTGAGTTTTTACCAAAAAGTTCTATTTTGGTTTCATCTGACATTCTCCCAATCCTCATCTGGATCATCCAAATGCTCTCTAGCAAACTTTAGACGGGCCTGAACATGTACTGGCTTAAACAGGGGGACACGTCTGGCACTGCAGGATTTGAGTCCCTGGCGGCGTAGTGTGTTACTGATGGTAGGCTTTGTTACTTTGGTCCCAGCTCTCTGCAGGTCATTCACTAGGTCCCCCCGTGTGGTTCTGGGATTTTTGCTCACCGTTCTTGTGATCATTTTGACCCCACGGGGTGAGATCTTGCGTGGAGCCTCAGATCGAGGAAGATTATCAGTGGTCTTGTATGTCTTCCATTTCCTAATAATTGCTCCCACAGTTGATTTCTTCAAACCAAGCTGCTTACCTATTGCAGATTCAGTCTTCCCAACCTGGTGCAGGTCTACAATTTTGTTTCTGGTGTCCTTTGACAGCTCTTTGGTCTTGGCCATAGTGGAGTTTGGAGTGTGACTGTTTGAGGTTGTGGACAGGTGTCTTTTATACTGATAACAAGTTCAAACAGGTGCCATTAATACAGGTAATGAGTGGAGGACAGAGGAGCCTCTTAAAGAAGAAGTTACAGGTCTGTGAGAGCCAGAAATTTTGCTTGTTTGTATGTGACCAAATACTTATTGTCCACCATAATTTGCAAATAAATTCATAAAAAATCCTACAATGTGATTTTCTGGATTTTTTTTCCTCATTGTGTCTGTCATAGTTGAAGTGTACCTATGATGAAAATTACAGGCCTCTCTCATCTTTTTAAGTGAGAGAACTTGCACAATTGGTGGCTGACTAAATACTTTTTTTCCTCACTGTACTTTGTGGATTACTTGCGCTGGTTGGTTCAGAAATGAGTACCAACAGGAGTCTCATATGTATAAAGAGCATGGTGGCAAATCCAAGTTCTTAATTTACAACTATGCAACTAATTGTTTCCTTGACTTAAAACATAGGGTCTCACGAGACTGCACGTTTTAATGAAGAGACACACCGAAAAATAACCTTGTACCATTTCCTCAGTGATTCAGCTCACGATGGGGATGGTGGGCTTGAGTAATGCTCGATGCCAAGACCCCGGCAGACCCCCATCCACACACACACACACACACCACTAACCCTCCTTTAAAGGCCCAGTGCAGTCAAAAACATGATTATCCTGTGTTTTATATATATTTCAAACTATGAGATTGGAATAATACTGTGAAATTGTGAAATAATAATAATGGCCTTTCAGTGTAAGAGCTGTTTGAAAAGACCGCCTGCAATTTCAGCCTGTTTTGGTTGGATGGAGTTTTGACCTCCCTGGTGACATCACCAAGTTGTAAATTAGTTATTAGACCAATAATTGACAGTTCCAAATCTCTCTGCCAATAACAACTACTTTTTAGTTTTCCCCTCCTCACTCAGACCTCTTCCAGGCAGTCCTAGCAAAATTCTTACTTGAGAAATTGCTCTTTGATAAAAAGCTTTTTTTTTTACAATTTTAATTGAAAATAAGGTAGTTAATAATGAATAATTGTTTACCCAGAAATGATTTGATATTGAGATAAAAATGTCTGCATTGGACCTTTAACTAATGTAGTCTACCGTTTAATTGGAATGGGTAAGCACGCCTTGCAGGTCCACATATCTCTGCGGTAGGGCGATCGTCATCGGGGGAATACGACTAATCTGTTTCCCTAACGGGTCAGCCAGCCCTTCACTGTGAGTAATACCCCAGGCCCTACTGCTCTCCACCTTATTAAGACACAATACATTCAAATGACAACTAGCTCACTTTACACTCCACTAGGAGAGGAGCATTGGGATGTAATGTGTGTGTACATGCATGCACATACAATTAATAGCAAGTGATTTGTTAAACTCTTATCCAGAGCGACTTACATGAGAAATTAGGGTTACTGTCACAATCTCCTTGAGTGACGGACCAAGACGCAGCGATGCTTCCAGTATACATTTTATTTAAGACGTACGTAACTGGGAAAATAACAAAATATAAACGAAGATCGTGATGCTGAACATAACTACACACACCATGAAGCTATGAACAAACAATAACCCACAAAACCCCTCTGAAAACTACAAACATATATATGGTTCCCAATTAGAGGTAACGACACTCCGCTGCCTCTAATTGGGAACCATTACCCCAACATAGAAACACAACACCTAGAACAAAAAAAAACTACACCAAAACAAAACTAAACACGCTAGCCTATAAATATCAGGCCTGAACGTGACAGTACCCCCCCCCAAAGGCGTGGACTCTGACCGCGCCAAAAGTCCATTGGGGGGGTCTTCGGGTGGGCCTCCTTGTCCCAGGTGGCGGCTCCGGTGCCGGCCGTGCTGGCTCGGGGTCCCACACCGGAGGCCCTGGGCTATTTGCCGGAACAGTTTGTTTTGGACTGGGGACCTTCTCTGGAGGTTCCGGACTGGGGACCTTCTCTGGAGGTTCCGGACTGTCGACGCGCACTGGGACTCTGGTGCGGGGAGCAGGAACGGGCCGTACTGGACTCATGACGCGCACTGGGACTCTGGTGCGGGGAGCAGGAACGGGCCGTACTGGACTCATGCTCCCATCATCTGTGATGGCGGGGCGTGACTGGACTCATGACGCCGCACTGGGACTCTGGTGCGGGGAGCAGGAACGGGCCGTACTGGACTCATGACGCGCACTGGGACTCTGGTGCGGGGAGCAGGAACGGGCCGTACTGGACTCATGCTCCCATCATCTGTGATGACGGGCCGTACTGGACTCATGACGCGCACTGGGACTCTGGTGCGGGGAGCAGGAACGGGCCGTACTGGACTCATGACGCGCACTGGGACTCTGGTGCGGGGAGCAGGAACGGGCCGTGCTGGGTTCACGACGCGCACAGGAATCCTGGAGCGTGGAACAGGGACAGGACGTGCTGGGTCCACAGCGGGCACAGGGATCCTGGAGCGTGGAGCAGGGACAGGACGTGCTGGGTCCACGGCGCGCACAGGGATCCTGGAATGTGGAACAGGGACAGGACGTGCTGAGTCCACGACGGGCACAGGGATCCTGGAGCGTGGAAAAGGGACAGGACGTGCTGGACTCTCTAAGCGCACAGGGGGCCTGGTGCGCGGGGCCGGAACAGGACGTGCTGGACTCTCTAAGCGCACAGGGGGCCTGGTGCGCGGAGCCGGAACAGGACGTGCTGGACTCTCTAAGCGCACAGGGGGCCTGGTGCGCGGAGCCGGAACAGGACGTGCTGGACTCTCTAAGCGCACAAGGGGCCTGGTGAGCGGAGCAGGGACTGGACGTACTGGGCTATCTAAGCGTACAGGGGACTTGGTGTGTGGAGCCGGTACTTCTCTCCCCGGCTGTTCACTCACCCTTGCCTCACAGATGATGGGAGCTGGAATGTCTCGCACTGGGCTGTGGATGCGAACCAGAGACCCTACACGCAGAACCGGTGCAGGATATCTCGGTCCCAGAAGGTGTACTGGAGACCTAGCGCGCAGAGCCGGCACCACTCCTCCAGGCTGCATACTCACCCTCCCCTGACAGATGAGTGGAGCTGGAATCTCGTGCACCGGCCTATGAATGCGCACTGGAGACACCGTGCGCAAAACTGCATAGCACGGCGTCTTTCCAGTGCAACGCTCCCTCCAACGTTTCCTCCAAACTCCCCGTGTGCCCCCCCAAAAAAATGTTGGGGGCTGCCTCTCGGGTTTCCGCGCCAGGCGAGTCCCAACATATCTCTCCCTCTCCGGGTTCCACGCTCCATATACATCCTCATAACTCCCTCGCTCAGTCTTCGCCGCTTCCATCTCCTTCTTGGGGTGACGATGCTCCGTCGTTTTCCTCCAAGGCCCCTTACCAGCCAATATCTCCTCCCATGTCCAGGACTCCTTTTGACATCGCTGCTTGGTACTTTTGTGGTGGGTTATTCGATCTCCTTGAGTGACGGACCAAGACGCAGCGATGCTTCCAGAATACACTTTATTTAAGACGAATGTAACTGGGAAAATAACAAAATATAAACGAAGATCGTGATGCTGGACATAACTACACACACAACAAAGCTATGAACAAACAATAACCCACAAAACCCCTCTGAAAACTACAAACATATATATGGTTCCCAATTAGAGGTAACGACACTCCGCTGCCTCTAATTGGGAACCATTACCCCAACACAGAAACACAACACCTAGAACAAAAAAAACCTACACCAAAACGAAACTAAACACGCCAGCCTATAAATATCAGGCCTGAACGTGACATTTACGTACATTGCTCAAGGGCACATCAACAGATTGTTCACTTAGTTGGCTCGGGGACTTGAACCAGCAGCCTTTCAGTTACTAGCCCAATGCTCTTAACCGCTAAGCTACCTGATGCCCCAACCTCCCCCTCTTGACCAACCTGTGGGCCCTGAAGTGGGGACCTCCTCACCACTCTGTTCCCTCGAAATGTTCCTGCCTCGTTCTGTCAGTCAGTGAGGGGTCCTGTCCACAGACTCTAGCCTTTTGGTTTCAGAGCTGCTTGTGCCTCTCTCTATTTTCCTTTAATAACCTACAGTAGAACTGTGGATTCCTATGGGATCTTGCTTTATTGTGGAGCGGAGTGTGTCTGTGTGTGTGTGCATGCCTAAGTGTGTGTGTGTGTGTGTGTGTAGCTCTGCCTTTTTGTGTTCATATTCATCTCTGTTTGTCCTCCTGAACATGCATTCCAATGACTCGCCAAAGGGCTCTGCTGGGTATTGGACCAAGGTGCCTTTTGGATTCTGTGGTATTAAAAATGGCCTGTGTGTGTGTTTCTGTGTGTGCCTCAAAAAAGAAAGGCACATATATACACACACAAGGTGACCCGTTCTCTTTCCTTTTCCCATCTCCTTTTGGCAATGCCACCTTCGACTACAAAGCCCATGAATTCAATGTAGCGTTCTTAGTACATATGTGTGATCTTTTTCTTTATACACTCAGAAAAGGGAATGTTTGGAGAATGTCACAGTGCGCTAGTTTGAGGAAATTGGTTGTTTGATCTTGAGCAGTAACTCTGTAGCCTAGTAAAGGAAGGATTCCAAAAAGGGTTATTTGGCTTTCCCCATAGGAGAACCCTTTTTGGTTCCAAGTAAAACCCTTTTTGGTTCCAGGTAGAACTATTCTGAATCCCCAACAAACATTTCCACTGCATTTCAGCCCTGCCACAAAAGGACCAGCTGACATCATGTCAGTGATTCTCTCATTAACACAGGTGTGAGTGTTTGACGAGGACAAGGCTGGAGATCACTCTGTCGTGCTGATTGAGTTCGAATAACAGACTGGAAGCTTCAAAAGGAGGGTGGTGCTTGGAATCATTGTTCTTCCTCTGTCAAACATGGTTACCTGCAAGGAAACACGTGCCGTCATCATTGCTTTGCACAAAAAGGGCTTCACAGGCAAGGATATTGCTGGCAGTAAGATTGCACCTAAATCAACCATTTATCGGATCATCAAGAACTTCAAGGAGAGTGGTTCAATTGTTGTGAAGAAGGCTTTAGGGTGCCCAAGAAAAGTTGATTCAGCTGTGGGATCGGGGCACCACCAGTACATAGCTTGCTCAGGAATGGCAGCAGGCAGGTGTGAGTGCATCTGCACGCACAGTGAGGCGAAGACTTTTGGAGGATGGCCTTGTGTCAAGAAGGGCAGCAAAGAAGCCATTTCTCTCCAGGAAAAACATCAGGGACAGACTGATATTCTGCAAAAGGTACATGGATTGGACTGCTGAGGACTGGGGTAAAGTCATTTTCTCTGATGAATCCCCTTTCCGTTTGTTTGGGGAATCCGGAAAAAAGCTTGTCCGGAGAAGACAAGGTGAGCGCTACCATCAGTCCTGTGTCATGCCAACAGTAAAGCATCCTGAGACCATTCATGTATGGAGTTGCTTCTCAGCCAAGGGAGTGGGCTCACTCACAATTTTGCCTAAGAACACAGCCATGAATAAAGAATGGTACCAACACATCCTCCAAGAGCAACTTCTCCCAACCATCCAGGAACAGTTTGGTGACGAACAATGCCTTTTCCAGCATAATGGAGCACCTTGCCATAAGGCAAAAGTGATAACTAAGTGGCTCAAGGAACAAAACATCAATATTTTGGGTCTATGGCCAGGAAACTCCCCAGACCTTAATCCCATTGAGAACTTGTGGTCAATCCTCAAGAGGCAGGTGGACAAACAAAACCCCACAAATTCTGACAAACTCCAAGCATTGATTATGCAAGAATGGGCTGCCATCAGTCAGGATGTGCCCCAGAAGTTAATTGACAGCATGCCAGGGCGGATTGCAGAGGTCTTGAAAAAAGAAGGGTCAACACTGCAAATATTGACTCTTTGCATCAACTTCATGTAATTGTCAATAAAAGCCTTTGACACTTTTTTTACTAGGTAAGTCAGTTAATAACACATTGTTATTTTCAATGACAGCCTAGAAACAGTGGGTTAACTGCCTGTTCAGGGGTAGAACAACAGATATGTACCTTGTCAGCTCGGGGGATTTGAACTTGCAACCTTTCAGTTATTAGTCCAACGCTTTAACCACTAGGCCACCCTGCCACCCTTTATAAAATGCTTGTAATTATACTTCAGTATTCCATAGTAACATCTGACAAAAATATCTAAAGACACTGAAGCAGAAAACTTTGTGGAAATGAATATGTGTCATTCTCAAAACCTTTGGCGACAACTGTACTTGTAACCAAAAGGGTTCTACCTGGAACCAACAAGGGTTCTCCTATGGGGACAGCCAAATAACCCTTTTATGTCCTAGATTGTGTAGTAGTAACTCTCAATGCTCAAGTCCCAGTCCGGTTTCCTCCATCTAAAGGGGACCTAAGAGGACTTTGGAGAAGGGCAGAGTTGTAGAGTCTGACCTTCTCTCTATTTGCATCCAGGGAGCCTCTGGTTAAACGTATCTGTGTAACAACAGAGCAGAGTGCCGCTTTTGCCAACAGCACCAGGAATAATTTAGAGACACTGCTGGCTGGGACAGTCACAGTGGCAACTTAGTAGCGGTGGCTTCGATGGTGACAGCTACTGTAATCTCTCAACTGATGTGTGGCTGACTGGCTGACTGGTTCAGACTGTATGGCTCTAGGCTGACAGACTGGTTGGCTGACTAGAAGTTCCGATGGAAGAAATGTAGTTATTTATGGAAGATAATTGCCCAAAATTAGCCAGTTGTGTTTGCTTTACACGCACGCACACAATAATCCTGCTGCAACAGGAAATTTGAATAAATATGTGGATTATAATTAATCTACATTTGTGTAGGGGTTGATGCATTTTCGTAAGAGAAAATCAAGTCTGAAATGTCAAAGTCGAAATTCAGAAGCTTTTTTTAAACCTCAATACACTCCAAGTTGTACATTTCCTGCATTGAACGAAAGTTCTCCTGCAACAGGGTGGTCAAATTAAGATCCCACACCTCTAGTTACATACTGTACATACAATACATACAGTATATTCAGAAAATATTCAGACCCCTTGACTTTTTCAACAGTTTGTTAAATTACAGCCTTATTCTTATTCTACGGATTAAATAGTTTATTTCCCTCATCAATCTACACACAATAAACCTTAATAACAAACAGGGTTTTAGCAACTTTTGAAAATGTATTAAAAAAAAATATTTCAGCTTTTATTTCTTTCATCTCATTCCCAGTGGGTCAGAAGTTTACATACACTCAAGTAGTATTTGGTAGCATTGCCTTCAAATTGTTTCACTTGGGTCAAACGTTTCAGGTAGCCTTGTTCGCACACGCTTTTTCAGTTCTACCAACTAATTTTCTATAGGATTGAGGTCACGGCTTTGTTATGGCCATCCAATACCTTGAGGACTTTGTTGTGCTTAAGCCATTTTGCCACAACTTTGGAAGTATGCTTGGGGTCATTGTCCATTTGGAAGACCCATTTGCGACCAAGCTTTAACTTCCTGACTGATGTCTTGAGATGTTGCTTCAATATATCCACATAATTTTCCTACCTCATGATGCCATCTATTTTGTGAAGTTCACCAGTCCCTCCTGCAGCAAAGCACCCCCACAACACGATACTGCCACCCCCGTGCTTCACGGTTGGGATGGTGTTCTTCGGCTTGCAAGCCTCCCCCGCTTTCCTACAAACATAACGATGGTCATTATGGCCAAACAGTTATATTTTTCTTTCATCAGACCAGAGGACATTTCTCCAAAAAGTAAGATTTTTGTCCCCATGTGCAGTTGCAAACTGTAGTCTGGATTTTTTATGGCGGTTTTGGAGCAGTGGCTTCTTCCTTGCTGAGCGGCCTTTCAGGTTATGTCGATATAGGACAAGTTTTACTGTGGATATAGATAATTTTGTACTTGTTTCCTCCAGCATCTTCACAAGGTCATTTGCTGTTGTTCTGGGATTGATTTGCACTTTTCGCACTAAAGTATGTTTATCTCTGGGAGCGGTATGACGGCTGTGTGGTCCCATGGTGTTTATACTTGGGTACTATTGTTTGTATAGATGAACGTGGTACCATCAGGTGTTTGGAAATTGCTCCCAAGGATAACCCAGACTTGTCGAGGTCTCCAATTCTTTTCTGAGGTCTTGGATGATTTCTCTTGATTTCCCATGATGTCAAGCAAAGAGCCACTGAGTTTGAAGGTAGGCCTTGAAATACATCCACAGGTACACCTCCAATTGACTCAAATGATGTCAATTAGCCTATCAGAAGCTTCTAAAGCCATGACATCATTTTCTGGAGTTTCCAATCTGTTTAAAGGCACAGTCAACTTTGTGTATGTAAACTTCTGACCCACTGGAATTGTGATACAGTGAATTATAAGTGAAATAATCTGTCTGTAAACAATTGTTGGAAAAATTACTTGTGTCATTCACAAAGTAGATGTCCTAACAGACTTGCCAAAACTATAGTTTGTTTAACAAGAAATTTATGGAGTGGTTGAAAACAAGTTTTAATGGCTCCAACCTAAGTGTATATAAACCTCCGACTTGAACTGTACAAAATTATTCAGACCCTTTACTCAGTGCTATATTGAAGCTCCTTTGGCAGCAAAGGTCTCTCCGGAGATGTTCGATTGGGTTTAAGTCTAGGCTCTGGTTGGGCCACTCAAGGACACACAGAGACTTGTCACGATGCCACTCCTGCGTTGTCTTGGCTGTGTGCTTAGGGTCGTTGTCATGTTGGAAGGTAAACCTTCGCCCCCAGTCTGAGGTCCTCAGCTCTCTGGAGCAGGTTTTCATTAAGGATATCTTTGTACTTTACTCCGTTCATCTTTCCCTCAATCCGGACTAGTCTCACATTCCCTGCCACTGAAAAACATCCCCACACCATGATGCTGCTACCACCATGCTTCACAGTAGGGTTGGTGCCAGGTTTCCTTTTGGGCTTGGCATTCTGCCCAAGAGTTCAATCTTGGTTTCATCAGACCTGAGAACCTTGTTTCTCATGGTCTGAGTGTTCATTTGGTGCCTTTTGGCAAAGAAATGGTTGTCTCCCATCTCCACAGAGGAACTCTGGAGCTCTATCAGAGTGACCATCGGGTTCTTGGTCACCTCCCTAACCTCACCTCCCTGGTCACCGCCCCGGGTGGCGGCAGGTAGCCTAGTGGTTAGAGCGTTGGACTTGTAACTGGAGGGTTGCAAGTTCGAATCCCTGAGCTGACAAGGTAAAAATCTGTCGTTCTGCCCCTGAACAAGGCAGTTAACCCACTGTTCCCCGGGCGCCGAAGACATGGATGTCGATTAAGGCAGCCCCCCACACCTCTCTGATTCAGAGGGGTTGGGTTAAATGTGGAAGACACATTTCAGTTGAAGGCATTCGGTTGTACAACTGACTAATAATGGTGACATTGACTTTTGACCAAGGCCCTTCTCCCCTGATTGTTCAGTTTGGCTGTGCGGCTTGCTCTAGGAAGAGTCTTGGTGGTTCCACATTTCTTCCATTTAAGAATGATGGAGGCCGCTGTGTTCTTGGGGACCTTTAATGTTGGAGAAATGTTTTGGTACCCTTCCCCAGATCTGTGCCTCGACACATTCCTGTCTAGGAGGCCTACGGACAATTCCTTCGACCTAATGGTTTGTTTTTTTCTCTCACATGCACTGTCAACTGTGGGACCTTATATAGACAGGTGTGTGCCTTTCCAAATCATGGCCAATTAATTAAATTTACCACAGGTGGACTCCAATCACGTTGTAGAAACATCTAAAGGATGATCAATGGAAACAGGATGCACCTGAGCTCAATTTCGAGTCTCATAGAAAAGGGTCTGTAAATAAGTTATGTTATTTCGCTTTGTCATTATGGGCTATTGTGTGTAGATTGATGGAGAACATGTTTTATTTAATACATTTTTGAATAAAGCTGTACTGTAACAAAATGTTGAAAAAGTCAAGGGGTCTGAATACTTTACGAATGCACTGTACATAGCTACCCTTGAATGAAACAAAGAAAGTGGCAATGTCAGTGATCATCATCATCATCATCAACGTTCCACTGTAACTGTGAAAGCATTTAGATTGTCCGGCAACACTTCTCTGGCCACACGTCCCACTGGTAAAACCATCAGGGTGGGAAAAGATCCCTAGTGGTAGTTTTCTGGCCTGCACTGAGACAGGATACACACAGACGCACACACACACCAACTCTATTTCAGCCCTGGCCTCTATTTCACGGTTCTTACTGAGAGACAGTGAGTCAGTGTCTGGCCAGGAATGAAGAGAGTAGAGAGAGAGAGTCGTCTACAGCCCAAGGCCACGTTCTGACACTTCTCTGCCTCAACATTCATTGGACTGCATTGTGGCTGGGAACATCTGCACAGACGTTGGGAATCGAGCCTGCACAGACGTCTGTCATATCAGCTACACTAACGCACTGACGCACTAACGCACTGACGGATGAATAGCTGATTTTTGTGTGTCTGTGTGTGTGAATGAATACGTATCTCTGGAGAAAGAGAGAGAGAGAGTGAAGGAGAGAACGAGAGAGAGGGAGATTGAAAAAAGGACGAGAACAGACTTAATTAGTCCAGAGTGCCACACTGACGCACAAGGATGATGATCTGTACGGATGAGTATTAGATCTCTGGATGAATACTATGACTGGTCTCTGACAGGATTGAGAGAGATGAGACTAATGGCGTTCTATGAGGGTTGAGCTTGATACTGACGCAAGTGAATGCAGTGTGTGTACATAAACAGTTCAGTTAGTCTGTGAGATGCACAGCTGATCAAAGTATAATGAAATTAAAGACATTGTGTTCGGATTGCTGACCTGCTGGGTTTCTGCAGTGCCGACTCTTCAGGCCTGAAACAATAGAGTGAAAACAAAAAGACCCACACACAAACACCCACAGACACACAGTACATATAGGTACAGTATGTGGGGGATCCAGGGTCACAGCTGCTCCCTGCCTGGTCTGTCTGGTCTATTTAAACTCCAGCCCACAGCAGCGCTTCAATGGCACCAGCTATATTAGCCTGTGGCCTGGTTACACACTCCCACGCATGCATGTACACACACCAGCACACACACACCACCATCACCCTACACACAAAGTATACACGCATGATGAAAGACTGTACTCTTCCACTACCAAACGGATGCGGAAAGGGGTTGCAGAGGAGAGAGAAAGGGGGATCAAGTCATGGGGAGAACTGGAAATGTCTGTGACATAAGATCAGGTCAACAAGTCAGTGGAGTCAAGTCAGTGGGTGACTCTTCAGAGAGGAAGCGGAGGGCTCACGTCCACAGCAGTGGAAAAAGACAGACAGTCTTCAGATAGTATAACCCTATCTGAGAGTTACCCGGGAGGATAACCAACCTAACGCTGTCTGAAGAAACCCCAGATGGGTGCAAGGGCATTGCCAGCAGTGGTGTTTCCTTCACAGGGTCCCAACACACATCCACAGATCAACCACCTCAACTCTCCTGACCTGAATGTCTCTTAGGTTTCTGTAGTGCTTCCCTGTACAGTGTATCTGCGTTCTCTGTGCAATGGGAATTATGCAAAAATAGCAAATCATACTAATCTGAGACAGAAAGCTTCACTAAGTCTCATTATGTCTTGAAATGCCTACATAATATTGTGACACTTTGTCATTGAAACAGTCTCAGAGGAAACTCTCCTCCTTTTCCCGACATCTTCCCTTTCTTTCGCTGCACTGATTGGCTAAAATATCTCACTTGTCAGTTCCATTTCCCATCATGCTGTGTGCTGGCAGAGGGCAGGTAAACAGTGTGCGGATGTTCTGTGTGTGTGTGTGTGTGTGTGTGTGTGTGTGTGTGTGTGTGTGTGTGTGTGTGTGTGTGTGTGTGTGCATAACCATGCGTGTGTGTGTGATGAGGAGAGAGTCCTTACTAACACACAATCCAACAAGTCTCAACACCCCCCAGCTGCCATGGGTGGTCTACGTGACACCGCCTACCCTGGCCTAATTCATTCATTTACAATGAAAAACCTGGGGGATAGGTGGATGCACGCTTACATTTTCAGACAGTGTACACACATGAGGCATGCACATGCACACACACACAAGCATGCTCGCACACATACACATAAGCTTGCATGTACGCATATGTACATACACACACTTGTGTGCGCGCGCACACACACACCTGGAAATGACTCCTGGTGTTCATGATATTTTACAGGAGGCACTTTTGACTTTGAAGCTTGGACAATGTGGGAGCCCTAGTATAGGGAGGAAGCCATATTGGATGAAAACAATGGCTTTATTTAAATGAGTCTTTCCGTGATTCCTCACCTCCTTCTCAACCGTATTGGAAGAGAAGGTCCAACGTCCCTCTCTGGCCTTCTTCTCTAAAGCATTCTGAGAAGGAGGCGTTGAGAATCAAAAGGTTATGACACTAATATTTCTAAAACAAACAGAGAGTGACATAAAATATATACATTTATACACAGAACTTGATACATGACAAAGGCAAGAGGGAGGACAGTGGCCAGGCGACGTAGACAGTACAGTTCTTAACGTGGCCAGAGAACAACATGTCTGAAGTGCAACTCTATAGTAGGCCAAATCAGTTCAATACAGAAACTGTGGAACCATTGGACAACTCCAGTGGGCATATCCAACTCCAGAGCCACAGCAAATGCAAGCTTTATCACATTTTACCTCCTGAATTAGGTCAAAGGCCACTTCATGTATCCAAAAGCTGGGTCAATGGGCTTTAGTCTAAGACTAGTTGATCAAGTGCCCTGGAGAGAGGACAACTGGTAGTTAGAATGACCCTTGTAGACCAGTTGTGGCCTCCCAGTCTGTGCAGGTGATGGTGATTATGGTCTTCTAGTGTATCGCCCCATGTAGGAAAAGTCGTTTTCAGCAGAAAGAGGGAGTTATGTGAAAGCATAATTGGCCAGGAGTTTTTCCTTACCATGTTTCGTGACCAGTAAAAACTCTGGACCTTAGTCATATTGTATTACTAGGAATTACCCAAAATACTTCAGGCCCTACTTGTTCCTGGTCAGATCTTGTGACCAGGAAATACTCATGGGCCTATAGGCATAAACAGTTTACCAGAGGAGGCTGGTGGGAGGAGCTATAGGAGGACAGGCCAATTGTAAAGACTAATGGAATAAATGGAATGGTATGGAATAAACCACGTTTGACTCCATTTCATTTATTCAATTTCAGCCATCACAATGAGCCAGTCCTCCTATAGCTCCTCCCACCAGCATATTCTGCAGTATACATATCAGTGTTTTTATATATTCATTCTCCTCATTTAACTTACTACAACTGTACACACCTCTACTGTACCAACCAAAGAAACATTATGTTCTACAAACCAAAAATACATCTATCTTACACAGATATACACACAACATAGCTATTTCTGTGATGGCCTATGTTTTGAAGAACTGAGAGAAATGCGCTGCCATGTACAGTTGAAGTCGAAGTTTACATACACTTAGGTTGGAGTCATTAAAACTTGTTTTTCAATCACAATCACAAATTTCTTGTTAACAAACTATAGTTTTGGCAAGTCGGTTAGGACACCTACTTTGTGCATGACACAGGTAATTCTTCCAACAATTGTTTACAGACAGATTATTTATCTTATAATTCATTGTATTACAATTCCAGTGGGTCAGAAGTTTACATACACTATGTTGACTGTGCCTTTAAACAGATTGGAAACTCCAGAAAATGATGTCATGGCTTTAGAAGCTTCTGATAGGCTAATTGACATCATTTGAGTCAATTGGAGGTGTACCTGTGGATGTATTTCAAGGCCTACCTTCAAACTCAGTGCCTCTTTGCTTGACATCATGGGAAATCAAGAGAAATCATCCAAGACCTCAGAAAAGAATTGGAGACCTCGACAAGTCTGGGTTATCCTTGGGAGCAATTTCCAAACACCTGATGGTACCACGTTCATCTATACAAACAATAGTACCCAAGTATAAACACCATGGGACCACACAGCCGTCATACCGCTCCCAGAGATAAACATACTTTAGTGCGAAAAGTGCAAATCAATCCCAGAACAACAGCAAATGACCTTGTGAAGATGCTGGAGGAAACAGGAACAAAATTATCTATATCCACAGTAAAACGAGTCTTATATCGACATAACCTGAAAGGCCGCTCAGCAAGGAAGAAGCCACTGCTCCAAAACCACCATAAAAAGCCAGACTACAGTTTGCAACTGCACATGGGGACAAATATCGTACCTTTTTGGAGAAATGTCCTCTGGTCTGATGAAAGAAAAATATAACTGTTTGGCCATAATGACCATCGTTATGTTTGGAGGAAAAAGGGGGAGGCTTGCAAGCCGAAGAATACCATCCCAACCATGAAGCACGGGGGTGGCAGCATCCTGTTGTGGGGGTGCTTTGCTGCAGGAGGGACTGGTGCACTTCACAAAATAGATGGCATCATGAGGGAGGGAAATTATGTGGATATATTGAAGCAACATCTCAAGACATCAGTCAGGAAGTTAAAGCTTGGTTGCAAATGGGTCTTCCAAATGGACAATGACCCCAAGCATACTTCCAAAGTTGTGGCAAAATGGCTTAAGGACAACAAAGTCCTTAAGGTATTTTAAACAAAGTCAAGGTATTGGAGTGGCCCTGACCTCAATCCTATAGAAAATCTGTGGGTAGAACTGAAAAAGCGGGTGTGAGCAAGGAGGCCTACAAACCTGACTCAGTTACACCAGCTCGGTCAGGAGGAATGGGCCAACATTCACCCAACTTATTGTGGGAAGCTTGTGGAAGGCTACCAGAAAAGTTTCATCCAAGTTAAACAATTTAAAGGCAATGCTACCAAATACTAATTGAGTGCATGTAAACTTCTGGCCCACTGGGAATGCGATGAAAGAAATAAAAGCTGAAAGAAATAATTCTCTACTATTATTCTGACATTTCACATTCTTAAAATAAAGTGTTGATCCTAACTGACCTAAGACAGGGAATTTTTACTAGGATTAAATGTCAGGAATTGTGAAAAACTGAGTTTAAATGTATTTGGCTAAGGTGTATGTAAACCTCCGACTTCAACTGTATGTAACCATTGTGTATATTTCTTAATTAGTGATATAATGTAGAGTTGAACAGTTATTATCTTTAATATGGGTTAATATGGTAATTGTAGAATAAGCTGATTACATCGTTGTTGCTTTTTATTCTGATAACTAGCTGTGCTGTTGGTTGTTCATGTTTAGACCCAGAATTCTGATCTAGAACATCATTTGATCACATTGTCAAAATAGAAATAAAGTTATTGATTGGGTTATAGAAAAGAGAGCAAGAGAGAGATGCAGGGTACCATGGCATTAAGTACCAGGTTGTTAAAAGCATTAAGATGTAACAGAATGTTGCAATGTAATACAGTATAATATTACATTCTCAAGTTACTAACGTAACAAAACAACGATAACTATCATGGCTATGCATGCAAATGTGCAATTCAAAGAGCAAATCACACGCAAAACTGGACAAAATGATAAACAATAGTAAATCAACAATGTACAAACAGACTTTGACCGATGATTTCTGGTGAAAAAAAGTTGTTAACACTTCCTATAGCAAGCATTATAAAAAGATGCTCGTACATTCCTGGTATAGGCGTTATACAAAATACATCTCTGATATTATTGCATTGCTTTTCTTTCAAGCACAGTTCATCCATTCAACTCTATCGATAAAGGGCTTCTGTTGGGAGAGTTGAATATAACGATATCTAAATATACTCAATCAAATCAGTCAATCTATATACAGTACATACCACACACACCTCGTTTGATGAACGTGTGTGTTTGTGTGCCCTTCTCTACCTATGAAATCCATACATTCTAGGGTTGCATAGACATACAGTGCCTTCAGAAAGTATTCATACTCCACATTTTGTTGTTACAACCTGAATTCAAAATGTATTAAATCATACTTTTGCCTCACCCATCTACACACAATACCCCATAATGACAAAGTGAAAACAGGTTTTTAGACATTTGTGCACGTATGATGAAAATGAAATACAGAATATATAATTTACATAAGTATTCACACCCGAGTCAATACACGTTAGAATCAACTTTGGCAACGTTCACAGCTGTGAGTCTTTCTGGGTAAGTCTCTAAGAGCTATGCACATCTGGATTGTGCAAGTCTTGTCATAGATTTTCAAGCTGATTTAAGTCAAAACTGTAACTAGGCTACTCAGCAACATTCAATGGTGTCTTGGTAAGAAACTCCAGTGTAGATTTGGCTTTGTGTTTTAGGTAATTAGGTAATTGTCCTGCTGAAAGGTGTGTCTCCCAGTGTCTGTTGGAAATCAGACTGAACCAGGTTTTCCTCTAGGATTATGCCTGTGCTTAGCTCTATTCCGTTTCTTTAATTTAAAAGAATCCCTTGTCCTTGCCGATGACAAGCACACCCATAACATGATGCAGCCACCACCATGATTGAAAATATGAAGAGTGGTACTCAGTGATGTGTGGTGTCGGATTTGCCCCAAACCCAACACTTTGTATTCAGGACTAAAGTTTTACTTTAGTGCCTTATCGAAAACAAGATGTACGTTTTGGATCATTTTTATTCTGTACAGTATTAGTATTATGGAGTAACTACAACGTTGTTAATCCATCCTCAGTTTTCTCAAAGTGATATTCAATGTCTGCTTTTTTTTGCTATCTACCAATAGGTGCCCTTCATTGTGAGGCATTGGAAAACCTTGCTGGTCTTTATGGTTGAATCTGTGTTTGAAATTCACTGCTCGACTGAGGGACCTTACAGATAATTGTATGCGTGGGGTACAGATATGAGGTAGTCATTACAAAATCATGTTAAACACTATTATTGTCTATGCAACTTATTATGTGACTTATTTAGGCTTCCCATAACAAAAGGGTTTGATTACTTATTGACTCAAGACATTTCAGCTTTAAAGTTTTTATTAATTTGTAAAAATGTCTAAAAACATCATTCTACTTTGACATTATGGGGTATTGTGTGTAGACCAGTGACACAACATCCCAATTTAATCAACTTTAAATTCAAGCTGTAACAACAAAATGTGTAAAAAGTAAAGGGGTGTGAATACTTTCTGAAGGCACTTGTATGATCATTAGAGCGTATCCAATCAGCTATGCTGGCCTGGTAAAAGGTGATTGCTTTATTAATCTAGCATGCATTCCTTAAATGTAATACAATAAACAGTTGAGAGTTTTTAAATTAAGTGAACTCTGCCCAATGACTTTAAAATCCAGGACAAGATTGGCAGTGTCTACAGAGGCAAGTTCTGTAGCTGACCACATAGAAACCAGCAGCAGAAAGGTTAAAGTTGTGTTTGTGTGTTAGAGGGTGCCAGCGTGTCTTTTGTGTGCGCGTGCGTGTGTATATGCATGCTTGCCTGTGTTAGTGTTTGTGTGCAAGCATTCGCATGAGTGTGTGTTGTATATTGAGGCCCAGAAGTCCTGCGTGGTAGTCCGTCCTCTGATAGAGATATGAGTGCATTGTTAAAGCAGAGAGCAGTAGAGCTGTGGAGGGAGGCTAGTGCCTGGACACACACCCTCCAGTTCACAGCATACACACAGGAAGCAGCAGGCAGAGTACCGGAACAATCTGTCTGTGTTTGAGTGTTTGTGCGTGAGTGTGCGTGTAGCGAATCCTACTACACCCCGCCACACAGACTAGTCTGTACTGTTTGTGTAGAGGGGGCCAGGCCAGTAGGGGCATTATGCTGTGTTTTCAGAGCAGGCTCAACTGTAGAGCCAGAGTGGCCAGGAGCAAGGTGAAGGCCATGGGTAGAGGCAGGCAGGCATGGGGGCACCCTGCACCTCTCACCAGCGGGGGAGCACGACCTCCTGGATTACCATCGCTGGACACCTCTGGTCGACCATCAGTGACTGGAAGAGAGAGGGAGGGAAAGGGAGAGGAAGAGAGAACAAGATAAGTCAAGGTAATACATACACAGTCGTTTTTAACTTTGTCAATCACCAGCTGTCATTCCTAACCTTAGTTGAATGGGAGTGTAATGAGTAATTGAAATGTACTGTATGCAACCACACACACCTATACAAACATGCTGTACATAACCCCATCCCTCCCCAAACTCCACCACACACACTGATTGAGGGGTGACTAGCTGTCTAATCTCCAGCACCTAATGATGGACAGCCCTCAGAATGTCATTACTGCCAATCACAGATAAATCAGCCTGATTGGGGAGGGGCAGACCGTGCAGACCGGGCAGACCGGGCACCAGCCACCTAGTCGGTCTCTCGGACACACACACACGTTCCACTTTCCTGCTGACATCAGCTCATTGTGAGCCAGAGCTGTCTGAATGAAGAGTTCTCTCTCAACTGCCCTAATCCCTCACTTCCTTTATTTTCCTTTCTCTAACACTTCCCCTCTTCCTCTCACTCTCAATGTTTGTCCTTTCTCAATGTCTCTCACCTCTCACCTCTCTTTTATATTCCCTCTCCATCTCATGTCTTTACATCCCTCTCGACAGGACTGTTTCGCTAGCGCAGACGGGAATATGTTCTGGGATTCATCAGATGGCATTGAGGAGTTTACCACATCAGTCACCGGCTTCATTAATGAGTGCATCGACACTAATCCGGCCGCTTATAAGAAATCCCACTACGCCCTCCAACGAACCATCAAACAGGCAAAGTGTCAATACAGGACTAAGATCGAATCCTACTACACCGGCTCTGACGCTCGCAAACAATCATGGATTACAAAGGGAAAACCAGCCGTGAGCTGCCCAGTGACATGAGCCTACCAGACGTGCTAAATACCTTCTATACTGTCGTCGAGGCAATCAACACAGAACCCTGCATGACAGCACCAGCTGTTCCGGACAACTGTGTGATCTCGCTTTCCGTTGCCGATGTGAATAAGAATTTTAAACAGGTTAACATTCACAATGCCGGGTCAAACAGATTACCAGGACGCGTACTCAGAACATGCGCTGGCCAGCTGACAAGTGTCTTCACTGACATTTTCAACCTCTCCCTGACCCAGTCTGTAATACCTACATGTTTCAAGCAGATCACCATAGTCCCAAGAACGCCAAGGTAGCCTGTCTAAATGACTATCGCCCCGTAGCACTCACATCTTTATCCATGAAATGCTTTGAAAGGATGGTCATCTCTCACATCAACACTATCATCCCACACACCCTGGACCTACTCCAATTCGCATACCGCCCCAACAGTTACACAGATGACACAATCTCTAATGCACTCCACGCTGCCCTTTTACCACCTGGACAAGAGGAACACCTGTGTGAAAATGCTGTTTATTGAGTACAGCTCAGCGTTCAACACCATAGCGCCCTCCAAGCTCATCACTAAGCTAACAACCCTGGGACCCTCCCTCTGCAACTAGATTCTGGACTTCTTGACAGGCCACCCCAGGTGGTGAGGATAGGCAACAATACATCTGCCACACTGACCCTCAACACATGGGCTCCCCAGGGGTGCGTGCCTAATCCCCTCCTGTACTTCTTGTTCAACTACGACCGCACAACTCCACCATCATTAAGTTTGCCGACGACACGACAGTGGTAGGCCTGAACACCGATGATGATTAGACTGCCTGTAGGGAGGAGGCCAGAGTCCTGTCAGAGTGGTGCCAGAACAACAACCAATCCCTCAATGTTAACACGACAAAGGAGCTGATCGTGGACTACAGGAAACGGAGGGCCAAGCAAGCCCCTATTCACAACGACAGAGCTGTAGTGGAGCGGGTCGAGAGCTTCAAGTTCCTCTGTGTCCTCATCACTAAGGATCTATCATGGCCCACTCACACAAACACAGTCGTGAAGAGGGCACGACAACTCCTCTTCCCCCTCAGGAGGCTGAAAAGATTTGGCATGGGCCCTCAGATCATCAAAACGTTAAACAGCTGCACCATTAAGAGCATCTTGACTGGCTGCATCACCCCCTGGTATGGCAACTGCTTGGCATCCGATCGCAAGGCGCTACAGAGGGTAGAGTGTACATCCCAGTACATCACTGGGGCCAAGCGGTGACAGAGGAAGGCCCTAAAAATGTTAAAAGACTCCAGCCCTAAAAATTGTCAGACTCCAATCACCCAAATCATAGACTGTTCTCTCTGCTACCGCACGGCAACGGGACTGATGCACCAAGTCTGGAACCAACTGGACCCTGAACAGCTTCTTTTCCAAAGCCAAAAGACTGCTAAATAGTTAGTTAAATAGTTAACCAAATAGCTACCCGGACTATCTGCATTGAACTTTTTTGTCTCATCACATAACCTGCTGCTAATGTTTATTATCAGTCACTTTATTCCTAATTAAATCTACATATCTGCCTCATTTACCTCATACCGCTGCATATCATCACGGTACTGGTACACCGTGTATATAGCCAAGTTATCATTATTCATTGTGTATTTATTATTACTTTTATAAGTACGTGTTTTACTTTTCAATTATTTCTCTATTTTTTTTTCTCTCTGCATTGTTGGGAAGGGCCCATAAGTAAGCATTACACCTGTTGTTTACAAGGCATGTGACAAATAAAATGTGATTTGATTTTAAAACCTTAGTATCAGTAGGCTATTAAACTCTTAGCATCTGTATGTAGGCTATTAGACCCTCAGCATCAGTAGGCTATTAAAACCTTAGCATCTGTGGGTTATTTAAACCTCAGCATCTGTGGGTTATTTAAACCTTAGCATCTGTATGTTTGTCACAGAAGCTGAGGATTGGAGAGAGGAGGGAAATGAAGCTAAAGTGCCAATGGTTATTGTTCCCTTTGAACACAATAGACAAAGATCGACAAAGCCATCACTTATCCCCAATCAGACTGCTGTCGTTGTTTCTACTAGAATGAATGGGATGCATCTGGTTAGGAGGCTGAAAGAGAAGATACTTCAATATCAGCCATTGGCCTGAGCATCTTAAGGCGCTACACATCAAGCTAACTACAAAGACACAGTCATGTTTTTCACAATATTCCATCTCTTTTTTTCTCATTTTCCTTCCTCATCTCTTCCGCTCCTCCTCTCTCACCACACTCTCTCTTTCTCTCTACCCCTCTCTGTCCTCTATCGTTCTCTCTCTCTCTTTCTCCCCGGTCTCTACTACAGTATCATCTACCTCTCTTAGATCACCTCTGTAAGACGTGGGTTTATCTTTCCCAAAAGAAGCACTTCCTTAGCCCTGGATGCTATGTCAAGAGTTTTGATATACAGTATTGTTTTTCTACACACTGAAAAAACGGTATTATGTAGATATATTAAGCGTTTTTCTCCTGTCTTTGGTCTTCTGATAGTCAATAAACTGGGAATCCTACAAAACAGTCCAGAACATCAATATCCACTATCCATCCGTATACAGTAAGTGATGTGAACGGATGAGGGAAAACTGCTAACAAGCAGTGAGAAACTAGCTATGACAAGCTCTTAGATGACACATTGGACAAGCATCCTTATTATAGTAGATCAAATACTGTATAACACGTTAGAAAATATTTTTCTTCTTCCATTTTGTGCCTACTGAGGGTGACCCATTTTGTATTGATAACGTAGTCTACACATTGATCCTATTTGTGTGCGTGTGTGTGTACTGCAACAATCAAAAGTTTGGACACACCTACTCATTCAAGGATCTTTCTTTATTTTGACTATTTTCTGCATTGTAGAATAATAGTGAAGACATCAAAATTGTGAAACACATATGGAATCATGTAGTAACCAAAAAAGTGTTAAACAAATCAAAATATATTTTCTTCAAAGTAGCGACCCTTTGCCTTGATGACAGCTTTGCACACTCTTGGCATTCTCTCAACCAGCTTCACCTGGAATGCTTTTCAACAGTCTTGTAGAAGTTCCCACATATGCTGAGCACTTGTTGGCTACTTTCCTAGGCAGTTAACCCACTGTTCCTAGGCTGTCATTGAAAATAAGAATTTGTTCTTAACTAACTTTAAAAAAATTGGGTTGAGGTCCAGTGATTGTGGAGGCCAGGTCATCTGATGTATCACTCTCCTTCTTGGTCAAATAGCCCTTACACAGCCTGGAGGCGTGTTGGGTAATTTTCCTGTTGAAAAATGAGTTATTGTGAACATGAACACAAGGAGTCATGTGGTTTTAATCTGATTGTCAAACAAATCACTTCAAAAAGTAGGTTATCACCGGAGAAAGCATACAAGCGAGCAAAACAGCGCCACTCTTCTTACTGTATGTAGTCCATGTATCTGATGCTGTCTGGCCAAAAAGAATATGACATGCATTATCTTTTAGCCAGACAGCATCAGATACATTGGCTACACATACATGTCCTCTGCCTCAAAGACGATGTCAGTATAATCAACGCACTTCTGTTTTTACTAAAGAAATGTGCATTGTCTTCCCTTAGAGTCTACTAAGCTAACATGGATTTTTTTGAAGATGGTCATTTCAAGGATCATTTAGCCATTTGTTTTAGAATTTTAGGACCCCTGTAGGTATTACAAAAAACATACAAAATGTATTTGATGCCATTAACAGATTCACTACAAGGAAAAACAGATATACTTCCTTTTGAGAAAATGTTGGACTGTTTTTGAGTGTTTTTTTTACCGTGGAATTACCCGTACTTGGAAATGACCTATTCACTTCCATATATGTTTTGGCCCGGAACCAGGTTACCTTCAGACGAGTCCCGTGACATTTTAGAGGCCATACATTTTCGTGAGAAGAACGATTTTTGGGATGTCTCTTGGTCTGACAAACACTGCTGTAGCTCGGCCATCTTCCACCGCAGATGAGGAAATCCGACATTGGCGAATGTGGTGGATTGAGATGCAGCCCATGAAAAAACTGACATCTCTAGCTTAAACTGACACATTTTGATGGGGATTTTTTAAATGATTTATTATGCCTTGAGCGGATCATGGGGAGGCCTCAAGCAGACATATATAAAAAAATAAAAAATTATGCCCAGCTCATGAGGCCCCTTGATGATGTAAGGCCTGAGGCAATTGCCTCTTCTGCCTAATGGTAAGTCCACCAGCGAGTAACCGCATACCACTGGGAAATCAATTTGAGGTACAAGGTTATGGTTTAGCATACACATTTAGTGTGTGTGTGTGTTTGTGTGTGTTTGTGTGCGTGTGTGTGTATATGTGTGTGCAACATCCAACCAGAGGTTGCTGTACTACTGTGTATTCTGTGTGCAAACTCTTCCCATCTTTCCCATCAGAGGTGAGAGACCCCTCAATATACCCATTACTCTCACAGTGGAAAGAACTGTTTCTCTCCTCCTCTCCCTTTCCTTTTTCTCTTTCAGAGCATTCATCATTTCATCCCTCTATATGAAACATGCTCAGGTCACTGCAAGGGCAGATTTATACCTGCAGAGCATTGCTAGTTCACACACTCATGTGCAAACGTGATTGCACACACACACGCACACACGTATATACAATTCAAACAAACACACATGCACGGACGCACACACACACACACAAGCACATTGCCTTCCCAGTCAAGTCATACAAGTGAGGGCATAGCCATGACCCCAGTGCACAAAGAAGCAGTCTAGAGGTTAAAGTCTGATCTGGTGCTGAAAACAGACAGACCTTCACTCCTCTCTCTTTCTCCCTTCCTCTTTTGCTCCCTCTTCTTTTCCCTCTTCCTCTCTTTCATTCAGTAACCCTTGTCTCTCTTTCTCCACTTCTACCTCTCTCCCTCACTCTCTCTCTCTGTTGATTCTCTCCTTCAGCTGAGCTCCACAACTAAAGCCTCTTAGGGGGCTTCTGTCTGAGAAAGGCTGAGGGAGGAAATTGTGAATTCCTCTTGAAGTAGTGGATGTTTGATTTGAGTTGCCAAACGTCACTTCAGGAGAACATGTGTAGAATATGAGAGATACAACACATTAATATCAAAAGAAGAAAAGTAAACTATAAAAACTTTGAGATATAAAAGGTAATCATGAATGTGTTATGAGTTATTGTAACCCCAGGGATGAACATGTCAGGTGAAAGCTCAGTGAAAACAAGACAGACAATATTAATATGGAGAGAGGGAGAAAGAGAGATAGAGGTCGAGATAGTTAGAGGTAGTGTGTAGCTCAGTTGGTAGAGCGTGACGCTTACCAACACCAGGGTTGTTGGATCGGTTCCCACAGGGGACCAGTATAGAAAAATACAAAGATGTATGCATTCTCTAAATTGCTCTGGATAAGAGGGTCTTGCTAAATGACTAAAATGTAAAAGAGAGAAAGAAACCAAGACAGAAATGTGTTGAATTGTATAACCTTGTTGCTTTGGCAACACACATATTGTGTGAAATGATTGCTTTGGCAACACTAGTATCTTTGTTATGCCAATAAAGCATTTTAAATTAAATGTAATTGAGAGAGAGAGAGAGAGAGAGAGAGAGAGAGAGAGAGAGAGAGAGAGAGAGAGAGAGAGAGAGAGAGAGAGAGAGAGAGATGATAATGGTTATCTTAAGAGGCTAACAGATAGGGCAGGACTCAGCTGGCTCATCTGTCTCGCTCTAAAATCCTTCTAATGAGGATGGAGAGAGGGAGGAAGAGAGAGATAGCGGGAGAGAGGGGTGGTTTCAGAGAAGGAGTGGAACTCAGGACACCTTGCTAAGATTCAATCTGGCGTTTCAGCAGGGGGCTGAATAAATGCATCATCACTAGTGAGCTACTGGGCAGAGATATTCATTTTTTTATTTTCACAAACAACCACCCACCCTAACCGATACCATTATGGCTGTGTTTACACAGGCAGCTCAATTCTGATATTTTTCCACTAATTGGTATTTTGACCAATCACATCAGATCTTTACAAATCATATCTTTTCCAGAGCAGATCTGATTGGTCAAAATACCAATTTGTGAGAGGAGGACCGAGACATTGTTAGGCTACATTTACACAGGCAGCCCAATTCAGATCTTTTGCCAATTCTTTGCATATCTGATACCTATCTGAGCTTTTCCCCAAAAAAATTAACAGCAAAAAAGCACATGGAATTTCCTGTTTATTCCACCTCCATGTGAATCTGAATCCTGATACAAACCCGATCCCGCATATGCAACCTCTGTCTGGACACTCAGATTAAATAGCTTTCCTCTGAAGTATTTTTTATGCACATGACCTGCTGTTACCATGACAACGACCCAAAATGTAAAGAAACAGTGACAGGAAATGAGCATTGCATCTGTGTACTACTGTATTTCAGAGGCTACATCAGTGTGACTGTGCAAACCTGATATGATATGTAAAACTGAGTGTGACGAACGTCAATTCCATGTTGTCTCCGTGCTGCTGAGCTGATTGTTGCTACTTGGCTATATGCCAGACTTTGTGCTTTTGACTTTTAATAACCGTTTAATCAAACGTTTAATCAAAATTTACCACAGTCTTAGTTTTGTCCTTTCTCAACTTCTGTCATTCAACTTTTTCACCCCAGACACTTTATCTGGACATGGTTCTATGGGACCTCCACCAACCGAAAAAACTAAGTAGTAACATTAACATTATGCCCTCTAATTGCAGTTGCTCTACTCATAATATGCAGGAGAACTATCGCCTATGGTGAGGATAGCCTAGCTTGAGACGCAATCGTTAGACAAGGGCAATTTAAGTGTAGGAAAGGATGATTCAGCGTCTGTGCCACCAGTAAGTACAGATAGTAGTACTAATCCCCCCGCACAGTCCACGCAGCCGGACAATTTTCTCAAGGCTTCTGGAAAGAAATGCTGTTGGCATGCTCAACCCGATTCAGCCGACAGAAACTTTCAACCGGTTTTCCCTACTAACCAATGAGTTGGAGCCAGAGGTGGAGCCTTCTCAGGTCTCTCACCACCCGTTACGGGGTCTGAGCCGCTGAAGCTTCCCACCATTAGCTCTGACAAATTGAAAACCCTAGTCATTGGCAACTCCATTATACTTTATTTTTTTAATCAGCCAGCGATCATACACTGTTTACCGGGGCACAGAGCTGCCGACGTAAAGGCTGATCTGAAGATGGTGCTGGGTGAGGCTAAAACTGGAGAGTATAGGGATATTGTTATGCACGTCGGCACCAACGATGTTAGGATGAAACAGAGTTTACCAAGCGCAACATAGCTACAGCGTGTAAATTAGCCAGAAAGATGTGTCGGCATCGAGTAATTGTCTCTTGCCCCCTCCCAGTTAGGGGGAGTGATGAGCTTAACAGCAGTCTAAACTCAATCGCTGGTTGAAAAGTGTTTTCTGCCCCTCCCAAAAGATTGAATTTGTAGATAATTGGCCCTTTTTGTGGGACTCACCCACAAACCGGACCAAGCCTGGCCTGCTGAGGAGTGACGGACTGCATCCTAGCTGGAGGGGTGCGCTTATCTTATCTATCAACATAGACAGGGCTCTAACTCCTCTAGCTCCACAATGAGATATGGTGCAGGCCAGGCAGCAGGCTGTTAGCCAGCTTGCCAGCTTAGTGGAGTCTGCCAATAGCACAGTCAGTGTAGTCAGCTTAGTTTTCCCCATTGAGACAGTGTCTGTGCCTTGATCTAGGTCGGGAAAATCTAAAAATGGCGGTGTTCGCCTTAGTAATCTCACTGGAACAAAGACGACCTCCATCCCTGTCATTTTTAACAGAGACTGTGAATATACCTCACAACTCAGAATAGGACTACTTAATATTAGATCCCTCACTTCCAAGGCAGTCATAGTCAATGAACTAACCACTGATCATAAACTTGATGTGATTGTCCTGAGTGAAACATGCCTTAATTAAGCCTGAAGAATTTACTTAGTTAAATGAGGCCTCTCCTCCTGGTTAAATTTGTGACCATATCACCTGCGCATCCTACAAATGCAGAGGTGTTGCAAATTGTTTTGATAGCAAATGTCAATTTATGAAAAAAATTGTTTTTCGTCTTTTCAGGCTCTAGTCATAAAGTCTACGTAGCCTACCCAATCACTTTGGACCTAGTTTTGTCCCGTGGAATATATGTTGTGGATCTTAATGTTTTTCCTCATAATCCTGGACTATCGGACCACCATTTTATGACATTTGAAATCGCAACAAATAATCTGCTCAGACCCCAACCAAGGATCATCAAAAGTCGTGCTATAAATTCTCTGACAACCCAAAGATTCCTAGATGCCCTTCCAGAATCCCTCCACCTTCCCAAGGACGTCAGAGTACAAAAGCTTCAAGCTGCATACTGGACCCTATTCCAACTAAACTACTGAAAGAGCTGCTTCCTGTGCTTGGCCCTCCTATGTTGAACATAATAACCAGCTCTCTATCCACCAGATGTGTACCAAACTTACTAAAAGTGGCAGTAATAAAACCTCTCTTGAAAAAGCCAAACCTTGACCCAGAAAATATAAACAATTATCGGCCTATATCGAATCTTCCATTCCTCTCAAAATTTTAGAAAAAGCACAGCAACTCCTGCAGCCTTCCTGAAGACAAACAATGTATACGAAACGCTTCAGTCTGGTTTTAGACCCCATCATAGCACTGAGACTGCACTTGTGAAGGTGGTAAATGACCTTTTAATGGCATCAGACCAAGGCTCTGCAACTGTCCTCGTGCTCCTAGACCTTAGTGCTGCTTTTGATACCATTGATCACCACATTCTTTTGAAGAGATTGGAAACCCAAATTGGTCTACACGGACAAGTTCTGGCCTGGTTTAGATCTTATCTGTCGGAAAGATATCAGTTTGTCTCTGTGGATGGTTTGTCCTCTGACAAATTAACTGTACATTTCGGTGTTCCTCAAGGCTCTGTTTTGGGACCACTATTGTTTTCACTATATATTTTACCACTTGGTGATGTCATTCGGAAACATAATGTTAACTTTAACTGCTATGCGGATGACACACAGTTGTACATTTCGATGAAACATGGTGAAGCCCCAACATTGCCCTCCCTGGAAGCCTGTGTTTCAGACATAAGGAAGTGGATGGCGGAAAATGTTCTACTTTTAAACTCGGACAAAACAGAGATGCTTGTTCTAGGTCCCAATAAATAAAGAGATCTTCTGTTGAATCTGACAATTAATCTTGATGGTTGTACAGTCGTCTCAAATAAAACTGTGAAGGACCTCGGTGTTACTCTGGACCCTGATCTCTCTTTTGATGAACATATCAAGACTGTTTCAAGGACAGCTTTTTTCCATCTACGTAACATTGTAAAAATCTGAAACTTTCTGTCCAAAACTGATGCAGAAAAGTTAATCCATGAGTTTGTCACTTCTAGGTTAGATTACTGCAATGCTTTACTTTCCGGCTACCCGGATAAAGCACTAAATAATCTTCAGTTAGTGCTAAACACGGCTGCTAGAATCCCAAAATGTTATCATATTACTCCAGTGCTAGCCTCTCTACACTGGCTTCCTGTTAAGGCAAGGGCTGATTTCAAGGTTTTACTGCTGACCTACAAAGCATTACATGGGCTTGCTCCTACCTATCTTTCCTATTTGGTCCTGCCGTACATACCTACACGTACGCTACGGTCACAAGACGCAGGCCTCCTTATTGTCCCTAGAATTTCTAAGCAAACAGCTGGAGGCAGGGCTTTCTCCTATAGAGCTCCATTTTTATGGAATGGTCTGCCTATCCATGTGAGAGACGCAGACTCGGTCTCAACCTTTAAGTCTTTATTGAAGACTCATCTCTTCAGTAGGTCCTATGATTGAGTGTAGTCTGGCCCAGGAGTGTGAAGGTGAACGGAAAGGCACTGGAGCAACAAACCACCCTTGCTGTCTCTGCCTGGCCAGTTCCCCTCCACTGGGATTCTCTGCCTCTAACCCTATTACAGGGGCTGAGTCACTGGCTTACCGATGCTCTTCCATGCTGTCCCTGGGGGGGGGGTCGCTTGAGTGGGTTGAGTCACTGACGTGATCTTCCTGTCCGGGTAGTCCTGGCAGATCATATTCAAATTTTTGGTGACTTTAATATTCACATGGAGAAGTACATAGACCCATTCCAAAAGGCATTCGGGGCCATCATTTACTCTGAGTTTTATCCAACATGTCTTGGGACCTACGCATTGCCACAATCATACACTGTATTTCGTTTTGGGACTATCGGACCACCATCTTATTACTTTTGCAATCGCAACAAATAATTTACTTAGACCCCAACCAAGGATTATCAAAAAGCGCTATAAATCCTCAAACAATCCAAAGATTCCTTGATGCCCTTCCAGACTCCCTCTGCTTACCGAAGGACGTCCGTGTATAAAAATCGGTTAACCTAGGATCTAAACTTAACCTTGCGTAATACCCTCGATGCAGTCACACAGCTAAAAACAAAACAAAAAATGTGTCACAAGAAACAAACTTCCTGGTATACAGAAAATACCAGAGCCCTGAAGCAAGCTTCCAGAAGTTTGGAACGGAAATGGCGCTCCACCAAATTGGAAGTCTTCCGACTAGCTTTGAAATACAGTACCGTGCAATGTCGAAAATCCCTCACTGCTGCCCGATCAGCCAATTTTTTTTCAACCAGATTGAGGTGAACAAAAACAAAGGAAAAATACATTTTGGGACACTGTCGCAAAGCTAAATAAAAACAGCATTCCCCAAGTGAGGTTGGCTTTCACTTCAGCAGTGATGAATTCATGAATTTCTTTGACGAAAAGATCATGATCATTAGAAAACTAATTACGGACTCCTCCATGAATATGGATATTTCTTCTAAACTCAGTTGTCCTAAGTCTGCACAGAACTGCCAGGACCTCGCATAAATGCAAATGTACGTTTTTTAATAACGTATCCCTCAAAATATTAACGAAAACTGTAATGGCCTCTAAACCTTCGAGCTGTCTACTAGACCTTATTCCACTTAAACTACTGAAAGAGCTTGGCAATGCTATGTTGAACATAATAAAACTACTCCCTATCCTCCAGATGTGTACCAAACTCACTTAAAGTGGCAGTAATAAAGCCTTTCCTGAAAAAGCCAAACCCTGACCTGGAAAATCGTCCAATATCGAATCTCCCTGTTGCTCAGCAGTCTGGTTTTAAACACCATCATAGTACTGAAACCGCACTCGTGAAGATGGTAAATTACCTTTTAATGGCATCAGACCAAGGCTCTGCGTCTATCCTCGTGCTACTAGACCTTAGTGCCGCTTTCGACACTATCGATCACCACATTATTTTGGAAAGATTGGAAACTGTAATTGGTTCTTGCCTGGTTTAGATCTTATCTGTTGGAAAGGAATCAGTTAGTCTCTGTGGATGGTTTGTCCTCTGACAAATCAATGGTACATTTTGGTGTTCCTCAAGGTTCCATTCTAGGAGTACTATTGCTTTCACTATATATTCTACCTCTTGGTAATGTCATTCGGAAACACAATGTCAACTTTCACTGCTATGCAAACGACACACAGCTGGACATTGATGAAACATGGTGAAACATCAAAATTGCCCTCCCTGGAAGCCTGTGTTTCAGACATAAGGAAGTGGATGCCATATTTATTTTTACTTTTAAACTCAGGCAAAACAGAGACGCTAGTTCTAGGTCCCAAGACACAAAGATATCTGCTGTCAGATCTGACATTGAATCTCGATGGTTGTACAGTCGTGTGAAATAAAATTGTGAAGGACCTCGGCATTACTCCTTCAACGACCATATAAAAAATATTTCAATAGCTGACTTTATTCATCTTCGTTACATTGCAAAAATCTTAAACTTGTTGTCCAAGTTAAGCTAATCCATGCTTTTGTCACTTTAAGATTGGACTACTGCAATGCTCTACTCACCGGCTACATGGATAAGGGACTAAATAAACTTCAGCTAGTGCTAAAAACTGCTGCTAGAATCTTGACTAGAACCCCAAAAAAGTATCATATTACCCCAGTGCTAGCCTCCCTACACTGGCTTCCTGTTAAGGCTAGGGCTGAATTCAAGGTTTTACTGCTAACCTACAAAGCAGTACATGGACTTGCTCCTACCTATCTCGTCAATTTGGTTCTGCTGTACATAACTACACGTACGCTCGGTCACAAGACGCAGGCCTCCTTTTTGTTCTTTGAATTTCTAAGCAAACAGCTGGAGGCAAGGCCTTCTCCTATAGAGCTACATTTTTGTGGAATGGTCTGCTTATCCATGTGAGAGATGCAGACTCAGTCTCAACCTTTAGGTCTTTACTGAAGACTCATCTCTTCAGTAGGTCCTATGATTTACCTTAACTGGGATTCTCTGCCTCTTATGGGGGGCTGAGTCACTGGCTTGCTAGCGCTCGCTCTTCCATCCTTCTGGCCTAGGGGTGCGAAGGACAATGGCAAGGCACTGGAGTGACGAACCACCCTTGTTGTCTCTGCCTGACCGGCTCCCCTATCTCCACTGGGATTCCTTGCCTCTGACCCTATTACGGGGCTCAGTCACTGGCTTGCTCGTGCTCTTCCATCCTTCCTGTCCTCAGGCTCGTGTGGTGGGGAGATCTTCGTGAGCTAGACTCAGTCTTGTCTCAGGGTAGTAAGTTAGTGGCCTGTTGATATCCCTTTAGTGGTGTGGAGACTGTGCTTTGCCAAAGTGGGAGGGGTTATATCCTGCCTGGTTGACCCTGTCCCGGGGTTACTTTGGATGGGGCCACAGTGTCCCCTGACCCCCTCTCTCAGTCTCCTGTATCAATGCTGCAATAGTCTACAGTGGGAAAAAAAAGTATTTAGTCAGCCACCAATTGTGCAAGTTCTCTCACTTAAAAAGATGAGAGAGGTCTGTAATTTTCATCATAGGTACACTTCAACTATGACAGACGAAATGAGGAAAAAAAATCCAGAAAATCACATTGTAGGATTTTTTATGAATTTATTTGCAAATTATGGTGGAAAATAAGTATTTGGTCAATAACAAAAGTTTATCTCAATACTTTGTTATATACCCTTTGTTGGCAATGACAGAGGTCAAACGTTTTCTGTAAGTCTTCACAGGGTTTTCACACACTGTTGCTGGTATTTTGGCCCATTCCTCCATGCAGATCTCCTCTAGAGCAGTGATGTTTTGAGGCTGTCGCTGGGCAACACAGACTTTCAAAGATTTTCTATGGGGTTGAGATCTGGAGACTGGCTAGGCCACTCCAGGACCTTGAAATGCTTCTTACAAAGCCACTCCTTCGTTGCCCGGGCGGTGTGTTTGGGATCATTGTCATGCTGAAAGACCCAGCCACGTTTCATCTTCAATGCCCTTGCTGATGGAAGGAGGTTTTCACTCAAAATCTCACGATACATGGCCCCATTCATTCTTTCCTTTACACGGATCAGTCGTCCTGGTCCCTTTGCAGAAAAACAGCCCCAAAACATGATGTTTCCACCCCCATGCTTCACAGTAGGTATGGTGTTCTTTGGATGCAACTCAGCATTCTTTGTCCTCCAAACACGACGAGTTGAGTTTTTACCAAAAAGTTCTATTTTGGTTTCATCTGACATTCTCCCAATCCTCATCTGGATCATCCAAATGCTCTCTAGCAAACTTTAGACGGGCCTGAACATGTACTGGCTTAAGCAGGGGGACACGTCTGGAGGATTTGAGTCCCTGGCGGCGTAGTGTGTTACTGATGGTAGGCTTTGTTACTTTGGTCCCAGCTCTCTGCAGGTCATTCACTAGGTCCCCGTGTGGTTCTGGGATTTTTGCTCACCGTTCTTGTGATCATTTTGACCCCACGGGGTGAGATCTTGCGTGGAGCCCCAGATCGAGGAAGATTATCAGTGGTCTTGTATGTCTTCCATTTCCTAATAATTGCTCCCACAGTTGATTTCTTCAAACCAAGCTGCTTACCTATTGCAGATTCAGTCTTCCCAACCTGGTGCAGGTCTACAATTTTGTTTCTGGTGTCCTTTGACAGCTCTTTGGTCTTGGCCATAGTGGAGTTTGGAGTGTGACTGCCTCTTAAAGAAGAAGTTACAGGTCTGTGAGAGCCAGAAATCTTGCTTGTTTGTATGTGACCAAATACTTATTTTCCACCATAATTTGCAAATAAATTCATTAAAAATCCTACAATGTGATTTTCTGGATTTGTTTTCCCCATTTTGTCTGTCATAGTTGAAGTGTACCTATGATGAAAATTACAGGCCTCTCTCATCTTTTTAAGTGAGAGAACTTGCACAATTGGTGGCTGACTAAATACTTTTTTTCCCCACTGTATGTGCCGAGGGGCTAGGGTCAGTCTGTTATATCTGGTGTAATTCTCCTGTCTTATCTTATCCCATCTCTCTCTCGCTCTCTCTCTCCCTCCTTGAAGGACTTGAGCCCTAGGACCATGCCTCAGGAGTACCTGGCCTGACGACTCCTGGCTGTCCTCGTCCCCAATCCAACTGGTCGTGCAGCTGACACAGTTTCTGCTGTTCTGCATGGGGCTATGGAAGCCTTACCTGTTCACCGGACCACTCCCACCGCACATGCTGTCTCGACCTCTAAATGCTCGGCTATGTAAAGCCAACTGACATTAACTCCTAGGTGCTTACCTCTTGCACCCTCTACAACCACTGATTATTACTTCTATGAACATTTGAACATCTTGCAGAGCGATCTGGCCTTAAAGGTCATGTACTCTTATAATCTCCACCCAGCACAGCCAGAAGAGGACTGGCCACCCCTCAGAGCCAGGTTCCTCTCTAGGTTTCTTCCTAGGTTCCTGCCTTTCTACATCTGCATTGCTTACTCTCTGGGGTTTTAGGCTCGGTTTCTGTATAAGCACTTTGTGACAACTGCTGTTGTAAAAAGTGCTTTATTAATACATTTGATTGATTCATTGATTGACAGTCAGAAAAAAAGATTGGATATAGAAAGAAAATCTGATTTGCGTTTATAGGGTGGTGTGTAAACACAGCCTTACTGTCAGTGTTATTTAAAAGTGTTGCGATCTGACCCTTTTTTAAAATTTTCTCCTAAAATGACATACCCAAATCTAACTGCCTTCGGGACCTGAAGCAAGAATATGCATATTTATGATACCATTTGAAAGGAAACACTTTGAAGTTTGTGGAAATGTGAACTTAATGTAGGAGAATATAACACATTAGATCTGGTAAAGATAATACAAAACCAAAAAGCATGCGTTTTCTATTTTAATCATCTTTGAAATGCAAGAGAAAGGCCATAATATAATATCAATGCAATACCGTCATAATATCAACATTATAACATCAATGCATGACAATACAAGTAAACATATCTGATGGAAGCAGATGGTTAACAGCGCTTTTGTGCTACGTTGTACCGGATTAGAATCCCTAGAACGCTGTGAAGGGATATACAGCATCATTCTAAGTATAAGTGCTATTGGGGGGGAAAGAGAAAGAGAGGCTGTGGTGTCATCTGTCCAGAGATGGCGTGGTAGTCCCAGGAGATCTGTCATCCTCCCAGGACAGTCACACAGAGCTCAATGTCAGGGGTGATGGGGCTGGGAGGACTGTGTGTGTGTGTATGTGTATGAGTGTGTGTGTGCTTGCGTGCGTGTGTGGAGGATGGGTGGTGGCAGTGTTCATTTGTCACCAGGCGTAGAGGAGGGGGTACAATGCTAGTTTATCAGCAGGTGTCTCAGGGCCTCAAGGCTAGAGGCATCAAGCACTTACTGTTCTGTTGTGGTCCAAACCAACCTACAGTGAGGGAAAAAAAGTATTTGATCCCCTGCTGATTTTGTACATTTGCCCATTGACAAAGAAATGATCAGTCTATAATTTTAATGGTAGGTTTATTTTTATAAATTGATTTGCATTTTAATGAGGGAAATAACTATTTGACCCCCTCTCAATCAGAAAGATTTCTGGCTCCCAGGTGTCTTTTATACAGGTAACGAGCTGAGATTAGGAGCACACTCTTAAAGGGGAGTGCTCCTAATCTCAGTTTGTTACCTGTATAAAAGACACCTGTCCACAGAAGCAATCAATCAATCAGATTCCAAACTCTCCACCATGGCCAAGACCAAAGAGCTCTCCAAGGATGTCAGGGACAAGATTGTAGACCTTCACAAGGCTGGAATGGGCTACAAGACCATCACCAAGCAGCTTGGTGAGAAGGTGACAACAGTTGGTGCGATTTTTCGCATATGGAAGAAACACAAAATAACTGTCAATCTCCCTCAGACTGGGGCTCCATGCAAGATCTCACCTTGTGGAGTTGCAATGATCATGAGAATGGTGAGGAATCAGCCCAGAACTACTTGGGAGGATCTTGTCAATGATCTCAAGGAAGCTGGGACCATAGTCACCAAGAAAACAATTGGTAACACACTACGCTGTGAAGGACTGGAATCCTGCAGCGCCCGCAAGGTCCCCCTGCTCAAGAAAGCACATATACATGCCCGTCTGAAGTTTGCCAATGAACATCTGAATGATTCAGAGGACAACTGGGTGAAAGTGTTGTGGTCAGATGAGACCAAAATGGAGCTCTTTGGCATCAACTCAACTCGCCGTGTTTGGAAGAGGAGGAATGCTGCCTATGACCCCAAGAACACCATCCCCACCGTCAAACATGGAGGTGGAAACATTATGCTTTGGGGTTGTTTTTCTGCTAAGGGGACAGGACAACTTCACCGCATCAAAGGGACGATGGACGGGGCCATGTACCGTCAAATCTTGGGACAAATCTTGGGTGAGAACCTCCTTCCCTCAGCCAGGGCATTGAAAATGGGTCGTGGATGGGTATTCCAGCATGACAATGACCCAAAACACACGGCCAAGGCAACAAAGGGGTGGCTCAAGAAGAAGCACATTAAGGTCCTGGAGTGGCCTAGCCAGTCTCCAGACCTTAATCCCATAGAAAATATGTGGAGGGAGCTGAGGGTTCGAGTTGCCAAACATCAGCCTCGAAACCTTAATGACTTGGAGAAGCTCTGCAAAGAGGAGTGGGACAAAATCCCTCCTGAGATGTGTGCAAACCTGGTGGCCAACTACAAGAAACGTCTGACCTCTGATTGCCAAATAAGGGTTTTGCCACCAAGTACTAAGTAAATTTCTAAAAATGTTCACAAATGCGTTTTTCTGGATTTCTTTTGTTGTTATTCTGTCTCTCACTGTTCAAATAAACCTACCATTAAAATTATAGACTGATCATTTCTTTGTCAGTGGGCAAACATACAAAATCAGCAGGGGATCAAATACTTTTTTCCCTCACTGTATAGGCACTGACAAACTTGTGAGCATACACACACACACACACCAGTGCCATCAGCTATAATGGTGACATAAGCCACTTATCAATAGGAACAGATACATTCAATGCAGGCCTATTTACTTGGAATGGTAAGGTCTTTATGGATACGTTGGCAAATTATTGTCAAAAGACCAATTAGTAAAACAAAATATCATAATTGGGCTTCTTGTGTAAACTCAGCGTATCTAACAGAGGAGGCTGGTGGGAGGAGCTATACGAGGACGGGCTCATTGTAATCCTCCTATAGCTCCTTCCACCAGCCTCCTCCGGTATCTAAAGCCTTTTGCGGAAGATACATTTCTAACCAAGGCCACAATGGATGCTTCTTCCCTTAATGGATGCTTCTCTTCTCCCCCACTTGAGTCCTCCACATCTGAATAATCTGAATCAGTACTCAAGGAAACCTCAGGGCCAAACTCCATTGAATGGGAATGGCATCCATGAATGACATGGTATCGTATCCAAGAGGAATTCACATGAAAGCACATTCCAAAAACATAGAAGCTCAGAAGCTCTTCTGGGCCCATATTCATAAAGTGTCTCAGAGTAGGAGTGCTGATCTAGGATCAGTTTCGCTTTATAGATCAAAATGAATATGATTGCATGGACAGGGATCCTGGATCAGCTCTCCTACTACTTACTCTAAGAGGCCTTGTACCTGGATGAACAGATAGCTAGCTAGTTCCAGTCCTAGAGGATGACAGTACTGTACTGTAGTTCCAGTCTTAGAGGATGACAGTACTGCACTGTAGTTCCAGTCCTGGAGGATGACAGTACTGCACTGTAGTTCCAGTCCTAGAGGACAGTACTGTTCTGTAGTTCCAGTCCTAGAGGATGACAGTACTGTCCTGTAGTTTCAGTCCTAGAGGATGACAGTACTGTACTGTAGTTCCAGTCCTAGAGGATGACAGTACTGTACTGTAGTTCCAGTCCTAGAGGATGACAGTACTGTTCTGTAGTTTCAGTCCTAGAGGATGACAGTACTGCACTGTAGTTCCAGTCCTAGAGGATGACAGTACTGCACTGTAGTTCCAGTCCTAGAGGATGACAGTACTGTACTGTAGTTCCAGTCCTAGAGGATGACAGTACTGCACTGTAGTTCCAGTCCTAGAGGATGACAGTACTGCACTGTAGTTCCAGTCCTAGAGGATGACAGTACTGTACTGTAGTTCCAGTCCTAGAGGATGACAGTACTGTACTGTAGTTCCAGTCCTAGAGGATGACAGTACTGTACTGTAGTTCCAGTCCTAGAGGATGACAGTACTGCACTGTAGTTCAGGGAGGTGTTACAGCTGATAGCTGTTGTTGATAGAAACTGTTTGATCGCTCCCAGCCCTCCCCGTTTCATAATAAACTAGAATTATCACGTTGCTGCTTCTACAGACGTGCTGACAGTCAGACACACTGGCAGAAAAACACTGGATGATACATACACAGTGTGTTATCCCCAGGCTGTGTAGAGTCTCAGCGTGCACACAGACACACACACACACTGTCACTGCATCAGCAGCAGCAGCAGGTGAAATGATGGTGCAGGATTAAGGATTACTACAAGGCAGGCCAGCGATAAAAGGGCTTTAATGAAATAAGCGCAGGTACATCCAGGGAGACGTGGAAGCAGGCAGGCAAACAGTGGTTGACAAGCCCCATGATGAGAGTGTCTCTGAGAACACCACCCGCCAGGCTGCTGCAAGACGGAGGAGCTGTGCTGAATCAGCGCTTTCTGCTCAGCTCAGGCAGCACACCTCCATATGTTTTAATAGACACACATAGTCAGAGAGCACGCACACACACACACTCTGGCACATGACATATATTAAGGTATGCGCCATTAAGCGCATAACACCAATGCACACACTGATCATGTGTTGTGTATGCTTACAGACACACACAAACACAGGCTTCACACACACCAGGGTTTCGGCAAGCAGGCAATTGGGCCTGTTGCTGCCAAAATGACCAGGATAAAAACTATTTAATTGTTAAATAATTGATGGAAATACCAAATCGATGTAAATACATTTGACCGTCATGCTTATCAGTCTATAGTTAATTTGCATAATTTAATGGAATTAAATTGGCCTGTGTGTATTTTCTCAACTGGTAACTGAAGCGCACCTCCAATTCACAATTCAAGTGCAGGCAACAGGCTATAAGCGCATCACCCACCACTTTACAAAGTGAGCCAGGGGCTTGATGAAAACATACTTAATTGGTTGAAACTTGAATGTTTTATTTCATATTGAGGCATGTCGTACCTTGCTTCAAAGTCGCCTATAGCTAAAATCCGACCATGGAAACGTGGAGGCAATTATTTTATTATAAAGACTTCATAGGTAGCGCAGGAGTGTCAAATTATCACTTTCACATGCACATTTTCATGGAACAGTTTCATTTCAATAATAACGGTTTAGTTTCTCAAAATCATTTTCACGTGATTAATCATAAAAATCTGAATTAAAATGTAAATGCGCCACATGGACACATTTACACACTGTGATCCATTGGCGGCTAAAGAAATGAGCGCATGGAACTCATAGCCTATAGGCCAATGCAGCAGTAAGCCTATAACTTCCATTGCTCTTTCACACCAAGGATTGGTGATTTTCGAGGGGACGATTGTTAAAAAGATTTTTAAAATACTGTAGCTTACTGTGAGGAGAAGTTTTAATGTGTTATCATTCGCAATGGATGTAATAAAAAAAAGAAAACACGTTCCTACATTTCCGAGTAGCAGGCCAAGTACTTCTAATCACTGTAAACATGAGGAGTTCAACAAGGCTTCTTCTAACAAAGTTCTTCCAGGAACCCCATAGGCGGTGGGGTTCATGGAGAAACCTCCTTAATTCGTGGTGGTTCTTGCAGGAACCTAACTGCCCAACTGAAACAGCCTTGTTGAACACCTCATGTTTACAGTGTACAAGCTTTTTTAAGCTAATGATCCTCGATTCCTCTGTGGCTAAGTTATGCTTTTTGGTGAAGTACTTTGAATGATTTGTATAGAATTGGAAAATGCTTCCCTATTGGACCCACCGCTATGCCATTTCTCTGCTGTTCTATAGGTTTTACATCAACTTCTGTTGTCCAGAAGCCAAAGACCCTATCCTAGTCATATTAGCAACCCATCCTAGTTGTTAGATTCCCCCTCTTTCTAAGTTTCTAACGGAGGTTTTCATCTCTGTCACGTATAGAACCGCTCCCACGCATATTGTTTAAAATGGTGTTTTATTAGGTGCACTGTTTAGAATGGTGTTTTATTAGGTGCACTGTTTAGAATGGTGTTTTATTAGGTGCACTGTTTAGCATGGTGTTTTATTAGGTGCACTGTTTAGAATGGTGTTTTATTAGGTGCACTGTTTAGCATGGTGTTTTATTAGGTGCACTGTTTAGAATGGTGTTTTATTAGGTGCACTGTTTAGAATGGTGTTTTATTAGGTGCACTGTTTAGAATGGTGTTTTATTAGGTGCACTGTTTAGCATGGTGTTTTATTAGGTGCACTGTTTAGAATGGTGTTTTATTAGGTGCACTGTTTAGCATGGTGTTTTATTAGGTGCACTGTTTAGAATGGTGTTTTATTAGGTGCACTGTTTAGCATGGTGTTTTATTAGGTGCACTGTTTAGCATGGTGTTTTATTAGGTGCACTGTTTAGCATGGTGTTTTATTAGGTGCACTGTTTAGCATGGTGTTTTATTAGGTGCACTGTTTAGAATGGTGTTTTATTAGGTGCACTGTTTAGAATGGTGTTTTATTAGGTGCACTGTTTAGAATGGTGTTTTATTAGGTGCACTGTTTAGAATGGTGTTTTATTAGGTGCACTGTTTAGAATGGTGTTTTATTAGGTGCACTGTTTAGAATGGTGTTTTATTAGGTGCACTGTTTAGAATGGTGTTGTATTAGGTGCACTGTTTAGAATGGTGTTGTATTAGGTGCACTGTTTAGAATGGTGTTTTATTAGGTGCACTGTTTAGAATGGTGTTTTATTAGGTGCACTGTTTAGAATGGTGTTTTATTAGGTGCACTGTTTAGAATGGTGTTTTATTAGGTGCACTGTTTAGAATGGTGTTTTATTAGGTGCACTGTTTAGCATGGTGTTTTATTAGGTGCACTGTTTAGCATGGTGTTTTATTAGGTGCACTGTTTAGAATGGTGTTTTATTAGGTGCACTGTTTAGAATGGTGTTTTATTAGGTGCACTGTTTAGAATGGTGTTTTATTAGGTGCACTGTTTAGCATGGTGTTTTATTAGGTGCACTGTTTAGAATGGTGTTTTATTAGGTGCACTGTTTAGCATGGTGTTTTATTAGGTGCACTGTTTAGAATGGTGTTTTATTAGGTGCACTGTTAAGAATGGTGTTTTATTAGGTGCACTGTTTAGAATGGTGTTTTATTAGGTGCACTGTTTAGAATGGTGTTTTATTAGGTGCACTGTTTAGAATGGTGTTTTATTAGGTGCACTGTTTAGCATGGTGTTTTATTAGGTGCACTGTTTAGAATGGTGTTTTATTAGGTGCACTGTTTAGCATGGTGTTTTATTAGGTGCACTGTTTAGCATGGTGTTTTATTAGGTGCACTGTTTAGCATGGTGTTTTATTAGGTGCACTGTTTAGAATGGTGTTTTATTAGGTGCACTGTTTAGAAATGGTGTTTTATTAGGTGCACTGTTTAGAATGGTGTTTTATTAGGTGCACTGTTTAGAATGGTGTTTTATTAGGTGCACTGTTTAGAATGGTGTTTTATTAGGTGCACTGTTTAGAATGGTGTTTTATTAGGTGCACTGTTTAGAATGGTGTTTTATTAGGTGCACTGTTTAGAATGGTGTTGTATTAGGTGCACTGTTTAGAATGGTGTTTTATTAGGTGCACTGTTTAGAATGGTGTTTTATTAGGTGCACTGTTTAGAATGGTGTTTTATTAGGTGCACTGTTTAGAATGGTGTTTTATTAGGTGCACTGTTTAGAATGGTGTTTTATTAGGTGCACTGTTTAGAATGGTGTTTTATTAGGTGCACTGTTTAGAATGGTGTTTTATTAGGTGCACTGTTTAGAATGGTGTTTTATTAGGTGCACTGTTTAGAATGGTGTTTTATTAGGTGCACTGTTTAGCATGGTGTTTTATTAGGTGCACTGTTTAGAATGGTGTTTTATTAGGTGCACTGTTTAGAATGGTGTTTTATTAGGTGCACTGTTTAGAATGGTGTTTTATTAGGTGCACTGTTTAGAATGGTGTTTTATTAGGTGCACTGTTTAGAATGGTGTTTTATTAGGTGCACTGTTTACAATGGTGTTTTATTAGGTGCACTGTTTAGAATGGTGTTTTATTAGGTGCACTGTTTAGAATGGTGTTTCCCCGCGAATTACATTTTGGCAAATGTTTGAAAACATTTTATTGGCTGTATCATTACATGAGTTTCATGTTCTGTTAAATTGCATTACCATAATCTAGACGTGATTTGTCATTCTGACCACCTTGGGTGGGTCTGGTAAATGTATCAAATGGCCAGTAAATTTAAATCTTCCCGGTCACATTGTCTGGCGCCACATTTTCCTAACGGAAACCCTAACATACACATGCAAGCACACACGCACACACACACAAACAGGGGCACAGGAGCACACAGAGGCACACACAAAGCGGTTTGGGATACTGTGCAGTCTACTGTGAGGGATGTGTGTGTGTGTGGCTCAGTGGGCTGTCAGAGAGGGAGATAAACTGATCCAGTTTTGTCCCTGGCAGCAGAAAGCCTACCACAGAGCCACGCTGCTAATACACCAATCAATAGCTATTACATTCCCTGTTACATGCCTCCTCTGCCCTGGTCGGGGCAAACTATCACACACACACACCTCGGTGGCAACACCTGCCTGCCTTGCTGTGGGCTGCCTGCACAGACAGGGGCACTCATCTCTATAAGAAGGTAAAAACAAGCATTTTTCCCAAGTTGCATGAATGTTCTGTTCAACAGATAAAGCCTGTGTAAGAGGGCAGTTGTTTAGTCTCTTCCTCTACCAGTACTTCAGCCCTTATGTGATGTGTCAGGTTGATTTCCTGGGCACCTTTCTCAGCTCTTTTTTTATACCTTCATTTTACTAGTCAGTTAAGAACAAATTCTTATTTTCAAAGACGGCCTAGGAACAGTGGGTTAACTGCCTGTTCAGGGGCAGAACGACAGATTTGAACCTTGTCAGCTCGGGGATTTGAACTTGCAACCTTTCGGTTACTAGTCCAACACTCTAACCACTAGGCTACCCTGCCGCCCCTGTTTCTGCAGTGTGTTGTTTGTGATAGCAGAGTGCTACAGCCATCGAGAAGTGTGTGTGTGTGTGTGTTTCTGTGTATGTGTGTGTTTCTGTGTGTGTGTGTGTGTGTGTGTGTGTGTGTGTGTGTGTGTGTGTGTGTGTGTGTGTGTGTGTGTGTGTGTGTGTGTGTGTGTGTGTGTGTGTGTGAATGCATGTGTCCGACTGTGAGTGTGTGTGTGAGTGTGTTGTTTGGGTTGGCAGAGTGCTGGTAGTTCCTGACCCTCTCCTGCTGCTGTACAGTACGGAATTCATTACAGGCCTAATCAACATCTAGTGAACCATGAGCCCTGTGATGTCACAGCAGACAGGATTACCCTATCTAAGGATTACACACACACACACATATACGGTTGCAGGGGTTAAGAATGAATGCGCACACACACACACACACACACACACACACACTGATGGACGTATGCATTCACATACATACGTGCAAAGGCTCTCACAAACACACACACACACTGCTCTGCGTATCACATTAGGTATTATACTGGGAAAGGATAAATCTACATACAGCTGTACTACAGTAATACAGATATTACAGTAATACAGATATTACAGTTATTCAGGCAACAGATGGAGAGACGTAGGCTAGAGAGAGAAAGGTAAGGACTCCTCTCTTCCCCCACTCAGCCTCTGCTCCTCCCTCTACCAATATACTCAGCTCTACCCTCGTCTCTACTACTCTCCTCCTCTCTCCTCCTCCTCCTCTCTTTCTCTCATCCATCTCCACACTCCTCTTTCTCATTCTTCTCTTCTCTCCTCCATCTCTCCTTCCTCTCTTTCTCCATCTCTCCTTCCTCTCTCCTCCATCTCTCCTTCCTCTCTCCTCAACCTCACCTTCCTCTCTCCTCCTTCTCCTCCTCTCTTTCTCTCATCCATCTCCACACTCCTCTTTCTCATTCTTCTCTTCTCTCCTCCATCTCTCCTTCCTCTCTTTCTCCTCCTCTCACCTTTCTCTCTCCTCCATCTCTCCTTCCTCTCTTTCTCCATCTCTCCTTCCTCTCTCCTCCATCTCTCCTTCCTCTCTCCTCAACCTCACCTTCCTCTCTCCTCCTTCTCCTCCTCTCTTTCTCTCATCCATCTCCACACTCCTCTTTCTCATTCTTCTCTTCTCTCCTCCATCTCGCCTTTCTCTCTCCTCCATCTCTCCTTCCTCTCTTTCTCCTCTCGCCTCCATCTCTCCTTCCTCTCTCCTCCATCTCTCCTTCCTCTCTCCTCAACCTCACCTTCCTCTCTCCTCCATCTCGCCTTTTTCTCTCCTCCTCTCGACTTTCTCTCTCCTCCATCTCTCCTTCCTCTCACCTCCATCTCACCTCCATCTCTCCTTCCTCTCTCCTCCATCTCTCCTTTGATGTGTGTGTCTGTGTGCAAGTGTTACTGTTTTGTGCATGGACCACAACCAAGCTAAGTCACATGTTTTGTGTGTGTGAGTGTGTGTGTGTGTGTCTCACTCTCTCTCACTCTGTTTGCATGGACGTCAACCAACAATAGCCATGACGACACAATGACACACAGCAAAACATATCAGTAATTCTTTAATGAGGCCTCTCTCCCTTACCCTCGGGGGCGAACAAGGCTAGCGCATCCGTCCCATTACGTGGCGTGCAGCGTATCGGTTATTAACTCTAATAACCGGGGAGGGACTGGACTGCTGTATGGCTAGTCCTCTGAAGGGGCTATTCATTTGGCTAGCTAATTAGTATGTTAGCCTCTGAAGGACCCTCAGTGTCACATTAGGCCTAATATATCCACCAGGAACAGAAAGAACAGAAAGACAGACACACTCCTTTTTCTGTGTGTGTGTGTGTGTGTGTGTGTGTGTGTGTGTGTGTGTGTGTGTGTGTGTGTGTGTGTGTGTGTGTGTGTGTGTGTGTGTGTGTGTGTGTGTGTGAGCATGTGTGTGTGTGTGTGTGTGTGTGTGTGTGTGTGTGTGTGTGTGTGTGTGTGTGTGTGTGTGTGTGTGTGCGCTCTATGCCTGCCCCAAGCCCAATCTCTTCCAATATTTCTGTGTGCCTCTGTCTTTCTTGAGGATTATAGAAGCAGAGATTAGGTTTTTTGTTGTTTCTGTGGAAACCTTCAAAGAGAACCTTTCCTGGACATGTAATACTTTTGTGAGAGCAATACATCTTGAAATTGTTCTAATGAAATGCATACTGGAATACCTTCGGGGAAGGTAGAGTTGGAATGTAGGCGATACAAACTCTGATTGCCTTGTTTCTATGGCTGTTGAAAGCTGTGTTATTATTTGTTTGTCATGCAGTAGAGTTTCTATGACTACCGACTGAGTTCAGTAGAAGTCATCAAAACAAAAGGATGAGAGAGAAAGAGAAGGATGAGAGAGAAGGAGGAGAAGTCAGGTTATCCATCTGTGTGTCGGCAGAGAAGGAAATGCATGAATAAACTGCTTCCTTCGATTGGGGCAGAGGGGGCATGTGAGAAAAAGTGATGCGTGCAGCCGTGAAAGTAAAATTCTCCTGTTCTAGCAAACACCATCTGTCAGGAATAGCGGCAGAACTCAGTGTGTGTGTGTGTGGCAAAACTGTGAGAGACTCAGTGTGTGTGTGTGGTATGAGAGTGTGTGTGTGAATGTGTGTAACCCTCAGTGTTTATGTATGTGTGTGTGTGTGTGTGTGTGTGTGGATGAGCTCACTATCCTTCTGAGGACAAGAAGTCCCCACAAGAATAGTAAACAAACAAAACCAACTGGGGGTCATTTTGTTAGTCCCCACGAGGTCAAATGCTATTTCTAGGGGGTTTAGGGTTAAGGTTAGAATTAGTGTTAGAGTTAGAATTATGTTATGGTTTAGAAGCTAGGGTTAGGATTAGGGTTAAGGTTAGGCTTTTGGGTTAAGGTAAGGGTAACAGTACGGGTTATGGAAAATTGGATTTTTATTAGGACTGAATTGTGTGTGTCCCCACAAAGTTAGCTGTACAAGACTCTCTCTCTGTGTGTGTGTGTGTGTGTATAGCAGCCTCAGAATCCCCCAGGTCAGCTGCTGTTAGGTTGTCTCTCCCTGTCTGTTTGCTTGACAGTGCCGATAATGACCGTTCTGCACTGTCAACCTCAACTACAGAAAAACCCTAACCCTAAACCAGCACAGGACAGATAATTGTAAACCTATAGAAATATTAATACAAAGATATATGGAATAATGTATTGTCTGTCTGTCTGCCGGTATGTATAAATAGCTTGAGCTATTACACTATAGTGTATACGAATGAAAGGATGAATAGATGAACAGATAGAATGATGGATAGACATATTGTATATGTCTAATATACGGATGTATTAGGCAATACTGTTACGAATGTATTAGACAAAACTGTTATAAATGTATTAGACCATACTGTTATGAATGTATTAGACTACACTGTTATGATGTCTTAGACTACACTGTTCTGAATGTATTAGACTATACTGTTCTGAATGTATTAGACTATACTGTTTTGAATGTAATAGGGTATACTGTAATCAGTGTATTAGACTATACTGTTATGGATATATTGGGCTAAACTGTTATGAATGTAGTAGACTATACTGTTATGATGTATTAGACAATACTGTTATGGATGTATTAGACTATACTGTTATGGATGTATTAGACAATCCTGTTATGGATGTACTAGGCTATACTGTAATGAATGTATTAGACTACACTGTAATGAATGTATTAGGCTATACTGTTATGAATGTATTAGGCTATACTGTTATGAATATATTAGACTATACTGAATGTATTAGACTACTGAATATATTAGACAATACTTTTTAAATATATTAGACTATACTGTTCTGAACCTATTAGACTATACTGTTCTGGATGTATTAGACTATACTGTTATGAATGTATTAGACTATACTGTTATGGATGTATTAGACTATACTGTTATGGATGTATTAGTCTATACTGTTATGGATGTATTAGACTGTACTGTCACGGATGTATAAAACTGTACTGTTATGGATCTATTAGACAATCCTGTTATGGATGTACTAGGCTATACTGTAATGAATGTATTAGACTACACTGTAATGAATGTATTAGGCTATACTTTTATAAATATATTAGACTATACTGTTCTGAACATATTAGACTATACTGTTCTGAACCTATTAGACTATACTGTTCTGGATGTATTAGACCATACTGTTATGAATGTATTAGACTATACTGTTATGAATGTATTAGACTATACTGTTATTAATGTATTAGGCTATACTGTTATGAATGTATTAGACTATACTGTTATTAATGTATTAGGCTATACTGTTATGAATGTATTAGGCTATACTGTTATGAATGTATTAGGCTATACTCTTATGAATGTATTAGGCTATACTGTTATGAATGTATTAGGCTATACTGCTATGAAGGTATTAGGCTATACTGTTATGAATTTATTAGGCTATACTGTTATGAATGTATTAGGATATACTGTTATGAATGTATTAGACTATACTGTTATGGATGTATTAGACTATACTGTTATGGATGTATTAGGATATACTGTTATGAATGTATTAGACTATACTGTTATGGATGTATTAGACTATACTGTTATGGATGTATTAGTCTATACTGTTATGAATGTATTAGACTATACTGTTATGGATGTATTAGACTATACTGTTATGAATGTTTTAGGCTAAACAGTTATGGTTGTATTCTATACTGTTTTGAATGTATTAGGATATAATGTTAGGGGTGTATGCTATACTGTTTTGAATGTATTAGGCTATACTGTTATTGGTGTATGCTATACTGTTATGAATGTATTAGGCTATACTGTTATGAATGTATTAGACTTTACTGTTATGAATGTATTAGGCTATACTGTTATGAATGTATTAGACTATACTGTTATGGATGTATTAGACTATACTGTTATGGATGTATTAGGCTATACTGTTATGAATGTATTAGGCTATACTGTTATTAATGTATTACACCATACTGTTTTGAATGTATTACGCTATACTGTTTTGAATGTATTACGCTATACTGTTTGGAATGTATTAGGCTATGCTGTTGTGAATGTATTAGGCTATACTGTTCGGGATGTACTAGGCTATACTGTTATGAATGTATTAGGCTATACTGTTATGAATGTATTAGGCTATACTGTTATGAATATATTAGACTAAACTGAATGTATTAGACTACTGAATATATTAGACAATACTGTTCTGAACGTATTAGACTATACTGTTCTGAACGTATTAGACTATACTGTTATGAATGTATTAGGCTATACTGTTATGAATGTACTAGGATATACTGTTATGAAGGTATTAGGCTATACTATTAAGGATATACTAGGCTATACTGTTAAATCAAATCAAATTTTATTTGTCACATACACATGGTTAGCAGATGTTAATGCGAGTGTAGCGAAATGCTTGTGCTTCTAGTTCCGACCATGCAGTAGTATCTAACAAGTAATCTAACAAATTCACAACAACTACCTTATACACACAAGAGTAAAGGAATGAATACGAGTATGTACATATAAATATATGGATGAGCGATGGCTGACCGGCATAGGCAAGATGCAGTAGATGGTATGGAGTACAGTATATACACATATATATGAGATGAGTAATGTAGGATATGTAAACATTATATAAATGGCATTGTTTAAAGTGGCTAGTGATACATTATTTCATCCAATTATAATTATTAAAGTGGCTAGAGATTTGGGTCGATGACCGAGCGGCATAGGCAAGATACAGTAGATGGTTTAGAGTACAGTGTATACATTTGATATGAGTATGTCGGATACGTAAACATTATATACAAAATTGTTTAAAGTGGCTAGTGATACATTTGTTACATCCAATTCCTATGTATAAAGTGGCTAGAGATTTAAGTCAGTATTTTGGCAGCAGCCACTCAATGTTAGTGATGGCTGTTTAACAGTCTGATGGCCTTGAGGTAGAAGCTGTTTTTCAGTCTCTCGGTCCCAGCTTTGATGCACCTGTACTGACCTCGCCTTCTGGATGATAGCGGGGTGAACAGGCAGTGGCTCGGGTGGTTGTTGTCCTTGATGATCTTTTGGCCTTTCTGTGACATCGGGTGGTGTAGGTGTCCTGGAGGGCAGGTAGTTTAACCCGGTGATGCGTTGTGCAGTCCTCACTACCCTCTGGAGAGCCTTACGGTTGTGGGCGGAGCAGTTGCCGTACCAGGCGGTGATACAGCCCGACAGGATGCTCTCGATTGTGCATCTGTAAAAGTTTGTGAGTGATTTTGGTGACAAGCCAAATTTCTTCAGCCTCCTGAGGTTGAAGAGGCGCTGTTGCGCCTTCTTTACCACGCTGTCTGTGTGGGTGGACCAATTCAGTTTGTCCGTGATGTACGCCGAGGAACTTAAAACTTTCCACCTTCTCCACTACTGTCCCCTCGATGTGGATAGGGGTGCTCCCTCTCCTGTTTCCTGAAGTCCACGATCATCTCCTTTGTTTTGTTGACATTGAGTGAGAGGTTATTTTCCTGACACCACACTCCGAGGGCCCTCACCTCCTCTCTGTAGGCCGTCTCGTCGTTGTTGGTAATCAAGCCTACCACTGTAGTGTCGTCAGCAAACTTGATGATTGAGTTGGATGCGTGCTTGGCCACGCAGTCATGGGTAAACAGGGAGTACAGGAGAGGGCTGAGAACGCACCCTTGTGGGGCCCCAGTGTTGAGGATCAGCGGGGTGGAGATGTTGTTTCCTACCCTCACCACCTGGGACCGGCCCGTCAGGAAGTCCAGGACCCAGTTGCACAGGGCTGGAGTCGAGACCCAGGGTCTCGAGCTTAATGACGAGCTTGGAGGGAACTATGGTGTTAAATGCTGAGCTGTAGTCGATGAACAGCATTCTTACATAAGTATTCCTCTTGTCCAGATGGGTTAGGGCAGTATGCAGTGTGATTGCGATTGCGTCGTCTGTGGACCTATTGGGACGGTAAGCAAATTGGAGTGGGTCCAGGGTGTCTGGCAGGATGGAGGTGATATGATCCTTGACTAATCTCTCAAAGCACTTCATGATGACGGAAGTGAGTGCTACGGGCGATAGTCATTTAGCTCAGTCACCTTAGCTTTCTTGGGAACAGGAACAATGGTGGCCCTCTTGAAGCATGTGGGAACAGCAGACTGGGATAGGGACTGATTGAATATGTCCGTAAACACACCAGCCAGCTGGTCTGGCGCATGCTCTGAGGACACGGCCAGGATGCCATCTGGGCCGGCAGCCTTGCGAGGGTTAACACATTTAAATGTTTTTCTCACATTGGCTGCGGTGAAGGTGAGCCCGCAGGTTTTGGTAGCGGGCCGTGTCGGTGGCACTGTATTGTCCTCAAAGCGAGCAAAGAAGTTGTTTAGTTTGTCTGGGAGCAGGACGTCATGGTCCGCGACGGGCTGGTTTTCTTTTTGTAGTCCGTGATTGACTGTAGACCCTGCCACATTCCTCTTGTGTCTGAGCCATTGAATTGTGACTCTACTTTGTCTCTATATTGACGCTAGCTTGTTTGATTGCCTTGCGGAGGGAGTAGCTGCACTGTTTGTATTCAGTCATGTTTCCGGTAGCCTTTACCTGGTTAAAAGCAGTGGTTCGCGCTTTCAGTTTTGCGCGAATGCTGCCATCAATCCATGGTTTCTGGTTGGGGAAGGTTTTGATATTTGCTATGGGTACAACATCACCAATGCATTTGCTAATAAACTCGCTCACCGAATCAGCGTATACATCAATGTTGTTGTCAGATGCTATCCGAACATATCCCAGTCCACGTGCTCAAGCAATCTTGCAGCATGGAATCAGATTGGTCGGACCAGCGTTGAACAGACCTGAGAACGGGCGTTTCCTGTTTTAGTTTCTGTTTGTAGGCTGGGAGCAACAAAATGGAGTCATGGTCAGACTTGCCGAAAGGAGGGCGGAGAATAGCCTTGTATGCATCACGGAAGTTGGAATAACAGTGGTCCAGGATTTTACCAGCCCGGGTGGCACATTCGATATGCTGGTAAAATTTCGGGAGCCTTGTTCTTAAATTAGCCTTATTAAAATCCCCAGCCACAATAAATGCAGCCTCAGGATATGTGGTTTCCAGTTTACATAGAGTCCGATGAATTTCTTTCAGTGCCGTCGATGTATCAGCTTGAGGGGGGATGTACACGGCTGTGATTATAATCGAAGAGAATTCTCTTGGTAGATAATGCGGTCTGCATTTGATTGTAAGGAATTCTATGTCAGGTGAACAAAAGGACTTGAGTTCCTGTATGTTGTTATGATCACACCACGCCTCGTTAATCATAAGACACACACCCCGCCCTTCTTCTTACCAGAGAGATGTTTGTTTCTGTCGGCGCGATGCGTGGAGAAACCAGGTGGCTGTACCGACTCTGATAACGTGTCCTGAGTGAGCCATGTTTCCGTGAAGCAAAGAACGTTGCAGTCTCGAATGTCTCTCTGAAAGGCAACCCTCGATCGGATTTCGTCTACTTTGTTGTCAAGAGACTGTACATTGGCGATTAAAATACTCGGGAGAGGTGCACGATGCGCCCGTCGACGTAGCTTGACCAAAAGACCGGCGCGTTTCTCTTCTCCGGCGCCGCCGTTGTTTTGAGTAGCCACGTGCTATCCAGTCTGTTGTTGTGTTTGGGTTAACGAAAGGAGAATCCTCTTTGGGAAAGTCGTATTCCTGGTCGTAATGTTGGTAAGTTGACGTTGCTCTTATATCCAATAGTTCCTCCCGGTTGTATGTAATAAAACTTAATATTTTCCGGGGTAACAATGTAAGAAGTAATACATAAAAAAACAAAATACTGCATGGTTTCCTGAGAACGTGAAGCGAGGCTGCCATCTCTGTCGGCGCCGGAAGTTGAATGTATTAGGCTATACTGTTATGAATTTATTAGGCTATACTGTTATGAATGTATTAGGCTATACTGTTACGAATGTATTAGGATATACTGTTATGAATGTATCAGGCTAGACTTTTTTGAATGTATTAGACTATACTGTTATGAATGTTTTAGGCTATACTGTTATGGTTGTATTCTATACTGTTTTGAATGTATTAGGCTATAATGTTAGGGGTGTATGCTATACTGTTTTGAATGTATTAGTCTATACTGTTATTAGTGTATGCTATACTGTTATGAATGTATTAGGCTATACTGTTATGAATGTATTAGACTTTACTGTTATGAATGTGATTAGGATATATTGTTATGAATGTATTACGCTATACTGTTAATGTATACTGTTATGGATGTATTAAGCTACACTGTTATGAATTTATTAGGCTATACTGTTATGAATGTATTAGGCTACACTGTTATGAATTTATTAGGCTATACTGTTGTGGTTTTATTTTATACTGTTTTGATTGTATTAGGCTATACTGTTATGGGTGTATGCAATACTGTTTTGAATGTATTAGGCTATACTGTTATTGGTGTATGCTATACTGTTATGAATGTATTAGGCTATACTGTTATGAATGTATTAGACTAAACTGTTATGAATGTATTAGACTTCATTGTTATTAAATTATTAGGCTATATTGTTATGGATGTATTAGGCTATATTGTTATGAATGTATACTGTTATGGCTGTATTAGGCTATACTGTAACGGATGTATTAGGCCATACTGTTATTGATGTACTAGGCTATACTCTTATGGATGTATTAGGCTATACTGTTATGGATGTATTAGGCTATACTGTTATGGATGTATTAGGCTATACTGTTATGGATGTATTAGACTATACTGTTATGAATGTATTAGACTATACTGTTATGAATGTATTAGACTATACTGTTATGAATGTATTAGACTATACTGTTATGAATGAAGAATGTTATACTGTTATGGATGTATTAAGCTATACTGTTATGGATGTATTAGGCTATACTGTTATGAATGTATTAGACTTTACTGTTATGAATGTGATTAGGCTATATTGTTATGAATGTATTACGCTATACTGTTAATGTATACTGTTATGGATGTATTAAGCTACACTGTTATGAATATATTAGGCTATACTGTTATGGATGTATTAGGCTATACTGTTTTGAATGTATTAGACTATACTGTTATGCATGTATTAGACTATACTGTTATGAAATTATTAGACAATACTGTTATGAATGTATTAGACTATACTGCTATGAATGTATTAGACTATACTGTTATGAATGAACTAGGCTATACTGTTATGGATGTATTAAGCTATACTATTATGGATGTATTAGGCTATACTGTTTTGAATGTATTAGGCTATATTGTTATGAATGAAGTAGGCTATACTGTTATTAATGTATACTGTTATGGATGTATTAAGCTATACTGTGATGATGTATTAGGCTATTCTGTTATGGATATATTAGGCTATACTGTTTTGAATGTATTAGGCTATATTGTTATGAATGAAGTAGGCTATACTGTTATTAATGTATACTGTTATGGATGTATTAAGCTATACTGTGATGATGTATTAGGCTATTCTGTTATGGATATATTAGGCTATACTATTATGAATGTATTCTATACTGTTTTGAATGTATTAGGCTATACTGTTATGGGTGTATGCTATACATTTTTGAATGTATTAGCCTATACTGTTATGAATGTATTATGCTATACTGTTATGAATGTATTAGACTAAACTGTTATGAATGTATTAGACTTTACTGTTATGAATGTATTAGGCTATATTGTTATGAATGTATTAGGCTATACTGTTATGAATGTATACTGTTATGGCTGTATTAGGCTATACTGTAACGGATGTATTAGGCTATACTGTAACTGATGCATTAGGCTGTACTGTAACGGATGTATTAGGGATGTATTAGGCTATATTGGCTATATTGTTACGGATGTATTAGACCATACTGTTACGAATGTATTAGGCTATACTGTTATGAATGTATTCGGCTATACTGTTATGAATGCATTAGGCTATACTGTTATGAACGTATTAGGCTATACTGTTATGAATGTATACTGTTATGGATGTATTAGGCTATACTGTAATGGATGTATTAGGCTATACTGTAACTGATGCATTAGGCTTTACTGTAACGGATGTATTAGGGATGTATTAGGCTATATTGGCTATATTGTTACGGATGTATTAGACCATACTGTTACGAATGTATTAGGCTATACTGTTATGAATGTATTAGGCTATACTGTTATGAATGTATTAGGCTATTCTGTTATGAACGTATTAGGCTATACTGTTATGAATGTATTAGGCTATACTCTTATGAATGTATACTGGTTTGGATGTGTTAGGCTATACTGTAACGGATGTATTAGGCTCTACTTTTAGGGATGTATTAGGCTATACTTTTAGGGATGTATTAGACCTACTATACAGTTATGAATGTATTAAGCTACACTGTTATGAATATATTAGGCTATACTGTTATGGTTTTATTTTATACTGTTTTGAATGTATTAGGCTATACTGTTATGGGTGTATGCAATACTGTTTTGAATGTATTAGGCTATACTGTTATTGGTGTATGCTATACTGTTATGAATGTATTAGGCTATACTGTTATGAATGTATTAGACTAAACTTTTATGAATGTATTAGACTTTACTGTTATGAAATTATTAGGCTATATTGTTATGGATGTATTAGGGTATATTGTTATGAATGTATACTGTTATGGCTGTATTAGGCTATACTGTAACGGATGTATTAGGCCATACTGTTATTGATGTACTAGGCTATACTCTTATGGATGTATTAGGCTATACTGTTATGGATGTATTAGGCTATACTGTTACGGATGTATTAGGCTATACTGTTATGGATGTATTAGACTATACTGTTATGAATGTATTAGACTATACTGTTATGAATGTATTAGACTATGCTTTTATGAATGAAGAAGGCTATACTGTTATGAATGAAGAATGCTATACTGTTATGGATGTATTAAGCTATACTGTTATGGATGTATTAGGCTATACTGTTATGAATGTATTAGACTTTACTGTTATGAATGTGATTAGGCTATATTGTTATGAATGTATTACGCTATACTGTTAATGTATACTGTTATGGATTTATTAAGCTACACTGTTATGAATATATTAGGCTATACTGTTATGGATGTATTAGGCTATACTGTTTTGAATGTATTAGACTATACTGTTATGAATGTATTAGACTGTACTGTTATGAATGTATTAGACTATACTGTTATGAAATTATTAGACAATTCTGTTTTGAATGTATTAGACTATACTGTTATGAATGAACTAGGCTATACTGTTATGGATGTATTAGGCTATACTGTTTTGAATGTATTAGGCTATATTGTTATGAATGAAGTAGGCTATACTGTTATTAATGTATACTGTTATGGATGTATTAAGCTATACTGTTATGGATACATTAGGCTATACTGTGATGGAAGTATTAGGCTAAACTGTTATGGATATATTAGGCTATACTGTTATGAATGTATTCTATACTGTTTTGAATGTATTAGGCTATACTGTTATGGGTGTATGCTATACATTTTTTAATGTATTAGCCTATACTGTTATGAATGTATTATGCTATACTGTTATGAATGTATTAGACTAAACTGTTATGAATGTATTAGACTTTACTGTTATGAATGTATTAGGCTATATTGTTATGAATGTATTAGGCTATACTGTTATGAATGTATACTGTTATGGATGAATTAGGCTATACTGTAACGGATGTATTAGGCTATACTGTAACTGATGCATTAGGCTGTACTGTAACGGATGTATTAGGCTATACTGTTAGGGATGTATTAGGCTATATTGTTACGGATGTATTAGACCATACTGTTACGAATGTATTAGGCTATACTGTTATGAATGTATTAGGCTATACTGTTATGAATGTATTAGGCTATACTGTTATGAACGTATTAGGCTATACTGTTATGAACGTATTAGGCTATACTGTTATGAATGTATTAGGCTATACTCTTATGAATGTATACTGGTTTGGATGTATTAGGCTATACTGTAACGGATGTATTAGGCTCTACTGTTAGGGATGTATTAGGCTATACTTTTAGGGATGTATTAGACCATACTATACAGTTATGAATGTATTATGCTATACTGTTATGAATGTATTAGGATATACTGTTATGAATGTATTAGGCTATACTGTTATGGATGTATTAGGCTATACTGTTATGGATGTATTAGGCTATACTGTTATGAATGTATTAGGCTATACTGTTATGAATGTATTAGGCTATACTGTTATGAACGTATTAGGCTATACTGTTATGAACGTATTAGGCTATACTGTTATGAATGTATTAGGCTATACTGTTATGGATGTATTAGGCTATACTGTTATGGGTGCATTAGGCTATACTGTTATGGGTGTATTAGGCTATACTGTTTTGAATGTATTAGACTATTCTGTTATTTATGTATTAGACTATTCTGTTATGGATATATTAGACTATACTGTTATAGGTGTATTAGGCTATACTGTTATGGATGTATTCGACTATACTGTTATGAATGCATTAGGCTATACTGTTACGGATGGAGAAGATGATTGGATAGCAGATAGATAACTAGATATTGTACGTCACTGACAGTATTCAATTCAACCACCCTGCTGCTAGCACTGTGTGTGTTTCTCCCTCTTATTCAGACAGTATGAGTGATGATGGAGTGAAGGACGGATTGATATATTCTCATGTCTTATCGTGGAAACAACTGGAAGTTAGGTTAAGCGTGACGCAGGAGCGTCAACTACAAAGAAGTGTGTGTGTGTGAGGATGGGGTCACAAGGGACACAGATACAGAGTTATTCATATCTGTAATGGTGCCTAGATGCCATTGCAGGTCCCATGTGCATGTGCGGGCTCTTTGTATGATCCTCCCTGAAGACTGGAGACAGCCTCACCCATCCCGACCCCACCCAGCCCCAGAGCTAGCCAACCACCCACACATACAGTACCCCACAGCTTGGCAACCACATCCACCTACAGTACCCCAGAGGCAGCCAACCACCCACAACTACAGTACCCCAGAGCTAGCCAACCACGCCCAACTACAGTACCCCAGAGGCAGCCAACCACCCACAACTACAGTACCCCAGAGCTAGCCAACCACGCCCAACTACAGTACCCCAGAGGCAGCCAACCACCCACAACTACAGTACCCCAGAGCTAGCCAACAACCCCCACCTACAGTACCCCAGAGCTAGCCAACAACCCCCACCTACAGTACCCCAGAGGCAGCCAACCACCCACAACTACAGTACCCCAGAGCTAGCCAACCACGCCCAACTACAGTACCCCAGAGCTAGCCAACCACCCCCACCTACGGTACCCCAGAGCTAGCCAACAACCCCCACCTACAGTACCCCAGAGCTAGCCAACAACCCCCACCTACAGTACCCCAGAGGCAGCCAACCACCCACAACTACAGTACCCCAGAGCTAGCCAACCACGCCCAACTACAGTACCCCAGAGCTAGCCAACAACCCCCACCTACAGTACCCCACCCCAGAGCCAGCCAACCACCCCCACCTACAGTACCCCACTCCGGAGCCAGCCAACCACCCCCACCTACAGTACCCCACCCCAGAGCTAGCCAATCACCCCCACCTACAGTAACCCACCCCAGAGCCAGCCAACCACCCCCACCTACAGTACCCCACCCCAGAGATAGATAAGGACTGGTGTTCAGTCAGACTTAGATGCATTACACCAAGATTATGGATCTCCTGCATTAATTCTTCAATCACACAGATTATGGATTGTGAACATCTGGTAGAGAAGGAATGTGTTTGACCTGGATCTCTGTTCCTGGTCTGGATGGAGTAGCTAACTCTGACCATTGTGGAAAGTGGGTCTGAAGAACTGGACCATATGGGAGAGTAGTACAAAGAGACCGAAAGGGCAAAGCAGGACATCTCAGAGACAAACTAAAAGACCTCAAGCCTTTTCTCTCTGAGCTCAGAGCTTTGGTGTGGATCCGTCTCAGTCTTCAAGAAAGGGACAAACTTCAGACACACAGAAACCAATTAGAAGCCCGTCAGAGAGGTTAGAGGAGGAGCAGTGTGTCTGTCCTCCGTGGTTGTTTATGAGAGGCAGGCAGCCAGGCACATTGGGGGACTTCTCTTTAAAGCCTGTAAGGCCCTAAAGGTGCGTGACAGCTGTTTCCCCTGGCAGGGGGAGTATATTCCTGACGCACACGCCAGCCTGCGCAGGATATGGCGGACCTGCTTTGGTGTTACAGGGATTATATAGGATCTTATTGGATCTTCTGTGAGAACAGGTCTGCCCTGCGCCCAATCACGCATCTGCTTTTCATTCAACAACGCACCTCCCTATCAAGTGAGTAGTGAATATGGGCAGAGAGGCATAAGGAGTGGAGAATGGGGGATCATGTGGATAGAGTGGTACATGGGTGAGGGTTCAGGGGGTAAGGGAAGAGTGGAGACTGAGGTGGCATGAGGATGGAGGCATGAGTAGAAGGGTACGACTGAGGTGAAAGAAAGGCGAGAGAGTGGAGAGGAAAGGTAAGGTGAAGAGGCATGAGGGTGGAGAGACAAGGTGAGGTGAAGAGGCATGAGGGTGGAGAGAAAAGGTGAGGTGAAGAGGCATGAGGGTGGAGAGACAAGGTGAGGTGAAGAGGCATGAGGGTGGAGAGACAAGGTGAGGTGAAGAGGCATGAGGGTGGAGAGACAAGGTGAGGTGAAGAGGCATGAGGGTGGAGAGAAAAGGTGAGGTGAAGAGGCATGAGGGTGGAGAGACAAGGTGAGGTGAAGAGGCATGAGGGTGGAGAGACAAGGTGAGGTGAAGAGGCATGAGGGTGGAGAGGAAAGGTGAGGTGAAGAGGCATGAGGGTGGAGAGAAAAGGTGAGGTGAAGAGGCATGAGGGTGGAGAGACAAGGTGAGGTGAAGAGGCATGAGGGTGGAGAGAAAAGGTGAGGTGAAGAGGCATGAGGGTGGAGAGACAAGGTGAGGTGAAGAGGCATGAGGGTGGAGAGAAAAGGTGAGGTGAAGAGGCATGAGGGTGGAGAGACAAGGTGAGGTGAAGAGGCATGAGGGTGGAGAGGAAAGGTGAGGTGAAGAGGCATGAGGGTGGAAAGAAAAGGTGAGGTGAAGAGGCATGAGGGTGGAGAGAAAAGGTGAGGTGAAGAGGCATGAGGTTGGAGAGGAAAGGTGAGGTGAAGAGGCATGAGGGTGGAGAGGAAAGGTGAGGTATGAGTGTGCCGCAGCTTTCTACCAGAGTACAACCATGGTCATTTCTAGGGGCTCAGCTCTGGCCCTGTGGGACCCTGTATGCTTGTGTCTGGGCAGCAGATGTCTGGTCCCAGGGTGGAGGATGTAGGATATTACAGCAGAACTCATTTCCCCTGGTTCCCCTGGCCATTCATCCAGGGCTCAGCAGAGCGCCGCAAGGCAGGGCAAGGTGGGGATGAAGGGATCACAGAGGTAGGGTGGGGACTGGACAAGGCGATCGAAGAGGCTTTCGGAGGGGGTTTGGTTGGGCTGGGTGGGGCCCTGATGTGGCATGAGCAAGGACTTTGCCATCAGAAAACACCTTACTTCTTCCCCCTTAAAGTGTTTCATAAAGTCCACTTTTTGGGTCAGTTGGACTTAAGTAATTCCTATATGAACATGTACCATGTGTATCCACTGTCTGTCCATTGGAGGAATAGCATCCTTCCAACACTGTCAAACTCATCCATTCTCTCACACAATATCCACAACCAACATTCAGACACATCACAGTATCATTCACATTAGCATTACTAATACATACTCTCCCCCTCCCTCACACCAGCACCAGCCATACTGTATCCCAACCCCGGCCCAGCCTCCTACAGTCACTCGGCCTGGGTAGTTTCTGTCTATGTTGGCATGGTCCTCCCTTGAGGAGTTTATGAGTCTGTTAGAGGGTATTAATTAAGGAGTCCCTGGATAGAGCAGGAGGCCATCAGGCCTGGAAATGGTTTTCATTAGACATAATTTCCTCCATAAGCAGCTCCTTCCTACAGCAGATATGTACTTTTATAGGAGAGATGGAATGCATCCCAAATGGCACCCTATTCCCTAAATAGAGCACTAATATTGACCAAGGCCCATAGGTCTTTGGCTAAAAGTAATGCACTATGTAGGGAATAAGGTGCTGTTTGAGATTCAGCCATGCACTAGTACTGTACACTTCTGGGATGCTAGCAGACACTAGCTGGAGAGATACAGAGGTTAGCTAGCTGAGCATTTAAAAAAAGCTTATAGTCAGAATATATCACCTACTGTTCTGTAATAACTGCAATCCTATGTCAAAGTTCAGATTCATTTTAAAGTTCAGTATTGGCATGGAGTAATTTAGCAGAATCTCTTATCCAGAGCGACTTACAGGAACAATTAGGGTTAAGTGCGTTGTTCAAGGGCACATCGGCAGATTTTTCACCCAGTCAGCTAAGGGATTCAAACCTGCAACCTTTCGGTTACTGTCCTAATGCTCTTACCGGCTAGGCTAACCGCCCATATAGAAACACTGCAGAATGGTAGAGCGACTGAACGAACAAGAACATTGATCCTAACCCATGCCTCCACAGAGACTACTGTAGAGCCTAAATCAAACACCTTAGACCAATAGAGGCTGGATGCCCTGCATTTGCCAGGAAATGTACAAGATGCTGTTCAACCATTCCTGAACATGAAAACAGGTCCCAGAGAAGCTTGCAGGTCCTTGTTTTTACCTGTACAGCAAACATTAGAGTCGCTGCTTTGAAAGTAATGATAAGAAAATGTTTGTTTTAGTGTTTATTTACCCACAATTGGAGGTACTGTTGCTGCATTCGTATTCATCTCGTCTTATTGGTCTCCTGAGACACACACACACGTGCATCAACACACATACACACCCGCAACAGAGTGAGGTGTCCTTGGCATTCAGGGAATTCAACAGGAAATATTTTGTTGGTGGACACACACACACACCTAATTAGATTAGCATTATCGACAGGGCTACCGGTGGTGTGAGTGACCCTGAAAATGGACCAGGTTAAATTAGATGGGCCAGGGAGCTCCACTTCATCACTCCCCCAGCTCAGGCTGCCCTATGTAAGTGAGAGAGACAGATGAGCTACTCCCTACCCCACTGGATCTCTAGAGCCTCGCCATGCATGCTAACACATAACACAGAGGTTTGTGTTCCAAATGGCACCCTATTCCCTATACAGTACACTACTTTGGACCAGGACCGGTAAAATAACTGTACTATATACAGTACAATAGGGAATAGGGTGCCATTTGGGACGCAGACAGACATTCCTGATGTAACTGGGCACTGGGAAAATAAAGCCGGGACATTCCTGGGTTAATTGAGGAATATAGTAGAGGGATAACAATGGGATTCTGCCGCTCTGTCTCCCAATCCACACTGGAATGTACTGGGGGAAATGATGTACTGATGAGAAGGAGGAGGGAAGAGGGAGTGTGGAGAGATGAGCTGGGGTTTTTCCACTGTGACAGACAAGCAGTCACGGATATGCCTTGTTTATACCTTGTAAGATATCCAGACACAATGGGTCCCTGACTACCTCTGGAGGTGTTCAGGAAGATCTGATCACAAATCGGTTCACAATGCATATTCTAATAATCTACACCTGACTGAAAATGTGGGCACAATCAGAATGTGGACAAGATCAGGCCAAAGGACGCATGTTAGAACAAGGTATAAACGGGGCTATAGACAACGACACACACACACGCAAACACAGACACAAGCATGCACGCACGCATGAATACACACACACATGAATGCCAGGGACTAGCGTGGCATACCATGGCCGTCTGTCCGTGTCTAGGATCTCTCTCTCTAATGCATTCTACCATGCAGGCTAAAGAGATGCTTCCATAACACACAATAAAGCTCATCAGAAACGTATTCAAAACTACTTATTGTGAGCCAATTGATTGCAAATGAATGACTTAGGAGAAAATGGTCTCCTACTACACAATCCACCAAGGAGATACACCACTATCACACATGGAAGTTTATTTTCATTTAAACAAATGAAAAACATCTGAAACATATCCAACATACCCCCACAACACTGTCTAAATGCATTATTATTAGGCTCGTGTGCAAAGTACAGGTAATAGAGGTGTAGAATAGAGAGATAGGGCCAATTCTGTGTATCGACCGGAGCCAGGGGGAATCCACAGGGACTGGCCGAGTGCACTAGCCACTTAATAAAAAGGTCTATCCACGCACGCACCGCACATACACACACACACACACACACACACACACACACACACCTATTGAGCGACAGGCCTGGCGGATGGTGAGGGGGACAAAGCGATTTTCTCTGATACATAATTTATGTGCCAATTAAGTCTGGCCCTGGAACAGAGTGGTGTCCCTGTAGCTGAGAGGAGAGATGATCTCTTTACTGCTTTGTGGTTCAGGTGAGTTGATCTGGGACCAGTGATACTACAGTTACACTAGAGCTCTCATTCACTTTGTCTCTCTCTATCTTTCTCTGTCTCTTAGTCTCTATCTTTCTTCTTCTCTGGCACACGTACAAGACCTCTCAGGCTGACTGACTGGTAGCTAGCTGCTGATCTTGTATAACATCCTGTCAACACTTTCAGACAGAAAATTAAACAGTACCATTCTAGAGGTAAAGATACGAGGAGATCTACCACCGCGAGCAAGTAACATGGATCGTACAATGGACTGGTGCTCAGCTAAAGGTTTGCATTTCATGCCTCTGAATGTCCGTAGCCTTCTACCAAACATCGACGGGATTCCTATGTTTAGTGGCAGTAACAATGCTGTGATTACTTGAAATTGAGAACTACATGGTTTGAGGAAAGACCACAATTGCAACAGGAGCGGAGTCTGTGTGCACATAAGAGCAGACATTTGTTTTAACCAGAGAATTGATCTTAAACATGAACTTGAGGCTGTTTGGGTGGACATCCTCCTACCCAAGAGTAAACTAATCTTAGTTGGTGCTTGTAATAGACCCCTGACTAACGCAACTTTTATGACCTACTGGAGGACATGTTCCAAATGTCCAGGTTGACAGCTCTGAGGTTATAATGACTGGTGATTTTAACACTGACGTTTCTAACAAGGATCACGCTATGCTCAAAACATTCACCAGTTTCTGTCATTCATTTGATCCGTTTCAGATGATTAAGGAACCCACACGTGTCTGCCACTCTAGTCAAACCGTTATTGATCTAATTCTGGTTTCTGACAGGTCTATGATATCCCAGAGTGGGTTGTGGTATGATACCCTCGTACAAACCATCCTGATCTTGCAAGCTCACATTCTGTTTAGCTATCTGTGTAGCAAAACAAAATGTGAGATCAGGATGGTTAGTATGAGGCTAGTGGTATGAGCGACTACTCCATAATGTATTGGAAAATCCAGAGAAAGTTACTTAATCAACATAAAACAATGAAGATCAAAGACACAAGGACACGTGTTAGTTACTCTCATTCCTATGACACAAGAGGCATTGGCACAGATTTTGTGCCATGTCAATTAAAAAGCAGTACTGGCCAGAACAGTTTTTATGTACACCAGTGGTAGAGTGGAACAGTCCCGGCTGAGATAAAAACTGTTTCTGCTCGTCTTCAACACTCCTGTAAGGCTTGGTTAACCTCTTAAATGTATTGGGAAAATGTAGATTTCCGCCTAAATAGACATAACCAAAAGAAACTGCTACTCATGTGTAATTACATCAGGGAGATAATAGGGAATTATCAGAAGATAGAGGAGTTACATAGCTCAGAATACACAAGATCAAGCACACACAATGCTGAAAAGCTATAAGTGAATATTGATGACTAGACCTGCAAACACAGATAGCTTCCACAACATCAGAAGAAAATGGGATTGATAGACCTAACAACTATAAATGGGCAGATGTTTTATTAAGTGGTGTCAGGTGTGTTCACGGGATGTGTCCAAGTGTCCCTAAATCTCTCCAAAGTGGCTTATGTCTGTAAATTAAATCATTCCAGTGCTATTACATATTTGCAATCCCTAAATGCTATTTGTTCAGTATAGAAACACAATTTCTACCATACCAACCTCTCAAACATTGTGGTGATGTCGGGGGACATACAGGGGTGTTTTTTTCAACCTGAACGTTTAGCCTACAAATGAACTGTTTACAAAAACAATATAAAAGCAACAGATAAACAGTACCAGTCAAAAGTTTGGACAACCCCACTCATTCCAGGATTTTTCAGCATTTTTACAATTTTCTACATTATCAACACTATGAAATAACACATATGGAATCATGTAGTAACCAAAAAAAGTGTTAAACAAATCAAAATATATTTTAGCCACCCTTTGCCTTGATGACAGCTTTGCACACTCTTGGCATTCTCTCAACCAGCTTCATGAGGTAGTCACCTCGGAATGCATTTCAATTAACAGGCGTGCCTTGTTAAAAGTTAATTTGTGGAATTTCTTTCCTTCTTAATGCATTTGAGCCAATCAGTTGTGTTGTGACAAGGTAGGGGTGGTATACAGAAGATAGCCCTATTTGGTACTAGAGATTCTGGGTTAGAGATTCTGGGTTCAAGTCCAGGCTCTGTTGCGACCGGGAGACCCATGGGGTGGAGTACAACCGGCCCAGCATCGTTCGGGTTAGGGGAGGGTTTGGCCGGCAGGGATGTCCTTGTCCCATCGAGCACTAGCAATTCCTGTAGCAGGCCGGGCGGAATACACGCTAACACGGTCGCCAGGTGTATGGTGTTTCCTCTTGGTGCGGCTGGTTTGGGTTAAGTGGGCATTGTGTCAAGAAGCAGTGCGGATTGGCTGGGTTGTGTTTCGGGAGGACGCACGGCTCTCGACCTTCACCTCTACCGAGTCCATATGGGAGTTGCAGCGATGAGACAAGACTGTAACTACCAATTGGATACCATGAAATTGGGGAGAAAAAAAAACTAATAGAACAAATAAATCAATATTATGGCAAGAACAGCTCAAATAAGCACAGCGAAATGACATTAAGGTCAGTCAATCCAGAAAATTTCAAGAACTTTTAAAGTTTCTTCAAGTGCAGGCTCAAAAACCATCAAGCGCTATGATGAAACTGGCTCTCATGAGGACCGCCACAGGAAAGGAAGACCTAGAGTTACCTCTGCTGCAGAGGATAAGTTCATTAGAGTTACCAGCCTCAGAAATTGCAGCCCAAACAAATGCTTGACAGAGTTCAAGTAACGGACACATCAACAGTTCAGAGGAGACTGCGTGAATCAGGCCTTCATGGTCGAAATGCTGCAAAGAAACCACTACTAAAGGACACCAATAAGAAGAAGAGGCATACTTGGGGCAAGAAACACGAGCAATGGACGTTAGACCGGTGGACATCTGTCCTCTGGTCTGATGAGTCCAAATTTGAGATTTTGGTTCCAACCGCCGTGTCTTTGTGAGATGCAGAGTAGGTGAACGGACGCTCTCCACATGTGTGGTTCCTGCCGTGAAGCATGGAGGAGGTGGTGTGTTGGTGTGGGGGTGCTTTGCTGGTTACACTGTATGTGATTTATTTAGAATTCAAGGCACACTTAACCAGCATGGCTACCAAAACATTCTGCAGCGATACACCATCTGGGAGAGAGGGGTTTGACCTTTTGCTTTGGCAATCTGCTTGTGGAGAATGAAAGCATTTACTGTTGCAATGTCCACAAAGTGGTAGGACCTGGTAGTAGCCTATCAGAGCATCAAATGCGTTGACAACCCCCATGCTGGCATTGTAGTCCTTCACAGAAACTGGGACATTCTTCCTCACCCATGCCCCATTGGCATTTATTCACCCTCCTTGAGACATGGTCGTTACTGAATGCCTTACGCTGTGTGGTGAGCATGGTTACTTCCCTTCCATTTCACAAAAAGCAGCGTGTTAGTCCATGTCATGATAAAGGAGCTTGACTCTTGCAAGACGATCATACCCTGCAGTCCCCTTCTTCTGGTCATTCTCCTGATCCTTTCGTGGGTCACTTCTGTGAGTAAGGTTGATGGCCAAGAATTGGTTTTCACTCATGATAGAGGTGGGGAACTCAAACAGATAGATTGGGGACTTGCTCCAGTTGTCAACTAGTCTTGATTCCTTTACCAGTCCCATGTAAATCACCAAGGACATGTAGTTGAGCATGTCACCCATGGTTTCCAGGACATCTTTCTTCCCCCCTGCTGCTTCTTGTCCCCATATTTGTTGGTATTACTAATTAGTGTTCCCAGTACAGAGGTGGCAAAGTAGAGCTGAAACAGCTGTAAGGGGGTGTAATTCAGAAGTCTACATACAACTTAGCCAAATACATTTAAACTCAGTTTTTCACAATTCCTGACATTTAATCCTAGTAACAAATCCCTGTCTTAGGTCAGTTAGGATCACCATATTATTTTAAGAATGTGAAATAAGAATAATAGTAGAGAGAATTATTTATTTCAGCTTTTATTTCTTTCATCACATTCCCAGTGGGTCAGAAGTTTACATACACTCAAGTAGTATTTGGTAGCATTGCCTTTAAATTGTTTAACTTGGGTCAAACGTTTCAGGTAGCCTTCCACAAGCTTCACACAATAAGTTGGGTGAATTTTGGCCCATTCCTCCTGACAAAGTCAGGTTTGTAGGCCTCCTTGCTCGCACAAGCTTTTTCAGTTCTGCCCACACATTTTCTATAGGATTGAGGTCAGGGCTTTGTGATGGCCACTCCAAAACCTTGCCTTTGTTGTCCTTAAGCCATTTTGCCACAACTTTGGAAGTATGCTTGGGGTCATTGTCCATTTGGAAGACCCATTTACAACCAAGCTTTAACTTCCTGACTGATGTCTTGAGATGTTGCTTCAATATATCCACATAATCTTCCTTCCACATGATGCCATCTATTTTGTGAATTGCACCAGTCCCTCCTGCAGCAAAGCACTCCCACAACATGATGCTGCCACCCCCGTGCTTCACGGTTGGGATGGTGTTCTTCGGCTTGCCAGCCTCCCCCTTTTTCCTACAAACATAACGATGGTCATTACGGCCAAACAGTTATATTTTTGTTTCATCAGACCAGAGGACATTTCTCCAAAAAGTATGATCTTTGTCCCCATGTGCAGTTGCAAACCGTAGTCCAGCTATTTTTATGGTGGTTTTGAAGCAGTGGCTTCTTCCTTGCTGAGTGGCCTTTCAGGTTATGTCGATATAGGACTCGTTTTACTGTGGATATAGACACTTTTGTACCTGTTTCCTCCAGCATCTTCACAAGGTCCTTTGCTGTTGTTCTGGGATTGGTTTGCACTTTTCGCACCAAAGTACGTTCATCTCTAGGAGACAGAACGCGTCTCCTTCCAGAGCGGTATGATGGCTGCGTGGTCCCATGGTGTTTATAATTGCGTACTATTGTTTGTACAGATGAACGTGGTACCTTCAGGCGTTTGGAAATTGATCCCAAGGATGAACCAGACTTGTGGAGGTCTAAACATTTTTTTCTTGTGGCCATGGCTGATTTCTTTAGATTTTCCCATGATGTCAAGCACAGAGGCACTGAGTTTGAAGGTAGGCCTTGAAATACAACCACAGGTACACCTCCAATTGACTCAAATGATCAGAAGCTTCTAAAGCCATGACATAATTTTCTGGTATTTTCCAAGCTGTTTAAAGGCACAGTCAACTTAGTGTATGTAAACTTCTGAACCACTGGAATTGTGATACAGTGAATTATAAGTGAAATAATCTGTCTGTAAACAATTGTTGGAAAAATGACTTGTGTCATGCACAAAGTAGATGTCCTAACCGACTTGCCAAAACTATCGTTTGTTAACAAGAAATTTGTGGAGTGGTTGAAAAACAAGATGTAATGACTCCAACCTAAGTGTATGTAAACTTCTGACTTCCACTGTACATACAGGCAGACAGACATGTAGTGGGAGGAGGGGCACATTTATGAATTGTTTATTGGATTAAGGTTAGGCTTCTGTCCTAATCCTAGCTTCATGTCTAGCTTCATGTCCACATGACTCCAACCTAAGTGTATGTAAACTTCCGACATCAACTGTATGTTTCATCACTAACCAACTGTGGGCATTCAGGTCATTTGGGTTTAAAACTTAAAATTGTTCTGGCTCCTCATCATCTTCAAGGACTTTATGCCACCTGCCTCAGTTTCATCTCCCTCTGTTGTGCTGCTTCCTCTCCCTCTCCCCTGTTGAGACCTAGATCTCCTCCCTGCCCCCGCACCTCCTGATGAACTTGTAGAGAGGGTAGTGGTGCCAGGACCTGCAGTGGGGGTGGTTGAAGAGGAGTGGGGCCTTTGTTGGGTGGCAGATGTAGATCCATCAGAAGAGGTGATTGACATAGCAGTGGGGGGGTGAAGACCTTGACCGGCGGGGTCGCTTGCTGGGGAGTGGTGGCTCCCAAACGTCATCATTCATATCTTCTGCATCCTCCACTCTGTGGTGAATAAAATAAAGGGATATATTGTTGTAAGACACACAGAATTACAGATGACTACATTTACAAAACAACATTACTGTAAAGTAAAAACACCAAGCCTAAACTATATCTGTGCAGTGACTCACATAGGTGTGAAGCACACACACAATGCAAACAGTAACACTTTGGAGACAAAGGCAGAGGTGAGAACCCCAAATAAACAGTGGCCATGAGAGTTTAATGGGCTCTCCAAAGTTACAAGTATGAAACTTCGAACAGTGAACTAATATGAAACAGACAATAACTCCTTTGAATTATTTAACATTGAAATGACTTGTTACATAGGCCTAATGTAAACTAAAAGCACAAAAAGCAACTTATAAAAAACAAAATACATATTAAATTAGCAATAAAGGCATGAAAATAATGTACTTACAGATCTAAAAGTGGATCCAATCCTTCTAGAAAGCAATCTTCGTCGGCTGAGTCTAAATCCTTGTTGTCCAAATTGCTCCCCTGATCCGAGTCCGACTATTTTATTCAAAGCTTCTATGTCGGTATACTTATTCATAGCTGCCTCCTTTTTAGGTTCCTGTTCGATATTCGTAGTTTTTACCCCCTTGAGAAGCCAGCCTTAATGCTAAAGCGATTTAATCGGTTTACAATGTAACGTAGTGTGCTCGGCGTGTCTCGTCTCTGAGCCAGGTAGCAATAGTTTGCATTACGCATAAAAGGTTCTAGGCCTTGCTTTGTCACACCCAGGTCAACTACATATACCTGAAAAGCTTTTCTCATTGGCTACAAAACTTTCAAGGTGCCATAGTAGCCAATCCCCTGTGTAATGGATGCCTAAGCAGGCAACAGCATATCTTTAATGCGCAAAGATATAGTCACTCGGTGGACATTCAATGTGGACATCAGATAACATTGAACCTAATGATTAATTTGATACCCCCCTATGTAGCTATAACTCAAACAGACCAAATGGAAGCTTACCTTGTAAGATGTTTGCTGTTGTGTAAAATAAAAACATTTTGACTCTTGGGGCTGGTGATCAATAACAGTAGGTCACAGGCAGACAAATAAGATATCCTTATGATCTGTGGAGACCCGGCTTTTGGTGTGCATCAACGTATTCCGTGTGTATTTTGTTTATGCTTCACAACGCAAACCGGAATGTAGGTGGCAGTCATCTTGAAATGAGTTCATCAGCTCGGCCTGCCTTTATAAATGTGTATGCCCATTTATGGTAGTAAGTCACACCAAAGGTTTGAAGGCACTGATCAAAAGCCAAGATACTCAGCTTTCCTCAGACACCCTGCTTTTGCAGATAGGGGCTACCGTTCTCATACCAGACTGAATTGAACTTTTAAAAATCAAATAGGGTCCCCAAATATGGGGACTTTACATTTAAGACTGTTTGAGAAAGCCTCCTAGCCAATTGTAAATCCACTGCGCTAGAGGACAGATTTGTTCATCGATTTTTTGTATACTTGTAAATATGTGGACATTGAAGCATTATAAGCCTTGTGCCACACAGAGTTAACTTCAACAACAAGCAAATGCAGCAGTCATCCCCCTGCATCCGGCCCTATTCAGACGTTGACAAGCTAATAACAGTTTTTACTCACATAAAACGCTCTCCTCTATTATTCAACTGTGACACCCCTCTTCCCTTTTCTCTCCCTCCCTCCCTCCCTCCCCTCTCTCTCTCCCTCTCTACCAAGGCCTTAAGACTACATATTAAATAGAGAGTGGGTTGTTGAATAGAGATGTGCTGCCAGAGAATGGCTTCCTTAAGCAGTGTCTAAAGAATAGAGTGTGTGTGTATTAGCTCCAGACACTCAGATCTTTCTCTCTCTACCAGTTGACAGGTTACAGAGCAGGTGTCAGTGAAAAGCAGGTAAAAGCTCTTAGCTCCATCATGAGGTGTCTCTATCGATCGCCTGGGCTGCAGACAATGTGTAGAACAAATACCACCGCAGGTGAGTGTGTATGTGTTAGATGTGAGACTTCAGTCAGGAAACACACACACACACACTCACTTGCAGTGGTATTTGTTCTACACCTCTATTTAATCTGATATGTGCCTGCTCCCTGGGTGCCTGGAACTGACGTTGATAGATACTAGCTATGTAGGAATGGATTCAGCTGGGTGTCCTCCACTTCATCACACACACCTGCCTATATTGAGAGGCATCTGGAGTGTGTATGAGCGTGTGTGAGTTTGGGTGATGACCCACACAAGGTTGTAAAAGAAGTTCACCAAAGGTAAGGTACAGAGTTGGTGCTGTATGATACCCCTGTAGGGTGAGTTACCTTCTCCCTCTTTGGTGCTGTATGATACCCCTTTAGGGTGAGTTACCTTCTCCCTCTTTGGTGCTGTATGATACCCCTTTAGGGTGAGTTACCTTCTCCCTCTTTGGTGTTGTATATTACCCCTTTAGGGTGAGTTACCTTCTCCCTCTTTGGTGCTGTATTGTACCCCTTTAGGGTGAGTTACCTTCTCCCTCTTTGGTGTTGTATATTACCCCTTTAGGGTGAGTTACCTTCTCCCTCTTTGGTGCTGTATATTACCCCTTTGGGGTGAGTTACCTTATCCCTCTTTTGTACTGTATGATACCCCTTTAGGGTGAGTTACCTTCTCCCTCTTTGGTGCTGTATGATACCCCTGTAGGGTGAGTTACCTTCTCCCTCTTTGGTGCTGTATATTACCCCTTTAGGGTGAGTTACCTTCTCCCTCTTTGGTGCTGTATTGTACCCCTTTAGGGTGAGTTACCCTCTCCCTCTTTGGTGCTGTATGATACCCCTTTAGGGTGAGTTACCTTCTCCCTCTTTGGTGTTGTATATTACCCCTTTAGGGTGAGTTACCCTCTCCCTCTTTGGTGCTGTATGATACCCCTTTAGGGTGAGTTACCTTCTCCCTCTTTGGTGTTGTATATTACCCCTTTAGGGTGAGTTACCTTCTCCCTCTTTGGTGTTGTATATTACCCCTTTAGGGTGAGTTACCTTCTCCCTCTTTGGTGCTGTATATTACCCCTTTGGGGTGAGTTACCTTATCCCTCTTTTGTACTGTATGATACCCCTTTAGGGTGAGTTACCTTCTCCCTCTTTGGTGCTGTATGATACCCCTGTAGGGTGAGTTACCTTCTCCCTCTTTGGTGCTGTATATTACCCATTTGGGGTGAGTTACCTTATCCCTCTTTTGTACTGTATGATACCCCTTTAGGGTGAGCTACCTTCTCCCTCTTTGGTGTTGTATATTACCCCTTTAGGGTGAGTTACCTTCTCCCTCTTTGGTGTTGTATATTACCCCTTTAGGGTGAGCTACCTTCTCCCTCTTTGGTGCTGTATATTTCCCCTTTGGGGTGAGTTACCTTCTCCCTCTTTGGTACTGTATGATACCCCTTTAGGGTGAGTTACCTTCTCCCTCTGGTGCTGCATATTACCCCTTTAGGGTGAGTTACCTTCTCCCTCTGGTACTGTATATTACCCCACAAGTCAGACTAAAAGGACACAGGTGGGTTGTAATGAAGTAGCTGTGTGAATTGGCCTTTCTCTCTCTCTCTCCTTTTGGCTCTGCGAAGAAAAGACAAAGATCAAATCAAATCAAATTTTATTGGTCACATACACATGGTTAGCAGATGTTAATGCGAGTGTATCGAACAAATTCACAACAACTACCTTATACACACAAATGTAAAGGGATGAATATGAATACGTACATATAAATATATGGATGAGCGATGGCCATGCGGCATAGGCAAGATGCAGTAGACGGTATAGAATATAGTATATACAGAAGTTTACATACACTTAGGTTGGAGTCATTAAAACTCGTTTTTCAACCACTCCACACATTTCTAGTTAACAAAATATAGTTTTGGCAAGTTGGGTAGGACATCTACTTTGTGCATGACACAAGTCATTTTTCCAACAATTGTTTATAGACAGATTATTTTACTTATAATTCACTGTATCACAATTCCAGTAGATCATAAGTTTACATACACTAAGTTGACTGTGCCTTTAAACAGCTTGGAAAATTCCAGAAAATTATGTCATGGCTTTAGAATCTTCTGATCATCATTTGCGTCGATTGGAGGTGTACCTGTGGATGTATTTCAAGGCCTACCTTCAAACTCAGTGCCTCTTTGCTCGACATCATGGGAAAGTCAAAAGAAATCAGCAAAGACCTCAGAAAAAAAATTGTAGACCCCCACAAGTCTGTATCATCCTTGGGAGCAATTTGTGTACAAAAAATAGTACGCAAGTATAAACACCATGGCACCACGCAGCCGTCATATCGCTCAGGAAGGAGACGCGTTCTGGCTCCTAGAGATGAACGTACCTTGGTGCGAAAAGTGCAAATCAATCCCAGAACAACAGCAAAGGACCTTGTGAAGATGCTGGAGGAAACAGGTACAAATGTATCTACAGTATATCCACAGTAAACAAGTCCTATATCGACATAACCTGAAAGGTCGCTCAGCAAGGAATAAGTCACTGCTCCAAAACCACCATAAAAAGGCCAGACTACAGTTTGCAATCACAAAGCCCTGACCTCAATCCTATAGAAAATGTGAGGGCAGAATTGAAAAAGCTTGTGCAAGCAAGGATGCCTACAAACCTAACTCAGTTACACCAGCTCTGTCAAGAGGAATGGGCCAAAATTGACTCAACTTGTTGCGGGAAGCTTGTGGAAGGCTACCCGAAACGTTTGACCCAAGTTAAAACTTAAAGGCAATGGTACCAAATACTAATTGAGTGTATGTAAACTTCTGACCCACTGGGAATGTGATGAAAGAAATAAAAGCTGAAATAAATCCTTCTCTCTACTATTATTCTGACATTTCACATTCTTAAAATAAAGTGGTGATCCTAACTGGCCTAAAACAGGGAAATGTTACTAGGATTAAATGTCAGGAATTGTGAAAAACTGAGTTTATATGTATTTGGCTAAGGTGTATGTAAATTTCCGAATTCAACTGTACATGACTAATGTAGGCTATGTAAACATTATTAAAGTGGCGTTTAAGTGACTAGTGATACCTTCATTAAATCCATTTATTAAAGGATTATGTTAGTAATGGCTGTTTAACAGTCTGATGGCCTTGAGATAGAAGCGTTTTTTCAGTCTCTCGTTCCCAGCTTTGATGCACCTGTATTGACCTCACCTTCTGGATGATAGCGGGGTGAACAGGCAGTGGCTCGGGTGGTTGTTGTCCTTGATGATCTTTTTGGCCTTCCTGTGACATCGGATGCTGTAGGTGTTCTGGAGGGCAGGTAGTTTGGCCCCTGTGATGTGTTGTGCAGACCAAACCACCCTCTGGAGAGCCTTGCAGTTGAGGGCGGTGCAGTTACCGTACCAGGTGGTGATACAGCCCGACAGGATGCTCTCAATTGTGCATCTGTAAAAGTTTGTGAGTGTTTTAGGTGACAAGCCAAATTTCTTCAGCCTCCTGAGGTTGAAGAGGCGCTGTTGCGCCTTCTTCACCACGCTGTCTGTGTGGGTGAACCATTTCAGTTCGTCAATGATGTGTACGCAGAGCAACTTAAAAATGTCCCACTTTCTCCACTCATGTCCCGTCGATGTGGATAGGGTGCTCCTCTGCTGTTTCCTGAAGTTCACGATCATCTCCTTTGTTTTGTTGACGTTGAGTGAGAGGTTGTTTTCCAGACACCACCATCCGAGGGCCCTCACCTCCTCCCTGTAGGCCGCCTCCGTCGTTGTTGGTAATCAAGCCTACCACTGTAGTGTCGTCTGCAAACTTGATGATTGAGTTGAGGCGTGCATGACCACGCAGTCATGGGTGAACAGGGAGTACAGGAGAGGGCTGAGAACGCACCCTTGTGGGGCCCTAGTGTTGAGGATCAGTGGGTGGAGATGTTGTTTAATACCTTCACCACCTGGGGGTGGCCTATCAAAAAGAACAGGACCCAGTTACACAGGGCGGGGTCTAGACCCAGGGTCTCGAGCTTAAAGACCAGTTTGGAGGGTACTATGGTGTTAACTTCTTGGGGATTGCTGGTGCGCTAGCGCCCCAATCCCGACACTACCAGGTGAAATGCAAGGCGCCAAATTCTAAATCCAAAAGTTGAATTATTAAACATCCACCAATATACAAGTGTTCCATACTCATCAAAAGCTCTGTTTCTTGGCAATATCACAGCGTTGTCAGATTTCAAAAAGGCTTTACGGCGAAAGCAGCACATTTGATTGTTTGAGGGTAGCACCTCACATATTTTTCCCATAGCCATGAATCCATTAGCCATCATGGCACACACATAACACATTTCACAGCGAAAACAAATCAATTACCTGTTGAAGAACTTTTGCTGAGGTCTTCCTAAGTGTCCAACGAAGACAATCCATGGTTCTTTAGTTAGAAAAAGTAATGTATTTTATCCATAAATCTCCATTTGGTTCACGTGTTATAATCAGAAACCACTACTCCATTGAAATGTGACGAGAACTCGTTCATCTTATACCTATAAACTTGTCCAAGAACAATCAAACATAGTTTTAAATGTATCCTTAGGAACACTTTTACGTATATTTACTATTATAAATCAACCGGAATATAAATGCCTTATATGGGCATTTTCAGAATGCTACCAAATGAGGCACTCTGTGAAAACCACTTTTTCCAGGACAGAAATTCCTCGGGGTTTCGCCTGCCATATCCGTTCTGTTTTACTCACAGACAAATGGTTAACAGTTTTAGAAAATTCAGAGTGTTTCCTATCCAATGGAACCAAATATGTGCATATCCTATTTTCTGGGCCTGAATGGGAGGCCTTTTACTTTGGGCACGCCAGGCTCTCCAAAATGGTCACCTCATGCGCCCATCCCCAAGAAGTTAAATGCTGAGCTGTAGTCAATGAACAGCATTCTTACATAGGTATTCCACTTGTCCAGATGGGATAGAGCAGTGTGCAGTGTGATGGCAATTGCGTCGTCTGTGGACCTATTGGGGCGATAAGCAAATTGGAGTGGGTCTAGGGTATCAGGTAGGGTGGAGGTGTATCATCCTTGACTAGTCTCTCAAAGCATTTCATGATTACAGAATTGAGTGCTACGGGGCGATAGTAATTTAGATCAGTTACCTTAGCTTTCTTGGGAACAGGAACAATGGTAACCATCTTGAAGCATGTGGGGACAGCAGACTGGGATAGGGATTGATTGAATATGTCTGTAAACACACCAGCTAGCTGGTCTGCGCATGCTCTGAGGACGCGGGTAGGGATGCCGCCTGGGCCAGCAGCCTTGCAAGGGTTAACATGTTTAAATGTTTTACTCACGTTGGTTACGGAGAAGGAAAGCCCACAGGCTTTGGTCGCGGGGCATGTCAGTGGCACTGTATTGTCCTCAAAGTGAGCAAATTTGTTTCATTTGTTTCACAGAAAGCATAACATCGATGTCCGCGATGGGGCTGGTTTTCTTTTTGTAATCCGTGATTGGTTGTAGACCCTGCCACATACGTCTTGTGTTTGAGCCGTTGAATTGCGACCCTACTTTGTCTCTATACTGATGCTTTGCTTGTTTTATTGCCTTGGAGGGAATAACTACACTGTTTGTATTCAGTCATGTTTCAAGTCGCCTTCCCATGATTAAAAGCGGTGGTTCGCGCTTTCAGTTTTGCACAAATGCTGCCATCAATCCACGGTTTCCGGTTAGGGAAGGTTTTAACAGTCACAGTGGGTACAACATCTTCATTGCACTTGCTAATAAACTCGCTCACCGAGTCAGCGTATACGTCAATATTATTGTCTGAGGCTACCCGGAACATATCCCAGTCCACGTGATCGAAGCAATCTTGAAGCGTTGAAGCGTAATCCGATTGGTCAGACCAGCGTTGGATATACTTGTGACAGCGTTTCCAGTTTTAGTTTCTGCCTATAGGATGGGAGCAACACAATTGAGTCATGGTCAGATTTGCCGAAGGAAGGGCGGGGGAGGGCTTTGTATGCATCGCGGAAGTTAGAGTAGCAATGGTCCAGAATGCTACCAGCTCGTGTCGCGCATTCGATATGCTGATAGAATTTAGGAAGCCTTGTTCTCAGATTATGCAGCCTCAGGATATATGGTTTCCAGTTTACATGGAGTCCAGTGAAGTTCTTTCAGGGCATCTGATGTATCTGCTTGGCGGGGGATATACATAGCTGTGACTATAATCGAAGAGAATTCTCTTGGGAGATAACGTGGTCTGCATTTGACTGTAAGGAATTCTAGGTCAGATGACTTGAGTTCCTGTATGTTGTTATTTTTACACCATGAGTCATTAATCATAAGGTATACACCCCCGCCCTTCTTCTTACCAGAGAGATGTTTTTTTCTGTCGGGGCAATGCATGAAGAAACCGGGTGGCTGTACCGACTATGACAACATATCCAGAGTGTGCCACGTTTCCGTAAAACAGAGAAAGTTACAATCTCTTATGTCTCTCTGGAAGGCAACTTGTGCCCTAATTTTGTCTACCTTGTTGTCTAGAGATTGGACATTGGCGAGTAATATGCTCGGAAGTGGTGGATGGTGTGCTCGCCTTCTAAGTCTGACCAGTAGGCCACTCAGTCTGCCTCTCCTGCGGCGACCACGTTGTTTTGGGTCGAACTCTGGGATTTGATCCAATGTCCAGGGTGGAGGTCTGAACAAAGGATCCGTTTCGGGAAAGTCATATTCCTGGTCATAATGTTGGTAAGTTGATGTCGCTTTTATATCCAATAGTTCTTCCCGGCTGTACTTAATAACACTTGAGATTTTCTGGGCTAACAATGTAAGAAATAATACATAAATAAGGACATAAATCGAGGCGACCATCTCTGTCGGCGCCATCTTGCATGCGGTTTTATATATACATACACATATATACATATATATATATATAAAAGAGAGAGAGAGGTACAGTTTGATGAGAGGATGATTGAAAGGAAGTGTGGAAGGATGAGGAGAGAGGAGGACTTAGAGTAATGGCAGGTTAAGCAGCCATTTGCTTTCTACTTTTCTGGGATGTCTTCTGAGTAGAATACCTGGCCAGCCTGGCAGCTACGGGGAAGGTTGGGAAAGGAGAGTGCTTTTATTTCCCTCTGACTTTACATATCCATCTTTTTCCACTGCTCCTTTTTTCTCCTTTTCAGGCCTAGAATGCTTAATTTGATCACTGAAATGATGGAAATGTAAAACGTGTAGTGTATTTGAGGTTTAAAAAGGCTTCTGAAGTTCACTTTGAAATTTCAGACTTGATCGAACCTTACAAAAATGTCCATAATAATTCACATTTCATGTTGCGGCAAGATTGTTTTCCTGCTGTAGCAAGCTGTCTCAAATTAAGATAATAGATCCTTTGTAGGGTGATGATCTAGTCTCTCTATAGCAAAACCCACTGCCAAGGCAAGCAGTGTAATGCACAAACATGTAGTATTGCAACATACTGTAACTCTAAGGCCAGGAGTTTTTCCTTACCATGAAACCTGACCAGGAACAACTCATGACCTCAAGTATAACCACTAGCTAGGGCTCAAAGCTTTTCCAGGTCAGGTCAAATGGTGTGGAAAAACAACCGCCATCACATCAATGCTATGGGAGAACCCTCCACATCAGAGTGGATGGAAAGAGACTGTCTCGTCTATACCAATGGCAGTAACTAATGACTGAAGTTCCTTTAATGGCATTAAGTAATATGAAAACACAGTTAGGTCCTAAACGCCAAGGACGCATTGGCTATTACATAGAGAGCCTATGTAATAGCCAATATCAAATAGGGATTGATCTGGCCAATCAACATAGCCATTACTAAGCAGTTGGCTGTGTGTGTGTGTGTGTGTGTGTGTGTGTGTGTGTGTGTGTGTGTGTGTGTGTGTGTGTGTGTGTGTGTGTGTGTGTGTGTGTGTGTGTGTGTGTGTGAGAGAGAGAGAGAGAGAGAGAGAGAGAGAACAGGCAGTGGCTCGGGAAAAAGAGTGAAAGAGTGGTGGAAAAGGTATTCAACTGTCTTACCTGAGTAAAAGTAAAGATACCTTAATAGAAAATGACCCAACTAAGTGAAATGCACCCAGTAAAATAATACTTGAGTAAAAGTCTAAAAGTATAAACCATTTCAAATTCCTTATATTAAGCTGTGAGTCCGCCAGATCAGAGACAGTACAGATCACCAGGGATGTTTTCTTGATACGTGTGTAAATTGGACAATTTTCCTGTCAAAATGTAAAGGGTACTTTTGGGTGTCAGGGAAAATGTATGGAGTAAAAAGTATATACTTTTCTTTAGGAATGTAGTGAAGTAAAAGTTGGCAAAAATATAAATAGTAAAGTAAAGTACAGATACACAAAAAAACGACTTAAGTAGCACTTTAAAGTATTTTTCCTCGAGTACTTTACACTACTGGTTATCCCTGTAAATCAACAGCACCCCAGAGGCAGGTCCAGTGACCTTGTCAACATACTGGCCCATCAAAACATTTCCGCACACACACACGCTTGACAAACAAACACACACACACACACACTGTACATGACCGCACCCTACAAAGTAAAAACTCAGCAGGGAAAGGACCACTGAAGTCAAGACACAGAGAGAGAGAGCGAGAGAGACACAGAGAGAGAGCGAGAGAGACACAGAGAGAGAGAGAGAGAGAGAGAGAGAGAGAGAGAGAGACAGAGAGAGACAGAGAGAGAGAGAGACAGAGAGAGACAGAGAGAGAGAGAGAGAGACACAGCTGCATGTGAGCGCCCACATGTTTCAGCATGTTTTATAAAAAGATACGATTTAGAGTTAGATAAACTTGGATTTTTTGGCAGGGACATATACAGGATGCTATCCTCCACAACATAACCTTCACTCCAAATCAAAACTCCAAACCTACAACCTGATTTTGGACGGAATTACCTGGAAGGATTCCTACTACCTACTAGGATTATTATTTCCAAGCTATACAGCAAATGCTCTGGCAAACAAACAGAAACCTGAAAACAACCTGGAACTGAGTGAGTCATGTTTAGTTGGAAGCTATTTTTTATTTTCAAAAGCCAAGAAGAAAAATACATTACAATTATATATTTTACTTTATAAGGACTGAATGCTAAGTTAACTTGTTGCCCTACTCCCGACACTACCAGGTGAAATGCAAGGCAAAATCCCAAAATTGAATTATTAAAAATGCACCAATATACAAGTGTTTCATACTCATCAAAAGCTCTGCTTCTTGGCAATATCACAGCGTTGTCGGGGTTCAAAAAGGCTTTACGGCGAAAGCACTACATTTGATTGTTTGAGGGTAGCACCTTCAATATTTTCCATAACCATGAAATCTTTAGCCAGCGCGGTCAATAGAAAATGCATTTCACAGGGAAAACCTGTGCCTTACCTTTTGTAGACCTTCTGCAGAGGGCTTCCTAAGTGTCCAACGAAGACAATCCATGGGTATTTGGTTAGAAAAAGTAATTTATTATATCCTTAAATCTCCGTTTGGTTGGCACCTTGTGTTCAGAAAATCCAATGTGACGAGCAGAGTTCAACTATACCTATAAACTTTCCCTCAACAAAACAAAAACCAATTAAAATGCTTCCTTAGCTTATCTTTTATGAATAAAAGTGGACCGCTCAGCCAAACGTGCGCCCAAAAACGTGCAACTGAAAAATAGCTCCCCCGACTAAAACTTCTCCCAATTGAACACATTGGTTCCGATTTCCATTAAACTTTACCTATACACTGCTGACATCCAGTGGAAGCAATAGGTACTACATTCAGTGTCCTGGTATAAAGACTTTTCTAAAGGCACTGTCTCAAAGTGAGCCATAAGCCACAAGGAATGAGATTTCCGGATGGAATTTTCTCTGGTTTTTGCCTGCCAAATGACTTCTGTTACACTCACAGACAAAATGATAACACTTTTGGAAACCTCAGAGTGTTTCCTATCCAATAGTACTAATTATGTGCATATCCTATTTTCTGAGCGGCAAGCATTTTACTTTGGTCACGCACAACTCTCCAAAACCGACCCCTCAGCTGCCGCTCCCTAACAAGTTAAGGCTACCAAGCTTGCTAGGACAGAACAGATACAACTCCACTGCAGTGTGAAGTGAGAAGTGTCAAAGCCCTTGAGCCAAACAATGGCAGGAGAGTCGCACAGCCTACCCCACCCAAATGCAGAGGTCTTTGAAGCCTCTTCCTGCTGTTCAGAGATTACAATACAGTACCCTGTGTATGTAAAAAATGATAAGGCACGAAAAGAGCACAAAATGAATCTCCTTATGGAAAATCAAGAGACACTTTTTGCTGAGTGTTATAAAAATGGGAACATAATCAACTTAATCTTCTACACAGACAATCCCCTGGCATGGTGCAGTGCTATATTACAGATATTAGACAATGAGGACTGAGTCAGCCAATGTGAACTTGTACAAATCTGGAACAGTAATGGTACAGGGCAACCCCAAACAGTTTCAGCTGGACTTCCACATTATCAAAGAGATAGCTCAGCAGGAGAAGATCTCTCTTGAGAAAGATACCCCCACCCTGAGCATGTCAGACCAGACCTCTTCATTATATAACCCTACAGATGAGCAATCCCAAGCGGAAAGTCAACCTCCCAGCACAGAGTACTACTCCCTCATTGAAATGAAGGATATATTCACCCAGCTGGAGGTAAGGCAGGTGAAGCTGGAACAGCAGGTGAACCCACTCCAGTCAGCACAAAAAATTGTCCAGCTCAACAGAACCCGCTCAACCAGACCCGGAGAGCTGGAGGTGGAGAGAGACATATCTGCACTCTGGACTGTGGTAATACAACATCAACAGGAAAAGAACAGATCACTAGAGAGAATCAGAGTGCTGGAGGAGAGCGTGAGGGGGATGGCGTGTGACAGAGAAAACCCATTAGAGTGGCCACCCTGCAGAGAAGCCAGCAGAACAGCCCACCTCAGCCCCCCAAAAAAGTCCTGACACCACAGCAGAACAGTCCACCCAAGACCCTGATCATAGCGTCGACATTACAGCAGAACAGACAAATAAAGAACCCCAAGCCCAGAGGATCCAACCCCCTCTGAGTACCCCCTGAAAGCCTTCCTGACAACCCCCCACCCACTGAGGACATACACAAGCCACAGATTGTACTCCTTATGGACTTAAATGGGAAATATATTCAAGAAAATAAACTAAACTCTGGTGTCCAAACACCCAGCGCACCCTAGACCTTCTGTCTGAGGACCAACTAGGGTCACCCAGCAACATAATAATACACACAGGCACAAACAACCTGAGAGCACAGCAGGAAAGGGTGTCCACAGCACTCAAGTGAGTGATTGAAAAATCTTCTTCTACTTTCCCCAACGCACAAGTTGTTATCTCCACCTTGCTACCACGAAAAGAATTCTACCCTAATACCCTGCTGTTAAAACGCAAGTATTTCCCATGACTGTGCCTCAAAACCAAATGCTTACCTGGCCGACCACCTGGCCGACCACTCCACCCTGGACTTGAGCAGACTTTATGACCAGGTCCACCAAAGCAGCAGTGCCCAGCTTCGCCCGGACCCTAAAGGACATCCCCCTCAAACGCAGCCCCAACACTTCACACAGGAGCAACAGATCAATAGACACCCTGCCCAGACCAGCAAGACACTCTCCCAGACCTCCCCCCTTCCCCCAGACCTACACATAGAGGACCACGCCGAGAGGACCTACATCCAGACCACAGCACCACCAGCCAAATCCACACCCCACCCCCACCAATCAACACCACCCCCAAGTCAACCAGGCCCCCTCAGATCAGACATATGCCCCTTCTGCCCACCCCATGCCCCCCACTCCCACAAAGAGGGCCTCAACATGGAAGTCACACATATGCCAAACCCCCACTCTTACACTAGCCCAAGACAATGGCATGTACCAGACGCTCAGCAGACTCTGCTCACACTTACTGGTCTGAGGACAAACCGCACAACTAACAATATTGGGCACTTTATGGAACACAAAGCCTTCACTATCTCATCCTGGAATATCCAAGGCCTGAGGTAATCTGCCTTTATCCCCCCACTAGAATCCACATACGTTAATGAAGACAGCTTCTCCATCCTGGAGGGGGAAATCAATCATTTCCAGGCCCAGGGACATGTACTAGTCTGTGGTGACCTAAACACCAGAACTGTACAAGAATCTGACACCCTCAGCACACAGGGGAACAAACACCTACCTGGAGGTGACAGCATTCCCTCCCCCATATGATCCCCTAGGCACAAATACGACAACATAACCAACAAAAACGGGTCACAACTCCTGCAGCTCTGGCGGACGCTGGATATGTGTACATAGTCAATGGTATGCTTCGAGGGGACTCCTACGGTAGGTACACCTATAGCTTATCTCTTGGCAGTAGTACTGTAGACTACTTTATCACTGACCTCAACCCAGAGTCTCTCAGAGCATTCACAGTCAGCCCACTGACACCACTATCAGATCACAGAAAAATCTGTCTACTTAAACAGAGCAATACTCAATCATGAGGCATCAAAGCTGAAGGAACTGAATAATATTAAGAAATGCTATAGATGGAAGGAAAGTAGTGTGGAAACCTACCAAAAAACAATTAGGCAACAACAAATTCAATCCCTTTTAGACAACTTCCTTGACAAAACATTTCACTGTAATAGTGAAGGTGTAAACTTGGCAGTAGAAAACCTAAACAGTGTATTTGACCTCTCAGCTTCCTAGCTAAAAAAAAGTCTAACAGAAAACAGAAGAAAATTAACAACAGTGACAAATGGTTTGATGAAGAATGCAAAAACCTAAGAAAGAAATTAAAAAACCTGTCCGTCCAAAAACATAGACCCCCAGAAAAACCTGAGTCTACGCCGTCCCAGTGGTGAATCACTAAAACAATACAGGAATACACTATGGAATAAGAAGGAACAACACGTCAGAAATCAGCTCAATGTAATTGAAGAATCCATAGACCCTAACCACTTCTGGGATAATTGGAAAACACTAAACAAACAACACCATGATGAGTTATCTATTCAAAACAGAGATATATGGGTAAATCACTTCTACAATCTTTTTGGACCTATAACAAAGAACAAACATCAAAAACATATACATGATCAAATACAAATCTTACAATCAACTATTAAAGACTACCAGAACCCACTGGATTCTCTAATTACATTGAATGAACTACAGGACAAAATACAAACCCTCCAACCCAAAAAGGCCTGTGGTGTTGGTATCCTCAATGAAATGATAAAATATACAGACAACAAATTCCAATTGGCTATACTGACTCTTTAACATCATCCTTAGCTCTGGCATCTTCCCCAATATTTGGAACAAAGGACTGATCATCCCAATTCACAAAAGTGGAGACAAATTTGACCCCAATACCTACCGTGGGATATGCGTCAACAGCAACCTTGGGAAAACCCTCTGCATTATCATTAACAGCAGACATTTACTTTTTTTAACCTTTATTTAACTAGGCGAGTCAGCTAAGAACAAATTCTTTTTTTCAATGACGGCCTAGGAGTTCAGGGGCAGAACGAAAGATTTTTTCCTTGTCAGCTCGGGGATTCAATCTTGCAACCTTTCGGTTACTAGTCCAACGCTCTAACCAGTAGGTTACGTGCCGCCCCAAGTAAAAACAATGTACTGAGCAAATGTCAAATTGGCTTTTTACCAAATTGCCGTGCGACAGACCACGTATTCATTCTGCAAAACCTAATTGACAAGCAAACAAACCAAAACAAAGGCAAAGTCTTCATGCTTTGTTTTGATTTAAAAAAAGCCTTTGACTGAATTTGGCATGAGGGTCTGCTATACAAATTGATGGAAAGTGGTGTTGGGGGAAAAACTTACGACATTATAAAATCCATGTACACAAACAACAAGTATGCGGTTAAAATAGGCATAAAACACAAACATTTCTTTCCACCGGGCCGTGGGGTGAGACAGGGATGCAGCTTAAGCCCCACCCTCTTCAACATATATGTCAATGAATTGATGAGGGCACTAGAACAGTCTGCAGCACCCGGCCTCGCCCTACTAGAATCTGAAGTCAAATGTCTACTATTTGCCGATACCCGCTAATTATCAAAATTCAGAAAAGAGCCGTTATATTCTACAACCACCTAAAAGGAAGCGATTCCAACACCTTCCATAACAAAGCCATCACCTACAGAGAGATGAACCTGGAGAAGAGTCCCTTAGGCAAGCTGGTCCTGGGGCTCTGTTCACAAACAGACCCCACAGAGCCCCAGGACAGCAACACAATTAGACCCAACCAAGTCATGAGAAAACAAAATATAAATACTTGACACATTGGAAAGAATTAACTAAAAAACTGAGCAAAATAGGATGCTATTTGGCCCAAAACAGAGAGTACACAGTGGCAGAATACTTGACCACTGTGACTGACCCAAACTTAAGAACAGCTTTGACTATGTACAGACTCAGTGAGCATAGCCTTGCTATTGAGAAAGGCCGCCGTAGGCAGACCTGGCTGTCAAGAGAAGACAGGCTATGTGCACACTGCCCACAAATTGTGGTGGAAACTGAGTTGCACTTCCTAACCTCCTGCCAAACGTATGACCATATTAGAGACACATATTTCCCTCAGACTACACAGACCCACAAAGAATTAGAAAACTCCCATATCTACTTAGTGAAATACCACAGTGTGCCATCACAGCAGAAATATTTGTGACCTGTTGCCACAAGAAAAGGGCAACCAGTGAAGAACAACACCAATGTAAATACAACCCATATTTATGTTTACCTATTTTCCTTTTTGTACTTTAACTATTTGCACATCGTTATAACACTGTATATAGACATAATATGACATTTAAAATGTCTTTATTATTTTGGAACTTATTTTGAGTGTAATGCTTACTGTTCATTTTTGTTGTTTATTTCACTTTTGTTAATTATCTATTTCACTTGCTTTCGCAATGTTAACATGTGTTTCCCATGCCAATAAAGCCCTTAAATTGAATTGATAGAGAGAGAGCAAGAGTAAGTGAGAGAGAGAGACAGAGAGAGGGTGAGAGAGAGAGAGAGAGAGACAGAGGGTGAGAGAGACAAATAGCCATAATATTAGATTTGAAATGTCTCTATTTACTGTTAATTTTATATTGCTTATTTCACTTTTGTTTAACTATTTCACCTGCTTTGGCAATGTAAACATATGAGAGAGGGAGATAGAGGGAGATAAAGGGAGAGGAAGCGAGACAGAAAAGAGAGATAGAGAGGGAGAGAGTGACAAAGGTAAACCAAGAACAGGACCTGGCATGGTTGCCCAGTGAAGCAGATGCAATATTCTATTTCTCAGATGTTTTCCAAATACAGGATGCCAAAGCCTTTTGTTAGCCCTCCCTCCCTTCCTCACAGCATATGATGTCAGTCCAGGTCTCCAGAGTGTTGCCTAGCCCTGTTAGTATTAGCAGACAGCTGCTGGCTTCTTCAGCCAGAAGGTACTACAATTCACCCAGACACACAGTCAGTCCTGCCTGGCCATCTACACTAGAGGCGTGATATACTTGGTTGTTCAGATGTAAACACTGAATTAAAGGTCAAAGAGGTGCGCGTGTGTGAGCACATGCTTGTGTATGTGCGTGACACATGCATACGTGTGCGTGCACACTTGGTTGTGTGTGTGTGTGTGTGTGTGTGTGTAAGTGCGTCTGTCACTCACAGTTCTTGACTGCCCCCATTCCAGACCCTTGACACCTGTCCTCATCGTCGCAGTCTCCACTACCGTCCTCTGTGTCCCCGCTACCGAGCTCCCCCCAGGACTCTCTCTGGCCCAGCCCCGGCAGCATGTCCTGGATCTCCTGGTGGAGAGAGACACATAACATACATAGAGGTATGATGAATAAACACCCACTTATTGCAATGCAAATAGTCCGGGTTGCCATTTCATTAGCTGTTCAGGAGTCTTATTGCTTGGCGCTCCGGTAACGCTTGCCGTGCGGTAGCCGAGAGAACAGTCTATGACTTGGGTGGCTGGAGTCCATTTTTAGGGTCTTCCTCTGACACTGCCTGGTATAGAGGTCCTGGATGGCAGGAAGCTTGGCCCCGGTGATGTACTGGGCCATACGCACTACCCTCTGTAGTGCCTTGCAGTCGGAGAAAGAGCAGTTGCATACCAGGCAGTGATGCAACCGTCAGGATGCTCTCGATAGTGCAGCTGTAGAACCTTTTGAGGATCTGAGGACCCATGCCAAATCTTTTCAGTCTCCTGAGGGGGAAGAGGTTTTGTCGTGCCCTCTTCACGACTGTCTTGGTGTGCTTGGACCATGTTAGTTTGTTGGGGATGTGGACACCAAGGAACTTGAAGCTCACAACCTGCTCCACTACAGCCCCATCGATGAGAATGGGGCCGTGCTCGGTCCTCCTTTTCCTGTAGTCCACGATCATCTCGTTTGTCTTGATCATGTTGAGGGAGAGGTTGTTGTCCTTGCACCACACTGCCAGGTCTCTGACCTCCTCCCTATAGACTGTCTCGTTGTTGTCGGTGATCAGGTCTACCACTGTTGTGTCATCAGCTAACTTAATGATGGTGTTGGAGTCGTGCCTGCCAGTGCAGTTATGAGTGAACGGCCACATCATAACCCAATGGGAGAAAAGCAGTCAGAAGCATTAGAGTGATAGCATTAGCTCTGGTTCCTTCCGCCCCCACAGTGTAACCCTTCACTCCCCAGTGTGTGACAGCGTCGGCGGTCCAGGGCGCTGCTAGAGACAGCCCTCTGCTCTGGAGGACGCAGAGGGTCTTCAAATCGACCATGTGTGTGTGTGGCCCTTAGCTTAATTTCCCTGACACATCAATCATGGCACATGTCAACAAGCGCCTATGAGGTGAAGCACAACAATTGGCATGTGTGTGTGTGTGTGTGTGTGTGGGGGTGTTATAAAAAGAGAAATAGGCTTAAGAGAAGAAAATCAAATCAAAATGTATTTGTCACATGCGCCGAATACAAGTGTAGACCTTACTGTGAAAATGCTTACTTACAAGTCCTTAACCAACAGTGCACTTCAAGAAAAAATTAAATAACATAATAACATAACAATAACAAGGCTATATACAGGGGGTACCGAATCAGTGTGCGGGGGTACAGGTTAGTTGCGAGTAGCAGCAGTGAGTAGCAGCAGTGTACAAAACAAATGGAGGTGGGGGGTCAATGTAATAGTCCGGTGGCAATGAGTAATGAGCGTGGAGGGCACTATGGTTTTGAACACTGAGCTGTAGTCAATGAACAGCATTCTCACATAGGTGTTCCTCTTATCCAGGTGTGGAGCGCAATAGAGATAGCGTCATCTGTGGATCTGTTGGGGCGGTATGCGAATTGGAGTGGGTCCAGGGTGTCTGGGATGATGGTGTTGATGTGAGCTATGACCAGCCTTTCAAAGCACTTCATGGCTACAGATGTGAGTGCTACTAGACTACTAGTACTAGTAGTTATTTAAGCAGGTTACCTTTGTGTTCTTGGGCACAGGCACTATGGTGGTCTGCTTGAAACATGTTGGTATTACAGACTCAGACAGGGAGAGGTTGAAAATATCAGTGAAGACACTTGCCAGTTGGTCAGCGCATGCTCGGAGTACACGTCCTGGTAATCCGTCTGGCCCTGCGGCCTTGTGAATGTTAATCTGTTTAAAAGTCTTCCTCACATCGTGCATGGAGAGCGAGATCACACAGTCGTCTGGGAATAGCTGGTGCTCTCATGCATGGCTCTGTGTTGCTAGCCTCGACGCAAGCATTGAAGGTGGTTTAGCTGGTAGACTTGCGTCGTAATCCGTGATAGTTTGCAAGCCCTGCCACATCCGACGAGTGTCAGAGCCCGCATAGTAGAATTCGATCTTAGTCCTGTATTGACGCTTTGCCTGTTTTTATGGCTCGTCGGAGCAGGATTTCTTATAATCGTCTGGATTAGCGTTCTGCTCCTTGAAAGAGGCAGATCTAGTCTTATACTATAGCTCAGTGCGGATGTTGCCTGTAATCAATGGCTTCTGGTTGGGATATGTACGTATGGTCACTGTTGGGACGTCATCATCGATGCACTTATTAATGAAGCCAGTGACTGATGTAGTAAACTCCTCAATGTTATCGGATGAATCCCGGAACATATTCCAGCCTGTGCACAACACTGTTCAGCCTAAAGTGTGTTTGAGTGTGAGTATGTGTGTGTTATAACACTGTCCGGCCCAGTCGTCTTTAAAGCCGCTTTAATTAACGAGAAAATCAATTAAATCAATTAAACGCTATTGCTGTGGCAACAACACGTTAACTGCGGCTTTCCTAAGCGGTTTGTGTGTGTTTGTTTATTGTTATTGTATGCCTGGTTGTTTATTACCGTTACAATCTCAATGGAGCAGTAGTGGTTTGAAAAGCAAATTGCTGTAAAGCTTATTGTGATGTAGCAGCTATGTGGAGGCAAGGCCGGGCTGGCTGTGTATGTGAGGAATACTCTAGGTAAACTATTTCAATAATGGGATTCTATAGTGGCTTTTTTATATTATAGTATTGACTGGATAGGCTTCCCTCTGCCTGCCTATCTGTCCTGTTCTGAAGAGGGACTGTGTATGTACTAGAAGGTAGAAGTTGATGCCCATGACATCAGTGTGCTGCCCACAATGCCCAGTTTGATGTCCCTGATGAAGTCCTCAGTCCCCAGACTTCATCAGACTTTATATGGCCAAGAGTTTTACCTGACCACGTGATCTGACTGGGCAAACTCCAGTCCCTTCTCATGTGGGAATAATTCCACTTCATGTCTAGGTTCCCCGTGTAGCTATGATAGTTGAAGTAAAACAAGAACTGGTGCTAGGCCAAACAAGAACTAGTGCTAGGCAAAACAAGAACTGGTGCTAGGCCAAACAAGAACTGGTGCTAGGCAAAACAAGAACTGGTGCTAGGCAAAACAAGAACTGGTGCTAGGCGTTCTATTGCTACGTTCCAAACGACAGGAAACAATTTCCACTCTGGCCATTGATCAATAAAGTTGATTAGATTCAACACCACTGTTAAGGACGGATAGGAAATAGAGGGCTTTCTTCCTGTCTTATGTCATCAGCAATAAGCTTCAAAAGTACTATACCACAAATACTAATCGCCAGATTGGTCATGATGTAAGGAGCACCTAGGTAGAGCACCAATAGGCGTTGGAGGAATCAAAAGGCAATTGCCTGATTGGTCAAGTGGGGCCAGACAGAGAAATGCACCCTGGGAAAGGACTGTACGCCACATGGCGAGCATGAGATCACACACACAGAGATCCTCGCGCTTAGCTTTAGACCCTTAGATCACATGCCAAACGGCGGCAGCACCACCAACATGGGCTCTGTTCTGCTCTGTTCCAACATGTTTCTCCCTGCTCCTGTCCTTGGCATTTCAGACAACGCTCCAGTAATTCTGATCTTGGTTCAAGTTGGCTGTGGACGCACTTTACCGTTCGCGCATTACCGTTCGTTGCTGTTATGTATGCAGCCTTCTCCATCGCTGAGTCCCAAATGACACCCTATTCCCTATCTAGTGTACTCGACCAGGGCCCATAGAACTGTGGTCAAAAGTAGTGACCTATACAGGGAATAGGGTGCTATTTAGGATGTCGCCCATGTAGGGCATAGGACAGAGCAATGTTAAGAGAATATTATGAATTAATCAGTTATGAGGATGTTGTGAGTTGGGGAGAGATACTGTACAGTCAGAGCAGTTGACTCAAAAAAAAAAAAGGTTTTTACCTCTATTTAACTAGGCAAGTCAGTTAAGAACAAATTCTTATTTTCAATGATGGCCTAGGAACAGTGGGTTAACTGCCTTGTTCAGGGGCAGAACAAAGCCATTTTAGAGCATTGAGACACAGCCTTGTTGCTCTGCACTCCACCATGGCTACCATATTTTAACAGTGTGTGAGTGATCTGAACTGCCCACAGAAGGAGTGTGTGTGTGTGTGTGTGTGTGTGTGTGTGTGTGTGTGTGTGTGTGTGTGTGTGTGTGTGTGTGTGTGTGTGTGTGTGTGTGTACGTGTGTGTGTGTGTGTGTGTGTGTGTGTGTGTGTGTGTGTACGTGTGTGACAGAACCGCCTTGACAACTTAAGCATCCTCACCTCATCAGGGCAGGGAAGGGTCCGTCAAAGAAACAAGTGGGAGAAAGAGAGGAGAGGAATATAACCTGACAGTAATAGTCCCTGAAAAAGTCTGCAGAAGTCATTTCTTCCCTCGCTTCCTCTCGTCCCTCATCTATTTTCACGTTCTCTCAATTTTCTCAGTGACATATTCTATTTTTCTGACGCCACTGTAACCAGGACAAAAAATAAAATGTGTGTGTGTCTGTGTCTGTGTGTGTATGGAAAGTGGCCACAGCGTCTCTGTCTGTCTCGAAACCTGACCAGAAACAGCAGGCCAAATAGAATCATATTTTCCGTGTGTGTGTGTGTTTGTGTGTGTGAGAGAGAGAGAGTGCATGTGATTAGATTTCAGGTTTGGCTCAGTGGATTAATTATGTGTAATACACTGTAATATGGCCAGAGAGCCACCAGGGACAATTTAACACCGCTACAGTAGAAAGACTCAGAGCAGGGGCAGTGTGTATGAAGGGTCTCAGAGCAGGAGTGCTGATCTAGGATCAGTCCATGTGTTTTTATTTATTCTAATCGCAAAGGCCAAAAGTGATCCTTAAATCAGCACTCCTACTCAGATGTTTGATACATTCGGCCCCAGAGGATAGAAGAGGGAAGCTATGGATGATTTATGTACCCATAGTAGTATGAGGGCCCATATAGGACATTTTGCCAGGATACCGGGGTTAACACCCCTACTCTTGGGACAGGTTTCATAGAATCTTTACTACCACAGAAAATGAAGACATTTAGGGCCTGTTTCCCAGACATGGATTAAGCTGAAATTTTTCATTGAACATGCTTTTCAGCCCAGGACTAGGGCCGGTTTCCCAGACATGGATTAAGCTGAAATTTTCCATTGAACATGCTTTTCAGCCCAGGACTAAGATTAATGTGTGTGGGAAAGCACCCCTTTAAAGATTTACATTTGAAGGTTTAATGTCCCATCTGAAGTAGGGCAGTGTCCCCGTTCCCATCATTTTCCTGGGGCATTGGGGTCTCCTTAGACCAGAGTGAACAGTTCCTCCTACAGACCCTCCCTCCCTCCAATACCACTTCCAGCTGCATCTGGCCTGAGTGATCTTCCATCCAGGTTCTGCCCAGGCACAACTCTGCTTAGCTTCAGAGGCAACCCAGTGGTTGGGATGGCGTCCGTTTGTAAAGATTACCCGGATCATGAGTCTCCCCTGGCACGAGGACTGCAGTTCTGCTCCATCTCTTTGAAGAGCAATGGAGAGCTGCTCCACTTGAATCATCTGGTCTAAACCAGTCTCAGTAGTGTCCTGAACGTTAAAGACCATGTAAAGACCATGACATCACATTGGGCCATGCCTGTGAGTCATATGTCATAAGTCATAAGCACTTCAGGGAGGATGTCAATACAGACCTTCTCAATGGTTGGGACATGTCGTCGACTGTCACAGTGGAGATTTGGTGGGTGTGCCTCTGTGTGTGTGTGTATGTTTCAAGTTTCAATGTCACGTACAGTGAAATGCCTTTCTTGCTAGCTCTAAACCCAACAATGCAGTAATAAATATCAATGTTGTAGAAAAAATTTAATAATACAAAAATAAGCTTAGTATATACAGGGTCAGTTAGTTCCAATACCATATTTACAATGTGCAGGGATACTGGAGTGATAGAGATAGATATGTATAGGGGTAAGGTGACTAGGCATCAGAATGTTCAATAAACAGAGAAGCAGCAGTGTACAGTATATGATGATTGTATGTGAGTGTGTATGCAGAGTCAGTATAAATGTGTGTGGTGCATGTTATATGTGTGTGTGTGCAAATTAAGTGTGTGTGTGTGTGTGTTGGAGTGCCAGTGTGTGTGAGTGTGTAGAGTCCTGTGAGTGTGCATATAAATACAAGGGTCAACTCAGATAGTCCGTGTAGACATTTGTGTACTAGTGTGTGTGAGTGCGTATGTGTGTGTGTGACTGTGCGTATGTGTGTGTATGATAATAGCACATGCTCTGCTCTCTGCTGTCCTCAGCAGGCTATAGATTTCAGACCTGACTTCAAACAGAGAATCGGTATTCCCTGAGGCCAGGATTCCAAGGGGCCCTTGACATGGAATACCGCCGGGTGGTCACTGAGGTGGTGAGGTAGGGAGGGATGGGGGGACAGTGGGGTTATGGTCGCCCCTCTGGGTGTCTCCTATTCAGACTGGGAATACCAAGAGGATCTGGCTCTTTGCTTTTATCTCTATGCCTTTTAGAAGTATGGTTTGATATATTGCCGACTATTGCTCTGTGTGTGTGTGTGTGTCTGTGTGTTTGCGTGTGTGTGTGTGAACTTTGCTAGCTCGGCGTGATGAGCAAGCTTTCCTGACACCTGAAGATTTGCGCAGGTGACCCGGTTTTTAACCTTGGTCGGTCAAACAAGTGTATGCATCTCTCTCTTCATCAGTTTCCATCAATCCCTCTCTCCCTATCGCTCTATCCCGTTCCATCAATCCCTTTCTCCCTATCGCTCTATCCCGTTCCATCAATCCCTTTCTCCCTATCGCTCTATCCCATTACGTTACATCAATCCCTCTCTCCCTATCACTCTATCCCGTTCCATCAATCCCTTTCTCCCTATCGCTCTATCCCATTACGTTACATCAATCCCTCTCTCCCTATCGCTCTATCCCGTTCCATCAATCCCTCTCTCCCAATCACTCTACGCCTTTCTAGGATGTCTAAGTAGCATGAAATAATCACAGAAACCGCTTATACAACTGAGATTTTAACGATTCTAAAAATCAGACAGACTAGTGAAATCTGGATGCATTTTGATATATTTTCATATGGAGTGCTGACGCCCTCACTGCTATTTGCCTATTCATGAAACAAAAACCCACACAAGCCTCTCTCAATACACACCGTACCACCGCCTACCTTCTGCTCTGAGCAACAGAATATAAACTGAATGAAAATAAAATCCCAACGGTTAAGGTGTTGGAACAGACAAATAAATACAAAAGAAACGAAGGAGGACTCCAATATACTCCAACTGTGGTTTATTAAAACACAGGTAGTGAAACATTGTCCGGTTGTGCGTCTCCAATAACCCACAGCGGGGGGTACATCCGAGATGCAGATATTTTTCAGAGACCTTTTAACTCCAAGTACCTCTCCAGTTGTAAAAGGAGTCAGTGAAAGTCTCATATGATCCCCTGTGGGGCTGCAGTGTTTCAGAAGCACCAGATTTACAGTAAAGGATAGCTCAGTCATCAAGAGGAAAGAATCTGTCCCTCCCTTCGACTGGCTGTCAGCTCAACTACGGTCTACTTGTCTCATCTCGTGCCTCAAGGCGTTTGGGGTTTACTGTAATAAAATGTTTAATAGCAATACAGTCATTTACTGTGGCAGATGATTTTGTACAGTCAGTTTGACCTAGGGTTAACTATGTTTACTGTAAAAAATGTTTAATAACAATACAGTAATTTACTGTAGCAGATGCTTTTGTTCAGTCAGTCTTGCTAAACTATGTTTACTGTAAAAAATGTTTAATAACAATGCAGTCATTTACTGAAGCAGATGCTTTTGTTCAGTCAGTCAGGGTTAACTATGTTTACTGTAATAAAATGTGTAATAACAATACAGTCATTTACTGTAGCAGATGCGTTTGTTCAGTCAGTCAGGATTAACTATGTTTACTGTAATAAAATGTTTAATAACAATACAGTAATTTACTGTAGCAGATGCTTTTGTTCATTCAGTCAGGGTTAACTATGTTTACTGTAATAAAACGTTTAATAACAATACAGTGGCAGATACTTTTGTTCAGTCAGTCACAGATAACTATGTTTACTGTAAAAAATGTTTAATAACAATACAGTCATTTACTGCAGCAAATGCTTTTGTTCAGTCAATCAGGGTTAACTATGTTTACTGTAAAAATAAATATATAACAATACAGTCATTTACTGTAGAAGATGCGTTTGTTCAGTCAGTCAGGATTAACTATGTTTACTGTAATAAAATGTTTAATAACAATACAGTAATTTACTGTAGCAGATGCTTTTGTTCATTCAGTCAGGGTTAACTATGTTTACTGTAATAAAACGTTTAATAGCAATAGTCATTTACTGTAGCAGATGCTTTTGTTCAGTCAGCCAGGGTTAACTATGATTACTGTCATAGTTATTTTATAACAATAGTCATTTACTGTAGCAGATGCTTTTGTTACGTTAGTAAGGTTTAACTATGTTTACTGTAATAAAACGTTTAATAGCAATAGTCATTAACTGTAGCAGATGATTTTGTTCAGTCAGTCAGGGTTAACTATGTTTACTGTAAAAAATGTTTAATAACAATGAGGTCATTTACTGAAGCAGATGCTTTTGTTCAGTCAGTAGGGTTAACTATGTTTACTGTAAAAAATGTTTAATAACAATACAGTCATTTACTGCAGCAGATGCTTTTGTTCAGTCAATCAGGGTTAACTATGTTTACTGTAAAAAAAAATATATAACAATACAGTCATTTACTGTAGCAGATGCGTTTGTTCAGTCAGTCAGGATTAACTATGTTTACTGTAATAAAATGTTTAATAACAATACAGTAATTTACTGTAGCAGATGCTTTTGTTCATTCAGTCAGGGTTAACTATGTTTACTGTAATAAAACGTTTAATAGCAATAGTCATTTACTGTAGCAGATGCTTTTGTTCAGTCAGCCAGGGTTAACTATGATTACTGTCATAGTTATTCTATAACAATAGTCATTTATTGTAGCAGATGCTTTTGTTCAGTCAGTAAGGTTTAACTATGTTTACTGTAATAAAACGTTTAATAGCAATAGTCATTTACTGAAGCAGATGCTTTTGTTCAGTCAGTAGGGTTATCTATGTTTACTGTAAAAAATGTTTAATAACAATACAGTCATTTACTGCAGCAGATGCTTTTGTTCAGTCAATCAGGGTTAACTATGTTTACTGTAAAAAGAAATATATAACAATACAGTCATTTACTGTAGCAGATGCGTTTGTTCAGTCAGTCAGGATTAACTATGTTTACTGTAATAAAATGTTTAATAACAATACAGTAATTTACTGTAGCAGATGCTTTTGTTCATTCAGTCAGGGTTAACTATGTTTACTGTAATAAAACGTTTAATAGCAATAGTCATTTACTGTAGCAGATGCTTTTGTTCAGTCAGCCAGGGTTAACTATGATTACTGTCATAGTTATTTTATAACAATAGTCATTTATTGTAGCAGATGCTTTTGTTCAGTCAGTAAGGTTTAACTATGTTTACTGTAATAAAACGTTTAATAGCAATAGTGATTAACTGTAGCAGATGCTTTTGTTCAGTCAGTCAGGGTTAACTATGTTTACTGTAAAAAATGTTTAATAACAATGAGGTCATTTACTGAAGCAGATGCTTTTGTTCAGTCAGTCAGGGTTAACTATGTTTACTGTAATAAAATATTTAATAAAAATAGTCATTTACTGTGGCAGATGCTTTTGTTCAGTCAGTCACAGATAACTATGTTTACTGTAATAAAATGTTTAATAACAATAGTCATGAACTGTAGCAGATGCTTTTGTTCAGTCAATCAGGGTTAACTATGTTTACTGTAAAAAAATATATATAACAATACAGTCATTTACTGTAGCAGATGCTTTTGTTCAGTCAGTCAGGGTTGACTATGTTTACTGTAAAAAATGATTAATAACAATACAGTCATTTACTGTAGCAGATGCTTTCGTTCAGTCAGTCACAGATAACTATGTTGACTGTAATAAAATGTTTAATAACAATACAGTGGCAGATACTTTTGTTCAGTCAGTCAGGGTTAACTATGTGTACTGTAAAAAATGATTAATAACAATGCAGTCATTTACTGTAGCAGATGCTTTTGTTCAGTCAGTCAGGGTTAACTATGTTTATAGTAAAAAAATAAAAATAACAATACAGTCATTTACTGCAGCAGATGCTTTTGTTCAGTCAATCAGCGTTAACTATGTTTACTGTAAAAAAATATATATAACAATACAGTAATTTACTGTAGCAGATACTTTTGTTCAGTCAGTCAGGGTTAACTATGTTTACTGTAAAAAATGTTTAATAACAATACAGTCATTTACTGTAGCAGATGCTTTGTTCAGTCAGTCAGGATTAACTATGTTTACTGTAATAAAATGTTTAATAACAATAGTCATTTACAGTAGCAGATGCTGTTGTTCAGTCAGTCAGGGTTAACTATGTGTACTGTTATAAAACGTTTAAAACAATACAGTCATTCATTGTGGCAGATGCTTTTGTTCAGTCAGGGTTAACTATGTTTACTGTAATAAAATGTTTAATAACAATAGTCATTTACTGTAGCAGATGCTTTTGTCCAGTCAGTCAGAGTTAACAAACTTTACTGTAATAAAATGTTTAATAACTGTCATTTACTGTAGCAGATGCTTTTGTTCAGTCAGGGTTAACTATGTTTATTGTTATACATCATTTAATAACAATACAGTCATTCATTGTGGCAGATGCTTTTGTTCAGTCAGTCAGGGTTAACTATGTTTACTGTAAAAAAAATGTAATAACAATAGTCATTTACTGTAGCATATGCTTTTGTTCAGTCAGTCCTGCTAAAAAATGTTTACTGTAAAAAATGTTTAGTAACAATGCAGTCATTTACTGAAGCAGATGCTTTTGTTCAGTCAGTCAGGGTTGACTATGTTTACTGTAAAAAATGATTAATAACAATACAGTCATTTACTGTAGCAGATGCTTTTGTTCAGTCAGTCACAGATAACTATGTTTACTGTAATAAAACGTTTAATAACAATACAGTGGCAGATACTTTTGTTCAGTCAGTCAGGGTTAACTATGTTTACTGTAATAAAATATTTAATAAAAATAGTAATTTACTGTGGCAGATGCTTTTGTTCAGTCAGTCACAGATAACTATGTTTACTGTAATAAAACGTTTAATAACAATACAGTGGCAGATACTTTTGTTCAGTCAGTCAGGGTTAACTATGTTTACTGTAATAAAATATTTAATAAAAATAGTAATTTACTGTGGCAGATGCTTTTGTTCAGTCAGTCACAGATAACTATGTTTACTGTAAAAAATGTTTAATAACAATACAGTCATTTATTGTAGCAGATGCTTTTGTTCAGTCAGTCTTGCTAAACTATGTTTACTGTAAAAAATGTTTAATAACAATGCAGTCATTTACTGAAGCAGATGCTTTGGTTCAGTCAGTCAGGGTTAACTATGTTTACTGTAATAAAATGTTTAATAAAAATAGTCATTTACTGTGGCAGATGCTTTTGTTCAGTCAGTCACAGATAACTATGTTTACTGTAATAAAATGTTTAATAACAATAGTCATTAACTGTAGCAGATGCTTTTGTTCAGTCAATCAGGGTTAACTATGTTTACTGTAAAATAAAAAATATATAACAATACAGTCATTTACTGTAGCAGATGCTTTTGTTCAGTCAGTCAGGGTTAACTATGTTTACTTTAATAAAATGTTTAATAACAATAGTCATTTACAGTAGCAGATGCTGTTGTTCAGTCAGTCAGGGTTAACTATGTGTACTGTTATAAAACGTTTAAAACAATACAGTCATTCATTGTGGCAGATGCTTTTGTTCAGTCAGGGTTAACTATGTTTACTGTAATAAAATGTTTAATAACAATAGTCATTTACTGTAGCAGATGCTTTTGTTCAGTCAGTCAGGGTTAACTATGTTTACAGTAAAAAAAATAAAAATAACAATACAGTCATTTACTGCAGCAGATGCTTTTGTTCAGTCAATCAGGGTTAACTATGTTTACTGTAAAAAAATAAATATAACAATACAGTCATTTACTGTAGCAGATGCTTTTGTTCAGTAAGTCAGAGTTAACTATGTTTACTGTCAAAAATATTTTAATAACAATACAGTCATTCATTGTGGCAGATGCTGTTGTTCAGTCAGTTGTGGTTAACTATGTTTACTGTAATAAAATGTTTAATAACAATACAGTCATTTACTGTAGCAGATGCTTTTTTCAGTCAGTCTTGCTAAACTATGTTTACTGTCAAAAAATGTTTAATAACAATAATCATTTACTGTAGCAGATGCGTTTGTTCAGTCAGTCAGGATTAACTATGTTTACTGTAATAAAATGTTTAATAACAATACAGTAATTTACTGTAGCAGATGCTTTTGTTCAGTCAGTCAGGGTTAACTATGTTTACTGTAATAAAACGTTTAATAACAATACAGTGGCAGATACTTTTGTTCAGTCAGTCAGGGTTAACTATGTTTACTGTAATAAAATGTTTAATAAAAATAGTCATTTACTGTGGCAGATGCTTTTGTTCAGTCAGTCACAGATAACTATGTTTACTGTAATAAAATGTTTAATAACAATAGTCATTTACAGTAGCAGATGCTGTTGTTCAGTCAGTAAGGGTTAACTATGTTTACAGTAAAAAAATAAAAATAACAATACAGTCATTTACTGCAGCAGATGCTTTTGTTCAGTCAATCAGGGTTAACTATGTTTACTGTAAAAAAATATATATAACAATACAGTCATTTACTGTAGCAGATGCTTTTGTTCAGTCAGTCAGGTTTAACTATGTTTACTGTAAAAAATGTTTAATAACAATACAGTAATTTACTGTAGCAGATGCTTTGTTCAGTCAGTCAGGATTAACTATGTTTACTGTAATAAAATGTTTAATAACAATAGTCATTTACAGTAGCAGATGCTGTTGTTCAGTCAGTCAGGGTTAACTATGTGTACTGTTATAAAACGTTTAAAACAATACAGTCATTCATTGTGGCAGATGCTTTTGTTCAGTCAGGGTTAACTATGTTTACTGTAAAAAATGTTTAATAACAATGCAGTCATTTACTGAAGCAGATCCTTTGGTTCAGTCAGTCAGGGTTAACTATGTTTACTGTAATAAAATGTTTAATAAAAATAGTAATTTACTGTGGCAGATGCTTTTGTTCAGTCAGTCACAGATAACTATGTTTACTGTAATAAAATGTTTAATAACAATAGTCATTAACTGTAGCAGATGCTTTTGTTCAGTCAGTCAGGGTTAACTATGTTTACAGTAAAAAAATAAAAATAACAATACAGTCATTTACTGCAGCAGATGCTTTTGTTCAGTCAATCAGGGTTAACTATGTTTACTGTAAAAAAAAATATATAACAATACAGTCATTTACTGTAGCAGATGCTTTTGTTCAGTCAGTCAGGGTTAACTATGTTTACTGTAAAAAATGTTTAATAACAATACAGTAATTTACTGCAGCAGATGCTTTGTTCAGTCAGTCAGGATTAACTATGTTTACTGTAATAAAATGTTTAATAACAATAGTCATTTACAGTAGCAGATGCTGTTGTTCAGTCAGTCATGGTTAACTATGTGTACTGTTATAAAACGTTTAAAACAATACAGTCATTCATTGTGGCATATGCTTTTGTTCAGTCAGGGTTAACTATGTTTACTGTAATAAAATGTTTAATAACAATAGTCATTTACTGTAGCAGATGCTTTTGTTCAGTCAGTCAGGGTTAACTAACTTTACTGTAATAAAATGTTTAATAACTGTCCTTTACTGTAGCAGAAGCTTTTCTTCAGTCAGGGTTAACTATGTTTACAGTAATAAAATGTTTAATAACAATACAGTCATTTTCTGTAGAGGATGATTTTGTTAAACATAGTTAACCCTGACTGACTTACTGTAATAAAATGTTTAATAACAGTCATTTACTGTAGCAGATGCTTTTGTTCAGTAAGTCAGAGTTAACTATGTTTACTGTCAAAAATATTTTAATAACAATACAGTCATTCATTGTGGCAGATGCGGTTGTTCAGTCAGTCAGGGTTAACTATGTTTACTGTAATAAAATGTTTAATAACAATACAGTCATTTACTGTAGCAGATGCTTTTTTCAGTCAGTCTTGCTAAACTATGTTTACTGTCAAAAAATGTTTAATAACAATAATCATTCACAGTAGCAGATGCTTTTGTTCAGTCAGTCAGGGTTAACTATGTTTACTGTAATAAAATGTGTAATAACAATACAGTCATTTACTGTAGCAGATGCGTTTGTTCAGTCAGTCAGGATTAACTATGTTTACTGTAATAAAATGTTTAATAACAATACAGTAATTTACTGTAGCAGATGCTTTTGTTCATTCAGTCAGGGTTAACTATGTTTACTGTAATAAAACGTTTAATAGCAATAGTCATTTACTGTAGCAGATGCTTTTGTTCAGTCAGCCAGGGTTAACTATGATTACTGTAATAAAATGTTTAATAACTGTCATTTACTGTAGCAGATGCTTTTGTTCAGTCAGGGTTAACTATGTTTATTGTCATACATCATTTAATAACAATACAGTCATTCATTGTGGCAGATGCTTTTGTTCAGTCAGTCAGGGTTAACTATGTTTACTGTAATAAAATGTTTAATAACAATACAGTCATTTACTGTTGCAGATGCTTTTGTTCAGTCAGTCAGGGTTAACTATGTTTACTGTAAAAAATGTTTAATAACAATACAGTAATTTACTGTAGCAGATGCTTTTGTTCAGTCAGTCTTGCTAAACTATGTTTACTGTAAAAAAATAAATAATAACAATGCAGTCATTTACTGAAGCAGATGCTTTTGTTCAGTCAGTCAGGGTTGACTATGTTTACTGTAAAAAATGATTAATAACAATACAGTGGCAGATACTTTTGTTCAGTCAGTCAGGGTTAACTATGTTTACTGTAATAAAATGTTCAATAACAATACAGTCATTTACTGTAGCAGATGCTTTTGTTCAGTCAGGGTTAACTATGTTTACTGTAATAAAATGTTTAATAACAATACAGTCATTTACTGTAGCAGATGCTATTGTTGGGTCATTCAGGGTTAACTATGTTCACTGTAATAAAACGTTTAATAACAATACAGTCATTTACTGTAGCAGATGCTTTTGTTCAGTCAGGGTTAACTATGTTTACTGTAATAAAATGTTTAATAACAATACAGTCATTTATTGTAGCAGATGCTTTTGTTCAGTCAGTCAGGGTTAACTATGTTTACTGTAATCAAATGTTTAATAACAATACAGTCATTTACTGTAGCAGATGCTTTTGTTCAGTCAGTCAGGGTTAACTATTTTCCTGTAAAAAAAATTAAGAACAATACAGTCATTTACTGAAGCAGATGCTTTTGTTCAGTCAGTCTTGCTAAACTATGTTTACTGTAAAAAAAAAAAATAATAACAATGCAGTCATTTACTGAAGCAGATGCTTTTGTTCAGTCAGTCAGGGTTGACTATGTTTACTGTAAAAAATGATTAATAACAATACAGTGGCAGATACTTTGTTCAGTCAGTCAGGGTTAACTATGTTTACTGTAATAAAATGTTCAATAACAATACAGTCATTTACTGTAGCAGATGCTTTTGTTCAGTCAGGGTTAACTATGTTTACTGTAATAAAATGTTTAATAACAATACAGTCATTTACTGTAGCAGATGCTATTGTTGGGTCATTCAGGGTTAACTATGTTCACTGTAATAAAACGTTTAATAACAATACAGTCATTTACTGTAGCAGATGCTTTTGTTCAGTCAGGGTTAACTATGTTTACTGTAATAAAATGTTTAATAACAATACAGTCATTTATTGTAGCAGATGCTTTTGTTCAGTCAGTCAGGGTTAACTATGTTTACTGTAATCAAATGTTTAATAACAATACAGTCATTTACTGTAGCAGATGCTTTTGTTCAGTCAGTCAGGGTTAACTATTTTCCTGTAAAAAAAATTAAGAACAATACAGTCATTTACTGAAGCAGATGCTTTTGTTCAGTCAGTCAGGGTTAACTATGTTTACTGTCATAAAACGTTTAATAACAATAGTCATTTATTGTAGCAGATGCTTTTGTTCAGTCAGTCAGGGTTAACTATGTTTACTGTAATAAAATGTTTAATAACAGTCATTTACTGTAGCAGATGCTTTTGTTCAGTCAGGATTAACTATGTTTACTGTAATAAAATGTTTGATAACAATACAGTAATTTACTGTAGCAGATGCCTTTGTTCAGTCAGCGCTAACTATGTTTACTGTAATACACTGTTTAATAACAGTCATTTACTGTAGCAGATGCTTTTGTTCAGTCAGTCAGGGTTAACTATGTTTACTGTAATAAAATGTTTAATAACAATACAGTTATTTACTGTAGCAGATGCTGTTTTTCAGTCAGTCAGGGTTAACTATGTTTATCCTATACATGAACTGCATGTGGGCCATGCAGCAATTAATGGCAAAACGATAGTGGTATTGCAAGCACCATGCTCCAATCAACTGTACAACTACATGACAAAATATCTGATATGTTACAGTGAGTACAGATCCAATAGAGAGTAGTCCAGGCTAGTAATCTAGTAATCAATCATAGCGCTAACAGACCTCTCCCTATCGTGTCAGAGCCTTGGAGCCAATACACTGACCTATCCCATCGTTACATTCCAGTCCATCTCACTAAGCACTGCTTTCATCAACCTCACTAATCTCATCTCTTCACTGTCTTTGTGTGTGTGTGTGCAGGGAGGGAGACACATTAACATTTGTAATGCTGCTATAGGGGGACAGACACAGCATTGTTAATGCATCTCCACCCAAAAACAGCTGGGCTGGTGGTCTGCAATCAGAACTCGCCCTCTCAGAGCTCCTTCCAGTAGACATGAGCTGTATTTACTGTCAGAGTGGAGGGGAGGAGAGAGGGATGAGAAGTGAGAGGGAAGATGATCCTCAGAGAGTGAGGGGGAGAGAAAGAGAGAGCGAGGAGGGCTGGAGTGGGCGAGGCTTTTCATGGACCTTTTTATGTGAGGTCAGGAGATTAGAAGGCTTAGAGCTTGTCTCTGCCACTGCGGACGCTCCTCCGAGAGAACGTGTGGTGTGTGTAAAAGAGAGTGAATGACAGAGTGTGTGTGTGATAGTGTAGGATAGTGTGTGTATGTACGTGTGTGTTCCTACACACCCCCCATAGTACCTTACAGCTTATCCCCCCTCCTCCCCGGGTCATGGCAGTGCCAGTGTAACACTAAACTCTTGTACGGAGTACGTCAGTGTGTGTATCAGTATCCTGGTGCCAGCAGTGCCCCCTGTGATACCAACTCTGTGGGCTCTACTAGGAGAATGTCATGTGGCTGTATGGAGGTTAATGACACTGTCACTTCACAGCACCACTCTGTACAATCCTCTTAACATGCACACAAACACGCAAGCACGCAAGCACACACACACACACCTGTAGGATATCAGGCCCCTTAGTGTCTTATGATAATTACTCACACATCTCAGATATGTACAGGCTTGTAAAAGTCAGTGTGTGTGTGTGTTTTTTTTGTGTGTGTGTATGTGTGTGTGCGTGTTTCTGTGTGAAAACACGTGTGTTCCATTCCCTAATTTGTGTGTGTCCGCTCCAGCATAAATGTGTGTATGTGCTTGCATGAGTGTTCGTGTTGTGTGCAGACGCACTAGTGTCTGTTCCCCCATCTTCTGTGTGTTTATCCAGTGAATCCTGGAAAGCGGCTATGGGCAGATTAATCAGTTTGCCACTCTGGGTGACCCTGTCTGTGCTCTTATCTGAAGTAAACACTGAAGCCCAGCACCTCTTTCTCTCTCTCTCTCTCTCTCTCACCATCAAGGTATAATTGAATATCTTTAAATGTCAACAGCATCACGTCTCCATTATGGGTTGCCATAGCAACGGCCCCTCACCACCCCAGAATGCATTGCTGGAGGAAGTCACCATTGTCAATCAGAGGAGACATCAGTGATCTCTCAGCAACAGGAGGATGGACAGACAAGTAGAGAGATAGAGAGGAAGAACAAGAGAGAGAGAGAATGAGAGAAGGGAAGAGAGGGAGAGATGATGGATGGTAAGGAAGTAAGAAAGAGAGAGAGAGAGAGAGAGAGAGAGAGAGAGAGAGAGAGAGAGAGAGAGAGAGAGAGAGAGAGAGAGATGGACACAGAGTGAGAGAAAAGATAGAAAGAGGGGTGTAAAACAGACGAGGAGAGTGTTAGAAAGAGAATGAGAAAGGAGGGGACTAAGTGAGGGAGGGAGAAAGAGAAAAGAGGGCAGGGCCACAAAATGCCTGGCGGGCAGCAGTGAAACAGAATCTGTCCCCTCAAATGGCCCCTAGAGACCCCTGGGCAATAGGCTTTTATACCCAGGCCCTTTCAGGACCTAATCCTCATCTACATAACAACGGTGTCACTTTGAAGCTGCACTGTGTCATCTCCGCCTGGCCGTCACTCACTGCTGGCCTTTTTGCTCTCTGTGTGTCACTCTCTCCCGATGTCTGGCTTTCTCTCTCTCTCACTGCCTCTTGATCTATCTCTCATTTTCTCTCTCTCATTTATCGTTTGCTCTTACAACAGTCTTGGTATAAGAGAGAAACACAGGAAAGCAGAGATCAGCTAACAAAATACAACTTTGCCTCAGATGTCATGTTATGGTATGTTCAATATTCAAGTAACAGGATCAGACGTAGTGACACGGACTAGGTACAGTAAAGCCAGAACCAATCCAATAAGACCAAACCGTTTTCTCCAGTTTACCTAATAATAAACAAGATCAGAACTGTCCAATATGCAGTAATACAGTATGTAAGATAGAATAATAAAGCATATAGAAAACAGTAGATTGTAGCATCTGTATCAAGTTTCATACATTCCTCCTCAACAGCTGCCCTGAGGGTAGAATACAGTATGGTACAGTAAGAATCTGCTCTGTTCTCATTGTGTTGTTAGAGACATGGATCCACATCCACTGCTTTAGGCTCTTGTCCCACTTCCACAGAATATAGGTTCTCTTTGTAGGTCTGGAATCTCTAGATGACTAGTTATGCACTGTACCTTTAGACAGCGTACCATGTCTGCACATATACTAGTACAACCTTCCTAAAAAGACACACAAACACACAACAAGAATATGTTTCTTTACACATGAACTGAATGATAATAGTATAAACCTGTCAATCCCCTGCCTTCACATTGTCTGGTCTCACCTGTTGCTGCTGTATACGCCTATAGCCAACTCGGCAGCGATACAACTTTGTGTTAGTGTAACCATGGTAACGGCGTGAGGCTGGAGGGATGGCCTACCTGGTTGAAGCGCTCCAGCCTCTCCTTGACCTCAGCCAGTTCGGGGTTAGGGCTGCGAACTTTGACCTCTGGGTTCTGCTTCTGGGCCTGGAGACCGTTCCCCACCACTCTGCCTGTATAACTAGAGAGATAGAGAAAGATGGATGGGGAGAGAGAGAGAGGTTGAATTGATCATTGACTTGTTGAACGTGGGCAATAAAAACAGCGACATTGCATAACTTTACAATCTGGATTATATGTCAAACAACAAACACTCATTCAATATGTATCAAAACCCTGCTTCAATATGTATCAAAACCCAAACATTCAATATGTATCAAAACCCAAACATTCAATATGTATCAAAAAAACCAAACATTCAATATGTATCAAAAGCCTCCTTCACTATGTATCAAAAGCCTCCTTCACTATGTATCAAAAGCCTCCTTCACTATGTATCAAAAGCCTCCTTCACTATGTATCAAAAGCCTCCTTCAATATGAATCAAAACCCTCATTCAATATGTATCAAAACCCAAACATTCAATATGTATCAAAACCCAAACATTCAATATGTATCAAAACCCAAACATTTAATATGTATCAAAACCCTGCTTCATTATGTATCAAAACCCTCCCCCAATATATCAAAACCCTCCTTCAATATGTATCAAACCCCAAGCATTCAATATGTATCAAACCCCAAACATTCAATATGTATCAAACCACAAACATTCAATTTGTATCAAGACCCTCACTCAATTTGTATCAAAACCCTCCCCCAATATATCAAAACCCTCCTTCAATATGTATCAAACCCCAAGCATTCAATATGTATCAAAACCCAAACATTCAATATGTATCAAAACCCTGCTTCATTATGTATCAAAACCCTCCCCCAATATATCAAAACCCTCCTTCAATATGTATCAAACCCCAAGCATTCAATATGTATCAAAACCCAAACATTCAACATGTATCAAGACCCTCCTTCAATACGTGTCAAAACCCTCCTTCAATACGTGTCAAAACCCTCCTTCAATACGTGTCAAAACCCTCCTTCAATACGTATCAAAACCCTCATTCAATGTATCAAAACCCTCATTCAATATGTATCAAAACCCAAACATTCAATATCAAAACCCAAACATTCAATATCAAAACCCTCATTCAATATCAAAACCCAAACATTCAATATGTATCAAAACCCTGCTTCAAAATGTATCAAAACCCTCCTTCAATATGAATCAAAACCCTTCTTCAATATGAATCAAAAACCTTATTCAATATGTATCAACACCTTTAATATGTATCAAAACCCAAACACTCAATATGTATCAAAACCCTCCTTCAATATGTATCAAAACCCTCCTTCAATATGTATCAAACCCCTCCTTCAATATGTATCAAAACCCAAACATTCAATATCAAAACCCTCCTTCAATATGTATTAAAACCCTCCTTCAATATGTATCAACACCTTTAATATGTATCAAAACCCTCCTTCAATATGTATCAAAACCCAAACATTCAATATGTATCAAAACCCTCCTTCAATATGTATCAAAACCCTCATTCAATATCAAAACATTCAATATGTATCAAAACCCTCATTCAATATGTATCAAAACCCAAACATTCAATATGTATCAAAACCCAAACATTCAATATGTATCAAAACCCAAACATTCAATATGTATCAAAACCCAAACATTCATTATGTATTAAAACCCAAACATTCAATATGTATCAAAACCCAAACATTCAATATGTATCAAAACCCTCATTCAATATGTATCAAAACCCTCATTCAATATGTATCAAAACCCTCATTCAATATGTATCAAAACCCTCATTCAATATGTATCAAACCCCAAACATTCAATATGTATCAAAACCCTCCTTCAATATGTATCAAAACCCAAACATTCAATATGTATCAAAACCCAAACATTCAATATGTATCAAAACCCAAACATTCAATACGTATCAAAACCCTCCTTCAATGCGTAACAAAACCCTCCTTCAATGCGTATCAAAACCAAAACATTCAATATCAAAACGCTCATTCAATATGTATCAAAACCCTCCTTCAATATGTATCAAACCCTCCTTCAATGCGTATCAAAACCCTCCTTCAATGCGTATCAAACCCTCCTTCAATACGTATCAAAACCAAAACATTCAATATCAAAACGCTCATTCAATATGTTTCAAAACCCTCCTTCAATATGTATCAAAACCCTCCTTCAATGCGTATCAAAACCCTCCTTCAATGCGTATCAAAACCCTCCTTCAATGCGTATCAAAACCCTCCTTCAATTCGTATCAAAACCCTCCTTCAATGCGTATCAAAACGCTCATTCAATACGTATCAAAACCCTCCTTCAAAATGTATCAAAACCCAAACATTCAACATCAAAACCCTCATTCAAGATGTATCAAACCCAAACATTCAAAGTGTATAACGCAGTAGTGAAAATGATAACGTGCCAGCTAAAATGTTGATGACATTCTTCAAGTCTACCCTCTATCGGTTTCAAATTCAAAGTAGAACAAAAGCACTTTGGACAGATAGTCCAGCACGTTGTCAGCAGCACAACATCAACACTATGAAATAACACATACGGAATCATGTAGTAACCAAAAAAAGTGTTTATCAAATCAAAATATAGGTATTTTATTTTTGAGATTCTTAAAAGTAGCCACCCTTTGCCTTGATGACAGCTTTGCACACTCTTGGCATTCTCTCAACCAGCTTCATGAGGTAGTCACCTGGAATGCATTTCAATTAGCAGGTGTGCCTTGTTAAAAGTTAATTTGTGGAATTTCTTTCCTTCTTAATGTGTTTCAGCCAATCAGTTATGTTGTGATAAGGTAGGGGTGGTATTCAGAAGATGGTCTTTTACCAAATAGGGCTAAGTCCATATTTTAGCAAGAACAGCTCAAATAGGCAAAGAGAAACGACAGTACATCATTACTTTAAGACATGGTCAGTCAATCCGGAAAATTTCAAGAACTTTTAATGTTTCTTCAAGTGCAGTCGCAAAAACCATCAAGCGCTATGATGAAACTGGCTCTCATGAGGACCGCCACAGGAAAGGAAGACCCAGAGTTACCTCTGCTGCAGAGGATACGTTCATTAGTGTTACCAGCATCAGAAATTGCAGCCCAAATAAATACTTCACAGAGTTCAAGTAACAGACACATCTCAACATCAACTGTTCAGAGGAGACTGCATGAATCAGTTCTTCATGGTCAAATTGCTGCAAAGAAACCACTACTAAAGGACACCAATAAGAAGAAGTGACTTGCTTGGGCCAAGAAACACGAGCAATGGATATCAGACCAGTGGAAATCTGTCCTTTGGTCTGATTATTCCAAATATGAGATTTTTGGTTCCAACCGCCGTGTCTTTGTGAGATGCAGAGTAGATGAACGGATGACCACCGCGTGTGTATTTCCCACCATGAAGAAGGAGGTGTGATGGTGTGGGGGTGCTTTGGTGACTCTGTTGGTGATTTATTTAGAATTCAAGGCACACTTATCCAGCATGGCTATCACAGCATTCTGCAGCGATACGCCAACTCATCTGGTTTGCCAGAGTGCAAATTAAAAAATTATGTGATTACACTGAATTTAAAAAAAATAAGAAACTACATTACGAAACAAAGATAAATGACAGAAAAAATGATAGTAAAAAGCTTTGGCGCACCTTTTGGGCAAAAAGGAAAACTCCGCTCCATCATTCATTGAATCAGATGTCTCATTCATAACAAAACCCACTGATATTGCCAACAACTTTAATGACTTTGTTATTGGCAAGATTAGCAAACTTAGGCATGACATGTCAGCAACAAACGCTGACACTACACATCCAAATTATGAAAGACAAGCATTGTAATTTTTTGTTACGTAAAGTGTGGAAGAGGTGAAAACATTATTGTTGTCTATCAACAATGACAAGCCACCAGTGTCTGACAACTTGGATGGAAAATTACTGAGGATAATAGCGGACGATGTTGCCACTCCTATTTACCATATCTTAAACTGAAGCCTACTAAAACGTGTGTGGTCTCAGGCCTGGAGAGAAGAAAAAAATATTCCCCTACTTAAGAATAGTAAAGCCCCCTTAACTGGCTCAAATAGCCAACCAATCAGCCTGTTATCAATGCTTAGTAAACTTTTGGAAAAAATTGTGTTTGACCAGATACAATGCTATTTTACAGTAAACAAATTGACAGACTTTCAGCATGCTTATAGGAAAGGACATTCATAAAGCGCATCTCTTATACAAATGACTAGTGATTGGCTGAGAGAAATTGATGATAAAAAGATTGTGGGGGCTGTTTTGTTAGACTTCAGTGCAGCTTTTGACATTATAGATCATAGTCTGGTGCTAGAAAAAACATATGTTTTATGGCTTTACACCCCCTGCTATATTGTGGACAAAGAGTTACCTGTATAACATAACACAAAGAGAGTTCTTTAATGGAAGCCTCTCCATCCAAATACAGGTAGAATCAGGAATTCCCCAGGGCAGCTGTCTAGGCCCCTTACTTTTTTCAATTTTTACTAGCAACATGTCATTGGCTTTGAATAAAGTCAGTGTGTCCGTGTATCCGTGTACGCGGATGACTCAACACTATACATGTCAGCTACCACAGCGACTGAAATTACAGAAACACTTAACAAAGAGCTCCAGTTAGTTTCAGAATGGGCAAGTCCTAATAATTTCAAAAATGAAAAGTATTGTATTTGGGACAAAATCATTCACTAAACCCTAACTAAATCTTTTAATGAATAATGTGGAAATTGTTTAAGTTGAAGAGACTCAACTGCCTTTCATGCTTGGAGTAACCCTAGATTGTAAACTGTCATGGGCAAAACATATTGATACAACAGTAGCTAGGATGGGGAGAAGTCTGTGTATAATAAAACGCTGCTCTGCCTTCTTAACAGCACTATAAACAAGGCATGTGCTACAGGCCCTAGTTTTGTCGCACCTTGACTACTGTTCTGTCGTGTGGTAAGGTGACACAAAGAGGGTCTTAGGAAAATACAATTGGCTCAGAACAGGGAAGCACGGCTGGCCCTTGGATGTAAACAGAGAGCTAACATTATTGATATGCATGTCATTCTCTCTTCTGCCTTAGCAGCAGCTAATGGGGATCCATAATAAATACAAAATACCTAAGACGTGGTCCAACGTAAAAGCCTATAAGCAAGGTGAACTGAAGTATCACTGGCTTGTGATCTAAGTAGTGGTGTGTTGATAAGGTGTATCTGTATCTCTTCATCTGGCTGGAACAGCACTTCACAGAGTTGCAATAGAAGTCTCAAACCTCGCCTAGCTTCAACTCTAGCTTTACCTCCCTCCTCTCACTCTCTCTCCTCTCCCTCTCTCTCTCTCCTCAGTGGCTGGCATTGCTAATGCTCCCCCTCTCTCTCCATCTCTGCCTTGACAACAAACGAAGGCCCCTAATTGCACCTGCAGGTCTTGAAGCCTGTCTTGACAAGGGGAAACAATCAATACCTATTGGACTCATACCCACCTCCCCCGACATCAATGATTAATTGAAAAGTCAAATGGCTTCCTTTTCTTGTGTTGAAAGGTAAGAGCGTCTGGCTGTGCTTTGACATGACTGGGGGAGCGGGTTGGGTTAATGGCTTGGCTGGGGGTTGGGTTATTGGCTTGGCTATGGGAGGGGTTATTGGCTGGGGGTTGGGTTAATGGCTTGGCTGGGGGTGGATGTATTCACGTGGTAGTCATCAGACAGAAGTGGAGCTTTGCAGCTCCTTCGGGGTTATCTTTGGTCTCTTTGTTGCCTCTGATTAATGCCCTCCTTGCCTGGTCTGAGTTTTGGTGGATGGCCGTCTCTTGGCAGGTTTGTTGTGGTGCCATATTCTTTCCAATTTTTAATAATGGATTTAAATGGTGCTCCGTGGGATGTTCAAAGTTTCAGATATTTTTTTTATAACCCAAAAGTGATCTGTACTTCTCTACAACTTTGGCCATGACCTGTTTGGAGAGCTCTTTGGTCATCATGATGCCGCTTGCTTGGTGGTGCCCCTTGCTTAGTGGTGTTACAGACTCTGGGGCCTTTCAGAACAGGTGTATATATACTGAGATCATGTGACAGATCATGTGACACTTAGATTGCACACAGTTGGACTTTATTTAACTAATTATGTGACTTCTGAAGGTAATTGGTTACACCAGATCTTTAAGGGGCTTCATAGCAAAGGAGGTGAATACATTTGCACGCACCACTTTTTTTTTCCTTAGTTATTTTTATTCTTTTCACTTATCCAATTGTCCATTACACAAAATAAAAATTAATTTAAATTACAGGTTTTAATGCAACAAAATAGGAAAAATGGCAAGGGGGATGAATACTTTTGCAAGGCACTGTGTGGAGAGAAATATGTTTGGAATGTATCGTGAGATTCTCCTCCCCCACACACACACACACACACACACACACTTAACTAATGATGGTGCTGCTGGAAAGCCTGTAAGCCAACAGGGAGACCCAGTGGCCATGGCTGGAAGAAAGAGTGAAATGTGGCTTTGATGAACCTGGCAGACACACACACACACACATACATCAGGGTTTCGGTTTGGAAAATGTGGCGCCGGACAACGTGATCGGGGAGATTTTAATTTACCGGCCGTTTGAGAAATTTACCGGAGCCATATGCATTAGGGCTCACAATGACCGAAATCCCATTTAGATGATGATAATGCATCTTAACAGAACACGCAACTCCTGTAATGAAGCAGACAATAAAACGTCATTTTCGCAGGAAAACACCATTCTAAACAGCACACCTGATGCGAGCGGTTCCATGTGTGACAGAGATGAAAACCATTAGAAACTTAGAAAGAGGGGGAATCTAACAACAACTAGGATGGGTTGCTAATAGGACTAGGATAGTGTCTTTGGCTTCTGGACGAATAGAACAGGAGAGAAATGCTGGTTTCAATGTCATATGAGGAAGTCTTTCTAAAATGACTGCCTCCGCGTTTCCACGGTGGGATTTCAGCTAGGCTACTTTGAAGCCAGGTACGACATGATTCATAACATGAAGTAAAACATTCAGGTTACAAACAATTAAGTATATGTTTTCAAAATGCATACTACCTCCAACTCACATTGCAAAGTGGTGTGTGATGCGCTGAAGGCTGCCTACCGTTGCCTATGCACTTGAATGGCAAATGGGAGGCGCGCTTCAATTACCAGTTGAGAAATATTAGCTCTTTTTAAATATGGCCATTAAAACAAGTAAACATTGGATTGCATTTAGAATAATTTAGCGCAATGGTTGGACCTTTAAAAGCAGATGTTTCACTCCATCAGCAACGAGCAATCTGTTTAAAGAGCTGTAGCTCTAGCGCTATCTGACAAGTGATACTCCGCTCAAAATAGGCTATGTAGACTGTGCATGTGTGATAAATAAGATACACGATGACTAACGAAAATACACCTGCCCCAATTCAACTCCACTACATTTAGAAAATTAACCTATAGACCGATTAGGATGACAGTCAAATGTATTTACATCCACTGATATTTCCATCAATGAATAAAAAGCATTTGTTTTTTTCTCCCGGTCACTCAGGTTTTGAAATGGAGGGTTCCTTTAGTGTTGTTGCCACTTCTCTACTCTCACTGTTACCTTTGCAGCGAGTGTGGAGGGTTGTTGGAAAAAGTGTCCTATTTAAATAGACAGACACAAGCACAGACACACACACTTTCCATTCTCCTTTAGCTCTCACCATAGCACTAAACTCTGGTCACTATGATATATGACTATTACAGTTTCATTTCAGCCCAGAGGAATACATGTGTTTCCAAGTCCTGGGAGAGAGAGACTGAGAAGGGGTATAGTTCTTGGTTTATGAGCAGGTCTTGGACATGTTGAAATACTCTGGTCTGAAATGAAGTCATTGCTCAGGAAAGGCCAAGCTGTTCTCTCACACTGACAGCTGAACAACACTCACAGTAAGTTCCAGTAACATTAACCCCCTAAGATAGATGTCAGCACCCCCACAAAAATCGAATTAGCATAATACAAAAATCCCCATAAAAATCAGTCAGTTTAAGCTAGAGATGGCTGTTTTTTTGCATTGGATGCGTCGCAATCCACCACATCCACCTGTGTCGCACTTCCGCATCTGTGGTGAAAGGTGACAGAGCTAGAGCAGTGTTTGTCAGACCACGAGACATCCCAAAACTCGGTCTTCTTACAAAATCGGCTATAGCGTCCGAACAGTTTGGCCTACACACTAATGTGATCCCTCTGTGGAAAGGTGACTCTCACGAACACGTTGGTTGTTTTGCTGTAGGATATAGGACTCACAAGACTCAGAAGTTCCCACCGTTCCCGGTTGAAAAAATGCATGGAAGTATACAGTACCAGTCAAAAGTTTGGACACACCTACTCATTCAATGGTTTTTCTATATTTGTACTATTTTCTACATTGTAGAATAATAGTGAAGGCATCAAAACTATGAAATGACAAATATGGAATCATGTAGTAATTTAAAAAAGTGTTACACTAATCAAAATATATTTCATATTTTATATTCTTGAAAGTAGTCACGCTTTGCCTTGATGACAGTTTTGCACACTCTTGGCATTCTCTCAACCAGCTTCACCTAGAATGCTTTCACAACAGTCTTGAAGGAGTTCTCACCTATGCTGAGCACTTGTTGGCTGCTTTTCCTAAACCATCTCAATTGGGTTGAGGTTGGGTGATTGTGGATGCCAGGTCATCTGATGCAGCACTCTGTACTGGGCACGCGCATCTCTCTCTCTCTCATTAGGTTTGGGTAAAAAAGGCCTAAAGCATACCGAAAAGGGCTGGGATGGACCCACAGCATCCTCACTTCATCCTAACATGGGCCAAATCTTTGGCTGAACCCAGAGGTTCATAGAGCACCATACAGCTGGGCTGTAACTGGACTGGGGTTTGGTTCAAAGAATCTCACACCACATCCCTTACTTGGGTTTGGGCTGCTATACGGTATAGATTATGTGATAGCAGCAGCAGAAGGCCAATTGACAACAATGCGCAAACAAAGCCAAATTCCACTCAATGACTAGCTCGCCAGCTAGAAACAAACAAACACTTGAGACGGGATTAACATTTAAGAGTTCCGGCATGCTGTGGGCACTGGCGCCGATCTCCGCTAGACCGCGGTCTATTGGCCCGAGAGTTCAGCTAGACCATGGTCTATTGGCCGAGAGGGGCTGAGTTCAGCTTTCATCTGTTTCCATCGGCCAATCAGATACGCTCCAGTCAGCCAACAGCTAGCAGGACCACCACATCCATCACTATATGAACAGACAAACAAACATTTGGGCTGTTTCCATGGCACCACATAACTTAATGCTTCAATAGTGATCTAGGTTAGCAATCTACACTGAGCTCCAAAAGTATGGGGACAGTCACATATTTTTTGCTGTTTTGGCTCTGTACTCCAGCACTTTGGATTTGAGATGATACAATGACTATGAGGTTAAAGTGCAGACTGTCTGCTTTAATTTCAGGATATTTGAATCAATATTGGGTGAACCGTTTAGAAAATATAGCACTTTTTGTACATAGTCCCCCCCAATTTCAAAGGACCAAAAGTATCAAGATATATTCACTTACAGTATTTGTGTATTGAAGTAGTAAAAAGTTAAGTATTTGGTCCCATATTCATAGCACGCAATGACTACATCAAGCTTGTGACTACAAATTTGTTGGATGCATTTCCACAGGGGCAGGCAAACGACAGGTCAATGGTCAATAATCCAGAGCAGAGGCCAAGGTACAGGACGGCAGGTAGGCTCAGGGTCAGGTCAGGCAGAAGTCGGTAATCCAGAGGTGGAGCAAAGGCAAAGGACGGCAGGCAGGTTCAGGGTCAGAGACAGGCAGTGGTCAGGCGGGCAGTTACAGGGTCAGGACAGGCAAAAGTCAAAAACTAGGAGGACAAGAAAAAGAGAGACTAGGGAAAACCAGGAGCTGAGACAAAACGCTGGTAGGCTTGAACACACAAGACAAACTGTCAACAGACAGAAAACACAGGTATAAATACACAGGGGATAATGGGGAAGATGGGTGACACCTGGAGACAAGCACAAGGACAGGTGAAACAGATCAGGGCGTGACAGTTCCCCGTGTCACCATTAATGTTGTTTTGTTTCCCCTGTCCAGACGCTGTCCATGATGTTTCATGTCCGTTATTTATTAACCTCACAAGCTCCAGCAGCAGAGGTGACTGTTTTGGAGAGCCTGGCGTGCCCAAAGTAAAATGCCTCCCATTTAGGCCCAGAAAATGGGATATGCATATATTTAGTACCATTGGATGGGAAACACTCTGAATTTTCCAAAACTGTTAACCATTTGTCTGTGGGTCAATCAGAACGCATATAGCAGGCAAAACCCTGAGGAATCTCTGTCCTGGAAAAAGTCATTATGACACATTGCTCATTTTGGAACCCCTCCCTATCGAAAATGACCATATATAGGCATGTGAACGCAGTGCACGTCGCTTCCTTATGATGTCATCAACCACGAGACGGTGTTTTACTCCATCTTGGAGGAATTTCGACCATTGATACACAGCATGGCAATGGGAGACCACGTTCTGAAAACTCTTCAGATTGCGTACGCGAGAAGCGCGCTGTGCCTTATTTATAGTCTTTAGCGTTCAGTTTATATTCCGGCTGATTTATAATAGTAAATATATCGTAAATATGTTCCTAAGGATACATTTAAAACTATGTTTGATTGTTTTTGGACAAGTTTATAGGTATAATTTGAACGAGTTGGCGCCGCGTTTCAAAAGAGGAGTGGAGGCTGTCGTTTCTGATTATAACGCCAAACCAAATGGAGGATTTATGGATGAAAGACGTTACTTTTTCTAACAAAAGAACCATGGATTGTCTTCGTTGGACACTTAGGATGACCTCAGCAGAAGTTCTTCAACAGGTAATTGATTTGTTTTCGCTGTGAAATGTGTTATGTGTGTGCCATGATGGATAATCGATACATGGCTATTGGAAAATATGTGAGGTGCTAGCCTCAAACAAATGAATGTGCTGCTTTCGCCGTAAAGCCTTTTTGAAATCTGACAACGCTGTGATATTGCCAAGAAACAGAGCTTTTGATGAGTATGGAACACTTGCATATTGCTGGATGTTTAATAATTCAACTTTCGGAATTTAAATTTGGCGCTTTAGATTTTCGCTGGTAGTGTCGGGATGAGCCCGCTAGCGACCCACTGGTAATTGAGAATGCTTAAGAGGTATTAAATGTTCACTCCCTGTACTTGCTTCTCGTCTCCCAGCATCTGTGCTTACAGTAATGTGTTTTATTGGATTAACCCTAAACATCACAGTTTGTATTCAGGACAAAAATGTAATTGTTTTGTCAAATTTGTTTTGCAGTACTACTTTAGTACCTTGTTGCAAACGGATGCATGTTTTGGAATATTTTATATTCTGTACAGGCGTCCTTCTTTTTACTCTCTCAATTAGGTTAGTATTGTGTAGTAACTGCAATGTTGTTGATCCATCCTCAGTTTTCACCTATCGCAGCCATTAAACTCTGTAACTGTTTTAAAGTCACCATTGGCCTCATGGTGAAATCCCTGAGCGGTTTCCTTCCTCTCCAGCAACTGAGTTAGGAAAGACGCCTGTATCTTTGTAGTGACTGGGTGTATTGATACACCATCCAAAGTGTAATGAATAACTTAATTATGCTCAAAGGGATATTCAATATCTGCTTTTTAATTTTTACCCATCTACCAATAGATGCCCTCCCCTGGTCTTTGTGTTTGAATCTGTGTTTGAAATTCACTGCTCAACTGAGGGACCTTACAGATAATTGTATGTGTGGGGAACAGAGATGAGGTAGTCAAAAAAATCATGTTAAACACGAATATTGCACACAGAGTGAGTCCATGCAACTTATTATGTGACTTGTTAAGCACATTTTTATTCCTGAACTTATTTATGCTTGCCATAACAAAGGGGTTGAATACATATTGACTCAAGACATTTCAGCTTTTCATTTTTTATTAATTTGTATAAAATAAAAAACAACATAATTCCACTTTGACATTATGGGGTATTGTGTGTAGGCCAATGAACAAAACCTTTCTGAAGGCACTGCACAATAAGGAGGGGTTGATTTGATTTGTGCATCTGTAACTTTCTCACTTATTATTATTCACGACTCATTCAGGATTATCCGTAATCATAGTAGCATCCACATTAATGTAGAATTGTTTAGAAACATATTCTCTTCTTATGTACAATAAAAGTGACTCCAAAAACGTTGTAATACTTTAATAGTAAATTCCTTTATCCCAATACTTTTGGTCCCCTAAAATGGGAGACTATGTACAAAAAGTGCTGTACTTTCTAAATGGTTCACCTAAAATGGATGAAAATACCCCCACTTTAACCTCAGTCATTGTCTCATTTCAAATCCACAGTCTAGAGTAGAGAGACAAAACAACAACAAATTAAATTCACTATAGGTTACAAGTGATTTTATACAATGAGTGGGAGGAATTCTAAAGATAGGAGAAAAATAACTGCCTAGTTATTCCTCTCACCTTTAGCTTCCATTTTAGTAGTGTATTATGACAATGACTGGGCTAGAGGGATGACAATAGACCCGAGGGATAGAGTGATGGACGGATGTCACTAAATATGGAACCTAAAATGAACAGAAAATGAGTCTTTTAAAGAAAAATGGCCAATGATGACATAAGCTTACTGTAAACCAACCCCAGGTAATAGCTAGCCTAGCATGTAGCCTCTAGCTAGCCTAGTGTTGCTATTCACTCAACTAGACAGGGTCACCCTAGCATCACCCCATCATCCCCATTCTATTACCTCTTAGGTGTGGCTAAGACAATTCAGACCAATTCACCGGGGTGTAATTCCAAACCAACCACATAGCCATAAACTGTCTTCCAGTTCTATTTCACTGGGAAGAGGACCCATACTCCCTATGGGAAGATATACAGTACAGAACCAAGCCAGCACAGGTGCCTAGCCCCAGGTTAAACACATATCCCCGCTATGACACAGAGACAGAAGCTGCAGTCCAGGGCTGGCTCCAGGCATAAGTGATTTAAGTGGTCGCTTAGGGCCCCAGGACGTGTCCAGTGCCCTGACTTCCAGGGCCCCCCCACCCATTGATTTTGTTTGTCCTTCTCATTCAGATACACTATATATACAGAAATATGTGGACACCCCTTCAAATTAGTGGAGTTGGCTATTTCAGCCACACCCATTCCTGACAGGTGTGTAAAATCGAGCACACAGCCATGCAATATCTATAGACAAACATTGGCAGTAAAATGGCCTTACTGAAGAGCTCAGTGACTTTCAATTTGGCACCGTCATAGGATTCCACCTTTCCAAAATGTCAGTCCGTCAAATTTCTGCCTTGCTAAAGTTACCCTGGTCAACTATAAGTGCTGTTATTGTGAAGTGGAAATGTCTATGAGCAAAAACGGCTCAGTCGCAAAGTGGTAAGTTACACAAGCTCACAGAACGGGAGAGCTGAATGCTGAAGCGCAAAAAAATAACCTGTCCTCGTTTGTAACACGCACTGCCGAGTTCCAAACTACCTCTGGAAGCAACGTCAGCACAATAACTGTTAATCGGGAGCTTCGTGAAATGGGTTTCCATGGACGAGCAGCTGCAGACAAGCCTAAGATCACCATGCGCAATGCCAAACGTTGGCTGGAGTAGTATAAAGCTTGCCGCCATTGGACTCTGGAGCAGTGGAAACGCTTTCTATGGAGTGATGAATCACACTTCACGATCTGGCAGTCCAATGGACGATCTGGCAGTCCAATGGACGATCTGGCAGTCCAATGGACAAGTACCTATGTAAATATCACATGTACATAGGTATTCAGACCCTTTACTCAGTACTTTGTTGAAGCACCTTTGGCAGCGATTACAGCATCGAGTCTTCTAAGGTATGACGCCACAAGCTTGGCACACCTGTATTTCGGGGGCGGCAGGTAGCCTAGTAGTTAGAGCATTTGGCCAGTAACTGAAAGGCAGTTAACTAACTGTTCCCCGGTAGGCTGTCACTGTAAATAAAACATTCTTAACTGACGATCAAGTTCAAGTCCGGGCTCTGGCTGGGCTACTCAAGGACATTCAGAGTCCCGAAGCCACTCCTGCATTGTCTTGGCTGTGTGCTTAGGGTCGTTGTCCTGTTGGATGGTGAACCTTCGCCCCAGTCTGAGGTCCTGAGCGCTCTGGAGCAGGTTTTCATCTCCATTCATCTTTGCCTCAATCCTAACTAGTCTCCCAGTCCCTGCCGCTGAAAAACATCCCCACAGCATGATGCCATGCTTCACCGTAGGGATGGTGCCAGGTTTCCTCCAGACGTGACACTTGGCATTCAGTTCAATCTTGGTTTCATCAGACCAGAGAATCTTGTTTCTCATAGTCTGAGAGTCTTTATTTGACTTTTGGCATACTCCAAGCAGGCTGTCATGTGCTTTTTACTGAGGAGTGGCTTTCGTCTGGCCATTCTACCATAAAGGCCTGAGTGCCGCAAAGATGGTTGCCCTTCTGAAAGGATCTCCCATCTCCACAGAGGAACTCTAGAGCTCTGTCAGAGTGACCATCGGGTTCTTGGTCACCTCCTTGACCAAGGCCTTTCTCCCCCAATTGCTCAGTTTGGCCGGGCGGCCAGCTCTAGGAAGAGTCATGGTGGTTCCAAACTTCTTCCATTTAAGAATGATGGAGGCATTGTGTTCTTGGGGACCTTTAATGCTGCAGACATTTTTTGGTACCCTTCCCCAGATCTGTGCCTCGGCACAAACCTGTCTCGGAGCTCTATGGACAATTCCTTCGACATCATGGTTTTTGCTCTGACATGCACTGTCATCTGTGGGACCTTATATAGACAGGTGTGTGCCTTTTCAAAACAGGTCCAATCAATTGAATTCACCACAGGTGGACTCCAATCAAGTTGTAGAAACATCTCAAGGATGATCAATGGAAACAGGACGCACCTGAGCTCAATTTCGAGTCTCATGGCAAAGGGTCTGAATAGTTATGTAAATAAGGTATTTCAGTTTAAAAAGTGTTAACAAATTTGCAAACATTTCTAAAAAACTGTTTTCAGATTTTCTATTTTATTGAATCCATTTTAGAATAAGGCTGTAAAGTAACAAAATGTGGAAAAATTCAAGGGGTCTGAATACTTTCTGAAGGGGGTGGAAGATAGGTTGACCTGAAACATTCCAGCTCTATCGTTTTAACCTATACCCTCCGATCATCAACAAGAACTGGCCTCTCCCCCAGCTGTCTAACAACTCCTCTAAAAGGGAATACACTTTTGATGTCTGGCAACGCAAAACGATCACAAAACTGTATGAAATGTGAGGGTCCCTGTTCTAAATCACCAAAGACTGCTGAAATAGTTGATCATGGGGATGATAACACAGAATAATAAAATACAATTGTTTGAATCACTCAAAGCAGATATTCTGTCTCCCTGCTGAGAGGTGACATCAGCAGGCTAGCAACATCTATCCCAGCAAACAGTGAACGTTCCTACAACGTTAAGTAACATTCAGATATCTGACATTAGGATTAGGAGCTATCACATAATTCTCCTGAGGATTATAGTATTAAGAGCGTCATTCTGTTCAGTCAGTCTGTACTTGTTTGGGGTGATAACATGACATGTCTGCTGTGTCTTGGGCTGTCTCTATCTCTGACTCATCTGTCACCGGGCAGACTGACTTGACTTCTACCCCACAGGAGTACTAAAGAGCACAGGAGAGGAACATTGCCATCTTTACTTTGGGCAAGAAGCCAGTATAGTACAGTACATCACAAGACAGGGGCATGGCCATTACTCAACCCTCAGATACTGGGAGCAAAACACAAAAACACAACCGTTTGCATGAACTCAGAGAGAGAGAGGGAAGGGAGGGAAATGGAGAGAGGGAAAGAGAGGGAGATATTTAGACAGCAACTGAGAATGCTAATTGGATATCCACAATAGACCAATGAGGAAGCACGGAGGGGTAGGTTAGATGAGACAATTGTTGAACCAGATTCAACATTTCCCAACACACATCGTTGCAGCTCTCCCATAGCTTTTTGCTCTCTAAAGCCTAATGGATATCCCCAAATTAAGCAGGGAGGGGTAGGGTTGAGCTAAATGGGGTGAGACGAGGAAAGACAGGGGGAGATGAGGAGAGACGAAGGAAGGCTGTACTAGGAAACAGGGTGGAGACGGTATGAGACGAGAGGAAGACTGGGTGAGACGGTTGGGCGTGAGGAGTGATGAAGGGTGTGGACCCATGGGTAGAAGAAGGATGGCATGCCAAGTCTACATGCCCCAAAGGCTGCTGGGACAGGGACAGGAATTACTGGTACTACTGGTGATACTAGAAATTCCCTATTAAAGCTGTGTGATGAGGGAAGAGAGAGGGAGAGATAAAGAGAGAGATAGAGAGAGAGAGATTAAGAATTAGAGTGAGAGAGAGATGTAGAGAGAGAGAGAGATGTAGAGAGAGAGAGAGATGTAGAGAGAGAGAGAGAGATTAAGAATTAGAGTGAGAGAGAGATGTAGAGAGAGAGAGAGAGATGAAGAATTAGAGTGAGAGAGAGATGGAGAGAAAAGAACCAGCCAAGAAATAGATACAAAAATACATACAGACAGACAGATGAATGACTGATTAATCACAAATAATTATGCATAATTATGCAAACACACACACCTTTTTCTGACGCTGTAATTACCTTGCTGCTATATCAAGTTTGATAACCTGTAATTAGTCCTATTATATACCTCTATTTTTCCCTCCCTCCCTCTTTCTCCGCAAGCTAGATGTGTCTGCTATAGCTCAGCTCTCATCATTAATGCCAATTAACCCCCTCTATGGGATTTTCTCTCTCTCTCTCTCTCTCTCTCTCTCTCTCTCTCTCTCTCTCTCTCTCTCTCTCAACACAAAGGGAGCTACACTGGATGTTTCATTTCACCACCACTTCAGGCTAATGAACAGGTTTGTAGGGTAAGAAGTGTGTGTGTGTGTGCGAGTGTGCGTGCTTGTAACGTACGATTGGGATAGGAGATAGTCTGCTCCCACAATGCCCCCTTGTGGTTATAACAGGGTAATACAATCTTATGAGTCTGTAGGTTGACCCTAATGCCATAGATATAGAATGACTATAATCAGTCATTGTAATTATAGTTTATATTTCTATGCTCTAATCCCTTTACTGTGCTTTAAACTCCAATTCAGTGATTAGTGGCTGCAGGGTCTGTCTCTTGCTCTACAGATAGAGGGTTAGAAGTTAACTATCTGAGTCATTGTCATGTGTGGTCTCATACAAGGCTTGTAAAAGGTCCCCTAGGGAGGAATGAGTGGTCAGTGTGTTTGTGTGTGTGCATGTTTGTGTGTGCGCATGTGTGTGTGTGTTGCCCCTGGCTCGCCTAACACCCCTTGTCTATCATAATAATGAGTGATGAGATACTGGGGTGGCATGACAGAAATGAGGATCCTTTTATAGCTCAGGACAATGAAACGAACATCCAGAAGCACTCACGCACATGCACGCAGGGGTTCAATTGGGCCGGGTCCCGCCGGGGTACGAGACCCAGTACCTATGATCCAAATGAGAGCCAGGCTGAGCTGAGACCCAGTAGCTTTCTTTACTTGAATTATCTAATGAATTTTTGACCAGGAGGCCGCTCCGTCTGCCCCTTCTGCGGTGCTGTTGTTTTGGGTTGGCTACTGGGGTTAGATCCATTGTCCTGGGCGCTGGTCCGAACAGAGGATCCGCTTCAGGAAAGTTGTATTCCTCGTCGTAATGTTGGTAAGTTGACGTTGCTCTTATATCCAATAGTTCTTCCCGGCTGTATGTAATAATACTTAAGATTGCCTGGGGTAGCAATGTAAGAAATAATACATAAAAATACTGCATTGATGATGTGATAGCGATTGTGTCTTTCAAAACATACCCGAATTAAAAACCGTGGATTGATGGCAGCCTTGTCGGGAAACTGAAGGAGAGAGATGCTGCGTATAAACACGGACAAGAGGCGTTTATGGCAGGGGCTTCTAACGATCATGGATTACAAAAAAAGAAAAGACGTTTTTCTCACGCTTTGAGCAAAACGTCTCTGAGCCGCCGAGTAGAGCCCCTGAGGACAACGAGGGCTACTTGCTTACAATCTCCACAGAGGACGTATGTAAGTAATTCAAACGTGCTAACCCTCGCAAGGCTGCTGGCCCAGACAGCATCCCTAGCCGCGCCATCAGAGCATGTGCAGACCAGCTAGCTGCTGTTTTGGGACATTTTCAATCTCTCTCCATCTCAGGCCATCCCCACATGTTCACTATCATCCCTGTGACCAATAAAGAGAAAGTACCTCAACTGAATGACTACTGACCCGTAGGACTCACTTCCGTCATCATGAAGTGCTTCAAGAGGCTAGTCAAAGACCACATCACCTCCTCCCTCCCCGACACACTCAACCCTCTCCAATTCGCCTACCGCCCCGATGCAATCTCCATTGCACTGCACACTGCCCTCACCCACCTGGACAAAAGGAATGCATATGTGAGGATGCTGTTCATTGACTACAGCTCGACCTTCAATACCATAGTGCACTATGGTATTGGTACAATACCAAGTTCACCAAGGTAGGCAACATCACCTCCTCCACACTGATCCTCAACAATGTGGATGCCATGGAGATGTAAAAAATGTTAAGTTCCTCTGCGTACACATCTCAGAGGAGCTGAAATGGTAAACCCACACAGACACCGTGGTGAAGAAGGCACTATCCCCGAGGGACTTCCCAGTGTTCTACAGGACCGACACTGAGAGCCTAATGTTGGGCTGCACCCCAGCCTGGTACGGCAACTCCAGAAGGTGCTGGACTCAGCCGAACGCACCATTGGGTGCAAACTGCCTGCCCTCCAGGACACCTACAACACCAGGTGTCTCAGGAAGGCCAAGAAGATCATCAGGGACCTCAGCCACCCGAGCCACGGCCGGTTCTCCCCGCTTCCATCACTCAGACGCAGGCAGAATCGGAGTATCATTGGTAAAACTGACAGACTGCCCAATAGCTTCTACCCCAGACCATCAGACTGCCCAATAGCTTCTAACCCAGACCATCAGACTGCTGAATAGCTTCTACCCCAGACCATCAGACTGCTGAATAGCTTCTACCCCAGACCGTCAGACTGCTGAATAGCTTCTACCCCCAGACCGTCAGACTGCTGAATAGCTTCTACCCCCAGACCGTCAGACTGCTGAATAGCTTCTACCCCCAGACCATCAGACTGCTGAATAGCTTCTACCCCCAGACCATCAGGCTGCTGAATAGCTTCTACCCCCAGACCATCAGACTGGCCAATAGTTTCTACCCCCAGACCATCAGACTGCTGAATAGCTTCTACCCCAGACCATCAGACTGCTGAATAGCTTCTACCCCAGACCGTCAGACTGCTGAATAGCTTCTACCCCAGACCGTCAGACTGCTGAATAGCTTCTACCCCCAGACCGTCAGACTGCTGAATAGCTTCTATCCCAGACCGTCAGACTGCTGAATAGCTTCTATCCCAGACCGTCAGACTGCTGAATAGCTTCTACCCCCAGACCATCAGACTGCTGAATAGCTTCTACCCCAGACCATCAGACTGCTGAATAGCTTCTACCCCCAGACCATCAGACTGCTGAATAGCTTCTACCCCAGACCATCAGACTGCTGAATAGCTTCTACCCCAGACCATCAGACTGCTGAATAGCTTCTATCCCAGACCGTCAGACTGCTGAATAGCTTCTACCCCCAGACCGTCAGACTGCTGAATAGCTTCTACCCCCAGACCGTCAGACTGCTGAATAGCTTCTACCCCAGACCATCAGACTGCTGAATAGCTTCTACCCCCAGACCGTCAGACTGCTGAATAGCTTCTACCCCAGACCATCAGACTGCTGAATAGCTTCTACCCCAGACCGTCAGACTGCTGAATAGCTTCTACCCCCAGACCGTCAGACTGCTGAATAGCTTCTTCCCCCAGACCATCAGACTGCTGAATAGCTTCTACCCCAGACCGTCAGACTGCTGAATAGCTTCTACCCCAGACCATCAGACTGCTGAATAGCTTCTACCCCCAGACCGTCAGACTGCTGAATAGCTTCTACCCCAGACCATCAGACTGCTGAATAGCTTCTACCCCAGACCGTCAGACTGCTGAATAGCTTCTACCCCCAGACCATCAGACTGGCCAATAGCTTCTTCCCCCAGACCATCAGGCTGCTGAATAGCTACCACTAGTGAGCTACCAGAACTGACCCTCACAGTAATCCCCCCCAAAACCGTAGGTCCCTCCACGACGTGTAGTATGCTGTGATAATGTGCTTTTGTCAGTTATATTTAGGCTAGTACATTATATCCCCCCACCCCACCCCTCCACGCGTCCCTAAACTAAGGAACCCCCACCTCCCAAATCCCAGTCCTTAGGATTTAAAGGATAACCCTCTCTGTGAACCAGCCCTACTGACAGACTGGGTCTAGGGACAGACAGAAATCCTAACTTCTGTGCCATTATGATCAACCACATTCATGGTTGATATACACATTCATTTACATACACATTCATCTATCCAAGCTAGCAGGGGGAGGGTCTGTCAACCCTGCTAGCGTCAGAACTGGGGGAGGGATGGCAGGAGAAGGATGGAGGGAGCAAGGGGTATTGGGGAGGGAGAGAGAGGAGAGGAGGTTCTGCCTTTGTTTTATGGTACAGTGTGGTTACTATGGTTTGCCTCAGCTCACCATGGCAATGGTTCACTCTGGTAATGTTGACATCCTCCAGGCAGGCAGAGACAGGAACTCTTTCCTCCTTCCCTCAGCCCCGTACAGAGCAGAACAGAATAGCAGGTATGGAGACAGATTTCACCTTCTCTCTTTCAATTGCTTACTTTCTCTATTAAATACAAATACACACCCACCCACGCGAGCTACAGCTTAAGACAAATGATTGCAGTCGACACAATCAAACTCACAGCAGGTACTTGAAAACTCTTTTATAAAGAGAAAGAATAATCACACCTTCACCAGGTATGATAATGACTTTGCCCATAGTAATGACAACACACACACACACACACACACACACACACACACACACACACACACACACACACACACACACACACACACACACACACACACACACACACACACACACACACACACACACAAAATATGTTTGGCAGAGAGGCCTAGTATGAGAATGAGCCAAGACTTTATTTTTCCAAACAGCAGCGGCAGCAGAGTTACTTCTTAATTGGCTGCACATTACCTATATATGTCTAGCTCGTTAACATGGTGGAATAAATCCCTCTCTTGTTAGAAGATAGGAGAGCGGTAGAGGTCATGTCCTCATATTTGGTCCCTCAAAGGTTTCACAGTACCACATGTACTGACAGGGCTAAAGGACAGTAACATCCCTAAACAGCCTGAGTATAGATCCTTCTATCACACCTGCTTTAAGAGCATACCTCTTAGAGTGGAGAGAATGAAGCCAGCATCAAGAACAGTAGATCAGGGGTTTCAAACTCATTCCATGGAGGACCTGCAGGTTTTAGTTTTTTCCTTTCAATTAAGCCCTCGACAACCAGGTGTGGGGAGTACCTTAGTAATTAGTGACCTTAATTAATCAATCAAGTACAAGGGAGGAGCAAAAACCCGCAGCCACTCGGCCCTCCGTGGAACTAGATTGACACCTGTGCAGTAAATAGAAGACTAGTCTAGTGCAGTGTTTCCCAGCAGGACACATTTGTGTTGTAGCCCCTGATAAGCACACCTGATTCAACTTGTCAACTAATCATCAAGCCCTCAATGATTTAAATCAGTTGAGTTTGTCAGAGGAAACAACAAAAATGTGTGCTGTAGGGGGTCCTGGAGAACTGGAGTTGGGGAACACTGGTCTTGTACTGGTGTAATTCTGGGTGGTGTAATTCTGGAACACTGATGCTCTCTGGTGGTGAATAGATATAACACAGGCATTATTTCAACTTGTTGCGTGTACCAGTGGCTGGGTGTGGAAGTACGTAGGGGCTGGGTCTGTACTGTCAACTCACTGTGAACGGGACCAGCTGCATCACCAAACCAGTGGAGTTTGAGCCAACAGCAGACAGACCACACACCCTGCTGAGAAAATATATGTAGGGAAAGATGACAGCATCCCCAAAACCACATCCTCACCCTCTGCTCACCCCTCCTTTGTTCTCATTATAGCTTTCTCACCCTCCTCCTTCTACTCACCCACATCCCATATGTTCATAAACACACACGCACACACCCACGACCACATGCTGTGCAGCAAAACATATACACACATACAGCATAAACACTCTTAACACACGTACGCATGCAGACACACATTTACAAACACACAAAGCCAGACAGTGCATTCGGAAAGTATACAGACCCCTTCCCTTATTCCACATGTGTTACATTACAGCCTTATTCTAAAATGGACTAAATATGTGTTTTCCCTCAATAAATTACACACAATACTCCATAATGAAAAAGCGAAAACAGGTTTTTAGAAATTTTAGAAAATGTATAAAAACAATACAAATAAAATACCTTATTTACATAAGTATTCAGACCCTTTGCTATGAGACTAGACATTGAGCTCAGGTGCATCCTGTTTCCATTGATCATCCTTGAGACGTTTACCTGTGGTAAATTCAGTTGATTGGACATGATTTGGAAAGGCACACACCTGTCTATATAAGGTTCCACAGTTGACAATGCATGTCAGAGCAAAACCAAGCCAGGAGGTTGAAGGAATTGTCCGTAGAGCTCTGAGACAGGATTGTGTCGAGGCACAGATCTGGGGAAGGGTCTCAAAACATTTCTGCAGCATTGAAGGTCCCCAAGAACACAATGCCTCCATCATTCTTAAATGGAAGAAGTTTGGAACCCCCCAAGAATCTTCCTAGAGCAATCGGGGGAGAAAGGCCTTGATCAGGGAAGAGACCAACAACCTGATGGTCACTCTGACAGAACTCCAGAGTTCCTCTGTGGAGATGGGAGGACCTTCCAGAAAGACTACCATCTCTGCAGCACTCCACTAATCAGGCCTTTATGGTAGAGTGAACAGACGAAGAAAGCCACTCCTCAGTAAAAGCCACATGACAGCCCACTTGGAGTTTGCCAAAAGGCACCAAAAAGACTCTCAAAACAAGATTCTCTGGTCTGATGAAACCAAGATTGAACTCTTTGACCTGAATGCCAAGAGTCACGTCTGGAGTAAACCTGACACCATCCCTATGGTGAAGCATGGTCGTGGCAGCATCATGCTGTCGGGATGTTTTTCAGTGGCAGGGACTGGGAGACTAGACAGGATCGAGGGAAAGATGAACGGAGCAAAGTACAGAGAGATCCTTGATGAAAACCTGCTCCAGAGTGCTCAGGACCTCAGACTGGGGTGAAGGTTCGCCTTCCAACAGGACAACGACCCTAAGCACACAGCCAAGACAATGCAGGAATGGCTTTGGGAAAAGATTTTGAATGTCCTTGAGTGGCCCAACCAGAGCCTGGACTTGAACCCTATCGAACATCTCTGGAGAGACCTGAAAATAGCTTTGCAGTGATGCTCCCCATCCAACCTGACAGAACATGAGAGGTTCTGCAGAGAAGAATGGGAGAAACTCCCCAAATACAGGTGTGCCAAGCTTGTAGCGTCATTACCCAAGAAGACTAGAGGCTGTAATCTCTGCCGAAGGTGCTTCAACAAAGTACTGAGTAAAGGGTTTGAATACTTATGTAAATGTGATATTTCATTTCTTTGGTTATTTTTATCACACTTGCAAACAACAGTTTTTGCTTTGTCATTATGGGGTATTGTGTGTAGATTGATGAGGAAAAACAATTAAATCAATTTTAGAATAAGGCTGTAACGTAACTTTCCGAATGCACTGTACATGCACGAACGCGCAAGAATGCACGCCCACACACACACACACACAAACAGGCCTATAACAAGGGTGGGAGAGAGAGAGAGAGAGTTCATTTTTATTGTTTATTTCACTTTTGTATATTATCTACTTCACTTGCTTTGGCAATGTTAACATATGTCTCCCATGCCAATAAAGGCCCTTGAATTTAATTGAGAGAGAGATTGGAGGGTTGGGCTCAGAGGAAGCGAGGAACAGAAGGCGGAGATATTAAAAGGAGTGCCAGTATGTCAGATAGAGAGGATGTTTTTCTGCTGCTTTCTCTTGTGAAAGTGAATGGACAACCGCTGGGTTATCTGGCTCTGGAATGAAGTTTCCCCTAGGTGCAGATCCAGGGACAGCCCCCAAACCTAGGGAGGGAATTCAAAACTGACCCATTATCAGTGTCTAGGTGCAACTTTACCTGACACTGCTTTTCTGGCGGTTTCTACCAACTTACCAGCAGGTGGCAGCAGTAGCATGATGTATACAACAGGTCAAAGTTATTGCCGTGTGTGTGTGTGTGTGTGTGTGTGTGCGTGTGTGTGTGCGTGTGCGTGTGTGAAGGAGAAGGAGTAGGGACTAAAACAGACCCCCCTTTCCCTCATCCTCTGTAGGGACTACCCCCCATCAGCCCCCATGCCTCTCACACCCACATGCCGAGGAGGCCCCAGATAGCTGTTAGGGGGCATGTGTGGGTGGGGATAGGGGAGAGCGTGGGGGTGTCAGTTAATACCTGCTGCAGTTGGACCACCTGTCTGACTGTCTGCCCCCAGGGCTCTAAGCTGACCTGTTTTTTTACAAAATGTAGGCACACAAAAATACATTTAGGAGCACAATAAAACATATTTGAGGTAATAATAATTTTAGGGCTCCTGAGTGGCGCAGTGGTCTGGGACACTGCACTGCAGTGATAGTAGGGTGACAGACCCGGGTTCGATCCCAGGCTGTATCACAAACCTGCCATTATTGGGAGTCCCATAAGGCGGTGCACAGTTGGCCCAGCGTTGTTAGGGGAGGGTTTGGATGTGGGGGGCTTTACAAGTAGGCCGCCATTGTAAAGAAGAATTTTTTCTAGGCGCACTGGTGCAATATGCAAGTAAAATGGTTGCACTGTAGAACCCTGCAAGACCTGTGCGTGTGTGGGTGTGTCCAGAACTTACACTCCCCATGTAAACAGCAGTTAGGTAAACACACATACAGAGAGAAAAACAGATGTACGTAAATGTATACCATCACCATAAACTCCATACAACCACTCCCACGTCTCAGAGAGAGAGACAAGTAGAGCCCACAGAGCCCCAGTACAACAACACAATTCAACCCAACCAAATCATGAGAAAAACTAAAAGATAAAAAAACTGAGCAAACTGGAATGCATTGGCACAATACCTGACCACTGTGACTGACCCAAAATTAAGGAAAGCTTTGACTATGTACAGACTCAGTGAGCATAGCCTTGCTATTGAGAAAAGCCGCCGTAGGCAGACCAGGCTCTCAAGAGAAGACAGGCTATGTGCACACTGCCCACAAAATAAGGTGGAAACTGAGCTGCACTTTCTAACCTCCTGCCAAATGTATGAACATATTATTTCCCTCAAAGAATTTGAAACAAATCCAATTTTGATAAACTCCCATATATTTTGGGTGAAATACCACAGTGCGCCATCACAGCAGCAAGATTTGTGACCTGTTGCCCCAAGAAAATGGACCCCAGTGAAGAACAAACACCATTGTAAATACAACCCATATTTATGTTTATTTATTTTCCCTTTTGTATTTTAACTATTTGCACATGGTTACAACACTGTACATAGGCATAATATTGTGTGAGTGTACTGGTTACTGTTCATTTCTGATTGTTTATTTCACTTTTGTTTATTATCTATTTCACTTGCTTTGGCAATGTAAACATACGTTTCCCATGCCAGTAAATCCATTTGAATTGAGCGAGAGAGAGCGAGAGAGCGAGAGAGAGCGAGAGAGCGAGAGAGAGCGAGAGAGAGGGAGAGAGCGACATACCCAATTACACAATGTATACATTGCCGAAAACAAAGGGAGTACTCAACTCAGACACTCAATCCTTGGCTTTAGCACGCACACACACACGCAGTGCAGAGTTGGCTTTGGGGGTTATGAGGGTGTTGAGTGAAGGGGGTCAGGGTTCACACTCTCAGCTGCTGTAAGGGCAGAGGGGAGCACAGCTCTACTGTTGCGCACCCCACCATAGCCAAGCACCAGAGGTGGAAAAAGTACCCAATTGTCATACTTGAGTAAAAGTAAAGATACCTTAATAGAAAATGACTCAAGTATAAGTGAAAGTCACCCAGTAAAATACAAGCAGGTGACACTTGGCCAAAAGACTCCACTGACAGTATGTTGTTAAAGGAGCAACTGTAGCTAATGACTGTTGTAAATAGAGCCAATATACAGGTTGGTCTGTCCTCCTGGACCTATCAGACTAGGAGAATGGAGTCGTTCTGTCAATACTAGTTCAACTGGGAAGTTATATTTCTTCTTGTGCATGTATAGCATGACACGACCAGTTAACTCTGGTCCTGGAGTGCCACAGTCAAATACTTCAGGTTTTTGAGTTGATCAGGATTGCCTATAGCCTGGATCCAGATCTGTCTGTGCTCCTGCCATTGATGTCATTATCAAGCCAAACTTTTTTCAGTGACATGATTGAGTTGACATGATAGCACAAACAGACATGCACTCAGGCTAGATAACTTTACCCCTGGCTAAAGATAACAGCTGACGTCTTCAGTACCTCTTTGTTAGAGAACCAAAGGTAAGAGGTGAACCAGACAGAGACGTGGATAATAGTCACTGGTATGAGAGGACTGGGTTGTATTCATTAGTGCACACATTTCAAAACGTAGCAAACGTTTTTGCAAAGGAAATGGAAAACGAGTGTTTCTTATTGGACAACTTTAGGTAGATTCCTCCCTGTTTCAGTCTGTTTTCTTCCATTTCGTAACTAACTGAATATTACCCTGGCCAATAGCACTTCACTACATCTCCAACCAACTCTGTGTGTATTCTAATGCAGTTCAAAGAGCTGGGCAAATCCTCTCCCAAACCTCTGCTTTGATCCAAACACGGAATGTGTGTGTAGTAGCTGGGTGGACAGGGATTATGGCCCTATAGATGGCTATAGACTATTTCTGGGCTACTGGCTTGCACGCACAGGCAAACTGCATAAGAACACACACACACACACACACACACACACACACACACACACACACACACACACACACACACACACACACACACACACACACACACACACACACGACATAGTTCTATCTGACTACACTTATGTAGCCTACTCTAGGACTACTATTCACTAGCCACTGTTATCGTGTTAGGGACATAGGAAGTAGTGGTTGTGTGTGTGTGTGTGTGTGTGTGTGTGTGTGTGTGTGTGTGTGTGTGTGTGTGTGTGTGTGTGTAGTAACCTGAGCACATAGGGAAAGCGTTCTTAGGATTCCAGGCCTGTTTGGGGTGGTGTGACTGGAGCCTGCGGGTCTCTGAGGGAATGTGGGCTCTGCAGGGAAGAGGCTACGGAATAATAGGTGAGTCACGTCCCATTAACACACACACTCACGCACGCTCCCTCCCATCAACACAGTGAAAGCCCATACACACACACACACACACAATAGGGGCCTGATAATTTGGTTTGATTAGACCCATAGACCATGTAGATGCAATAGACCAGGAAGCCCCAATGTCTAACCAATGAAGAGAAGCCCCAATGTCTAACCAATGAAGATAAGAGAAGCCCCAATGTCTAACCAATGAAGAGAAGATTATCCCTAATGTCTAACCAATGAAGAGAAGCCCCAATGTCTAACCAATGAAGAGAAGAGAAGCCCCAATGTCTAACCACTGAAGAGAAGCCCCAATGTCTAACCAATGAAGAGAAGAGAAGCCCCAATGTCTAACCAATGAAGAGAAGAGAAGCCCTAATGTCTAACCAATAAAGAGAAGAGAAGCCCCAATATCTAACCAGAGAAGAGAAGACCCAATGTCTAACCAATAAAAGAGAAGAGAAGCCCCAATGTCTAACCAATGAAGAGAAGAGAAGCCCCAATGTCTAACCAATGAAGAGAAGCTCCAATGTCTAACCAATGAAGAGAAGCCCCAATGTCTAACCAATGAAGAGAAGCCCCAATGTCTAACCAATGAAGAGAAGAGAAGCCCCAATGTCTAACCAATGAAGAGAAGCCCTAATGTCTAACCAATGAAGAGAAGAGAAGCCCCAATGTCTAACCAATGAAGAGAAAAGAAGCCCCAATGTCTAACCAATGAAGAGAAGCCCCAATGTCTAACCAATGAAGAGAAGAGAATCCCCAATGTCTAACCAATGAAGAGAAGAGAAGCCCCAATGTCTAACCAATGAAGAGAGGAGAAGCCCCAGTGTCTAACCAATGAAGAGAAGAGAAGCCCCAATGTCTAACCAATGAAGAAAAGAGAAGCCCCAATGTCTAACCAATGAAGAGAAGAGAAACCCCAATGTCTAACCAATGAAGAGAAGCCCCAATATCTAACCAATGAAGAGAAGAGAAGCCCCCATGTCTAACCAATGAAGAGAAGCCCCAATGTCTAACCAATGAAGAGAAGAGAAGCCCCAATGTCTGACCAATGAAGAGAAGCCCCAGTGTCTAACCAATGAAGAGAAGAGAAGCCCCAAAGTCTAACCAATGAAGAGAAGAGAAGCCCCCATGTCTAACCAATGAAGAGAAGAGAAGCCCCCATGTCTAACCAATGAAGAGAAGAGAAGCCCCCATGTCTAACCAATGAAGAGAAGAGAAGTCCCAATGTCTAACCAATGAAGAGAAGCCCCAATGTCTAACCAATGAAGAGAAGAGAATCCCCAATGTCTAACCAATGAAGAGAAGAGAAGCCCCAATGTGTAACCAATGAAGAGAGGAGAAGCCCCAGTGTCTAACCAATGAAGAGAAGAGAAGCCCCAAAGTCTAACCAATGAAGAGAAGAGAAGCCCCAATGTCTAACCAATGAAGAGAAGAGAAGCCCCAATGTCTAACCAATGAAGAGAAGCCCCAATTTCCATCCAATAAAGAGAAGAAAAGCCCCAGTGTCTAACCAATGAAGAGAAGAGAAGCCCCAATGTCTAACCAATGAAGAGAAGCCCCAATGTCTAACCAATGAAGAGAAGAGAAGCCCCAATGTCTAACCAATGAAGAGAAGAGAAGCCCCAGTGTCTTACCAGTGAAGAGAAGAGAAGCCCCAATGTCTAACCAATGAAGCAAAGAGAAGCCCCAGTGTCTTACCAGTGAAGAGAAGAGCCAAATAAAATTGTCATAAAAAAGTGATATAATCATGTATTGTGAGTCATGTATGTGGTTCTATGGAAAAGATGAGCTCAAGCCCAGTTCTAGACCCAGTTCCAGCCCTCTCACCGCAGGGTTAGGCTGCCCTGACTGGGCCTGTTTGAGCAGATCAGCCTGCCTAACCCTGGGCCTAGACCAGTGAGTCTTACCATTGGTTTCTAAATCGTGATGAGACATAGGGAGCTCTGACCCAGAAACATTCCTGGCCCTAACCCGATGATGTGTAATCGTGAATGTGTAATGGGTCATGTCAAAGAATTATATACCCCATAAGACCTTGGTCAAATAACCCACGTAATAAATACAATACTTGTCTTTGAGATGCGCTTGATTTAGCTTGGAATTTGCACTTTGGGGACATTCCTGTGGTTCCATTGTACCGGGCAAACTAAATCAAGCGCATTAGCTCAAGTATTTGAAAATATTTAACATGTATTTGACCCAGGTCTGTCACCCACCCACAAAACCTCCTATGGCTTCAGCAGTAAATCATTAAAATCCCTGTTTCATTGTCTTTGCTAGTGAACCACACACACACACACACACACTAGATTGGGCTCAAACACTCTGGACTGTAAAGTGTAATAACCAGCGCTTCATTTCACTGGAACATCTTCAGTTACAATATTTTTTGATAGAAGATAAAACTGATCCAAAGCTAAGGGGCTTTCATCTTTGTGTGTGTGTGTGTGTGTGTGTGTGTGTGTGTTTAGGAGCTAGGAACAGTGAACAGCCCCTCGAGCCACGGCCTGTTCACCCACTACCATATAGAAGGCGGAGACAGTAGAGGTGCATCAAATCTTGGACCAAGAGACTGAAAAACAGCTTCTATCTCCAGGTCATCAGACCGTTACCACTAGCCAGCCGGTCCTTAACTTTAGTCACTGTTACTAGCTGACTACCACCCGGTACTCTTACATTGCTCGTTCTAATATTTCTTTACATTTTGCGAAATTGAGTGTATTGTTTTGTATTGTTAGGTATTACTGCATTGTTGGAGCTAGAAACACCACCCGAGATAACATCTGCAAAATATTTGTACGCGACCAATCAAATTGATTTGATTTGCATGCGTGCGCTTTTGTGTGTGATTTAACACAGCATATGATGGTGTAGTTATTTGTTTCCTTCTGTCCTTTCGTGTCCCATCATATTCACATTCAGATGCATTATTAAAGGGCCATATTTGGGGGTTTGTCCCCACTCCAGTCTCCAGTAGCCCAAATGTGTATTGGGAGTCAAAGATGATAGCACAAAGAGTGAAATGCGGGCACACACACATTTACACAGACAGACACACACGCACACGCACACACACACACACACGCACACACACGATCGCGTGCGCAAGCATGCACACACACAATCACTTTGCCATGCACACACACAGACTCGCACACGCACGTACACACACACAATGGCATTGGCTGGCACCCCGGGCATGCTGGCAGCTTGGAGTCGGCGGTCTCAAAGAGAGGCTTGTCAAACAACTTCATAGAGGAAATGAAACAATAAAGACACAAAGACACAGCCAGCCCTCCAGTATCGCTACTGTTACAAACTCCCCCCCTCCCTCTGGCCACCTCTCTATTTCTCCCTCCATCCATACATTTCTCTCATTCCTCCCTCCCTTTTTCTCCTTCCTTACATCTCTCTCCCTTCATCTATTTTCTACCCATCCCTCCATCTTTCCCCCCCTCTATCCTTCCCTCCCTGACTCTCTTCTCAGCTTTTTACCCCTCCATCCATCTCTCACTCACTCCCTCTGTTATTCCCTACCACGCCCTCTCTCTACTCCTCACTAGTTTTAAGCCTTGTCAATGACAACATTGTGAAACATTGTAAATGCATGTCAGTCCAATGTAAACCATTCTAGTAATATATAATTTATTGTCCATTAAATAGTGTTTATTGCATTTCCTGAGCACATCCAACTTTCTTTGCATACTGCTCAAAGGAATGCAAAAACCTTCTCCATACAAGTTATATACAGTTGAAGTGTACATACACTTAGGTTGGAGTCATTAAAACTCGTTTTCAACCACTCCACTAATTTCTTGTTAACAAACTATAGTTTTGGCAAGTCGGTTAGGACATCTACTTTGTGCTTGACACAAGTTATTTTTCCAACAATTGTTTACAGACAGATCATTTCACTTATAATTCACTGTATCACAATTCCAGTGGGTCAGAAGTTTACATACACTAAGTTGACTGTGCCGTTAAACATCTTCGAAAATGCCAGAAAAGTATGTAATAGCTTTAGAAGCTTCTGATAGGCGAATTGACATCATTTCAGTCAATTGGAGGTGTACCTGTGGATGTATTTCAAGGCCTACCATAAGACAAAGTGCTTCTTTGCTTGACATCATGGGAAAATCAAAAGAAATCAGCCAAGACCTCAGAAAACAAATTGTAGACCTCCACAAGTCTGGTTCATCCTTGGGAGCAATTTCCAAACGTCTGAAGGTACCACGTTCATCTGTACAAACAATAGTACGGAAGTATAAACACCATGGGACAACGCAGCCGTCATACCGCTCAGGAAGGAGACGCACTCTGTCTCCTAGAGATGAACGTAATTGGGTGCAAAAAGTGCAAATCAATCCCAGAACAACAGCAAAGGACCTTGTGAAGATGCTGTAGGAAACAGATACAAAAGTATCTATGTCCACAGTAAAACGAGTCCTATCGACATAACCTGAAGGCCGCTCAGTAAGGAAGAAGCCACTGCTCCAAAACCGCCATTAAAAAACAAGACTACGGTTTGCAACTGCACATGGGGACAAAGATTGTACTTTTTGGTGAAATGTCCTCTGGTCTGATGAAACAAAAATAGAACTGTTTGGCCATAATGGCCATCTTTATGTTTGGAGGGAAAAGGGGGATGCTTGCAAGCCGAAGAACACCATCCCAACCGTGAAGCACGGGGGTGGCAGCATCATGTTGTGGGGGTGCTTTGCTGCAGGAGGGACTGGTGCACTTCACAAAATAGATGAAATCATGAGGTAAGAAAATTATGTGGATATATTGAAGCAACATCTCAAGACATCAGTCAGGAAGTTAAAGCTTGGTCACAAATGGGTCTTCCAAATGGACATTGACCCCAAGCATACTTCCAAAGTTGTGGCAAAATGGCTTAAGGACAACAAAGTCAAGGTATTGGAGTGGCCATCACAAAGCCCGGACCTCAATCCTATAGAAGATTTGTGGGCAGAACTGAAAAAGCGTGTGCGAGCAAGGAGGCCTACAAACCTGACTCAGTTACACAGCTCTGTCAGGAGGAATGGGTCAAAATTCACCCAACTTATTGTGGGAAGCTTGTGGAAGGCTACCCGAAACGTTTGACCCAAGTTAAACAATTTAAAGGCAATGCTACCAAATACTAATTGAGGGTATGCAAACTTCTGACCCACTAGGAATGTGATGAAAGGAATAAAAGCTGAAATAAATCATTCTCTCTACTATTATTCTGACTATTTCACATTCTTTAAAATAAAGTGGTGATCCTAACTGACTTAAGACAGGGAATCTTTACTAAGATGAAATGTCAGGAATTGTGAAAAACTGAGTTTAAATGTATTTGGCTAAGGTGTATGTAAACTTCCGACTTCAACTGTACATACAGTTGGGAGATACAAGTCATGACATTATACAAGCTTGCTGAATATTTTTCCATTTAATTTTTTATTTTTTGATCAGCTTTAATATTGCAGATAGATTGTAGCTTCAACCATTAATGTAATTGCCTGTATCATTTCCAATCCCCCATATATGTTTTTGTAAATACTGTGTATATACAGTACCAGTCAAAGGTTTGGACACACCTACTCATTCAATGGTTTTTCTTTATTTTACTATTTTATATATTGTAGAATAATAGTGAAGACATCTAAACTATTAAATAACACATATAGAATCATGTAGAAACAAAAAAGTGTATATTATATATTTGTTATTTGTGCCTTGATGACAGCTTTGCACACTCTTGGCATTCTCTTAACCAGCTTCACCTGGAATTCTTTTCCGACAGTCTTAAAGGAGTTCCTCACATATGCTTAGCACTTGTTGGCTGCTTTTCCTTCACTCTGCAGTCCAACTTATCCCAAACCATCTCAATTAAAGTCAAATCGAATGCTATTGATCACATACACATGGTTAGCAGATGTTAATGCAAGTGTAGCAAAATGCTTGTGCTTTTAGTTCCGACAGTGCAGTAATTTAACAAGTAATCTAACAATTCCCCAACAACTACCAAATACACACAAATCTAAAGGGGTGAATGACAATATTGGATTGAAGTCGGGTGATTGTGGAGGCTAGGTCATCTGATGCAGCACTCCATCACTCTCCTTCTTGGTCAAATATCCCTTACATGGCCTGGAGGTGTGTTGAGTCATTGTCCTGTTGAAAAACAAATGATAGTCCCACTAAGCGCAAACCTCATGGGATGGTGTATTGCTGCAGAATGCTGTGGTAGCCATGCTGGTTAAGTGTGCCTCGAATTCTAAATAAATTGTGTCACCAGCAAAGCACCCCCACACCATCACACCTCCTCCTCCATGCTTCACAGTTGGAACCACACATGTGGATATCATCTATTCACCAACTTTGCGTCTCACAAAGACAGTGGTTGGAACCAAAAATCTCAAACCTGGACTCATCAGACCAAAGGACAGATTTCCACCGTTCTAATGCCCATTGCTCGTGTTTCTTGGCCCAAGCAAGTCTCTTCTTCTTATTGGTGTCCTTTAGTAGTGGTTTCTTTGCAACAATTCAACCAAGGCCTGATTCACGCAGTCTCCTTTGAACAGTTGATGTTGAGATGTGCCAGTTACCTTTATTTTGGCTGCAATCTGAGGTGCAATTAACTTCTTTGGCAGCAGCGCATGAGGTGACCGTTTTGGAGAGCCTGGCGTGCCCAAAGGAAAATGCCTCCCATTCAGGCCCGGAAAATAGGATATGCACATATTTAGTAACATTGGATAGGAAACACTCTGAATTTTCTAAAAGTGTTAACATTTTGTCTGTGAGTATAACAGAACGGATATGGCAGGCGAAAACCCGAGGAATTTCTGTCCTGCCTCATTTAGAACCCCTCCCTTATGAAAATGCCCATATAAGGGCATATGAATGCAGTACCTATCGCTTCCTCTGGATGTCAACAGTCTCGAGAAAGTGTTCTGATTCTTTTTAAATGCTTTTAGAGCAGAGAAGAAGACGAATAAGGAAGTGTCCACAGAGATGTCAATACAAGTAAATGCGCGCTCCCGGCTGGCGCGCTCTGTGGTTTTTTCCTTTCTTATCGCCCAGTTTATATTCCAGTTGAAATATTCTACTATTTATACATAAAAGTGTTCCTAAGGATACATTTAAAATGATGTTTGATTGTTCTTGGACAAGTTTATAGGTATAAGTTGAACGAGTTCTCTTCACGTTTCAATGGAGGAGTCGACGCTCTATTTTCTCATTATAACGCGCAAACCAAATACATTACTTTTTCTAACAAAAGAATCATGGATTGTCTTCGTTGGACACTTGGGAAGCCCTCAGCAGAAGTTCTTCAAAAGGTAATTGATTTGTTTTCGCTGTGAAATGTGTTATGTGTGAACCGTGATGGATTATGAATTCATGCTAATGGAAAAATGTGGGGTGCTATCCTCAAACAATCAAATGTGGTGCTTTCGCCATAAAACCTTTTTGAAATCTGACAGCGCTGTGATATTGCCAAGAAGCAGAGCTTTTGATGACTATGAAACACTTGTACATTGATGCATCTTTAATAATTCAACTTTTGGATTTTGAATTCGGCGCCTTGCATTTCACCAGGTAGTGTCGGGAGTGGGGCTGCGCCCCACCGCTCCCTAAGAAGTTAACTCTAATGAAATTATCCTTTTCCGCTAGAGGTAACTCTGGGACTTCCGTTCCTGTGGCGGTCCTCATGAGAGCCAGTTTCATCATAGCACTTGAAGAAACTCAAATTTCTTGAAATGTTCCGTATTGACTGACCTTCATGTCTTAAAGTAATGATGGACTGTCGTTTCTCTTTGCTTATTTGAGCAGTTCTTGCCATAATATGGACTTGGTCTTTTCCAAATAGGGCAATCTTCTGTATACTACCCCTACCTGTTACAATAATTCTAGTATGAACTCGAACCCAGGCGCAGAGAAACAGCAAGCAGAGGTAAGGGTAAATCCAGAACTTTTACTTAGAGTCTAAACAGAAACAAGGCAACCGCACAAGAGCACACTAAATAAAACATGAGACCTAAGCAAGGATACAGGCCAACTGAGGAACCTAAATATCAAGGCAACCAGGTGAACAGAGAAGGTAATTAAACACAGGTGAATCCAATAAGAAATAACCTGTTTTCCAGGGTAACCTGGAAACTAGAAAACAGGATAAGGATAAGGATGCCCTCCATCGGTAACCTAAGGAAACAATAATAAAAAAAAACACAGAAACTGTGACACGACCCCCTCCCCCTCCCCCCCTCAAGGAACAGCTCCTGATGTTCCACCAGGGTTAGCTGAACGGCGACGGAAATCCCGAATTAGTCTGGGGTCCAGAATGTCCCGAGCCGGAACCCAGGTTTGCTCCTCAGGACCGTAACCTTCCCAGTCCATGAGACACTGAGTCTCATGCCGGAACTGGCGACTGAGGAGGATGTGTCGCACAGTGTAGGCTGGCTGTCCCGTTATCATGCGAGGCGGAGGAGGAGGCCGAGTGGCCAAAACCAGAGGACTGAACACCACAGGCTTGAGTCTGTAGATGTGGAAGGTGGGATGAACTCTCATGGACCGGGGAAGACGAAGACGATAGGCCATTAATGGATTAATGCACAGTAAAACCTTGAATGGCCCAATGTACTGGGGTGCCAACTTCCTTGATTCCATGCGTAGAGGCAGATCCCTAGTAGACAACCAGACCATCTGGCCTGGATGCAGGAGAGGACTCGAACGCCGATGGCGGTTGGCCTGTCGTTGAACCCGAGCTGAGGACCTCAGGAGCGCTGACCAAGCCCTCTTCATGGTTTGGCGGCAACAAGGGATGAGACGTTGAGCGGATGGAACTGCCACTTCAATCTCCTGATCTGGAAACAGAGGAGGCTTGTATCTGTACAACACCTGGAATGGTGACAGGACCTTGGAGGAACACTGGAGAGTGTTGTGTGCGTACTCCATCCAGGGAAGATGCTGACTCCAAGTGGAGAAGTTGGCGGACACACAGCACCGTAAGGCGGTCTCCAGATCCTGGTTCATCCGAACCATTTTATCGTTGGACTGAGGGTGATAGCCAGAGGACAAACTGGCTGATGGCCCCAGAAGAGCACAGAATGCCCTCCAGAATCTGGAGGCAAACTGGGTGCCCCAGTCGGAGACTATGTTCAGAGGAAGTCAGTGAAGACAGAAAACATGCTGAATGAGTCTCACGGGCAGATGGAAGCTTAGGCAGAGTAATGAAATGTGCTTACTTGTTTGACTGTGCTAGGCTGCGGCCAGTTGACCACCGCTTCTTCCTTTTGGGAGTCCATCCGTAAACAGCCCCGAGACACGATGTACCCCATGAAGAAGATCTGAGGAACGTGAAACTCACTTCTTGGCCTTCACGAACAAGTGGTGAAAGAGGAGTTTTTGAAGAACCTGGCGAACATGTTGGATGTGTTCAACCATGGACCTGAAGAAGATGAGGATGTCATCCAGGTACACAAACACGAACTGGTGAAGGAAGTCGCGCAGCACATCATTAACCAGGGCCTGGAAAACAACTGGTGCATTTGTAAATCCAAACGGCATTACACGGTACTCATAATGTCAATTTGGGGTGTTGAACGATGTCTTCCACTCGTCTTCCTGTCTGATGCGCACCAGATTGTACACGGTCCGTAAATCCAATTTTGAGAAAACCTTAGATCCCTGGAGTCTCACAAAGGCTGACGACATAAGAGGAAGAGGGTAACGGTTCTTGATGGTAATGTTATTTAAACCCCGGTAATCGATACAGGGGTTCCTGTATCGATTACCCATCCCCATCCCTCTTTGCAACAAAGAAAAACCTGCTCCTGCAGGTGAAGTGGACGGCCTAATAAAACCAGCCGCCAGCGCCTCCTTAATATAACTGTTCATGGCTGCAGTCTCTGGACCTGAGAGAGAATACAGCCCTCCTCTCGGAGGAGTGGTGCCGGGCAGGAGGTTGATGGCACAATCGTAGGACCTGTGAGGAGGCAGTTCGCTGGCCCTTCGTTTGCTGAAGACCTGACCCAGATCCCAGTAATCCTGAGGTACGCAGGAAAGATCAGGCTTGTCATCCCCAGCCGGGGGAACAGGAGAATCTGAAGCCTCCAGACAAGCAAGGCCGGAAAGATGTGGAGAGCGTTGCTGGCAGGTGGACTGGCATGAAGGATTCCATCCCAGAACTCTTCCCGAGGGACAGTCAATTTGAGGATTATGAATAGAAAGCCACGGATGTCCAAGAACCAGGGGAAACTCAGGAGAGTCCCCCAAATGTAACTGGATAAACTCCATATGATAATCCAGAACCCATAGCTGAATAGGCATGGTGAGTTGCTTCACCTTCCCAGACCCTAGGGGTTGACCATCCAGCGCAGTGACCGACAACGGAATGACCAGCTTAGTGAGGGGCAGCCCCTGTTGGTGAGCTAATGTGCGATCCAGAAAACAGTCGGTAGCCCCAGAGTCTATGAAAGCAGGAATGTCCAATTGCCCATTGTCCCACCACAGGTTGGCCGTAAGCAAGGTGCGTACCGTGTCGGCAGCTGGAGACTGTATCTGACTCGCCAGTATTCTCCCGTCTACTGGCGAATCATCCCGATTCCCGTCAGCTCGGAACAGGGGGCACGGATATGTCCAGACTGTCCACAATAAAGACAAAGTTGCTCGTTAATCCTGCGCCTTCTCTCCAGAGCTGAAAGTCTTGTGCATCCCAATTGCATCGACTCCTCTGAAGGATATGAAGGAGAAGCTGAATTGATAACTCTGACAGGGTACATAACAAGCAGACGCAGCATAAGGCAGTGGAACAATCGAAGAATCAACTCCCTCAACGGGACCCGTATCACTGGAGACCACACGGAACCCCTCCGTCCTCTCACGACGACGTCCCCCGAAGCCAGTTGTCAATCCGGATGGCCAGAACGATAAGCTCATCCAGTGTCAGTGTTGTCCCGGGAAACCAGTTCAACCTTGAGAACCTCGCTGAGTCCGTTCAGAAAGGCTGAGTGACGTGCCTCTGTATTCTAACCGCTCTCAGCGACGAAGCGTCCAAAAGTCAATGGCGTAATCAGCTACGATCTGGCTGCCCTGCCGAAGTGCAATGAGTCTTTGAGCAGCGATCTTGCCACTGATGGGCTGATCAAAAACCCTCATCTCCTGCTTCCATATAGCCGTGGCCCAGGCCAGAACCCGTCCTGAAAGTAAGGAGATGACGTATGCCACTCCAGAACACTCGGTGGGAAACGTTGATGCCTGAGGCTCGAAGGCCAGTGAGCATTTGAGCAGGAACCCACGACACCTCCCAGGATGCCCCTCATAGTGCTCTGGTGCCGGAAGAAGAGGAAGACGCTGAGCTGGTAGGAAGTGGAGGATTAGGAACAGCCACAGGTGCAGCAGCCGTTGCTCCCGTCTGTCCTGTCTGCAGAGTGGACACAAGAGTTCTTAAATCATCTGACAATGTCTGCAGCCACGTCCCATGGCGGCCAATCACAGTTCCATGGTGGGTGAGAGCCGACAATGGTGGAGTTCAGCATGTTCCTCGGACGACTGAGAAATCTCTGCTGAGTCTATTGTTGACTTAGGTGTATTGTTACAATGATGCTTGTACGAACTTGAACCCAGGTGCAGAGAAACACAGCAAGCAGAGGTAAGGGTAAATACAGATATTTTAATTAAAGTTTTGATAGAAACAAGGCAACCGCACAAGAGTACACTGACAAAACATGAGACCTAAACATAGATACAGGCCAACTGAGGAACCTAAATAGCAAGGCAACCAGGTGAACAGAGAAGGTAATTAAACACAGGTGAAACCAATAAGTAATAATCAAGGTAACCTGGAAACTAGAAAACAAGGTAAGGGTGCCCTCCAGTGGTAACTTAAGGAAACAACAATCAAATAAAACAGAAACTGTGACACTACCTTGTTACAACTGATTGGGTAAAATGCATTAAGTAGGAAAGAAATTCCACTAATTAACTTTTAACAAGGCACACCTGTTAATTGAAATACATTCCAGGTGACTACCTCAAGAAGCTGGTTGAGAGAATGCCAAAAGTGTGCAAAACTGTCATCAAGGCAAAGGGTGTCAACTTGAAGAATCTAAAATATAAAATATATTTTTTGGTTACTACATGATTCCATATGTGTCATTTCATAGTTTTGATGTCTTCACTATTATTCTACAATGTAGAAAATAGCCAAAATAAAGAAAAAGTATGGAATGAGTAAGTGTGTCCAAACTTTTGAGCTTTTCCACAATTTGTTACGTTTTACAGCCTTATTCTAAAATGGATTTAAAAAGTTAGTCTTCAGCAATCTACACACAACACTTATAATAACAAAGCAACACATTTTTGGGGCAAATTTATTAAAAATAAAAAGCATAAATACATTATTTACATAAGTATTCAGACCCTTTGCTATGAGACTCGAAATTTACCTCAGGTGCATCATGTTTCCATTGATCATCCTTGATGTTTCTACACCTATGGTAAATTCAATTGATTGGACATGATTTGGAATGGCACACACCTGTCTGTATAAGATCCCTCAGTTGACAAGTGCATGTCATAGCAAAAACCAAGCCAAAGTCAAAGGAATTGTCCATAGAGTTCCGAGACAGGATTGTGTCGAGGCATCTGGGAAAGGGTACCAAAAAATGTATGCAGCATTGAAGGTCCCCAAGAACACAGTGGCCTCCATCATTCTTAAATGGAAGAAGTTTGGAACCACCAAGACTCTTCCTGGAGCTGGCCGCCTGGCCAAACTGAGCAATCGGGGGAGAAAGGCGTTGGTCAGGGAGGTGACCAAGTACCCGATGGTCACTCTGACAAAGCTATAGATTTTCTCTGTGGAGATGGGAGGACCTTCCAGAAGGACGACCATCTCGTCAGCACTCCACTAATCAGGCCTTTATGGTAGAGTGAACAGACGAAAGCCACTCCTCAGTAAAAGCCACATGACAGCCCACTTGGAGTTTGCCAAAAGGCACCAAAAAGACTCTCAAAACAAGATTATCTGGTCTGATGAAACCAACATTGAACCCTTTGGCCTGAATGCCAAGCGTCACGTCTGGAGGAAACCTGGCACCATCCCTACGGTGAAGCATGGTGGTGGCAGCATCATGCTCTGGGGATATTTTTAGCGGCAGGGATTGTGAGACTAGTCAGGATTGAGGCAAAGATGAATGGAGCAAAGTACAGAGAGATCCTTGATAAAAACCTGCTCCAGAGCGCTCAGGACCTCAGACTGGGTTGAAGGTTTACCTTCCAACAGGACAATGACCCTAAGCACACAGCCAAGACAACGCAGGAGTGGCTTTGGGACAAGTCTCTGAATGTCCTTGAGTGGCCCAGCCAGAGCCCAGAGTTGAACCCGATCGAACATCTCTGGAGAGACCTGAAAATTGCTGTGCAGTGATGCTCCCCATCCAACCTGACAGAGCTTGAGTGAATCTGCAGAGAAGAATGGAAGAAACTCCCCATATACAGGTGTGCCAAGATTGTAGCGTCATACCCAAGAAGACTTGAGGATGTAATCGCTGCCAAAGGTGCTTCAACTAAGTACTGAGGAAAGTGTCTGAATACTTAAATAAATGTGATATTTCTGTTTTTTATTTAATGAATTAGGAAACATTTCCAGTTTTTGCTTTCTCATTATGGGGCATTGGGTGTAGATTGATGAAGGAAAAAAACGATTTAATACATTTTAGAATAAGGCTAAAATGTAACAAAATGTGGAAAAAGTCAAGGGGTCTGTCAAGGGGTCTGAATACTTTCAGAATGCACTGTATACATACATATATATATATATATATATCCATATCTTGTTAAAATATATTTTCCTTTATTATTTTACACTAACCCTACAACCCCTCCCGCTTCTACTTCCAGCTTATACATACGATATACATTTTACGGACACAGCAAAATCTGCAGAGCTGGGAAGGTTGTAGAGAACCAGTTCGAGTTTAAATATAACTTTTGTACATTATTACCAGGAATGAACAAGCTCATATATATATAAAACATTCTATTGGTTATTGGTTGCAATAATTTTGTATAATAATTTAAATTGAAAAATTCAAAGTTTGAATCCGGCATTTTTTAGCGATGTACTGATTCCATGGTACATCGAAAATCTCTTCCCAACTATTTTGCAATCTATATGGCACAGCTGTCAATTTTTTTTGGTCCTTAAATTAAACTGGTATACTTTTTTATGTTGGTCTTTTTTATGTTGGGCCGACAGTCAAGTTCCTTACTTTTCCCCGTTCCACTTGCCTCTTCCATTTTTGCGGTAATGCTGCAATTAGTTGGTTGTAATTTTGGGTAGAGCAGACATTTCCATATATTTTTGTTAGCTGCATGTGTGACATAACTCCACTAGTCCTATTTATGATATAATTGACAAATTGTACTTTTTTTTTTATCAATTAGTATATTTGAGTTTAACCACAATTGTAAGGAACAATGCTGCAGAGGAGAAGCAGGTACGGGGAGTTGACATTTAATTTGGAACGGACATGCAACAGGACAGGAACAGCATCAGAACTGGGAAACACAATGAATGCAGCAGCGAGGAACAGAGCTGGGGAACTGACACATATAGGGGAGGTAATAAACAGGTGATTGAGTCCAGGTGAGTCCAATTTCGCTGATGCTCGTGATGAGGGGAAGGCAGGTGTGAGTAATGATGGTGGCAGTGGTGTGTAATGCAGGGCAGCCTGGCGCCCCCGAGCGCCAGTGGGGAAGAGCGGGAGCAGGCGTGACACACAATATTTGTTCTGTCTTTTCTGGTGGATTAAACTGAAATTGCAACCAACTTTCTATGGCTTGTTTTAAAAATATAAATATTTTGGAGATTATTTCATTTTCAAATAACCAAAAGTGAGAGGCTGTAATCTAAATAAAGGGAAAAGGGCCATTCTTGAACATGGGGCGAGACATTCTTGCTAATTTGCTAGAGAACAATTTCGGATTTAAATATAACTTTTGTAAATGTATTAGCAAGAGTGAACAAGCTCACACAAAGATGAATGTAGTCAATTCACACATACTGAACATAGTCAAACTTGCAGACTGACAAACACACATAAACACGATGGTAACCCACAAAAACGCACAAACAAAACTGTACACAAACCCACAATAACACATGCACACTCACACAATTATTAACACATCAACCTCCCCACACACACATGTGCATGTACTGTGTATAAACACAAACACACACACACACACACACTCTCTGTGCATACATTCACTCTCTTTCGCCCACGGCCACGACAGTGTTGTTAGGTTGAAAGGTGAGGGGTGAGGGGCGAGGTTAGAAAGAGTGAGAATTAGGAAGTGTGGAGTGTTGGAGGGGTGTGGTGGGAGTGTATGTACTAGACTTTTGTCTGAGACAGGGATGTTTGTGGGGCTCTCTACTGACTGACTGACTGGTGTCCTAACATGATGATCAGCATGAGTATTACTCTCCTTATTACTGATCCAGCTGTGGAGAAGATACTACATTTACATGTACATTAGTCATCAGTCAGACTTCACTATGAGGCAGACCCAAAAATCACACACTGCAGACAGCCAGATTGTGTCTCCGTGTGGACAGACAGGCGGACAGACAGAACAGGTTTCTGGTGAGTGCTGGTATGTAGAGAACTCCACTGCCACGATGCAAGCCTCAGCCACTCACACTCTGGCGAGTTCCCCCCTGATATATCTCACTGTCAATCCCTCAGTCGTCACCACAACCACCCCCTACTCTCTCTCTATCACCCTGTCTCCCTCTCTCTCTCTCTATCACCCTCTCTCTCTCTCTCTCTCTCTCTCTCTCTCTCTCTCTCTCTCTCTCTCTCTCTCTCTCTCTCTCTCTCTCTCTCTCTCTCTCTCTCTCTATCACCCTGTCTCTCTCTCTCTCTATCACCCTGTCTCTCTCTCTCTATCACCCTGTCTCTCTCTGTCTCTCTCTATCACCCTGTCTCTCTCTCTATCACCCTGTCTCTCTCTATCACCCTGTCTCTCTCTCTATCACCCTGTCTCTCTCTCTCTCTATCACCCTGTCTGTCTCTCTCTCTCTCAATTAAATTCAATTCAATTTGCTTTATTGGCATGACGTAACAATGTACATATTGCCAAAGCTTACATTAGATATTTATAATAACCACATTGAACAACAACAATAAGCATATAGTAGAAGACATGTGCAGGTTGATTGGTCTGTCAGACACTGTCCCTCATCTTATGGCAGGCAGCAATGTAGTGCGCTGCCAACCCACAGCTTTCTGCTTCCTCCCCCAACAGGATGGGTAGCCTATTCTCATCAGAGAGGTCTTTGAAACCTTGAATAAGGGTTTCAAATTTGGGGAAATGACACTCTCTAATTGTTTTATATTTTTGACATGTTGTCAGGAAATGCAGTTCTGTCTCAGGTTCTGCTGTGGTGCAGTGGTTGCACAGCCTTTCCTCTACAGGGAGCCAGGTTTTCCTGTGTCGACCCTTCTCAATGGTTTTTCTACGGTTTTGATCAGTAACCATGGTCAAATAGTTTGCCACGGTGTACTGTCGATTTAGGGCCAGATAGCACTGCATTTTGCTTTGTGCTTCCCAATGAGAAATCTCTCTCTCTCTCTCTCTCTCTCTCTCTCTCTCTCTCTCTCTCTCTCTCTCTCTCTCTCTCTCTCTCTCTCTCTCTCTCTCTCTCTGTCTCTCTCTATCACCCTGTCTCTCTCTCTATCACTCTGTCTCTGAACAATTGTCTCTCACCACAAAGAAAACCAGGCAGCAGCCACAGTTTGTCCTCTCCAGGTTGTTCCCATATGTTGAGTGATGTGAAGGCACTGGTGGTGACACAGCTGTCTGGGTATGTGGGATATGTATATCTGTTTCTGGGTGTTTGCCATACATACTGTGTGTTTGTGTGTGTGTGACACATGGAGATATGAGAGAGAGGGAGAGAGAGAGAGAGAAAGAGCGAGAGCACGAGAGAGTGCGAAAGAGAGAGAGAGAGAGAGAGAGAGAGAGAGAGAGAGAGAGAGAGAGAGAGAGAGAGAGAGAGAGAGAAAGAAAGAGAGTGATAGAGTGAATTAGAGGAACAAGGGTTAGGCCTTTGCCCAGTACAGAGTGCAGCCTTCCCCTGCTTGCCTCTCCCCACAATGGATTCCAGATGTCAGAACGATAAACAAACGGATTGTCATGTGAGGCATTCAGGAGCACTACAGACCTATATTGTTCTCATCCATAGAGGAATGCATGGCTCAAGAATCAGCTCTGAGATATCACACCTCTAGCTGTCCATACTGTTGCCGACACACACAAACACACACCACCCATGCAGGTACACACACACGCACACACACGCACATACCAGACATGCATGTAGTGCAGAGACAATGTAGTGTAGGTGTACAAATCTCCAATATCTTCCCATAACAAGCTATCCAATCAACATTTTGACCGCTTGGCTACTTGGTTTCTTGGCTACTTGGCGTCTTGGCTATTTGTCTACTTGGTTTCTTGGCTACTTGGCGTCTTGGCTATTTGTCTACTTGGTTTCTTGGCGTCTTACCTACTTGGCTTCTTGGCAACTTGTCTACTTGTCTTATTGGATACTTGGCTATCCCCAATACCTTTCATGTGCTTTGAAGTGTTCCTGCTGTGTGCATGTGTGTGTGTGTGTGTTTGTGTGTACACACACACGTGTGTATACAGTACGCATGTGTGTACAGTATGAGTGTGTGTTTACAGTAGTAGTGTGTATTTCTGCGTGCGTGTGTATGTGCAGGTGTGTTTAGATACTGTATGTGAATGAGTTGGAGAAACATATGGAGAAAATAGAGTGATATGGGACAGTGTGTGTTATTTTCCAGCTGCTGTCTGGGAAGCGCGGTCCACCATACCTACAGAGCCTCTGTGTTCCTCTCCTTTTCACTGTAACACCACATACCAAGAATTATACTACTGGGACTCCGTGACATTCGTACATGTAACACCCTCCTCTCCTCCTTTCTCAACTATGGTCTCCTCTTCTCCCCTCCCATCCCCTCCTCTACTCCCCTCCCATCCCCTCCTCTACTCCCCTCCCATCCCCTCCTCTACTCCCCTCCCATCCCCTCCTCTTCTCCCCTCCCATCCCCTCCTCTTCTCCCCTCCCATCCCCTCCTCTACTCTCCTCTTCTCCCCTCCCATCCCCTCCTCTTCTCCCCCTCCCATCCCCTCCTCTACTCCCCTCTTCTCCCTCCCATCCCCTCCTCTACTCCCTCTTCTCCCTCCCATCCCCTCCTCTACTCCCCTCTTCTCCCCTCCTCTTCTACCCTCCTCTTCTCCCCTCCCATCCCCTCCTCTACTCCCCTCTTCTCCCCTCCTCTTCTCCCCTCCTCTACCCCTCCCCTCTCCTCTCCTATCCTCTCCTCTCTACTGTGACTATAGGGCCTCAGGGCTCCAGTCTTTCTCATACAACCTCATAGGAGGGTCTTTGTTTCTACCCTCCAGGCTTTGAGGGTCCCCACGGCTGTGCTGTGCCCCACTCCTCTCTCCCCACAATGGGCCTTTATCTTGCCAAGGCCCCCCTGCCCACACCTACCTCCATACAGCGACCCCAACCAGGGCCACAGGAGCGAGAGGGAGGCACAGTGCCACCCGGGGCAACCCCCTTTCATGCCCTGTCCCCTCTCTCTCTCACACACACACACACTTGTAAATGGACCCATACACACACACACACAAACACAAAAACACACACATGCACACAATTAAGTAACCAAATGAGAGGTTCCTGACTGTGCAGTGGTTGGATAACAGTGCACTCTTAATTTTACAATAAATATAGTGGCTCACTGAACCAACGGATACGTCTGTAATCTCACAAAGACTCTCTTTCTGTTTCTCTCTGTTACTCTCTTTCTCACACACACACACACACGCACCCGCACACACACACACACACACACACACACATATACTACTGAAGAGCGCCTCTTATTCTCCTCTCTACCCCTCTCTTCTCCTCCTCTCTACCCCTCTCTTCTCCTCCTCTCTACCCCTCTCTTCTCCTCCTCTCTACCCCTCTCTTCTCCTCCTCTCTACCCCTCTCTTCTCCTCCTCTCTACCCCTCTCTTCTCCTCATCTCTACCCCTCTCTTCTCCTCCTCTCTACCCCTCTCTTCTCCTCATCTCTACCCCTCTCTTCTCCTCCTCTCTACCCCTCTCTTCTCCTCCTCTCTACCCCTCTCTTCTCCTCATCTCTACCCCTCTCTTCTCCTCATCTCTACCCCTCTCTTCTCCTCATCTATACCCCTCTCTTCTCCTCATCTCTACCCCTCTCATCTTGTATGGCATAACCAATCAGAGCTGCAGTATGTCTATATGCAAATAGACCATTGCCATATATGGATTTGTGCAATTCACTTTGAACTGGACTGTTTATAGTATAGGCGGGCGTGAGTAGATGCTCTTGTTTTGAGATCAAAGCGAGAGCTGCATGTAGCAATGTAGGCACATTTGTTCATATCCTTTACTAGTTAGGGAGTTAAAAGCCCAGTTATAGATCATTTGTAGTCAGCAATGGGGCAGTGATTGCTTCTTACAAGAGTACAGAACATGTACATTTCTAGACCTATGTGAAAAGTGAGTCAGGTAAAGAGCTTTTGTTTGTTCTTAAACGGGCAGTGTTGTATTTTGAGACTGGCTTGAAGAAGCTAAGTAGCCAATAGGCACAGGGTAGCATCATTTCAGATTTCTTTGTAATAATGGTATCGGAATACTAATGAATTTTATTTTGTAAAGTGGTTTCTTGCATCAAACAACACAACAACATGTTCAGTCACCTCCTTGTCTGAAGGACAAGTGGATAAACAGGTTAACGTCAAGCCCTGCATGTTTTTTCCCAAGTCTCATGGCCTACATTGAACACCACACATTGGCTGATACTGTAGGCTGAATGATAGAACAGCTATTCCCATGTTAACATTTTATGAGATACATTTTCTCTAATGTTTTTGATGGTAGGCCACTCTGGTAGGCCTACTTTATGATCAAATAGCCACGGTAGCCTACTTTACCACTGTCTGAAACAGTAACTTAAAGTGGGTACAGCCTCAGTGTTCACAGTAAACACGCGCTTGAAGTTGCACATCATTTTCACAATGTTAAACGTTGTGTTCAGCAGACCTGAACATTTGCTCAGTGCCGGAAAGAAATGAGGGAACATTGGTCATAGGCGTCTTCTCATGTGTCTGACATGTACAGTATATTACACATGTTTACCTCAATGTAATGTATAGCATAATCCAGGGTGAACGATGGCCAGAAAATCTGACAAACAATTACTTACAATTACTTTAACAATTACTCTGTGGGAATTGAAGATTTCTCTCCTTCTTTTCTTTCTTTCTCTTTCTTCACTCTTCTAACAGTCAAAATAAACCGTGTCCTGCCAGGATTTGGGGTAGCTATGGTAACTGGAGCCAGGCAGGGGCCACCGCAGGCCCCAGTGTTGTCATAATTGCTGAGGGAAGAGAACGTTCTAGAAGTGCTTATGAAGCCCTTCCAGAAAGGGAATAAGTTACAGATCAGAATTACTCTGTGACCTGCCTAAATTCTGTGGTGCCTGAACACACACACAGACCCACACAAACACACACACACACATTATGACTAGGTGATTAGTGGATCCCACACAGCCTCATACAGTGAGGAGGATCCAAAGCCACGCCCCCAAATCAGCACCAAACAAACAGCTCATAAATAAAAGAGAGAGAGAGAGAGGGGAGGGGGGGGTCAGTGCTGTCCTTCATCCAATGGGGAACGAAGGTTCTTATGACTTCCGCATTGCCTCGCTTATTAACAACAGCTTCATAAAACCACACACCAACACACGCTCTCTCTCACACACACACACACACACACACACACACACACACACACACACACACACACACACACACACACACACACACACACACACACACACACACACACACACACACACACACAAACTCGCTCTCTCCTAGTAGGTAAGTAGAGCAGAGAATATCAGCTTCTAAAGCCATGGAGTAGAAACTCAGCAAAACTGGGAGTGGCCATCTCTATTTCTCTTCCTCTCTCTTTCCCTCATCCCCCCATCCCTTCTCTACCTCATCCCCCATCCCTTCTCTCCCTCATCCCAACATCCCTTCTCTATTTCATCCGCCCATCCCTTCCACTCCCTTCTCTCCCCATCCCCCCATCCCTTCCACTCCTTCTCTCCCTCATCCCCATCCCTTCTCTATCTCATCCTTTCCACTCCTTCCACTCCCTTCTCTCCCTCATCCCCCATCCCTTCCACTCCCTTCTCTCCCCAATCCCATCCCTCCCTTCTCTCCCTCATCCCCCCATCCCTTCCCTCCCTTCCCTCCCTCATCCCATCCCCTCCCTTCTCTCCCTCATCCCCCATCCCATCCCTCCCTTCTCTCCTTCATCCCCCGTCCCTTCTCCTCCCTTCTCTCCCTCATCCCATCCCTCCCTTCTCTCCCTCATCCCCCCATCCCATCCCCTCCCTTCTCTCCTTCACCCCCCGTCCCTTCCACTCCCTTCTCTCCCCAATCCCATCCCCTCCCTTCTCTCCCTCATCCCATCCCTCCCTTCTCTCCCTCATCCCCCATCCCTTCCCTCCCTTCTCTCCCTCATCCCATCCCCTCCTTCTCTCCCTCATCCCCCATCCCATCCCCTCCTTCTCTCCTTCATCCCCCGTCCCTTCCCCTCCCTTCTCTCCCTCATCCCATCCCATCCCTTCTCTCCCTCATCCCCCATCCCTTCCACTCCCTTCTCTCCCCCATCCCAACCCATCCCTTCTCTCCCTCATCCCCCCATCGCTTCCCCTCCCTTCTCTCCCTCAATCCAGTCTTACCTCTCCACCACGTCGTCTCCGCTCCAGCAAGTAAAGTCCTCCACCACCGTCTTTCCTTCACACAGCATCTCCGGCAGCACCGCGAAGAACGACTTATAGCGCTGGACGTAGCTCAGAAACTCCCTGGGATGGAGAGATGGAAAGAGAGGATGGAGAGAACAGAAAGGACGGAGGGCGACAGAATGGAGAGAGATGGAGAAAAAGGCGGGATAGAGGAGGGAAAGAGGACAGAGGAGTGAGAGTCAGGCCACAGACAGATAAACTGTATGTTAAAAGAAACATAGAAGCTGTGTTGATATTCAACACACCATACTGTAAAAGCTAATAAACGCTAACCTACAACTACACTGCCAACAGTACATCTGTATGTCTGTGGATCTGTCAGCTGGTGTTGATATAAGAACAGTGAAAGGCTTTGACTGTGTTCCAAATATAGAAACTAAACAGATAATATGATATGTAATCCTGCTACTCATTCACTAATAAAATGACAGGTGCATAACCCACAGGGAACAATATGAATTATATCCAGACAGACACATAGAGACAGACTCACAGAGCACATGTAAACACATCACTGATAACAATAAAGATGCTGTAGTGGTTAGTGACATCCTGGCCAAGCATTAGGATCATTCTGATCTGGCACATGTTCTGCCACTCAACTCCAATAACAGGGGTCATGTGAGGTCATATGCTGAGATAGGACCCCATCAGTTTTGGCTGTCATGATGACATTATCAGAGCACCCCGTTAGGGGTGGGCCGCGGGTTGGACGGTGATCCTAACAAATGATGAGGGACTTACGAGGGGTTAAATCATATTATTAATCACATGACACTCGCCAGACTGACAGACACAGAGAGATAGAGTTAGAAACAGAGAGATAGAATTAGAAAACAGAGAGATAGAAACAGAGATATAGAGTTAGAAACAGGGAGATAGAGTTGGAAAACAGAGAAATAGTTTGAAACAAAGATATAGAGTTAGAAACAGAGAGATAGAGATAGAAACAGAGATAGAGATAGAAACAGATATAGAGATATAAACAGAGAGATAGAGATATAAACAGAGAGATATAGATATAAACAGAGAGATAGAGATATAAACAGAGAGATAGAGATATAAACAGAGAGATAGAGATATAAACAGAGAGATAGAGATAAACAGAGAGATAGAGATATAAACAGAGAGATAGAGTTAGAAACAGAGTTAGAGTTAGAAACAGAGATATAGAGTTAAAGTTAGAAACAGAGATATAGAGTTAGAAACAGAGAGATAGAGATAGAAACATAGATATAGAAACAGGGAGATAGAGTTGGAAAACAGAGAAATAGTTTGAAACAAAGATATAGAGTTAGAAACAGAGAGATAGAGATAGAAACAGAGAGATAGAGATAGAAACAGATATAGAGATATAAACAGAGAGATAGAGATATAAACAGAGAGATATAGATATAAACAGAGAGATAGAGATATAAACAGAGAGATAGAGATATAAACAGAGAGATAGAGATATAAACAGAGAGATAGAGATATAAACAGAGAGATAGAGTTAGAAACAGAGTTAGAGTTAGAAACAGAGATATAGAGTTAAAGTTAGAAACAGTGATATAGAGTTAGAAACAGAGAGATAGTTAGAAACAGAGAGATAGAGTTAGAAACAGAGAGATAGAGTTAGAAACAGTGATATAGAGTTAGAAACAGAGAGATAGAGATATAAACAGAGAGATAGTTAGAAACAGAGAGATAGAGTTAGAAACAGAGAGATAGAGTTAGACACAGATAGAGTTAGAAAACAGAGAGATAGAGATATCAGCAAAGATATAGAGTTAGAAAAACAGAGAGAGAGTTAGAAACAGAGAGATAGAAACAGAGAGATAGAGTTAGAAACAGAGAGATAGAGTTAGAAAACAGAGAGATAGAAACAGAGAGATAGAGTTAGAAACAGAGAGATAGAAACAGAGAGAAAGAGTTAGAAACAGAGAGACAGAGTTAGAAACAGAGAGATATAGATATAAACAGAGATAGAAACAGAGAGATAGAGTTAGAAACAGAGAGATATAAACAGAGAGATAGAGTTAGAAACAGAGAGATAGAAACAGAAAGATAGTTAGAAACAGTGATATAGAGTTAGAAACAGAGAGATAGAGATATAAACAGAGAGATAGAAACAGAGAGATAGAGTTAGAAACAGAGAGATAGAAACAGATAGAGTTAGAAACAGTGATATAGAGTTAGAAACAGAGAGATAGAGATATAAACAGAGAGATAGTTAGAAACAGAGAGATATAAACAGAGAGATAGAGTTAGAAAACAGAGAGATAGAAACAGAGAGATAGAGTTAGAAACAGAGAGATAGAAACAGAGAGAAAGAGTTAGAAACAGAGAGACAGAGTTAGAAACAGAGAGATAGAGATATAAACAGAGATAGAAACAGAGAGATAGAGTTAGAAACAGAGAGATATAAACAGAGATAGAGTTAGAAACAGAGAGATAGAAACAGAAAGATAGTTAGAAACAGTGATATAGAGTTAGAAACAGAGAGATAGAAACAGAGAGATAGAAACAGAGAGAAAGAGTTAGAAACAGAGAGATAGAGATATAAACAGAGAGATAGAAACAGAGAGATAGAGTTAGAAACAGAGAGATAGAGTTAGAAACAGAGAGATAGAGATATAAACAGAGAGATAGTTAGAAACAGAGAGATATAAACAGAGAGATAGAGTTAGAAAACAGAGAGATAGAGTTATAAACAGAGAGATAGAAACAGAGAGATAGAGTTAGAAACAGTGATATAGAGTTAGAAACAGAGAGATAGAGATATAAACAGAGAGATAGTTAGAAACAGAGAGATATAAACAGAGAGATAGAGTTAGAAAACAGAGAGATAGAGTTAGAAACAGAGAGATAGAGTTAGAAACAGAGAGATAGAAACAGAGAGATAGAGTTAGAAAACAGAGAGATAGAGTTAGAAACAGTGATATAGAGTTAGAAACAGAGAGATAGTTAGAAACAGAGAGATAGAGTTAGAAACAGAGATATAGAGTTAGAAACAGAGAGATAGAGATATAAACAGAGAGATAGTTAGAAACAGAGAGATAGAGTTAGAAACAGATAGAGTTAGAAAACAGAGAGATAGAGATATAAGCAAAGATATAGAGTTAGAAAAACAGAGAGAGAGTTAGAAACAGAGAGATAGAAACAGAGAGATAGAGTTAGAAACAGAGAGATAGAGTTAGAAACAGAGAGATAGAGATATAAACAGAGAGATAGAGTTAGAAACAGAGAGATAGAGTTAGAAACAGAGAGATAGAGATAGAAACAGAGAGATAGAGATATAAACAGAGAGATAGAGATAGAAACAGATATAGAGATATAAACAGAGAGATAGAGTTAGAACGTGAGATAGAGATTGAAACAGAGAGATATAGTTAGAAACAGAGTTAGAGTTAGAAATAGAGATATAGAGTTAGAAACAGAGAGATAGAGAGAAACATAGATAAAGAGATAGAAACAGAGACATATAGTTAGAAAACAAGAGATGGAGTTAGAAACAGAGAGATAGAGTTAGAAACAGAGAGATATAATTAGGAAACAGAGAGATAGAGTTAGAAACAGAGAGATAGAAACAGAGTAATAGAGTTAAAAACAGAGTAATAGAGTTAGAAACAGAGAGATAGAAACAGAGAGATAGAGTTAGAAACAGAGAGATAAAGTTAGAAAGAGAGAGACAGAGTAAGAAACAGAGAGATATAAACAGAGAGATAGAGATAGAAACAGATACAGAGATATAAACAGAGAGATAGAAACAGAGAGATAGAGTTAGAAACAGAGAGATAGAAACAGAGAGATAGAGTTAGAAAACAGAGAGATAGAGTTAGAAAACAGAGAGATAGAGTTAGAAACAGAGAGATAGAAACAGAGAGATTGAGTTAGAAACAGTGATATAGAGTTAGAAACAGAGAGATAGAGATATAAACAGAGAGATATTTAGAAACAGAGAGATATAAACAGAGAGATAGAGTTAGAAAACAGAGAGATAGAGTTAGAAACAGAGAGATAGAGTTAGAAACAGAGAGATAGAGTTAGAAAACAGAGAGTTAGAAACAGAGAGATAGAAACAGAGAGATAGAGTTAGAAAACAGAGAGATAGAAACAGAGAGATAGAGTTAGAAAACAGAGAGATAGAGTTAGAAACATAGAGATAGAGTTGGAAACAGAGAGATAGAGATATAAACAGAGAGATAGAGATATAAACAGAGAGATAGAGTTAGAAACAGAGAGATAGAGTTAGAAACAGAGAGATAGAGATAGAAACAGATATAGAGATATAAACAGAGAGATAGAGTTAGAACGTGAGATAGAGATTGAAACAGAGAGATATAGTTAGAAACAGAGTTAGAGTTAGAAATAGAGATATAGAGTTAGAAAGAGAGATAGAGAGAAACATAGATAAAGAGATAGAAACAGAGACATATAGTTAGAAAACAAGAGATGGAGTTAGAAACAGAGAGATAGAGTTAGAAACAGAGAGATATAATTAGGAAACAGAGAGATAGAGTTAGAAACAGAGAGATAGAAACAGAGTAATAGAGTTAAAAACAGAGTAATAGAGTTAGAAACAGAGAGATAGAATTAGAAACAGAGAGATAGAAACAGAGAGATAGAGTTAGAAAACAGAGAGTTAGAAACAGAGAGATAGAAACAGAGAGATAGTTAGAAAACAGAGAGATAGAGTTAGAAACAGAGAGATAGAGATATAAACAGAGAGATAGAGTTAGAAACAGAGAGATAGAAACAGAGTAATAGAGTTAAAAACAGAGTAATAGAGTTAGAAACAGAGAGATAGAAACAGAGAGATAGAGTTAGAAAACAGAGAGATAAAGTTAGAAACAGAGAGACAGAGTAAGAAACAGAGAGATAGAAACAGAGAGATAGAGATATAAACAGAGAGATAGAGATAGAAACAGATATAGAGATATAAACAGAGAGATAGAAACAGAGAGATAGAGTTAGAAACAGAGAGATAGAAACAGAGAGATAGAGTTAGAAAACAGAGAGATAGAGTTAGAAAACAGAAACAGAGAGATAGAAACAGAGAGATAGAGTTAGAAACAGAGAGATAGAGTTAGAAACAGAGATATAGAAACAGAGAGATAGAGTTAGAAACAGTGATATAGAGTTAGAAACAGAGAGATAGAGATATAAACAGAGAGATAGTTAGAAACAGAGAGATAGAAACAGAGAGATAGAGTTAGAAACAGAGAGATAGAGTTAGACACAGATAGAGTTAGAAAACATAGAGATAGAGATATAAGCAAAGATATAGAGTTAGAAAAACAGAGAGAGAGTTAGAAACAGAGAGATAGAAACAGAGAGATAGAGTTAGAAACAGAGAGATAGAAACAGAGAGATAGAGTTAGAAAACAGAGAGATAGAAACAGAGAGATAGAGTTAGAAACAGAGAGATAGAAACAGAGAGATAGAGTTAGAAAACAGAGAGATAGAGTTAGAAACAGAGAGATAGAGTTAGAAACAGAGAGATAGAGATATAAACAGAGAGATAGAAACAGAGAGATAGAGTTAGAAACAGAGAGATAGAAACAGAGAGATAGAGTTAGAAACAGAGAGATAGAAACAGAGAGATAGAGTTAGAAACAGTGATATAGAGTTAGAAACAGAGAGATAGAAACAGAGTAATAGAGTTAAAAACAGAGAGATAGAAACAGAGAGATAGAAACAGAGAGATAGAGTTAGAAAACAGAGAGATAAAGTTAGAAACAGAGAGATAGAGTTAGAAACAGAGAGATAGAAACAGAGAGATAGAGATATAAACAGAGAGATAGAGATAGAAACAGATATAGAGATATAAACAGAGAGTTAGAAACAGTGATAGAGTTAGAAACAGAGAGATAGAGATATAAACAGAGAGATAGTTAGAAACAGAGAGATAGAAACAGAGAGATATAGTTAGAAACAGAGAGATAGAGTTAGACACAGATAGAGTTAGAAAACAGAGAGATAGAGATATAAGCAAAGATATAGAGTTAGAAAAACAGAGAGAGAGTTAGAAACAGAGAGATAGAAACAGAGAGATAGAGTTAGAAACAGAGAGATAGAAACAGAGAGATAGAGTTAGAAAACAGAGAGTTAGAAACAGAGAGATAGAAACAGAGAGATAGTTAGAAAACAGAGAGAGAGTTAGAAACAGAGAGATAGAGATATAAACAGAGAGATAGAGTTAGAAACAGAGAGATAGAAACAGAGTAATAGAGTTAAAAACAGAGTAATAGAGTTAGAAACAGAGAGATAGAAACAGAGAGATAGAGTTAGAAAACAGAGAGATAAAGTTAGAAACAGAGAGACAGAGTAAGAAACAGAGAGATAGAAACAGAGAGATAGAGATATAAACATAGAGATAGAGATAGAAACAGATATAGAGATATAAACAGAGAGATAGAAACAGAGAGATAGAGTTAGAAACAGAGAGATAGAAACAGAGAGATAGAGTTAGAAAACAGAGAGATAGAGTTAGAAAACAGAAACAGAGAGATAGAAACAGAGAGATAGAGTTAGAAACAGAGAGATAGAGTTAGAAACAGAGATATAGAAACAGAGAGATAGAGTTAGAAACAGTGATATAGAGTTAGAAACAGAGAGATAGAGATATAAACAGAGAGATAGTTAGAAACAGAGAGATAGAAACAGAGAGATAGAGTTAGAAACAGAGAGATAGAGTTAGACACAGATAGAGTTAGAAAACATAGAGATAGAGATATAAGCAAAGATATAGAGTTAGAAAAACAGAGAGAGAGTTAGAAACAGAGAGATAGAAACAGAGAGATAGAGTTAGAAACAGAGAGATAGAAACAGAGAGATAGAGTTAGAAAACAGAGAGATAGAAACAGAGAGATAGAGTTAGAAAACAGAGAGATAGAGTTAGAAACAGAGAGATAGAGTTAGAAACAGAGAGATAGAGATATAAACAGAGAGATAGAAACAGAGAGATAGAGTTAGAAACAGAGAGATAGAAACAGAGAGATAGAGTTAGAAACAGAGAGATAGAAACAGAGAGATAGAGTTAGAAACAGTGATATAGAGTTAGAAACAGAGAGATAGAAACAGAGTAATAGAGTTAAAAACAGAGAGATAGAAACAGAGAGATAGAAACAGAGAGATAGAGTTAGAAAACAGAGAGATAAAGTTAGAAACAGAGAGATAGAGTTAGAAACAGAGAGATAGAAACAGAGAGATAGAGATATAAACAGAGAGATAGAGATAGAAACAGATATAGAGATATAAACAGAGAGTTAGAAACAGTGATAGAGTTAGAAACAGAGAGATAGAGATATAAACAGAGAGATAGTTAGAAACAGAGAGATAGAAACAGAGAGATATAGTTAGAAACAGAGAGATAGAGTTAGACACAGATAGAGTTAGAAAACAGAGAGATAGAGATATAAGCAAAGATATAGAGTTAGAAAAACAGAGAGAGAGTTAGAAACAGAGAGATAGAAACAGAGAGATAGAGTTAGAAACAGAGAGATAGAAACAGAGAGATAGAGTTAGAAAACAGAGAGATAGAGTTAAAAACAGAGAGATAGAGTTAGAAACAGAGAGATAGAGTTAGAAACAGAGAGTTAGAAACAGAGAGATAGAGTTAGAAACAGAGAGATAGAGTTAGAAACAGAGAGATAGAGTTAGAAACAGAGAGAGAGTTAGAAACAGAGAGATAGAAACAGAGAGATAGAGTTAGAAACAGAGAGATAGTTAGAAACAGAGAGATAGAAACAGAGAGATAGAAACAGAGAGATAGAAACAGAGAGATAGAGTTAGACACAGATAGAGTTAGAAAACAGAGAGATAGAGATATAAGCAAAGATATAGAGTTAGAAAAACAGAGAGAGAGTTAGAAACAGAGAGATAGAGTTAGAAACAGAGAGATAGAGTTAGAAACAGAGAGATAGAAACAGAGAGATAGAAACAGAGAGATAGAGTTAGAAACAGAGGCAGACACACAGAGACAAACAGAGACCGACAGACATACAGAGAGAGATAGATGGATAGATAGATAGATAGATAGATAGAAAGATCGACAGACAGACAGACAGCAATATGTGAGACTGAGAAGACAGAGACAGGTACTTGTCATTTAGCTGGTGGGTCCGTCATGCTTACCTAGAGATCTTTTTCAGACTTCTAGGTTTATCATTCCTGGAGGGTTTCAGGGTGAATGAACTGAGGATGGAAGAATGACGCAAGCAGGAGGGATGCAGGAAGAGAAAACAAAGAAAACAAGGGGATAAACAAAAGGAGGACAAAACAAAACAAGGAGGGAGGGAGGGAGGGAGGGGAAGAAATAGGCGTGTTGAGCAATAGTGCTTCGGTTCTGGTTCGATGTTTTTTTTAAACATTAAATGCACTCTGTGTTGTGTGGGTTAAATGCTGTAACAACACACCATTAAAAAAAGTCCCATGATGTTAGTGACTGCACAATACTGCTTATCCCTTATTAACCATCATTTATTCCCAATACTTTACTTAGACTGCTGCTCCTGAGTGGCGCAGCGGTCTAAGGTACTGCATCTCAGTGCTAGAGGCGTCACTACAGACCCTGGTTTGATTCCAGGCTGTATCACAACCAGCTGTGATTGGGAGTCCCATAAGTCAGCCCACAATTGGCCCAGCCTCGTCCGGGTTTGGCTGGGGTCATATATTACATTTGTTTTATTTGATGACTTTATTATTTCATTCCAAGTCATCATCTCATCTCTACAGAGCTGCTACCTATACTGTCTGATAAAGTCACTATTTTAGTAGTTCTTCAAAGTAAATAATGCATACTTTTATGACTGCTGAATACCAACTATCAATCGTCATGTATTTTCAGGTAGAGATACTTCATGAAGCAACTTCTCTATCCCTCTCAATAGCACATTCTTTTGTCACTTCTCTCCCTCCATGTCAGCCCCACACTAATCTATTAAAAAAACAGACCAGACAAGTAGGATTATGGTCATTGTAGTTAATTACCATGTTTTCTGGCCTGTTGGAAACTACAACTATCTACCACATCGCACAGTTTGGGCTTCATCTGATTTATCTCTAGAGAAACTGTGCAACGTGCGCATTGAGCTCACAGAAGAAGAAAAATAAAATGGAATTCACATAATTGAACTGACATCAGTCAATTAGTTGTTTAAAAACCCCAAAAATCACAGATATTTCAGTTAATCGCTCAGCACTAAGAAATAGTCAGTTGATGGGTCAAGGGTCAGTCATGCACATTCATAGGTCAGAGTGAGCCCCCCCACACACCGGTCCCACACCCCACGGTGGGACATACAGCAGTTTGTCATCAACACAATCAACCCATGACACAGTGTGAAAACAGTCGTTGAAGTCATACAAGTGAGAAATGAAATGCACATCTGAGAAAACAATACAGTTGTATATGTGTGCTCACTCCTTTCTCATGTGTTTTTCTCAAAATATTAGTGTCTGGGAACAATAAAAAACATTTCATTTAATTCCCATCAAAAGTAACTCTCCCATTGGACAAACACATGTATTACATTTTACTGGAAACACAAAAGGAATTATGTAAATGTAAATTTCCCTTGTTATTCTACTCTATCCATTCAGTGTCTACTGGCCTTGTGCCTCTGCCCCAGTGTAAACTGCCATGTATGTGATGTGGCTGCTGCACACTGGGCTTTGGGTAGGCTGGCAGAGGGCTGAGTACTGTTGGCATAGAGCAAGGTGGCAGCGCCAGGGCAGGAGTGGCAGCTAGACTGGCACCGGCACAGTGATTCATGGATCTGGGTCTTTGGTCCGAGGTCGGAGGGACAGACGCGGGTGTGTGTGTTCGACTTGGTGTGCATGTCTGCATGCCTAATATGTGACTGTGTGACTGAGTGACTGAGTGACTGAGTGACTGTGTGACGATAGAACTGAAGTGGGCAGCTGATCTGAGCTGGGGCTATGATAGAACTGAAGTGGGCAGCTGATCTGAGCTGGGGCTATGATAGAACTGAAGTGGGCAGCTGATCTGAGCTGGGGCTATGATAGAACTGAAGTGGGCAGCTGATCTGAGCTGGGGCTATGATAGTCTGGGTAAACAGGAAGAGGTCTGTCTATATTAATCTGCCAGCTCCTGTGGGCAGTGGGCACAGGATGCCTCAGGGGACGAGGTGGCAGGGGGAATTGGACACTGGGCCAAACACAACATCCCATCTAGGCTGTGTGAGGAGTGTGTGACACACTGTATGTCTGTATGAGTGTGTGTGTATGTGTGTGTTTTACTTCCCCAAAAGTCTGCAAATTTCACGAAAACAAAGCTGTGTGTGTGTGTGTGTGTGTGTGTGTGTGTGTGTGTGTGTGTGTGTGTGACAGTATGGGGAAAATATTGACCTTTGACACACAGCCAAGATAATGAAAGCATCATTCTCTTGGTATGACCAATGACGTTCCCTGTCACATAATATATGTTTATTTACGTTTATTTGTGATGGTCATGTGATGATCAGCTGTCACCAGACCTGGATCAAATACGTATCTATTTCCTTTCAAATACATTAGATGTGCTTGATTGAGTGTGTACAGCAGAATGGATCAAACAGAATAGTCCCATAGTGCAAGCTCTGACAACACCTAAGGCTAATGTAAGCAGAAAAGTTTGAAATCTGACTTCTGATTTCACATGTTTTGCTTATCTAAAACGACTGTTTGTCCCAAGTGTGTCTGTCCCAACCTTACCTCCTCAAATGGGCCAGGTTTCCCATCAGCTTTTCCTGTGGGGGAACGGACGGGACGACAGAGGGAGGGGCGGTTGATGATGTCACCGTGGGGGTGGTGACCTCTGGTGTGGGGTCAGGGTGGATGCTGGTGGTGGGCTCCTTGGCAGACAAACCACACACTTTATCCACCTGCAGAGAGAGAAACACACAGGATGATGATGACACATGGCATGATGTCTACAACACACAGGATGATGATGACACATGGCATGATGTCTACAACACACAGGATGATGATGACACATGGCATGATGTCTACAACACACAGGATGATGATGACACATGGCATGATGTCTACAACACACAGGATGATGATGACACATGGCATGATGTCTACAACACAGGATGATGATGACACATGGCATGATGTCTACAACACACAGGATGATGATGACACATGGCATGATGTCTACAACACACAGGATGATGATGACACATGGCATGATGTCTACAACACACAGGATGATGATGACACATGGCATGATGTCTACAACACACAGGATGATGATGACACATGGCATGATGTCTACAACACACAGGATGATGATGACACATGGCATGATGTCTACAACACACAGGATGATGATGACACATGGCATGATGTCTACAACACACAGGATGATGATGACACATGGCATGATGTCTACAACACACAGGATGATGATGACACATGGCATGATGTCTACAACACACAGGATGATGATGACACATGGCATGATGTCTACAACACACAGGATGATGATGACACATGGCATGATGTCTACAACACACAGGATGATGATGACACATGGCATGATGTCTACAACACACAGGATGATGATGACACATGGCATGATGTCTACAACACACAGGATGATGATGACACATGGCATGATGTCTACAACACACAGGATGATGATGACACATGGCATGATGTCTACAACACACAGGATGATGATGACACATGGCATGATGTCTACAACACACAGGATGATGATGACACATGGCATGATGTCTACAACACACAGGATGATGATGACACATGGCATGATGTCTACAACACACAGGATGATGATGACACATGGCATGATGTCTACAACACACAGGATGATGATGACACATGGCATGATGTCTACAACACACAGGATGATGATGACACATGGCATGATGTCTACAACACACAGGATGATGATGACACATGGCATGATGTCTACAACACACAGGATGATGATGACACATGGCATGATGTCTACAACACACAGGATGATGATGACACATGGCATGATGTCTACAACACACAGGATGATGATGACACATGGCATGATGTCTACAACACACAGGATGATGATGACACATGGCATGATGTCTACAACACACAGGATGATGATGACACATGGCATGATGTCTACAACACACAGGATGATGATGACACATGGCATGATGTCTACAACACACAGGATGATGATGACACATGGCATGATGTCTACAACACACAGGATGATGATGACACATGGCATGATGTCTACAACACACAGGATGATGATGACACATGGCATGATGTCACAGGATGATGATGACACATGGCATGATGTCTACAACACACAGGATGATGATGACACATGGCATGATGTCTACAACACACAGGATGATGATGACACATGGCATGATGTCTACAACACACAGGATGATGATGACACATGGCATGATGTCTACAACACACAGGATGATGATGACACATGGCATGATGTCTACAACACACAGGATGATGATGACACATGGCATGATGTCTACAACACACAGGATGATGATGACACATGGCATGATGTCTACAACACACAGGATGATGATGACACATGGCATGATGTCTACAACACACAGGATGATGATGACACATGGCATGATGTCTACAACACACAGGATGATGATGACACATGGCATGATGTCTACAACACACAGGATGATGATGACACATGGCATGATGTCTACAACACACAGGATGATGATGACACATGGCATGATGTCTACAACACACAGGATGATGATGACACATGGCATGATGTCTACAACACACAGGATGATGATGACACATGGCATGATGTCTACAACACACAGGATGATGATGACACATGGCATGATGTCTACAACACACAGGATGATGATGACACATGGCATGATGTCTACAACACACAGGATGATGATGACACATGGCATGATGTCTACAACACACAGGATGATGATGACACATGGCATGATGTCTACAACACACAGGATGATGATGACACATGGCATGATGTCTACAACACACAGGATGATGATGACACATGGCATGATGTCTACAACACACAGGATGATGATGACACATGGCATGATGTCTACAACACACAGGATGATGATGACACATGGCATGATGTCTACAACACACAGGATGATGATGACACATGGCATGATGTCTACAACACACAGGATGATGATGACACATGGCATGATGTCTACAACACACAGGATGATGATGACACATGGCATGATGTCTACAACACACAGGATGATGATGACACATGGCATGATGTCTACAACACACAGGATGATGATGACACATGGCATGATGTCTACAACACACAGGATGATGATGACACATGGCATGATGTCTACAACACACAGGATGATGATGACACATGGCATGATGTCTACAACACAGCATGATGATGACACATGGCATGATGTCTACAACACACAGGATGATGATGACACATGGCATGATGTCTACAACACACAGGATGATGATGACACATGGCATGATGTCTACAACACACAGGATGATGATGACACATGGCATGATGTCTACAACACACAGGATGATGATGACACATGGCATGATGTCTACAACACACAGGATGATGATGACACATGGCATGATGTCTACAACACACAGGATGATGATGACACATGGCATGATGTCTACAACACACAGGATGATGATGACACATGGCATGATGTCTACAACACACAGGATGATGATGACACATGGCATGATGTCTACAACACACAGGATGATGATGACACATGGCATGATGTCTACAACACACAGGATGATGATGACACATGGCATGATGTCTACAACACACAGGATGATGATGACACATGGCATGATGTCTACAACACACAGGATGATGATGACACATGGCATGATGTCTACAACACACAGGATGATGATGACACATGGCATGATGTCTACAACACACAGGATGATGATGACACATGGCATGATGTCTACAACACACAGGATGATGACACATGGCATGATGTCTACAACACACAGGATGATGATGACACATGGCATGATGTCTACAACACACAGGATGATGATGACACATGGCATGATGTCTACAACACACAGGATGATGATGACACATGGCATGATGTCTACAACACACAGGATGATGATGACACATGGCATGATGTCTACAACACACAGGATGATGATGACACATGGCATGATGTCTACAACACACAGGATGATGATGACACATGGCATGATGTCTACAACACACAGGATGATGATGACACATGGCATGATGTCTACAACACACAGGATGATGATGACACATGGCATGATGTCTACAACACACAGGATGATGATGACACATGGCATGATGTCTACAACACACAGGATGATGATGACACATGGCATGATGTCTACAACACACAGGATGATGATGACACATGGCATGATGTCTACAACACACAGGATGATGATGACACATGGCATGATGTCTACAACACACAGGATGATGATGACACATGGCATGATGTCTACAACACACAGGATGATGATGACACATGGCATGATGTCTACAACACACAGGATGATGATGACACATGGCATGATGTCTACAACACACAGGATGATGATGACACATGGCATGATGTCTACAACACACAGGATGATGATGACACATGGCATGATGTCTACAACACACAGGATGATGATGACACATGGCATGATGTCTACAACACACAGGATGATGATGACACATGGCATGATGTCTACAACACACAGGATGATGATGACACATGGCATGATGTCTACAACACACAGGATGATGATGACACATGGCATGATGTCTACAACACACAGGATGATGATGACACATGGCATGATGTCTACAACACACAGGATGATGATGACACATGGCATGATGTCTACAACACACAGGATGATGATGACACATGGCATGATGTCTACAACACACAGGATGATGATGACACATGGCATGATGTCTACAACACACAGGATGATGATGACACATGGCATGATGTCTACAACACACAGGATGATGATGACACATGGCATGATGTCTACAACACACAGGATGATGATGACACATGGCATGATGTCTACAACACACAGGATGATGATGACACATGGCATGATGTCTACAACACACAGGATGATGATGACACATGGCATGATGTCTACAACACAGGATGATGATGACACATGGCATGATGTCTACAACACAGGATGATGATGACACATGGCATGATGTCTACAACACACAGGATGATGATGACACATGGCATGATGTCTACAACACACAGGATGATGATGACACATGGCATGATGTCTGGATGATGATGACACATGGCATGATGTCTACAACACACAGGATGATGATGACACATGGCATGATGTCTACAACACACAGGATGATGATGACACATGGCATGATGTCTACAACACACAGGATGATGATGACACATGGCATGATGTCTACAACACACAGGATGATGATGACACATGGCATGATGTCTAACAACACAGGATGATGATGACACATGGCATGATGTCTACAACACACAGGATGATGATGACACATGGCATGATGTCTACAACACACAGGATGATGATGACACATGGCATGATGTCTACAACACACAGGATGATGATGACACATGGCATGATGTCTACAACACACAGGATGATGATGACACATGGCATGATGTCTACAACACACAGGATGATGATGACATGGCATGATGTCTACAACACACAGGATGATGATGACACATGGCATGATGTCTACAACACACAGGATGATGATGACACATGGCATGATGTCTACAACACACAGGATGATGATGACACATGGCATGATGTCTACAGCACAGGATGATGATGACACATGGCATGATGTCTACAACACAGGATGATGATGACACATGGCATGATGTCTACAACACACAGGATGATGATGACACATGGCATGATGTCTACAACACACAGGATGATGATGACACATGGCATGATGTCTACAACACACAGGATGATGATGACACATGGCATGATGTCTACAACACACAGGATGATGATGACACATGGCATGATGTCTACAACACACAGATGATGATGACACATGGCATGATGTCTACAACACACAGGATGATGATGACACATGGCATGATGTCTACAACACACAGGATGATGATGACATGACATGGCATGATGTCTACAACACACAGGATGATGATGACACATGGCATGATGTCTACAACACACAGGATGATGATGACACATGGCATGATGTCACCTACAACACACAGGATGATGATGACACATGGCATGATGTCTACAACACACAGGATGATGATGACACATGGCATGATGTCTACAACACACAGGATGATGATGACACATGGCATGATGTCTACAACACACGGCATGATGTCTACAACACACAGGATGATGATGACACATGGCATGATGTCTACAACACACAGGATGATGATGACACATGGCATGATGTCTACAACACACAGGATGATGACACATGGCATGATGTCTACAACACACAGGATGATGATGACACATGGCATGATGTCTACAACACACAGGATGATGATGACACATGGCATGATGTCTACAACACACAGGATGATGATGACACATGGCATGATGTCTACAACACACAGGATGATGATGACACATGGCATGATGTCTACAACACACAGGATGATGATGACACATGGCATGATGTCTACAACACACAGGATGATGATGACACATGGCATGATGTATACAACACACAGGATGATGACACATGTCATGATGTCTACAACACACAGGATGATGACACATGGCATGATGTCTACAACACACAGGATGATGATGACACATGGCATGATGTCTACAACACACAGGATGATGATGACACATGGCATGATGTCTACAACACACAGGATGATGATGACACATGGCATGATGTCTACAACACACAGGATGATGATGACACATGGCATGATGTCTACAACACACAGGATGATGATGACACATGGCATGATGTCTACAACACACAGGATGATGATGACACATGGCATGATGTCTACAACACACAGGATGATGATGACACATGGCATGATGTCTACAACACACAGGATGATGATGACACATGGCATGATGTCTACAACACACAGGATGATGATGACACATGGCATGATGTCTACAACACACAGGATGATGATGACACATGGCATGATGTCTACAACACACAGGATGATGATGACACATGGCATGATGTCTACAACACACAGGATGATGATGACACATGGCATGATGTCTACAACACACAGCATGATGATGACACATGGCGTGATGTCTACAACACACAGGATGATGAAACATGGCATGATGTCTACAACACACAGGATGATGATGACACATGGCATGATGTCTACAACACACAGGATGATGATGACACATGGCATGATGTCTACAACACACAGGATGATGATGACACATGGCATGATGTCTACAACACACAGGATGATGACACATGGCATGATGTATACAACACACAGGATGATGATGACACATGGCATGATGTATACAACACACAGGATGATGATGACACATGGCATGATGTCTACAACACACAGGATGATGATGACACATGGCATGATGTCTACAACACACAGGATGATGATGACACATGGCATGATGTCTACAACACACAGGATGATGATGACACATGGCATGATGTCTACAACACACAGGATGATGATGACACATGGCATGATGTCTACAACACACAGGATGATGATGACACATGGCATGATGTCTACAACACACAGGATGATGATGACACATGGCATGATGTCTACAACACACAGGATGATGATGACACATGGCATGATGTCTACAACACACAGGATGATGATGACACATGGCATGATGTCTACAACACACAGGATGATGACACATGGCATGATGTATACAACACACAGGATGATGATGACACATGTCATGATGTATACAACACACAGGATGATGACACATGTCATGATGTCTACAACACACAGGATGATGACACATGGCATGATGTCTACAACACACAGGATGATGATGACACATGGCATGATGTCTACAACACACAGGATGATGATGACACATGGCATGATGTCTACAACACACAGGATGATGATGACACATGGCATGATGTCTACAACACACAGGATGATGATGACACATGGCATGATGTCTACAACACACAGGATGATGATGACACATGGCATGATGTCTACAACACACAGGATGATGATGACACATGGCATGATGTCTACAACACACAGGATGATGATGACACATGGCATGATGTCTACAACACACAGGATGATGATGACACATGGCATGATGTCTACAACACACAGGATGATGACACATGGCATGACGTCTACAACACACAGGATGATGATGACACATGGCATGACGTCTACAACACACAGGATGATGATGACACATGGCATGACGTCTACAACACACAGGATGATGACACATGGCATGACGTCTACAACACACAGGATGATGACACATGGCATGACGTCTACAACACACAGGATGATGACACATGTCATGACGTCTACAACACACAGGATGATGACACATGGCATGACGCCTACAACACACAGGATGATGACACGCCATGACGTCTACAACACACAGGATGATGACACATGGCATGATGTCTACAACACACAGGATGATGACACATGGCATGACGTCTACAACACACAGGATGATGACACATGGCATGACGTCTACAACACACAGGATGATGACACATGGCATGACGTCTACAACACACAGGATGATGACACATGGCATGACGTCTACAACACACAGGATGATGACACATGGCATGACGTCTACAACACACAGGATGATGACACATGGCATGACGTCTACAACACACAGGATGATGATGACACATGGCATGACGTCTACAACACACAGGATGATGACACATGGCATGACGTCTACAACACACAGGATGATGACACATGGCATGACGTCTACAACACACAGGATGATGACACATGTCATGACGTCTACAACACACAGGATGATGACACATGGCATGACGTCTACAACACACAGGATGATGACACGTCATGACGTCTACAACACACAGGATGATGACACATGGCATGATGTCTACAACACACAGGATGATGACACATGGCATGACGTCTACAACACACAGGATGATGACACATGGCATGACGTCTACAACACACAGGATGATGACACATGGCATGACGTCTACAACACACAGGATGATGACACATGGCATGACGTCTACAACACACAGGATGATGACACATGGCATGACGTCTACAACACACAGGATGATGACACATGGCATGACGTCTACAACACACAGGATGATGACACATGGCATGATGTCTACAACACACAGGATCACAGCTAGTCTTTTAGGATCATAGTTTATAAAAGGAACGATGTCTCAAGCACACACACATTCAGCACCCTGCAGCCTTCTACCAGAGACCTGCTGAATGGCACAGTCCATGTCCTGAAGGTGGAGTCACTGAGAGACTGAGTTAGATATTCCACTATAATGGTTAGCCTATAGGGAGGACCGTGCCTCTGTTCTCTCTCTCTCTCTCTCTCTCTCTCTCATTGGAACACTTGTAAATTGATAACTAAATTGTAAACAGTTTTTTTAATGAAATGAAGCTCTAAATGTTATTGCTCATTTCATTCTTTGTTGATTGTCTATCTAAGCAGTAGTAAGAATATACACATTTTAGCCTAATTCATGTTGGAAGCTTGCATTCAATCGAGTACCAACGGCTCAAACACACACACACACACACACACACACACACACACACACACACGCTCACACACACACACACGAATGCAGATACACACACACACATGCATGCAGACACACACACGCATGCAGACACACACACACAAACACATACACACACACACCAAACCCCCTCTTTCTACTAATTATATCCCTACAGACCAGTTTGGGTTGTATTCAGACAACATAGGGCCCTGTTGGACCTTACCTACACAACACACACTCCTGTTGGGCCTTACCCAGACAGTACAGGGCCCTGTTGGGCCTTACCCAGACAGTACAGGGCCCTGTTGGGCCTTACCCAGACAACAGACACTCCTGTTGGACCTTACCCAGACAGTACAGGGCCCTGTTGGACCTTGCCCAGACAGTACAGGGCCCTGTTGGGCCTTACCCAGACAGTACAGGGCCCTGTTGGGCCTTACCCAGACAACAGACACTCCTGTTGGACCTTACCCAGACAGTACAGGGCCCTGTTGGACCTTACCCAGACAGTACAGGGCCCTGTTGGACCTTACCCAGACAGTACAGGGCCCTGTTGGGCCTTACCCAGACAGTACAGGGCCCTGTTGGGCCTTACCCAGACAACAGACACTCCTGTTGGACCTTACCCAGACAGTACAGGGCCCTGTTGGACCTTGCCCAGACAGTACAGGGCCCTGTTGGGCCTTACCCAGACAGTACAGGGCCCTGTTGGGCCTTACCCAGACAGTACAGGGCCCTGTTGGGCCTTACCCAGACAACAGACACTCCTGTTGGGCCTTACCCAGACAGTACAGGGCCCTGTTGGGCCTTACCCAGACCGTACAGGGCCATGATGGGCCTTACCCAGACAGTACAGGGCCCTGTTGGACCTTGCCCAGACAGTACAGGGCCCTGTTGGACCTTGCCCAGACAACACACTCCTGTTGGGCTGGATGTGGGGCAGTGTGTGTGTGTGTGTGTGTGTGTGTGTGTGTGTGTGTGTGTGTGTGTGTGTGTGTGTGTGTAGGGTGGGCCTGCATGGGAAGGTGTGTGGAGGGGTTGGGCAGCATTCTTAATAACCACAGCTATTACAGGACTGCCATCCCCTCAACGCCCACACACACACACACACACACACAAAAACAATTGGATGTTTCAGACACACACATACGCACCCAAGCGCATGCACGCACACGCACAAACACACAATATTGAGCTAAATGGTCCAGTACAACAGCAATAGGGGACAGTGGGGTAAGTTGAGCCAAATAGCTAGGAAGATTGCGTGTGTGTTTGTGTGTGTGTGTGTGTGTGTGCGCATCTGTGTTTGACCACCTGTTTGTTATAGCTTGAAAATCTCAGCTATTCCATTTCAGACAGTCCTCTAGTGATTGCCTGGAGAACGATGGTATAGGATGCCATGGTCTGATGCACTTTGCTGTTCGGCATAATGGGAAAACAAAGACAAACGTTCTCTATACATTAGAGAAGGCAGATGAAATTGGATTTCTCCTGCCTGAGGCAAGAATATGTGTGTGTTATTATAAATGATGTGTTTGCATGTGTATGCTTCTGTACGTGTGTGTTCGCATTTGTAAGCCTGCCTGCATTGTGTGTATGCATCTTTGCTGCGTGTGCGTGTGCGTCTCTATGTCTCTAATCCCCCACACATGTGTCTATGTATTGTCCCCATCTCATATGTCTCTGTGTATATCCCTGGTCTACCCCGAGGCCAGAGAGTGGAGAGGAAAGGAGCAGAGGGCGAGGGAATGAGCCAGAGTGTCCGACCCACCCCAGCCCCTCCAGGCTCTAGGGAAGTATTGTCTTACAGATAGCAGTGTTGGTCCCAGGCTGTCTTCTAGGGTTGTTTATCTAGGGATCAGCCAGGGAACACCAGGGGAACTTTCTCAGGCCCCCTCTCGCATTGCATTCTGGGTAGGGGTGGTAAGGTGGGTGGGGGTTGTCCAGCGAGTTTGGCCCCTTATTGTCCACTGGTGGCTGTAGGTGTAGTAACAGAGATCTTTAGGTCACTGGTTCAAAACCAGCCAGAAATGTTTCCATGGCCTCAAGGCAGGTATCACAGCCGGACATTTTGGTCAAGAGGAACATAGTCTTTCAGCAGCACCTCTGAGCCTCAAAGAGGAGATATTTTTCTGCATCCAGAATCATGTGGATCATGTGCAGCCCCCTCTCAACACTAATAGCACTTGGGTGGGGAGTGGGGGTTGTTCTCTGACCAGTTAGGCCCTCTATTGTCTGCATTCTGGACATAGAGGCCACTCAGCTCATGGACACCTGATGACTCTAAGCAGACAGTTACTACAAACAAATACATATTTGATAGCTCAGTTGGTAGAGTGTAGGACTGAAGGTGAAATAGCAGAGCTCCTTAGGTTGCTGGTTTGAATCTCTTTTCCATGGCTTTACAGCCAGCCATTTTGGAATTGGACACACAGGAACATAGGCCTTTTGTCAGTGGGATTTGCTAAATTTCTGTATACTCTCTCCTCCGTCCTCGCTCGGCTCCTTTTGAAAAAGGTCAAAGGTAATCGAGGAGAGGTGGCGAGGAGAGGGAACGTGGACAAAAATGCGCTTTTATGAAATGAGACTCCTTCTCCACTCATGCATGATCAGGCAAATTACGTTTACAGGGCTGGATCCTAAAAAAAAGTGATAAAAAAAGGTGATAAAAGCAAAGTAAGTTTTATAGATAAAACGATAATTAGCATATTGTAGATTTTTTACCTGTGCATGCTTTTCTCCTCTGACAAAACAAAAGCTGATACAAAGGGGGTGTGGCAGACTTCAAAACTCTTCTGTGAAGGACTAAGCTACACATGACTATCCTTGATGAAAGGTGGCTATTGGAGAGAGGACGGAGGAGAGAAGGTGGAGGACGGACTTTTGCCCAAATGAGAAAAGGCCTGAGTCTGTCAGAACTACCTCTGAGCCTGAAGAGGACAAGGAGGATACATTTTCCTGCATCCAATGGCTTGTTTTTTGGATAATGTGTAGTTTTGATTGGGCCTGAAAATTCCAGACCTATCCGACCATAGCCCAAGAATGTTCAATCCTGTCAGGGGGAGAGGACCCGTAGGGTACCGGATGAAAATCTAAACTCCAGCCTCCTTTCAACCTAATCACACTACATTCAGGGAAGGGGTGATGCATGGCGGGGGTTGTTTGGCCCCTTATTGTCTCCTGCCAATTGTTCACTCCCAGCGCACACATAATATTGTTGACTATTTGATTCTTTCTGTTGACCTTCACAATTGCCACTTTGATAGCTCAGTTGGTAGTGCAGAGGACTGTAGGTATAAAAGCAGAGATCCTTAGGTCGATGGTTCAAATCTCTTTTCCTGGATCCATTGTCTAATTTGTTTGAATTATATGTAATTATATGAAAATTCTAGCAAGACCAGACCAGAGACCAACCATTAAAGAGGAAGTACAGTGTTTTACAACTTGATGTTAGATGGTTCCTCATCCTGAAAGAAGTCACAGACTGTAACCCATGGTTCAGTTTTGGGAGGGATAGGGATGTTGTCTGGTCAGTTCGGCCCTGTTGTCCAGTACTGATTGTTTCAAGTTTGGGGTTTTACTTGTCACATGCACAAGTACAATGAAATGCTTAATTTGCAAGTGCTACCCAACAGTGCAGTATTCTAATTTCAGTATTATGACAATCATGGACTACAATGGAAAACCAGCCACATCGCGGACACTGACGACTTGCTTCCGGGCAAGCTTAACACGTTCTTTGCCTGCTTTGAGGATAACACAGTGCCACCGACGCGGCCCGCTACCAAGGACTGTGGGCTCTCCTTCTCCGAGGCTGACGTGAGTAAGAAAAGTGAACATGTTAATCTTTGTAAGGCTGCCGGCCCAGACGGCATCCCTGTCCGCATCCTCAGCGCATGCGCAGACCAGCTGGCTGGTGTGTTTACGGACATTTTCAATCTCTCCCTATCCCAGTCTGCTGTGCCCACATGCTTCAAGATGGCCACCATTGTTCCTGTACCCAAGATTGCAAAGGTAACTGAACTAAATTACTATTGCCCCGTAGCACTCACTTCTGTCATCATGAAGTGCTTTGAGAGACTAGTCAAGGATCAATTGGGTCCTGGACTTCCTGACAGGCCGCCCCAGGTGGTGAAGGTAGGAAACAACACCTCCACTTCGCTGATCCTCAACCCCCACAAGGGTGCGTACTCAGCCCCATCCTGTACTCCCTGTTCACCCATGACTGCGTGGCCAAGCACGCCTCCAACTAAATCTTCAAGTGTGCAGACGACACAACAACAGTAGGCTTGATTACCAACAACGACGAGACAGGGAGGAGGTAAGTGCCCTCGGAGTGTGGTGTCTAAAAACCACCTCTCACTCAACATCAACAAAACAGAAGATTGTGGACTTCAGGAAACAGCAGAGGAAGGATCGAATCCCAGAGCTGACAAGGTAAAAATATGTCGTTCTGCTCCTGAGCAAGGGATTTAACCCACTGTTCCCCCGGGTGCTGAAGACGTTGATGTTGATTAAGGCAGCCCCCCGCACCCCCCCCCTCTGATTCAGAGGAATTGGGTTAAATGCAGAAGACACATTTCAGTTGAATACATTCAGTTGGACAACTGAATAGGTATCCCTCTTTCCTTTCCTTAGATTTGTGTGTATTGGGTATATGTTGTGAAATTGTTAGATATTACTGGTTAGATACTGCTGCACTGTCGGAACTAGAAGCACAAGCATTTCGCTACACCCGCAATAACATCTGCTAAACACGTGTATGTGACCAATACAATTTGATTTGATTGGCCCCCTATTTTCCACTCACAGCTCACAGAAAATATTACTGACTGCACACACTATCATCTCTTTGATAGAGTGGAGGACTGTATGTTGAATAACAGAGATACTTAAGTCGCTGGTTCAAATCCTGCTCGAAGTAGGGAACGTTTTGCATTTGGTTTTGGATTACAGCAATGGCCTCATAGCTGGAAACCCTGTAGATTATCCTGTCAACCCCAAACGCACTACTCTCAGGCCAGTTTGGCCCTCTACTGTCTACAGCCGAGTTGCATTCTGGACAAAGATTGCACTCATGGGTGTAGAAACAGAAATCCTTAGGTTGCTGGTTCAAATCTGGCTTGAAGGAGGAAACCTTTTCTCAAGCTTTTCAAAGATGTTTTCAAGGCCTCATGGTAGGAATCGCAGCCATTCACTTTTGGACACAGCAAAATACTCTTTCACATACACCACTGAGCTTCTAGGTCTACATTATCAGTGGACTTTGTTCCTCACCTGCTAGCTCAGTTAGTCGAGTGGAGGACTGTAGGGTTTGCAGCATTAATCTGCAGGTTGCTGGTTCAAATCTGGCTGCAAGAAGGGGACATGTTCAAGCATCCAATGACTTAGTTGGGTGAATCATTTGATGCTTGAAATACCAGAGTTGATTCTATCACATTGGTTAAATTTCCTTTTTAACAATAGTCTCTCAGGCACAGAAAAACAAAACACACTGGAACAATGACTAATATACAGTTGAAGTCGGAGGTTTACATACATTTAGGTTGGAGTCATTAAAACTCGTTTTTCAACCACTCCACACATTTCTTGTTAACAAACTACAGTTTTCGCAAGTCGGTTAGGACATCTACTTTGTGCATGACAAAAGTCATTTTTCCAACAGTGGTTAACAGACAGACCTTTTAACTTATAATTCACTGTATCACAATTCCAGTGGGTCAGAAGTTTACATACACTAAGTTGACTGTGCCTTTAAACAGCTTGGGAAATTCCAGAAAATGATAACATGGCTTTAGAAGCTTCTGATAGGCTAATTGACATCATTTAAACCCCATGGGACCACGCAGCCGTCATACCGCTCAGGAAGGAGACGTGTTCTGTCTCCTAGAGATGAACGTACTTGTGCAAAAAGAAAGAAGAAGAAAAACTGAGTTTAAATGTATTTGGCTAAGGTGTATGTAAACTTCCGACTTCAACTGTACATGTCAAACAACTGTGGTATACTCAATTCACAATTAGTCATAGCTACATAAAAAAATGCTGCAGGAACTGGACACAAACACATTTTTATTTACACAGAACTCCTACCATCTTTCTATAAGCATCTCTCCACTGTGCTTTCAAAGAGCAATAACACACAGACATATGGTGTGTGTGTCTCCATGCATGTCCCACCAGCCTCTCTGGGGGCCACAGGGAGAGAGCATTCAGGGCTACATCCATCACACACACACACACGTCTTTTTAGCACTATTATCATAAAAAGAAATGCAATACATTCAGGTAAGTGGCAACCATACAGCCCAGTGTCATAACAGAGTTGACCAATCAAAGGGAAATGTATCCTCTTTATCTTCATTTAGCTGGGATTAAATCACAAAGAATTACTGCCTGCCTCTTGTGTCCAACAAATCTAAATGTATTTGTGAAAAAGAACAACTTGACATGGAAATTGTTATTGACATACGGTAAATAGATAAGACTGAAGTGTCTAACATGTTGCTGGATAGAATACAGGGAAGTGGGGTGAGGAGAGGGAGTTAATTGAAAAAAGATTGATGGGTCTGATATTCTCCCAACTGTGATATATTGGTGCGACGCACAAGACATGTTGGGAAAGGGAGGTACATTTAAGCCACACCCTGCGACCCCTAGGGATTCCTCCATTCGGCCTGGATGTCTCCCCACACTTCCTATGAGACAGCTATAAGTTCTGTCTAAACCACTAACCTTGTCAGAGCAGGGCAGATCTCTCTCTCTCTCTCTCTCTCTCTCTCTCTCTCTCTCTCAACTTCTCTGCCTCTCCTCTTCCTCCTCTCTTTATTCGTCACATGCGCCGAATAAGACAGGCGTAGACCTTACAGTGAAATGCTTCCTTACAAGCCCCTAACCAACATTGCAGTTTAAAAAAAAATACATACAAGAATAAGAAATAAAAGTAACAAGTAGTTAAAGAGCAGCAGGGGGTATATACAGGGGGTACCGGTACAGAGTCAACCGGTTAGTCTGGCTAATTGAGGTAATATGTACAGGTAGAGTTATTAAAGTGACTATGCATAGATATTAACAGAGAGTAGCAGTGGTGTAAAAGAGGGTGCAAATATTCTGGGTTGCCATTTGATTAGATGTTCACAAGTCTTATGGCTTTGGGGACTTGGCGCAAATTACGGGGATTTGTGCCTGTTCCCGGGAAAGCAGTGTGTCGTTCACGTCAGACTCGTCAGACAAAAAAAAAAAGCTTCTGCCAGTTTGTGGTGAGTAATCGCTGTTCTGATGTCCAGAAGTTATTTTCGGTCATAAGAGACCATAGCAGCAACATTATATAAAAAATAAGTTAAAGTTAAGTTACAAATAACGCTGTCTTTATCTGTCCTTGTCTTCCTCTCTCTTCCTGTCGCTCTCCACTCCTGTCGCTCTCTCTCCTATATACGTCCCTCTCTCTTCCCTCCAAGTTAAGTCAGAACCAAAAAGAGACAGAGACAGAGACTTCACTCTAATCCTTGTTTACCATCATTAAATCACTCACATATGATTTTTTTAATTAAATAAAAATCGCATTTAAAAAAACAAAAAAAAATACAGATGTTTCTTTGGAGTTTGTTGACATGGAAAATCCTCCAATCCCATCGTTGTAAACACATTTGGAGAGTTAGGCCTAAACCCTAAATGTGGCAAAGGTTCTCAGAGGATAGGATAAACTTAATGACAGAGAGACAGAGAGAGTGGGAAAAGACCAGAACGAGAGAGGTCAATTGAGTCCATCATGCCGCTGTGTGAGTGATCCAGAATCTGGAAGCAAACAAACACACAACCATGAAGAGGAAGTGAACAGTCACCAAAGCCCACCAATCAAATTTGAGTCACTGCTAATGCACCAAGTTCCATTTAAGTGAAGTATAGGCCTACTACATCATAATCCTCCAAGGAGATTAAAACAACATTAGCATCCTAAGGGTCGTTTAGCTGGTCCCTTGTTGTGGACATTGTGTGTTGGCTAATTTCCTGCAATAATAAAAGAAAAACATGACTTATGGTTAATATAGGTTAATATAATATTTAAGTGAGACTGAATAAGAAAATCAATGGGGGCCCTGCGTGCATTGGTCGTTAATTCAGCCATGATTACTATACGTTTAGATAGCTGGCTAGACTAACTAAACAAATTTACCAATCTAAAATTGTTTAACTGACATGGGCTACTGAGGGACTATCAGTGAGTGACATATAACAAGAGAAAGACTGCTGCAACCAAGTTTCAAAATGTCACCTTGTGTATTCTACAATAAGACCCCGACTAAGTTCCTCCCCAAAATAAATATACTGTATTTATTTATTTATTTTATTTATAAAGAAAATGCAGAGGCATTTTCACAGCGTGGTTGTAGTTCCACATATTTAATAAAGAGAACTTTCAAAATACAAAAACAAAGAACAAACAATCAAATAAATGTAGCGCAACACAGCACATACAAATAGACACAGTACAATCACCCACCACCCAGGTGGGGGAATGAACAAACTATATAGGAACGAACAACAGCTGCCTCTAATTGGGAACCACACAAACCAAAACATAGACAACACTAGAAACCCCTAGTCACGCCCTGACCTAACACACCATAGAGAACCCAGAGGGCTCTCTATGGCCAGGGCGTGACAGTAGCCCCCCAAAAGTGCGGACTCCGATCGCACAAACTGAAACTTGATTGGGGGGGTTTAGGGTGGGGCACTAGCATCGGTGGCGGCTCCAGTGCGGGATGTAGCGGGCTGGACAGGCGCACCGGACTGATGACTTGTACCTCAGTGCGCATGTGGGGAGCCGGCACAGGAGTCACCGGACTGAAAGGGCGCACTGCAGGTCTGGTGCGAGGAGCCAGCACAGGTCTCACCGGACTGATGACTCGCACCTCAGGGCACGTGCAGGGAGCCGGAACAGGAGTCACCGGACTGAGAGGGCGCACTGCAGGTCTGGTGCGAGGAGCCGGCACAGGTCTCACCGGACTGATGACTCGCACTGGACTCCAGGTGCGTGGAGCCGGCGTAGGTCTCACCGGACCGGCTCTCTATGGCCAGGGCGTGACAGGTGTCCTCATATGTAGCAACGGCCCTGATCCCAAGATTGTTCATCTGTGTCCTTTTCAATGCAAACAAATTAAGCATAGTGGGCATAACAAGTAAGGAGGTGGGCAGAACCAAGCATGAGCTAGCAATATCCTATTAGCGTGTTCTAGCAAGTATTTGCATATTTCCGTTAGGGAATTCCTTCTCTGTGAAGTGTGCATGTGCAATAACTCAATTTGCCCCTGCAGTCCTTGTAAACAATGCAATTCTTTTAACATTTGGCAAAGGGTCACATCTACAAAACTTAGTGCACTCTGTTGGTAACATATTCTAGTTTTGGGAAGAGAAAAAGTATTGAGATCGGGCTTTTCTTTTATGAGAAATTAAGCACAATGTCGGCCCAATTCCATGTCGCTCCATACTTTTCCACTGCCAGCCACTGGGCTTCCTCTCCTCACCATATTTATATAGCCCTTTCCCAACAACGCAGAGTTAAAAAGAAACATTTGCAAATAATAAAAAAAGGAAATAGTAACAAAATAACAATAACGAGGCGATATACAATGAGTAGCGGTACCGAGTCAATGTGCAGGGGTACGAGGTAATTGAGTTAATATGTAAATGTAGGTAGGGGTAAAAGTGACTAGGCAATCAGGATAGATAATAAACAGAGTAGCAGCAGCGTATGTGAAGAGTGTGAAAGTGTGTCTATGTGTGAGTGGGTGTGTGTAGCGTCAATATGCATGCATATGTGTGTTTTGTGTGTGTGAGCGTATGTAGTGTGTGACTGTGTGTGTGTGTGTGTGTGTGTTGGAGTGTCAGTGTAGTGTGTGTTGGAGTGTCAGTATAGTATGTGTGAGTGTGTGTGTGTGTGTGTGTGTTGGAGTGTCAGTGTAGTGTGTGTTGGAGTGTCAGTATAGTATGTATGAGTGTGTGTGTGTGTGTGTTGGAGTGTCAGTGTAGTGTGTGTTGGAGTGTCAGTATAGTATGTGTGAGTGTGTGTGTGTGTGTGTGGGTAGAGTCCAGTGAGTGTGCATAGAGCCGGTGCAAGACAGTCTGTGCAAAAAAAGGGGGTCAATGCAAATAGCCTGGGTAGCCATGTGATGAACTGTTCAGCAGTATTATGGCTTGGGGGTAGAAGCTGTTCAGGAGCCTTTTGGTCCCAGACTTGGCACTCCGGTACCGCATCCGTGCAGTAACAGAGAGAACAGTCTATGACTTGGATGGCTGGAGCCATTACTTGTGCATGACACAAGTAATTTTTACAACAATTGTTTACAGACAATTTATTTCACTTATAATTCACTGTATCACAATTCCAGTGGGTCAGAAGTTTACATACACTAAGTTGACTGTGCCTTTAAACAGCTTGGAAAATTCCAGAAAATGATAACATGGCTTTAGAAGCTAATTGACATAATGTGAGTCAATTGGAGGTGTACCTGTGAATGTATTTCAAGGCCTACCTTTCAACTCAGTGCCTCTTTGCTTGACATCATGGGAAAATCAAAAGAAATCAGCCAAGACCTCAGGCAAAAAATTGTAGACCTCTGCAAGTCTGGTTCATCCTTGGGAGCAATTTCCAAATGCCTGAAGGTACCACGTTCATCTGTACAAACAATAGTATGCAAGTATAAACACCATGGGACCACGCAGCCGTCATACCGCTCAGGCAGGAGATGCGTTCTGTCTCCTAGAGATGAACGTACTTTGGTGCAAAAAGTGCAAATCAAACCCAGAACAACAGCAAAGGACCTTGTGAAGATGCTGGAGGAAACAGGTACAAATGTATCTATATCCACAGTAAAACGAGTCCTATATCGACATAACCTGAAAGGCCACTCAGTTAGGAAGAAGCCACTGCTCCAAAACCGCCATAAAACGGTTTACAACTGCACATGGGGACAAAAATTGTACTTTTTTGAGAAATGTCCTCTGGTCTGATGAAACAAAAATAGAACTGCTTGGCCATAATGACCATTATTATGTTTGGAGGAAAAAGGGGGAGGCTTGCAAGCTGAAGAACACCATCCCAACCGTGAAGCACAGGGGTGGCAGCATCATGTTGTGGGGGTGCTTTGCTGCAGGAGGGACTGGTGCACTTCACAAAATAGATGGCATCATGAGGGAGGAAAATTATGTGGATATATTGAAGCAACATCTCAAGACATCAGTCAGGAAGTTAAAGCTTGGTCGCAAATGGGTCTTCCAAATGGACAATGACCCCAAGCATACTTCCAAAGTTGTGGCAAAATGGCTTAGGACAACAAAGTTAAGGTATTGGAGTGGCCATCACAAAGCCCTGACCTCAATCCTACAGAAAATCTGTGGGCAGAACTGAAAAAGTGTGTGCGAGCAAGGAGGCCTACAAACCCGACTCAGTTACACCAGCTCTGTCAGGAGGAATGGGCCAAAATTCACCCACTTATTGTGGGAAGCTTGTGGAAGGCTACCTGAAACGTTTGACCCAAGTTAAACAATTTAAAGGCAATGCTACCAAATACTAATTGAGTGTATGTAAACTTCTGGCCCACTGGGAATGTGATGAAATAAATTAAAGCTGAAATAAATCATTCTCTCTACTATTATTCTGACATTTCACATTCTTAAAGTGGTGATCCTAACTGACTTAAGACAGGGATTTTTACTAGGATTAAATGTCAGAAAATGTTAAAAACTGAGTTTACATGTATTTGGCAAAGGTGTATGTAAACTTCCGACTTCAACTGTATCAAGAGAACATAGTCATCCCTAGTCATCTCCCTCTGATCTGGCGGACTCACTAAGCACATGCTTTGTTTGTAAATTATATCTTAGTTTCGGAGCGTGACCCTGGCTATCCATGAATAAAAAAATATAAATAAAACGAGGCCGTCTGGTTTGCTACATAAAAGTAATTTAAAATTCCTTCTACTTTTGATACTTAAGTATATTTTAGCTATTACATTTACTTTTGATACTTAAGTATATTTAAAAGCAAATACTTTTAGACTTTTAATCAAGTAGTATTTTACTGGGTGACTAACTTTTACTTGAGTCATTTTCTGTTAAGGTATCTTTACTTTTACTCAAGTATGGCAAGTGGGTACTTCACAAACCACTGGTCTTTTGTCTGTTGCGTATAGAATAGGCCCTGCTTTACTGTTTAAGTTGTGAGACATTGCAAGCCAAGAAATTGTGAGATACAGCATTCCATTGCGATAGATAGATAGTCCTAGTGCATGGTTCTGACTTTCTGCCTGTGGGCCGACCTGCCTATACTGTGCTGTGCCCCTCCCCTCTCTCTCAGTCCTCGCTAGCTCGCTATGAAAGATGCAAGTTTTTGGGTTCTCGGAATACTGAACACTTAGAAATGAGAGTCGACACCGGCGTGCAAGGAGACGAGGAATCAATTCTTTTGGAGTTGACTCTCCACCGTCATAGCTGTTGAAAAAATGCTAGAGAAAGGCCAGCGACAGCAGCAAAGTCCTGTATGAAAATACTTTGAGAAGTTAAACTTTGAGAAGGAAATGTAAACTTTGCGAGGTGGAATTGAGATACAGTAAAGGTAGTGCAGGTGCAATGCTGAACCATCTGAAAGGAACGCACTGTGAGACCCAAACTGTTGCATTGTGAATTCACGTGGAATGTTATGAATTTTTCTTATTGTTTAAACATTAATAATTTGTTTTCATTTGTCACATCTCTAGTGTGTGTGAGGTAACCTTGATCCTATAGCGTGCAGCAGCATACAATGCAGACTCTGTGTAGAGACTGAAGCCCACTGAGAGAGGGGGAGGGAGGGAGGGAGGGAGAGAGAGTGCGCGAGGGAGAGAGCCCCGGTGTGAGTGCCAACCACTAAATCGCTTGGGATAACATCCCAGTGTAAAACCACAGCAACACAATAATACCTACATAGCACACGAGTCGGCAGAAATCATAGCTACTGGTACGTCTACAGAACAGTATGAATCAAGAAAAAAATATGTGAGGGAAAATAAAACTAAGGGTAAACCTTACAGAAACCAAGAGTGAACCTTACATAAACCAAGAGTGAACCCTGAAGAAACCAAGAGTGAACCTTAGAGACCAAAAGTGAACCTTACAGAGACCAAGAGTAAACCTTACAGAGACCAAGAGTAAACCTCACAGAGACCAAGAGTAAACCTCACAGAGACCAAGAGTAAACCTTATAGAGACCAAGAGTAAACCTTAGAGACCAAGAGTGAACCATTTATTTATTTAACCTTTATTTAACTAGGCAAGTCAATTAAGAACAAATTATTGTTTACAATGACGGCCTAGGAGCAGTGGGTAAACCTTACAGAAACCAAGAGTAAACCTTTCAGAAACCAAGAGTGAACCTTTCAGAAACCAAGAGTGAACCCAACAGAAACCAAGAGTGAACCTCACAGAAACCAAGAGTGAACCTCACAGAAACCAAGAGTGAACCCAACAGAAACCAAGAGTGAACCCAACAGAAACCAAGAGTGAACCTTACAGAAACCAAGAGTGAACCTCACAGAAACCAAGAGTGAACCTCACAGAAACCAAGAGTGAACCTCACAGAAACCAAGAGTGAACCCAACAGAAACCAAGAGTGAACCTCACAGAAACCAAGAGCGAACCTTACAAAAACCAAGAGTGAACCTTACAGAAACCAAGAGTGAACCTTTTATTTAACCTTTATTTAACTAGGCAAGTCAATTAAGAACAAATTATTATTTACAATGACAGCCTAGGAGCAGTGGGTTAACTGCCCTGTTCAGGGGCAGAACAACAGATTTTTACCTTGTCAGCTCAGCTTTGATCTAGCCATCTTCTGGTTACTGGCCCAACACTCTAACCACTACGCTACCTGTCACCCCAGAAACTTACAGAAACCAAGAGTCAACCTTAGAGAAACCAAGAGTCAACCTTAGAGAAACCAAGAGTCAACCTTACAGAAACCAAGAGTCAACCTTACAGAAACCAAGAGTCAACCTTACAGAAACCCCTCGTCTTCCTTTTTGCTTTTCACTGCAAAATGTATAGAGGTGAATAGAGGAACAAAATAAATGATGGAGGGATAGGGCTGATATTGTAGGGTGAGAGAGGGGGTGATGGGAGTTTAAAAAGGTACCAGTGAAAGGTGACCCGGCACGGTAGTTGTGTGGTTCGGGTCTTTATAGTTCTCCTTCACTGGCCACCAGTGTTCTATAAAGACATAGCACAGGCCAGGGATACTGTTTCACACTCCCTGGGTCCCCACTGTACATGAGTGTGTGTGTTTGTGTGTGTTGTGTATGTGTGTTGTGTTGTGTGTGTGTCTGTTGTGCATGCGAGTCAGTGTACATGTGTATGTGTACACGTTCATATACAGTATGTGTGTACCTTGTGCGTGTGCATAGAGGACCCAACGTCCCAATGTCATTGTCCCATTGGGGGTCGCCACATTTCCACCTGACAGGTCCAGTTTGTATGGCTGCCTGGAGATCATTCAGACCTGATCCAATTGTTCCTTAGCTGTGTGTGTGTTGCCTCATGAATACCAACCAGGCAGCCAGACCCCGGGCTTTGAGTCTGCATACTTGGACTGGCTCGGCCTCCAAACCTGGCAACTCACCCACTCCACTCTGGGCCAATTAAGACAGAGGCAACCCAGCATGGAAGACTAACCCACTCAGGATCCAGCCCACTAGTCCATTTTCCCTGCCAGTTTCCTTTCTCTCTGCCAGTTCAGTCAAGATATCTCTAGTTCATGTTCAGAAACAGACAGGGATCATATTATATTTCAACTGCAACCCCAGACTCCCAATACCACACATCACACCAGACTATGGCTATCCAAACTCAGACGGAGAAAGAGAGAGAGAAGGAGAGGCTATTGGGAGTTACATTAGTTATACAGGCCCAGTAAATCCAGTAGCGTCAGCCAGTAAAAGTTCCCAGTAAAGGTTGTTGGAGCAGCGTGTTATCCAGGTAGTCCTACTAGTTCTAGCCCTGAAGGTGCCACCAGAGAGACTGGACATACGAATGGTCCTATAGAGAACAGACTCATTGTAGAGTAGTGAAAGACTGGCATGAGACAGAAAGCAATATCTATAGAACTAGCGTAAGTGGGAGGGAGAGAGCGACGTGGGAGAGAGATAGAGAGAGAGACTATATCCCCACTAATTAAATCAAATTGTATTAGTCACATGGGTCGAATACAACAGGTGTAGACCTTACAGTGAAATGCCCCTAACCAACAATGAAGTAAAAAATATATATATACAGATAAGAATAAGAAATAAAAGTAACAAGTAATTAAAGAGCAGCAGTAAAATAACAATAGCAAGACTATATACAGGGGGGTACCGGTACAGAGTCTTAGTGCGGGGGCAATGGTTAGTTGAGGTAATATGTACATGTAGGTAGAGTTATTAAAGTGACTATGCATAGATGATAACAACAGAAAGTAGCAGTGGTGTAAAAGGGGGAGGGTGGGTGGGGGGCCATTTGATCAGGTGTTCAGGAGTCTTATGGCTTAGGGGTAGAAGCTGTTTAGAAGCCTCTTAGACCTAGACTTGGTACCGCTTGTTGTGGGGGGCAATGCAAATAGTCTGGGTAGCCATTTGATTAGGTGTTCAGGAGTCTTATGGCTTAGGGGTAGAAGCTGTTTAGAAGCCTCTTAGAACTAGACTTGGTACCGCTTGTCGTGCGGTAGCAGAGAGAACAGTCTATGACAAAGGGTGGCTGGAGTCTTTGACAATTTTTAGGTCCTTCCTCTGACCGCCTGGTATAGAGGTCCTGAATGGCAGGGAGCTTAGCCCCAGTGATGTACTGGGCCGTTCGCACTACCCTATGTAGTGCCTTGCAGTCGGAGGCCGAGCAGTTACCATACCAGGCAGTGATGCAACCCGTCAGGATGCTCTCGATGGTGCAGCTGTAGAACCTTTTGAGGATCTGAGGACCCATGCCAAATCCTTTCAGTCTCCTGAGGGGGAATAGGTTTTATCATGCCCTCTTCATGACTGTCTTGGTGTGCTTGGAAAATGTTAGTTTGTTGGTGATGTGGACACCAAGGAACTTGAAGCACTCAACCTGCTCCACTGCAGCCCCGTCGATGAGAATGGGGGTGTGCTTGGTCCTCTTTTTCCTGAAGTCCACAATCATCTCCTTTATCACACTATTCCCCCACTAGAATCCCCATACTATAATGAAGACAGCTTCTCCATCTTGGAGAGGGAAATCAATCATTTCCAGGGCCAGGGACATGTCTGTGGCGACCTAAATGCCAGAACTAGACAAGAACCTGACACCCTCAGCACATAGGGGGACAAACACCTACCTGGAGGTGACAGCATTCCCTCCCCCATAAGCCGACCTAGGCACAACTACGACAACATAAACAACAAAAACAGGTCACAACTCCTGCAGCTCTGTCGCACGCTGGGTATGTACATAGTCAATGGTAGGCTTCGAGGGGACTCCTATGGTAGGTACACCTATAGCTAATTTCTTGGCAGTAGTACTGTAGACTACTTTATCACTGACCTCGACCCAGAGTCTCTCAGAGCGTTCACGGTCAGCCCACTGACACCACTATAAGATCACAACAAAATCACAGTCTACTTGAACAGAGCAATTCTCAAATCATGAGGCATCAAAGCCAAAGGAACTGAATAATATTAAGACATGTAATAGATGGAAGGAAAGTAGTGTGGAAACCTACCAAAAAACAATTAGGCAGCAACAAATTCAATCCCTTTTAGACAACTTCCTGGACAAAACGTTTCACTGTAAGTTAGCAATAAAAAACCTAAACAGTATATTTGAACTCTCAGCTTCCCTATCAAATCTAAACATTTCAAGCAGAAAACCAAAGACAATTAACAACAATGACAAATGGTTTGATGAAGAATGAAAAAAACCTAAGAAAGAAACGTATCCAACCAAAAACATACAGACCCAGAAAACCTGAGCCAATGGGTTCACTATAGTGAATCACTAAAACAATACAGAAATACACTACAGAAAAAGAAGGAACAGCACATCAGAAAATCAGCTCAATGTAATTGAAGAATCCATAGAATCTAACCACTTCTGGGAAAATTGGAAAACATACAACAACACGAAGAGTTATTTATCCAAAACGGAGATGTATGGGTAAACCACTTCTCCAATCTTTTTGGCCCCATAACAAAGAACAAACAGCAAAACATATACATGATCAAATACAAATCTTAGAATCAACTATTAAAGACTACCAGAACCTACTGGATTCTCAAATTAAATTGATTGAACTACAGGACTAAATACAAACCCTCCAACCCAAAAAGGACTGTGGTGTTGATGGTATCCTCAATGAAATTATAAAAATATACAGACAACAAATTCCAATTGGCTATACTTAAACTCTTTATCATCCTTGGCTCTGGCATCTTCCCCAATATTTGGAACTAAGGACTGATCGCCCCAATCCACAAAAGTGGAGATAAATGTGACCCCAATAACTACCGTGGGATAAGCGTCAACATCAACCTCGGGAAAATCCTATGCATTATCATTAACAGAGCAAATGAGCAAATGTCAAATTGGCTTTTTACCAAATGACCGTACGGCAGACACCATATTCACCCTGCACACCCTAATGGACAAACAAATTAACCAAAACAAAGGCAAAGTCTTCTCATGCTTTGTTGATTTCAAAAAAGCTTTCAACTCAATTTGTCATGAGGTCTGCTATACAAATTGATGGAAAGCGGTGTTGGGGGAAAAACATACAACATTATAAAATCCATGTACACAAACAACAAGTCCGCGGTTAATATTGGCAAAAACACACACATTTCTTTCCACAAGGCCATGGGGTGAGACAGGGATGCAGCTTAAGCTCCACCCTCTTAAACATATATATCAACGAATTTGCGAGGGCACTAGAACAGTCTGCAGCACCCGGCCTCACCCTACTAAAATCTGAAGTCAAATGTCTAATGTTTGCTGATGATCTGGTGCTTCTGTCCACAACCAAGGAGAGCCTACAGCAGCACCTAGATCTTCTGCACAGATTCCATAAGACCTGGGCCCTGACAGTAAATCTCAGTAAGACTAAAATAATGGTGTTCCAAAAAGGGTCCAGTTGCCTGGACTACAAATAAAAATGTAATCTAGACACCATTGCCCTAGAGCAGGTATTCCCAAACTGGGGAATATTTTAAATATTCACAAAAAAAAAAAATATGTATTTAAAAAAAAATAAGTCCATTTATATTTTCTCGCCTGAGTCGCCTCGTTTCACTGCCAAAAATAAAATTAAACCATCTAGTGTTCAGCGAAATAACAACACAATGTCAAATATAGGTAGCCTAGTCAAACAAATTACATCCAATCACATTAACCGTTACTTTCTCGCAGGAATTCCACTAACGGTCTGTATGTTGCCAAACGTAGCTGCTGCTGTTAAAAAAAGTAAGGCCTGCGTCCATAGAGACACATACCAGCTCTACTGGTAGTACTGCTACTACCAGCATTACCACACCTGCACATGTCGACGACACAAGTTGTTCTGCTTCCACGAGCACATCCAATGCTAGCATCAGTAATTCTACATTTGTTGTTAGCCCAGCTAGCATGGACACTGACAGTTGTGAATCTGATGCAGCCGAATAGCTACTTTCCCCTTACCCGGGAAAGCACCGAACAGACAGGGACTTTGGACCATTGAAGAGGCAAAAAAACTATACAGACAATTTCTTAATCAAACAACACTGTTTCACGACGCATCAGTGACATGGCAGGAGATGTTTTGAAACAGTTACTACTTTGCATACAAGCCAGTGAATTATATGCGTTACAACTGGATGAGTCAACAGACGTTTATGGAGGGGTCAATTAGGACAACAGGAGAGGATATTTTTAAAGTACTTGACAGCTTTGTGATATCAAATGGACTTTGGTGGTCAAGATGTGCTGGTATCTGTACTGATGGTGCAAAGTCATGTCAGGGAGACATAGTGGAGTGCTAGAGGGGTACGAAGCTGGAGGTTGAATGTTTGAAGTGGTACGGGACTATAAAAAGTTTGGGAACCACTGCCCTAGAGCCCACAAAAAATGTGCCGGAGGGGATGGCTGCCGTCTTATTGGCTCTTAACCAACCATTCTATTTTGTTTGAATTTTTGCGTTGTTCATAACTTGTTTGTACATCATGTTGCTGCTATCGTCTCTTATGACAGAAAAGAGCATCAGAACTGCGACTACTCACCTCAGATTCAACGACGAGTTTTTCTTCAATGAGTCGGAATATAATACAGACACCCGACCAGGACCAGATCCCCGTCATTCGCTGGAGAAGGAAAGAGAGATTTCTCTGAAAAAGATCAGGGTGCCTTGTGACGATCAGGCGATGAGTGGCTAATCTGCCTTTGCCTTCCGTCCTGCTAGCGAACGTTCAATCGCTGGAAAATAAATGGGACGAACTGAAAGCACGTATATCCTGCTGAACGACGAAATTAAGAACATACAGCTGGCGGGTTATACAACTCTAATCGGCAGGATAGAAAAGCAGCCTCTGGTAAGACACGGGGCCGGGGCCTATGCATTTATGTAAATCTATGTGAGAATTCTATTCATTGACTACAGCTCAGCGTTCAACACCATAGTGCTCTCAAAGCTCATAACTAAGCTAAGGACCCTGGGACTAAACATCTCCAACTGCAACTGGATCTTGGACTTCCTGACGGGTTGCAGCCAGGTGGTAAGGGTAGGTAACAACACATCTGCCACGCTGATCTTCAACACAGAGGCCCCTCAGGGGGTGCGTGCTCAGTCCCCTCCTGTACTCCCTGATCACTCATGATTACACGACCAGGCACGACTCCAACACCATCATTAAGTTTTATGATGACACAACAGTGGTAGGCCTAATCACCGACAACGATGAGACAGCCTATAGGGAGGAGGTCAGAGATCAAGGACAACAACCTTTCCCACAACGTTATCAAGACAAAGGAGATGATTGTGGACTACAGGAAAAGGAGGACCGAGCACACCCACAATCTCAAAGACGGGGGCTGCAGTGGAGCAAGTTGAGAACTACAAGTTCCTTTGCGTCCACATAATCAACAAACTAACATGGTACAAGCACACCAAGACAGTCGGGAAGAGGGCACGACAAAACCTATTCCTCCTCAGGAGACTGAAAAGATTTGGCATGGGTCCTCAAATCTTCTAAAGGTTTTACAGCTGCAGCATAGAGAGCATCCTGGCGGGTTGCATCACTGCCTGGTACGGCAACTGCTCGGCCTCCGACCGCAAGGCACTACAGAGGGTGGTGCGTACGACCCAGTACATCCCCGGAGCCAAGCTTCCTGCCATCCAGGACCTCTATACCAGGCGGTGTCAGAGGAAGGCCCAAGCGGTACTGGAGCGCCAAGTCTAGGTCCAAGAGGCTTCTAAACAGCTTCTACCCCCAAGCCATAAGACTCCTGAACAGCTAATCAAATGGCTACCCAGACTATTTGCATTGCCCCCCCTCTTCTATGCTGCTGCTACTCTCTGTTATTGTCGACACCGGTGCCCCCGCACATTGACTCTTTACCGGTACCCCTGTATATAGCCCCGCTATTGTTATTTACTGCTGCACTTTAATTATTTGTTATTTCTTTCTCTTACTTTTATTTTTGGGGGGTATTTTCTTAAAACTGCATTGCTGGTTAAGGGCTTGTAAGTAAGCATTTCACTGTAAGGTCTAAACCTGTTGTACTTGGCGCATGTGACAAATAAAATGTGATTTGACTTGATTTGACCGCAGCCTAAACATCAGCGCCACAGGTAACTTCCACAAAGCTGTGAACAAACTGAGAGACAAGGCAAGAAGGGCCTTCTATGCAATTAAAAGGAATGTAAAATTCAACATACCAATTAGGATCTGGCTTAAAATACTTGAATCAGTTATAGAACCCATTTCCCTTTATGGTTGTGTGGTCTGGGGTCTGCTCACCAACCAAGAATTCACAAAATGGGACAAACACCAAATTGAGAATCTGCAAGCAGAATTCTGCAAAAATATCCTCAGTGTACAACGTAAAACACCAAATAATGAATGCAGAGCAGAATTAGGCCGATACCCGCTAATGATTAAAACCCAGAAAAGAGCAGTTAAATTCTACAACCACCTAAAAGGAAGCGATTCCCAAACCGTCCATAACAAAGCCATCACCTACAGAGAGATGAACCTGGAGAAGAGTCCCCTTAGCAAGCTGGTCCTGGGGCTCTGTTCACAAACAGACCCCACAAAGCCCCAGGACAGCAACACAATTAGACCCAACCAAATTATGAGTAAATAAAAGGATAATTACTTTACACATTCGAAAGAATTAACAAAAAAATAGAGCAAACTGGTATGCTATTTGGTCCACAGTGGCAGAATACCTGACCACTGACTGACCCAAAATTAAGGAAAGCGTGGACCATGTACAGACTCAGTGAGCATAGCCTTCCTATTGAGAAAAGCCGCCGTAGGCAGACCAGGCTCTCAAGAGAAGACAGGCTATGTGCACACTGCCCACAAAATGAGGTGGAAACTGAGATGCACTTCCTAACCTCCTGCCAAATGTATGACCATATTAGAGACGCGTATTTCCCTACACAGACCCACAAAGAATTCGAAAACAAACACAATTTTGATGAATATCTATTAGGTGAAATACCAGCGTGCCATCACAGCCGCAAGATTTGTGACCTGTTGCCACAAGAAAAGGACAACCAGTGAAGAACAAACACCATTGTAAATACAATCCATATTTATGTTTATTTCTTTTCCCTTTTTGCACATCATTATAGCACTGTACATAGCCATAATATGAATTTGAAATGTGACTATTCCTTTGAAACTTGTGAGTGTAATGTTTACTGTTCATTTTCTATTGTTAATTTCATTTTATTATCTATTTCACTTGCTTTGGCAATGTAAACATGTGTTTCCCATGCCAATAAAGCCCTTTAAATTGAATAGAGAGAGAGAGAGAGACTAAAGGGCTTGGCTTCCATCCCACCCTCAACGATGATGCTATCCTAAAACCACTCAGCTAACACAACAGAGAATGTGTGTGTGTGTGTATGGATGTGTGTGTGTGTGTGTGTGTGTGTGTGTCTATCTACTCTTTCTCCTCACCGTAGCGGTCAGTGTTGGCCCGTGGAGCTGTGCATGGAGTATAGCCTCGTTCACGTGCTCCCTGACCCCCAGCAGGGCCAGCTCCAGGCTGTGTTGTCCTGCCACAGCGTGGGTCAGCTCCTCCAGTGCCGCCACATACCTCCGCCACGGCCCGTCCAGCTCGGCCACGCTCGCCAAGCAACCGCGCATCACATTCAAGCAGTAGCCCATGCACGGCTTGATCAGCGTCAGCCCGCGGCAGTGCGAGCAGTACTGCATCTTGGTCAAGCCACGTAAACACTCTTTGGTGAGGGAAACATGTTCTGTGGCGTTCATGACCTCTGTGCCTTCGGCAAGGGCGAGGGATAAGGCTCGCCCGGTGCCCAGGGTGCGCCTGAGTTCTTGGGCGAGCGTATTGGGGTGAGGGCCGAATGGGTTGACGTCTTGCCGGGTCGCGCGGAGACACTCGCCGCTCTTGCCCACCGCGCCCATGCCGGGGTTGACCAAGTGTCCATAGACGAGTGGGAAGAGGTTGTCGTAGAAACGTGCGATGGCGGCCTCGAGGGAGAGGTTGTGTCCGCGGATGTAGAGGGAGAGGGAGGAGAAGAGGGCGTTGACATGAGGGAGGGCCTCGCGGGAGAGTGGCGAGTAGGTGTCCTCTAACAGGGATGAGAGGTGGCCCTGGGAGAAGGAGAGCAGGTGCTGGAAGGTGTCTGGAGGAGAGGGGTGGGAGAGATAGGGGTAGAGAGAAAGAAAACAGGGCGTGGTTACATATAGATTAATAAAATAATGCAACCTAATGACAAAACAGCTATATACAGTATTTAGGCAGTATAGTATATTCCAGTAGTGTAAAGTACTTCAGTAAAAATACTTTAAAGTACTACTTAAGTATTTTTGGGGTATCTGTACTTTACAATTACTATTCATATTTTTGACTACTTTTACTTCATTACATTCCTAAAGAAAATAATGTACTTTTTACTCCATACATTTTCCCTGCCACCCAAAAGTACTCGTTACATTTTGAATGCTTAGCAGGACAGAAAATTGTCCAATTCACACACTTTTATCAAGAGGTCATCCCTACTGCCTCTGATCTGGCGGACTCACAAAACACAAACGCTTCATTTGTAAATTATGTCTGAGTGTTAGAGCGTGCCCCTGGCTATCCATTATAAAATAAAAACATGAAAATTGTGCCTACTGGTTTGCAACTTTTACTTTGATATTTAAGTACATTTTAGTAATTACATTTACTTTTGATACTTAAGTATATTTAAAAGCAAACTTTTAGACTTTTACTTAAGTAGTATTTTACTGGGTAACTTTCACTTTTAATTGAGTCATTTTCTATTAAGGTATCTTTACATGAGGTATGACAATTGGGTACTTTTTCCACCACTGGTATATACTCAATTATAAACTGGGTGGTTCGAACCCTGAATGCTGATTGGCTGACAGCCGTGGTACATCAGACCGTATACCACGGGTATGACAAAACATTTCTTGTTTCTGCTCTAATTACATTGGTAACCAGTTTATAATAGCAATATGGCACCTCTGGGGTTTGTGGTATATGGCCAATATACCACGGCTAAGGGCTGTATCCAGGCACTCCGCGTTGCGTCATGCTAAGAACAGTCCTTAGTCATGGTATATTTGCCATATACCACACCCCCTTGCTTAAATGCACCATGAGCATCTCTTTGTACTGCTTTAATTTAAACAATCTAACAGAAACACACGTCCTGATTCCTGCAGAAGAGAGGTCAGAGAGGCCACCCTCTTACCCTCCCAACCTCCTTCCTATCTGAGCTTGACTAGACGGTATCAGTCACTTAGCTTTGGGTGGAAGGGGGAGAAGGTGTAGTGTTCACTACATCCCATGCACTGTAAAGTGGCTGGATATCTGTGTGTATGAAGTCATATCTGTGTGTGTGTGTCTTGAGGAGACAGTAGCTGAGCTGGGTCTTGGCTGGGTACTAAAAACTGCACCCTGACATGAAGTCACTGCAGTCAGTCAGTCAGCTATGGCATGATGGTAAAAATAGAGCTAAATTCTATCATAGCTGTCTGGCACATAGCATACCATGCTCTGACATACACGAGGAGAGGATGCTACTTTAGACTCTTGATACACCAGGTGAGTCACAGTTAGCCATTGAAATTGAGTCAGCCACACCATATCAAAGATCCTAGATGATCAAGAACAGAGGGGCACAGTGTGGCCTGTCATGATATGGTGGTTTGCACATGCTCCGACATCAGAGAAACCATGGGCTACTGCCATACCAACAGCCTGTCTAGTCAGCTCAGTGCCCCTCACTCCTCTCTCCCCCTCACCTCACTCCCTCATCCTTTCCTCTTTCCCTGTGTGGGGACACAGTGCTTTCCTCAGCCCTACTGCCTCTCTCCTCTATCTCTCACTCTCTCCTCTGTCTCTCTATCCCCCCCATCTCTCCAGGTCTCTCTCTGGGTTCTGATGTCATCCCTATGGCATGCCAGCAGATGGAAGAGCAGCAGCAACTGTAGAACAACAGACAGGAGACACGGTGCCATCCCAAATGTTCCTTGTTTTACTAACCTTGTGAGGACTTCTGGTCCCCAAAAGAATAGTAAAACCACAAAACACACACACACACACACACACACTTGCAAAATATCACATGTGGATGCTAAACACACAAGGACACATAATAATATTCTAGAATAGATCATGTGGAGTTACTGGATCCATACTTAACACACACACAGTATCGTGGGCGTACTCTGACAACTCAATATCGTATAACACACACAGTATCGTGGGCGTACTCTGACAACTCAATATCTTATAACACACACAGTATCGTCAGAGTACGCCCACAATACTGTGTGTGTTATAAGATATTGAGTTGTCAGAGTACGCCCACGATACTGTGTGTTATAAGATATTGAGTTGTCAGAGTACGCCCACGATACTGTGTGTGTTATAAGATATTGAGTTGTCAGAGTACGCCCACGATACTGTGTGTGTTATAAGATATTGAGTTGTCAGAGATGCCCACGATACTGTGTGTGTTATAAGATATTGAGTTGTCAGAGTACGCCCACAACTCAATATCTTATAACACACACAGTATCGTGGGCGTACTCTGACAACTCAATATCTTATAACACACACAGTATCGTGGTGGATGGTACTTTTGTTATCAGTTACGTGCTATTTTCACAAGTATGTGGTACACTTTCACAACTCTTAGTACAAAACTCAAAACAGATCATCCAAAAGGCTGTTTTTTCAAAACTTTAAGCACATTTTCTATTGACTAAGTACAACACACAAAATCACCAAACCTAATCAGTGTTTCATCTAGAAATACCATTCATATAAAGTAATTGCCTTTCACAATGCAACGCTCACAATACTTTTCATATTATTATTTTCTCATTTGTTTAAATACATTTCACCATCACTTAATTCAATTTAGCTTAATGGTTAATCACTTAGAAATGTGTTTTTAAAGTAGAAACATGTGATACATGATAACCATACATAATGACTATTCATTATTGCTAATTGATTTCACTTAGTGGTAACCTTGATTTGTCACCATATTAAAGGGGGCTACAGTATTCTTACAGTATGATCTATTGACAGTATGCTCGGTTCTACCCTCAGAATTGGCCGTGACTGTTCTGACCGACCAGCAGGAGTGGGCAGTGGTGGAAAAGGTGAGGGCCAGGAATGACATACGGCTGTCTGAAATAAAGCAGGCCATTGAGGAGAACGATGACACCTTTGCCAATGTGGCATCCATCAGCCTACCAACAATCGGCCGCCTTTTGAAGAGGCACCCGGTATCTATGAAACACATTTACCTGGTTCCTTTTGAGAGACACAACGACCGGGTGAAAAAACTGCGGGCCGTGTATATTCAGGTACAGCATATACTGTATTACTGTTACTATTTGATGCACATGCTAATTCATAATATCATATTGGAGCTATAATTAAAAATTAACTAACCAAAATATATTTTCAGAGGGTGATTGTGCTTGATGCTGCTGTGAACCATCACAAGTACATCGTTGTTGATGAAGCGGGCTTCAACCTGGCCAAAACTTGTCGCCGTGGGTGGAACCTCATCGTTCAAAGTTCCTGAACAACGTGGGGGAAACATCTCCATGTGCGCAGCGATCTCTAAAAATGGTGTGGTAGGACGTAGGCCATTACTTGGATCCTACAACGCTGCACACCTCATTGTGTTTCTCAATGAAATTGAGCAGACCTGTCAAGGTGAAGGGGTCAAATATGTCAATGTGTGGGACAATGTCAGGTTCCACGCAGACCAATGTCAAGCTTGGATTCGCCATGTCGAAAGGTTTTTCCTTGATTCAAAGGCATTACATTGATTTATATTTTTGAAATGACATGGAAACAACGTTGATTCAACCAGTTTTTGCCCAGTGGGACAAGACTAGACAGACCAGAGACTACAATAGGACTCCACCTATTGAACAACACAGGGCTAGTGCTACATCCGTCTTCAATAGGCCCCCGGTTCCTGAACCGGTCTCTGTGTCTCCAAAGCTGTTAGCCTAAACACATCCCTCTCAAACACTGGTCTTTGGACAACTGTCAACCTCTCAGTACTACTCTGATGAACTCCAGACACATACTAGGCCTACTCTCTCTTTACTTGATTTGGTTCACTCTTTCGATGACATCTCCCAGAGACAGCCATGTATGCATTAATGCATCCATTTTAAAAACAATAAATAAATATGACTGTTTTTACCAATCTAACTACATAACAACATAATAGTAATCATTTTATTTGAATGGTAAATCTCTTCATTAACTGAGTAATTTAAGATGGCATAGGCCTACTCACAATGCAGGTGAATGCATATCCAATAAGAGTGTGTGCCTGCATTGCGTTATTGAGCTTGTTATAGCTGATTAATGGTGCTACAGATGACAAACAATCTTTTTGCCTTCCATTTGGGACCTACTGATCAACAACATTTGCATAGAAGCATCACTCCAGCATGTCACGCCTGTATGGAAGGACATCCTATAGGCACTGCTGTTAGTTTTGCGAATATAAAATAACATTTATTCAATGCAAATGTGTCCAACGTAATGTCATGATTTGTGATTTTTTTTAATTTTTCAGCAGTCAGGACGCATCTCTAAACAACTCAGCTGCATGGACCAAATTAGAAACAACTGAATCGGCTAGTTCAGCTACCTGTCAAGAAATGGGCGGGTTATAACTTGATCCTACTGCTACGATTGGATAGAGCGAGGTCGTAACTCCGCTCCTTTTCACACCTCTCTAAATCGCTCATATCACTTGCTGCTGTTTACTGCTACTATGAGAACTAGCTCAATGGTGATGACCTTTGCTACCAAGGCATAAATGTGCTACCAAGGCATAAATGTGCATAATATCTAAGAAGAGCGAGTGTAGGAAAAAATATTAAACGATGAAGCACGTTCTGTCTAAATGACTCAAATAGTTGGAGAAGTGAGGACCCACACGTGCTGATCAACAGCTTTCCAAAAACAAGCAGGAAGATTGTTAGGTAGGTAAACCTATTGCCACCCTTTATTTAGGCATTTTAAAACACTTCCTTCTTTCCCTATTTGGACAATCATCTAATCCGACTATCAACTGTCAATTTACGGATATGATTGCGGCTGGTCAGATCAGCACACCAGTAAATAGCTAATGTTACACCGCAAGTCAGATGTCTCTGCCGAAAATGGTGCATGTTCAAAATGATAACCAGCTAACGTTAGCTAGCTATGTTGGTTATTAGCTCCTATTTTAGCACCATGTTTATCTAGACAGCTAGCTAGCATAGTAACTAATATAGTTAGCTAGGCAACACCACAGATGAAAGGGTTAGTTATGGTAATCTTTCATAACAGGTCACATAGCTATCTACTTAGCTACTGTAGCTAGCTTGCTTATTGCATGCATGACCGGGCACGTCAACAAGCCTTATTAGTGAATTAACTAAATCTATATTTTCCAGGGATGCAAACTATTCACCTTTCGGCAAAATTCGCCGTTTTGAATCCAATATAGGTGACCTACGTGATTCGTGTAGATCCGATGAGAGAAGTTTGAGAGTGGGCGGGCTTTGGATCACTACTGGCTGTAAGCGAACGAGTGATGCGCGTTTGGAGCAATACTGTCTATATATATATATATATATATATATATATATATATATATATATATAAGGCTCAGCCAATCGTTCACATAACAGAATGCAGCACGCAACTGAAGAGAACCAATTTGCTAGTTACAGCATCAGCGCGTTCTCTCGAAAGACAGCGGGAGAGTGGAAAGGCAGTTTGCCAATTACAGCAGGACCTCCCCTGAACAATAACGAAGAGGTAGACCACGGAGACGGGGGCAAGGTGGTGAAGTGTACTTCATGAGCTGTAGCAGAAAAACTGGTATTTGGAAAGTTTGAGGTGAGAGAGATAGTGTGGTGGAACTAGTATTAAGTATCTTGCTAGCTGTATCGAATTCACCGTTAGCTACTACAGCCAGAGAAATGTTGAGCAACATTAGCCAACTTAACTGATCAATTAATTGAGTTTATGGTGTGAAAATTAGCTAGCTGATAAAGTCGGACAGCTAACGTTACATCAGATGCGCTAACATAACCTAACCAATTCGCTATAGTATTAACTGGTATACGACTCTTTGCTGTTCCTCGTTATAACGCATTAGTTGCTTACTGGACCCTGGCAATCTGTGTGAAATGTTAACTAGCTAATGAACTAACTACGATCTGTGAACTGATGTTCCCTCTAAAGTATGGTTCCAGGACCGGTCTTCAGGCCCATAACCTTCCCAGTCCACTAGGTAGTGGAGGAGACCTCTCAGGCATTTGGAATCAAGGATTGCCCGTATGGCGTAGGCAGGTTCCCCTCCGACGTCCAACAGTGGGGGCGACACTGCGGGTAGAGACTGGAGGATGAAGAGGACTGTAGGTGACCAGTTTTAAAACAGAGACACATGGAAGGACGAGAAGATTTTATACTGACAGGGTAACTGGAGGCGGTACTTGACAGGGTTGATGCGATGGGTTATCTTGAAGGGACCAATGAAGCGAGAACAGCACTTTTTGCAGGGGAGGCGGAGCCGTATGTCTCTTGTAGAGCCACACACGCTGTCCGGGGCGAAAGAGTGGCGTAGGTCGGCGGCGTCTGTCGGCAGAGCGTTTGAGTATTAGAGGCTTCCTGCAGATAACGGTGAGCGGTCTCCCATACCCGCTCATTATGCCGAAACCAGTCGTCGACAGCTGGGACAGTAACAGGCTCCGCCTCCCAGGGCAACATGGGGGGGGGTTGGTAAACAAGGACACACTGAAACAGAGTAAGGCAGGGGGATGAATGCATGAGTGAATTCTCAGCATATTCGGCCCAGGCCATATACAGACTCCAGTTGTGTGGAGAGGCAGAACATTGTTGGCAGAGGTACTTCCCTATTTCTTGGTTCAGGCGTTCCGTCTGCTCGTTGGTCTGGGGGTGGTACCCGGAGGAGAGGCTGACTCCCAGTCACAGAAGGCTCGCCACACCCGGAAGATAAACTGGGGCCCGCAGTCAGAGACGATGTCCTCCGGGAATCCCAAACAGACGGAACACCAGCTGGAACTCTCCGCCAATTCCATGGCGTTAGGTAACTGAGGAATAGGAACCAGACGACAGCAGTGTTACCAGAGGATTCAGGAAGGTCTGTGATGAAGTCAACAGCTATGTGGGACCAGCGTCTGTGGGATTGGCAAAGGTTGAAACTTCCCGGAAGGGAGATGGCAAGGGCTTTTGGTTTGGGCGCAGACTGGACAGGAGAGTACGTAATCCCTTACGTCGGATGCCAGTGAGGACCACCAGAACCTCCGGGCTAGAAGTTTGGTGGTTTGTGTAATGCCCGGATGTCCTGACCCCAAGGACATGTGACAGCATTGCATCAGTTGGGGTCTAACAGCTGCTGGTACATAACTCTCCAGCTGGTGTCTCAGGAGGAGCCGGGTCTGAGGTTAGGGCTTCTTGTATGGCAGTGAACCTCCCACTGTACCGGTCCCATAATGCAAGAGGAAGGACGAATGGGTGTAGGGTCTGAGTTACTGGTCGGAAGGTCAAACTGGTGGGAGAGAGCATCAGCTTTTACGTTTCTTTCCAGGGATGTATGGAAGCGTGTAAAGAGAGCATAGTGGGCTTGTCTGGAGTTGAACCTCTTGGCCCTCTGCTATAGTCCAGATTACGATGATCTGGTAGGACGACAAAGGGATGTTGTGCGCCCTCCAACTAGTGGCACCACTCCTCGAGGGCCAGCTTGATGGCGAGGAGTTCTGTTCCCCACATCGTAATTCCTCTCAGCGGGGGATAAGTTCCTGGAGGTGTTCCCACCCGCTGAGAGAGTATGGCTCCTACTTCGGAGGCATCCACCTCCAGGGTGAAAGGAAGGATCAGATCAGGTTGGCGAAGGACAAAAGCTGAGGTGAAGAGGCGTTTCAAGTTATTGAACGCAGTCAGGGCAGTATCAGTCCACTGAAGGGTCCGGGTCTTTTGGCTGGTAAGGGCAGTGAGGGGAGCGGCAGAAGAACTGAAGTTTAGAATGAACCCGCAATATAAGTTGGAGAACCCAATGAAAAATTGGAGTTCCTTAACAGTGGTGGGTTTGGGCCAGTTACTGACAGCGGTGACTTTGTTCTCATCCATGATGACCCCTCCAGGTGTCAGTCCGAAGCCGAGGAAGTTTGAGGCTACATGAAAGGTGCTCTTTTCAGTCTTCACATAAAGGTTATGTCAAGGAGCTGTTGAAGAACCTTTTGCACATGCTGTATGTGTTCCTTCAGGGAGTAGGAGTAAATCAGGATGTCATCATTGATCATATCCTGGAAAACCTTGTTCATAAAGGATTGGAAGGCGGCGGGGGCATTCGTAAGGCATGACCAGGTATTCGTAGTGCCCTCGAGCGGTGATAAAGGCAGTCTTCCATTCACGTATACGGACAAGGTTATATGCACGTCGCAGGTTGAGTATAGTATAGATGTTGGCGCGGCCCACTTGTTCAAGACTCGCTGGGATCAGAGGAAAACAGTTCTTGACCCTGACGTCATTTAGGGAACAATAATCAATACATGGACGGAGACCACCGTCCTTTTTTCCCCACGAAGAAGCTGGACGCAGCCGGGGAAGAAGGACTAATGAAACCGTTTGAGTGATTCATCAATGTAGTTCTCCATTACCCCCTATCTATCCCGGAAAATGAGGCAAACTTGGCCCTTCAGTGGGGACACTCCAGGGAGTAAGTCAATCGCACAGTCTCCTGGGCGATGTGGTGGCAGAGTGGAAGCCTTGATTTTGCTTAAGACATTGCTGTACTGGGCGTTTTCAGATGCTATGGTGGGTGGCACTGCGGAGGCAGAGTCCTCAAGAGTCCTGGCTCTGCAGGGTAGGCTGAGACATCTGGAGAAGCAGGTAGAAGACCAGGACAGTAGTTCACCTTGTTGCCACCAGATGGCAGGGTTCACCTTGTTGCCACGAAAAGCCAGGGGTGTCCGAGGAGGGGTGGCTGTTTGGGGGATGAGAGTTCCATGAGTTTAGTGGTTTCGGTGTGGAAGACTCCAATCTGGAGGATGACGCTCTGGGTCAGGTGTGTGATGAAGCCCGTGACCAATGGCTGCCCGTCCAGGGTGTTAATCCTTAAGGGAGGGGTGACAGATGTTAGATCAATGTCAAGCTCTTGTACTAGCTGGTGATCGATAAAATGACCTGCTGCTCCCAAATCTATCAAGCCTTCTACGCACTTGATAACCCCCTTCACAGTTATCAATACTGGGACGGAGAATTGCTTCTGGGAAATATTTAGAAATAAGGACGCGTCTACCTGCATGGCAGCGGGGGGGACGGGACCCTTCTCATCTCTCCATGGGGGGTGAACAGGGCAATGGCTGAGTAGATGATCTTTCCCTCCACAGTATAGACGGTACGAGTAGCCTCATTCCATCCACTCCCTGCAGACATGGTGCGGAACGAGGGCATACTCGGCAGCTGAATTGCGTCCTTGTTGAAGTTCTATAAGGAGGTCTCCTATAGGACGACGAGTTCTGTGCTGTTGGCAGTCCATATGGCGGTGGCCCAATCCAGGGCTTTGCCTGTGAGTAGAGACAACAAAAATCCACCCTGCTCTTGTTGGTGGGGTTGTGCTCAATGTATTTGCTGCATTGCATCAGAAATCCCTGACATTTCCCAGCTCAACCGTCATATTTTCCAGGCATGGGTATGAACGAAGGAGGGCTACGATACCTGGCATCGGAGGAGTAGGGATAGGCTGGCGGAGAAGATGGCAGATTTCCTCCATAAGCTCCTTTTGCTGGGTTTGGCGCTGTTGTAGCTCAGCTGAATCCATTCCATTTTAAGGTGAGGTATTCTGTAATGAATACTCAGGGAGAACAAGGTGTAGATTCACACGCAGAGCAAGGCCGATGTTTATTATGCCCTCGCAGAAGGTAGGAATCAAGGTTGCAGGCAATGGTCAAACACAGGTAGGCAGTCAAAAACAAACAATACCTCACAACCATACAAACAGACAGAACTGAACTAAATAGGGAGCTGATGAGACCAGGTGAGAAACGAACACAGGTGAAATCAATGAACAAAAATGAAAGACAGGGCTACATTCCAGAACACAAAGAAAGAGGGCTACATTCAAGAACACAAAGAAAAAGAACACAAGGTTGACTAAGAAAAGAAAAGCAGATCCTTACAAATAGAGCAAAAATATAATGCCTGTTTGTTTCATTCTATTTCTACTGTAAGATGTTTTTTTCCCAAGTGCAATATTTAGATGTGTGTGGTCACAAGCATTATATTATAAAGGCTGTCATGGCTAACTGCAATATTAGTGTGTTGTTTTTTCTCAAGAGTGTCATTTGCAGTAAAGTCTAGGCAACAAATAACATTGGATTGCTTTCTTTACATGTTTTAGCTGTGAGTTAGGTTCACATTATCCACTTTTTATTTTACACACAGACTGATCATGTAGATCATATTCTTTGTTATTTAATTAGTTCAAACCTGCATTTCCCCCTAGCAGGGATTTTTTTGGGTCCTCACCATTTTTCATCCCTGATTTTGGTAACTATGTCAATTCCTCTGCACCTTTCTGTTGGAGAATGAGCTAGCTTGCTGCTGCTGATGCTTTTCACAGCTAGACATTCCTCAGCATTGTGCAGTACTCAGGCGATGAGTTGTGGCTGGCATAGCAGCAGTTTTGCATTGTGGAGGGACTATCTGCAAAGCCCCTAGAGAAGGGACGATAGCCTAGAAAAGGCCACTATAGGCCCGATATATCGGCTCAGATGATTATCAGTCGTCCTCTATCTTTCTGTCTCTCTTCATCTCCATGTCTGTCTATCTGTCAGTCTTACACTCTCTGTTTCGACTTACTTCCTCCCTATCTCTCTCTCTTTTAATGGATTTGTCTTTTGTCTTTGTGTTAAAACTTTGATCCTTAAGGATGTTTCCTCCATCTTCTGGAGCAGGGCAACATAGTTTGACAAACGATAAAACCCAATGCCAGTGGGATCTCCACCAAGTGGTCACCACGGTCCCATCGCAGTCAACTCATGTGTTGACTACTCTGTCTGACCGCTGTGTCTGCCGTTCTTGCACACAAACGTCCCTCCCTGGGTGGCGATCGTTGTGCCGTCGCTGTCTGTCACCGCAAAGCACTGCTTGGATATTATGGGTTTATATGTGAGGCCATGACTAGACATAATCAGTGACTTCTCAAGAAGTCTTGGAGATTCTTGGACACATAGCATGACTCTAGCTAAATGATGTAGGTTGAATAAAATTGAAATGAACTGGGCCTACGTTTTCTGCTACTGTGTACCACAGAACTCAAGCGGATGCATTTTTTGCAGAGCTCCACAGTTTACAGTAAAAGGTCTGGATCCAAAACGTGGCATAAACACGATATTAAACAAGCATTAAAGGGGTAGTTTAGCCCCATTTATAGGGGCAGTTTGACAGTGAGTTAAAGGGGTGGTTCGACGTTTAGTGCATAATGGAGGAGACTGCCACCACCATCACCACCGTAGCCCAAACAGAGTTCATATTTACGACATTGTAATGACACATTATACAGCCTCTTGCACCAGCTCTGGCCTCGCCAAGCCTCTTAGAAACAACTTCATTTTAATCACTGCTAGAGCTATTTCCTACTTTCTATTCTGCCCGGTGACCAAGGGCTTTTTCTAAGGTAATTACGCCTAAAGTGTTGTGGCTAGTACAGTTTTGCCACAATAACAAATGGGTCAAAATAACCACAGTCAGAGGCAGTGAGTTCTATGGGTTTTGACCACAACTATGGCGTCCCTCCCCAGTGTGGCGTAGAGGTCCTAGCCACTTCCGCAACGGGAGCAGGCCTCTCTGGGGGACAGGGAGAAGAGAGAGGGGGGAGATCCAGGGCCAAACCTCCATGATATGGGTGCCAGCCCAACCCTCAGCCCAGGCACGTGGCACCACAGGGGGCGAGATCTATGGGTGTGGGTAGCTGTGTGTGGGTGGCAAAGGGGGGCTCATGAGTGGATGGATGTGTGTGTAGGGGTAGCTTCTCTTCCCGTCGCTGTATGCAAAGCAGTGTGGTGTGTGTGTGTGCCTGCATGCTCTCTCCATGTGTGCACGTGCCAGTACATGTAAGCCTGCATGCCTGAGTGTGTGTGTGTGAGTTGGGGGTTGTAATAGTGTGATAATGAGGAAGGAGACACTAGTCTGTGGTCCATTCCCATTCCTAGCAGTCTATCTAGGTGTGCATCCTCAATGGTACCCTATTCCCTATATTGTCCACCACCCTATGGGCCCTGGCCAATAGAAGTGCACTAAATATGGAATAGGGTTCGATATGGTACTCAGCATATGTCTATCTGGTAGCCTGTCCTGACATCCCACAACCTACAGCAAAAGCATTTTAATCCCGACTAAGGCTTGGGTTTCATACAGTTCACCAGACAGATATGCTAGTGGAACATATGTGTGGATTAAATATCCTATTTAAATTAGTGAAAAAATACATATGTCCACCACCCTTCACATCCACCTAAAAGCATGGGTAACTGGAGATAGAAGCACGCCTGTCAATCCCACCACCACTGACCTAAAGGTAGTGGCTATAAATAGGTCAATAGATGAATATGTTAATATGTCACAGTTAGGGAGATAACAAAACAACATGATGATGATGATTATTTTTTAACTAACACATACAAGCGCACACACACACACACACACACACACACACCATACATCCTCCTCCAACACCCCCCTCCTGTCAGGGGGTTAACAGGTGGGAGAATGGGGGAGGGAACGATGAGATGGAGGAGGGGTAGATGTGTTCTCTACCCTTCCATCAGCATGGGGGTGAGAGGAGGGTAGAAGGGCTAGAGATTATAATAGAGAAGGGAAGAGCAGAAAGGGGAGGGACATGGGAATGGATGGGGAAGGTAAGGGGGGCGGATGGGGCGGACGGGGCATTTCCCCTGAGGGAGAGACCACTGTGAGGGTCATCTGTGACGTATGACAAGATGACAGGTACCACTGTCAGGGTCATGGCTTCGGCCTCATGGCATGATTGGCATCACAAGGTCAACGTGGCCTCCATTACTGTTCCCTTTATTGGCTTATGATGGATCCTAGTCCATCTCTGGTAAGGTGGTGTCACTCTGCTCACAGGGTAGGATCTGAACTAGAAGCAGACGAGCAAGAAACAACTTCAGGCAACCTGGACAAACTGTCTACACTGTATATCAGTGAAAAGAAATACCTCTAGAAATCTAGCCATTAAGAACTCCTTGAAGAATGTAAGGTAGCACAATACTGTAACTATATTTTACTAAGCCTGTAAGAACTACGTCATAACTCTGTCGCTGTAGGACGGAACACTTTGTGACAAACAGCCTGGTCTCATTCATGTCCTACGTGTAAGATAGCTAGCTAGCAGCCTGTCTGGCTCTGTATGACATTAGCAAGGAGTGGAAACTGCTCATCCAGGGAGTGCCAGCATCAAAGCAGTGTGTGTGTGTGTGTGTGTGTGTGTGTGTGTGTTTGAGAGACAAAAGAGAAAAAAAAGGGAGAGAAAGTGAGAAAAATCACCTTTAAACACTCCAGAGCTGTGAAGAGTGGTCCAATGACCCAGCAGGATCAGTAATACAAAACAGAACCAGTCCAGCGGAGGAGTTTGAAGCAGGGAAAGTCCGTTACTTATTTATGATGACAGGAAGGTGATGAAGCCTAATGGAGAAGTTTCCACTCTTTCATACAGGTGTCTCCTTTTTCATATTATTATTTTTTTCAACCTAATTATGACCATGACTCCAAAGGCGTTTCCCTTTATTCAACGCAATGATGTTGATTAGGCTGCTATAGATTAAACAAACATCCAACTTTCAGTTCAGTTCATGCTCCATACAAGTCTACACTCTCCAAAGTCACTACGGGGTTAAGTTGAATTTATCTGTCCGCCTGCTCATTTGACCAGAGCAGAGAGAGGGAGTATGAGTGGGAAGAGAGAGAGAGATCATTATCAGGGCTCGACATTAACGCTTGTCCTCTTGTCCAGGACAAGTAAAATAAATTGTCGAACAAGAAGACTATATATTTAAGTTGTCTGAATGGACAAGTAAAAAAAAATTGGATCAGAGAGGCCAACATTGGAATAATATAAAAAATATATTTTTCCTGTACATAAATAAAAAAGCCTACATGTGTATATTGGCTACAGCCTCGTGTCCAAACCGATTCTGACATGAGGGAGGTGCCAGAAAATGTAGCCAAACTTTTAACAGACACACTTATCCAGAGCGACTTACAGGAGCAATTAAGGCTAAGTGCCTTGCTCAAGGGCACATCAACAGATTCTTTACCTAGTCGGGTCAGGGATTCAAACCAGCAATCTTTTGGTTACTTGCCCAATGCTCACAACCACTAGACTACCTACCGCCAGTGCATTACATAACTATAGGCTAAACGACAGTCATGTTTGACGAATATAAAGGCTTGATTCTTTCAACATACTTAGTTCAGATTAAATGGTCACAGTGTCTGTTGCGCACTGCATCTTGAATCTGAGCGGAGGCGGTCAGCATTTTGAAACTATTCAACCATAAACTTAATCGTTTAAAACCTGGACGTTTTATGTCATTTTATAGTGTTTGTTTACTTTTACCTTGTTAAAAAACATGTGGAGTTTTCTTACATGTGAAACTGCAAGTTATATTTTCCCTTTCACATTTGGAATTGTGAAAAACAATCAAAAAGTCAAATTTGCAGTTTCATATGTGAAAAACCTTTTTTCACACATGAAACTGCAAATCAAATGTGAAATGTAAGCTCAACATTTGAAAACAGCTCTTTCCAAAATGCGATGTGAAAATGCAAATTCAACATGTTTTTTTGTTGTTGTAAGGGCACACATACACACACCATGAGAATGGACAGTGGAGTGGAGCAAATAACTTATTGCAAACATCACACAGCTTCTATGGGAGACCTAAGTTGTTCTTTCCATGCAAGTCTTTCCAGGTTCACAGTCTCAACTGAGAGAATTGGGTACATTTAGTGTGATGATAATTGTCTCTGGACCCGAACATCAGGCTTGACATTGATGGATCATCTCTGGGACTGAGTTGCGTGTGACCCCTGACTCAACTACAACACACACAAACACACACACGTCCAGATGACACCTCTCCCTGACCATTCTTTATAACCCCCGACTCACACACACACAAACTTATTTGTGACCTGTTTCTCCACTCCCCTCCACTCTCCTCTCTTCTCCTCCCCTCTCCTGTCCTCTACCTTCCTCCCCTCTCTTCTCTTCTCTTCTCTTCCCTTCACCTCCCCTCCCCTTTCCTCTCCTCTCCCTGGCTCCTGACAGACAGGGCAGGAAACACATAGGGACTAGTGGCAATAACTGGGAATACATTATGGCACCACAGTCCTGTCCTTCTGAACACAGGTAGGGAACTGGTCCCAGATCTGTTTGTGCTTTCTTGCCATTGGCATGACATTGACCATAGGAGTTGGCAAGAACATAGATCTGGGACCAGGGTCCAGGAAGAGGCCTGGCCGGACCAATTAACTACAGGATGACTCTCATCAAAGGGACGGACAGATTGTGCTTCAAGAAAAGCCAGAAAGGTTTGGACACCAGATGAGAGGAGAGGATGGAGGGATGAGAGGAGGGGGGAAAGTGGGGGATGAGTGGAGAGGACTGGGAGGACGAGGATCAGACAGGGATGTGACTGTTTGCTGATTCATCAGGAAATTCCTTTTGATCATTATCTGTTTATTATATCCTTGTAATTGTGAAATTGGAGGCGAGGATTCTGACTAAGCAGGGGGTACACACTTAGAAAAAAAGGGTTTCAAAAGGCTGTCCCCATAGCAGAAACCATTTTGGATCCAGGTAGAACTCTTTTTGGTTCCAGGTGGAACCCTTTTGGGTTTAATGTAGAACCCTCTGTGGAAAGAATTCTACATGGAACCAAAAGGGGTTCTTCAAAGGGTTCACCTACAGGGACAGCCGAAGGACTCTTTCAGGTTGTAGATAGCACATTATTTTGTGTTTGGGGGGCAGAGGGTGTGTCTCTAGGGGGTTTACCACACAGCACTGACAGCAACAGTACATTACAAGGCACACATACACGTGCACACACACACATTCAGTGGGGCAAAAAAGTATTTAGTCAGCCACCAATTGTGCAAGTTCTCTAACTTAAAAAGATGAGAGAGGCCTGTAATTTTCATCATAGGTACACTTCAACTATGACAGACGAAATGAGAAAAATAAATCCAGAAAATCACATTGTAGGATTTTTAATTTATTTATTTGCAAATTATGGTGGAAAATAAGTATTTGGTCAATAACAAAAGTTTATCTCAATACTTTGTTATATACCCTTTGTTGGGAATGACAGAGGTCAAACGTTTTCTGTAAGTCTTCACAAGGTTTTCACACACTGTTGCTGGTATTTTGGCCCATTCCTCCATGCAGATCTCCTCTAGAGCAGTGATGTTTTGGGGCTGTCGCTGGGCAACACGGACTTTCAACTCCCTCCAAAGATTTTCTATGGGGTTGAGATCTGGAGACTGGCTAGGCCACTCCAGGACCTTGAAATGCTTCTTCTGAAGCCACTCCTTCGTTGCCGGGCGTTGTGTTTGGGATCATTGTCATGCTGAAAGACCCAGCCACGTTTCATCTTCAATGCCCTTGCTGATGGAAGGAGGTTTACACTCAAAATCTCACGATACATGGCCCCATTCATTCTTTCCTTTACACGGATCAGTCGTCCTGGTCCCTTTGCAGAAAAACAGCCCCAAAGCATGATGTTTCCACCCCCATGCTTCACAGTAGGTATGGTGTTCTTTGGATGCAACTCAGCATTCTTTGTCCTCCAAACACGACGAGTTGAGTTTTTACCAAAAAGTTATATTTTGGTTTCATCTGACCATATGACATTCTCCCAATCCTCATCTGGATCATCCAAATGCTCTCTAGCAAACTTCAGACGGGCCTGAACATGTACTGGCTTAAGCAGGGGGACACGTCTGGCACTGCAGGATTTGAGTCCCTGGCGGCGTAGTGTGTTACTGATGGTAGGCTTTGTTACTTTGGTCCCAGCTCTCTGCAGGTCATTCACTAGGTCCCCGTGTGGTTCTGGGATTTTTGCTCACCGTTCTTGTGATCATTTTGACCCCACGGGTGAGATCTTGCGTGGAGCCCCAGATCGAGGAAGATTATCAGTGGTCTTGTATGTCTTCCATTTCCTAATAATTGCTCCCACAGTTGATTTCTTCAAACCAAGCTGCTTACCTATTGCAGATTCAGTCTTCCCAACCTGGTGCAGGTCTACAATTTTGTTTCTGGTGTCCTTTGACAGCTCTTTGGTCTTGGCCATAGTGGAGTTTGGAGTGTGACTGTTTGAGGTTGTGGACAGGTGTCTTTTATACTGATAACAAGTTCAAACAGGTGCCATTAATACAGGTAACGAGTGGAGGACAGAGGAGCCTCTTCAAGAAGAAGTTACAGGTCTGTGAGAGCCAGAAATCTTGCTTGTTTGTATGTGACCAAATACTTATTTTCCACCATAATTTGCAAATAAATTCATTAAAAATCCTACAATGTGATTTTCTGGATTTTTTTTCCTCATTTTGTCTGTCATAGTTGAAGTGTACCTATGATGAAAATTACAGGCCTCTCTCATCTTTTTAAGTGAGAGAACTTGCACAATTGGTGGCTGACTAAATACTTTTTTGCCCCACTGTATACACACACACAGACAAACAATACTGTAATGGCAAAAGGCTTTACTGTGATTTTATGACTGGGAGAGGCTTTGAGCTTTCTCTCTCCTCTTTCCCTACGTTCTCTAGGGGGACTGAGTCTTCCCTCTCTCTTTGGGGAAGTCATCCTTCCTGGGGGGGAAACTTATCAGACACCACTCCCCCCTCCACTCATACACACACACGCACCCACACGCACACACAAACACTTTGTCTCCCGCACGTCCTCCAATATGATTGAATAGATTGGAGACGGAAATCGTTCCTAATTTAAACATAACATGACCTCATGGTGTAGACTAGTACAAATGTCTTCATAATGTCCTCGGGAGTCATAACTACGACCACTCAAAACATCTGCACACAGAGAGAAAGAAATAAGGAGAGAGAGAGAGAGAGAGAGAGAGAGAGAGAGAGAGAGAGAGAGAGTAACTTCCACAAAGCTGTAAACGAGATGAGAGGCAAGAAGGGCCTTCTACGCAATCAAAAGGAACATAAAATTCGACATCCCAATTAGTAATCTGTAAAAAAAAAAAAAAAAAAAGCCCTACTGCTTCTTGACACACTGCTCGCTTAACCCGGAAGCCAGAGTGGAAACACCGTCCAACTGGCGACCAGAGTCAGCTTGCAGGCACCTGGCCCGCCACAAGGAGTCGCTAGTGCGCAATGGGACAAGGAAATTCCGGCTAGCCAAACACTCCCCTAGCCTGGACGATGCTGGGACAATTGTGCGCCGCCTCATGGGTCTCCCGGTCACGGCAGGCTGTGACAGCCTGGGATCTAATGGGGCTGTAGTGACGCCTCAAGCACTGTGATGCAGTTCCTTAGAACACTGCGCTACTCGGGAGGCGCTGGCTGAAAATACTCAGTTATAGAACCCATTATCCTTTATGGTTGTGAGGTCTGGGGTCTGCTCACAAACCAAGAATTCACAAAATGGAACAAACACTCAATTGAGACACCCAATTGAGAATGCAGAATATGTACAACATAAAACACCAAATAATAATAATTCATGCAGAACAGAATTAGGCCGATACCCGTTATTTATCAAAATCCAGAAAAGAGCCGTTAAATTCTGCAACCACCTAAAAGGAAGCGATTCCCAAACCTTCCATAGCAAAGTTGTCACCTACAGAGAGATTAACCTAGAGAAGAGCCCCCTAAGCAAGCTGGTCCTGGGGCTCTCTTCACAAACAGACCCCACAGAGCCCCAGGACAATTAGACCCAACCAAATAATGAGAAAACAAAAAGATAATTACTTGACACATTGGAAAGTATTCACCAAAACTTTTTGCAAACCAGAATGCTATTTGGCCCTAAAAAGAGAGCACACCGTTGCAGAATACCTGACCACTGTGACTGACCCAAAATGAAGGAAAGCTTTGCCTATGTTCCGACTCAGTGAGCATGGCCTTGCTACTGAGAGAAGCCGCCATAGGCAGACCTGTCTCTCAGGTGAAAACAGGCACACTGCCCACAAAAGGTGGAAACTGAGCTGCACTTCCTAACCTCCTGCCAAATGTATGACCATTTTAGAGTCACATATTTCCCTCAGATTACACAGACCCACAAAGAATTCCAAAACAAATCCAATTTTGATAAACTCCCATATCTATTGGGTGAAATACCACAGTGTGCCATCACAGCAGCAATATTTGTGACCTGTTGCCACAAGAAAAGGGCAACCAGTGAAGAACAAACAGAATTGTAAAAACAACCCATATTTATGTTTATTTTCCCTTTTGTACTTTAACTATTTGCACATCATTATAACACTACAAAGTCATAATATGACATTTGAAATGTGTCTATTCCTTTGAAACTTGTGAGTGTAATGTTTATTGTTAACTTTTTATTGTTTATTTCACTTTTGTTTATTATCTATTTCACTTGCTTTGGCAATGTAAACATATGTTTCCCAAAAAGCCCTTAAATTGAATTGAATTGAGAGGAGAGAGAGAGAGAGAGAGAGAGAGAGAGAGAGAGAGAGAGAGAGAGAGAGAGGGAGAGAGAGGGGAGAGATAGAGATCAAATAGAAGGAAAAGTAAGAGAAGGAGAGATTGCCGTCAAGATAACAATTATTTTATGAGATGGTTGGCTCAGAAAGACAAGACAGAACAAAGAGCCTATGAAGACACACATTCAGACTTTCGTCACTGTTTACAATACAATAGTCAAACTTTAATTATCATCTCCAAGTCATAAAAGATGTGTTTGTTCCTATGCCACTGAGAGCCAACGAAGTAGATCATAATTGGGCCTGTGGGAAATATAGAAGCACACACACACCAGCACACTCACACCCACGCGCACACATGCACACAAACACACACACAACAATACTAATGGAATTTCCCCTGGGCTTAATACTGAATGGGGAAGGAAGGTTCGTAAACAGGAGATTGAGGAGAGCTTTGAATGGGGAGAGCTTTTGTCTCTGTCTGTCTGCCTGTCTCTGCAGACTAGTGCTTAGGAAAGACGATGGGAAAGAGAGGGAGTGGGAGAAAGAGAGAGAGAGAGAGAGAGAGAGAGAGAGAGAGAGAGAGAGAGAGAGAGAGAGAGAGAGAGAGAAAGAGACTGAGAAAGAGAGAGGTACTACATCGTTACAATCTCCATTGAGGATACAGACACACATGCTCCTCAAAGAGAGACAGAGTGCGAAACAGAGGCAGATAAACAGAAACCTCCTGAGGGAATGACAGACAGACACTAGTTGAAATGAACAGTGACTGAACCCCCCTGCGTAGGAGTCCAGGAAGACAGGCGCTCACAGGAGGAAGGCCTACAGTGGTTCTTCCTTTATAAGTTAAGTCATACTGCAGCACAGCTTGTGGGGTGCTGCGGAATAGTACGGCACCTTGAAGTACACAACGTCATAGTATTTTACTGTAAGCCATTATTACCATTAATGCTCGACCACCAGAGGGCAACTTTGAGAAGTTAAGTTATTGAAATGACATGGAGCTGTCGGCCTAAGTGTCTTGTTTACTGTAGCTGTTTTAGCATAACTTACTAATTGGCATAAAGGCCTACTTCAATATACAGTACATCGATCAATCATTAATTCATTTGTGCATGTCATCACACAGCATACAAGTCATCCATGTCTTTAAATACAGTCAAGCATTTTAGTTACACAACGAAATAACAAAGGGAGCCTTGAATAACTAAACAATGAATAAACCGCAACGTGTCTGCTAAAGCGATTGAATTTGAGAATGCATTTGACTGCTTTTAATATTGGCTGTACTAGACTTTCAAACCTTTTTTGTTAGAACAGTCTATATGAGATGGATTTTAATTAGTTTGTAAATTATTTTTTGTATTTGTTGTGTTGTTCATACTGTTAGAAATGTAGCTTGATTAAATAAATTCATATTATGGTGTTTCTATTCCAAGAAAAATTCAAATGCATTATACAGTAGCCTATGTAGGCCTCAGTGTTTTCGTTAGGAAAATATGGCACCGTACAACGTGACTGGTCGGGAGTAGGCCTAGGCTACTAAACGACTGCGAGTGAAGAGCAAAATAATCCTAACATTTCCACACCCTAATTGTAGGCTAACCAATGCCCAAATGGAGATTCAGTGAAAATACAAATCTGATTGATTTATCAATCCCTGTTCGGCGAATACCATTTGGGGCGGCAGGTGGTTAGAGCGTTGGGCCAGTAGCCAAAAGGTTGCTAGATTGAATCCCCGAGCTGACAATGTAAAAATCGGTCGTTCTGCCTCTGAACAAGGCAGTTTACTCACTGTTCCTAAGCCGTAATTGTCAATAAGAATTTGTTCTTAACTGACTAGCCTAGTTTAAATAAAGGTTATAAAAATTAAGACTAGTCCCCATGCTTGTCTCAGACAGGGCAAAATGGTGCTGAAATAGTTGACCACACACGGGTAGGCTATTGCTTCAAATCCTGTTATAACAATTGGATGACTTTGGGTGTTTCAGTAAGCAACCATGTTGCCTTCAATTGCATTAGCCTACTTTATTCCAATATTTCTGTCATTCAGTGATATTTATTCCCATAGTAATTCATTATGGATCCATCCAGATGAGGTTAGAGAACAGTGCATGTGGTGGGCTATGCAAAGAGATGGGTGAAGTGACATGCCTTACAGTACAGTGGACTTTAACTCCATTCTCCGCCTGACTCTCTACCAATGCCACCAGATAATTTTTTCTATTGTTGTTATCTATTCGGTAACATTCCACAAGTAAATGTAATAAATAAAACACCTACATTAAATAGCTCAGGTCTTGAAAATATGTAAACCCCCCTTTTTTCTTTGCTTAATCAAATCAAATTTTATTGGTTACATACACATATTTAGCAGATGTTATTGCAGGTGTAGTGAAATGCTTGTGTTCCTAGCTCCAACAGTGCAGTAATATTTAACAATTCACAACAATACACACAAATCTAAAGTAAAAGAATGGAGTTAAGAAATATATAAATATTAGGACGAGCAATGTCGGAGTGGCATTGACTAAAATACAGTAGAATAGAATACAGTAAATAAATATGAAGTGAGTAAAGCAGTATGTAAACATTATTAAAGTGATTGTTATGATAGCGCCGGAGGGGAGGGCTGCTGTCTTATCGGCTCTTAACCAACCGTGGTATGTTGTTTGTTTTTTTGCGTTGTTCGTAACTTGTTTTGTACATAATGTTGCTGCTCTTATGACTGAAAAGAGCTTCTGGACATCAGAACTGCAATTGCTCACCTCAAACTGGACAAAGAGTTCTTCTTCAACAAGTCGGATGGGAGGTATATACTACTACAGACACCCGATCAGGCCCAGATCCCCCGTTATTCACTGGAGAAGGAAACTGAGATTTTGCGGAAAGAGATCAGGGTGCCTTGTGAGGATCAGGCGACGAGTGGCTAATCTGCCCTTGCCATCCGTCCTGCTAGCTGAGACGATCTGAAAGCACGTTTATCCTATCAACTGGACATAAAAAACTGTAATATCTTATGTTTCACAGAGTCGTGGCTGAACGACGAAATTAAGAACATACAGCTGGCGGGTTATACACTCCATCGACAGGACAGAACAGCAGCCTCTGGTAAGACATGGAGCGGGGAACTATGCATATATGTGAACAACAGCTGGTGCACGATATCTTTGGAAGTCTCAAGGTTTTGCTCGCCTGAGGTAGAGTATCTCATGATAAGCTGTAGACCACACTATCTACCAAGAGAGATTTCATCTGTATTTTTCGTAGCTATTTTTCGTAGCTGCTACATACCACCACATACCGATGCTGGCACTAAAACCACGCTCAATGAGCTGTACACCGCCATAAGAAAACAGGAAAACGCTCATCCAGAGGCAGCACTCCTAGTGGCCGGGGACTTTAATGGAGGGAAACTTAAATCAGATTTACCTAATTTCTATCAACATGTTAAATTTGCAACCAGAGGGAAAAAAATTCTAGACCACCTTTACTCCACACACAGAGACGCGTACAAAGCTCTCCTTCGCCCTCCATTTGGCAAATCTGACCATAACTGTTTTGCTAGCACAGACTGGAATATGTTCCGGGATTCTTCCGATAGCATTGAGGAGTACACCACATCAGTCACTGGCTTTATCAATAAGTGCATCGAGGATGTCGTCCCCACAGTGACCGCACGTACATACCCGTAACCAGAAGTCATGAATTACAGGCAACATTCGCACTGAGTTAAAGGGTAGAGCTGCCGCTTTCAAGGAGCAGGACTCTAACCCGGAAGCTTACAAGAAATCCCGCTTTGTCGTCTGACCAACCATCAAACAAGCAAAGCATCAATAAAGGACTAAGATCGAATTGCACTACACCGGCTCCGACGCTCGTCAGATGTGGCAGGACTTTTACAGACTACAAAGTCTATTACAGACTACAAAGGGAAGCACAGACGAGAGCTGCTCAGTGATACAAGCCTACAACACAAGCTAAATAACTTCTATGCTCGCTTCGAGGCAAGTAACACTGAAACATGCATGAGAGCATCAGCTGTTCCGGGTGACTGTGTGATCAGGCTCTCCGCAGCCGATGTAAGACGTTCAAACAGGTCAACATTCACAAGTGCTGCAGGGCCAGACGGATTACCAGGACGTGTACTCCGAGCATGCACTGACCAACTGGCAAGTGTCTTCACTGACATTTTCAACCTCAACCTGTCTGAGTCTGTAATACCAACATGTTTCAAGCAGACCGCCATAGTCCCCGTGCCCAAGAACACTAAGGTAACCTGCCTAAATGACTACCGGGTCATGGCTCACGTCAATATCATTATCCCAGATACCCTAGACCCACTCCAATTTGCATACCTCACCAACAGATCCACAGAGGATGCAATCTCTATTGCAGTCCACACTGCACTTTCACACCTGGACAAAAGGAACACCTATGTGAGAATGTTATTCATTGACTACAGCTCAAAGCTCATCACTAAGCTAAGGACACTGTGACTAAACACCTCTCTCTGCAACTGGATCCTGGACTTCCTGATGGGCCGCCCCCAGGTAAGGGTAGGTAACAACACATCTGCCACGCTGGTCCTCAACACTGGGGCCCCTCAAGGGTGCGTGCTATGGCCCCTCAGGGGTGCGTGCTCAGCCCCCTCCTGTACTCCCTGTTCACTCCTGACTGCACGGCCTGGCACGACTCCAACACCATCATTAAGTTTGCTGATGACACAACAGTGGTAGGCCTGATCACCGACAACAATGAGACAGCCTATAGGGAGGAGGTCAGAGACCTGACCATGTGGTGCAAGGACAACAACCTCTCCCACAACGTGATCAAGACAAAGGAGATTACTGTGGACTACAGAAAAAGGAAGACCGAGCACACCCCCATTCTCATCGACAGGGCTGTAGTGGAGCATGTTGAGAGCTTCAAGTTCCTTGGCGTCCACATCACCAACAAACTAACATGGTCCAAGCACACCAAGAGGGCACGACAAAACCTATTCCCCCTCAGGAGACTGAAAAGATTTGACATGGGTCCTCAGATCCTCAAAAGGTTTTATAGCTGCCTGGTATGGCAACTGCTCGGCCTCCGACCGCAAGGCACTTCAGAGGGTAGTGCGTACGGCCCAGTACATCACCGGGGCCAAGCTTCCTGCCATCCAGGACCTCTGTACCAGGCGGTGTAAGAGGAAGGGCCTAAAAGACTCCAGCCACCCTAGTCATAGACTGTTCTCTCTGATACCGCACAGCAAGCAGTACCGGAGCGCCAAGTTTAGGTCCAAGAGGCTCCTAAATAGCTTCTACCCCAAGCCATAAGACTCCTGAACAGCTAATCAAATGGCTACCCAGACTATTTGGATTTTTGATTAGTGTTCCATTATTAAAGTGGCCAGGGATTCCAAATCTATGTACAGTGGGGAAAAAAAGTATTTAGTCAGCCACCAATTGTGCAAGTTCTCTCACTTCAAAAGATGAGAGAGGCCTGTAATTTTCATCATAGGTACACTTCAACTATGACAGACGAAATGAGGAAAAAAAATCCAGAAAATCACATTGTAGGATTTTTTATGAATTTATTTGCAAATTATGGTGGAAAATAAGTATTTGGTCAATAACAAAAGTTTATCTCAATACTTTGTTATATACCCTTTGTTGGCAATGACAGAGGTCAAACGTTTTCTGTAAGTCTTCACAGGGTTTTCACACACTGTTGCTGGTATTTTGGCCCATTCCTCCATGCAGATCTCCTCTAGAGCAGTGATGTTTTGAGGCTGTCGCTGGGCAACACAGACTTTCAAAGATTTTCTATGGGGTTGAGATCTGGAGACTGGCTAGGCCACTCCAGGACCTTGAAATGCTTCTTACGAAGCCACTCCTTCGTTGCCCGGGCAGTGTGTTTGGGATCATTGTCATGCTGAAAGACCCAGCCACGTTTCATCTTCAATGCCCTTGCTGATGGAAGGAGGTTTTCACTCAAAATCTCACGATACATGGCCCCATTCATTCTTTCCTTTACACGGATCAGTCGTCCTGGTCCCTTTGCAGAAAACAGCCCCAAAGCATGATGTTTCCACCCCATGCTTCACAGTAGGTATGGTGTTCTTTGGATGCAACTCAGCATTCTTTGTCCTCCAAACACGACGAGTTGAGTTTTTACCAAAAAGTTATATTTTGGTTTCATCTGACATTCTCCCAATCCTCATCTGGATCATCCAAATGCTCTCTAGCAAACTTCAGACGGGCCTGAACATGTACTGGCTTAAGCAGGGGACACGTCTGGCACTGCAGGATTTGAGTCCCTGGCGGCGTAGTGTGTTACTGATGGTAGGCTTTGTTACTTTGGTCCCAGCTCTCTGCAGGTCATTCACTAGGTCCCCCCGTGTAGTTCTGGGATTTTTGCTCACCGTTCTTGTGGTCATTTTGACCCCACAGGGTGAGATCTTGCGTGGAGCCCCAGATCGAGGAAGATTATCAGTGGTCTTGTATGTCTTCCATTTCCTAATAATTGCTCCCACAGTTGATTTCTTCAAACCAAGCTGCTTACCTATTGCAGATTCAGTCTTCCCAACCTGGTGCAGGTCTACAATTTTGTTTCTGGTGTCCTTTGACAGCTCTTTGGTATTGGCCATAGTGGAGTTTGGAGTGTGACTGTTTGAGGTTGTGGACAGGTGTCTTTTATACTGATAACAAGTTCAAACAGGTGCCATTAATACAGGTAATGAGTGGAGGACAGAGGAGCCTCTTAAAGAATAAGTTACAGGTCTGTGAGAGCCAGAAATCTTGCTTGTGTGTATGTGACCAAATACTTATTTTCCACCATAATTTGCAAATAAATTCATTAAAAATCCTACAATGTGATTTTCTGGATTTTTTTTCCTCATTTTGTCTGTCATAGTTGAAGTGTACCTATGATGAAAATTACAGGCCTCTCTCATCTTTTTAAGTGAGAGAACTTGCACAATTGGTGGCTGACTAAATACTTTTTTTCCCCACTGTATATAGGGCAGCAGCCTCTAAGGTGCAGGGTTGAGTAACCGGGTGGTAGCCGGCTAGAGATGGCTATTTAACAGTCTGATGGCTTTGAGATAGAAGCTGTTTTTCAGTCGAGAAACTTGAAGCTTTTCACCTTCTCTACTGCGGTACCGTCGATGTGGATAGGGGTGTGCTCTATCTGCAGTTTCCTGAAGTAGCAGAGGCTTTATGGCTTCACCATCAATTTAGCAATTTAGCACTTGCGTATATTCAGTCAACACAAATAAAAAAAGTTAACTAGGCAAGTCAGTTAAGAACTAATTCTTATTTACAATGACGGCCTACACCAGCCAAACCCAGACGATGCTGGGCCAATTGTGCACCATCCTATGGGACTCCTAATCACAGCCAGTTGTGATACAGCCTTGATTTGAACCAGGGTGTCTGTAGTGACGCTGAGATGCAGTGCCTCAGACCGCTGTGCCACGCGGGAGCTCAAACTAAGGTTTAATCAGACCAGAGAATCTTGTTTCTCATGGTCTGAGCGTGTTTAGGTACCTTTTGGCAAACTCCAAGCGGGCTGTCATGTGCCTTTTACTGAGGAGTGGCTTCCATCTGGCAACTCTACCATAAAGGCCTGATTGGTGGAGTTCTGCAGAGATGGTTGTTATTTTGGAAGCTTCTCCCATCTCCACAGAGGAACTAGAGCTCTGTCAGAATGACCATTGGGTTCTTTGTCATCTCCCTGATCCTTCTCCCCCGATTGCTCAGTTTGACCGGGCGGCCAACTCTAGGAAGAGTCTTGTTGGTTCCAAACTTCTTCCATTTAAGAATGATGGAGGCCACTGTGTTCTTGGGTACCTTAAATGCTTCAGACATGTTTTGGTACCATTCGCTAGATATGTGCCTTGACCCAATCCTGTCTCGGAGCTCTACGGACAATTCCTTTGACCTCATGGCTTGGTTTTTGCTCTGTCAACTTTGGGGACCTTATATAGACAGGTGTGTGCCTTTCCAAATCATGTCCAATCAATTGAATTAATCACAGGTGGACTCCAATCAAGTTGTAGAAACAGAATGCACCTGTACTCAATTTCAAGTCTCATAGCAAACTGTCAGAATAATTATGTAAATAAGATATTTCTGTTTTATATTTAATTTGCAAACATTTCTAAAAACCTGTTTTCGCTTTGTCATTATGGGGTATTGTGTGTAGATTGCTGAGGGGAAAAAAAGATTTAATCAATTTTAGAATAAGGCTGTAACGTAACAAAATATGGAAAAAGTCAAGGGGTCTGAATACTTTCTGAAGGCACTGTATTAGTAAGGGTTGATGCATTTTTCATTAGGGCAAATTTGGTCTATAATATTGAGTTAGAAATGTAAAACCTTAGAGTACTTAAGCAATACATTGCAAGTTTACCTTTTATTGGCCATTAGGCTACACCTTACAATAGGACTCAACTCTGACTGACCACAGCATCTATCGGTAATCTAAACTGTGGCACAAATTGGGGGATTTTTCACACCTAGACGAGCTATGAGACTATCCTTTTGTAAATTCATGGAGGTGTGAATGTTTCAGTCAGTCTCTCTCCTATCGCACTAGAGTTCTGCATCAGGCAAAACATATCAGCTGGCGGGTGGTCCCGGAGTTGAGAGAGAACTTGGATAAATACAATGGCGCAATTACACTTGACATGTGGACTGATGATTTTCGAAAAATATGATACTTGTGCATTATAGCCCGTTACATAAACAAAGAGTGGATGTTATCCACCACGGAGTGGGACAGAGCAGCTCAAAACTGCAGATAACATAGGGCTAGCTATCGTGAAAGAGTACTTGTGGATCTTGTTGATTTCCTCTATCTTTTCAAGAGGCCTACTGTCCACCTGGTAATGGTGAGGTTCCAAAGGATAAAGCGTCACCTTCAGATAGATGTGTGGTTTCAGAGAGAAGCCAGCTGCCAGCCTGCGACCAGACATGGTGGATGACATCCTTTTCCTGCACAGCAATTTGAAGAAATCCAGTGATGAATGGACTGTTTTTGAAGTTATTGTTTTAGTATATTTATTTGTTGTCTAAAATTAGAAGGCTCTTTAAAGCGATTTGAGTTGTCAATGTGTCGCATTGCATTGTGAAAATAAATTATATATGTTCTTAATTCATGGCATGATTTCTTTTTAGCCAAATGTTGAATAGAAATGCAGACAAATTAATGAATGCAGGAAAAGAGGAATAATAGCCGACTGTCTGTGGTCATAAAAACAATTAGGCTAAATAAATTGATGTTATTTTGTTGGGTAACGGATCGGTTCTCGGAACTCATTAAGCGGCGGCTTCTATCTTCAATATAATCATTAATTCATCATGTTAAACCCATAGGACAGGCCTGCAGTAAATTAAATTAGAATACCAGGTTCATTTTTCATTAAGTTATAATAATCCATGCCTTCTGGGAATGTTGTAAAGTCCAAAACGTATGGGTGGAGTTAGAAATTTGGCTGTCAGAAGTATTACAATGGAAATTAACTTTTAATCCGTCTGTCTGCATATTTCAAGACATGGCATATAAGGGTGCAGTGAGATACCCTATGGGTTGGACTTTCTTGTCAATCATCTTGAAAAAAAATATTCTTAAAAACTGAAAATCAATCAATGTCAGCCTTTAAATGCTTTATTATTCAAATGTTGAAAGTGTGTGTGGGCGACGGAGAGAAACAAAATGGTGCAGTTTGAGGCCATGTGGCGGAGAGTAATGCGGGCATGTGATGCAGGTGAGTCTGAGCAGGTGTGATGTTGTTGTCATTTGTATGTGTATGTTTTGTATTGTCTAAAAATATCAAATAAAATCGTACAAAAAAATTCTATAAGGAAAAATGACAAGCTTGCAACACGCATCTGGTTACTCATTATGAATAGGATTTTATTTATTTATTTTGTTTACATTCTTCATTGTAACCACAATGCCACAACATGAGCAGATTAACCTGGTCAAAACATTTCTTTATTAAAGAGTATGTTGGTACTTATTTATTTTGATCCAAAGCCATGAATGAGTGAGTCTCTCAGCGTAATGCTGACAAATATAGCTTAATGCTGCAAAATATGGGCAACCTTTTTCCCCTCCCTGTCCTCGCTGGACTCTCTTTCATTCAGTTTCTTCTTCACATCAGCAAAGATGGCCGTGTTTCAGAAACTCACTTTATTTAGAGTGGCTATCACTCTTTCAGACTGTGGTAAATAAAGCCAGTTTGTTATTTAGAATGATTTATTTCTGTTTTTGGAGGGAGAGAAACCAAAAGCTCACCGTGCCTATTTTTTTAAAACTGTCAGTCCACATGTCAAATGGAATTGCGCCATTGCATTTACCCACGTTATCTCTCAACTCTTGGACCACCCGGCAGCTATTTTTTGAGGTACCACTGTAGGTTAATCTGTCTCCCAGGATCTCAGGACACACACACACATGCATGCACACACAGACACAGACGAGTTCCCAACTCCAATCCTACACAGACGAAGATCAGTTCATTAGCCGACCTTAACAAGAGACCTTTAAATTGCCTCCTTTTCTGGAAGCTGGATTTACCCACCACTACCACTACACACACACCAGGGTTTCCGTTAGCCGGTAATAGCCGGCTTTAGGCCGATAAAACATTTCAAAAGCCGATAAATAAAATAGCTGCAGGCCAGTTTTCCGGGAGTGGAAAAATCCCATTACGAAATAATGTATTTTAGCCTATTCATTTATGGAAATATAGTGCCTTGCAAAAGTATTCACCCCCCTTGGTGTTTTTCCTATTTTGTTGCATTACAGCCTGTAATGTAAATTGATTTTTATTTGGATTTCATGTAATGGACATAAACAAAATAGTCCAAATTGTGTCCAAAAGTGAAATGAAAAAATTACTTGTTTCAAAAAATTCTCAAAAATAAAAATCGGAAAAGTGGTGCGTGCATATGTATTCACCCCCTTTGCTACGACGCCCCTAAATAAGATCTGTGCAACCAATTACCTTCAGAAGTCACATAATTAGTTAAATAAAGTCCACCTGTGTGCAATGATCTGTCACATGATCTCAGTATATATACACCTGTTCTGAAATGCCCCAGAGTCTGCAACACCACTAAGCAAGGGGCACCACCAAGCAAGCGGCACCATGAAGACCAAGGAGCTCTCCAAACAGGTCAGGGACAAAGTTGTGGAGATGTACAGATCAGGGTTGGGTTATAAAAAAATATCAGAAACTTTGAACACCCCACGGAGCACCATTAAATCCATGATTAAAACATTTAAAGAATATGGCACCACAACAAACCTGCCAAGAGAGGGTCGCCCACCAAAACTCACGGACCAGTTAAGGAGGGCATTGATCAGAGAGGCAACAAAGAGACCAAAGATAACCCTAAAGGAGCTGCTAAGCTCCACAGCGGAGATTGGAGTAACTGTCCACTTTAAGCCGTACACTCCACAGAGCTGGTCTTTACAGAAGAGTGGCAGGAAAAAATATAAGCAAACATGTTTGGTGTTCGCCAAAAGGCATGTGGGAGAATCCCCAAACATATGGAAGAAGGTACTCTGGTCAGATGAGACAAAAATTGAGCTTTTTGGCCATCAAGGAAAACACTATGTCTGGCGCAAACCCAACACCTCTCATCACCCCGAGAACACTAGCATCATGCTGTGGGGATGTTTTTCCATCGGCAGGGACTGGGAAACTGGTCAGAATTGAAGGAATGATGGACGGCGCTAAATACAGGGAAATTCTTGGGGGAAACCTGTTTCAGTCTTCCAGAGATTTGAAACTGGGACGGAGGTTCACCTTCCAGCAGGGCAATGACCCTAAGCATACTGCTAAAGTAACACTTGAGTGGTTTAAGGGGAAACATTTAAATGTCTTGGAATGGCCTAGTCAAAGCCAAGATCTCAATCCAATTGAGAATCTGTGGTATGACTTAAAGATTGCTGTACACCAACGGAACCCATCCAACTTGAAGGAGCTGGAGCAGTTTTGCCTTGAAGAATGGGTAAAAATCCCAGTGGCTAGATGTGCCAAGCTTATAGAGACATACCCCAAGAGACTTGCAGTTATAATTGCTGCAAAAGGTGGCTCTTCAAAGTATTGACTTTGGGTGGGTGAATAGTTACGCACACTCAAGTTTTCATTTTTTTTGTATCGTTTCTTGTTTGTTTCACAATAAAACATATTTTGCATCTTCAAAGTGGTAGGCATGTTGTGTAAATCAAATGATACAAACCCCCCAAAAATCCATTTTAATTGGTTGTAAGGCAACAAAATATGAAAAATGCCAAGGGTGGTGAATACTTTCACAAGCCACTGTATCAGTCGATGTAAATACATTTGAATGGTCGTGCTTATCGGTCTCTAGGTTCATTTGCACGTGTACAGTATATTTGTTATGTATCTTATTCATCACACACGTACAGCATGCAGATACAGAGCCTTTGATTGGAAAATCTGTCAGACAGCGCGAGAGCTGCTGCTACAGCATCTCAAACAGCAAATGCATAGAAAACATCAGCGCCTCACACAGCATAGGCAACGGAAGGCAGGCTTCATCAGCGCCTCACACAGCATAGGTAACGGAAGGCAGGCTTCATCAGCGCATCACACACCACTTTGCAATGAGCTGGAGGCAGTATGCATTTTGAAAACATAAACGTAATTGTTTGAAACCTGAACGTTTTATTACATATTATGAGGCATGTCTCCCAAGTGGCGCAGCAGTCTAAGGCACTGCATCTCAGTGCTAGAGGTGTCACTACAGACCCTGGTTAGATCCTGGGCTGTATCACATTCATCCGTGATCAGGAGTCCCATAGAGCGGTGCACAATTGGCCCAGCGTCGTCCGGGTTAGGGGGAGGGTTTGGCCGGGCTAGGCCGTCATTGTAAAATAAGAATTTGTTCTTAACTGACTGGCCTAGTTAACTAAAGGTTCAATAAAAATGTCTTACCTTGCTTCAAAGTACCTTAGCAAACATCAGACCATATCTCTGGAGGCAATTATTTTTCTATCAACTTTCTTTCATTGTCCAGTACGCAAAGGCACAATCCCAGTCATATTAGCAACCCATGGTAGTTGTTGCATATTAGATCTCCCTTCTTTCTATATTTCTAATGGATATTTTCATCTCTGTCACATGAAACTGCTTGCTTGTGCTGTGCGCTTTTGACAACAGTGTTTTCCCGCTAATTGCATTACGGAATGAACATTTGCGGTAACCTACTACCTTGGCGCATTGCTGTGCTTATAATGTGAAAAAATTATAGTTAATCAACATTTTGGGCTAAAGACTCATTGCTTTTGAACTTTTTTTTTATGTAACATAGGCCTACTGGTTGTATGAACTTGGGATCTATTGTCCCACACCTGTCCCAGAGTCTGTTTGGAATAGTCTATTTCTTTCTCGGCAAGTTGACCAATAGAATAGGTAAACTTTTCTACTATGGGGGATAGTAGATTGACATAGGATAGTAATTTTGCTGTTCGTTAGTCATCTTTGTAATATTCATATGTGTAAACGAAAACCCGGGAAGTTAGGGAATGGTCGGTTGATCATGGTTGGAGATACGTGAACATGCCTGTAGTAACTAGCTAATGAAGAGCTATGTTTAGAAATATCCTTTAGTACTGCATTTTATTATTTTGTACAAAGCGTGCAAAACAAGACATGGTGTCAGAGTAAAAGGTCTTACAAGATGGATTTTGCTGGAGTTCCTTCACCTCGAATGGACTGGGAGTCTACAAACTTACCCGATGCATGGCGTAAGTACAAACAGCATGTGGAGCTAATGTTCACGGGTCCTCTGAAGGAAAGAGGAGAAGAGGAAAAGTGCAGCTACCTGCTCCTCTGGATCGGTGAAAAGGGGAGAGATATTTACAACACCTGGACACTTACCGAGGCTGAATCAAAGGTACTGAAAATATACTACGATCGTTTTGAAGCATATGTTGTGCCGAAGACCAATACGATTTTTGCTAGGTACAAATTCCATGAGAAAGTACAAGGAGCTAGCGAATCTTTTGAACAGTTTGTGACTGAGCTGCGTCTGCTTGTGAAAGACTGTGATTATGCAAACAAGGATGAGATGGTCAGAGACCGTATTGTATTTGGAATACACTCACCGCGAGTGAGAGAGAAACTTTTGAATGTTGGGTCTGAGCTAACGCTGGACAAAGCTATCGACATAGCCAGATCTCACGAGCTAGCACAGGCTCAGATGAAAACCATTTCGCTCGGCAGCACAAGCACATCATGTGAACAAGCAGTGCACGCAGTCAGGCCGACATCACAGCACACCTCCGGTGCCCAGAGAGCGCGTTTTAGAACGGAGAGAGACAGAACTCCAAAACAGAGCGACACAGACTCAAAACGCTCCAAAACATGTGGATATTGTGGATACAAAGTGCATGGCGTACAAGGAAATTGCCCAGCTAAAGGCAAACAGTGTGCTAAATCTGGAAAATGGAATCACTTTGCAAAAGTGTGCAGAGCTTACCGTGGGAAAACAGTACATGCAGTGAGAGAAGATGAAATGTCAATCAAAGAGTCACGCTGATGAACTGTTTATTGATTCAGTGACACAGAAAAGTCAAATATCAGAGACAGAGCAAGCCTTTGCTGACATTGAGATAGGAACACAAGGCACAGAGCTAAAGTTCAAACTAGACACTGGTGCACAAGTAAACATTATTCCTCTGAATAAGTACCGCAGCTTGACATCTGAGTGCAAGCTACAGCCCACCACGCGCAGACTGACTGGTTATGGTGGTGAACAGCTCCCAGTAAAAGGCACATGCACTTTCAAATGCAAATACAAGGAAAGTGACATGATGTTGGACTTTTACGTTGTTGACACTCGAGCACCTGCAGTGCTAGGTCTTAAAGCATGTTTAGACATGGACCTCATCAAGCTAGTTTTATCAGTGACAGCACCAGTAGAGACAGAAAATGTACTGGAGGAGTTTGCTGATGTTCCTACCAGTCTCAGAGAAGAGATTTTGACAAAGATCCATGCTGGACACATGGGCATGGAAAGGTGCAAACAGAGAGCACGGGACATTTTGTTTTGGCCCGGAATGTGCAAACAAATAGAGGACATTGTTGGTAAATGCACCATCTGTCTTGAACGACGCTCCTCAAACACCAAAGAGCCAATGTTACCTCACTGTATCCCAGACTGACCCTGGCAGGTCGTGGCAACCGATCTGTTCACCCGGAACAACAAGGACTACATTGTAACAGTGGACTACTACAGCAGATACTTCGAACTCAACAAGCTTCACAGCACCACATCGGCAGCTGTGATACACAAGCTGAAAGCAGCCTTTGCCAGGCATGGCATTGTAGAGACTTTAACATCTGACAATGGGCCCTGTTACAAATCAAACGAGTTTGAATCCTTCACAAAAGCATGGGAGTTCACACGTCACCACAAGCCCACATTACAGAGCAGTATACACCATACTTACCTGCAACACCACAAGAACTGTTGACTGACACAGAAGCATGCTCAGCATCGTATCGCACAAGGTCAGGAAGAGAGGTCAAACCCAGAGCTGTCCTAGACCTGTGAAATGTCAAAGGGTGTAGGCGGATCGCTGCCCTAAAAGAGTTCAAGACTGTAAACGTGCTATTGAAAGTTCACTTGAAATGCTTTGGTATTGTATTTGTTTGAAATGTTACGATGTCATTTCTACAGTGAAAGCTGAGTTACTGAGAATCCCTTGTTCGAAAAGTAACAGTATGTTGGATCATTGTTTCAGAGTCTATGTTGATTCAGTTGGTGTAGTATGCAATATAAATGGGTACTTACCTGAAGTTCAAACTGCAGAGCATGTATTCAAAAGAAACGCTTAAAATATGTAAAACATTTTTCTCTTGTTTTAAAAGAAGGGGGATGTAATATTCATATGTGTAAACATACTGAATTGTAATTGGATGCATCTTACCGCTGTATCATACTGTGATATGATTGGTTAAGAAAACCCGGGAAGTTAGGGAATGGTCGGTTGATCATGGTTGGAGATACGTGAACATGCCTGTAGTAACTAGCTAATGAAGAGCTATGTTTAGAAATATCCTTTAGTACTGCATTTTATTATTTTGTACAAAGCGTGCAAAACAAGACAATCTTGTTGGTTGAGGAAAAGCAAATGTGGACAGTTATTCTAACATGTTCAAAGTGGGCATCAGAACTCAGTATGAAGGACAGCACATCGTTGCATCCTCAACTTGTATGTTCTATTAATATGAACTACCATTATCTAAATGTGATTTGTGTCATTCTGAGCACCGTGGGTAGACGACCTAATCAGGTTATGCACCGAATGCATATGGATCCGCTAATGTTTTCAAATGTCCGGTAAATGAAAATGCTGCCAGTCAAATGTCCGGTTCCAAATTTTCCTAACGGAAACCCTGACACGCACACACACATACACATAAATAACTTGAATAAACAGACGAATCAATCAACACCTGAAAATGTCATGGCATTAAAGCTGGTCTGCTGCCAATCCACTTCAGCTAATGATAATTTCACCTGTGTTAGTATGTATCCATGGTGATGATGGAGTGTGTAAACAACACACACACTCCTCAACTGAACAACTCATTGGATGACATGAACTGCGTCCCAAATGGCACCCTTTTCCCTATATAGTGCACTACTTTTGTCCAGGGCCCTGGTCAGAGGTAGTGCATAATATAGGGAATAGGGTGCCCTTTGCGACACAGCTATGGAATTTAGCTGAGTGTCCAGTCCCCATGCCCCCTGGCCACTGATACAGGGTCAGCTATGTTGCATCAACTGCATGGATAAGGTTAGGGTCTGGGCTAGGGTAATCTGATCACTCACACTCAATCATCACAGACTCAGTCAGTCACACACGCGCGCACACACACACACACTCTCTTGCATACTCAAACATACAAAATCATGCATATTTAAACACACACGCACACAGTCTTGCCAACCCTATCAGAGCTGATGTAGAGTAAACAAGTGGTTAGTGTGTCTGGACTGGACAGTAATCACTGATGGACTCACAGTGGATTTCCTCCTCTGTCTGGAATGGTGGCTGAAACTCCTTGACCCTCCTGAAACCAGTGCACACTCTTACACAGATACACACGTAGGCCTGTTCTATGACTGTCTGGTCCATCTTCTCCAGCCTGGCTCAGCCAATGAAAGGCTTGAGATTAGTCCATATCTGATTGGCTGGAGCAGGCTGGTCCTCTGTCTACCAAAGCCCCTTCTGGTCTAATCTGGTCCGGCTCAGACTCAGACTAGACTGACTAGACTAGACAGTTAGGATCACATTGACCCCTAGTTAGTGTGACCCGTCTCTGTGAAATTTAGTTGAGCTGTCTGTCTGACGTTAAAGGTGAAGATGATGTCAGAAGGGAGAATAACCTCAGTGATGTTCAACCGACTCAGTGGAGCCCAGCAGTGTGTTTACTAGCCATACACAGAGAAAGAACTTCACTAAGAGGTTTTAATTAAGTTGGCCTGATCAGCCCGCCTCATCTGACCAGAACATTCAGACTGCCCTGGCCCGGCAGAGAGAGGTTTAGCCACAGAGTTTCTAAACCTAGAGGCCCAACATCGCGATACTTTCCGAAAACCCTTGACGAAGCAGATTCGACACACCAGACCGGTGTTTCGCGATTTCTAAAGGCATAACCTAGATTCGAGTCAATGTCTTAAGTAGTAGAACATGTTATTACTCCAACCTCGTGAAAGTGACAAACTGACACGTTTTCATTTTCGTCAAAAACAACTCTATATCGAAGGAGTGCCTTCAATTTGATGGCCTGCACATGCACAGTTTGGCGCGACCGTTAGACCCAATGATGTGTTTCTGCACATGAGCTTTCCTAGCCCACATCGTCATGACATCGGCTACAAGCTTGATTGGGGATTCCTATTGGAGAAGTCATTTCTAGGCATCTTCATACTAAACCATCTTTGGTTTAGCAGTCTGATGTTAAAGAGGAAGGTGGTGTCAGAAGCGAGAATAACCTCATTGATGTTCAACCTGCAGAAGCATGTTCTGTTCACTAGCCATAAGCAGGAGAAAACATTGTGGCAGTGAAAGTTCCACATTTTACAAAGTTTTGTTCTGTTCTACAGGATGTGACCCTGCATTAGTTGTCATGGGGTCACATTCGTGACAAGTCCCCACCCGTACATGACATGGCACAGTAGGCTGTTTGGGCTAATAAAACACACTTGCCAACCAAAACTCTCACACACTCACATCTGCTTACGTGTGGGCCTGTCAAATCTTTGGCTGAGCCTCGTTCGTTAGTCAGTGTGACATGAACAATGAGTCAAGGGAGAATGAGAAAGAGTGAGGGAGAGAGAGAGAAAGTGCGAGCGACAAAGAGGGAGAGAGAGTGAGTGAGAGAGACAGGGAGAGAGAGTGCGAACGACAAAGAAAGAGAGGGAGGGAGAGAGACTGTGAGAATAAGACACACAGAGAGCGGCATCCAAAAGCCAGCTCCCTCAGTGATTAGTCTGGTCCTGGCTACAGTACAGTATCAAGGGAAGGACATGTGAGTGAGAAGAAGACAGGGAACATAAACAGAGGCCACACCCTGGAGGCCTGGAAGAGTGTGGTGATCAAATGCCCACTGAGGCTGAGGCAGGCAGGCTGGGGAGATGCTCTGGTACTGAGGGAGGGTGTGTGTGGTGTGTGTATGATGAGAGGGGGGAACAACTCTAAATGCACAACATACCATCTCAGAAACAGAGAGGTGATGTGAAACATTATTATTCATGTTGTAATCTATTCTGATACAGGAGGGTCATAGGTACACAACACACAAGTCTCTTCAATCAGTCTGAAACACACACACACACACCACCCACTGGGCACACACTGGTTGAATCAACATTGTTTCCACGTCCTTTCCACAAAATTATGTTTGAACCAATGTGGAATAGACGTTGAATTGACGACTGTGCCCAGTTGGCCCTTAGAAAGGGACCGATCTCACCATCCCAAGCATGTCTCCGCTCCACCGTCATGACATAAGTGACTTCATCTGATATTTAAATACCTCGCTAGCAGTCGCTCCCCTACTTGATTTTCTCCACAGCAACGCACATCAAATCTTCACACAGCATGCCAATGGAACTAGTTGTCCTTAGATGGCCCTGGGAACCAAGTCAACTGACATCATCACCATCCCCTTCATCATCATGGCTTCTTTAGTTGTTACATAGTTGATTAAGTCTATTTCTGTGGAGACATGAGCAGTTGAGCACCTGACCTAACTTCAGAAGGCTCCAGACATGAGGTAAGCAGGAAGTTATGTTCATAATGACAAATGAATCCATCCGCTAGACCAGTGGTTCCCAAACTTTTTTATAGTCCCGTACCCCTTCAGACATTCTACCTCCAGCTGCGAACCCCCCTCTAGCACCAGGGTCAGCGCACATTTTACATCATTGTAAGCCTGCCACACACACACACTATACGATAAATTATTCACATAACCGTGCTTCTACATCTGCATTGCTTGCTGTTTGGGGTTTTAGGCTGGGTTTCTGTGACATCGGCTGATGTAAAATGGGTTTTATAAATACATTTGATTGATTGATTGATTTATTAAACATAAGATTGAGTGTGAGTTTTTGTTATAACCCGGCTCGTGGGAGGTGACAAAGAGCTCTTATAGGACCAGAGCACAAATAATAATATAATAATTATCAATCATTTTGCTCTTTATTTAACCATCTTACATATAAAACCTTATTTGTTCATCGAAAATGTTGAATAACTCACCACAGGTTAATGAGAAGGGTGTGCTTGAAAGGATGCACATAACTGCAATGTTGGGTTGTATTGGAGAGAGTCTCAGTATTAAATAATTTTCCACACAGTCTGCCTGTACTTAGTTTTCATGCTAGTGAAGGTCAATAATCCACTCTCACACAGGTACGTGGTTGCAAAGGGCATCAGTGTCTTAACAGCGCGATTTGCCAAGGCAGGATACTCTGAGCGCAGCCTAAACTAGAAATCTGGCAGTGGCTTCTGATTAAATTAAATTTTCACAGAACCGCTAGTTGCAATTTCAATGACGCTCTCTTGTTCAGATATCGGTAAGTGGACAGGAGGCATGGCATGAAAGGGATAACGAATCCAGTTGTTTGTGTCATCAGTTTCGGGAAAGTACCTGCGTAATTGCGCACCCAACTCACTTAGGTGCTTCTCTGTTTCACATTGTCTGTAAGCTTGAGTTTCTTTGCACACAAACAAATCATACAATGATTAATAATAATAATTTTTAAATGTAAATCACATTTTTATTTGGCGTACCCCCGACGACATTGCGCGTACCCCAGTTTGGGAGTACCTGCGCTAGACTATTGCACTGAGACCTTTATTCTCACTGTGACAAACTACTCATATCCATGGCTGGAATTGTGGAGAAATACAGTAGAAGTCGGAAGTTTACATACACTTTAGCCAAATACATGTAAACTCAGTTTTTCACAATTCCTGACATTTAATCCTAGTAAAAAATGCCCTGTCTTAGGTCAATTAGGATCACCACTTTATTTTAAGAATGTGAAATGTCAGAATAATAGTAGAGAGAATGAGTTATTTCAGCTTCTTATTTCTTTCACCACATTCCCAGTGGGTCAGAAGTTTACATACACTCAATTAGTATTTGGTAGCATTGCCTTGAAATTGTTTAACTTGGGTCAAACGTTTCGGGTAGCCTTCCACAAGCTTCCCACAATAAGTTGGGTGAATTTTGGCCCATTCCTCCTGACAGAGCTGGTGTAACTGAGTCGGGTTTGTAGGCCTCCTTGCTTGCAAACGGTTTTTTCAGTTCTGCCCACAAATGTTCTATAGGATTGAGGTCAGGGCTTTGTGATTGCCACTCCAATAGCTTGACTTTGTTGTCCTTAAGCCATTTTGCCACAACTTTGGAAGTATGCTTGGGGTCATTGTCCATTTGGAAGACCCATTTGCGACCAAGCTTTAACTTCCTGACTGATGTCTTGAGATGTTGCTTCAATATATCCACATCATTTTCCTTCTTCATGATGCCATCTATTTTGTGAAGTGCACCAGTCCCTCCTGCAGGAAAGCACCCCCACAACATGATGCTGCCACCCCCGTGCTTCACGGTTGGGACGGTGTTCTTCGGCTTGCAAGCCTCCCCCTTTATCCTCCAAACATAACGATGGTCATTATGGCCAAATTGTTATATTTTTGTTTCATCAGACCAGAGGACATTTCTCCAAAAAGTACGATATTTCTCCCCATCAGTTGCAAACCGTAGTCTGGCTTTTTTATGGCGGTTTTGGAGCAGTGGCTTCTTCCTTGCTGAGCGGCCTTTCCGGTTATGTCGATATAGGACTCGTTTTACTGTGGATATAGATACTTTTGTACCTGTTTCCTCCAGCATCTTCACAAGGTCCTTTGCTGTTGTTCTGGGATTGATTTGCACTTTTCGCACCAAAGTACGTTCATCTCTAGGAGACAGAACGCGTCTCCTTCCTGAGCAGTATGACGGCTGCGTGGTCCCATGGTGTTTATACTTGGCGTTTGGAAATTGCTCCCAAGGATGAACCAGACTTGTGGAGGTCTACAATTTGTTTTTTTAGCTGATTTCTTTTGATTTTCCCATGATGTCAAGCAAAAAAGCAGTGAGTTTGAAGGTAGGCCTTGAAATACATCCACACGTACACCTCCAATTGACTCAAATTATGTCAATTAGCCTATCAGAAGCTTCTAAAGCCAAGACATAATTTTCTGGAATTTTCCAAGCTGTTTAAAGGCACAGTCAACTTAATGTATGTAAACTTCTGACCCATTGGAATTGTGATACAGTGAATTATAAGTGAAATAATCTGTCTGTAAACAATTGTTGGAAAAAGTATTGTGTCATGCACAAAGTAGATGTCCTAACCGACTTGCCAAAACTATAGCTAGTTAACAAGAAATGTGTGGAGTGGTTGAAAAACAAGTTTTAATGACTCCAACCTAAGTGTATGTAAACTTCCGACTTCAACTGTATATATCATGAATGCACATTTCCATATTGCAGTCCAACGACCATTTGTATCCAAACAACAATCATAAAACAAAACTGTCCAGCATAATCCCTATGCACACAGTACACTGTCTTATAAAACAAATTGCATGGTACACAAATTCCTTCAACAGCAAAAACATTCAGAAACTCTCACCAGCAAACTCTGCGGGATAGCGTTGGAGGTTGGGAGAAAAAATCTGTCCGTTTAGAAAATGTGGGAATTTTAAATGACATTGCAATTACCAGTCACCCTGATCGGAGAAGACAAGCCAGGGGGAGCTGGGCCGGTGCCTGGCCTCGTTTGGCCCAGTAAAAGCCCCTCTGGCAGCCGGAGCTGGACCAGTCAGACCTGCCAACCATCCATCCACTGCTGCCCTCAGATAGAAAGAGCCAAGCAGGCAGAAAATGGCACTGCGGACAGACTTCCGCCCATAAACTATAGCAAGCCAGAGGCTCCGAGTGGGGCCTGTGTGCAGTGCAGTCTATACCCTCGCTAGTCTTCATGCTCCCTCTGCCTCTCCACAATACAGCTAACTGCCAACAATACATACCCCGCACCCATTCCAGAGCTACTCTCTACCCTCCATACACACTCAACAACCCAGCTACTGCCAACCCTCCCTACCTACCCTCCCTAGTCTACCCTCTCCACAACCCAGCTACTGCCAACCCTCCCTACCTACCCTCCCTAGTCTACCCTCTCAACAACCCAGCTACTGCCAACCCTCCCTACCTACCCTCCCTAGTCTACCCTCTCCACAACCCAGCTACTGCCAAACCTCCCTACCTACCCTCCCTAATCTACCCTCTCCACAACCCAGCTACTGCCAACCCTCCCTACCTACCCTCCCTAGTCTAACCTCTCCACAACCCAGCTACTGCCAACCCTCCCTACCTACCCTCCCTAGGCTACCCTCTCCACAACCCAGCTACTGCCAACCCTCCCTACCTACCCTCCCTAGTCTACCCTCTCCACAACCCAGCTACTGCCAACCCTCCCTACCTACCCTCCCTAGTCTACCCTCTCAACAACCCAGCTACTGCCAACCCTCCCTACCTACCCTCCCTAGTCTACCCTCTCAACAACCCAGCTACTGCCAACCCTCCCTACCTACCCTCCCTAGGCTACCCTCTCCACAACCCAGCTACTGCCAACCCTCCCTACCTACCCTCCCTAGTCTACCCTCTCAACAACCCAGCTACTGCCAACCCTCCCTACCTACCCTCCCTAGTCTACCCTCTCCACAACCCAGCTACTGCCAACCCTCCCTACCTACCCTCCCTAGTCTACCCTCTCCACAACCCAGCTACTGCCAACCCTCCCTACCTACCCTCCCTAGGCTACCCTCTCAACAACCCAGCTACTGCCAACCCTCCCTACCTACCCTCCCTAGGCTACCCTCTCAACAACCCAGCTACTGCCAACCCTCCCTACCTACCCTCCCTAGTCTACCCTCTCAACAACCCAGCTACTGCCAACCCTCCCTACCTACCCTCCCTAGGCTACCCTCTCCACAACCCAGCTACTGCCAACCCTCCCTACCTACCCTCCCTAGTCTACCCTCTCAACAACCCAGCTACTGCCAACCTTCCCTACCTACCCTCCCTAGGCTACCCTCTCAACAACCCAGCTACTGCCAACCCTCCCTACCTACCCTCCCTAGGCTACCCTCTCAACAACCCAGCTACTGCCAACCCTCCCTACCTACCCTCCCTAGTCTACCCTCTCCAGAACCCAGCTACTGCCAACCCTCCCTACCTACCCTCCCTAGTCTACCCTCTCCACAACCCAGCTACTGCCATAACCACTGAGGGGAACAGAAGATAGCTGTGCCCTCGTGACCAATCAAAAACTATCAGAGGAAGAGTCCTGAACTAGAGATAGAGCCAGAGGATTGGAATAAAAACAAGTTGATGAATTCCTATACTTCTTTTCCCTTCCAAATAACTAGCAAAACAACTGTTTTAGTTGGTGGCAAATAAGGACAAGTTCAACTGTATGTCAGCAAAGATCTACATTCACAGGCCTCACTCAAGTACTATAAAGTGGCTTCCTCTCGTATGTTCCATTCCCTTTCTTGTGGATCAGGACATTGACGTTTTGGCCAAATTGGCCCAAAGATACCAGTTTTCAAAACAGAAAGCGTTCCTTTATCTCTATGTTACCTGTCCTACTATCACTATTCACTACAAGCCCTTCCCATCCCATCGCACCTCTCCCCTGTCCCTCTTATTACCCTGGAAAGCGGTAGTGTGGCCGGAAATGAGGTACTTCAGCTCGAAGCTGTTGGAGCGGACAATCTGGAGGGTCTCTCGTCTCACCGCCACCTGGTAGCTCTCCTCCATCTTGCGGGTGCAGCAGGACGGGCCCTGGTGCTTACACACCAACAGCTCCACATCTGATGGGACAGAGGGAGAGGGAGACAGAACAGGATTAGGCGTATATTTGGTTCATTTACCAATTGGTGCCCAGCCTGTATGGGCTTATAAGAAACAAGTTCTTAAAGTACGTGTAGACAAAACACAAATATATATATACACGTAGGGGGTATATATACAGTGCTTTCGGAAAGTATTCAGACCCCTTTGACTTTTTCCACATTTTGTTACGTTACACCCTTATTCTAAAATTGATTAAATAAAAATTTTCACTCATTAATATACACACAATACCCCATGATGACAAAGCAAAAATAGGTTTTTAGAAATTGTTGCTAAACTATATTTTAGAAAAAATAAAATGCTACAAGACTTGAAATTGAGCTCAAGGGAGCATCCTGTTTCCATTGATCATCCTTGAGATGTTTCTACAACTTGATTAGAGTCCACCTGTGGTAAATTCAATCGATTGGACATAATTTGGAAAGGCACACACCTGTCTATATAAGGTCCCACAGTTGACAGCGCATGTCAGAGCAAAAACCAAGACAGGATCCGAGACAGGATTGTGTCGAGGCACAGATCTGGGGAAGGGTACCAAAACGTTTATGCAGCATTGAAGGTCCCCAAGAACACAGTTGTCTTCATAATTCTTAAATGGATGATGTTTAGAACCACCATGACTTCCTAGAGCTGTCCGCCCAGCCAAACTGAGCAATCGGGGGAGAAGGGCCTTGGTCAGGGAGGTGACAAAGAACCTGATGGTCAATCTGACAGAGCTCCAGAGTTCCTCTGTGGAGATGGGAGAACCTTCCAGAAGGACAACCATCTCTGCAGCACTCCACCAAACAGGCCTTTATGGTTGAGTGGCCAAATGGAAGCCACTCCTCAGTAAAAGGCACATGACAGCCCGCTTGGAGTTTGCCAAAAGGCACCTAAACACTCTCAGACCATGAGAAACAAGATTATCTGGTCTGATGAAACCAAGATTGAACTCTTTGGCCTGAATGCCAAGCATTACGTCTGGAGGAAACCTGGCTACATCCCTACAGTGAAGCATGGCGGTGGCAGCATCATGCTGTGGGGATGTCTTTCAGCGGCAGGGACTGGGAGACTAGTCAGGATCGAGGGAAAGATGAACGGAGCAAACTACAGAGAGATCCTTGATGAAAACCTGCTCCAGAACGCTCAGGACCTCAGACGGGGGCGAAGGTTCACCTTCCAACAGGACAACGACCCTAAGCACACAGCCAAGACAATACAGGAATGGCTTCGGGACACGTCTCTGAATGTCCTTGAGTGGCCCAGCCAGAGCCCGGACTTTAATCCGATCTAACATCTCTAAGAGAGACCTGAAAATAGCTGTGTAGCGACGCTCCCCAGCCAACCTGGCAGAGCTTGAGAGGGTCTGCAGAGAAGAATGGGAGAAACTCCCCAAATACAGCTGTGCCAAGCTTGTAGCGTCATACCCAAGAAGACTTGAGACTGTAATTGCTGCCAAAGGTGCTTCAACAAAGTACTGAGTAAAGGGTCTGAATACTTATGTAAATGTGATATTTCTAAAAACCTGTTTTTGCTTTGTCATTATGGGGTATTGAGTGTAGATTGATGAGGGGGAAAAACAATGTAATCAATTTTAGAATAAGGACGTAACAATATTTGGAAAAAGTCAAGGTATCTGAATACTTTGAGAAGGCACTGTATCTGTTTTACCGTTTAGAAATGAATGCACTTTATCTATCTAGTTCCCCCATTTGAAGGTGTCATAAGTATTTGGACAAATTCATTTATAGTGTATTATATTTAAGAAAAAATAAAGGTATAACAATAATTCACGCTTGTGACTCTACAAACTCGTTGAATGCATTTGCAGGTTGTTTTGGTTGTGTTTCGGATAATGTTGTGCATAATTATGTTTGCATTTAACCGCACTTCTGTGATTCAGAGGGGTCTGGTTAAATGCGGGAGACACATTTCGGTTGAATGCATCCAGTTGTGCAACTGACTAGGTACCCCGTTTCTCTTTCCAACTAGAAATGAATGGTAAATAATGTATTGTGTCATTTTGGAGTCACTTTTATTGTAAATAAGAATAGAATATGTTTCTGAACACTTTTACATTAACGTGGGTGCAACCATGATTGCGGATAATCATGAATTAATTGTGAAAATGTTACAGGCATAAATATCGTACCCCCACAAAATGCTATCCTTCCCTGTTACCCGCAATGGTGAACGTTTAGCATGCTTTGGGGGCATCTTTGTGCATCTGTAACTTTCTCACTCATCCTTATTCACCATTAATTCATGACTATCTGTAAATGTTCACGTAGAAGTGTTCAGAAATATATGATATTATTATTTTAAAAAAGGAGAGAAGACAAAGTGCATACAATCATATAAGATGTCATACTGTACATGCTTAGCTTACCGCTAAAAATACAAGCTCTGCCTGGAGTATAAATAGTATTGGTGAATGTGCTTGCACATAGGCCTATAGGCTATGCTAACACACACACACACACACACACACACACACACACACACACACACACACACACATTTAAATCCCTCTATAAACTGGACCAGCACTGGCCATAGTATCTTGGGTCATAATAAACCCCATCAAAGGCAATGATCTAATACGATCTAATATGATCTAATATGATCTAATATGATCCTAAGTAAGGCTCAATCAGGCACCATGACATCAACACAGTTCCCACACTAGAGTCAGTCCACCCTGTCGTGACACCCTCCTCGGCCCCTCTCATACTGTCAGTTACATATATAAACAAGGCCATGACATCACAGAGGCTGGCCACAATTAGCAGAGCAGAGAATGTGATATTAAAACTCTCATCCTCCACCTGTTCCCCCCTTGCTGTCCCCAACACCCATGTCCCCCTAGCTGTCCCCCACCCCCCTCGTCCCCTAGCTGTCCCCCACCACCCTCGTCCCTCTTGCTGTCCCCCACCACCCTGTCCCCTAGCTGTCCCCCACCCCCTCGTCCCTAGCTGTCCCCCACCACCCTCGTCCCTCTTGCTGTCCCCCACCACCCTCGTCCCCTTGCTTTCCCCACCACCCTGTCCCTCTAGCTGTCCCCCACCACCCTGTCCCCTAGCTGCCCCCTCCACCCTCACCCCCTTGCTGTCCCCCACCACCCTCGTCCCCCTTGCTGTCCCCCACCCTGTCCCCCTAGCTGTCCCCCCACCCTCACCCCCTAGCTGTCCCCTATCCCTTGTCCCTCGTGCTGTCCCCACCCCTCATCCCTCCAGCCGGTTACTCATAAGGCTGTGGCCTGATATGATAACTCATTTTGGAGGTTGGGTGGGAAGGCGAGGGGAGTGGGGCGCAGGTGGTGGTGTAACCAGACCCCGAAAGCATGGGCCTATATGCTGGGGATGGTGTCTAGTGCTTCCCTAGTCCAAATCCACCCCTGAAACACAATAGGGTCGCACTTGGCTCATTCTCTCTCTCTCTCTTCCACTCTCTCCCTCTCATTTGTTTGGCATGTCCCTTGCCACACATGGCTATAACTTAATTACCCAGAGAGAGTCCACTGAGCCCCCATCTGTTTCAATCTCTGAAGAGTGGAGTCACGACTGGCTTTACCTCCACATGTTTCTCCACTCTCCCTCTGTCTGTCTGTCTCCCAGCTTTTTCTGTCAACTCCCTTCCTTCTTCTGTCTGGTTCTTTATTTCCTCCTGTTCTCTGTCTCTATCTGTCTGTCTCATTTCTCTTGTTCTTTCCCAGACTCTACCTCTCTCCCTTTATCTGTCTGTCTGTCTCTCTCTCTCTCTCTCTCTCTGTCTGTCTCCAAGCCCTTGTTCTTGGCGCCAAGCCCTATGTTGACCATGTCTCACACTCTCTCTATCCCAGACCTTTCACTCTCTCTGTTCCTGACCCCACCTCTCCTTGTCTCTTTCCCAGAATCCTTCTCTCTCTATGTCCCTGACCCTTTCTCTCCTGGCTGGCTCGCCACGCTGTGTGTTATCTCCAATATGAAACTAATGTCTAGTGACGGGGGAGAATGTGATTCCCACAAAGACTTTGGGAGCTACAACCACCAACCACCGATATCAGGGCAGGTCGACAGTGTCAGGAATATTCCAGAACATTGATTAGAACCAAGGTCTAATGCATGTTTTCCATAGGGTGGGTAGATGGCTGTTATGTACTTTATTGAATGCTGATGAGAAGAACCAGTGTTTTCATGCTTGTGGGGTGAAGTTACCAACAGATTGTTGCATGTCCTATTATTGGGTGTAAATAAATAGTCCAAAGTCAAAGTGAACTGAACAATAGCAAGTGATTCACAACCTACTGAAGTTACCTTTGCTAATCCTACCTTTGTGTAAATGTACTATCTGAGACGTACTTGTAAGCCAAACAACAGCTTGAAAACACAGTAACCTCACTGGGATTAAATCAAATCAAAGTTTATTTGTCACGTGCGCAGAATACAACAGATGTAGACCTTACAGTGAAATGCTTACTTACAGGCTCTAACCAATAGTGCAAAAAATTGTGTGTGTGTGTGTGTGTGTGTGTGTGTGTGTGTGTGTGTGTGTGTGTGTGTGTGTGTGTGTGTATGTGTATGTGTGTGTATAGGTAAGAGAAAAGATAAAACAACAGTAAAAAGACATTTGAAAATAACAGTAGCGAGGCTACATACAGACACCGGTTAGTCGGGCTGATTGAGGTAGTATGTACATGTAGCTATGGTTAAAGTGACTATGCATATATGATGAACATAGAGTAGCAGTAGTGTAAAAAGATGTGTTGGCGAGTGGTGGGACACAATGCAGTTAGCCCAGTTAGCCAATGTGCGGGAGCACTGGTTGGTCAGGCCAATTGAGGTAGAGTTCAGGATGTTGAGCCTAAGATATAGTCAGTTACTATGACAATGTCCTCTAAACAAAATCTTATTTTCAACAGCCATTGTAGCTCATGGTCCCAACATGGCTTAAGTCCCTTATAAGGCAAACCTCCTGCCCCCTATAGAACAATGTTTGAGTCTCTTGCAGCGCATACCTTCAGTCTCTTAGAACTAATGTTATTTGATACAGACCCAAGAGAGCTGGTGGGGCAAGGCAAGGCCCAGCTCTACAGGTCCTGGTGGTTAATTAGCGATCATTGTGTGCACCGCTCTGCTCGTTCTGCCTGGCCAGACATTCACACATACAGAGTGCAGAGTCAGAATGATCTCAACTCAGCCTTTAATTCTCTAATCGTGACAAATACCTCCTGACTAATTGGCCGTATTAAGCCACCGCTCCATTCACCAAGCCTCAAATTGTTGGTCACAATTACTTCCGCCACGTCTCAGTACCCACGAGTGCACAAGTCAAAACTCCTGCGGTTAAAAACAGGAGACAGTCTTAATGGTAGAAAAGTGCCCTTGGTAACCAGCGAGCAGTCCTTAAAAAACATCCTCGGACCCAATTCTCTTGCATCACAAATACATTTTTTATTTAACCTTAATTTAACTAGGCAAGTCAGTTAAGAACAAATTCTTATTTACAATGACGGCCTACACATCTGGTCAATAAGGACTGGAAATGTAGTTTTGATTTGGATAGGTTGTTGACAGGGAGGTGATTTCCTGGCGCTGCTGTTTGGATATGTTTTTCAGAGAACATGAATAACTCTGTGGAAAGGTAGCTAATTAATGCAGGAGTTTGGTCCTCCTCAGATATTGCTTCCTCGCTCTCTACCGGACTCTTCCACCTCAGGAAGCGCTGTGTTCCATTTTTAGTCGTCTCATCTTGTGAACTTGAAGGATATTTACTCTGTATTGATTTGCTGTGCTTGGGCGGGCCGTGTTGAAAGAAAACATTGCTCAAAAGGGGCTCTGCCACATACCTGCATTTTTGGACGGCCCTGAATCGTGCCAGGAATGTCTAGCTTTTTCAAGCTTCAAGCTGGCAGTGCTGGGGTCCAAAGCCAGAAGCCAAGGGGCCAGGCGGCTTGGATGTGTGTCAGACGGGTTGAGGAGAGGGTTGGGGCCGGGGGGCACTTGGAGCTTGGTAGACTGTTAGATTGTTGGATTTTGGGCGCTAGGGGTCTAGTGGGTTATTGGATGTGGGGGCAAAGAGGTTGAGGGCAGGGTCAGTGGGGCACTGGGAGCAGTTGGATGTTGGTCAGAGGATTGTGGAGGAGGGGGCGGAGGGGTTGAAGTAGACGGGCTACTTGAGGCTTAGTGGACTGGTGGAATTGTGGATGTGGGGGTAGAGGGTTTGAGGACAGAGGACACTAGGGAATGTTGGACATGGGTCAGAAGAGTTGAAGGCTGGGTGGAAACAGGGGATAGGGGACTGGCAGACTCTTTGGTGATGACAGGGTTGGTGGGCACTAGGGGCTGTTGGATGTGGAGGTAGCGAGGTTTGCAAAGAAGGTGCTTTAAAACAGTTAAGAAGGTTCAGCTTCAGCCACAGGCCCCCTATCCACAGCACTCTGACTGTCTGTCCAGACAGCTGTCTGACCCTGAGGTCCTTACTACTGGGCGTACACTCTTAGAATACCTGCTAGCCTCTGCTGCTGATGCCTTCATTCTATACTAACATCCCTGAGGAGCGGAGGAGCATACACAAAGAAAGCTCCCTTCAACCCTGGCCTTTCCATCAACAACTCCAGCATTTTTAGGGCAGTTATGACAATGACACAAAAGCCAATCTACCTTGTAGTCGTTGCCTGTTTGGTGTTATGAAACAAGTTCTACGAAGGAAGAATTGGCAAGTTTACAGTGCAGAAGAGACACTCAATAAGGTAGGGGCATGGGTGGTAAACAATAAACACCCAGCAGACCAGTGACTGAAATCCAATAAGACATCCTGAGTCTAGCCTGTCTCATACACATTCAGACTGGGATGACACTGACGGGACAGGGATTGGACTGAGAACATTAGAGAGGTTGTGGGGAAGTTCTGTAACAGAGCTGGTTACCTGCTGAGGACATGCCAAACTTACTTTGTCAAGGCTACAGACAGTGAAAGGACAATATTGCATTTAACCAAACTACGCTGTAAAGTTGTATCTATGTGGGATGGTAATGAGTGGCATTGGAGATACTTTCATTGAAAATGTTTCAAGTATTTTCTGTATCTTCAACTCCATCTCTTGGCAGTTTGTTTGTTGTGTCTTTTTTTGCCTATAGCCACACAAGTCCTCTTTTATGAAAGATAAAGCTGTTGAGGGATTTCTGGGATCGTTATAGAGGAGGTTGGGTTGTGTAGCTGGGGTACAGACAAGCATTCCAAAGACTCTGAGGCTGTTTATTGACTATAGAGGAGGTTGGGTTGTGTAGCTGGGGTACAGACAAGCATTCCAAAGACTCTGAGTCTTTTTATTGACTATAGAGGAGGTTGGGTTGTGTAGCTGGGGTACAGACAAGCATTCCAAAGACTCTGAGGCTGTTTACTGACTATAGAGGAGGTTGGGTTGTGTAGCTGGGGTACAGACAAGCATTCCAAAGACTCTGAGGCTGTTTATTGACTATAGAGGAGGTTGGGTTGGAGGGGGTGTGTGCTTCCCATGTGACAAGGCCCTGTTTGAAGGAGCCTAAAATAAGTGCAATGAATCAAAGGGCATCATTAGCTTAGAGTTGCTGCCAGACGCTTTGATGCTTTAACCAGGCAAGGATGTGGCAACGTGATAACATCCTGCGTTCCCATTCCCTTAGCATAAGCACATGATGTGAACCCTGTCTTTGTGTTGGCTAAGCAAAACTCAAAAGACGAAAACAGTGGCCATGTCCGAATACCCATACTAGCATACTAAATAGTATGCAGGATTTTTTTTATAGTATGTAAAATTTCAAAAATAGTACATCTAATATGCAATTGCGTTGTCTCCCGCCATTCAGCGTGCCAATTTATCTGATTATCAGCTGTTGTCAAACACGTGTCAGAAAAAACGAGTGAATTCTACTAGAACCAACGCAGTTTATGCAGTACGCTAGTATGGGTATTCAGACACAGAGACTTCTGATTGCTCGGTTGACAGGTACACCGGTACCTACAGCAACAGAGTTCTGGTTTGAGTCACACATGGTGCCACATGTTATGAATGTGTGAGTAAACTGCTAGTTGCATTCTCATATTACATTATCATAACTGATAATGAAAAGTCAACAGGATGCCAGACCGTCTGTGTGTTGCGTACAGACAGTGATCTGAGCAGCCTTGGTAGACTATAGAATGTAATTATCTGAGCCACACAGAGATGAGGTGACCATATCTAGTCAGGCAGGCCACGGGATGACGGAGGTGGCGGCCAACTGTAGCGCTTGGGTGTTTATGAATGGAGTGCCTCTACGCCTGACCTCTAATTGATCTCCAAAGCGCTAGATCAGAACGCCCTTGTAATCTCGATATGGATCGTTGGCGAGCACATCACAGCGGCCGGAGAGCCACTATTTATTAATTGATGGGCCAGAGAGTGGTTATTAAGTGTCTGGAGAGTGAGCGTTTGGAGCTGGAATAATCTTAGTCTGTTTCCTGAAATGACATATCCCAGGTACGTTTAACGCAGCATTGGAAAGGAATGTACTTCTGGTGTACCAAAACACAATGACGCTGTCGCTGTGATCGAGGCGTAAGAGCATCTCATAAAACACTGCATTCCTGCAGGTACTAATAGCCATTTACTTTTCTATGGATTTCCTGTCATATGGCTGAAAAGAGGGCTCTAAATCAGTAAATACACAAGCAGTTGGGCCTGTGGCTTGTTAAAAGAATGTTATGCATATCATTTTCACACATTTAAGTATGGCATTAAAAGCTAGTGTATTCAATGTAACACAGCTGTATGAACACTTGCAATAGGTTAGGTTTGCTATCAAAGACTGGACCACCAGAAAAACATTAGGCCTTCAGTTTAGCTTTGTTCTACAATCAGCTATTTATCTTATATTGTCTTATTAAATCATATTTCAAATGGTAGTAACATAATAACTGAATGACTACATTTAAGTTTCTTTGGATTACCAGAAAGCAGGATACATATCACCATCGTGATATGATTTTGTAGTAATAAATACAAAGCAAAGATCAACTGAATTAGGATGCTTGCAATAAAAGTGCCATTCTTTCATTTCGAGATCCCAGAATCAGATCGGCTGGCTCTGATGGCGCAGCCACACTGAAGGCGCTTGCTGAGAAATCAGTTCACCACACATGAATGAAACACAGCACTGAATCCCTAAAGCAAACACAGAGAAGTATGAAAAGAGCTGAGGTTTCGCCACTTCAAATGTCAAGCGTTGCTATGTTTGTACAAGTCGTAGTCGGAGTTGTACACACCCCCTCGTATTCTCACCCCCATCCCCTGGTCAGCACTTTGAAGAGAGAATGGGCCTGACCCAAAGCAAGCTCTTCTGGACCACTCCAAATAAAAAGCAACAAACAAGAGTTTAGAGCAAATGTTGTTCTGTTGAATTAGTTGGCGGTAGGGTGTTGAGGAAGAGATAAAAGGACTGAGTGAGAGAGAGATAGAGAAAGAGGACGGTGAGCAATTAGATGGAAAAATAAAGGACAAAGTGAGACTAAGAGAGGTAGAGCACTGAATTTAAGTGGACAGTCAGGCCAGTAGACTTTCCTTCTCTATAGTACAGTACAGTATGCATGGAAATACTCACTTCAACCTTATGCCTCTGCTCTCACTTTGTCCTCAATCACAAACACACATAACAGTCCACATCTCATTCTATCCTCTAGGCCAGTCAGCTGCTGACATATACCATGCCGGCTGCATGCTGTAAACGCTTGTCATGCACCGGGTCAAATGCTTCCATTCAGACTGGTGACATCTTCACATGGCCCTGTTCCCCTACGTTGTCTCGCAAGGGGCTTACTCCAGCTACTGCTCTGCCTTGAACTGACATGCCCTGTCCGTTGCCCGGGACAACACCACCGCCACCAAAACAAATATATTGAGTGGTTTGGATGCACCTCTAGGTATGTTCAACGGGCGGCTATCTGTTGCTCTTCTCCCTGTTACGGCATGCAGAGTCAGACGCTGTGATACGGTGGTGGCCTCTACCCCTAGATGTTGCGCAGAGATATATACGTGGCCTGCCAGTGGCTGTGGTTTGTGTCCATGTAGGTATTAGATGTCACATGAGTCATCTCTGGAAGCAGTTAGCCCTCTGCTCCGATTCAAAGGACACACAATGGTTTCTCGGAGAGGGAAGGCTCGGGATCAAAACGGTGGTAACGTCCACAATGTTCTTATTAAATTTAAAACAGGCTCAATCCGGGCATAGAAACCCAGAAATACTGTCAGGATTTTTTTAAGAAGGCTAACATTGTTTCTGTTTCCTAAACTTTCCAAAGGCCTTAGAGAATTGAAGACGTTACCGCAAATATTTAAAAGATGGAATAATAAGAGCAGAATTGAAAGGAGAGGCTCAGTTGGACTTGGTGATGATGACTGCCTTTTCTTCTAAACATTCCTTCCTGTTATTTTCACGTGAAGGCCGTGAGAAGGAAAGAGGAAGAAAATGTTTACTACACACACATCCCAAAGAGAAACAGAACCACAGAGAAGAGAGACAGGAGAGTAGTTAGCCTTGGTGATGAGAAGTGTCTTGTTCCTTTCCACACCAGCTCTCCCCAGGGAATGAGTTTTGAATCAAATCAACAAAGCTGGATAGAAGCCCAAACCACCGTCTTCCCCGCATGCTCCAGATAGTTGATGCCTCCCAAAACATATCTAGGATCAGATTTCCTAATCTCAGTCATGATATGCTAACAAACAAAGCTGACCATGAACCTGTGGTGTAACCAAACCTCCATAAGACTAACGCTACTGTCTGCCTAATGTTCAATACTGATATGGAGACATGCTCTTCGATAGACGATGTCCAAAAGCCTTTCCTGTATTAGTCTGAAACTGCATTTCCCATGACCTGTTTCATATTTGTTCTGAATAGGTCCAAAAGTATCAGATCTCAGCATCATATGCAGGCGTGGAATTACTAAGAAATATGATTAATCTCTCCCTCACTCTGTTTTTTCCCTGCTCGGAGCATGGGCTTCCGAAGCCACGTCTCTCTGTTGAGCAATCTGCCAATGTCACAATCGTTGTGAATGACGGACCAAGGCGCAGCGTGAGTGGAGTTCCACATATTTTAATAAATGGGAACTTCCAGAAAACAAACAAAGAACAACGAAATCAGATGACAATGTAGCGCACAACAGCACATACAAAAAACAAACAATAACCCACAACACAAGTGGGGAGAAGACAAACTAAATAGGATTCCCAATTAGAGGCAACAAACAACATATGCCTCTAATTGGGAACCAACTCAAAACCAACATAGAAACAAAAAACCTAGAACCCACCCTAGTCACGTCCTGACCTAAATCACCATAGAGCACCCAGAGGGCTATCTTTGGCCAGGACGTGACAGCCAAGCTATTAACAAAATTATTTATTAATTTCTCAAGGCAGAATGTTTGCTTAGTAAGCAGCTGGTTGACCCTGTGAAATAGCAAATATGTTAAGATTCTAGTGATGTATTGATTGATACAGGGATGCTTGGCTGTGAGATTGTTTTAATTAGTCCCCTTTCCTTGCTCCTCCACAAACCCACACTATATTTTCCATAAGAATTAATTCTTATTTACAATGACGGCCTAGCAAGCCTTTTTGAATTGTGATTAATACATTTAACAAAATGTTGTTTAAAAAGTATTTCTAGTAGACTAAACTCATCAAAAAAAGAAACGTCCCTTTTTCAGGACACTGTCTTTCAAAGATAATTCGTAAAAATCCAAATAACTTCACAGATATTCATTGTAAAGGGTTTAAACACTGTTTCCCATGCTTGTTCAATGAACCATAAACAATTAATGAACATGCACCTGTGGAACGGTCGTTAAGACACTAACAGCTTACAGACGGTAGGCAATTAAGGTCACAGTTATGAAAACGTAGGACACTAAAGAGGCTTTTCTACTGACTCCAAAAGAACACCAAAAGAAAGATGCCCAGGGTCCCTGCTCATCTGCCTGAACGTGCCTTAGGCATGCTGCAAGGAGGCATGAGGACTGCAGATGTGGCCAGGGCAATAAATTGCAATGTCCGTACTGAGAGACGCCTAAGACAGCGCTACAGGGAGACAGGACAGACAGCTGATCGTCCTCGCAGTGGCAGACCACGTGTAACAACACCTGCACATGATCAGTACATCCAAAGATTCCACCAGCAGGACAGGTACAGGATGGCAACAACAACTGCCCGAGTTACACCAGGAACGCACAATCCCTCCATCAGTGCTCAGACTGTCCGCAATAGGCTGAGAGTGTCACGGTTTTCCGATGGAGCGGACCAAGACGCAGTGAGGTTTCCAGTATACATACTTTAATTAAAGTGCAAACTTGCAAAAAAACAATAAACAAAGCCCAAACCGTCACGCAGGTGTGGCGCGCGCACGCACACACACACAAATGCAAACAATAACCCACAAGGCAAGTGGGGCAGGGAACCAACTTAAATAGGATTCCCAATTAGAGACAACGACTAACAGCTGCCTCTAATTGGGAACCCAAACCAACCAACACAGAAATATAACCATAGAACCAAAAACACCCCTGATCACGTCCTGACCAAAAACACCAATGAGCAGCCAAAAGGGCTATCTATGGCCAGGACGTGACAGAGAGAGGCTGGACTGAGGGCTTGTAGACCTGTTGTAAGGCAGGTCCTCACCAGACATCACCGGCAACAATGTCGCCTATGGGCAAAAACCCACCGTCGCTGGACCAGACAGGACTGGCAAAAAGTGCTCTTCACTGACGAGTCGCGGTTTTGTCTCACCAGGGGTGATGGTCGGATTCTCGTTTATCGTCGAAGGAATGAGCGTTACACCGAGGCCTGTACTCTGGAGCGGGATCGATTTGGAGGTTGAGAGTTTGTCATGGTCTGGGGCGGTGTGTCACAGCATCATCGGACTGAGCTTGTTGTCATTGCAGGCAATCTCAACGCTGTGCATTACAGGGAAGACATCCTCCTCCCTCATGTGGTACCCTTCCTGCAGGCTCATCCTGACATGACCCTCCAGCATGACAATGCCACCGGCCATACTGCTCGTTCTGTGCGTGATTTCCTACAAGACAGGAATGTCAGTGTTCTGCCATGGCCAGCGAAGAGTCCGGATCTCAATCCCATTGAGCACGTCTGGGACCTGTTGGATCGGAGGGTGAGGGCTAGGGCCATTCCCCCCAGAAATGTCTGGGAACTTTGAGGTGCCTTGGTGGAAGAGTGGGGTAACATCTCACAGCAAGATGTGGCAAATCTGGTGCAGTCCATGAGGAGGAGATGCACTGCAGTACTTAATGCAGCTGGTGGCCACACCAGATACTGACTGTTACTTTTGATTTTGACCCCCCTTTGTTCATGTCTGTGGAACTTGTTCAGTTTATGTCTCAGTTGTTGAATCTTGTTATGTTCATACAAATATTTACACATGTTAAGTTTCCTGAAAATAAACGCAGTTGACAGTGAGGATCTTTCTTTTTTTGTTGTATTTTTATTGTATTTATTTTTGTGAATGCTTTATTTTTTTTTAGCTTTCAATCTTCAATAGCTCTTAGACAAACTCTGTGGGACACACCTACTCATTCAATGGTTTTTCTTTATTTTTACTATTTTCAACATTGTAGAATAATAGTGAAGACATCAAAACTATGAAATAACACATACTGTATGGAATCATGTAGTAACCCAAAAAGTGTTAAACAAATCAAAATATATTTTTGACTTTAGATTCTTCAAAGTAGCCACCCTTTGCCTTGATGACAGCTTTGCACACGCTTGGCATTCTCTCAAACAGCTTCACCTGGAATGCTTTTCCAACAGTCTTGAAGGAGTTCCCACATATGCTAAACACTTGTTGGCTGCTTTTCCTTCACACTGCGGTCCAACTCATCCCAATCCATCTCAATTGGGTTGAGGTGCGGTGATTGTGGAGGCCAGGTCATCTGATGCAGCACTCCATCACTCTCCTTCTTGGTCAAATAGCCCTGACACAGCCTGGAAGTGTGTTGGGTCATTGTCTTGTTGAAAAACAAATGATAGTCCCACTAAACGCAAGCCAGATGGGATGGCGTATTGCTGCAAAATGCTAAGCACCCCCTCAATGACAAAGCACCCCCTCTTCCACCATGCTTCACTGTGTGAACCACACATTGGGAGATCATCCGTTCACCTACTCTACATCTCACAAAGACACGGCGGTTGTTTCTTGGCCCAAGCAAGTCTCTTCTTCTTATTGGTGTCCTTTAGTAGTGGTTTCTTTGCAGCAATTCAAATACCAACCCTACCTTGTCACAACACAACTGATTGTCTCAAACACATTTTTTAGTTACTACATGATTCCATATGTGTTATTTCAGAGTTTTGATGTCTTCACTATTATTCTATAATGTAGAAACAAGTACAAATAAAGAAAAACCCTGGAATGAGTAGGTGTGTCCAAACTTTTGACTGGCACTGTATATATACAGTTGAAGTCAGAAGTTTACATACACCTTACCCAAATACATTTAAACTCAGTTTTTCACAATTCTTGACATTTAATCCTAGTACAAATTCCCTGTCTTAGGTCAGTTATGATCACCACTTTATTTTAAGAATGTGAAATGTCAGAATAATAGTAGAGGGAATTATTTATTTCAGCTTCTTATTTCTTTCATCACATTCCCAGTGGGTCAGAAGTTTACATACACTCAATTACTATTTGGTAGCATTGCCTTTAAATTGTTTAACTTGGGTCGAATGTTTCGGGTAGCCTTCCCCAAGCTTCCCACAATAATTTGGGTGAATTTTGGCCCATTCCTCCTGACAGAGCTGGTGTAACTGAGTCGGGTTTGTAGGCCTCCTTGCTTGCAAACGGTTTTTCAGTTCTGCCCACAAATGTTCTATAGGATTGAGGTCAGGGCTTTGTGATGGCCACTCCAATAGCTTGACTTTGTTGTCCTTAAGCCATTTTGCCACAACTTTGGAAGTATGCTTGGGGTCATTGTCCATTTGGAAGACCCATTTGCGACCAAGCTTTAACTTCCTGACTGATGTCTTGAGATGTTGCTTCAATATATCCACATAATTTTCCTACCTCATGATGCCATCGATTTTGTGAAGTGAACCAGTCCCTCCGGCAGCAAAGCAACCCCACAACATGATGCTGCCACTCCTGTGCTTCATGGTTGGGATGGTGTTCTTCGGCTTGCAATCCTCAACTTTTTCCCTCAAAACATAATGATGGTCATTATGGCCAAATTGTTATATTTTTGTTTCATCAGACCAGAGGACATTTCTCCAAAAAGTACGATCTTTGTACCCATGTGCAGTTGCAAACCGTAGTCTGGCTTTCTATAGCGGTTTAGCAGTGGCTTCTTCCTTGCTGAGCGGCCTTTCAGGTTATGTTGATATAGGACTCATTTTACTGTGGATATAGATACTTTTGTATCTGTTTCCTCCAGCATCTTCACAAGGTCGTTTGCCGTTGTTCTGGGATTGATTTGCACAAACAATTGTTTGTACAGATGAAGGTGGTACCTTCAGGCGTTTGGATGAACCAGACTTGTAGTAGTCTACAATTTTTGATGTCAAGCAAAGAGGCACTGAGTTTGAAGGTAGGCCTTGAAATACATCCACAGGTACACCTCCAATTGACTCAAATTATGTCAATTAGCCTATCAGAAGCTTCTAAAGCCATGACATCATTTTCTGGAATTTTCCAAGCTGTTTAAAGGCACAGTCAACTTAGTGTATGTAATCTTCTGACCCACTGGAATTTTAATACAGTGAATTATAAGTTAAATAATCTGTCTTTAAACAATTGTTGGGAAAATGCACAAAGTAAATGCACAAAGTAAATGTCCTAACCAACCTGCCAAAAACTATAGTTTGTTAACAAGACATTTGTGGAGTGGTTGAAAAACGAGTTTTAATGACTCAATCCTAAGTGTATGTATACTTCTGACTTCAACGATATATATATATATATATATATATATATATATATATATATATATATATATATATATAAATAACGCAGATTTTTGTGCATCCTCCCCTGATTCAAAATATTTCATTTTCATTGTCATGGTACGCTTTGTCTTAGAGATATTGAAGTTTGAAAGCAAAAAAATAAATAAAGAATGTATTTTTGTCCATCCTCCCCAATTCAGAATACATCACTTTCATTGTCATGGCATGCTAAAAGCTATTGAAGATTGAAATCTGGCAGAAACAAATAAAATTCCCCCCAGAAAAGCAGTGGATTTTTGTCCATCTTCTCCTTATACAGAATATACCATTTTAATAGTCATGCTTAGTTGAATTGTTAAGCAAAAAAACTAATATTCACCGAATATCCAATCTAAAACTAATTTTAACTGGTTCTGTCAGTATTTACACCCGCTCTCAGAAAGAGTGTGTAGAGAGAACCACGTGCGCTCCTGACAGGAGCGTACCAGAGGAATGACAATTCTGACTGTGAATTTACATTTCACGAGCTTCTTTTCCAGATATGTACAGTTTGTTGATCAAAGTGTTGACAAGGTAGCTGTGGTGTCCTTCTAACATTTCTAACACTTCTCATTTACCAACATAATTCTAATTTCAATAATCCAAATTTACAAGAGCGACACATTTTGATGGAGAGGTGGATACAGTTTAACCAACTCCTGGAAAGCAATGCAATAGAAAAGCTATTCTATTTGAGTTCAAAATTATCAACAGTCGGGATGATCTCGCTGCAAAGTGCAAATCGTAAATTATTCAAATGTAAATGTAAACTGTCACTGCTGACCGCGGAAAATGCACACTCACCTGTCCCAGGTGTCTCCGGTACCCACTTCAGTGGGCCGATCTGTCGCACCTGGAAAGCGGTCTTCACCTCATGACAGCTGTAAGTCCCAACATCCACTACTTTCACTAGAAACAGAAATGCAAAAATCCACCAGAAATTTACGCGTGGGCATATTCCTCGGGACATTGCTGCATCTCAATCCAGGTATCCGTGGGTTTAGTGTAAATCGTTGATTTCACGGCCGGTTAAAAAATGTATGACACAAATAAAAAGTAGCAGTTGATACTATTAAACGTCCATGATACGACGTCTGCATCGGGTTCTCACATTATTGGTTTTTGTGCATAAAGGCAATCCCACACTGAGTTTATATGAGACGGTACTGTGGACTAAGATTTGTAGATGTACCACACTCAACACAGGCGCTGTTCGACTGCGTGCATGCTTCCTTCTTTCCCCCAAGCCATGTGCGCTTTCACTCGCTAGACCCCCACTCCCTCTGTTCAAATAAGGGGAGTCAGATATTAATAAATAATATCATATTTTCAGGCTGTTCTGGAGGCAAAGGGTCCGACCCGGTACTGGTTGTACCTAATAAACTGGCCACTGCGTGTACAACTATAATTCCAAATGGCACTTGAGTTGATTGACAATCTGACAAATCATGCTCTTTATAAAACAACCAATATTCAGATATATTTAATAATGAGCAAATAGCACTATATGGTTTTAGGAATTAAATTCCAGATGACAGAATAATATTTTGTTGGATAGAAGCTGAAAAACCTACCCAAACTGCAAATGTCAATATTGCCTGTTACGAAGTAAAAATCTAACTTTCTGACTATCTCCATGCTGAAGTAAATACCGGATTGTTTAGTGTACTTTACTGCCCTCTTCTGGTGACATTGCAAAGGCACACAGGACACAATACATTTGTACTGTATGTTATGAATAACAAATTACAAAATACCTTATTTGCTACATTCTACTGTTTCCTGGTTATAAAATGCTTAAATTAGTGGTTGTGATAGTGGTTACGTAAAGAATGGTTTGGGATTAGAAGTTTAAGGAGCCTTTTGGACCTAGACTTGGCTGTCCAGTACCGCTTGCTGTGCGGTAGCAGATAGAATAGTCTATGACTTGGGTGGCTGGAGTCTTTGACAATTTTTTTGGGCATTCCAAAATGCAACGTGTGAAATATAAGGAAAACTAAAATCAGTAGGGCGCAAAAAACTCTGCCCCCCTGTGAGGATCGAACTCACGACCTTCAGATTATGAGACTGACGCGCTACCTACTGCGCTAAGGAGGCACATGATATGACAGGAAGGAGAGTATCGTTATGAAGTGTCTATATTAAAAGGTTTTTACTGAAAGTCCAAAGTGCTACAGCCTGAAAGATCTAGTTCATGAAATTGAATTGAGGAATATAGAAAGAAAAAGAAGAGAACTGCGTTGGCCGGGAATCGAACCCGGGTCAACTGCTTGGAAGGCAGCTATGCTCACCACTATACCACCAACGCTTGACTGAAAACATTACTTAGGTAGTCTGTTTTTGAAAGTGAAAGTGAAAGAAATTAACGCTCATATTGAAGGCTTAGTGCAGACAAACATCAAATCCAATTTTATTTATCACATGCGTCGAATACAACAGGTGTAGACCTTACAGTGAAATGCTTACTTACAAGCCCTTAGATAACAATTACGTTTTAAGAAAAATATGTGTAAGAAAGTATTTACTAAAATAAACTGAAGTAAAAAATGTATAAAAAATAAAAAGTAAAAGAGAAGAAAATAGAAAATAATTAAAGAGCAACAATAAAATAACAGTAACGAGGCTAAATACAGGGACTACTGGTACAGAGTCAATGTGCAGGGGCACAGGTAAGTCAAAGGTAATTGAGGTAATATGTACATGTAGGTAGTGACTATGCATAGATAATAAACACGAGAGGGATTGGGGGGGTCAATGCAAATAGTCCGGGTACCCATTTGATTCAGGAGTCTTATGGCTTGGGGGTAGAAGCTGTTAAGAAGCCTTTTGGACCTTGACTTGTCGCTCCGGTACTGATTGCCGTGCTGTAGCAGAGAGAACAGTCTATAACTAAGTTTAATTTATGGTTATCCAAAGGGAGAGAGCTGGAAATATTTATCAAATAGGCCACATTGAGGAACTATTGTCATTCTCAATGGATGTAAAAACAGACTTTGTTTCCTTGCTGTTTAAGGTGAAGAAAAATGTACTTTGAGAAGCTCCACAGCTCATAAGTGGTGGTGATTAAAGATAATCAGAAACACTGTCAGATCACAGGCACATTTTTAAGCCTACATTTGCTCGCAGGCCAGGTAACCTAGGCCTACTTCTATGGGTAATCAGGTTTGCACCCTTAAACAATATTGACAGGAGCACTCCAAACAAAACACAATGAATAAATTGACAACTCGTAAATGGAATGAAATAAACCAGAATTTGCGGCTTCAGCAATGGATTAGTCCACTGAGACATGCGTCAATCAAGACGTGCCATAAATCTTTTTTTGGGAAACTGCTCAACTAAAATATTATCCGTCGACCAACAGCCTATCGACCAGCTGACTAAATGCTGTCAGCCCTATTTGATGCTGAGACAAAAAGATCTGCACTGGACTTTTAGCAGATTCATTTCAAAGGGTGATTTAAACAAAACACCCAGTTGCGTTGGCCGGGAATCGAACCCGGGTCAACTGCTTGGAAGGCAGCTATGCTCACCACTATACCACCAACGCTTAGCAAAGAACTATTGGAGCAGTCTCTGTTTGAAAGTGAAAGTAAAAGAAAATCTACATTTTACAATAGCGGAATAATAATGGGATTCCCTAAAAACACATCACTGACATCACCAGGCGGTAAATTAGTTAATAGACCAATAACAAAGAGTTCCAAACGGCTCTGCCAACAACAACTACTTTTCAGGTTTCCCCCTTTCCACTCAGACAATGCCAGACATTCCTAGCAAAATTCTTGCTTGACAAATTGCTCTTTACTAACAAGTAATTTTTGCTTATTTTTGATCATTTTAATTGAAAACAATCACACTAAGGTATTTAATTGTTACCCAGAAATGATTTGACATAAGGGCTGTCCCGAACAAAGAAAATCTTAGTTGACCAAAAGCCGTCTGTCTGTTCTTTCGACCAATTGACTGCTCCAACTGTTAAAAAGTGTATTTTTCCATATATAGACACACCCTATGTGTTTGAATAAAATCAACTATATGTAGGCTACTGAGCTTGTCTGATGCTTTAAGCACACTGTGATTAAATAATGAAGACACAAATTACTCAAGAGGGTGCCAAAAAAAAACAAGATAACCTAACCAGAAGAAAAAAAACCTGTTCCCGAATCTAGCAAAGAACTATCTGGAGCAGTCTCTGTTTGAAAGTGAAAGTAAAAGAAAATCTACATTTTACATTAGCAGAATAATAATGGGATTCCCTAAAAACACATCACTGACATCACCAGTTGAGAGCCATGCGATAGGTGAAGGTTGAGAGCCAAGCGTCCTCCGATCTGCATGCCATTTATGGTTTTCCTATGCATATTTTCATAGAACAGTTTAATTTATGGTTATCCAAAGGGAGAGAGCTGGAAATATTTATCAAATAGGCCACATTGAGGAACTATTGTCATTCTCAATGGATGTAAAAGCAGACTTTGTTTCCTTGCTGTTTAAGGTGAAGAAAAATGTATGTAACCCTCTCACCAGGCTCGAATTTTACTCTCACGATATTAGCTTACGTAGAGTATCTCAACAGCATGGGATGCTAGGTGAGAAGGACATCTCCAATAAGAATTCCTATTGTAAACTATCTAGGGTTATGACAATAGGGTATTAACTTCAGATGAAATGATTATAGGTTTCTGTTATTGTTTCAGGATAATCTATCCCATGCATTAAATTAGATTAAAACACTAAATGACTCCACCAAGACAATATAAATAAGGTTCAAATGTGTATTATTACATTTTTCATATCACAACATCAAAAGAAATAAAAATAATAAACCCCAAATGAGTCGTGCACAACCCATGTCCAAATTATTTCAAGCTTGCTTAATTGACCCGTTGGCGTGCGTTGGAGCTCAACAACAAAAAAATGTCAACACACATCAAGTCCAGAAGCACCTCACGTTGTGGTTACTCACGAATGTAGATATTTCTCCAGCGAAGTATGACAGTTCCGTGCAGGTTTTCCTCACATGGTCCACAGCAACCGACACCCCATGGGAACATGAACTCTCCAAGCCCTCCCAAGCAATTCTCTCCTGGTGTCTCACGATGCTAGGCTAACCTCAAGGCTGTCGACCTCCACAACAAGACGGTAGATTCAGTCTTCAGAGTCCCCTCTCAACAAAAAAATACAACTCTCCCATAAAATAAAAATCGGTATTTCCCTTCATATATTAATAGGTATGTATCTTGTTCTATACTTTTTGTCGTCTTCTTTTATCATTCCTCTTCACCAACGGTCATAATCTCAGCATCCATCCTTTCTCAACGTCTCTCTTTTTCTTTTATATCCCAGGCCTCCCATTAACCAGGTCAACTCTCCCATTGGCCACAACTTAACAAGCGACCTTATTGATCAAAATATTAATTTAAAAGTAAACCAACTTATTCACTTATACTTTAAATAAATATTTCTTCAAAATAAATGCATTAACAATATTACAATTAAGAATCAATTTCAATCACCTGTTAAAATCTAATACCAATTAATTATAACAAATAACTCAATACTTGGTTCTAACAAGGGTATTACATGTACTTTGAGAATCTTCACAGCTCATAAGTGGTGGTGATTAAAGATAATCAGAAACACTGTCAGATCCCCAAATGGGCACATTTTTAAGCCTACATTTGCTCGCAGGCCAGGTAGCCTAGGTCTATTTCTATGGGTAATCAGGTGCGCCCTTAAACAATATTGACAGAAGCACTCCAAACAAAAGACAATGAATAAATTAGCAACTCGTAAATGGAATGAAATAAACCAGAACTTGCGGCTTCAGCAATGGATTAGTCCACTGAGACATGCGTCAATCAAGAAGTGCCATAAATCTTTTTTTGGGAAACTGCTCGACTAAAATATTATCCGTCGACCAACAGCCTATCGACCAGCTGACTAAATGCTGTCAGCCCTATTTGATGCTGAGACAAAAAGATCTGCACTGGACTTTTAGCAGATTCATTTCAAAGGGTGATTTAAACAAAACACCCAGTTGCGTTGGCCGGGAATCGAACCCGGGTCAACTGCTTGGAAGGCAGCTATGCTCACCACTATACCACCAACGCTTAGCAAAGAACTATTGGAGCAGTCTCTGTTTGAAAGTGAAAGTAAAAGAAAATCTACATTTTACAATAGCGGAATAATAATGGGATTCCCTAAAAACACATCACTGACATCACCAGGCGGTAAATTAGTTAATAGACCAATAACAAAGAGTTCCAAACGGCTCTGCCAACAACAACTACTTTTCAGGTTTCCCCCTTTCCACTCAGACAATGCCAGACATTCCTAGCAAAATTCTTGCTTGACAAATTGCTCTTTACTAACAAGTAATTTTTGCTTATTTTTGATCATTTTAATTGAAAACAATCACACTAAGGTATTTAATTGTTACCCAGAAATGATTTGACATAAGGGCTGTCCCGAACAAAGAAAATCTTAGTTGACCAAAAGCCGTCTGTCTGTTCTTTCGACCAATTGACTGCTCCAACTGTTAAAAAGTGTATTTTTCCATATATAGACACACCCTATGTGTTTGAATAAAATCAACTATATGTAGGCTACTGAGCTTGTCTGATGCTTTAAGCACACTGTGATTAAATAATGAAGACACAAATTACTCAAGAGGGTGCCAAAAAAACAAGATAACCTAACCAGAAGAAAAAACCTGTTCCCGAATCTAGCAAAGAACTATCTGGAGCAGTCTCTGTTTGAAAGTGAAAGTAAAAGAAAATCTACATTTTACATTAGCAGAATAATAATGGGATTCCCTAAAAACACATCACTGACATCACCAGTTGAGAGCCATGCGATAGGTGAAGGTTGAGAGCCAAGCGTCCTCCGATCTGCATGCCATTTATGGTTTTCCTATGCATATTTTCATAGAACAGTTTAATTTATGGTTATCCAAAGGGAGAGAGCTGGAAATATTTATCAAATAGGCCACATTGAGGAACTATTGTCATTCTCAATGGATGTAAAAGCAGACTTTGTTTCCTTGCTGTTTAAGGTGAAGAAAAATGTATGTAACCCTCTCACCAGGCTCGAATTTTACTCTCACGATATTAGCTTACGTAGAGTATCTCAACAGCATGGGATGCTAGGTGAGAAGGACATCTCCAATAAGAATTCCTATTGTAAACTATCTAGGGTTATGACAATAGGGTATTAACTTCAGATGAAATGATTATAGGTTTCTGTTATTGTTTCAGGATAATCTATCCCATGCATTAAATTAGATTAAAACACTAAATGACTCCACCAAGACAATATAAATAAGGTTCAAATGTGTATTATTACATTTTTCATATCACAACATCAAAAGAAATAAAAATAATAAACCCCAAATGAGTCGTGCACAACCCATGTCCAAATTATTTCAAGCTTGCTTAATTGACCCGTTGGCGTGCTGGAGCTCAACAACAAAAAATGTCAACACACATCAAGTCCAGAAGCACCTCACGTTGTGGTTACTCACGAATGTAGATATTTCTCCAGCGAAGTATGACAGTTCCGTGCAGGTTTTCCTCACATGGTCCACAGCAACCGACACCCCATGGGAACATGAACTCTCCAAGCCCTCCCAAGCAATTCTCTCCTGGTGTCTCACGATGCTAGGCTAACCTCAAGGCTGTCGACCTCCACAACAAGACGGTAGATTCAGTCTTCAGAGTCCCCTCTCAACAAAAAAATACAACTCTCCCATAAAATAAAAATCGGTATTTCCCTTCATATATTAATAGGTATGTATCTTGTTCTATACTTTTTGTCGCCTTCTTTTATCATTCCTCTTCACCAACGGTCATAATCTCAGCATCCATCCTTTCTCAACGTCTCTCTTTTTCTTTTATATCCCAGGCCTCCCATTAACCAGGTCAACTCTCCCATTGGCCACAACTTAACAAGCGACCTTATTGATCAAAATATTAATTTAAAAGTAAACCAACTTATTCACTTATACTTTAAATAAATATTTCTTCAAAATAAATGCATTAACAATATTACAATTAAGAATCAATTTCAATCACCTGTTAAAATCTAATACCAATTAATTATAACAAATAACTCAATACTTGGTTCTAACAAGGGTATTACACTCTATTACACTGTTTTCTGTGCAGTCCTAGATTCCATAAGGACTCTGTCTCCAGGCATAAGTTGCGTGTAGCGAATCTTCTTATCATATCGGTTTTGCATTCCAGCAGTGCTGCTCTCAGCAAGTTTGTAAGCAGCTTGTAACTGTTTCTTCATATCAGATACATACTTGATGTAAGTTCTCTCCGAAGAGCTATCACTCGAGACTCCAAAACAGATATCAACGGGCAATCTAGCTGCACGTCCAAACATAAAAAAATAGGGCGAGTAGCCAGTAGCTTCATTCCGGGTGCAGTTATACGAGTGCACTAGATGCCCAATATACTGACTCCATTTGTTCTTTTGTAGGATCAAGAGTTCCAAGCATGTTCAACAAGGTTTGGTTGAATCTCTCGGGTTGTGGATCTCCTTAGGATGATATGGTGTTGTCCTTGACTTTTCCACTCCAAGCATATTCAGTAGCTCACGGATGAGTCGAATTTCAAAATCTCTACCTTGATTGCTATGCATCCTCTTGGGTAAACCATAATGGATGAAATACCTCTCCCACAATACTTTGGCGACAGTGGATGCTTTCTGATCCTTCGTAGGAAAAGCTTGAGCGTATCTCGTAATGATCTGTAATGACCAGGACATTCTCTGTGTTACGTGAGTCAGGCTCAATGGACAGGAAATCCATACACACAAGGTCCATAGGTCCATCACTTTGCATATGACCAAGCGGAGCAACAATCTTCGGAAGTGTTTTCCTCTGTATACAGCGAACACAGGACTTACAGTACTCTTCTACTTCCATCTTCATTCGTGGCCAGTAGAACCTATCTCTGACAAGTCCATATGTCTTGTCAAATCCTAAATGACCTGAGTCATCATGCAGAGACTTTAGAACCATAGTTCTGAACTTCTCTGGAAGTAGTAACTGAGCACGACGAGTTTCTTTTGGCTGATGTGTGATCCTGTACATAACTCCATCTTCCATCTTTAACTTCTCCCACTCTCTCAGGAGCAAAGAGATTCATGGATGTTTGGTCTTTGTCACCCTGGTAATAGCATGTTTATTAAGAGCAACCCACATCTCTCCTAAACAAGGGTCTTCTTGTTGTGATGCAGAAAGTTCCATAGTGCTCAATCTGGGCATGTGAGACTTCAGCAAGCTTAGGTTACAGTATGCTTGAGGCACAGCCTGTATAGAGGCTCCGAACTGATCAATCACTCTACCAGATGATCCAGGAGTTACTCTAACAACATTAGACATCTGGCACATGGCTTGGACACCAGATGCAGGAATGTCTCTCCAATCTTGTTCCACTGCAGATTGCTGATGAGAGTGGCGAGATAAAGCATCGGCATCTATGTTCTGCCTGCCCGGCCTGTACTTCAGACTAAAGTCATAGGTAGACAACGCAGCTAACCAACGATGACCAGTGGCATCCAATTTTATGGACGTGAGGACATATGTCAATGGGTTGTTGTCTGTTCTAACCTCGAACTTGGTCCCATACAGGTAATCATGTAGTTTATCAACCACAGCCCACTTCAACGCAAGAAACTCTAACTTGTGAGCTGGGTAGTTGCATTCAGAAGCGGTCAGGCTGCGACTCACAAATGCCACGGACGCAAACCCTCACCTTGATCTTGGTACAATACTCCGCCTAACCCTTCATGGCTAGCATCTACATGTAGAACGTATGGGAACTGAGGATCAGCAAAAGCCAACACGGGAGCTTTTGTGAGGCTTTCCTTCAATGTCTCAAATGCTGATTCACACTTCTCATCCCACCTAGATCTAAATGGCTTTGAGGGGTTGAGGTAGGCTTTCTCTTCTTCCTTGGACTTTCTTCCTTTCTTGGCAGAGGGAAGATATCCACATAAGAGCTGATTCAGGGGTAACTTACTTTAGAATAGTCTTTCACAAATCTTTTGTAATATACACAGAATCCTAAGAAAGAACGCAGAGCAGTCACAGTTTCAGGCCTTGGCCACATGGTGACAGTTTCAATCTTTGAGGGATCTGTAGCCACTCCATTCTGGGATATGACATGTCCAACATAGTTGACAGATGCGCGGCAGAACTGACACTTGTCAAGGGACAGTTTTAGGCCTTCACTTTTCAAGCGGTCTAACACCTTGAGTAACCTCTGCTCGTGTTCCTCCAGCGTCCTTCCAAACACAATTAAGTCATCTAGGTAAACAAGAACTTCGAGTAGGTTCATGTCTCCAACTGTCTTTTCCATGACACGTTGAAATGTTGCAGGTGCTCCGGACACACCCTGTGGCATCCTCTCAAATTGATAAAATCCAGCTGGACAGATAAATGCAGTCGTCTCTTTATCTGTATCGCCCATCGAATTTGATAGTATCCGCTTCTGAGATCTAACACACTGAACCATTTGCTCCCACTCAAACTAGTCAGAGCATCCTCCACACGTGGAACTGTGTACTGATCTGGAACAGTGCGCTTGTTGAGGGTTCTGTAATCAACACACATGCGTATGGTGCCGTTCTTTTTCCTCACCACCACAATAGGAGATGCATAGGGGCTTCTCGACTCAAAAATGATCCCAGAACTTTTCAAGTTATTAAGATGCTTCCTCACATCTTCAACATCAGCTGGGGCCAAGCGGCAAGATCTCTCCCTAAACGGTTTGTCTTCAGTAACTCTGATGGTGTGATGAGTACTCTTTGAACAACCCACGTCAAACTCATGTGTTGAGAACACTTCTTTCCGTTCCATCATCTTTTCACATAACCTCTTCTTCCATCCTTCAGGCACTGAAGAATCTCCAAAATTGAATGAAGAAGACGTCAGTCTCTCAGATGAATCCCTTTACTTTTCAATGGAACACCCGGAGCAACATCTACAGGAAACAGATGAGCAATAGGCGTACCTCATTTCAGGGTGATCTCCTTTGTCGAGACATTCCTGACAGTAAGGGTGATTCTTCTAGACGACACAATGGCAACCGTCTGGATTTCAGGCCTCACTAGTAATTCTTCAGGAAACCGGGGTTCTTCAGGCCTCTCTACCAGAATGGTTTGAGTAGAAGGTATCCCAGGAAACTTTGGAATTCCAGTAACTCTCGCCTGTCCACCAGGTGGCAGGGTGACAGGTTTTGTCTGTGCGAACCAGACCGTTCCTCTCTTCTCGTCATCATCAGTTGAGTTTTCTATCATCATCTCATATGCCTCTTTGATAGTAGGATGAACTTGTAGTGTGCTAAGGAAACCTTCACCTTCCTTTTCTTTACAAGCAGTCATAAGTCTCCTCACTACAGATGTATTGGTGCCGACCAGAATAGACACATCACCTTTCATGGCCGGATCTGGACATACCAACACAAGTGCTTCCATGGTCTCTGCTACACCCACAACCGATCCTGAGAACTCAAGCTTGAGTGACAAATAGCCATCATATGGATACTGATCAGAGCTAAGGCCCCATATCTCTAAGTTTCCTATAGGAATCAATGGCAAATGCGTCAAGTACTTGGCATAAAAGGATCTGTAAAGTAGAGTAATCTGAGAACCACTATCTAGTAAAGCTTTAGCATAGATACCTTCAATCTATACAGGAACGACAGAACTTGGACCAACTAAACCTGTAGGTAGCATGTCTTTCATGTCTTCATACTTGTGGCACTTGGTGGAACGATCTTCACCGGGACGCCAGGCCGCTCCTTTACTGGGTCCCTCTGTAGTTTCCCATAGACCACTTTTGTTTGATTAGGCGTGTGTTCACTTTTCTCAAGTTCTATTCACCTTCACAGTTTCTCTTGAAATGGCCATCTTCTCCACATCTATAACAGAACACTCCGGGTTTGCTGTCGGCTTGTGTCTGTTCTTGTGATGGATTTATTCTCTTCTTTTTGCTTTTAAATGCCACATCTGACCTTTGTGTGTCAGATTGAGCTGCTGTGACGTTAGCAGACATGAGACGCGTCATTTCAGTTTTTAAACATTTTACCTCTTTTCTCAGCACTTCTATCTCGGTACCAGCTTCTTCGCAAACTGTGGCAACAGGAGCAACAGCTGATAACTTCACAACACTCTTCGTTGTGTTCCTGTCTTGAATCATGTCCTCCTCCTCCCTTACTTCTTGCAGTAGTTCAGTAAAAGTTGGTGGATCACGCAGTTTATAGGTCATGCGAATACGAAGCGCAACCATGTCATGTGAGGATGCACCTCTCACTATTTGGCCAATGCGTGTGTGATTCATCTCTGACAGCTCAATGCCTCCTTTTCGATAAACAGCATGCAGCAATTTGTCAAGTCTCAACAGATAAGCTGAAAGCTTCTCTCCTTCACTTTGGGAATGTGTTTCTGAACCTTACCATGAGATCAGGTGCACTTTCGGTGGTACCGAATGCGGTTTCTAGAGCCTTCATGTATTCGATCGCTGTAGCATGGGGGTTTCCTGTCTTGAAGAACCTCACAATGTCAGCAGCAGGCCCTTTAAGACTTTCTATTATTCTCTGTTTTTTCACATTGTCGGTGCACTGCCATTCCTCTAGAAAATGGGTGGTTTGTTCAGCCCATGCGTCATATTCTTCCTCTCCACTTCCTCTTCACACCTGAGAACATACGCAGCTTACTGAGTCTCAGATGGTACATTGCTGCATTTCTCTACCAGTAAACGTATGGCAGTAACCAGTTCAGTGTTGAGGTCAGCACCAGAGGGACTTACCAGGCCTTTAACATCAGCTACAGTCTTCCCTTCATGTCTTAAAAAGGATAATAGCTTCACCTGAAAATCTTCACCCTTGTGAACCTACATGTACAGGCCAGGGACCCAACTCTCCAGGTATCCCAACAACACTTGGCACAGCTATTTCATTAAGGTTATTTGATATCTCTACCAAAACATACTGCTTTTTATCACCTGAATAAAAACAACGACCATGCAGTCTAATTTTACCAAAAGCCTTAACATAAGTCAGTGTTTTCAGCAGAACCTCATCAGACACGTCCTCTGTCACATTGCTAAGGACAAATGCACGACTAATAGCTCGTTGTTTCTCTGTACACCAGGTAACAATCTCTTCAGCATCCATGTTGTAAGTCTATGCCTATACAGCAATGTTAGAAAGAAACCCAAAGTTTAAATTAATAATGTTCAAATGGTGAGTCAGTGTAGAACCTTAGTATAAATGTCAGCAGTGAAAACAGTGAACAAAAAAAATCTACACCAGAGTCATTTTTGAAAATATCCATCAACAATAACAAAGATCCCGGACGAGCCCCCAAAAATGTAACCCTCTCACCAGGCTCGAATTTGACTCTCATGATATTAGCTTACGTAGGGTATTTCAACAGCATGGGATGCTAGGTGAGAAGGACATCTCCAATAAGAATTCCTATTGTAAACTATCTAGGGTTGTGACAATAGGGTATTAACTTCAGATGAAATGATTATAGGTTTCTGTTACTGTTTCAGGATAATCTATCCCATGCATTAAATTAGATTAAAACACTAAATGACTCCACCAAGACAACATAAATAAGGTTCAAATGTGTATTATTACATTTTTCATATCACAACATCAAAATAAATAAAAATAATAAACCCCAAATGAGTCGTGCACAACCCATGTCCAAATTATTTCAAGCTTGCTTAATTGACCCGTTGGTGCGCGTTGGAGCTCAACAACAAAAAAATGGCGACACACATCAAGTCCAGAAGCACCTCACGTTGTGGTTACTCACGAATGTAGATATTTCTCCAGCGAAGTATGACAGTTCCGTGCAGGTTTTCCTCACATGGTCCACAGCAACCGACACCCCATGGGAACATGAACTCTCCAAGCCCTCCCAAGCAATTCTCTCCTGGTGTCTCACGATGCTAGGCTAACCTCAAGGCTGTCGACCTCCACAACAAGACGGTAGATTCAGTCTTCAGAGTCCCGTCTCAACAAAAAAATACAACTCTCCCATAAAATAAAATCGGTATTTCCCTTCATATATTAATAGGTATGTATCTTGTTCTATACTTTTTGTCGTCTTCTTTTATCATTCCTCTTCACCAACGGTCATAATCTCAGCATCCATCCTTTCTCAACGTCTCTCTTTTCCCCTCTCTTTTTCTTTTATATCCCAGGCCTCCCATTAACCAGGTCAACTCTCCCATTGGCCACAACTTAACAAGCGACCTTATTGATCAAAATATTAATTTAAAAGTAAACCAACTTATTCACTTATACTTTAAATAAATATTTCTTCAAAATAAATGCATTAACAATATTACAATTAAGAATCAATTTCAATCACCTGTTAAAATCTAATACCAATTAATTATAACAAATAACTCAATACTTGGTTCTAACAAGGGTATTACATGTACTTTGAGAATCTTCACAGCTCATAAGTGGTGGTGATTAAAGATAATCAGAAACACTGTCAGATCACAGGCACATTTTTAAGCCTACATTTGCTCGCAGGCCAGGTAACCTAGGCCTACTTCTATGGGTAATCAGGTTTGCACCCTTAAACAATATTGACAGGAGCACTCCAAACAAAACACAATGAATAAATTGACAACTCGTAAATGGAATGAAATAAACCAGAATTTGCGGCTTCAGCAATGGATTAGTCCACTGAGACATGCGTCAATCAAGACGTGCCATAAATCTTTTTTTGGGAAACTGCTCGACTAAAATATTATCCGTCGACCAACAGCCTATCGACCAGCTGACTAAATGCTGTCAGCCCTATTTGATGCTGAGACAAAAAGATTTGCACTGGACTTTTAGCAGATTCATTTCAAAGGGTGATTTAAACAAAACACCCAGTTGCGTTGGCCGGGAATCGAACCCGGGTCAACTGCTTGGAAGGCAGCTATGCTCACCACTATACCACCAACGCTTAGCAAAGAACTATTGGAGCAGTCTCTGTTTGAAAGTGAAAGTAAAAGAAAATCTACATTTTACAATAGCGGAATAATAATGGGATTCCCTAAAACACATCACTGACATCACCAGGCGGTAAATTAGTTAATAGACCAATAACAAAGAGTTCCAAACGGCTCTGCCAACAACAACTACTTTTCAGGTTTCCCCTTTCCACTCAGACAATGCCAGACATTCCTAGCAAAATTCTTGCTTGACAAATTGCTCTTTACTAACAAGTAATTTTTGCTTATTTTTGATCATTTTAATTGAAAACAATCACACTAAGGTATTTAATTGTTACCCAGAAATGATTTGACATAAGGGCTGTCTCGAACAAAGAAAATCTTAGTTGACCAAAAGCCGTCTGTCTGTTCTTTCGACCAATTGACTGCTCCAACTGTTAAAAAGTGTATTTTTCCATATATAGACACACCCTATGTGTTTGAATAAAATCAACTATATGTAGGCTACTGAGCTTGTCTGATGCTTTAAGCACACTGTGATTAAATAATGAAGACACAAATTACTCAAGAGGGTGCCAAAAAAAAAACAAGATAACCTAACCAGAAGAAAAAAACCTGTTCCCGAATCTAGCAAAGAACTATCTGGAGCAGTCTCTGTTTGGAAGTGAAAGTAAAAGAAAATCTACATTTTACATTAGCAGAATAATAATGGGATTCCCTAAAAACACATCACTGACATCACCAGTTGAGAGCCATGCGATAGGTGAAGGTTGAGAGCCAAGCGTCCTCCGATCTGCATGCCATTTATGGTTTTCCTATGCATATTTTCATAGAACAGTTTAATTTATGGTTATCCAAAGGGAGAGAGCTGGAAATATTTATCAAATAGGCCACATTGAGGAACTATTGTCATTCTCAATGGATGTAAAAGCAGACTTTGTTTCCTTGCTGTTTAAGGTGAAGAAAAATGTATGTAACCCTCTCACCAGGCTCGAATTTTACTCTCACGATATTAGCTTACGTAGAGTATCTCAACAGCATGGGATGCTAGGTGAGAAGGACATCTCCAATAAGAATTCTTATTGTAAACTATCTAGGGTTATGACAATAGGGTATTAACTTCAGATGAAATGATTATAGGTTTCTGTTATTGTTTCAGGATAATCTATCCCATGCATTAAATTAGATTAAAACACGAAATGACTCCACCAAGACAACATAAATAAGGTTCAAATGTGTATTATTACATTTTTCATATCACAACATCAAAAGAAATAAAAATAATTAACCCCAAATGAGTCGTGCACAACCCATGTCCTAATTATTTCAAGCATTCTTAATTGACCCGTTGGCGCGCGTTGGAGCTCAACAACAAAAAAATGGCGACACACATCAAGTCCAGAAGCACCTCACGTTGTGGTTACTCACGAATGTAGATATTTCTCCAGCGAAGTATGACAGTTCCGTGCAGGTTTTCCTCACATGGTCCACAGCAACCGACACCCCATGGGAACATGAACTCTCCAAGCCCTCCCAAGCAATTCTCTCCTGGTGTCTCACGATGCTAGGCTAACCTCAAGGCTGTCGACCTCCACAACAAGACGGTAGATTCAGTCTTCAGAGTCCCGTCTCAACAAAAAAATACAACTCTCCCATAAAATAAAATCGGTATTTCCCTTCATATATTAATAGGTATGTATCTTGTTCTATACTTTTTGTCGTCTTCTTTTATCATTCCTCTTCACCAACGGTCATAATCTCAGCATCCATCCTTTCTCAACGTCTCTCTTTTTCTTTTATATCCCAGGCCTCCCATTAACCAGGTCAACTCTCCCATTGGCCACAACTTAACAAGCGACCTTATTGATCAAAATATTAATTTAAAAGTAAACCAACTTATTCACTTATACTTTAAATAAATATTTCTTCAAAATAAATGCATTAACAATATTACAATTAAGAATCAATTTCAATCACCTGTTAAAATCTAATACCAATTAATTATAACAAATAACTCAATACTTGGTTCTAACAAGGGTATTACACTCTATTACACTGTTTTCTGTGCAGTCCTAGATTCCGTATAAGGACTCTGTCTCCAGGCATAAGTTGCGTGTAGCGAATCTTCTTATCATATCGGTTTTGCATTCCAGCAGTGCTGCTCTCAGCAAGTTTGTAAGCAGCTTGTAACTGTTTCTTCATATCAGATACATACTTGATGTAAGTTCTCTCCGAAGAGCTATCACTCGAGACTCCAAAACAGATATCAACGGGCAATCTAGCTGCACGTCCAAACATAAAAAAATAGGGCGAGTAGCCAGTAGCTTCATTCCGGGTGCAGTTATACGAGTGCACTAGATGCCCAATATACTGACTCCATTTGTTCTTTTGTAGGATCAAGAGTTCCAAGCATGTTCAACAAGGTTTGGTTGAATCTCTCGGGTTGTGGATCTCCCTTAGGATGATATGGTGTTGTCCTTGACTTTTCCACTCCAAGCATATTCAGTAGCTCACGGATGAGTCGAATTTCAAAATCTCTACCTTGATTGCTATGCATCCTCTTGGGTAAACCATAATGGATGAAATACCTCTCCCACAATACTTTGGCGACAGTGGATGCTTTCTGATCCTTCGTAGGAAAAGCTTGAGCGTATCTCGTGTAATGATCTGTAATGACCAGGACATTCTCTGTGTTACGTGAGTCAGGCTCAATGGACAGGAAATCCATACACACAAGGTCCATAGGTCCATCACTTTGCATATGACCAAGCGGAGCAACAATCTTCGGAAGTGTTTTCCTCTGTATACAGCGAACACAGGACTTACAGTACTCTTCTACTTCCATCTTCATTCGTGGCCAGTAGAACCTATCTCTGACAAGTCCATATGTCTTGTCAAATCCTAAATGACCTGAGTCATCATGCAGAGACTTTAGAACCATAGTTCTGAACTTCTCTGGAAGTAGTAACTGAGCACGACGAGTTTCTTTTGGCTGATGTGTGATCCTGTACATAACTCCATCTTCCATCTTTAACTTCTCCCACTCTCTCAGGAGCAAAGAGATTCATGGATGTTTGGTCTTTGTCACCCTGGTAATAGCATGTTTATTAAGAGCAACCCACATCTCTCCTAAACAAGGGTCTTCTTGTTGTGATGCAGAAAGTTCCATAGTGCTCAATCTGGGCATGTGAGACTTCAGCAAGCTTAGGTTACAGTATGCTTGAGGCACAGCCTGTATAGAGGCTCCGAACTGATCAATCACTCTACCAGATGATCCAGGAGTTACTCTAACAACATTAGACATCTGGCACATGGCTTGGACACCAGATGCAGGAATGTCTCTCCAATCTTGTTCCACTGCAGATTGCTGATGAGAGTGGCGAGATAAAGCATCGGCATCTATGTTCTGCCTGCCCGGCCTGTACTTCAGACTAAAGTCATAGGTAGACAACGCAGCTAACCAACGATGACCAGTGGCATCCAATTTTGCGGACGTGAGGACATATGTCAATGGGTTGTTGTCTGTTCTAACCTCGAACTTGGTCCCATACAGGTAATCATGTAGTTTATCAACCACAGCCCACTTCAACGCAAGAAACTCTAACTTGTGAGCTGGGTAGTTGCATTCAGAAGCGGTCAGGCTGCGACTCACAAATGCCACGGGACGCAAACCCTCACCTTGATCTTGGTACAATACTCCGCCTAACCCTTCATGGCTAGCATCTACATGTAGAACGTATGGGAACTGAGGATCAGCAAAAGCCAACACGGGAGCTTTTGTGAGGCTTTCCTTCAATGTCTCAAATGCTGATTCACACTTCTCATCCCACCTAGATCTAAATGGCTTTGAGGGGTTGAGGTAGGCTTTCTCTTCTTCCTTGGACTTTCTTCCTTTCTTGGCAGAGGGAAGATATCCACATAAGAGCTGATTCAGGGGTAACTTACTTTAGAATAGTCTTTCACAAATCTTTTGTAATATACACAGAATCCTAAGAAAGAACGCATAGAGCAGTCACAGTTTCAGGCCTTGGCCACATGGTGACAGTTTCAATCTTTGAGGGATCTGTAGCCACTCCATTCTGGGATATGACATGTCCAACATAGTTGACAGATGCGCGGCAGAACTGACACTTGTCAAGGGACAGTTTTAGGCCTTCACTTTTCAAGCGGTCTAACACCTTGAGTAACCTCTGCTCGTGTTCCTCCAGCGTCCTTCCAAACACAATTAAGTCATCTAGGTAAACAAGAACTTCGAGTAGGTTCATGTCTCCAACTGTCTTTTCCATGACACGTTGAAATGTTGCAGGTGCTCCGGACACACCCTGTGGCATCCTCTCAAATTGATAAAATCCAGCTGGACAGATAAATGCAGTCGTCTCTTTATCTGTATCGCCCATCGGAATTTGATAGTATCCGCTTCTGAGATCTAACACACTGAACCATTTGCTCCCACTCAAACTAGTCAGAGCATCCTCCACACGTGGAACTGTGTACTGATCTGGAACAGTGCGCTTGTTGAGGGTTCTGTAATCAACACACATGCGTATGGTGCCGTTCTTTTTCCTCACCACCACAATAGGAGATGCATAGGGGCTTCTCGACTCAAAAATGATCCCAGAACTTTTCAAGTTATTAAGATGCTTCCTCACATCTTCAACATCAGCTGGGGCCAAGCGGCAAGATCTCTCCCTAAACGGTTTGTCTTCAGTAACTCTGATGGTGTGATGAGTACTCTTTGAACAACCCACGTCAAACTCATGTGTTGAGAACACTTCTTTCCGTTCCATCATCTTTTCACATAACCTCTTCTTCCATCCTTCAGGCACTGAAGAATCTCCAAAATTGAATGAAGACGTCAGTCTCTCAGATGAATCCCGCTTACTTTTCAATGGAACACCCGGAGCAACATCTACAGGAAACAGATGAGCAATAGGCGTACCTCATTTCAGGGTGATCTCCTTTGTCGAGACATTCCTGACAGTAAGGGTGATTCTTCTAGACGACACAATGGCAACCGTCTGGATTTCAGGCCTCACTAGTAATTCTTCAGGAAACCGGGGTTCTTCAGGCCTCTCTACCAGAATGGTTTGAGTAGAAGGTATCCCAGGAAACTTTGGAATTCCAGTAACTCTCGCCTGTCCACCAGGTGGCAGGGTGACAGGTTTTGTCTGTGCGAACCAGACCGTTCCTCTCTTCTCGTCATCATCAGTTGAGTTTTCTATCATCATCTCATATGCCTCTTTGATAGTAGGATGAACTTGTAGTGTGCTAAGGAAACCTTCACCTTCCTTTTCTTTACAAGCAGTCATAAGTCTCCTCACTACAGATGTATTGGTGCCGACCAGAATAGACACATCACCTTTCATGGCCGGATCTGGACATACCAACACAAGTGCTTCCATGGTCTCTGCTACACCCACAACCGATCCTGAGAACTCAAGCTTGAGTGACAAATAGCCATCATATGGATACTGATCAGAGCTAAGGCCCCATATCTCTAAGTTTCCTATAGGAATCAATGGCAAATGCGTCAAGTACTTGGCATAAAAGGATCTGTAAAGTAGAGTAATCTGAGAACCACTATCTAGTAAAGCTTTAGCATAGATACCTTCAATCTATACAGGAACGACAGAACTTGGACCAACTAAACCTGTAGGTAGCATGTCTTTCATGTCTTCATACTTGTGGCACTTGGTGGAACGTATCTTCACCGGGACGTCAGGCCGCTCCTTTACTGGGTCCCTCTGTAGTTTCCCATAGACCACTTTTGTTTGATTAGGCGTGTGTTCACTTTTCTCAAGTTCTATTCACCTTCACAGTTTCTCTTGAAATGGCCATCTTCTCCACATCTATAACAGAACACTCCGGGTTTGCTGTCGGCTTGTGTCTGTTCTTGTGATGGATTTATTCTCTTCTTTTTGCTTTTAAATGCCACATCTGACCTTTGTGTGTCAGATTGAGCTGCTGTGACGTTAGCAGACATGAGACGCGTCATTTCAGTTTTTAAACATTTTACCTCTTTTCTCAGCACTTCTATCTCGGTACCAGCTTCTTCGCAAACTGTGGCAACAGGAGCAACAGCTGATAACTTCACAACACTCTTCGTTGTGTTCCTGTCTTGAATCATGTCCTCCTCCTCCCTTACTTCTTGCAGTAGTTCAGTAAAAGTTGGTGGATCACGCAGTTTATAGGTCATGCGAATACGGTTAACCATGTCATGTGAGGATGCACCTCTCACTATTTGGCCAATGCGTGTGTGATTCATCTCTGACAGCTCAATGCCTCCTTTTCGATAAACAGCATGCAGCAATTTGTCAAGTCTCAACAGATAAGCTGAAAGCTTCTCTCCTTCACTTTGGGAATGTGTTTCTGAACCTTACCATGAGATCAGGTGCACTTTCGGTGGTACGAATGCGGTTTCTAGAGCCTTCATGTATTCGATCGCTGTAGCATGGGGGTTTCCTGTCTTGAAGAACCTCACAATGTCAGCAGCAGGCCCTTTAAGACTTTCTATTATTCTCTGTTTTTTCACATTGTCGGTGCACTGCCATTCCTCTAGAAAATGGGTGGTTTGTTCAGCCCATGCGTCATATTCTTCCTCTCCACTTCCTCTTCACACCTGAGAACATACGCAGCTTACTGAGTCTCAGATGGTACATTGCTGCATTTCTCTACCAGTAAACGTATGGCAGTAACCAGTTCAGTGTTGAGGTCAGCACCAGAGGGACTTACCAGGCCTTTAACATCAGCTACAGTCTTCCCTTCATGTCTTAAAAAGGATAATAGCTTCACCTGAAAATCTTCACCCTTGTGAACCTACATGTACAGGCCAGGGACCCAACTCTCCAGGTATCCCAACAACACTTGGCACAGCTATTTCATTAAGGTTATTTGATATCTCTACCAAAACATACTGCTTTTTATCACCTGAATAAAAACAACGACCATGCAGTCTAATTTTACCAAAAGCCTTAACATAAGTCAGTGTTTTCAGCAGAACCTCATCAGACACGTCCTCTGTCACATTGCTAAGGACAAATGCACGACTAATAGCTCGTTGTTTCTCTGTACACCAGGTAACAATCTCTTCAGCATCCATGTTGTAAGTCTATGCCTATACAGCAATGTTAGAAAGAAACCCAAAGTTTAAATTAATAATGTTCAAATGGTGAGTCAGTGTAGAACCTTAGTATAAATGTCAGCAGTGAAAACAGTGAACAAAAAAAATCTACACCAGAGTCATTTTTGAAAATATCCATCAACAATAACAAAGATCCCGGACGAGCCCCCAAAAATGTAACCCTCTCACCAGGCTCGAATTTGACTCTCATGATATTAGCTTACGTAGAGTATTTCAACAGCATGGGATGCTAGGTGAGAAGGACATCTCCAATAAGAATTCCTATTGTAAACTATCTAGGGTTGTGACAATAGGGTATTAACTTCAGATGAAATGATTATAGGTTTCTGTTACTGTTTCAGGATAATCTATCCCATGCATTAAATTAGATTAAAACACTAAATGACTCCACCAAGACAACATAAATAAGGTTCAAATGTGTATTATTACATTTTTCATATCACAACATCAAAATAAATAAAAATAATAAACCCCAAATGAGTCGTGGCACAACCCATGTCCAAATTATTTCAAGCTTGCTTAATTGACCCGTTGGTGCGTTGGAGCTCAACAACAAAAAAATGGCGACACACATCAAGTCCAGAAGCACCTCACGTTGTGGTTACTCACGAATGTAGATATTTCTCCAGCCAGTATGACAGTTCCGTGCAGGTTTTCCTCACATGGTCCACAGCAACCGACACCCCATGGGAACATGAACTCTCCAAGCCCTCCCAAGCAATTCTCTCCTGGTGTCTCACGATGCTAGGCTAACCTCAAGGCTGTCGACCTCCACAACAAGACGGTAGATTCAGTCTTCAGAGTCCCGTCTCAACAAAAAATACAACTCTCCCATAAAATAAAATCGGTATTTCCCTTCATATATTAATAGGTATGTATCTTGTTCTATACTTTTTGTCGTCTTCTTTTATCATTCCTCTTCACCAACGGTCATAATCTCAGCATCCATCCTTTCTCAACGTCTCTCTTTTCCCTCTCTTTTTCTTTTTATATCCCAGGCCTCCCATTAACCAGGTCAACTCTCCCATTGGCCACAACTTAACAAGCGACCTTATTGATCAAAATATTAATTTAAAAGTAAACCAACTTATTCACTTATACTTTAAATAAATATTTCTTCAAAATAAATGCATTAACAATATTACAATTAAGAATCAATTTCAATCACCTGTTAAAATCTAATACCAATTAATTATAACAAATAACTCAATACTTGGTTCTAACAAGGGTATTACATGTACTTTGAGAATCTTCACAGCTCATAAGTGGTGGTGATTAAAGATAATCAGAAACACTGTCAGATCCCCAAATGGGCACATTTTTAAGCCTACATTTGCTCGCAGGCCAGGTAGCCTAGGTCTATTTCTATGGGTAATCAGGTGCGCGTCCTTAAACAATATTGACAGAAGCACTCCAAACAAAAGACAATGAATAAATTAGCAACTCGTAAATGGAATGAAATAAACCAGAACTTGCGGCTTCAGCAATGGATTAGTCCACTGAGACATGCGTCAATCAAGAAGTGCCATAAATCTTTTTTTGGGAAACTGCTCGACTAAAATATTATCCGTCGACCAACAGCCTATCGACCAGCTGACTAAATGCTGTCAGCCCTATTTGATGCTGAGACAAAAGATCTGCACTGGACTTTTAGCAGATTCATTTCAAAGGGTGATTTAAACAAAACACCCAGTTGCGTTGGCCAGAATCGAACCCGGGTCAACTGCTTGGAAGGCAGCTATGCTCACCACTATACCACCAACGCTTAGCAAAGAACTATTGGAGCAGTCTCTGTTTGAAAGTGAAAGTAAAAGAAAATCTACATTTTACAATAGCGGAATAATAATGGGATTCCTAAAAACACATCACTGACATCACCAGGCGGTAAATTAGTTAATAGACCAATAACAAAGAGTTCCAAACGGCTCTGCCAACAACAACTACTTTTCAGGTTTCCCCTTTCCACTCAGACAATGCCAGACATTCCTAGCAAAATTCTTGCTTGACAAATTGCTCTTTACTAACAAGTAATTTTTGCTTATTTTTGATCATTTTAATTGAAAACAATCACACTAAGGTATTTAATTGTTACCCAGAAATGATTTGACATAAGGGCTGTCTCGAACAAAGAAAATCTTAGTTGACCAAAAGCCGTCTGTCTGTTCTTTCGACCAATTGACTGCTCCAACTGTTAAAAAGTGTATTTTTCCATATATAGACACACCCTATGTGTTTGAATAAAATCAACTATATGTAGGCTACTGAGCTTGTCTGATGCTTTAAGCACACTGTGATTAAATAATGAAGACACAAATTACTCAAGAGGGTGCCAAAAAAACAAGATAACCTAACCAGAAGAAAAAAAAACCTGTTCCGAATCTAGCAAAGAACTATCTGGAGCAGTCTCTGTTTGGAAGTGAAAGTAAAAGAAAATCTACATTTTACATTAGCAGAATAATAATGGGATTCCCTAAAAACACATCACTGACATCACCAGTTGAGAGCCATGCGATAGGTGAAGGTTGAGAGTCAAGCGTCCTCCGATCTGCATGCCATTTATGGTTTTCCTATGCATATTTTCATAGAACAGTTTAATTTATGGTTATCCAAAGGGAGAGAGCTGGAAATATTTATCAAATAGGCCACATTGAGGAACTATTGTCATTCTCAATGGATGTAAAAGCAGACTTTGTTTCCTTGCTGTTTAAGGTGAAGAAAAATGTATGTAACCCTCTCACCAGGCTCAAATTTTACTCTCACGATATTAGCTTACGTAGAGTATCTCAACAGCATGGGATGCTAGGTGAGAAGGACATCTCCAATAAGAATTCTTATTGTAAACTATCTAGGGTTATGACAATAGGGTATTAACTTCAGATGAAATGATTATAGGTTTCTGTTATTGTTTCAGGATAATCTATCCCATGCATTAAATTAGATTAAAACACGAAATGACTCCACCAAGACAACATAAATAAGGTTCAAATGTGTATTATTACATTTTTCATATCACAACATCAAAAGAAATAAAAATAATTAACCCCAAATGAGTCGTGCACAACCCATGTCCTAATTATTTCAAGCATTCTTAATTGACCCGTTGGCGCGCGTTGGAGCTCAACAACAAAAAAATGGCGACACACATCAAGTCCAGAAGCACCTCACGTTGTGGTTACTCACGAATGTAGATATTTCTCCAGCGAAGTATGACAGTTCCGTGCAGGTTTTCCTCACATGGTCCACAGCAACCGACACCCCATGGGAACATGAACTCTCCAAGCCCTCCCAAGCAATTCTCTCCTGGTGTCTCACGATGCTAGGCTAACCTCAAGGCTGTCGACCTCCACAACAAGACGGTAGATTCAGTCTTCAGAGTCCCGTCTCAACAAAAAAATACAACTCTCCCATAAAATAAAATCGGTATTTCCCTTCATATATTAATAGGTATGTATCTTGTTCTATACTTTTTGTCGTCTTCTTTTATCATTCCTCTTCACCAACGGTCATAATCTCAGCATCCATCCTTTCTCAACGTCTCTCTTTTCCCCTCTCTTTTTCTTTTATATCCTAGGCCTCCCATTAACCAGGTCAACTCTCCCATTGGCCGCAACTTAACAAGCGACCTTATTGATCAAAATATTAATTTAAAAGTAAACCAACTTATTCACTTATACTTTAAATAAATATTTCTTCAAAATAAATGCATTAACAATATTACAATTAAGAATCAATTTCAATCACCTGTTAAAATCTAATACCAATTAATTATAACAAATAACTCAATACTTGGTTCTAACAAGGGTATTAGATGTACTTTGAGAAGCTCCACAGTTCATAAGTGGTGGTGATTAAAGATAATCAGAAACACTGTCAGATCCCCAAATGGGCACATTTTTAAGCCTACATTTGCTCGCAGGCCAGGTAGCCTAGGTCTATTTCTATGGGTAATCAGGTGCGCGTCCTTAAACAATATTGACAGAAGCACTCCAAACAAAAGACAATGAATAAATTAGCAACTCGTAAATGGAATGAAATAAACCAGAACTTGCGGCTTCAGCAATGGATTAGTCCACTGAGACATGCGTCAATCAAGACGTGCCATAAATCTTTTTTTTGGGAAACTGCTCGACTAAAATATTATCCGTCGACCAACAGCCTATCGACCAGCTGACTAAATGCTGTCAGCCCTATTTGATGCTGAGACAAAAAGATCTGCACTGGACTTTTAGCAGATTGATTTCAAAGGGTGATTTAAACAAAACAGTTGCGTTGGCCGGGAATCGAACCCGGGTCAACTGCTTGGAAGGCAGCTATGCTCACCACTATACCACCAACGCTTAGCAAAGAGTTGTTGGAGCAGTGAAAGTAAAAGAAAGTCTATATTTTACAATAGTGGAATAATAATGGGATTCCCTAAAAACACATCACTGACATCACTAGGCTACACTACGGGGTCGGTTTCCATTTAGAGTGCCAATTAATCTTTTACGTCTTTTTTTACCCCAAAATTTCGTGATATCCAATTGGTACTTGTAGTCTTGTCCCATCTCTGCAACTCCCGTACGGACTCAGGATAGGTGAAGGTTGACAGCCATGCGATAGGTGAAGGTTGAGTTATAGTTCATATAAGGAAATCAGTCAAATGAAATAAATCATTAGGCCCTAATCTATGGATTTCACATGGCTTGGCAGGGGCCTGGGAGAGCAAAGGCCCACCCACTTGGGAGCCAGGCCCACTCACTGGGTAGCCAGGCCCAGCCAATCAGAATGAGTTTTTCCCAACATAACGACTTTATTACAGACAGAAATACTTGTCAGCAACCCGCCCTCCCGCATGTATTCACCAACCAGACAGTCCCTAATGGCTTGTGCCACAGAGGGGACAATGCCTGCCACCGTGGACCGTCCAACTCGGAAGCTGAATCCAATGGTCCTGTAGGAGTCCCCTGTCGCCAAAAATCTAAAATCTAATTCAAAATAATTATCAATATTGTGTGTAACTTGAATTCCACCCACATTATATCTACTCATATAGCTACCTCATTACTGTTTATTAATGTCTACTAATTATATTGTAATACTCATCAACCTTCATTAACAATGCCTTGAAACAGTACAATTCAGTCTATGACTATATCAATCAACTGTAGCCCAGGCCAACTCTACTCTTAGAAAGAATGGTACTATCTACTTAAAAGGGTTATCTGGCTGTCCCCATAGGTGAACCCTTTGTAGAACCCTTTTTGGTTCCAGGTAGAACCCTTTTGGTTCCAAGTAGAACCATATTGGGTTCCATGTATAACCTTTTCCCCAAAGGGTATACCTGGAACCAAAAAGGGTTATCCTATGGGGAAACCAGAAGGACACTTTTGGAACCTTTTTCTCTAAGAGTGTATGTGAGTCCAATAAGAATGTAATGAATGACTAACTGTCTTGAACAACAATGGGTCCTGGAGAAGACTATCCTACCTTCATCAGGGCAGAAGGCACCTTAACTTTTCATTTGGTAACATTGCATAATTAAAAAAGGATTATAAACCAACTTTGGGAAAAGTTATAGTCCTAATGAACATTCTGTAAAAGTACATCTGATGTCAAATAAGGACTATTAACTAGAGAGCCCTTTAGCTAGCTAGGTTGCACATAAAAACAATGTATCAAATATCAATCAATTATGGTATCAAAGGCTTTAAAAATGTACTAGAATTTAGCCTACCGGAGACAAATCGCCAGGCGTTCTACTGGGCTGATGGACTCCCGGTAGTTGGTATCCATCCGGGCGATCCTGGCTCCAACCATCTGGAGCCGGTGATCGAACTGGCTTCGGTCCAGACGAAAGTAACTTCGGGATTCCTCTCCAAACAGTCGGAGCACTTGAATGAGACGGTGGAACTCCCCTGCCTGCTTTCGGGACTTTAACCATCTCTGGACCCACACAGACCTGCGCTTTCGGCGGGGCTGGTCACGGCCCAACAGCGCGATCAAGAGCACCTTCCTCAACGTTGGTCTCATTGTTGAAAGAGCCTACTCTGCTATCTTGACTATTTATTATTGCATTTCGCTCCAAAACTGAATTTTGGAGGGGAATTATATTATAGACTCTCACAATTAATTTGTGGATGTCATCGAATAAATATACTTGGTAAATAAATGAATAACAAATGTAAAGAAATTCTACAGTCAAACTGTTTTATGTTATCACATGTTTTTACTGGATATGTGTGCAACAAAAATTCAACATTCACATTTTGCTACTTTCTGTCAAGTCCACGCATACAATTTGATGCATACGTTCGATAAATCCAACGTATGCACCACACAGAACGCACTGCAACTGCCTCTGCAACGCAATGCTGGAAGGCAAACGCAGCGTTCCATTGGAAATGAATGTACTTCTGGTGTATTAAAACGCCAATATACAGTCGGTGTGTTCGAAGCGTAAGGATGGGAGTTGTTTTGGGATAGGGCATGTGTAATACAATCTTGCAAAAGTTAAAAAGAGTTACATGAAAAAGTCTTTGCCCCCTGTGAGGATCGAACTCACGACCTTCAGATTATGAGACTGACGCGCTACCTACTGCGCTAAGGAGGCTTGTATCTAAGTCAGTAACACAGATCCTGAAATAGGGTTTGTGATTGGGGTTTGTCAATTTGATATCAAAAACAAATATAATTGTTCATCAAAAACAACAATAAAATTGTAGTTTATGACCCTTCTATAGGGTCATATCACATAATACTTGCCTTCAACTTCATTTCACCGATACATCGATATTAGCCTTATATTCAATAAAATAGGATGAAAAAAAGGGACTCTCATGCTTATCTGAACAGTTGTGGCCATTTTTAAGATGTGCCATTATTGTCACAGTATACAAAATCAAAATTTGAAGCATATTCCTCTGACAATTTCCCTTTTGGATGGAAATTTATGAGAACTCAGTGTGACATATTTTTATTTTTTGTTTCCCCACTGTAAAACAATAGCCTAGTTTGGGGGATATATCAGTATCGGTAAGTTTTGTCCGCCCAAAAATTGTAATCGGACAAAATAAAAAGCCATATCGGTCGGGCTCTATGAGATATAACTAGTTGGTGGGCAAAAACATCAAAACAGACACTGTATATGTCTCTACTTTACTATGAAAATGTCAATAGGTCACACAGACTGAGGATCAAGGTAATAGAATCTGCTTACTACTGCGGTCCTCTCCTACGCAATTGCCTAGGCCGTAGTGCTAAGGGATGGGAGTTGTTTTGGGATAGGGCATGTGTAATACAATCTTGCAAAAGTTAAAAAGAGTTACATGAAAAAAACTTTGCCCCCTGTGAGGATCGAACTCACGACCTTCAGATTATGAGACTGACGCGCTACCTACTGCGCTAAGGAGGCTTATGATAAAGGTAGAAACACTGAGTTTGAAAGCACGTTCCTGATTGGTCAAATGTATATGACTGGGCAGTACAGACAATAACTGTGTTTGCCCCTTGTGATGAAATGTCTATTATGGTTTAGACTCAAGGCAGGGATACTCAAATACTATTTGAGAAGGTCCGGCAACACAGATTTCCTAGGTGACAAAGGGCTGTAAGGGTATTTTACAATTTACACATTTGTGAGCGACTTTCCTTCCAGTTCTCTGCTGTCAATAACTGGATTGAACTACAAAAATCTCTGAAACTGGAGACACTTATCTCCCTCACCAGCTTTAAGCACCAGCTGTCAGAGGAGCTCACAGACCCCTACACCTGTATATAGCCCATCTGTAAATAGCCCAACCAACTACCTCATCCCCTACTGTATTTATTTATTTATCTTGCTCCTTTGCACCCCAGTTTTTCTACATTGCACATACATCTACTGCACATCTACCATTCCAGTGTTTAAATGCTATATTGTAATTACTTTGCCACCATGGCCTATTTAATGCCTTACCTTCCTTATCTTACCTCATTTACACTCTTTGTATACAGATTTGTTTTTCAAATGTATTATTGACTGTATGTTTGTTTTACTCCATGTGTAACTCTGTGTTGTTGTATGTGTCGAACTGCTTTGCTTTATCTTGGCCAGGTCGCAGTTGTAAATGAGAACTTGTTCTCAACTTGCCTACCTGGTTAAATAAAGGTGAAATAAATCAATCAATCAAATTGTAATTTATCAGCGCAGTAACAAACCCCCACCTCGCGACCCATGCAACCTCCCCTCCCCCACTCCCTCAGCAACATGCGCCACGTCTATTTCAATGGCCACAAGTACTGTTCATGACACAAACTTGTTCACACCCCTCTTGTTGGTGGAGAGAATTTAGCAGATTTCAAGCTAATTTCCTGCAATTCTACACATTTTGCAATGTGTTCATGTGATATCTGAGTGACTCAAACATTACAACAAAATCAATGGGCTAAAACACCTACCTAAAAAACATTAGCTGACATGGGCGACTTGATCCAACTGTCATATATGGCTCTCCAATCCATGACAACAGGAAGCAACAACAGTATAAATTTCAACTAATGTTTTAGGAATATAAATGATACTTTTAACATACATTTTCAACAGGATTCTATTAAATTAGGTAAAAACTTCTGAATGAGCCCAAAAAGGTTATCTGATTTTGATGATATAACTGAAATTGTGAAAATGAGTTTGTCTAGCTTACTACAAGCTAAACTCAACAAAAAAAGAAACGTCCATTTTTCAGGACACTGTCTTTCAAAGATAATTCGTAAAAATCCAAATAACTTCACAGATCTTCATTGTAAAGAGTTTAAACACTGTTTCCCATGCTTGTTCAATGAACCATAAACAATTAATGAACATGCACCTGTGGAACGGTCGTTAAGACACTAACAGCTTACAGACGGTAGGCAATTAAGGTCACAGTTATGAAAACTTAAGACACTAAAGAGGCCTTTCTACTGACTCTGAAAAACACCAAAAGATAGATGCCCAGGGTCCCTGCTCATCTGTGTGAACGGGCCTTAGGCATGCTGCAAGGAGGCATGAGGACTGCAGATATGGTCAGGGCAATAAATTGCAATGTCCGTACTGTGAGATGCCTAAGACAGTGCTACAGGGAGACAGGACGGACAGCTGACCATCCTCGCAGTGGCAGACCACGTATAACAACACCTGCACAGGATCGGTACATCCGAACATCACACCTGCGGGACAGGTACAGGATGGCAACAGCAACTGCCAGAGTTACACCAGGAACGCACAATCCCTCCATCAGTGCTCAGACTGTCCGCAATAGGCTGAGAGAGGCTGGACAGGGCTTGTAGGCCTGTTGTAAGGCAGGTCCTCACCAGACGTCACTGGCAACAACGTCGCCTATGGCCACAAACCCACCGTCGCTGGACCAGACAGGACTGGCAAAAAGCGCTCTTCACTGACGAGTCGCGGTTTTGTCTCACCAGGGGTGATGGTCGGATTCGCGTTTATCGTCAAAGGAATGAGCGTTACACCGAGGCATGTACTCTGGAGCGGGATAAATTTGGAGGTGGAGGGTCCGTCATGGTCTAGGGCGATGTGTCACAGCACATCGGACTGAGCTTGTTGTCATTGCAGGCTATCGCTATCTCAACGCTGCGTGTTACAGGGAAGACATCCTCCTCCCTCATGTGGTACCCTTCCTGCAGGCTCAGCCTGACATGACCCTCCAGCATGACAATGCCACCAGCCATATTGCTCGTTCTGTGCATGATTTCCTGCAAGACAGGAATGTCAGTGTTCTCCCATGGCCAGCGAAGAGCCCGGATCTCAATCCCATTGAGCACGTCTGGGACCTGTTGGATCGGAGGGTGAGGGCTAGGGCCATTCACCCCAGAAATATCTGGGAACTTGCAGGTGCCTGGGTGGAAGAGTGGGGTAACATCTCACAGCAAGAACTAGCTAATCTGGTGCAGTCCATGAGGTGGAGATGCACTGCAGTACTTAATGCAGCTGGTAGCCACACCAGATACTGACTGTTCCTTTTTTTTGGTCCATTTTGACTCACCCTTTATTCAGGGACACATTACTCAATTTCTGTTAGTCACATGTCTGTGGAACTTGTTCAGTTTATGTCTCAGTTGTTGAATGTTGTTATTGTTCATACAAATATTTACACATGTTACATTTGCTGAAAATAAATGCAGTTGACAGTAAGAAGACAGTTATTTTTTTGCTGAGTTTATATTTTACCTACACAGTCCTCTCAGTGCCTAGGCTATGGTCATGTTGTACTGCTCCTCTACAAAAAACCTGCCCCCTGTGAGGATCGAACTCACGACCTTCAGATTATGAGACTGACGCGCTACCTACTGCGCTAAGGAGGCTTACACTAAAGGTGGAAACACTGAGTTTGAAAGCACGTTCCTGATTGGTCAAATGTATATGACTGGGCAGTACAGACAATAACTGTGTTTGCCCCTTGTGATGAAATGTTTATTATGGTTTAGACTCAAGGCAGGGATACTCAAATACTATTTGAGAAGGTCCGGGCAACACAGATTTCCTAGGTGACAAAGGGCTGTAAGGGTATTTTACAATTTACACATTTGTGGGATTGGGATTGAAGAATGTCTGTGAGTGCAAATAGTCATCCTAGACCATTTATTTAAATAATTAGTCCTATATGCTAATAACGCTATAGCCGTAATCTTGATAAATTACTTAATTTACTTATCCTATAGGCCCAGCTAGGGCTACTTTGGGATATTATGGGTGGTAAGGTTGTAGCCACTCCCATTCTTTAGAACTACTTCTGGCCATTAGCTTTCAGTTTCCGTAGTGTAGTGCTTATCACATTCCCCAAACACGCGTGGGCCAGTCGTGTATAGCCGTAACGGAAATTCTGGTGACCTTATTTTACCTTTTCTGCTGCCTTTGAGACACGGTTTGATCCCTCTTTGAGGCACTACTTGATTAAGTAAATAAAACAATAAACAATTACAATATGGTAACTATTGGTCACTCTATTATGTATTATTATTCTAATATTTATTCATTATAGAAATGTGTCAGTTATTAATGATAAACCTTTAAACTGCACTCTTCCTCCCCATATCTCTATATTTCAGCTCCACATGACATAACCTACACACAGTCCAAGGGTTGCAGGTCTGCCCACTTCCTTCTGGTCACACAATGTATTCAGAGAAATATACAATAAACCAAAGGCATTGCTTTAACTGTGAATGTACTTTATTGCAGATATTTTCCTCAAATAAAATGTAGCATACATAAAAAAACAAGTTATTACAATTTATTTACATCGGGTCTAATGTGTGTGTGTGTGAGAGGGAGACATGTTTTTCAACTCAGAAAAAAGCACACAGAATTTACTCAAACTGTAAACATTAAGCCATAGTCTTTTACAATATTATCAATCACACTTTGATTTGATAGATATTTAGAGTAATTTATTTTTTATTTTATTTTATTTAACCTTTATTTAACCAGGTAGGCAAGTTGAGAACAAGTTCTCATTTACAACTGCGACCTGGCCAAGATAAAGCAAAGCAGTTCAACACATACAACAACACATAGTTACACATTTTTCCACCTCAGACACTGCCAAAACAACCGCTATGTGGATGTTGGCTAAAGCAGTGATTGAATAGAGCCCCAAGTGAGGGAGAGTGTGCATGTGTGTATACATGCATGTGATAATGACCTGTATCACCTGTCGTGGCCGGTGTAGCAGATGCAGGGACAGACGACAACAGCTGTGAAGACTGTGGTTGAGCTAATAGGGGTGTCAGATCTAAAAGAGAGAGGAACAATTTTATTAAGTTAAAATAATTATACAACAGAACTGAGTGAGCGTGTATATGTGTGTTTGATAAATACCTTCACCACATCACACTGCTTCAGGTCTACAAGCCTCTGGAAGTTATAGCGTGCCACTCCAGGCCTGGAACAGCTTGGTGGAAAGACGGTTACCTGACACCCACTGAGCAGGTTGGCAGATCTGAAAAATAGGCACAATATAATTTTAATGGCAAAGCCTTGACTACACACTAACCTAAACAGAACAAACTATGGGAGGCGCACAGTAGTACATAGAGCCATGACTAGATGGAACTCTATTCCACATCAAGTAACTCATGCAAGCAGTAAAATTAGATTTAAAAAACAGATACAAATACACCTTATGGAACAGCGGGGACTGTGAAGAGACACATGCATACGCACTGTACACACACGTACACAACGATTTTGTGTTGTAGATATGTGGTAGTAGAGTAGTGGCCTGAGGGCACACACTTAATGTGTTGTGAATGTATTGCAATGTTTTTTTTAAATTGTATATCTGCCTTCATTTTGCTGGACCCGAGGAAGAGTAACTGCTGTCTTAGCAGCAGCTAATGAGGATCCATAATAAATACAATACAACAAATTAATGAAGTTTGTGTATGTGTGTGGCAACCCATGCAGCAGACTTCATTTTCCCAACTGCTCATTGTACTTGCCCTTGCAATCTGATGTGTGTGTGTGTGTTCTGTGTTATTATGACTTAGAAGTGTCAACCTGACCACATCCTTGTAGTAGGACATTCAGTGATTAGCTTGGGAAAAAATACTATCAACAGTGTACAGTGAAAAGGATATCAAATATTAAGATCTGGATTGACAACTAGGCTAAATCATGTGACGTTGCAAACCTCTAGGGCTTAGTCTACACTCAAGTTAAATAAAGGATGCAGGACATGAGCTCCAGGACCATGCCTCAGGACTACCTGGCCTGACAACTCCTGCCTGTCCCTGTCTCTAGTCCACCTACAGTTGAAGTCGGACATTTACATACACCTTAGCCAAATACATTTAAACTCAGTTTTTCACAATTCCTGACATTTAATCCTAGTAAAAATTCCGTCTTAGGTCAGTTAGGATCACCACTTTATTTTAAGAATGTGAAATGTCAGAATAATAGTAGAGAGAATGATTTATTTCAGCTTCTTATTTCTTTCATCACATTCCCAGTGGGTCAGAAGTTTACATACACTCAATTACTATTTGGTAGCATTGCCTTTAAATGGTTTAACTTGGGTCAAACGTTTCGGGTAGCCTTCCATAAGCTTCCCACAATAAGTTGGGTCAATTTTGGTTCATTCCTCCTGACAGAGCTGGTGTAACTGAGTCAGGTTTGTAGGCCTCCTTCCTTGCACATGCTTTTTCAGTTCTGCCCACAAATGTTCTATAGGATTGAGGTCAGGGCATTGTGACGGCCACTCCAATACCTTGACTTTGTTGTCCTTAAGCCATTTTGCCACAACTTTGGAAGTATGCTTGGGGTCAATGTCCATTTGGACGACCCATTGATGTCTTGAGATGTTGCTTTAATATATGCAAATAATTTTTCTTCCTCATGATGTCATCTATTTTGTGAAGTGCACCAGTCCCTCCTGCAGCAAAGCACTCTCACAACATGATGCTGCCACCCCCGTGCTTCGTGGTTGGGATGGTGTTCTTCGGCTTGCAAGCCTCCCCCTTTTTCCTCCAAACATAACGATGGTCATTATGGCCAAACAGTTCTATTTTTGTTTCATCAGACCAGAGGACATTTCTCCAAAAAGTACGATCTTTGTCCCCATGTGCAGTTGCAAACCGTAGTCTGGCTTCTTCATGGCGGTTTTGGAGCAGTGGCTTCTTCCTTTCTGTCGATATAGGACTCGTTTTACTGTGGATATAGATACTTTTGTACCTGTTTCTCCAGCATCTTCACAAGGTCCTTTGCTGTTGTTCTGGGATTGATTTGCACTGGAGGTCTGAAGTACTGCTGGTTTTCTGTTCTACCTACTAATTAATTGGCCAAGGCTGCATGACCGCATCGAACTGCCAAGTTCTGTCCCAGTCCCGCCCCCACAGAACGCCTCAACATATCACAAACATATCTGTAATGACGCTCCATGAGAGTGAGGATCCATTTGCAGTTTTATTACAATCTTGGTCGTACAAACAGGGTCAATCGCCAGCAAACACAACAGTAGGGATAAGGCAAATCGTAATCCAGGTACAGGCATTAGGTCAGGGCAGGCAGCAAGCTTACAAAAATCAGTCCAGTAAAGAATGTAGTCCAGGGCAGGCAGCAAAGAATCAAAAAGGGAAAAACAGTCCAGAGTATAACCACGGATAGACAGACACGGGAGTAAACGCTCAGAAATGATCACCAGGGATAACAAGACTTCGCAGAGAGAGAGAGAGAGAGAGAGAGAGAGAGAGAGAGAGAGAGAGAGAGAGAGAGAGAGAGAGAGAGAGAGAGAGAGAGAGAGAGAGAGAGAGAGAGAGAGAGAGAGAGAGAGAGAGAGAGAGAGAGAGAGAGAGAGAGAGAGAGAGAGAGAGAGAGAGAGAGAGAGAGAGAGAGAGAGCACCTAAATAGTCTACTAATGGGAGTCAGGTGCAACGGTAATCAGAACCAGGTATGTGGGAATTGTAGTTCAGGGCTTAATACTCAGGAGAGGGTTCCCTCTGGTGGTGAGCAGGAGGAACCGCGGGAGTCTCGTTTGTGACAATATCAAGTACGTGTTACTTTACACACAAATCAGTAAACCGGTAGCCTTTTTGGAATGTGCAGGTATTCTAAATGGAATGTAGGGCTGGCACAATTATAGTATAGTCGTGTAACCGACAATTATGGACAATGACGTGAAAAGAAAAGTGTCATAAATGTCTTAATACATACATTTTAGGTGAAGGGGGATTCAACTTTATATTCAGGTTGATAGTTTATCCAATAGCAGTTTTACATTTTTACACAAAATAGGTCAAGTTGGTAATCAGTTTACGAGCAGAATGGCAGGAGGAGAAGCTTTATTTCCAAAAGTTACAAGCTGTCAGAACCAATCATTTTTGAGACAGGGGTGTCACCAATGCTGTGTTATATTCATTAGCTACAGTGCCTTCAGAAAGTATTCATACCCCTTGACTTATTTCACATTTTGTTGTGTTACATCCTAAATTCACAATTGATTAAATGTATATTATTTCTCACAAACAATACATGTTTTCAGATTTTTTTTCAAATGTACTAAAAATGAAATACAGATCATTGCTAGACAACCATTTTCAGGTCTTGCCATACATTTTAAAGTAAATTTAAGTAACTGTAACTCGGCCACTCAGGAACAATCACTTTCTTCTTGGTAAGCAACTCCAGTGTAGATTTTAGGGCTGTTCCTGAATGTTCACTTGACTGACATGTTTGGTATTGTCATGTTCTATGTCTCCTGTCTGTTCCCTCCTGGTCTCGTTTTCTTCTTTCCTCTTAAACGTTGCTTTCTGTGCGTAAAGGTTGCTGAGGTCTGGGGAGGAGGAGGTTGGCTGGGGCAAGTGGAAGTGTGAACATGTGACCAATTTGGGACACAGAGGCTGGTATGTTGTTCCGTGGTCCTTGTTGGTCCCCGGTTTTATAGGGGGGGTGACGACCCTCCCACTCTGTCTGCCGTATTCGCTCTTTGCTCTTGTTTCCTTATTAGGATGCCGGTGGGCGGAGCTGGGAGGGTCGTCAGCGACATGGAAAACACCTGGGCCCGGGTGTGTCCCAGGATAAATACACCACTTCCCTATTCATTGGAGAGACTCTCTCCATGTAGACACACTTACAGATTTTGGTTGTGGCATTTCTTTTTGGCTGTTTTGTTTGTTTGCGTTGGCACCTTTCAACACCCCTCATTATCACATTTATACACACAACCACTCACTTACGTTACTGATTACTGACTACACACACCATTGTTAATTGTATTTAGTTTACTTAAGTTAATAAATAGATTTTGTTATTCCTTATCTCCACGTTGTCTCCCTTTTTGTTACGAACTTTAAGCCGGTTCGTGACATTACTTACAACCGCATTCTAATCGCATTAGCCCACGTTAGTTCAACCGTCTCGTGGGGGAAGTGTTAAGCTAATTTTTACTGCTGACTTATTTAGGCTTGTCATTACAAAGGGGTTGAATACTTACTGACTCGATTTCAGCTTTAAATTTTTTATTAATTTGGAAAAACATAATTCCACTTTGACATTATGGGGTATTGTGTGTAGGACAATGACAAAGACATCTATATTTAATCAATTTTAAATTCAGGCTGTAACACAACCAAATATGGAAAAGGTCAAGAGGTGTGAATACCTTCTGAAGGCACTGTATGTTGAAGCGAATTTCAAAGATGAATTATGATGCATTACAAGCTCAAAACATTTATTTAGTGATACATGAAAGGAAAAGACAGTGGCCAGTACGGGGATCGAACCCGCGACCTTCGCGTTATTAGCACGACGCTCTAACCAACTGAGCTAACCGGCCATATGAACTCAGGTCAAAAAGTTACAGGTTTGAACCTTGTCCAGACATAGTGGATTGGCATAATACATTTTGTGTTTTATGGTATGGGCACACAATCCTAGTCAGTGTGTGTGCCCACTGCACGGTTTATATACATGGTTGAGGATTAAATTCAGCAACCTCTCTCATTGCCAACCCTTTGATCCAAATAAATGTGAAATAAAAATAAAAAAATAAAATGAGTGGAACACTGTAGTTGCTCCAAGTAAGCTGTAATGGAATATTGCTGGAGAAAAACAGCCCAGCATTTTTCCTTCTTGTTTGTAGTCTGTCACCACTCACTGTGACAAAATAGACGTGGCATAGAAAATAGCACAGTCAAATACCTGAAGGTCTACCCTGTGGTTTTAGACCTCGTGGCGCAACGGTAGCGCGTCTGACTCCAGATCAGAAGGTTGCGTGTTCAAATCACGTCGGGGTCAAATCTTTTTCTCTCTGTGATCAATGAAAAAACATAGGAGAAAACAAACAGGAGACATAAGTGATCATGCCGAGACAGCGGTGTTTGGAGGATATATTGGCACTTGTGTTGTTCGTCTCGGGCAGGCAAACTGTGCCAATATATCTTCCAAACACCAGCTTTGCGGGCATTATCACGGGTTACCAACATATTCAAATAATGCTTGACATATTTTCATTTAAAATGTTATTTTGATTAATTTAGTCATACTAATTCATCCTTCCACAAGCTAACACAATAACTTCAAACTGAAGCTGGGAAAGACTACAAACTAGCTGCAATTGACATTTCTTTGTCTATATCCATAAAAATGATGCCAGCTGATTCATGATTTAAACTGGCTGAGAAAAGCTACCTGCATCTCTCTCTCGTGTATGATAATTTGTGCCATATTTTGTCTGAAATATAATTACATGTAGGCTATATGTTTTGGATAAAATTATAAAAGAAAGTGTGAGAGGTATAAAAAGAAGGGCTCGTCCGGGATTTGAACCCGGGACCTCTCGCACCCTAAGCGAGAATCATACCCCTAGACCAACGAGCCACGATACATGCTACCAGAATTATGTGATTTTCTTCGTTGTTCAACAACAAACTGCCTCCCATTATGTTGGTTATCAGACTCTTGCTTGCCATGCCACAATAACATAAAATGAACAAAAATATAAACGCAGCATCTAAAGTGTTGGTCCCATGTTTCATGAGCTGAAATAAAAGATCCCTGAATTTTTCCATGCACAGAAAATGATTATTTCTCTCACATATGGTGTACAATCTTTTTTTACATCCCTGTTAGTCAGTATTTCTCCTTTGCCAAGATAATCCATCCACTTGACAGGTACGGCATATCAAGAAGATTATTAAACAGCATGATTATTACACAGGTGCACCTTGTGCTGGAAACAATAAACGGCCACTCTAAAATGTGCAGTTTTGTTACAAAACACAATACCAAATGGCATGCTGACTGCAGGAATGTCCCGCAGTGCTGTTGCCAGAAAACTCAATGTTAATTTCTTTACTATTAGCCGACTATTGTCGTTTTAGCGAATTTGGCAGTACTTTCAACCAGCCTCACAACTGCAGACCACGTGTAACCTGGTTTGACGCCAAACCCAGATGAACCTGGGCCGATAGTGCGCTGCCATATGGTACTACCAATCACAGCCGGATGTGACACAGCCTGGATGATTGTGCAGTGATTGTTTGGTAAAATTAGAATAATAAATGTTCCGAATTGCACGTGATCAACAATGTTTCTGAACAGACCTCAACATGCAATGGAATCGTTAGCTAGCTTGCGATCGTTGTTAGCTAGCTAGCCAGCTGCAGCAATGTGCAATGGACACCCCAACCCACTAAGTCATGCATCACCAGACGCACCGTCATTTAGAATTAGACTTACATTTTCAGCATTGGGCCAGTAACCGAAAGGTTGCTGGATTAAATCCCCGAGTTGACAAGGTAAAAATATTCCCCTGATCAAGGCAGTTAACCCATTGTTCCCCGGGCGCCGAAGACGTGGAGGTCGATTATGGCAGCCCTCGCACCTATCTGATTCAGAGGGTTGGGTTAATGCGGAAGACACATTTCAGTTGTACTAGGTATCCCCCCATTCCCCTATTTGTTATTACACTATATATAATGTGTAGCTATCTTACTAGGCTTGGATTTGGTATAGGTCGTTTGGACAGCACCATAACAAGCTAACGTTAGCTAGTTAAATTAGCTTGTTAGAACTCGTTTCAACGATTGGAAGCTATCTATTGACCCACGTGTCATTCATTACGTTGAAATACACGGGGTACTGTGATATGTATATGTGTTGTTAGTTACTGCTAACTGTTGTCAACTTAATATTTGTGTTTACTTGTTGTATTCCTTACCGTCGCCCAATGTTAGCAAACGCTCTCGTGTCGATCTCGAGTGTCGCCCGCGCATTCAAAATATGTAGCGCTAGCAAGCTAAGCAGTTGTCGCGCTTTCGTTTATAATATTGACCACTAGATGTCTCTGTGACACCACAAATAGCATTTCGTTAGTTACTATCTTTCATACGTATATTTTGGCTTAAACCAAGTATTCCATAATGTAAGAACGTTTATATATTTTTTTGTTGCATTTTAGCATTGTAGCCCATCAGCAATCATTAATATTTATCGTTGAATTTACAACGTTTTTGTTCACAAGATCATGACACGATAAAGTTAAACTATAACAAGTAATTCATCTGTAAATGTAATCAGAGACGAAGAGAACTCTGATGTGTATCAAATCAAATTGTATTTGTCACATGCTTCATAAACAACAGGTGTAGACTAACAGTGAAATGCATACGTACGGGCCCTTCCCAACAATGCAGAGAGAAAATACATATACACGGGGTAACAGTAACGAAGTCGATGTGCATGGGTACGAGGTAACTGAAATATATATAGGGTAAATAATAAACAGTAGTAGCAGCGTATGTGATGAGTCAAAATAGTTTGTCAAAAAGGACCAATGCATGGATTTTATCATCTTATGTATGCATGCATGATGTTTACAATGATTCACTTAATCAGATGTAATTATGTAACTTCTACAATATTTGGTCAGAATAAGACTAACATAAGATGTCATAGTTCAGTCATAGTTTAGTCTACACGTACATAAATCATACAGATACATTCAGTACGAATCGTACTTTGCAAAATATGCTGTCAGCGAATCTTTCTTTGGCATACGGGTCTTATCGGGATATGTATTGTCATGTGACCCATTCTCAGCCATCTTGTGGAAACGGAGAGAGAGCCACACACACCTCGAATACAAATAAACCCTGTGCTGTCAGTAAAAGCAGAGGTAAGACAGCGAAGATTAAATGCACAGTTTTGCTATAAAATAAAGCCTAACTATCGAAATAAGTATTCACGGTGCTGAAGATCCCAGTTTCAGCGAATTCTACGCGTTTATGAGTGTTGTTATACCAGCATGTTTGCTTGGCCTTGAGGCTTCGGCCTCAAGTATGTGGTGGCACCGCATTCGATTCGGAGCGAGATGGGACGTATTTCAACGAGAACCTGTTGTAGCGGAAGGCTCGTAGGCCGCACTGGGGTTTGGGGGTTAAGCATGAACTCGTGTCAGCTCACAGTACTTCTGCGATTTTGTGACAGTATTACTCATTGTTTGTTTTCCTTTTGAGAAGCTTAGCATTTTCGTAGAAATTACTGATCAGTGATCGATCGTTACTAAAAGTTTTGTAAAACAAAGTTCTCTAGTTAGTTGTGTCGACCAGGTAGCATAGGTTACGGTTCTAGCTAGCTATATAACAGCGTGTCTTTATTTATGGTTAAATACAATAACTACAACGGTAACTATTATGCTATCAACTTGATTAACTAGCTAGTTCACTGTCATGCAGTTACTTAGCTAGCTTGCCAAACCGCTTGGTTTGCACATTGTGGCTAGGCTATGTTTAAATGTCAGAAGGTTAGCCGACATTTGTTTAGTTGGCTATCTAACGTTTAACTTATTTTAGAGCTAATGTCTATTGTCATAACGTTAATTAACATAGCTAGCTTGCTAACGTTAGCTAGTTCGTATTGCCAACTCACTCGCTAACATCTAGGTAGCTAAAGTTACATATGGGAATGTGTGTCAGTCGGATTATCAAGCTAATTATGGCCAGCCATATGGAAAGCTAACGTTAGTTAGCTACTAGCTTGTTACTGTAGCTCGTGTTGGAATCAATTAGGTAAACCTGTATATAAATAATTGTTTGGAATAGATATGAAGCGTTTATGCAATTTATTAAACTTATTTAAGTACAGTTTGTTGTTTGCCAGACAGCTAATTTGTCAAGTTCCTTATTTTATAATAACGTGATACAATATTGATAAGACAGACATGCGAATAGAAATCATTTGCGCTTGACATTGATAGACTACTTCGAAACCTAGCTAGTACATTGTCTCCATAATCCATTCTAACTAGCCATCAGTCCAAATATTCGCTGCTTGCAATGTGTAGGTATGTTGAAACTTGCATATTTAACTTGCAATTCTACCAGTCACAACTAAATCATTCATAGACGCTAACTACCTTCAGCCATATTGACTATAATATAGTCTCTTCTGGCCAGGAGTTTTGTTAAGAGTCCCGACGCTCATTCAGAAAGTTAAAAACGCATCACTGTTTTGGAAACCTAAATCAAATCGTTCATATCAGCAACAAATAATTTTCAACAAACAAAAAGTTATATTACTACACAGCTTTATAGCGTTCGGGTTCCTACACGGCCATATGTCCATGTTAAAGCGCTTGTTTACAGGAGACTGAGGCGTAAATGTTCTGATTGTCCATCGTGTCTTGAACACCTGTGTGTAAACGGAAGATGGACCACAAACGTGTTGTCACTGACAAATACTCTAGGCTGGTTAACCGGTTAAAACAGTGTACAGTAAGTGTATATTTAGCGTTTGTGAAATAATGTTGATGTGAAACTAAAGGGATTTATGTTTCTAGAACCTTACCGCAATTGCGAATCTATTCATATTTAGATTTAGTGTTTGGCTGTTTTGGCTGCTAGAGCCAATTCACCTCTAAACGGAACATATAACTACGGGCCTTGGACTATAAGGAGTAACGTTAGCCCAATAATGGACTAAAGTCACAGGCTACTGAGAGTGACATAATACGGCATCTAATCAATCATTTGTGACTAGTCTCCATTCTTCACTAGGGGTGTTGTGGTGCAGGATCTTTACAGAAGTTGACAGCTTGTTCTTTTTTTGTCACCATTAATAATCAATTAAAATTCTAATGTTGATTGGTTGTAGCCCGTATGTGGCTTGCAACAGGTGGGAAGTTCAACGCATGCTTTAGCTATAGAATAAACCGATCTGGCTAGACAGATTGTGGTTTAAACATACCTTTAGGCTGACTACGGGTCATTATATCTATCTGATCTGTGAACTTTAGCTACAGTGCCTTCACAAAGTATTCATACCCCTTGACTTATTCCACATTTTTGTTTTACAGCCTGAATTGAACATTTATAATTAAAAATAATAATAGTAATAATTCTCACCCATCTACACACTATCCTATTTACATAAGTATTCACACCCCCGAGTCATACTTTGTAGAAGCACCTTTGGCAGCAATTACACCTGTGAGTTTTTCTGGGTAAGTCTCTAAAAGCTTTGCACACCTGGATTGTACATTTGCCCATTATTATTTTCAAAATTCTTCAAGCTCTGTCAAAATGGTTGTAATCAATGCAAGACAACCATTTCAAGTTTTGCCTGAGATTTTCAAGTAGATGTAAGTCAAAACTGTAACTCTGCCACTCACTGTCTTCTTGGTAAGCAATTTGAGTGTAGATTTGGCCTTGTTTTTGTCTTGCTGGATGGTGTATTCAACTACCAATGTCTGATGGAAAGCAGTCTGAACTAGGTTTTTCTCTAGGATTTGCCTGTGCTTAGCTCAGTTTAATTTTTTTATTCTAAAAAGCTCCCCGGTCCTTAACGATTACAAGCATACCCGTAATATGATGCAGCCACCACGATGCTTGAAAATATGGAGAGGGGTACCCTGTAATGAGTTATATTCGATTTGCCTCAAACAACTTTTTGTCACGAATACAAAGTTTTAATTGCTTTGCCACATTTTTTGCATTATTACTTCAGTGCCTTGTTGGAAACAGGATGCATTTTTTTTTAATGTTTTTATTCTGTACAGGCCGCCTTCTTTTCACTCTGTCAATTAGGTTAGTATTGTGGAGTAACAGTGTTGTTGATCCATCCTCATCACAGCCGTTAAACTTTAACTGTTTTAAAGTCACCATTGGCCTAATGGTGAAATATGGTGAAACCCCTGAATGGTTTCCTTCCTCTCTGGCAACTGAGTTAGGAAGGACACCTTTATCTTTGTAGTGACTGTGTATTGATACACTATCCAAATTGTAATGATTAACTTCATGCTCAAAGGGATATTTAATGTCTGCTTTTTTTATTTTTACCCGTCTACCAATGGGTGCCCTTTGCGAGGCATTGGAAAACCTCCCTGGTCTTTGTAGTTGAATCTGTTTGAAAGTCACTGCTCGACAGAGTGACCTTACAGATCATTGTATGTGTGGGGTACAAAGATGAGGTAGTCATTCAAAAATCATGTTTGACACTATTGCACACACCGAGTCCATCAAACTTATGTAATTTGTTAATCACGTTTTAATCCAGAATGTATTTAGGCTTGCCATAACAAAGGTGTTGAATACTTATTGACTTGAGACATTTCAGCTCTGAATGTCTTTTTTTTGGTAAATATTTTGAAAAACATAATTCTACTTTGAAATTATGGGTATTGTATGTAAGCTACTGACAAATATATATTTAGTCCATTTCAAATTCAGGCTGTAACACAACAAAATGGCTCCAGATACTCAACTAGTCTAAAGGCGGCCAGTTTTATTGTGTTTAATCAGAACACCAGTTTTCAGCTGTGCTAACATAATTGCCAAAGGGTTTTCTAATGATCAATTAACCTTTTAAAACTATCAACTTGGATTAGCTAACACAACGTGCCATTGGAACACATACTGATAATGGGCCTCTATACACCTATGTAGATTTGACATAAATCAGCTACAATAGTCATTTACAACATTAACGATGTCCACTGTATTTCTGATCAATTTGATATTTTAATGGACAAAAATGCTTTGCTTTTCAAAAACAAGGCCATTTCTAAGTGTCCGCAAACTTTTGAACGGAAGTCTGTATATATTGGATACCTCAAGGGTCTTTAAAATTCCAAATCAAATAGCTAAATGATCCTTGGAATTGTTTTAAGATGGTCATACCATCTCAAACAGCAATTACACAGAGCCATGTATTTAACTACATATCCAGTTATATAGTATTATTTAAATATTCTCCATGTAATGTTAATGGAATTTTGAAGTGTCGTTGCACAGCTATTTTCTCTGGATCTCTCCAGAGATGTTAGATCAGGTTCAAGACTGGGCTCTGGCTGGGCCACTCAAGGACATTGAGACTTGTCCCAAAGCCACTCTTGCATTGTCTTGGCTGTGTGCTTAGGGTCATTGTCCTGTTGGAAGGTGAACCTTCACTCCAGTCTGAGGTCCTGAGAGCTCTGGTGCAGGTTTTCATCAAGGATCTCTCTGTACTCTGTGCTCCATTTTCCCTCGATCCTGACTAGTCTCACTGTCCCTGCTGCTGAAAAACACCCCCAGAGCGTGATGCTCCCACCAGCGTGCTTCACCGTAGGGATTGTACCAGGTTTCCTCCTGACATGATGCTTGGCATTCAGGCCAAAGAGTTCTCATGGTCTAAGAGTCCTTTGGGTGCCTTTTGGCAAACTCCAAGCGGGCTGTCATGTGCCTTTTACTGAGGAGTGGCTTTTGTCTGGCCACTCTACCATAAAGGCCTGATTTGTGGAGTGTTGCAGAGATGGTTGTCCTTCTGGAAGGTTCTTGATTACCTCTCTGACCATGGCCCTTCTCCCCCGATTGCTCAGTTTGGCCGGGTGGCCAGTTCTAGGAAGAGTGGTGGTGGTTCCAAACTTCCATTTAAGAATGATGATGGAGGCCACTGTGTTCTTGGGGACCTTCAATGCTGCAGACATTTTTTGGTACCCTTCACCAGATCTGTGCCTCGACACAATCCTGCCTCGGGGGTCTACGGACAACTCCTTCGACCTCATGGCTTGCTTTTCCCTCTGACATGCACTGTGAACTCTGGGACCTTTATATAGACAGGTGTGTGTCTTTACAAATCATGTCCAATCAATTGACTTTACCACAGGTGGACTCCAATCAAGTTGTAGAAACATCTTAAGGATGATCAATGTAAACCGTCTTCACCTGAGCTCAATTTTGAGTCTCATAGTAAAGGGTCTGAATACTTATGTAAGTAAGGTATTTCTGTTTTGTATTTTTAAATGTTTCAATTTCTAAACTTTTTTTCGCTTCGTCATTATGGGGTATTGTGTGTAGATTGAGGAAACAAGTATTGAATTCATTTTAGAACAAGGCTGTAAAAAAGTCAAGGTGTCTGAACTTTCTGAATGCACTGTACACTTCAGTGTGATTATGAACTGTCAACAAGTCCTTTATAAAGAAAGCTTTAAAGTTCTATTTCATTTGACTATATACAGTACATGGCTCTGGCAATTACCTAAATAATTGGTATAATGTACCTGACAGAGGGTCGGGTGATGCAATATTTGTCACCATTTTAATGACCTTTTAAATCAGAATTTGGGTCTGTAATCTGTGGCATAAAGAGAAATGGGATCGAAGATTTTCAATTCCATCAGCAGATTAATTAGTAATTGCCCACTTGTGTGTTGATCAAAGGATGTTGAATGATGTCCTTGCATTTTGCTACACCTGCAGTAACATCTGCCTGAATATGTGTATGTGACCAATACAACTTTATTTGAATACCTTTCCAAGAAAAATATTGCGTTGTTAGGCTAATCATGTTGGCCCTTTCCTTCCAATAGAAGTTCTAGGAAGAATGGCAGAAACTCAGACACTCAACTTCGGACCAGAATGGTTGGTATAACATGTTAATATGAAATCTTCTTGAGCTGAAATGTTGTGTTGAATGAAGAGAACCATCAAGTTGATTAAGTGTTCTGAGTTGTTAGGCTGGGTTGTCTTTTGACACCTGATGCAGTGGTGCCTCACATGTTGAGGCCTGCCAGTTGTCCTCTAAACTTCACTTTTGTTTGTCTTTCTCCTTCTGTCCCTCTCTTCACCAGGCTCCGGGCCCTGTCTGGCGGTGGCCATGGGGGTGGTAGCAGCAGTAGCGTTGCCATCTCACCACCTCTCTCACCTGCGATGCCAAAGTATAAACTTGCAGACTACCGCTACGGGAGAGAAGAAATGCTAGCACTTTATGTCAAGGATAGGGAGGTGAGGCAAAGGAATTCTGATGTCTATTCTAAAAGGATACAGAGATACATGATTGGCATACAAATAGTGACTTGTATCGGCAGTTTCTGAAAAGTGCTCCAAGACACAATTTTTATTCATAATTTCTTTAAAATTCAAATATATTGTCGTCTTCCTGTAATATGTGTATTAAACCTTACATTGCAATGGCTACTTGCTCATACCATTTCTTCCTTCTCCTTATCAGATCCCTGTAGACCTACATGATAAGGATTTTCTGCCCATTTTACAAGAGGAGCCCCTGCCACCACTGGCACTTGTAGCTTTTACAGAGGAAGAGCAGGTTGGTGCCTTCACTGTTCATATACGAAGCCATGTTAGAATGAATATGCAAAGTTAAGACTTCACCTTACCCTATTTGTTTGTAACACAATATAGAGAATTGTTGGTTATAGACAGGTCTGCCCCACCCTCCTCTCTTACTTTATCCTCTTTCTCCCTCCCTCTCCCCCACAGAGAAATTTTTCCATGTCTGTAAACAGTGCAGCTGTGCTCAGGCTGATGGGAAGAGGAGGGGGTCCGGTTGGGCCAGGGGCGCCGAGGGGTCGAAGTACCTCACGGGGTCGAGGTGAGGAACGAGCCCTGTTCTCTGTGTCCATCTCAACAGTCTGAAGAGGCTTCCTCTGCTTGTGTCCTCTTCATCTGCACTAATCAGAAAAACAGACTAGGTGAACTGTTCATTTCCTTCATGTCAAAAAAGATAAAGGAAAGGAGAAGAGGAAACTACTTTAAACTGTTGAGACCAGTGATTTATATATAGGTTGAGACCCACCCCTAAGAATCTTAATCTCTGCCAGCTTCACAGAAGGGATGTAACCGTGGCACTCCGGTAATAAGCTTGATAATTCTCCTGTCAGCAGAAGCTATCGCAGCTGGTTGAATTCATTTTCACCAGCTAGCGCCAACATTAAAGTGTGGTGTGTATGTTTGAATCCTTTTAGACTGTAATGTGAATTGTGGATTCAAATAAAGTATTTAAAATGTGTGTCTGGCAGGTCGTGGTAGAGGAGACGGAGGGTTTTACCAAAGAAGTTTTGATGACGTGGAGGGAGGCTTTGGCCGCGGGGGCAGGGAGATGCACCGTTCCCAGAGCTGGGAGGAGAGGTAATGGACTATCCTCATTGGAGGCACGAGCATGTAACTGGAATTGTCACGCCCATTAACCTTTGACTTCAATGCATGATATATGCAAATTTTCATGTTAAGTGAGTGCATCTTAAGATGGGTTCCAGGCTAGTGGAATGAGAGTGATCAAAACCCATGTGGTTTATGGGGTTGAGATATTGTCATGTTTTTGGTTATATCCATCTGTATTTGACTATCTGCATGCTCAGTCATTATTTTTGTCTTTTCTCCTTTTCAAAGTCATGCTGAGTCTATTTTCTCCCCGTCTAGGGGAGACCGAAGGTTTGAAAAGCCAGGTCGAAAAGAGCCAGGTTTGTGCCAATACTTGCTCATCAAATAATCAATGCTGTTTGAATGTGATATACATAAAATGCTGGGTTAAATCATTTACAGGTAATATAATCACTTTGCTCTCTCTCCTCTGTTTCATTGACTTGGCAGAAGTTGCTCCTACCCACTTCCTGATGAATCATAGTAAGTTTGCCCTCCAGGGTCCTCGTTCGTTAACCGTGCGTACAAAATAGACCCCAAAATGTGTGTGCCAGTTTTCACGCAAAACTGAACTTTATGTGAGAATGTGCTTTCCTCCCCGCAAACTTTAAACCATGCACAGTTTCTAGTGGTTGAAGTATTCCATTGCAAGAAGGCAGAAGTAGCCTTGTGCAAATGAGGACTATATGATGATACTCTTATTCATAACAAAAAAAAACTGGTAGCAAAATATAAGATCTAGTCATTTCCCATTAGTGAGAAGAGAGAATCTATTTATTTTTTCTTTGCATTCTAAAGTAATTAGAAATAGGCATCTATTTTCCATCATTTATTTCATTTCCATGATCTTTGAAGAATCAATTCCTCACCTTTTTCTGACTGATGGCTTCATACTCACGAAATGACCTATAGGCCTCCAGCAATTTAGGATAGGCTACCATTCGTCCCATCTCTCATTTAATTGGACCTACTTCACAGTAGGAAATAGATAAGCTATTTCAGGAAGTATTTTACTCTATGCGATCCAGAGTTTTACGGTAGACGGTTCACAAGGCCATTGACGTTTGTAGGCTACGTCTGATAGTGTAATTTCTCGAGTTGACAATATTTCATTTATGAACATTATACATATCATAACCATTGCAGAATAAATTCCTCACCTTTTCTGGCCACAATGAGTTCATATTCCTGAATTAGCCATGCAACAAATGACCATGCACATCTCTAATGTAATTGGGCCTGTTAGATAGGCTATTATAATAACAAAATGTTGCTCTATGCATCCGAAAGGGGTTTATAACATACAGATGAACACAGTGGATCTTTTGATCTACCACTAAGTAAGCCTACTTTAGTATTATTTTCTTTCCGAATAGACGAAGTTTCAGAGATCGCGGGCAGTGCAACATAATTGAATTCATACGATCTGTTAACAGGTCCACAACAATTCAGAAACTGTCAGATACAGCAAATGTCACTGCAAAGAAATACATTCTGCTAAGTTTATTGCTATTTACTTTAGATCACAGGAGGTTGGTGGTACCTTAATAGGCTGTACACTACTTAATTAAACAACAAAACAGCTATGCAGATGTTTAGACAACCTCACAACTTATTTACTGTGACCAATGACACCCTCAGGCTAAAAGTTTGAATCTCATGTATTGCTTGAAATTGTGGCGTTGCTACATATGTATGTATTGAGTTATTTTATTTTAATAAAAATGTTGATCTTCTTTTGATAAAATAAAGTTATTCCGTCTTTTCCTCTCCAGTCCGTGCTAACTACGAGGAGGTTGGGACCGGTGTGGGGGGCCTGCCAGTGAGGAAGCATGACTTCACGCGTTCGGAGAGTGAGAACTGGCGCACGTCCCGGGACGAAGTAAATGGTGAGGATGGTGACGAGGGGGGCTGGCGCCTGGCAGGTGCCTCGCAACGGGACAGCGACAGGTGGTGCCCCCAGAGTCCAGGTGTGCCCTGTAGTCATCCCACACTGCTGCCACCACAACGTGTCCTGTTGTGGGTGATGGTTTCAATTGCAGGCCAAACTCGATACAACCCTAAAAGATAGCTTTTTAAAAAGGCGGTCTTATCCTGAACTCATAAATCACAATGGACGCCTAAAATCATACTAAAACCCCTTTCTTGTTCAGGCCTCATGGCCAACTAAATGAGAACAGGTTTTCAACAGGAAATACTCCAATTTGTCTGTAACTTCACAAAAGAAAGCATCACATGCATCTAAGAAACAGCAACTTAGTGGTGGTCTTCAATGTGAGAGAATGGCTGGCGTAAAGCTGAGTGACAGGGTCCTTAAACGGCTCTTCTCCTCAGACGGGCCGCGGTCGGCAGGGTGGCGAGAGGCTCACCCGGGGGAGCAGCCGCGGCAGCGCAGGCTCCCTTTGGATGCCAGGGAGGACGAGCGCGGCTACAGGCATCCCCCGTCGGGCAGCGGCAGCCTGGAAGAGGATGGAGGGGGCAGCCTGCCAGAGTGGTGTCTGGAGGACGCTGAGGAGGAGACGGGCACCTTCGACTCCTCCGGAGCCTTCCTTTCGCTCAAGGTTCGAGTGAGTGAATAGTCCGTTTAGTCAGTCTAACGAACATCACTTGTTAATGGGTGCTGGGCCAAAGAAAGGTTAAAAAAGTTAAGTAGGGCCTGCACACATGATTGAAGTCTAACGAGTAGATATACAATGATTTGTTTTCCCCGAAGGGAAATTTGTTTGCTGCAGTTACAAGTATGGCGTTGGAGCACTGTGAGATGTGGAACTCTGTGAATGCCAGGCTGCTATGAGAAGGACATACATACATTTTTTTTTTTATCCCCCACAGAAAGCTCCCAAGGAGCCCATCCTGGAGGAGGCAGAGCTGGACTTCAGACCTCTGGAGGAATGTGACGAGGGTCTGGAGGAGGACAGACACCCCCGGGAGACCACAGACGAAGAGGCCAGGAGAGAGCCCGACAGAAAACCGGGTGAGTTAAGAAGTGTGGAAACTGTCCAGCATACTGTATTTTTGCTCCCAATAGTAAACTATGTGGAGATGAACATTGATTCATGTGTCTTGTTTTTGTCTCTAGATGTGGGGAGAGCGATAGAGGCGCCCTCTCCTCCTGAGCCCCCCGGCCCCCTGCTGTCCCCCAGCCAGCCTGACAGAGTGGAGGACCCCGAGAGGCCGTTGGAGAAGCCGCTTGAGCGACCCCCTGCCCTGGAACACAGGCCAGAGGCCAACAAAGTCCCCCTGCACATCCCCATGTCCAACACAATGATGGACTCCCTCCCCATCCCCCACACTGTTGCACACACTCTCACAGGTAGGTTTACATACAAGCAGTGGAGGAATGCAGTCAAATCTCCCACATTTGTGCCCTCTTGAGGCTGTTTGGTGACATATTGTTGCGTCTTTCTTTAAACCACCTCCACCTGTGAGTAAATGACACCTTTGTTTTCCAAAGTAACCTCGTGATTGAAATATACACACAGGATTGCATGTAGTTTGAGATTGTCAATTGTGAGAGACTAACACCTCACCCTCTTGCCTCTGTCCTATCCAGTGTCAGCCCCGTCGCCCACCATCCAGATGCAGCAGAAGCCCCTGGAGGTGCCCGTGGCCATGCCCGCCCCGCTGCCCTTCAGTGCTAGCCTCATGGCCCAGAGCACGTCTATCATGGCCCCTAACAATATGGCCACTGGCACGGGCCTCATGGCACCCATCGGAAGGCCCACGGCCATGCCGCCACACCACACTATGGATGAAGATGAGGGACTGAAGCACTTTGAACAGGTTAGTGGACAACGCCTACAGCTTCTGGTAGAAGTTAGTTGGTTACAGAGGTGCATGTGGAGCAAGTTAGTGAAAGTTGCCAAGCTGGTTTTGGTGAAACTGAATTTAGAGCATATCTGGACTATGAAATATGGAAAGGGCGCTCTATACGTACTCCTTGAATGAACAATACAATTCAACGCTCTCTCTCGTTCGCTCTTGTAGGAGGCAGAGAAGATGGTGGCGTATCTACAGGACGGTGATGACCGGCTGGCTGCCAAGAGCTCAGCTACCAAACCAGCCGGCCTGCCGCTAACACACGAGGCTGCTCTGAAGTGGTTTTATAAAGACCCCCAAGGAGAGATACAGGGTGAGACAGAGTGAGGGGACGGGGCTTCTCTGAATGAAAATCTGCATACACTGCAACCAGTAAATGGAGAAATGTCAAAGTGACTTGGTCAAATCTAATAATGTCCCCCTCCATGTCTCCCCTTCTCCAGGTCCATTCAGTAACCCGGAGATGACAGAGTGGTTCCAGGCGGGCTACTTCACCATGACCCTGCTGGTGAAGAGAGGCTGTGACGAGGTCTTCCAGCCCCTGGGTGAGATCATCAAGATGTGGGGCAGGGTGCCATTCGCCCCCGGCCCAGCACCACCACCCCTACTGGTAACCATCACACACCTGAGCTCCATCGAGCGTTCTAGAATTCACTACTTTGTATTGTCGTGAAATTATTCTTAATTATTCTATGGGCAATTCAACATTATTCTGATGCACCTCACACCATCTGCATCTTCTCATGGACAAAACAAAGCAAGTTTATGTTTAGCCTAGGGCACGTTCAGAAGGCTAATGTTGTGACGTTGCCATTCCTTATTCTAAGTCAGAGGCTTGTTGACTCTACATAACATATTGAACGTTCCACAACATTGTGCCATGCTGAATGCAGCCCAGGTCATCGTCCTTTTGCCTGTGTCGTGGCTCTACTTCTCTGTCCCCTTGCCGATCCTATGTCTTACTCCGCCTGTCTCCCCAGGGTGATGCCGGGGACCAGGAGCGTCTGAAGCGGCAGCAGGAGCTGACGGCCCTCAACCTGTACCAGCTGCAGCAGCTGCAGTACCAGTACCTGTTGAGGCAGCAGTACGCCCAGGCCCTCGCCCAGCAGAAAGCCCAGGCCCTCAGCTCAGCACCACACCAGCAGCAGCAGCAACAGCAGCAGCAGATCAACCTGCTCCTCCAGCAATACCAGGCCCTCAAGATGAGGTTGGAGATGCACGCACGCACACACAAACCTTCAGCATTACTAGGCCCTCAAGATGAGGTTGGGGATGCACGCACGCACACACACACACACACAAACCTTCAGCAATATCAGGCCCTCAAACACCCCCCCCCAGCACTGACTTTGCTGATAGCTACTTTGAGGAACGATATGCGTACTATGACTGTGATATGTGGTTGTCCCACCCAGCTATACTAAGATGAATGCACTAACTGTAAGTCGCTGAATGATGAAGACACACACTCAATATGACATGGGTTCTCCTCAAACATCTTTCACTGTGGGCATTATACAATGCCTTGTCAACATACTGGTGTGTTCTGGTTATTTATGCCATTTCTGTGTTTGTCTCCCTGTGTAGAACATCTGAGTCTCTCTTACCTCCTGTGACTCGGTCCATGTCTGTACCAGACTCCCAGGGTTCTGTGTGGGAAATGCAGAACACCTCTCAGGCCTCCTGCACATCAAACATCCAGCAACCCACAGCCAGTGGTAAAACTTAGTGCAGAACACACTCTGAAAACACTAGCAGTCGTTTTGTTTTGTCCTAATGTTTCTAACCAATTTAACTTTTGAAAGTTTGAGTTTCTGAACCTCCTAGACGACAGCAGAATACGGTGCTCCTCAATTCACCAAAAAGTGGAGAAAGCTCAAAATCATATGAACTACAGGGAATGAATGGGGATCACTGATATATAATGACCACCCATCCAGCCTTACTGACTGTGTTTTGTGTGCCTATGCAGCGTGGGAGGGCAGCAGTGTGTGGGATCTGCCCATAGACTCCATAGCCCAGGCCCCCACCATAGAACAGATGCAAAACCTGGAGAAGAAGAAGGCTGCCAAGGTAAGGGCAACATTTTTTCTGTACTTATGCAATCCTAAGTTTCAGATCTTTATGAAGTGCCCGGGGCTAGGGCTCAATGTGAGGAATTTTACCATTTTTAAACACTTTAAAGGTTTAGTGTTATGAATTGCCACAAACAGCAACAAGACTGCATGAGTATCTGCATGTGCACGCGTGTGCTTCACTCAGTGGTGTAAAGTACCTTACTAGACTGAAAAAAATATAAACGCAACATTTAAAATGTTTTTCATGAGCATACATTTTCCATACGAACAAAAAGCTTATTTCACTAAAATTTTGGGAACAAATTTGTTTACATCCCTGTTAGTGAGCATTTCTCCTTTGCCAAGATAATCCATCCAACTGACAGGTATGGCATATTAAGAAGCTGATTAAACAGAATGATCATTACACAGGTGCACCTTGTGCTGGGGACAATAAAAGACCTCTAAAATGTGCTGTTTTGTCACACAACAGAATGCCACAGCTGTCTCAAGTTTTGAGGGAGTGTGCAATTGGCATGCTGACTGCAGGAATGTTGAAAGAGAATTTAATGTTAATTCCTCTACCATAAATTGCCTCCAACATTGATTTGAGAATTTGACAGTACATCCAACCAGGCTCACAACCGCAGACCACGTGTAAACACGCCGCCAGCCCATGTCTTGAGTATTGGAGTGTGCCCCTGGCTATCCATAAATAAAATGGTGCCGTCTGGTTTGCTTCATATAAGGAATTTGAAATTATTTGTACTTTAACTTTTGATACTTAAGTATATTTAAAATCAAATACCGTTAGACTTTTACTTGTAGTATTTTACTGGATGACATTCACTTTTTCTTGAGGAATTTTCTGTAAGGTATCTTTACTTTTACTCAAGTGTGACAATTGGGTAGTTTTTCCGCCACTGGCTTCACTCTGCAACAACGTGGTAGATACTGGACCAAAACAGCAGCCTTGTACTTTAATGCCCTTAGTTGTATGTGGAAATTGGCCTGACATTGCTGTTTACTTCGTGCATCGCTGAGTAATGTTAAAACATGTATTTTTTATGTGATTGTGATTTACTTATTAACTCTAAATGTTTTTCATCAGCTGGAGCTGGAGCAGGGTGAGGCAGAGCTGAGTGCCAAGAGGGAGGAGGAAGAACACAAACGCCTGGAGGAGGAGCAGCTAGCACGTCATAAACAGGTGGGGGGTTCATTAGACCGTTGCCTGCTGAAATAAGCCAGTCATGATACCATTTCAGCTTTGTTGATGTTAGATATGTGATTGTCTAGAGTTACAAGTTTGAGCCTGTAAATTTCTAGAGGCCTTTATGTTTTATGCAACTGATTTGATAGATTTTTCTATCCACAGGAGGAGGCATTGAAGAGGCAGCGGAAGCAGCAGGAGGAGGCACAGCGCCAACAGAAAGAGGAGGAAGAGGAACAGCAGGCGCAGGAGGAGGCCCTCCGCAGACTGGAGGAGAGGAGAAGGGAGGAGGAGGAGGAGAGGAAGCAAAGGGAAGAGTTCCTCCGTAAACAGGTGCTGGGTTTCACAATAAAGACCAGTACAGGGTCGTGTTCAGTAGGCACCAAATAGAACAACATTTAGTACAATGGAAAGGAACAACCTGGTTTTCAATAAGAATTACTCAATGTTTTGCTACTGTGTGCCTAATGAATACGACCCTGCCCTTTATTGTGTGGGACAGGTGATACCAAATGCAAATTTCCACATACAGGTGTATGATCTTAATTTGATCTATATTTTCACAGCAATATAATTCGGCAGCAACAGGATTTTAACATTTAATCCGTAATGTTGCTTGATTGGTGGTGAGGCTATTAGCTGGCCTAAAATAGGCTACATGAAAAGTGCAAGACTGATAATATAACTGTGTTAGTGTTGGTTTTCAGTGAATTTATGTAAATCAGAAAGCACATCTGCATTTCTCAATAAAGTAAAAAACGTGTTGTCGTTGCTCCTTAGGAGGAGGAGCGCCGAAAGCAAGAGGAGCTGGAGGCCCTGAGGAGGCATGAGGAAGAGAAGCGACAAGAAGAAGAGGCAGCGGTGGCTTTGGTACGGCAACTGCAGGAAGAGGCGAAAAGGAGGGAGCAGGAGGTGGCGAGGCAGCAGGAACTAGCCAGACAGAGGCAGCAGCAGCAGGAGGCGCTCCGCCGACTACAGCAGCAACAGCAGCTAGCCCAGATGAAGGTAACTAACAGTATAACACTAAGACAACACCTGAAGACACTTACCACTACAACAGCTAGGTACCATCTACTGCACTATTATTGATGGGGGGGGAATTGATAGTTACACCAAAAATAACATCCCGTATGTATCGTTTTGACAATATTGCAATATTATTTTTGCGCTAGTTGGCTGTAACTGCACAGCTTGTTCTCCATCCTTTTTAAGTAGGGAGCCAATTTGTTTTCAGCACTTATTTCCATGACTGATTTTAAAACTCTTTGTCATCAATCAATCAATCAAATGTATTTATAAACCTCTTCTTACATCAGCTGATGTCACAGAGTGCTGTACAGAAACCCAGCCTAAAACCCCAAACAGCAAGCAATGCAGGTGTAGAAGCACGTTGGCTTGGAAAAACTCCCTAGAAAGGCCAGAACCTAGGAAGAAACCTAGAGAGGAACCAGGCTGTGAGGGGTGGCCAGTCCTCTTCTGGCTGTGCCGGGTGCAGATTATAACAGAACATGGCCAAGATTTTAAAATGTTCATAAAACAGGCAAATGGTTCTGTCTTGTCCCTCTGCAGCAGACATATGGAGAACAATATGTATGGAACATCGAATCGCAATACAATCAGTGTCAAATCGCAATACATATAGATTCGCATTGCATATCGTGTCGGCACCAAAGCATCGTGATAATACCGTATTGTGAGGTCCCTGCCAATACCCAGCCCTATACACAATACTATACTTTATAAAGTCTGCTTTAGGAAAGAGGGACTTCCTGGTTAAATAAAATATAGCTTATAAACAATGCACTATCCAACTAACAATAGAGGTCAGAACATCCGAAATACTCTGTTTGACCTTTTTTAATTGAACATTTAAATGGACTGTTGGCCTTTAGGTCTGGTATTTCTATCTTGCGCTCATCACATCCATGAGTTTCTGTATGTGAATATTTCTTTGTCATGGATAAAGCCCTGACTGTCCTCCTTGCCATTCTATCACTGACTAACCTAATCTTTGTCCTGTCCCATAGCTGCCGTCTTCCTCTAAGTGGGGCCAGCAGTCAGCAGTCACGGCAGCAGCCATCTCTCAGTCCCAGAACGCACTGTCGCTCGCTGAGATCCAGAAAGTGGAAGAGGAGAGAGAACGACAGGCACGAGAGGAGGTAAGCGCAGCTACAATCAAAGTATTACATGGGTGGCACTCCTTAAGCATTTTATTGTGCTACCAATTTCTTGCACCTGTTTTGATACGATATTCTGGATGATAATGAGTTTTCCCACTTACTCAGCACTAAGGTAGCATGAAATATAATTGTTCTACCAATCTATCATGTTTTAGCCTAGAGCCTTACTCTTGAACCCGACCCCCTCTCCCCCATGCAGCAGCGGCGCCAACAGGTGGAGCAACTGAAGCTCTTGCAGCAGCAGGCCATGATGGAGGCCCGGAATCCCCAGGCCAAGCTGTCAAGCTGGGGCAGCGTGGCCAAGCAGCCTGCCACCACCAAGTCCCTGCTGGAGATCCAGAGAGAGGAGGCCCAGCAGGTGAAGCAGAGGAAGGAACAGGGGGGTGGGGGCCAGCAGCCCAGTCACCCCACTGTCACCCAGCAGAACCGTGCCCAGAACAGAGCTGTGAGTTGGTTCAATCGCTCTTTCGTTCATGAATTCGTCTGCATTCATTTATGGTCCATATCATGTATTTGGCGATGTGCTTATACTGTTGTCTAAAAATGTTTCTCAAACCTTTCCTTGGGGACCCACGGACGTTTCAAAATGTGTATGTAGTTCTGAACTAGCTCACCTAACTAGCTTGATGGTTATTTGACATGTTGAATCAGGTGTACCAGCTGTAGAGTTGATCAAATACATGGAGAGGTTGGGGAAACATTGCTTGTAATCAAAGACAACCCTGTTTGAATACTACTTGGACGTAATGACACTGGTCTGACCAGGTTGGATCTCTCTCTAACCCCTCTTTCCCCAGACCACTGCTCTGAGCCCCTCGGTGTGGGGCTCGGTGGCCACCAGCGGCGGGGCTCCTAACTGGGGCGGTGACAGCAGCATCTGGGGCGACAACACCAACTCCAACATGGGCTTCTGGGACGAGGCGGTGAAGGAGGTGGCCCAGGCCCCACCCCCCACAAGGAAGCCCAACGCTCAGAAGAACAACAAGGGCAACGCCAACCTCAGGTACAACCTCAGAACACTTTTACAGCTCACAACTGATTGACAGTTTCTATTTTGGCTGCTGGACTCATGGAAGGTGGTTGGAAGGACAATTTTATACCACTAATATTTGTTTTAGTTAAGGGCAGAATCCTAGATTCCACTGAAGTTTACATTTCACTTAGTCATACGTTGTCAACACACTAAGTGGAAATTCCACTGAAGTGGAAGTATGTTCAAATTAGGCTGATATAATTCAATACGATGGATTACTTGGTTTGTTAAAAAGGAAGTCAGTGTATCTAATAGTGTGTGGTAACTGTGTGAGCAGCAGTCGGGCCAATAAGAAGGTAGAGGAAGAGGAGAAGCTGCTGAAGTTGTTCCAGGGGGTCAATAAGAGACAGCAGGATGGCTTCATGCAGTGGTGTGAGAAGACCCTGCACACCCTCAACACTGCCAACAACCTGGACGGTGAGTGTATATATATACACACACACACCCTCAACACTGCCAACAACCTGGACGGTGAGTGTATATATATATATACACACACACACCCTCAACACTGCCAACAACCTGGACGGTGAGTGTGTATGTATGTATATACATACATACATACAGTGGGGGAAAAAAGTATTTAGTCAGCCACCAATTGTGCAAGTTCTCTCACTTAAAAAGATGAGAGGCCTGTAATTTTCATCATAGGTACACTTCAACTATGACAGACAAAATGAGGGAAAAAAATCCAGAAAATCACATTGTAGGATTTTTAATGAATTTATTTGCAAATTATGGTGGAAAATAAGTATTTGGTCACATACAAACAAGCAAGATTTCTGGCTCTCACAGACCTGTAACTTCTTCTTTAAGAGGCTCCTCTGTCCTCCACTCATTACCTGTATTAATGGCACCTGTTTGAACTTGTTATCAGTATAAAAGACACCTGTCCACAACCTCAAACAGTCATACTCCAAACTCCACTATGGCCAAGACCAAAGAGCTGTCAAAGGACACCAGAAATAAAATTGTAGACCTGCACCAGGTTGGGAAGACTGAATCTGCAATAGGTAAGCAGCTTGGTTTGAAGAAATCAACTGTGGGAGCAATTATTAGGAAATGGAAGACATACAAGACCACTGATAATCTTCCTCGATCTGGGGCTCCACTCAAGATCTCACCCCGTGGGGTCAAAATGATCACAAGAACGGTGAGCAAAAATCCCAGAACCACACGGGGGGACCTAGTGAATGGCCTGCAGAGAGCTGGGACCAAAGTAACAAAGCCTACCATCAGTAACACACTACGCCAGGGACTCAAATCCTGCAGTGCCAGACGTGTCCCCTGCTTAAGCCAGTACATGTTCAGGCCCATCTAAAGTTTGCTAGAGAGCATTTGGATGATCCAGATGAGGATTGGGAGAATGTCAGATGAAACCAAAATAGAACTTTTTGGTAAAAACTCAACTCGTCGTGTTTGGAGGACAAAGAATGCTGAGTTGCATCCAAAGAACACCATACCTACTGTGAAGCATGGGGTGGAAACATCATGCTTTGGGGCTGTTTTTCTGCAAAGGGACCAGGACGACTGATCCGTGTAAAGGAAAGAATGAATGGGGCCATGTATCGTGAGATTTTGAGTGAAAACCTCCTTCCATCAGCAAGGGCATTGAAGATGAAACGTGGCTGGGTCTTTCAGCATGACAATGATCCCAAACACACCGCCGGGCAATGAAGGAGTGGCTTCAGTAAGAAGCATTTCAAGGTCCTGGAGTGGCCTAGCCAGTCTCCAGATCTCAACCCCATAGAAAATCTTTGAAAGTCCGTGTTGCCCAGCGACAGCCCCAAAACATCACTGCTCTAGAGGAGATCTGCATGGAGGAATGGGCCAAAATACCAGCAACAGTGTGTGAGAACCTTGTGAAGACTTACAGAAAACGTTTGACCTCTGTCATTGCCAACAAAGGGTATATAACAAAGTATTGAGAAACTTTTGTTATTGACCAAATACTTATTTTCCACCATAATTTGAAAATAAATTCATTAAAAATCCTACAATGTGATTTTCTGGATTTTTTTTCCTCATTTTGTCTGTCATAGTTGAAGTGTACCTATGATGAAAATTACAGGCCTCTCATCTTTTTAAGTGAGAGAACTTGCACAATTGGTGGCTGACTAAATACTTTTTTCCCCCCACTGTGTATACACACACACACACCCTCAACACTGCCAACAACCTGGACGGTGAGTCTCTCTATGACATACTATACTTACCAACAATCTAGGTGTCTTATATGGCACCCATTTCCCTAAGGGGCGGCAGGTAGCCTAGTGGTTAGAGCGTTGGACTAGTAACCGAAAGGTTGCAATATCTAATCACCGAGCTGACAAGGTGAAAACTGTCATTCTGCCCCTGAACAAGGCAGTTAACCCACTGTTCCTAGGCCGTCATTGAAAATAAGAATTTGTTTTTAACTGACTTGCCTAGTTAAATAAAGGTAAAATAAAAAATGGACCCCGGTCAAACAGTGCACTATATAGGGAATAGAGTTCCAATTCTAAAAGTAACTTGAACCTTGAGTAACCTTCACTGTGTGATCCCATCTTTAAAAGTCACCCGCCCCTCTTCCTCCTCTGGCTGCAGTCCCAACATTTGCATCCTTCCTGAAGGAGGTGGACAGTCCGTACGAGGTGCACGACTACGTGCGCGCCTACCTGGGGGACACGTCCGAGGCCAAGGAGTTTGCCAAACAGTTCCTGGAGCGCCGTGCCAAGCAGAATTCCAACCAACAGAAAGCCACCCCGGCTCCGCAGAACCAGCAGCCAACACTCAAACAGCAACAGCAGGTGAGAGAGATGCAGCAGAACAGGTCATTGGTGTGCCTGTGGTCTAGTGGTAACACTCTAGTGTCTCCCACCTACCTGTACCCTCTCTGATTTCCTCCCTGTCTAAATAGTCAAAAATAACCCCCAAAAATATATTTTAAAAGAGAAATAACATTGGAGAAGTGCTTCAGAGTTATGTTGTAGTCTAGTTAGAAAGATAGTAGAATTGTCCAGATTTCCCTGCTTTCCCATGTTGTCCTGGTCACATCCCTGGGTCTTGATGAGCAGTTTGTGTGTTGTGTCAGGTGTTGGTTCTAAGCTGGATCAAAAGTTCTCCCATAACAAGGTTGGTCAGTGACCACTGTTTATTGGTTTTCAAAGTGTTACTTGGTCCATCAGGTAGAGAGAGAGAACTAGGATAAATGCTGAACCATAATATTTCATAAATCCATACATACATTAATCATTACCCCTGCTACCAATGTTAGCAGTTATCTGACCCCTCATTTGCTTTGTGACTCTATTTCCCAGGAGTCAATGTGGGGTGTGAGCGGGACAGGCTCTCCGTCTCTGTACCAGTCAAACCACACCAGCCTCCAGCAGCAGGCACGCTTCGAGACCGTCACCTCAGGGAAGAAGAAGAAAAAGCAGAAGATGGTCCGGGCAGACCCCAGCCTGCTAGGTGAGGAATAAACTATTGAAGCACTGTTGTCAATGTTAGATTTTTTTTTAATGGTACTTTTACCCCTTTTTCTCCCCAATTTTGTGATATCCAATTTGTGGTTACAGTCTAGTCCCATCGCTGCAACTGTGACACAGCCTGGGATTGAACCTCGGTCTGTAGTGATGCCTCAAGCACCTCAATGCAATGCCTTAGACCATAATGCAGTGCCTTAGACTGCTGCGCCACTCGGGAGGCCTGTCAATTTGTTATTTTATCAACTTCCTAAATCTCCTCTCATATTTGATACAGCCTTAGCTGGCAACCCAGAGCGTGAACTATCCACTATCCACATAGTGAATTAAAAAAACAGTGCTACACCAAGACATTCTAGTGAAAGGCCCAAAACAGCAAGAAAGCTGAATGGCCAATGTATATAAGGCTGAGAGCAGGCAGGATTCTTGGCCAATCACATTCATGTTGAAATGCTGTGTCACGCGGATGCTAAGCCATTCGTCAACCACTACCCTCTAGAAAGTCAGGGTATTCGTCAAACTATTTTCCTTAAAAGTACGTAATGTCACGATTACAAAGCTATGCGATATTAAGAAGAAAAAGTTGATAATCTCACATCTCAGAAAATATCTGTAATGTTGTGCGTCTTGTTCACGTAATACATGCTAATGTTTGGTTATTGAGCTAGCACCCAATTGATTCCCATTCACTCCTTAAAGGAGTGCACTCCTTGACCCAGAATGTACTGCGTCGCTCGTTGAAAATGAGCAGTTAGCATTCTCATTGGCGTTACGGCTAATGCTAATTGGATTAGCATCTCTTCTGGCTATGACTACCTCTGATACTAAATTCACTTTCCCTGTTCTCTCTCATCTTCCCAGGTTTTTCTGTGAACGCGGCGTCTGAGAGGTTGAACATGGGCGAGATCGAGACGGTGGAGGACTTTTAAAGGGACTGCTGTGCTGCCAACCCCACTGACCATATCGTTCTGAACAGCTGCCATTGTACCCCCTACAACCACCACCTCCCCACCCCAATCCCCCTTTCCTTTTGTGAACAGCATCCTCTTTCCGTTCTGTTTTGTACTTTAATTTAACATTTGTCATTGGAAGCTGGGGATGCTTTCCAGTGCTAGAGGACCCCTCAAAAACATCCCAAATGAGTATTTCGCCCTATGTGAGATAGGGAGAAGGCTAGCGATGCAGCCAAACAATCAAACAGAACCATAAAAACCAACCAAGCAATGAATCAAACGAACTGACCAACAAATCAATCAATTTAAAGGCCAAATCTGACTTCTCCCAAAGAAGAGAGCTGAGGGGAGGTCATGGATGTCTCTCCCTGTCTATGGTTGGCTGTTCAGTCCCTTCCTAGTATCTTGTCTGAAAGTACGCAAAAGAGAGACGTTACCTGATGGAATCTTCTCCCCATGAAATGTAACGCATGGGGGAATAGAGAACTTTTTCTGTTTTGTTATTTTTATTTATTGAATGTTTTTCTCCCCCCTCTCTTTTCTCCTCCTTCCTTCACTCCTGTTTTCTGCCGGTTGTTCGTGGATGGTGATGGTATTGTAGGAGCCAAGGATGTGTGTGCCCACTGATGTCCTGTTTTAAGGACATGTTTGAAAGTTCCAAGTAGTTATCCATTTCTTGTAAAATACTAGGCTGTTTAAAGAATAATCAGTTCAGTTCTGCATCTGTATTATAATATATGAAAATGATGAACTACTGGAGTCATACTTTTCTATTGCGGTATGAAATAAAACAGTCTCTTGTGTGGGCTGTTCACATCTCTCTTTGAATCAATGAATGATCTCCTTCCACGCACAACACTACTCACGTTTGTACTCAACACTTTAATGCTGATTTGCTGTAGAGACTAAAAATCTAAAATAACATAAATCGTGTGTAAGTCCAAAGTTGAATGCAATAGTTGTGAATTTATCTCCTCCCAGTTACTGGTTTAGATTGATAGAGCTATCATCCTATAATTGATCAATTACCAAACCAAATAATTTTTCCCTCTTGAGTTTATCATTCCTTGCATTGATGTAATTTGGGTTATATCCTATACAATTCACCCTACTGAGCATACCTACCCTGATTTCCAATAATACTTAAGCAATTAGGCTGAGGAGGTACGGCTAAGGGCTGTTCTTACACACGAAGCAAGTGGAGTGCATGGACGCAGCCCTTAGCTGTGGTATGTTGGCCATATATCACAAACCCTATTGCTAATATAAACTGGTTACCAACGTAATTAGAGCAGTAAAAATAAATGTTTTGTCATACCTGTGGTATATGGTCTGATATACCACGGCTTTCAGCCAATCAGCATTCAGGGCTTGAACCACTATAAGCTGGGTGGTTTGAGGCCTGAATGCTGACAGCTGTGGTATATTAGACCTCAGGATTGCGTTGTGCATAAGAGCAGCCGTTAGCTGTGGTATATTGGCCATATACCACACCACCTCGGGCCTAATTGCTTAAATAACCCACATCCGTCTTTGTCGACTCGTAATTTAGGGATAGATCGAAACGCACAGCTTCTTCCAAAACCCCCAAATATCTCCAAGTGGCAAGCTTGACGCCCATAACCCCTTACCCCAGATCTAGGGTCTGATGAGCATACCCCAAATCCTAAACTTTGAGAAAATACCTGAGCCTGTATCAGTGATGTCTACTAACTAGAAGGTACAGGACGATTGACTGACTGCTGGGGAGGCGTTGCGATGGCCAGTCATAAAGTCTTCCACTCTCTGGTTAGAAGTTTCCCATGAGCAGATCTAGGATCAGCGTGCCCTGCCCCAGTCCTATTTATAACTGCGGTTGGAAAAGAGTTGAACAGACCTTGGATCAGCGTCTACAGGCAACTCCTTGTTTAAGTAATATGAAGTGGGTGGGTCTTCATGAGAGGTGTTCTCAAAGTCTGCCCTGTCCAGAATCTTCTCTCCATACCCAGTCCCTCTTCCACCTCTCTTCCCCTCTTTTTTCCGATCCAGCCCTCACTAGCACGTGCTTCAGGAGCTCTGAAGACTCATTCCAGTCGTCCTAGCTCGACATAGGAACCATCATGGCCAACTGCAGCAGTGTATCCAGACTCGTCCTTCTGGTCCTGCTAGGCCTCTGGGTAGCCACCATCCACTCAGGTAAGCTCCCTGCCGGACGTTTTCTCCTGGTTGTCCTTGTATTAGTCATGGAAAGGAGAGTACTATGTGATACATGCATTTATTGGGCTTTGCATGTTGTTGAATATCCCACGTGTGAATGCATTAAAAACCGTCCACACTACGATACATGTATTTACTACTATGTTATGTGTGTTTATAATGTTTCGGAACATTGCCTTACTAAGACCTCACCTCAAAAGTTCAAGGGATTGAAGGGGCAAGGGGAAAACAGTTTGGTTGGTGAGTCTTCTATAGGGAGAAGTAGATGAGAAATGATATAATGCTTGTTGAAAAACACACTAGATTTGCCACCAGAAATGCAGGGTTGTTGAAGTCAGTTGATGCAAAGTTGAAGGCAGAAAATATGCTCCCTGCTTTTCATACACTTCAACAAACACATCAACAACTAGTCTTCTATTGTCTGCAATTTCAGTGACATTCAAATTGAATTCAAATCAATGTTTGACTTATTTCTGGGGACAAATAATCAGAAAAATCTATTATTCAAAATGTTGCTCATTGAGTGGGCTTTGGGTAAATATGGTCATATTTAGCTGAGCTCAAGGTGTGTATACGTGTCATTTCCCCCCACTATTGAGCTAGAGGCCCGGTTGCGAGAGCCCTCACCCTAAATGATGCAGTTGTTTGAGTGAATGGAAGTTTGGAGACTGAAAGCTAGTCTTTGACAAACACAGTGACTCACTTGCTTTCATAATGCCTCATGTTTAGACGCTGTCTGAAACTGAAATATTGGCTCATTTTGCCAGTGGTTTCACTCTGCCAAGAGTCAAGAGTTGTCAACCTTTCTATGTGCTTATTCATAAGGGTTTATGAACATTGTATTTTCAAAAATTGTTAGATATGAGAGAATATCAAATACGCTGGGTATTTGCGAGCTGTGACTACTTCAGAAGAATGCACTGATAAAATGGTTGAAAATTACGCCAAGTACTAGCAAATTATAGTGGTTTATTTGATGTATTTTTTAATTATCAGTGTTAGTGGCTTTGTTAGAAGAACCTTTTTGTACCATCTGTGTGTGGTTTTACTGCTGATCTAGATACGGAGTCAACAGATTCACTGGAGGTATCTCACCCTCCTTTTGTTTTTCTTGTTCTTTTTCCCCTTGTTTTTCTCTCTCCCTCAATCTCTTGCTCTCTCTCCGTTTCTTTCTCTCTCCCTGTCTTCTAGCTCTATTTCCCTCCATTTCTTTCTGTTTTTCTCTTTCTAGTTCACTGTTTACCTCTCTCTTCCTCTATCCATTTCCCTCTTTCTCTCCATTTCTATATCCGTCTCTCCTACTCTCACACCTGCGTGATAAGCCTAAAGAGTGGCATGTGAAAAGAGGGGGTTCCACAAAGCCCGGTATTGTGAGGGCCTTGGGAACACAGCACAGCAGCATTAAGCCCCTAGGGGTCAGGGCTAGGGTTATAGCCACAGCAAGCCACCAGAAACATGGCACTTTTTCCTCAAAACAATGACCTATACACAACTGTCACTATGCAGTGAGGAAATCTAACACAAGAATGATAGTAGCATCTAAGCATTTTAGGATGAGCTGGTTGGTTTGATAATGAACGGTGTTGTTGACAGTTGAGTTACTGAACTCGCCGTTTCTTTGTTGATCTACATTTGCATGATCATGATGTCCAATTTAACTTGAACTTGGAACTGTGTGCATTGTCTCTTTAAAACTGCACTTCCTTTTATTATTTTGGGGATTTGCAGTTCCTTTTATGATGAATGTCTATGGTTTCGCAAGCATCAGATTCTGTATCGGCACCACAGCATTTCGTATTCCACAAGATCAGTAATTCTCCAAGATGACTCCTATGAATGACTTCTACTTTACATGTTGTTTTGTACCAGTGATGCCAGTCATGGTGCCACTCATTTCCTCTAGGACTGCTGTCGTGACCGTAACACAAACTGCTGACTAAATCGTTGGCACCAAATCTTTCTTTCCTCATTTAATTTCCTCAATCTATAACTTCTGACCTATCCAGCTCATTCATCTCTTAGTGGGAACATAGTAAAGTAGACAAGGAAAGAAAACAGTATTGGGACCCAACCAAAGTACCCTTGCTCTCCACTTGCAAAGGTTCCAGAGACCCAAGCCCTCCATCTCTTGAGAAGGGAAGGGAAGTAAATAAAAAAATTAAGTTGTTAAGAATTATTTGCACCCAACCATAATACTCCTCTGTTGTACTAACCTCCCAGAGACCCATGCCCTCATCTCTGTGATCGCTAAAGGAAAGTAGACAAGGAAATGAAACTGTGACAGAATTGGGACCCAGCCATAGTACTGGCTGTTCTCCTGGGGGCTGATTCAGACTTATGAAAATCAGCCCCAGATTTCCTAGTTCGGACTAGGCCCCTTAGTTCCAGTGCAGGGGAAATCTTAACACTACAGCATACAAAGACATTCTTGACGATTCTGTGCTTCCAACTTTGTGGCAACAGTTTGGGGAAGGCCCTTTCCTGTTTCAGCATGATAATCCCCCCATGCACAAAGCGAGGTCCATACTGAAATTATTTGTCAAGATCTTTGCGGAATAACTTGACTGGCCTGCACAGAGCCCTGACTCCAACCCCATCGAACACCTTTGGGATGAATTGGAATTCCGACTGCGAGCCATGCCTAATTGCCCAACATCAGTGTCCAACCTCACTAATGCTCTTGTGGCTGAATGGAAGCAAGTCGGAATTCCAATTGAGTGGAGGCTGTTAAAGCAGCAGAGGGGGGGGACCAACTCTATTTTAATGCCCATGATTTTGGAATGTTCGATGAGCAGTTGTTCACATACTTTTGGTCATGTAGTGTACCTTATTCCGTTCCATAACGCACTCTGCAGGTGTGGCTTCCTTGTTCGCTCTGAATACATTTCATTCAACTGCTGAGAACCCTCCCACTTCCTGGTCAAAAGATTTTCTCCTGGAGTTTTAATTCAATAGTGTTTTCAGTACATTTATCTTAAGCCATCCCTTTAAAATATGGTGTACCTTTTTTTAGTTAGAATCTTGTCAACAGACTCACTAGAATATATAGAGAGAACCGGTTCAGAATATTACGGATCAATGAAAGAAATCCATCTAAATATATGCATATTAATCTCCATTTCAGGTCTAATTGGTAGATTTAAAAATACTCTGATCTGGAGAGCCATGACGCACAGAAGAAAGAAAACGGGGGTTTGATTAATTCTGAAAATTGCCACAATCAGTTCTTCAAACCGTGTTAATGTTGGAGATTGGTGTACATATAATTATAATAGGGAGAATAATGTACTCTAGCCTTGTCTATTGCCTGCTCTAATCATGGAACTGTGTGATGACACAGCCAGGTATTGCGCCATGCGTCTGGTTCAAACTGTTAGGTCTTGGTCCACGCTCTGCGCTGTAAATATTTAATTAGCCTATGTATTTTGTTATATTATAATCTGTTACTAATGATCCTCAGCAACAACCACATGGCAGTGACCGCGTTTACAGAGAGATCTAATACATGTAAACAAAACAATGTAATTAAATGGTAATGTAAACTCTACCAACTGAAAGGAACTAACAGTAAATTGACGGTTGCATATATGTGGTTATTAGGCCTACTAACAATCGATACTGATAGTGACTAATATTTAACAGGACAGACAAAGGAGACCGAGAAAGTCGGGGTAGCCTTTAATTCAGACATTCGAGAGTGCTCATCCCTGCAAGTTAAAAAGACGTACAATATAAATTCTGCATAATGGCACAGAATTTAATAAACTTGTGGGAAAGTTGATATGCCTCAGTTTGTTGCCATATGATTGGTTTCACATTTGTCTCCAGTGATTTTAATGTAAAATAGATCTAAAACAAGTTATTTATATTTACAAATCCCTTATCACAACGGATTACTCTCATCTAGCTCTTATCAATAGCTCTTATCAGGGTTGCATCTTTGGTTTAAGAAGTGGGGGGGACATCGTTTTTTACTAAATGTTTTATCCAGTCAGATTAACACTCCAAACAACCTACCTGACAGGTCGGAGGCTTCCGCATGGTCCTAAAAGCACACTGTTGCCTCGTTTGTATCACATTCCATTGATAACATTCCAACCTTGATCCAAGGTGGCGTAGCAGTGGGATGTTTTTATTGTCTTGTCCCGTCCTTTGTATATATCGTTTCTTTCTTCGTGTTTATATTTTTCCATCTACGGACTGAACATACTCTCCTGCAACCCGCCTCACCCAATGCGGTATGGATCAGAATTTTTTTTATACTTTAGAACCGAAACCCCCTTCAGAAGCTAGCCAGCTAACTAGCTACTAGCTAGTAGTCAGTTAGCCACTGCTAGTTAGCCATCACCGTTAACTGGTACATCTGCCTGCTTCAGCCCGGTCAACTCCTGCCAGCCTGCACAGCACGATATCAACCCAGAGCATATTGGACTGCTTTTCACCATATCTCCGGATTCCTACTGCAAGCTCTAAACCTTTACTCCGGGTCATCGCAGTTAGCAAGCTGCTATCCGAGTGGCTACTCCTGGCTATCCTCTCTGTCCCGAAGCAAGCACCAGATAGCTTGGAGCTAGCCTCGAATCTAGGCCCATCTCCCCGGCTAGCCGAAGAGATTCATCAAGCAATTCCTTGGCTTCTATTACCTCTTTTGCCAATTGGCCTGGACCTTTCGCTGCCGACACGGAGCCCCGCCAATCCATCACGACTGGTCTGCCGACGTAACCGTCCGAGGGGGTTTCAACAAGCTCTTCCGTTGCGACGTCCCCCCTGAGGCCCATCTGCTACCCTGCTGCTAGCCCTGGCCTGCTAGCTGTCTGAATCGCCGTGTCTCCAGCTCGCCTAGCTACTCACTGGACCCTATGATCACTAGGCTACACATGCCACTCCCTAATGTCAATATGCCTTGTCTATTGCTGTTTTACTTAGTGATTTCTGTCTTATTTCACTGTAGAGCCTCTGCCTTAGCTAGCCCTGTTGTTCCTCCCCCCACACATGCGGTGACAGCACCTGGCTTAAATGGTGCTTCTAGATAAAAAACCTCTCATCGTCACTCAATGCCTAGGCTTATCTCCACTGTACTCACATCCAACCATACCCTTGTCTGTACATTATGCCTTGAATCTATTCTTCCACGCCCAGAAACCTGCTCCTTTTACTCTCTGTTCTGAACACACTAGACGACCAGTTCTTTTAGCCTTTAGCCGTACTCTTATCCTACTCCTCCTCTGTTCCTCTGGTGATGTAGAGGTTAACCCAGGCCCTGCAGCCCCCAGCATCACTCCCATTCCCCAGGCCCTCTCATTTGCTGACTTCTGTAACCGTAAAAGCCTTGGTTTCACGCATGTTAACATTAGAAGCCTCCTCCCTAAGTTTGTTTTATTCACTGCTTCAGCACACTCTGCCAACCCGGATGTCCTAGCTGTGTCTGAATCCTGGCTTAGGAAGGCCGCCACAAAATCCTGAAATTTCCATCCCTAACTATAACATTTTCTGACAAGATAGAACTGCCAAAGGGGGCGGAGTTGCAATCTACTGCAGAGAGAGCCTTCCGAGTTCTGTCATACTATCCAAGTCTGTGCCCAAACAATTCGAGCTTCTTCTTTTAAAAATCCACCTTTCCAGAAACAAGTCTCTCATCGTTGCCACTTGTTATAGACCCCCTTTAGCCCCCAGCTGTGACCTGGACACCATATGTGAATTGATCGCCCCCCATCTATCTTCAGAATTCGTACTGTTAGGTGGCCTAAACTGGGGCATGCTTAACACCCCGGCCGTCCTACAATCTAAGATAGATGCCCTCAATCTCACACAAATTATCAAGGAACCTACCAGGTACAACCCCAAATCCGTAACCATGGGCACCCTCTTAGATATCATCCTGACCAACTTGCCTTCTAAATACACCTCAGCTGTCTTCAACCAGGATCTCAGCGATCACTGCCTCATTGTCTGCGTGTGTAATGGGTCCGTGCTCAAATGACCACCCCTCATCACTGTCAAACGCTCCCTAAAACACTTCAGCGAGCAGGCCTTTCTAAGGAAACACTGTCACCACCGATAAATCTACGATAATCGGTCATTTCAATAAGCATAAAATTATTTTCACCTCTATGGCCTATTTATTACCTACCTCCCTACTCTTATACATTTTCACACACTGTACATAGATCTTTATTTTTTTATTTTCTATTGTGTTATTGACTATGTTTTTTTATGTGTAACTCTGTTGTTTTTGTCGCACTTCTATGCTTTATCTTGGCCAGGTTGCAGTTGTAAATGAGAACTTGTTCTCAACTGGCCTACCTGGTTACATAAAGGTGAAATAAATAAAACATTTAATAAAACTGGAGGGGGCAGAAAAATGCATCTAGTGGATATACAGTAAGTCATGCTAATTGATAACATTGTCACTCCTGATGATCGGTCTTCCATAACCATGTCTGTTTGGCTCTAATGATCCTTTTAGTTGACTATTGTTTTAGCACTTGGTAATAATTTGTATTAGTGAATTGTTTTAAACTTGAGTTGAATCACCTTTCTACTATGTAGAAAATAGTCAAATAAAGAAAAACCATTGAATGAGTAGGTGTTATAAAACCTTTGACCGGTAGTGTACCTCTGCCACACCTTCATTTATTCAATCTCCATCCAAATGAATAGCGGGTGAATAGCATGCTATTCTCATGCTTAATTTCAAGTCTCCCCCCCCCCAAGAGACCTGTGACTTGTGACCTGTGCCAGCTTACAGGTGGCGACGAGAGGTCTGCTATAAATTCTGAAGCTCACAAACACACAGGATAGTTGTAACTAACACCCTGTGTTTTGTGAGGAGGAGGAAGTCAAAGGGGGTGAGGGCAATGACAGCCTAGGAACAGTGGGTTAACTGCCTTGTTCAGGGGCAGAACGACAGATTTTTACCTTGTCAGCTCGGGGACTCAATCTTGCAACCTTTCGGTTACTAGTCCAACGCTCTAACCACTAGGCTACCTGCCGCCAATTACCTGAAACCGATAGCAAGAACACCTTTGGAAACTGCGTCATGAGATCTAGTTTAGTGTCAATCTGTAGTAGATGGAGATTATTCAGCTGGCCAATGGTAGTGCTGCGGTTACACATGGGAGCCATTACTGGAAATTTACGGAGAAGCAAACTCCTCCTGCCCTCCTTGATGAGGTGAACGAACATCAACGGAAAAAACATTGCAGCGCTTTTTTCTCTCGGTCTTCAGTAAACCAAGCTATCCAAGGAGGTACAACCTTTTCACACACACACACACACACACACATACAATTTGATAAACAAGCTTGTTTGACGTCTAGGGGCTGGGGCTACTGTAGGTTTGAGCCTGGCCGGCCGTTACCAGTTGGAGCCTGTCTCTACTGCAGACCTGCAGCCGCCCTCCATGACCGCACAAGCCACCTTTTGTGCCCCAGGCTGAAGGCCTCATTGATGGCAAGGCTGGCCAGGGGCCCAGGGCTCCGTACCTGCAGCCAGCCCCTGCACAGGAAGCCACACGCTAACACATAAGAGTCAACCAACACACACAGCAGCATCAGAAATTCCCACCCTGACCGGCCTCTGCTCGGCTCATCCACAGTACACATGCCCTCACCAACAGAGTTAGCTATCGAAGTTTGTGTGTGATGTTGGAATCGTAGTGATGGGCCACAAGTCTTTGGACATTATTCTGTTTTTATCTTTGATAGTTGGAATTGAATGTGGCTATGTGAGAGAGTCTTTTGAAGTGATATGTTTGGTTATGTGTATTTTCGAGATCATCAAATAAAGCGTATAAGGTTGAGTGGGAATCATAGCCACGGGAAGTTGTTTGTTTGTGTGTTTTTTGCATCCCTACTTCCCGCGGCTATGGTGGGAATGCTTGGTTGTGAGATTGTCAGAGTTCAGTAAGGTTTAGAGTGGGCGGTTTTATAACTGAACGGTAAAGTATGTCTGTTGAGTTTAAATATGTTTTGGTGTATGGTTTTGTTGGTATATGTAGCATGAGCACTGGTAGGATTTGTGAGTCTGAGTGGATAGGTTGGCGTGTGTGCACATGCACCACAGGAGGCTGCTGAGGGGAGGACCGCTCATAATAATGGCTGCAATGGAGTAAATGGAATGGAATCAAACACCTGGAAACCATGTTTTTCACAAGCCTGTTCTCAAGCCCGTTCTCCCCAATTAAGGTACCACCAACTTCCTAAAGTGTGCACTTGTGCATGCATATGTGTGTGTGGATGTTTTTTTTTTTTGTAGATTTGGATCAAATTTTTCCTTCAATTAAAAAGTCAAGCTCACTCAGCTGTGCACTTAACATAAAACCCATTGGCCATTGAAGCACATCAAGTCGCAGTTTAGTAACTTCAATTGGCCTTTACCAGAATCCACTTTCACTATTCTTGGCCCTTCACTCTCCTCTACTGGGGTAGTAAGAGCGAGGGAGAGATTTTTTAAAGATCTGGATCCTGTTTCCATGACTGCAATGGTGTGAAAAGTCGTGTAGCACCTCCATGCTAGGACCTGTGGAATGTGGGTGCGAGGTGTGAGACGCAGGAGAGGGGGGAGAGGAGAGATGTACAGTGAGAAGAGGGGTAGAATGAGGAGAGGAGCTGGAGAGAAGAGCGAGGTGTGCGAAGGAGTTGAGAGAGCATACAGCGTTGGCTACCTGTACTGTGTACAAAGAGTGTTGATCCCCTTACGAAGACATCCTTTCAGGCCCTGGTTGGAGGCTGCTCGCAGAGAAGCTATTAGCGTAGCCGATTTCCACTTTAGCATCAGACTGGGGCTAATACGTAGCTCTGTACTCAGTATCTTACATTCACAGCTCTGTCACTCACTGGCTCTCTGTTAGAGGAGCATACAGTATCTTACATTCACAGCTCTGTCACTCACTGGCTCTCTGTTAGAGGAGCATACAGTATCTTACATTCACAGCTCTGTCACTCACTGGCTCTCTGTTAGAGGAGCATACAGTATCTTACATTCACAGCTCTGTCACTCACTGGCTCTCTGTTAGAGGAGTATACAGTACCTTACATTCACAGCTCTGTCACTCACTGGCTCTCTGTTAGAGGAGCATACAGTATCTTACATTCACAGCTCTGTCACTCACTGGCTCTCTGTTAGAAGAGAATACAGTAAGTAGCTTACATTCCTAAATTTGCATACATTAGTATATATTAGCAGCCATCAGCAAAGCTACTGTAATATGTAGCTTTAATATGTAGCTTTGTATTTTCAGTTTACACTCTTTCTCCAGGGTTGGTTTTATCTGGCTGATAGTATGTGAATAGCAACTTAAAGTGTAGAGTGTTGCAGGTCTGACTGAGCTTGTTCAGTTACCCTCAGGGAAATGTTTTACCAGCTAGTCCCATTGAGGGTAGAACATATCATTTCCTGAAGAGATCTGTACAAGTTATGTTTTGCACTACGAATATGTACACAGTGCTACATTTGAGCAGTTTATTCAGTGCCTACAGAAATTATTCACACGCCTTGAGATTTTCCCCATTCTGTTGTGTTACAGCCTGAATTTAAAATGGATAACATTGATGTTGTCACTGGCCTACACACAATAGCCCAGAATGTCTCCCAAGTCTGTAGGGGAGATTCAGCGATGGGACAAGACTGTAACTACCAATTGGATATCACGAAAAGGTGTAAAAAAAAACATTAAATACCTCATGTCAGTGGAATTACATATTTGGATTTTTTTTACAAATTAAAAATAATAGGCTGAAATGTCTTGAATACCTCTGTTTCTTTCCAGAACCTGTTTGGCCAGATATCTATACCTTTTAGTGTCTGGAAAAATTGTTTTCACTTTTTGTAATGTAAAAATTATAATAAAAGTGATTTAAAAGTTCATTCAAGTTGACTCTTTTGTTAAAAAGCAACGTGAAAAAGTAGATTTTTAGCCCCGGGCCTGGTATTCTAAGAATTTATTTGGGTTTATGGTTTGTGCAACATTGTAACCTATGTTTGAGACCACCATTGTGTGGCTGTGTGAGAAGCGCACCTTTATCTCACATAATTAGAATGAGATTCACTTTATGATCTCTCTCCGCAACGTATCTCTCCAGCGTTGCACTTGATCATTTATTTCCTTATAGAACCATTGCCACGATAAGGGTTCTGGAGGGGCTGCAGCACCCCTGATGAATTGAAATACATTTCCCAAAGGTTTAGAATTAGGCTTCTCCTGTCTGTTCAGAGATAAATGAAACTATTCAGAATAGTCTACTTAACCATTAGATGGCCTACAAGTTAGCCACAGAGGATCAATATCTTATTTTAAAAGATTGGCTAGCTGTGGATTGTGTGTAGCCAAATAACAAGGCATAGCCTACAGTCGGGAACGTGTGGCAAATCTGTCAGTGAACAGCATGCAGCCAAAACAGGCCTTTAACTAATATTTATGCCATTACGCTATATGCGAAGATATGCATGCAATGCTTTATTATGAAGGTGTTTATTTTTTTTCTCATGGGTCCCCCCAAGGTCACCCCCCTATCGCGCTCCCTTTTTGTTCAGGCACCTCCCGGTTTACAAATTAAGCACTAATTCTTAAAAAAAAATAATAATAATTATGGCCAGCCTAAATAAGTTCAGTAGTAAAAATGTGCTTAAGTCATACAATAAGTTGCATGGACTCACTGTGTGCAATAATAGTGTTTTAACATAATTTTTTCTCATCTATACCCCACACATACAATTATCTGTAAGGTCCCTCAGTCGAGCACAAACCACAAAGACCAGGGAAGTTAATGAACCTATTGGTAGGTGGGTAAAAAAAAAAAGCTGACATTTGAATATCCTTTTGAACACGGTGAAGGATACGCCCCTTTTTTTCATTTTCCGCCTAAAATGACATACCCAAATCAAACTGCCTGTAGCTCAGGCCCTGGTGCAAGGATATGCATATTCTTGGTACCATTTGAAAGGAAACACTTTGAAAGGAAACACTTTGAACTTTGTGGGAATGTAGGATAATCTAACAATAGATCTGGTAAAAGATATAACATCATCTGTTCTTTTGTATTATTTTTGTACCATCACCTTTGAAATGCAAGAGAAAAGCCATAATGTATTTTTCCAGCCCAGGTGCAAATTATATTTTGTCCACTAGATGGCAGCAGTGGTTTAGACTGATACAATTTTTTTTACAGAAATGCAATGATTCATTGTATCAAGACTGCCCAAATGTGCCTAATGTTTATTAATAAACTTTTCATGTTCAACATTATGCACTCTCCTCAAGCAATAGCATGGTATTCTTTCACTGTAATAGCTACTGTAAATTGGACAGTGCAGTTAGATTAACAAGAATGTAAGCTTTCTGCCAATATCAGATATGTTTATGTCCTGGGAAATTTCTTGTTTACTTACAACCTCATGCTAATCGCATTAGCCTACGTTAGCTCAACCGTCCTGTGGAAGGGACACCGATCCCGAAGAAGTGAATTACACTTTGGATGGTGTATCAATACACCCAGTCACTACAAAGATACAGGTGTCCTTCCTAACTCAATTGCCGAAGAGGAAGGAAACCACTCAGGGATTTCACCTTGAGGCCATTGTGAAAGTTTCAGTGTTTAATGTCTGTGATAGAACACTGAGCAAGGTTTATCAAAATGTAGTTACTGAATGTTCTGAATACAAAGTGTTGTGTTTGTGGCAAATCCAACACATCACTGAGTACCACTCTTCATATTTTCAAGCATGGTGGGGGCTGCATTATGTTATGTCATCGGCAAGGACCAGGGAGTTGTTGGGGGGTTAAAAAGAAACAGAATAAAACTAAGCACAGGCAAAAATCCTAGAGGAAAACCTGGTTGTTTGCTTTCCAACAGGCACTGGGAGAGGAATTCCCCTTTCAGCATGACATTAACCTTAAATTCAAGGCCAAATATGTACGTATTCTCTTAATCCATCCCTTAGGTGTGTGTATTAGGTAGTTCTTGTGAAATTGTTAGATTACTTGTTAGATATTGCTGCACTGTCGGAACTAGAAGCACAAGCATTTCGCTACACTCGCAATAACATCTGCTAACCATGTGTATGTGACCGATAAAATGTGATTTGAAATATACACTGGAGTTGCTTACCAAGACTACATTGAATGTTCCAATATTGTACAATCCAGGTGTGAAAAGCTCTTAGACTTACCCAGAAAGACTCAGCTGTAATCGCTGCCAAACGTTATTCTAACATGTATTGGCTCGGGTGTAAAATTAGAAATGTCTTTATTTCATTTTCAATCAATTTGCTAACATTTCTAGAAACATGTTTTCACTTTGTCATTATGGGGTATTGTGTGTAGATGGTTGATTTTCATTTTATTTAATACATATTGAATTCAGGCTCTAACACAACAAAATGTGGAATAAGGTAAGGTGTATGAATACTTTCTGAAGGCACTTTAGACTTGTCTATAAACATGCCCAAATTGTGAACACACACACACTGTTGTTGTTCACAGAGACCGTGGAAGACCCCACGCCAACTTTACAAGGGGACAACCAGGACACACTGTCCGGCGGTGGGGCATATGACGTCACCACCAAAGATCCCTTCAAGGATATGACGGAGAGAGCGTTAACCCTAGAGTATGAGGACACCACACACTCACAGGCCATGGACGAGGAGGAAGGTGAGACAGGCCCTTCATATCATTCATTTTTTCAGAACATTTCCCATCACCAGTTTATTAATATCAATAATTTTGCTTGTACCCAGAGGATTAAGAAAATAATATATTCTGTCAATATTTGCATGGCAAGAGCCATTGGCGAAAGCACAGTGGTTGGGTTATTTGTGTCTATTAGTTGTTCCACACCACAGCCCCTTTAAATGTAATGAATTTGTAATAAACCATACATTTGTATTTAGATGCTGTATGCACTTTGAATACAATTTTACTTTGAATTTGACTTGACAATCATGGTTTATGCACTAGTGTCAGGTTGGTGATCTAACCTTTGCCCTTTGCCTGTTGAATGTAATGTGTGTGTCCAGGTGTCCTGGGCCCGGGCGCCATCACAGCTATTGTCATCGCTGTCTTCCTGGGGGCTTCAGTCCTCCTCGCCCTCATTGTCATCACACTCAGGAAGTTCACCGCCTCCTAGAGCCACAACTTCCTCTTCCTCTCTTTCAATCTCTCACACTTTTCTTACCTCCACTTCTCTCTCTCATTCATCTATCTTCATGGTCTTTCTTTCCCATTCTCTCCTCACTTTCGCTCAGTTTCTCTTATACCTACACATATTGTGAAAGTGACAACCCTTCTATAACCCCTGGATGCTCTAATAGAATGTGGCAGGTCCCTTTGGCCTTGAAGAGCAACCGACAATGAATTTCCTTCCGACTCTAGCTACTATAATCATATTGTTATTGTTGGCACACATGTCCACTTGTTACTAAAGGGTGAATCCTAGCTTCCACCCACTAAGATTACAACAGAGACTGGCAGGTTCTTCCAGTGTATACAAGTAACTGCCCAAATAATGGAAACACTTGAGTAAATGAGAGAAAGTATCAGGTGCTTCCACACAGGTGTGATTCCTGAGTTAAACAATTAACGTCCCATCATGCTTAGGGTCATGTATAAAAATGCTGATTATGCCATTATTTTGGCTAACATGGCTATGCCCCCATAGGGTGACAATGCCCCCATCCACAGGGCACGAGTGGTCACTGAGTGGTTTGATGAGCAAATGATGTAAACCAAATGCCATGACCGTCTCAGTCACCAGATGGGATATTCTGGAGCGGTGCTTGTGACAGCATTTTCCACCACCATCAACAAAACACCAAATTCTGGAATTTCTCATGGAAGAATAGAGTTGCATCCCTCCAATATAGTTCCAGACACTTGTAGAATCTGGTGCATAGAAGCTGTTCTGGCACATGATGGCCCAACGCCCTATTAAGACACTTTACGTTGGTGTCTCCTTTATTTTGGCAGTTACCTGTAGCTTTAATATGATTTAAGGGCTAGATTCAATCAGATCCACGTTAGCCAACATCCACATAGTGGATAGTATCAGAGGTGGAACTGCATTAGAGCTGTCAAATCTAGTGGCTCCAGGCATTATACCAAAAGCAGACATCTCCCTTGGTCACATTAAGAGAAATTCAATGCAGCAGGTGTGGATTGGCAATTCTGGCAAATGCCAGATGGGCTAGACCATTTTTTTGTTGGGTGAGCTGGTCTGAATTGACAAAGGCAAAAATGTGTTTTATATAAAAATTAAACAATGAGAAAGGTGACATGGCCGACAGCCCATGGGCCTGTCAAGATTTCTTAAATATTTTTGCACAATGTATCTGTTAAACTAATCTGTAATGAGCCTTTGGCTGATCAGTGGGCAACAGCTGGTCCCCTAACCAAGATTGGCAAGGTCGGTTTTCTGATAGGCTGAGCTGAGATCACGCGAACTCACGCGCCATCAGTCAAACGCGTCATCAGCAAAGAGACCTGCGCCGAGTCTGTCATCAGTTAGACAGCTAAGATCATGGATGTAAAAAAAAAAAATGGAAGGGATGCCTAGAAACGTATAAAGAGCACATTCTGCATTGTCACATCACTCAAAACATCCTATTTATTGGTCGGCTAAAGCCATGATTTGGTCAAACAAAAAGTGCATTATCCTCATGATTCCTGTAGTAAAAGTGTCAGCACTGCCTCTGCCCTCGCTGGGGCCTGATGATGTGATGAGCGAGCCACTTACACACCCCCTCCCATGCGCTCGAGAAATGTACGGCTCATAGTAATGGCTGGAACGGTGTTAATGCAATGGTATTAAAACACAGTCTCCAAGTGCTTGATACCATTAAAGTGATTCAATAGCAACTATAGTCTAATTGTCAACCCACAATTCATGACAACCACTGGAATAGGTTGCACATCGAAATATATTGAATCATGCATTCCTGCTTGGACGTGTTAGATGAAACTACTTATTTATTGAGCTGGCATTGCGCAGTGATGTGGGCTTGTGTGGATAAAATGCCTGTGCTGAATTATTGTCCCAGAATGCAGCTGCCATGCAGACTTGTTCACAAGTTTGAACACTGGAATGTGAACTAGATTAGGATGCTAGAAATCCTCATTATTTGGTTGAATGATTTTTCAGTTTGAGCGTAATTATATATAGCCTATACTTTCTCGTTCTGAACTTCTAACTCGAGTGGGACGGATGTGGCTTCCTGACAATGTTTGCAAGAGCAGCTGCTCACGGATTTGAAGGCTCCAACTCAGTTCCACCTCGGACACCGTCAAAACATATACCTTATTTACTTTATTAATGATCTGTAGTTTACAATTGTGTGTCCAAGTGTTTTGTCGAGCATTGTGATTTGTTTTTGTAGAAGTTTTTTTTCTTCTGACTGTTATGTTGTGGGTTAGAGTATCCGGTCTCAGTTTTTGTTTGTCTTGTGGATGAAAGGTGATGAGTGTGTCTTTGTGAAGATTACTCCACCATGTTCATTACAGTAATACTGAGTGCCTTAAAAGGCAAGTGTTATTGACAATAGAATGAAATAATTTACCAAATGCAGGCTACTATACAACATGCCAGAATTATTTCTCAAATGCCCACAATGTGTTACTGTGTATTGGCAAATAGGTTTTAAAAAGGAACGTTTGCCTGTTTAGTGACCCATATTGACCCAAAAATCTAATATTTTAAGATGAACATGCTGGCGTCTTCAATAAATAAACATAGACAGGGTAATTTGTTTGTTTTACCTGCAAAGCACATTTTAACCTCTGGTCTAAAAAGACAGAATGACAACTGTTGTGAGTGTATGAGTGCATGTGTGTGTGTGATACTTTTTGATATGTTATGTCGCAGTATGACCATTTTCTGTATTCCTCTGTGGCCTTTTACCAAACATCTAACTAAGGCTGGGATTCATTAAAACCCGCCATAGAAATGTTTACGAGGTCTTTTTTTTTTTACAGTATTCATCCCATGCCCACACTTCTAATTCTGAAAAGTGAAAGCAGACTTGAGGAGGAGGGTTGCCCTGGTGTAGTTGCAGGTTTTATACAGTACCCAAGACCAGTCTGTGAGTTAATTTGACGATGGAAAAAGAGCTACTGCATAAATACTGCAATGTGGGTTTGGTTTAATTGAACCCATTGCTTTTGTGAAACAAATATTCTTTAAGGTAATAATATCACTGGTTTGAACAGTCTGGTTTAAAAATATATATATTTTAACTATAAATCACTTTGTACAACCAAATAGTAGTTATAATATTAGTTCGTCTTGACATTGACTTAAAATGTATATGGGTACAGTATTTTTTATTTGTAAGGTCAGAATAGAAAATGACAGTACACAGTGCAAACAGGTAGTTTCATTACACTGAGTTAAACTGATATTGGACTGATGCAATACACACTGAAGAGTTGGAGTGAGTCATTTACAGGTGCTGAATGCTGGATATGGTAGCTAGACAACATACAGTAGGTGTTCAGTTTGTCTCTTAGCGAAACGGGAACATCGAGTCATTGCAACACACAACTCAAGTACATCCCATCGTGGTTCTAGATTAGAACTAGAGCTGGTTCTGTGGCTTCTGGTTTGGAACAGACCCCTGTCATCCGGGTTGTGTTCAAACAGGCACCGAAAGGAAAAGAAAACAGATTAAAACGGGGAGGGACAATCTGGATTTGCCTATAAGAAATGCTAATTTTCGTTTTCCATTGTGTACCCTAATGAGCACAACCCAGGTCCAGGACACAGGCAGGGTCGAAGGTTAGAATGACACAACAGGCTAAAGGCTGCTTCTCTAAGGAAAATAAACTAAATGGCATGGAAGATCCTCCAACAACAACGACATGGGGAGAATCTGAATTACATTATACTCACCTTGCCTACTTCTCAAAACCCATTGGAGAAGAAGGTCAGACTGGCGGACCTCTGTCTTTCTCATCTAATGGGTTTTGAGAAGGAGGCAAGAAGCGAGATGAAAGGAGGACGCAATAATGTGCAATTGAGATTTCCCATAGTATGGTCTGCGTAACTGACAAAAGTTGAAGTGTCAAAACAACATTGCATTAGGCGGGGCTGTAAAATAAAATCTACTTAGTAGATTTTGACTGACAATCTACTTTGACTGATTTGTTTTTATTTATATTATCAATAAATATTTGATGAGGTTTATAGAGTATGATAACATTTACAATAATGATAATCCATCTCCAACCCCTTTGATGAGAGATGACAACAATGATTCAACGCCTCCAGTCTGAAACCAGGAAACCCTCAATTATCTCAAATGTGCCTAAGCACAGACTGCTGTCATACAACCCTGATCCCTTTCACAGGAACCAGGTCTGTAAAATAGTGTCTCAAACTTGATTTCAACACACCTATAGTCAGAGGGTGTAGGAGTGATTCTAACATGGGGGGTGGGCTTGCTCTCTGTCTTTTCTTTACTAAATACTAATTTCTAGTGAAAATTATACAAACAAATCTTAGCCTTGCAAAGTTGCCCATTTGTAAGTTAAGGGAGGCCTTGTAGAGGGGCACTTACTCTGGCACAGTCCAATCAGTCTTAGGACTATGGCCATTCATACTGTACTCAATACCAGTGTGACTGTTAATGTGGATATACTCTACTCTTTGTCTGCTACTGTATGATTCATTTCCTAGTAGTTTTCTCACTTCCCTTGTTTCAGGTTGTTACCAATGCTGCTCTACATACTGTATGGTTGGAAACTTAATGTAATATTTTCAATTTATACACTTATACTGTAATAATAACCAGCAATATACACAGTTAAAAGTCATTAGCGATTGGACCATCTCTAAGTAATCAGAGTATCAAAGTCAATGACACATTTTCTAAACGCTGCTTTACCCACGTATGTTCTGGCTCTAGGCCAACCCATTGGTTTCTGGGACCAATCAGAATGGTTAGAATGTGTTTGCGTTCTAGAAATTGTCTGGGAGGTACTCAGATCCAGATTCATTGCGGAGAAGAAACTAACGTCCGTGGGCGTGGCGTGATGTTTGGCTGGAGCAAGGAGTTTGGGTAGCCAGGCAACTATGGAAGATCCTCAGTCTATGACCTCTATGGGCTTGGAGAGGCACTTCTTACTGTTGGTTTGTGGCCTCTCTCTCTTTGGGTGAACGTGTCAAGAAGCAGTGCAGCTGCTCACCAATTTGACAGCTCTAATGCGGTTGACGCTTGATCTGATTTAATCTAGGCCTTTGACTTTAAAAAAAAATCGGTATATAATATACAAGATGTTATTATATGTGATAGAAGAATGATGTTCTCAAACAAATGTGATTGTTCTGATTTGTGTTTGTATTTCTAAGTTATGTCCCAGACAACCTATTGTATGCGGCTGTAACCTGGTGTAGAGAGCACCAATTCAGACTATTGGAGTTCTCTCACATAGGAAGTGGTCATGAAAAAAAACAAAGGTACTGAAAGCAGAAGTGTTAAACTAATTTGTCTGGCACAGATACTGACAGACAGACACACCAGAAGACTGGCATCTACAAGGTAAGGTTTCACTTACTGTATATACTGTATGGTGGTGGGAAAAGTACCCAATTTTCATACTTGAGTAAAAGTAAACACCTTAATAGTAAAAGTTAAAGTGACCCAGTAAAATACTACTTGTGTAAAAGTATTTGGTGTTAAATGTACAGACGGCACAATTTTCTTATTTTTGTTTTATTTACGGATAGCAAGGGCACACTCCAACACTCAGACATTATTTAAAACAAAGCATTTGTGTTTACTGAGTCTGCTCGATCAGAGGCAGTAGGGATGACCAGGGATGTTCTCTTGATGCATGAATTGGAAGATTTTCCTGTCTTGCTAAGGATTTAAAATGTAACGAGTACTTTTGGGTGTCAGGGAAAATGCATGTAGTAAAAAGTACATTATTTTCTTTAGGAATGTAGTGAAGTAAAAGTAGTCAAAATGTAGTAGTAAAGTACAGATACCCCAAAAACTACTTAAATATTTTTACTTTACACCAATGATGGTGTTACATCTTTACAACAGAAAACACACTCAGAGAAAAGTGATTATTCAAATCAAACCAATATAAAAAGGTGATTACCTTATCTAGAACAACGTAATAAACATAATCGAAAGGTCATCTTAAACTTAGAAAACACCTAACTAATAAAACATTTATAGGTTTGATTTGTGTTAAGCTAACCATTATTTTACCAGGTTACTTTAATTTAGTTCTACAGTTTGATGAGACCCAGCCACAAAAATATTTTTGTTCAGAATAGTATTTGGCCATATGGCTTGCAGACTGGTAGTGAAGTAGTTAAAGGGATGCTCCGGAACTTTAATATCATTTCAGCCAGTAGTTTTTTAAAAGTGGTGCTCACGAGCTAAAACAGGTCACCCAATTGTGTACTACATCATCCATTTCACATGATATGTTACGTCCTGCAAAAAAATACAACATATATATTTATTTATTTGTGCAATTCGTATGATATGTTAGGAATCCAATTTGTACAATATGTTACGAATTTGTTGTGCTTAAGACCCCGGACTGCATCTTTAAGGGTTCTCACATTAAATCAGGCACTGCTTTCATATGTGAGGAGGGTACAGCTACTGTAGGCAACCCACACGACTGAGAAAGGAAAGGAGGTTTTGCATATTGGCACGTGTGCGCGTGTGTGCATGTGGGTGTCTTTCAATCTTAGTGCCAGTAAAATGATACACTGGGTATATGGGGACAAGTAATTATCAAAGTAGTGGAAAGATTGTGAGGAAAAAAGACTAATCAAAATGGTAGATAGTATGGCCATAATTTTTATCCTACATATTGTGAGACTCATTCATAATCAAAATCAAAACTTTTTGAAAATAAATGACAAAGTCTATTTGAATTGGCTTACCCAACATCTCCCATTTACTCCTCAGCGGCACCATGACAACCAACTGCTCCTTCACCAACTGCTCCTTCACCGACTGCTCCTTCACCGAGGTAGACCGCCTCATGAAATCACTGGAACTTGCCATTTACGTGCCCATCTTCGTGTGCGGCCTTGTCCTCAACATCCTGGCCCTGGTTGTCTTCTGCTTCCTCCTCCGCAAGTGGACAGAGTCCACCATCTACATGACCAACCTGGCCCTCCTGGACCTCCTCCTCCTCCTCCTGCTCCCCTTCAAGATGCACGCCACCATCCACCACTGGGAGGCCCACCACCGCTTCCTCTGCTCCTTCCTGGAGAGCCTGTACTTTGTGGGCATGTACGGCAGCATCTACACCATTGCCTGCATAGCCGTGGACCGCTGGGTGGCCATACGCCACCCCTTCCGCGCCAAGCAGCTCCGCTCCCGCCGGGCCGCTCTGGGGACCTGCATCCTGGTCTGGGTGGTGGTGCTGGGGGGCACCTCACCCATCTACTCGTTCCGCACGGTGGAAAAGGGGCCCTTCCACTGCTTCCACGGCTTCTCTGAGAAGGGCTGGCGCCCAGAGGTGATCAGCTGCCTCTTGGGCTTTGGGTTTGTTGGGCCGGCCCTGGTGCTGGTGGTGTGTTCGGCCCAGAGCATCCGGACGCTGAGGCAGTCCGGCAACGAGAGCCATAAGAACAGAGCCTGTGTGAGGATCATCTACAGCAGCCTCTGTGCCTTCCTGGTCCCCTTCACGCCTAGTCACTTGGGCATCCTGATGCAGTTCCTGGTGAGTTAATTATAAACAGGCCCGGCTCCAGGATGACATGCCTTAGGGGGCATTTTAAATCCATGGGGGGGTGCACAACTAGTATTGCTTTAGACCCCTAATACCACAAGATAGATTGGTCCTACTACTGTTCAAATGCATCAGAAATGTAGCCGTACACATCAACAACCATCGCTTCATATAATATCACAAGAGAGATATGCGCCCCACTACAACGCGTATCTGAAATGCAGCCAAGCTCCAGTAGGCCTAGGCTACACATAATTTGCGCCTACCAACATGCACAGATCAGCTCAACAGGCTGAGCACCACTAGCTTATCAAAGATTCTTACAGGCTTCATAACTTAAACTTCAATAATTACAACTATAGGCTACATTTCCGTCTAATTTGTGACAGTACACTACGCAATGAGCGTAACCAAGCCGCTACTTCTCTAGAGAGTTTCAGAAAATCTAACTAAATAAAATGAAGTGCATATTCTATAGTCATAGCTGATGTGAAATGTCCTACATGACAGTAGCTAATTTGAATCTGCCGTGAATAAGAGTAAATGCCATTCCAAAAGCAACACACACAAACATACATACGCTATAGCAAATCAAATCAAATGTTATTGGTTGCATACATATATTTAGCAGATGTTATTGCGGTGGTAGCAAAATGCTTATGTTCCTAGCTACAACAGTGCAGTATTATCTAACAATACACAACAATACACATTCATCTAAAAAGTAAAATAATGGAATTGAGAAATATTGAAATATTAGGACGAGGAATGTCGGAGTCAAGAGTATAAATATATATATGTATATATATGTATGTGTGTATATATATGTGTGTATAATGTATATATGTGTGTGTGATAGGATGTATAGACATTATGGAAAGTATGTGGCTAGAATATGTAGTATATCTGAAGAATAGGATAGAATAGTATATGTACAGCAATAGTTGAATAGGATGGCCTTGACTAGAAAACAGTATATACATATGAAATGGGTAAAACAGTATGTAAACATTATTAAAGGGACCAGTGTTCCATTATTAAAGTCAGTGGTGTAAAGTACTGAAGTAAAAATACTTTAAAGTACTATTTAAGTTGTTTTCTGGGATATCTGTACTTTACTTTATATATTTGACAACTTTTACTTTTACTTCACTACATTCCTTAAGAAAATAATGTACTGTTTACTCCATACATTTCCCTGACACTCAAAATGACTGGTTACATTTTGAATGCTTAACAGGAAAGGAAAATGGTCCAATTCACGCACTTAACAACATCCCTGGTCATCTCTACTGTCTCTGATCTGGCGAACACAAATGCTTTGTATGTATATAAGGTCTGAGTGTTGGAGTGTGTCCCTGGCTATCCTTAAAAAAATAAGAAATTGAAAATTGTGCCATCTGGTTTGCTTAATATAAGGAATTTTAAACTTTTGATATTTAAGTATATTTTAGCAGTTGCATTTACTTTTGATACTTGTGTATATTTAAAACCAAATACTTTTAGACTATTACTCAAGTAGTATTTTACTGGGTTACTTTTACTTGAGTCATTTTCTATTAAAAGGTATCTTTACTTTTACTCAAGTATGACAATTGGGTACTTTTTCGACCAGTGTTCCATGTCTATGTAAATAGGGTAGCAGCCTCTAAGGTGCAGGGTTTAAAAAATGTGTGGTAGCCGGCTAGTGACCGTGAGTAAGTTCAGGGCAGAGTAATGGCTGGAGGCCAGCTAGTGATGCCTATTTAACAGTCTGATGGCCTTGAAATAGAAGCTCCATGAAAGACACATTTTCTGATGTATTGTAATGCTTCACTGGATCAGTCTGAAACTTTGCACATACACTGCAGCCATCTAGTGGCCAAAATCTAAATTGCGCCTAAACTGCATTTTTTTATTTTTTTATTACTGTTTTTTTTTTTACTATGCAAGTCAGTTAAGAACAAATTCTTATTTTTAATGACTGCCTAGGAACAGTGGGTTAACTGCCTGTTCAGGGGCAGAACGACAGATTTGTACCTTGTCAGCTCGGGGATTTGAACTTGCAACCTTTCGGTTACTATTATTATTATTTTTTTAAATTTTATTTCACCTTTATTTAACCAGGTAGGCAAGTTGAGAACAAGTTCTCATTTACAACTGCGACCTGGCCAAGATAAAGCAAAGCAGTTCAACACATACAACAACACATAGTTACACATTAGAGTAAACAAACACAGTCAATAATACAGTAGAAAAACAATATATATATATATATATATATATACAATGTGTGCAAATGAGTTAAGATAAGGAACATAAGGCAATAAATAGGCCATGGTGGTGAAGTAATTACAGTATAGCAATTTAACACTGGAATGGTAAAATGGTAAAAGTACTAGTCCAACACTCTAACCACTAGGCTACCCTGCCGCTCCATTATGGCCTTTCTCTTGCATTTCAAAGATGAAAAAATTAAATATGCATGTTTTTTTGTTTGTATTATCTTTACCAAATCTAATGTGTTATATTCTCCTACATTAATTTCACATTTCAAAGTGTTTCCTTTCAAATGGTATCAAGAATATGCATATCCTGAGCTACAGGCAGTGAGATTTGGGTATGTCATTTTAGTCGAAAATGTTATCTTTTTATGAGCTAGTGAAAAAGAACACACACTGTGAGCATCGATTCAGGACCATGGACAGCGTGATGACAGGATAACAGCTGAGATTCTTTTAACGCGTGAAATCGGATAGTCATGTTTGCTTCGCAGGCTAGGCAGTGTAGGTATCAGAAGCCAATCCAGTAGGGTCTGGAAACTATAGTGCGCTATGATTGGTCAATAGCAACACGACGTCGCAGAGTACTTGCATTAAGTTCAGTTTTTCCAACTTTGGTCCTGCCCTGTTCACGTCCCTCACCTATGCTCACATTGCCCAACGGTCCCCCCACCCACTTCGTTTCCTTCATTGAAAATGAATGGGCTTCTGTTGTTTCATCTCCCCCAACGTGATATGTCGATCTCTTGTGTAACGTTAGATTCACTGCCAATTTCAGAGTCACTTCAGAGCACAACCAATAGGCTACATTGGTCATTACCTGTATTCTTGTTATGAGAAGGAATTCCACTCGACCATGCCCACAAATTCGGGAAAACAAACATTCTTTCCCATTGACCCCATTGTAAAAGAGCCAACTTCGTTGTCAAATTTTTGTTATACAGAAATAACAAAAACGGCAGAAAAGCTGCTGTTCAATGTAAATGTAACCAACCAGATAAAAATCCCAACCTACGATTTGCAATGCTCACATGTAGGCAAATAGAACCTGTGAGAAAAGCCCTATGGCTTCAAGCTATTCACAATGGGAGTGGGACCTGGTGTCCAAGTAGGCCAGACGTAGCTGTGGAATAGTGTATATATAGTGTGTGGAAGAGTATAGTCCGTTTGTAACTCCACTCACTACTTGTAGCTGTATAGTCCATGTGCTTGTGTTGTTGGTCTTGGCTAGCTTAATGTTCCGGTCAGTAGCTAGCTAGCACTAACTCACGTGGCTGCTAGCACCGCCATGAAAAGGGGCATGAGGAAAGCCCTACAATTGTAATTTTTTCTAAGTAGTGAGAACACTCAGAAGCAGGCAATGTTGAAAAGTCATCTTTAGACATGTTTGTAACTGCCTAAAACAAGAAAACAACAAGAAATGTGCATTTGAAAAAGCTGAAGTTTTTGCTGTGAGCAAATGGGGTAACCACATGTTGTTTTCCCCACTGGCGTGCAATCTAATACCGCCTGGGGCTATACCGTCAAATAACGCAAAGCTGTAAATCTATCAATAGCAAATGAACGTGCGAAAGCAAGTACTGACATAAAAAATTACAGATAAATCTAAAATATGCATTGAAGTAAAAAGCAAAGGCCTAAACTATATATTGTTAGGGTTGCGAAAATCAAATCTGGTATCAGGACAAAAGGTGACAGAGTCACCAAGTAAGTTCTAATTATTTTTATTCACTCAAGCAATAAATGGTAAATGCAATCTTCGTATATACGGGTTCCATGTAGTACCACGCAGTGTTAACAGAGAACTGCCCTTTCTGCTAAATGCATTGATATATGTATGTTCTGACAGTTAGTTCCCACCTCGGGATGGGCCTATCAGAACAGTGGCTGGGCGTGGTTTAGACTTGCCTGGCCAATAGTAGGCGCACAGGCTGGTCCCAGCCTCTTGGCGCTTGTTGTCCGGGGTTACTGAGGCCACAGGCTTGGTCCTGTTTGCGTCTCCACATCTTTCTATTCATGTGTTCCTAGCTCAACATACTGTTATCTCCCAAGGTTATACTGCCCCTTAGCCAGACACCCGGTGTCTGCACAATCCACTGTATTGTTCCACAATTTATCAGCCTGAGCTCAAACACATTCATGTGTAGCAAACGAAACATTTTCCCATACCCCACAATTAACAATGAAACATATTCTCAAACCCAACAATATTACATTTAAAAAATCAAGTAGGCTTACACAAGGGAAAACCAATTAATGAATAATTCTGGCATGGTGGCCAGGGCCATAAAGGTTGTAGCTTACCATTTAGAGGAGTTGCAGCCTCCTCCATGCTCTGCTGAACCTCATGAGAAGTTTCTGATTCCATTCTCCTTCTTGGCAAAATGTACTTGTCAGCTCTCTCTCAAATGTCAGCTGGACAAGCTGGGCTTTTTGTTGATGTAAGATCTTCACTAAATGTGTTATTCAGAGTGGAGAAGGAATTTTCGCACATTGCTGTAGATGTCCCAAGTGTTAATCCAAATCCATGTTTCAGTGCCAACAGCACAGTTAGCATTGCTGACAAAGGCCCATCCTATCTTTGAAGAACATTAAATGGGACCATTTGTTGTTGCTGGCTGTGATTGCAATTTCACTTTGCAAGAATCAGTAAACTTTGCTTCCACTGGTTAAATTTTTGTTACATCCAACAGGTCGTCAGGTGCTAGTGGCTGGAGTAACAGAGGTGCAGGTGCTTGTTGTGATGTTACCCTTGTGCTGTTGGTACTACCTGGCTCTTCCTGATCTTGTTGATCAGCAGGCAGTGTGGGCAGGTATTTGCTGCTAGGCTCCTCAACTTTGATAGTCGGGCCAGCAGGCTGATCGGTGAGCTCGGCATCGCACTCAAAATGGTGGTCCTCCGTTTTTTTGCTCTCGGCAGTGCCCAGTCATGGCCGGCTTTGCCACACCATAGAGCCGGCTCTGATTATAAACATAGAAATGCCATACAGTGCATTCGGAAAGCATTCAATCCCCTTCCCTTTTTCCACATTTTGTTATGTTACAGCCTTATCTCAAATGGATTATATACAGTTTTTTTTCTCCTCACCAATCTACACACAATACCCCATAATGACAAAGCAAAAACATTTTTTTTTAATTTTTGCAAATGTATTAATAATAAAAAACAGAAACACCTTATTTATATAAGTATTCAGACCTTAGTCTATGAGACTAGAAATTGAGCTCAGGGGCATCCTGTTTACATTGATCATCCTTGAGATGTTTCTACAACTTGATCCACCTGTGGTAAAATTAATTGATTGGACATGATTTGGAAAGGAACACACCTGTCTACATAAGGTCCCACAGATGACTGTGCATGTCAGAGCAAAAACCAAGCCATGAGGTCAAAGGAATTGTCCATATAGCTCCATATACCAGATCTGGGGAAGGGTACCAAAACAATTCTGCAGCATTGAAGGTCCCCAAGAACACAGTGGCCTCCATCATTCTTAAATGGAAGAAGTTTGGAACCACCAAGACTCTTCCTAGAGCTGGCCGCTGGCCAAACTGAGCAATCAGAGGAGGGCATTGGTCAGGGAGGTGACCAAGAACCCGATGGTCACTCTGACAGAGCTACAGAGATCTTCTGTGGAGATGGGAGAACCTTCCAGAAGGACAACCATCTCTGCAGCACTCCACCAATCAGACGGAAGCAAACCTTCAGTAAAAGTCACATCAAAGCCCGCTTGGAGTTTGGAGAAACACGATTCTCTGGTCTGATGAAACAAAGATTGAAAGATTGACTTGAATGCCAAGCGTCACGTCTGGAGGAAACCGCACAATCCATACTGTGAATATGGTGGTGGCAGCATCATGCTGTGGGGATGTTTTTCAGCGACAGGGACTGGGAGACTAGTCAGTATCAAGGGAAAGATGAACGGAGCAAAGTACAGAGATATTTGATGAAAACCTGCTCCAGAGTGCTCAGGACCTCAGACTGGGGCGAAGGTTCACCTTCCAACAGGACAATGACCCTAAGCACACAGCCAAGACAACGCAGGAGTGGCTTGGGAGAAGTCTCTGAATGTCCTTGAGTGGCCCAGCCAGAACCCGGACTTGAACCTGATCAAACATCTCTGGAGAGACCTGTAAACAGCGTGTGACACTCATCCAACCTGACAGAGCTTGAAAGGATCTGCAGAGAAGAATGGGAGAAACTCCCCAAATACAGGTGTGCCAAGCTTGTAGCCTCATACCCAAGAATACTCAAGGCTGTAATCACTGTCAAAGGTGCTTCAACAAAGTACTGAGTAAAGAGTCTGAATACTTATGTAAATTATATATTTCAGTTTTTATATTTAGTAAATTAGAAACATTTTATAAACCTGTTTTTGCTTTGTCATTATGGGGTATTGTGTGTAGATTGTTGAGGGGGAAAAACAATTGAAATAATTTTAGAATAAGGCACTGTAAATACTTTCTTGGGGTTATCTTATGTCCAGTAATGTCTGGGACAACAATTTTTTTCTGACCATGTGACTTGACCAGGAAAAACTCTAAGCCTGACATGCATACCACTATCTCCTCCCAGGTACGTCGAGATGTGATCCAGGACTGCATGGCCAAGACGAGGATCAGCCTGTTCCTGCAGGTGGCCATGAGTCTGGCCAACGTCACGTGTTGTCTGGACGCTCTGTGTTACTACTTCATCACCAGGGAAGTGAGGACCTCCAAGCAGACCTTCACCTTCAGGAGGTCCAAGTCCATCAGCCAGAAAAGAGCCACCACCAGCACCTCAGAGCTCTGACAAAACCCATGGAGGGACAAACACTGAGCAGAACTGGTTGAGATTGTTTCAACCAGTTCTGCCCACTGGGAAGTTACTGGCTATAATCTTACTAGCCGTGTGAAAAATTCTGCCACTGTTTGAGGACAAGGGACGTTGAATAGGAAATTTGAGTATTTATTATTGACAACCTACGCATTTTGGCACAATTTTTCCTTTTGACTGTCTGCAGCCTTACCTCGGACAAGAGTTAACCCTATGAGACCAGATATTGTAATATATTTAACTTTCACTATATTTCACTGCTTCGCTTAAGTAAAACGTTTTAAACTTCTTTGACTACCACAAAATACATTTAAAGAGCTGAAACAATTCAAACAAAACATTTTCTTGGAAAATTACCATCTGATTTGATTACAATTGTTTGTGCCCTGTGTAATGCCATCTGTATGTGTACTGTATGTTCTGACAAGGGACTCATGAGACTTTGTCATCAGATGAGTGATGTGGGCTAAGACAGCACACCACTAGTTTCAACTGACGGCATACGGAGAAAACCTCATTTGTTGTCGCTGTGGTTATGATTAAACACATGTACACAAACTAGGCCTTCAGAAAGTATTCACACCCCTTGACTTTTTCAAAATGGTGTTGTGTTACAGACTGCATTTAAAATGGATTAAATTGCGATTTTGTGACACTGACCAAAACACAATACCCCATAATGTCAAAGTGGACTTACATTTTTACAAATTAATAAAAAATGTAAAGCTGAAATGTCTTGAGGCAATAAGTATTCAACCCTTTGTTATGGGAAACCTTAATAAGTTAAAGAGTAAAAATGTGCTTAACAAGTCACATAATAAGTTGAATGGACTCTGTGTGCAATAATAGCATTTAACAAGATGTTTTAATGACTACCTCTAATCTGTACCCCACACATACAATTATCTGTAAGGTCCCTCAGTCGAGCAGTGAATTTCAAGCACAGATTCAACCACAAAGACCGAGGAGGTTTTCCAATGCCTCGCAAAGAAGGGCACCTATTGGTAGAATGGTAGAAATTAAAAAAGCAAACATTGAATATCCTTTTGAGCATGGTGAAGTTATTAATTACTTAGGAGGGTATATAAATACACCCAGTCACTACAAAGATACAGGCGTCCTTCCTAACTCAGTTACAGAGATTAATGGCTGTGATAGGAGAAAACTGAGGATGGATCAACAACATTGCAGTTACTCCACAATACTAACCTAAATTACAGAGTTAAAAGAAGGGAGTCTGTACAGAATAAACATGCATCCTATTTGCAATAAGGCACTAAAGTAATACCGCATAAATGTGGCAAAGAAATGAACTTTATGTCCTGAATACAAAGCTTTATTTGTATTTATTATGGATTCCCATTAGCTGCTTCCAAGGCAGCAGCTACTCTTCCTGGGGTCCAGAAAAATTAAGGCAGTTATACAATTTTAAAAACATTACAATACATTCATTACAGAATTCACAACACACTAAGTGTGTGCCCTCAGACCCATGCTCCACTGCCACATATCTACATCACAAAATTAATGTGTACGTTTGTGTATAGTGCATTTGTTACCATGTGTGTATGCATGTGTCTGTGCCTATGTTTGTGTTGCTTCACAGTCCCGCTGTTCTATAAGGTGTATTTTTATCTGTTTTTTTAAATCTGATTTTACTGCTTGTGCCAGTTACCTGATGTGGAATAGAGTTCCATGTAGTCATGGTTCTATGTAGTACTGTGCGCATCCCATAGTTTGTTCTGGACTTGGGGACTGTAAAGAGGCCTCTGTTGGCATGTCTTGTGGGGTATGCATGGGTGTCTGAGCTGGGTGCTAGTCGTTTACACAGACAGATCGGTGCTTTCAACATGTCAATACCTCTCACAAATACAAGTAGTGATGAAGTCAATCTCTCCTTTACTTTGAGCCAGGAGAGATTGCATGTTATTCATGTTTGCTCTCTGTGTACATCCAAGGGCCAGCCGTGCTGCCCTGTTCTGAGCCAATTGCAATGGTGGCACCTGACCACACAACTGAACAGTAGTCCAGGTGCGACAAAACTAGAGCCTGTAGGACCTGCCTTGTTGATAGTGCTGTTAAGAAGGTAGAGCACTGCTTTATTATGGAACGACTTATCCCCAGCTTAGCTACTGTTGTATCAATATGTTTTGACTTTGACAGTTTACAATCCAGGGTTACTCCAAGCAGTTTAGTCACCTCAACTTGCTCAATTTCCACATGATTTATTATAAGATTTAGTTGAGGTTTATGGTTTAGTGAATGATTTGTCCCAAATACAAGGCTTTTAGTTTTTGAAATATTTAGGACAAACGTATTCCTTGCCTCCCATTCTGAAACTATCTGCAGCTCTTTGTTAAGTGTTGCAGTCATTTCAGTTGCTGTAGTAGCTGGCGTGTATAGTGTTGAGTCATCCACATACAGTTGAAGTCGGAGTCATTAAAACTAGTTTTTCAACCACTCCACAAATTTCTTGTTAAAACAAACTATAGTTTTGTCAAGTCTGTTAGGACATCTACTTTGTGCATGGCACAATAATTTTTCCAACAATTGTTTACAGACAGATTATTTCACTCATAATTCACTGTATCACAATTCCAGTGGGTCAGAAGTTTACATACACTAAGTTGACTGTGCCTTTAAACAGCTTGGAAAATTCCAGAAAATTATGTCATGGCATTAGAAGCTTCTGATAGGCGAATTGACATCATTTGAGTCAATTGGAGGTGTACCTGTGGATGTCTTTCAAGGCCTACCTTCCAACTCACTGCCTTTTTGCTTGACATCATGGGAAAATCAAAAGAAATCAGCCAAGACCGCAGAAAAGAAATTGTAGACCTCCACAAGTCCGGTTCATCCTTGGGAGCAATTTCCAAACACCTGAAGGTACCACGTTCATCTGTACAAACAATAGTACGCAAGTATAAACACCATGGGACCACGCAGCCGTCATACCGCTCAGGAAGGAGACGCGTTCTGTCTCCTAGAGATTAACGTACTTTGGTGCGAAAATTGCAAATCAATCCCAGAACAACAGCAAACGACCTTGTGAAGATGCTGGAGGAAACCGGTACAAACGTATATATATCAACAGTAAATCGACATAACCTGAAAGGCTGCTCAGCAAGGAAGAAGCCACTGCTCCAAAACCGCCATAAAAAAATCCAGACTACTGTTTGCAACTGCACATGGGGACAAAGATCGTACTTTTTGGAGAAATGTCCTCTGGTCTGATGAAACAAAAATATAACTGTTTGGCCATAATGACCATCGTTATGTTTGGAGGAAAAAGGGGGAGGCTTGCAAACCGAAGAACACCATCCCAACTGTGAAGCACGGGGATGGCATCATTATGCTGTGAGGATGCTTTGTTGCAGGGGGAATGGGAATGTGATGAAAGAAATAAAAGCTGAAATAAATAATTCTCTACTATTATTCTGACATTTCACATTCTTAAAATAATGTGGTGATCCTAACTGACCTAAGACGGAATTTTTACTAGGATTAAATGTCAGGAATTGTGAAGTTCTGAGTTTAAAGGTGTATGTAAACTTCTGACTTCAACTGTATGTACTGTATAGGAAGGATAGGATTGCAAAAGATATGAGACTGGATGAACATTGACCCCGACCCTGCTAAATTGTATTAAAAGCCAGTGAATTATTGTTTTAGCATTAATTTACGCTCTTGTGAAAATTCATGACTGCTTTGTTAAACAATTGTCCAAAGAGAAGTCCACCTGTTATTGAAGCCTATTTTAGACAGTGTTTTTATATAACAGCAACCTTAAAACGTATGTTACTGACTGCCAAAATAGGTTTTGTTATGTCATCAGATTAAATTGTTTTTTTTTATTCTAACAACATAAACAGTATTATTTTTCATGTTTTCTTAGTGGTTGTTCAAAACAATCCCTATCATCACCTTACATGTACCTTAACCTGGTGTTTTTAAAGCTGATAGGATAGGAAGTGTTGTGGAAATTCAACACAGGGGCACTAGAAGTCAATATTAAATGAATCACTCTTTATTGTCAGCCAGCTGGAGAGGTCACAGTCAAACTTAGATGCATAAAGTACCGGTCTGAAGTGAGCTCCAAAATGGCGTTCCTTACATACAGCCTTATATATGACTGCATAAAAACCTACATAAACATGATTCATTGGATTGGTTCCTACATGTGACTGGCTCCGTCACCTATCTTAACTTAAAGAACATGTTCTGGGCGTCCTGTCAGATGGTCCTACGGAAGGGGTCATGATGCAGAAAACGCATGTGAAAAATGTTATAAATTGATTTGCATTTTAATGAGGGAAATAAGTATTTGACCCCTCTGTAAAACATGACTTAGTACTTGGTGACAAAACCCTTGTTGGCAATCACAGAGGTCAGACGTTTCTTGTAGTTGGCCACCAGGTTTGCACACATCTCAGGAGAGATTTTGTCCCACTCCTCTTTGCAGATCTTCTCCAAGTCATTAAGGTTTCGAGGCTGACGTTTGGCAACTCGAACCTTCAGCTCCCTCCACAGATTTTCTATGGGATTAAGGTCTGGAGACTGGCTAGGCCACTCCAGGACCTTAATGTGCTTCTTCTTGAGCCACTCCTTTGTTGCCTTGGCCGTGTGTTTTGGGTCATTGTCCTGCTGGAATACCCATCCACGACCCATTTTCAATGCCCTGGCTGAGGGAAGGGGGTTCTCACCCAAGATTTGACGATACATGGCCCCGTCCATCGTCCCTTTGATGCGGTGAAGTTGTCCTGTCCCCTTAGCAGAAAAACACCCCCAAAGCATGTTTCCACCTCCATGTTTGACGGTGGGGATGGTGTTCTTGGGGTCATAGGCAGCATTCCTCCTCCTCCAAACACGGCGAGTTGAGTTGATGCCAAAGAGCTCCATTTTGGTCTCATCTGACCACAACACTTTCACCCAGTTGTCCTCTGAATCATTCAGATGTTCATTGGCAAACTTCAGACGGGCATGTATATGTGCTTTCTTGAGCAGGGGGACCTTGCGGGCGCTGCAGGATTTCAGTCCTTCACGGTGTAGTGTGTTACCAATTGTTTTCTTGGTGACTATGGTCCCAGCTGCCTTGAGATCATTGACAAGATTCCTCACTGTTCTCATGCTCATTGCAACTCCACGAGGTGAGATCTTGCATGGAGCCCCAGTCTGAGGGAGATTGACAGTTGTTTTGTGTTTCTTCCATTTGCGAATAATCGCACCAACTGTTGTCACCTTCTCACCAAGCTGCTTGGCGATGGTCTTGTAGCCCATTCCAGCCTTGTGTAGGTCTACAATCTTGTCCCTGACATCCTTGGAGAGCTCTTTGGTCTTGGCCATGGTGGAGAGTTTGGAATCTGATTGATTGATTGCTTCTGTGGACAGGTGTCTTTTATACAGGTAACAAACTGAGATAAGGAGCACTCCCTTTAAGAGTGTGCTCCTAATCTCAGCTTGTTACCTGTATAAAAGACACCTGGGTGCCAGAAATCTTTCTGATTGAGAGGGGGTCAAATACTTATTTCCCTCATTAAAATGCAAATCAATTTATAAGATTTTTCACATGAGTTTTTCTGGATTGTTTTGTTGTTATTCTGTCTCTCACTGTTCAAATACACCTACCATTAAAATTATAGACTGATCTTTTCTTTGTCAGTGGGCAAATGTACAAAATCAGCAGGGGATCAAATACTATTTTCCCCTCACTGTACATAGTGCCATTCTTGTGCATTTTATTCCTGAAGTGCTACTATTTTTATTTTTCAACTCTGCATTATTGGGAAGGGCTCTTAAGCAAGCATTTCACGGTAAAGTCTACACCAGTTCTATTCGGCGCATGTGACAAATAAAATTTTATTTAATTTTGTAGTTAAATGTGTCTCTTATCTGTCCACTGTTTTTGCATTGTGACCAGATATTCTTGTCCCTCCCTGTATGGACATTATTTGACAGATATTCTTTCAAAATAATATTTATTTATTTGAAGACACATATTGATTCCATAAGTCAATGGTGTTACCTGTCAATGATTTAAAAGAGCAGGACAATTATTATTTAAATGGTTTCACTGTCCAGATCAGTCTACACAATGCTTGTCTGACTACCTTTGGAGGTGGTCAGGAAGATCTTATCACAATCAGATCACAATGAGCCTTAATCATCTTCACCTGTGCAAAAATGTGGGGACAATCAGAATGTGGACAAGATCAGGACAAAGAACGCATGTTAGAATCCGGTATAAACGGGGGGTTTGTATAGGTCGCATGTAGAACATAAAGAAGAGGTCTCAAATCAGGCCGAAGATCATATGACCAGGTTTACTAAGCGTTAGCAGTTTGTACCAGGTGAAAAGTGTGCACCTGTTTTTTTGAGTATGGGATATACCACCTTTCTGTAACTGCCTTTTTCTTTCTCTTAAAGGCATATTTGACTTTTTTTAAGTGTAATTCTTTTGCTTAGCTAGCCAATCTGGTCCACAATCTTTAGGCATTCCCATCTCATCTAGCATATGGGTTTGGTAGTTTTTTTAGCAAACTGTACCCGGATAATGATGAGCAATGCCTTTCAACTGAATGGATGGTTGTTGTGAAAACCATTTCATCATTTAGATACTTTTTTCCCACTGCATTTGTCTGTTTAGTCAATCTTGGTATAACAATGCAAACCTGTGGCAGGAGTTGTAACTGCAGCAGAATTTTCCGAAACCATAATTTCAGGGCATGAATATCTACACCAAGTGTATTAAAATCTTACCCCTACAGGGTATGAAATACTGATGGTTTTCTGTTCTACCTGATAGTTAATTGCACCCATCTGGTGTCCCAAGTCTAAATCAGTCCCCGCCCAACTAGCAATGAGGAATCGGCTCAGAAGTGGCCCTCTTCTGGTAAGATGCCCATAATCGACCCAAGTACATCGGGCCGTTTCCATCTACCGGAATTCAGCCGACTTTGCCGGCATCTTACCAGAATCCCCCCAGAAGCGGCCCGATGCAATTTTAAATAAATGCATACAAAATTACCCGATTTAGTCATTTAAATATGACTATTATACACTTTATACATACAAATTATACACATCCACACATTTTATTTATTTATTTATAAATAAAATAATTAACAGAAACGCAATGGTTCATTGGATCAGTCTAAAACTTTGCACATACACTGCTGCCATCTAGTGGCCAAAATCTAAATTGTGCCTGGGCTGGAATAATACATTATGGCCTTTCTCTTGCATTTCGAAGACGATGGTACAAAAAAATACAAAAAGAACGGTTGTTTTTTCTTTTACCAGATCTAAAGTGTATTATTCTCCTACATTAATTTCACATTTCCACAAACTTCAGTGTTTCCTTTCAAATGCTATCAAGAATGTGCATAGCGTTGCTTCAATGCCTGAGCTACAGGCAGTTAGATTTGGGTATGTCATTTCAGGCGAAAATTTTAAAAAAGTGTCTGATCATTAAGAGGTTTTTAAGGCTGTAACACAACAAAATGTGAGCTTTCTGAAGGCACTGTATTATTATATAATATACTGTAGATGGTCATGAATTAATTAACATGGCGCATGCTAAGTTCTTACACATGCTGTATTTGTGTATGCGTGTGATATGTCAAACGACAAATGTCAGGAAATTACTTTGTTTAGAGAGTTGATGTAAGAAGCACACTCATTTGTACTGTATCGCTTAGTCTCGCTTGCCTTGTGAAATTGACTTTCTTCGGTCATGTTTGGATGCTGTGGGGAAAAATGTACCTTGTGTTGAGAGTGTGTGCAGTGTGTGTGGCAGGAGAGAGATGTCACTAATATCCCTGAAGTGTCCTAGATACATAATTAATGTACCAAATGTTGTCTATTACAAGTTACATTGCAGCTTCGGCCTATATACATGTTTATGTATGTATATGTTATGTTTTTTAGAACGCTCTTGAATGTCTTCCTCTGAAGGGAGATGTAGTTGAAATGTAGCAATGTCATTTTCGATGATTATTGGTCATTGGTTTGACTTCTGTGCTTGGGTTAATGGTGTTTTGCGGAAATTGTTATATTTTTATTTAAGAGAAATATAAAACGTAGATTTTGGTACTCATGATATCCTTTGTATTCTGAGTTTATTTCTGTTAGTCTAAAACACACCCACGACAATGAAAAAGCAAAGAAAGGAGTATACTTTTTACATGTTTATTTATTAGGTAGTAAGATAAGCTATTACAAGTTAAATGACTGTACAGCATGGCGAGTCAGAGAAGGGGACAGATCATGAAAGCCTATATCATACAGTAGGTCCCTTTAACAGCAACAGAATTCCTCCATATCATACATTAGATTGATTGTAAAAAAAAAGGTTAAGAGAGAGAGACAGGCATGCAATAAAGAGAGTCTGGATAGTGGGAATGGAGACTGGCTACAAGGACTCAACTGCAGACGAGACCAAGCCCACTACTAAGACAGCAGGAAGAGGGCGGCTGCATCCAATTCTCCACCCTTCTCCTGAAGTGTGCACTTGCACACTCCCTCTCAGAATCAGGATGTAGCCAAAAACACACCAAAAGAAATAGTTCAACTCTAAAACCTATCCAAATGTACAGATGTAGGATCTTAATTTGAGCCAGTTTGCTACAGCAGGAAAATAATCCTGCAGCAACAGGAAATGTGGATTATATATTTTTGTAGGTGTTGATAAAAAAAATTGTAAGGGAAAATCAAGTCTGGCATTTCAAAGTGGAGATTACAAACGTCAGAAGCCTTTTTTAAAACTCATACACTACAAGTTTTACATTTCAGGAATGTTATTCATCTTGATCAAATTAAGAGGCTACATCTGTAGGTACTCTATATATGCTTAAGTAACACCCTCACGACTCAACATATCGTTAGTGAGTATAGATTTGGTTCCGTTGGCCCGTCCAAAGCACTGCTACTTTATACAGTCTAAAGCCATGTGAGACCCAGAGAGTCAACCAGTGGAAGATACCACAAGGAAGAGGAACAAACCATAGAGAAATGATCATTCAATCACAAAACAAGCTCAGATAAAAATCAATACACGTTTGAATATGAAATCCAAGAAAAATCCATATACAGTATATATTGCTTATAGGAACGATGCAAAATACATACACAAACAATTAATTATTTAAATTACAGGCAAAAAAACATCTAAAATATATGAGGTATGTTTCGGTATTTCTGGACATACAAGACGAGACATCATCATGGGTTCATTTTGGTTGAACCTAGAAACACGTGTGTGTGCACAACGCACGCAGCATCGTAACGCCCTCTCCTCTTTGTCACACACACACTGCACAGGGTTAGAAGTACTTTACAGAAAAGTACTATACTAAAAGTACTATTCTAACTCAATCTGAAGTAAAAACCTAAGACAACTCATCTGATTATGCTGGCGTCGACTTCAAATCGATACAAATAAAAAAAACATCAGTGCAACAACATGACATAATCTCAAACAACAAAAAAGCTACAGATTCATCGCATTACCGACATTATCGAAATATACAGACCATTGGAATACAAAAAAACAAACAAATAGAAACAACACCAGAGCAGTAAACAACAATTCAACTTGGGACAAAAAAGGAATAAAAAAAACTTTACATCAATAACTGTTGGACAAACACATGCTTTTTAAAGTGCAATATAAAGCCTAAGGGATGCGCGAGGTATGGTTTCAGAGTGGGCTTGGTGGTGTAGGACGGCCATCTTCTTTCTCAGGATTTAGACCCTGTCGCAGATCACAGTCTCAACGACAAAGGTGTTCTCAAAGTGACGGATGCTGTGGCAGTTCCTCGCCTCACGCTTGTCGATGCCTGGAGGAGGGAGAGAAGAATGGAAGAGAAGAGAGGTAAGCTTACATCCAGTTATGTGTCATGTTCAATTATGTTATTCGTATGATATATGATGTGATATGATCCATAGGTTTTGGGATATCTATGGTGCTATTGCTTTTCTGGGTTACAGAGGTAACTCCCCATATGTGTTCATATGTCAACATACTAGGTGCCTAATAGCCATTATGGGATCCTCCTCTGAAGACTAGATATTGAGCAATATAAACAGTTGAGGGGGCTCCCACTGCCTACCTCACTGTTACCATGACTACCAGTACCAGCCTCATCTTGGATCAATGAAGTTGCTCGTCAGCCCATATATGTGCTCAGAGGGAAGCATGTTACATCAATGCTCTGGTTTTACAACTAGCCAATCACAGAGGCTCACGGAGCACATCCCTACTACGCATCACTTCCTCCCCCACGCACGCTGTCTGATTATTGGACCTGCGTGGTGTGTTGGAAAAATGACTCACATGCACACACACGATGGCTCTGACATGGTAATCATACAAGAATCTGTGTGTGGAGGTCGCTTAGAACTCATACTGTGGGAGGCTAGCGCCTGGCAGAGCCCACACACTCACTCTCTCTCTGAGCCAGCACAGGAAGCGCCGATATGGACCTGGCCATCTCCGTTTCCTCTGTGATGAGGGGTGTCACCAGACAGTCAGCCAGCCCATGGATTCGGACTGACTCAGTGACTACTGTGAAACACACAACCCTTCGTTCTCCTCTCCTCTGTACAGGACAGGAAGAGCCTAAATGATGACCTGACAAGGACATCTGTGTGTGAAATGTGTGTGTGAAAGTGGATGAGTGAGACAGAAGGAAAAATAACGTGTTGTTGGTGTGTGTGTGTTGTACTTACGTCGGCGTGCGTCGCGTCGGCGTTTGAGGCGGTAGGTGTCTTTGCCGTAGCAGAGCCGGTGGATGAAGGGCCCCAGAGGTCTCATGTTCCTCACCCTCCCCGTCACCACCATCTCCTCCTGGATAATGTAGGTCTGGGGCAGATACGTCCCCTTCTGTTGGAGAGGGAGAGAGAGACACACAAACACATACGTTAGTACAGGGATCATCAACTAGATTCAGCCGCAAACCGATTTTTTATTGTGTGGGTGGTCGGGGGGCCGGAACATAATTGACTGCAAGAATCCCAAACAGGTTTAATGTTTGACTAAAACAATAATTTCAAACCTTGCTTACATTTCTATACGATCTCTCTATTATCTATGGGACTACTTAGGAACAGACTTCTTAAATTAAAATCACTTGGAGTTGATTTAGTGTTTTTTTTTTTACTGTCTGTTATGCCCAACAATGAAAATTCCACCCCAAAAAATATAAATATAATATATATATTTTTTTTACTATATACCAAGTTTGGCCCGCGGCCGCCATTTGGTAACCCTCCGTTAGTACAAGCGTACCTTGACGTTGACCAGCAGCTCCCAGAGGTTCCTTGGTGGCATGACCAGGGTGGTGTTGAGCTCAATCACGTAACACTTGTCCAGGGCAATGTCATGGTACACAGTCAGACCCTGGAATTAGAAATGACAACAAAACATTCATCATAATTCCTTTTAACTTTTGTTTATTTAGTAAATATTTTCTTAACTCTTTTTTTTTTTTAACTGCATTGTTGGTTAAGGGCTTGTAAAATGCATTTCACGGCAAGGTCTACACGTGTTGTATTCGGCGCATGTGACAAACACAATTTTATTTTAACTCCAGTATGCTAACTAACAGAAAAGGTCACATAAATCTTTCATTGCCTTATAGACCATTGACCCTAATAGGCATGTCCTCCAGAATCCTATTCTCATATGTATACCAATGGGCGAGCATTTGGACACAAAATGGCCACCTTGTATCACATTACACAATGAGTGTGTGGACAACTACGAGCAGATCAGGATGAGCAGGATGACTTACCCTCTGGAAGTCATGGATGATGTCTGCGGGGTCGCTCCCTCCGAAGTGGGGCACGGGTACGCTGATCTGCTCGTAGTTGTCGTCCAGGTAGATGCCCACGTTCTCCTCCAGCTCCTGTCTGCCATGCAGGGGGGCGTACACAGAGTCCTCGTACAGAACCCTGCAGTGGAACAGACTGTCCTCAGGAATCTAGAACACACAGAGGGAGAACAGAGCAGAACAGAGTTAGGATAGTCAAGGGGATATCTATCTGTGGTATATCTATAGCATTCATGATTGCTTCAATCAGAACCAATCTGTCTGTATGATTGAATATGGGAGGCATGATGTAGTAGTAGCTACTACTGGCAGTTGTACAGTAGTATAGTGTGGTATAAAGTAGTATAGTTGTAAGGTGTGTGAGGTAGTATGCAAAAGTAGTATAATATCGGACCTGTGGTATAAAATAGGAGGTACTAGTGGTAGTTGTATAGTGGAGTGTAGAGTGGTGCAGTATAGTTGTAGTATAGTAGGATAGTACCTGTTGTATGAAGTAGTACCGGTAGACGTATATGGAGGCCAGCACCAGTCCTGACATGAAGACCACCAGGCCAAAGGTGAGACAACACAGCCCGTTCAGATGAGACTGCTTGGGCCTCAGAGGAAGAACTAGCTCCTCCTGGGGGAAGAAACAATACACAGGTCAGACCTACAGGCCAATGTCAGATAAAATTATTAAACTTAATAGTTAATTAATAAAATGGCCACCCAGACTATTTACATTGACCCCCCTTCCCCTTTTGTTTCTACACTGCTGCTACTCACTGTTTATTATCTATACATAATCACTTCACCCCTACCTACATGTACAAATTACCTCTAACCTGTACCCCCCGCACACTGACTCGGTACCGGTACCCCCTGTATATTACCTTGTTTTTGTTATGGAATTTTATTGTGTTTATTGTCTTTTTATTAATTTTTTTACTTTAGTTTATTTAGTAAATATTTTCTTAACTCTATTTCTTGAATTGCATTGTTGGTTAAAGGCTTGTAAGTAAGCATTTCACGACAAGGTCTACACCTGTTGTATTCGGCGCCTGTGACAAATACAATTTGATTTGATTCATCAGCAAGATGCTCCCACTATGAAAGAGCAGTTTCCGTTTCACTCAATGTTGGTGGTAATAGCTAAGCAGATAGTCACATTTATCAGAGCAGAAATAATCTGTTTTATAATATAGGCTGAAGGCTAGAGATGCTGAAGATGCCTTGTCATCCCAACAGCCCACCCCCAGTCTCTCAGCCCTACCGTCAATCTGTTTGCTATTAGCGATACACTACTAGCTACCTAGAAACGGTACCCACACACAGTTGCTAGGGACTATGGAGGATCAAAAGGGATGAGGCAGATTGCATTGCGTTTGTCGAGTGATGGCGAGGGAGGCTGTCATGGTTGTCTGGGAGTTCTATTCTTAGGACTCGACTTCCACATGCCCTACTTGTAGCTGTGACAGCGTTACATCACACACACCTCCAGTGGGAGGGAGATCACAGTGATTGCGTGGAAGTGGAATCTCAAGCCAGATTTGGTATTAATAATCCTTATACACACATACAGATTTGGTATCCACACGTCTCCTTTGACGCCTTTGCGAGAATCCCCTGTCTCCCACCTTCCTACATGACGTCAAAAACATAACCATGTCGTTGCTAATTCTAGTTGATCAATAATTTGAGGTACATGATCTCACACCTTCAGATTGGGACTTGCCAAACACAGATGTATACTGAACAAAAATATAAATGCAACATGCAACAATTTCAAAGATTTGACTGAGTTACAGTTCATATAAGGAAATCAGTCAATTTAAATAAATGCATTAGGACCTAATCTATGGATTTCCCATGTCTTGGCAGGGGTGCAGCCATGGGTGGGCCTGGGAGGGCACTTGGGATGGGGAGCCAGGGCCAGCCAATCAGAATCAGTTTTACATACAGAAATATTGCCCCCTGTTGTGTGACAGAACTGCGCATTTTAAAGTGGCCTTTTATTGTACCCAGCAAAAGGTGCACCTGTGTAATGGTCATGCCGTTTAATCAGCTTCTTGATATGCCACACCTGTCATTTGGATGGATTATCTTGGCAAAAGAGAAATGCTCACTAACAGGGATATAAAAAACTTTGTGCACAACATTTTAGAGAAATAAACTTTTTGTGCATATGGAAACTTTAAGGGATTTTTTTTATTTCAGCTCATGAAACCAACACTTTACACATTGAGTTTATATTTTGTTCAGTGTAGTTCTACGTCAGATCTAGATTCTACCTTAGATGAGCTAACTAATCTGACTAGCAAAATACAACCTAATTTCTAGAGCCTAGAAACTCACATCCATTGTGAGGGACACAATCAAGTCGATGTAGACTATTTCTGAATCTGATGGAGGAGGGTAGAGTTATCTAGCCCCTACAGTTGCTCAGATTTACAGTTCAACTGCAAAGCTGTAAATGCATTTATTCTGTCACTTGTAGAAATACAATTCAATGTTCAGCATAAGTTTCAGATTTGCTATGAATTGTATTAGACTGCCTGACAATATACGGTCCAGGGGCACTTTAATGACAGACAGACCTATAACTGTGATGTCAGTGCTAACACACTGAGCAGCTTCATATAGACACAACAGTGTGTGAGGCTTTCTATGCAAATGCAGTATGGCCACCCTTTTAACAGCTCCCTGACAGCTGTAACCAAATGTAGATTTCTTATGACTCTCTCAACAAGTGTCACTTCCTTTCCTCATCTCCTTTATCTGATTTGAAAGAACAGATGAAAGCAAACCAAAGTATGACTTTCTTCTAGCATATTGCACCTGGGGAGTATTTTTAGATCAGTGCAGACTGCATAGATGAGGGTAATGACACAAGGAAAGGAAATCCCATTACACGATTGAAATGCATGCGCCCTCATTTCTAAAAACAGCCCAACTGCGCAGGTGCCCCTTAGCCGCTACCTGCTGGATTTGCTGGAGAAAAACACCTTGGTAACCATAACGCAGCGATAACGTACCAATTTGTTAGCACAAATTACAGACTGTCGATAAGATACAACTTCCCAATATCAACCTATAAACGTGTTGTCTTGGGAGTTTTAGATAAACATAGTAATTGCTCGAGTAACATGGTCTAGGATAGCTACGATTCGTGGTTACGTCTGCTGCACACTGAGGTATCTGCAGTGTCCCCAGCTAGCCTCACAAGGTGACGTAATGTCAACATCCTCGGGCTTTGCTGGCTAGCTTGTATCGATTTTAAAAAGGTTAGGCTACTTTGTATGCGTGTTTCCAACGCTTTCATAGCAGCAGTGTATAATTTCTAGTAACAATAGTAGTAACACATGATACTGTAACAGTAGCCTAAGTGAGATCGTGGTAGCCTACTATGCAAATTAGGCTACACTGATGTTATGGACTTTTTTGGACTTTAATATATTTTGACATTTACATCAACGCAATCATTAGGCTACATGCACAATTAGAGAACGATTTCACAATAAAGCAATTAAGAAAACATATCCCTGATATAATCTAATTATTGCATTGGTCAGCAAAACATCCCTATTTTACCCCAACGCTGTCAATACATCATGGAACAAAGAAAAGAGACGCTGAACTCACGTGTTCATAGGGCATGAGAATCTCGGCTTTGTCTCCATCGAGCTCCTTCTCTGGTTTCTGCGCCGAGATCGGCTGGAAAGTTATCTTCACCATCTTTGTATGTTTATCTTTTTCACTACACTGACTTCCTCATTCGACACTGTTGGATTATATAGTTGCACGGTTCTCTCGCCCCCGTCGTATCAAGCTCCTCTCTGACCTCAGATGAGCGTAGCTGTGACGAACAATCCTGTGTGGGACTCGGAAAAAAATCAGTCCCCAATCGCTTTTCAAAGTACGAGTCGACATCCATATGGCTTGATCAACATGTTGCTTTTATTAACCTGTTGTCGATGTTATTATGTTTTATAGTAATTTTATTCATGTTTGTATCGATATTTCTGGACTAAAAACAGTTTTGCACCTTTATTCACTGCATGAATTCGATTCAGAATAAGCTGTTTATTTGCGAGATTCGTTCACGGACTTTTATTTTGAAGTTTTGCACCAGATATGGGTATAACTTCCTTATCTTATTTTTATCGCTTTTCTCTGCTGATTTGGCTGAATAGGCTCTGATAATCCGGAAGTCTATAATGATACGCATATACAGGAATGATACTCAAATTATCTCTTTAATGGTGTAAAATTGGATATGTGAGAGTATGTGAATGTTAACCACACATTTATAATCAGGGGTTCCCAACCAGGGGAACTAGGACCCTTGGGGGTACTCTGCCTGTCCACAGGGGTACTTGAGAAGACTCATGAGACCATAGGCTTACTGGTAAAATACACATGAGGGGGTACTTTAGAGGAACTCCAGGCAGAGCAAAATTCAGTTGGTGTAGTAACCATGAAAGGTTGGGAACCACTGACCTAAGCTATATACAGTGTGAGGTCACACTGTGGAAAAAGTCATGGTAACTCTTTATTTTGTTTAAGGGCTGTTTTATTCTTATAAAGGCCATACTGTATGTGCATCTTCCTACTGAGCAGTAATCAACTATTCACATGAGATAATAACAACCCCTCTAGCAATGTATGAGCTGTATGTCTGTCTGTCAGATCTGTAGAGAGGAATAGAGCACAGATGGATATTATCTCAAATATTATCTAAAATGAATTGTACACCTCTCAAAAAACAGAAGTATGGATAGAGCTCATGTGCCCAAGGATGAACAGGCCTACAGTAGACTACAATGTAGATAAGACATTCCTTTAGCCTATTCAAGACTGAAATAGGACTGTAATGAAATGTGTCACATTTTCCAATTCAAACTTGGCCTAATGTCCCATTCTGTTAATTGTGTTGGATTGGTTTGGAATTGGCCTCAACTTTTCACAGCATATGCAATGGCCCACAATTAAACTTGAAATACACGTAAAGGTGACTAATGACATACCGTGAGAATTGTCTGTGAATGTTGCAAGAGGCTAATGGCATTTGGCAATTGGTTGTGCCTAGGCTAAGTGTTTGTTTGAGTTGTAAGGTATGGTGAGTAGGCATACAATAAGCATTTATAGGGCACATTCAAAATTATACTTTAGGCATATTGTTTACTTATCGTTTTATATTTGCTAATTCAATAAATATTGGTTTTATGTGTAAGTAAAGTTATAGGTCTATAATGGCGCTTTTAAAGTTGACGAAAAAATACTGTCTCTTTTCTATTTATTATCATCATTTCATTCCATCTCTTTCAAAACATATTGGTCTCCTGAGCACCACTAGAATGGTGGGTTATGAAAGAATAACCTATTTCGAGCCGGGACACAAACCAAAGAATAGCCCTCTTACGGTCTAGCCAAGTCCTCTCTCTCTCTCTGCAGACAACTGCCATAGCGCTCAGAGGACAAAATGCTAGACCAGCGATTGGCTGATTCGCATTGCGCTCAACAATCTTCTGCTCGCGTAGTCAGCCCCTCTATTCACATGTAAATTAGGTGAGGCGTTATAAATACCTACTACTGGCTCTATCGTTCCGCTTGAGGCTGCATAACAAATCAAGTGCCGGTCTGCACAAGTACAGTTCGGCTTTGTTTGCAACAGGGACCGGCGGCCATCTGTCCCATTCACGGTGTGTAACGGTCGTGTGGATTTATCAACCCTCCGTTTTTGGCAGTGTCTGGGTTAAACTTCTCCAACATGGCCCCCACTCCCAATAATAAAAACGGACTGAGTAGAGACGAGGGTGAATACTATGGCATTAAAGTGGACAGAAAGGTAGGCCAATGTGTCGCTGATTGTTGTGTATTGAGTGTTATTTAGTGTAACTTAATATAATTTATTAATGTGCGGTCAATTGTTTTTTTTTCAGACCAGAAAACCGTTGGTTGAGAAAAAGAGACGGGCTCGCATCAATGAAAGTTTGCACGAACTCCGAGTTCTGCTCGCAGACACAGATGTACGTTTTTGCACATCTTATGTCACTTTATCTGACATTCTCCCTCTCTTTGTGTAGCCTATTGTCGTTACATTGTAAACCAGTTATTAACCTTTTATCAATCTGGCATTCACAGTTACAATTAAAGATGGAGAACGCCGAAGTGCTGGAAATGACTGTGAAACGAGTGGAGAGTATCCTTCAAAGCCGAGCACAAGGTAAGATAGGCCCATAGGCTAGGTTTATGCACGTGATGGTGTTATGCACGTGGACATTTCATACAACTAGTAGAAAGTCGTGTTTAGGCATACATATGTAGGATTTTAATTTAAGACAGTTTGCTACAGCAGGAAAATAATCCAGCAGCAACAGTAAATGTGAATTATTATGTGGATTACAATTAATGGACATTTTTGTAGAGGTTGATACAAGTCTGAAATTTCAAAGTGTTAATAACAAACTTCAGAAGATGTTTTAAACCTCAAATACACAGCATGTTTTACATTTCTTGCATTGCAGGAAAGTTCTCCTGCAATAGGGTGACCAAATTCTTATAAATGTATCTCTCTGTCTGTACTTTGTCAGAGGTGGACACCGTGAACCGGGAGGCAAGCGAAAGGTTTGCTGCGGGCTACATCCAGTGTATGCATGAGGTGCACACCTTCGTGTCCAACTGCCCGGGAATCGACGCGACCATCTCGGCGGAGCTCTTGAACCACCTCCTGGAATGTATGCCCCTAAACGACGAGGACAGATTCCAGGTGATGCTCCAGGATATCATGACAGACTGCTCCACTAACAGTAACAGCACATGGCCCAGTTCTGAGGGCATATACGCAGCACTGGTCTCCCCGGGGGGAAAGAGCATCTCCAGCGGCAGCTCCTCAGCCCTCTCCCCGGTGCCCTCCACTACCTCCAGCGATGACCTGTGCTCGGATCTGGAAGAGACTGACTCTGAGCAGAACCACATCTCTATGGACACTGAGAACCAGGATGTTCTGAACATGCCCACAGCGGCTTATTCCGAGTCCATGTGGAGACCCTGGTAGAGCACCAAATGAGGCCTACAACTGTCCTGTACTAGAGGAATAGCCTACAATAGTTCTTGTATATTGGGTTTTATTCTGTAACGCTGAAGATCAAATTCCTTGGAATGTTGTTAGGCTGTTGGATGAGAGATTTTGTAGGACCAGCATGTGAAGTGCGACACTATAACTTCACTTGGCAATGCAAAGTGTTGTTGCAAATAGGCTAGAGGTTGCATCATTTTAAAAAGCTATTTTTTGTATTGGAACCATTCTAATAATGCATTTGAACAACTAATAATATGTATTCAAGCTATTTAATGAATTAATTGTATGTAATAGTTCAACTTTGAATAATTCCACATTGTTATAGATCTGAGATGTCTTTTTGCCAGATATAGGTGGTTTATTTACCTTCAGTGAAGGGAGGGTACAGTAGGCCTGAATGCAGATGTAAATATGTAATTGTTAATAGTATGGCTGTATAGAAAAGAACCTGTCCCATTAAACCTCACGTAGTAATACAGTATTAGTTGTGTGTAAATTATTTTATATGTTTAGGTTGAAGAAAATAAATATTGTAATATTAGTCTGTAACATTGTAATAACACAGTTTTTTTAAGTGTTTGTGCCTGATTATGTCATGTCCATATCTCATTTCAGACATAAATTGTCATACACTGATATAGTTAATTTCATTAAAAGCATTTTCTCTTCATATTGGACTCAGTTTATCCTATTTATACTAAACAAAAATATAAATGCAACAATTTCAGAGATTTACAGTTCATTTAATGAAATCAGTGAATTGAAATAAATAAATTAGGCCCTAATCTATATTTTTCACATGACTGGTCAGGGGTGCAGCCATGGGTTGGCCTTGGAGGGCATGGGCCCACCCACTGGTGAGCCAGGCCCAGCCAATCGGAATGAGTTTTCCCCCACAAAAGGGCTTTATTACAGACAGAAATACTCCTTGGGAATTGCACGCTCCCTCAAAACATGAGACATCTGTGGCATTGTGTTGTGTGACAAACCTGCACATTTTAAGGTGGCTTTTTATTGTCCCCAGCAAAAGGTGCACCTGTGTAATGATCATGTTTTTTAAATCAGCTTCTTGATATGCCACACCTGTCAGGTGGATGATCTTGGCAAAGGAGAAATGCTCACTAACAGGGATGTAAACAAATTTGTGCACAACATTTTAGAGGAATAAGCTTTTTGTGCTTATGGAAACTTTAAGGGATTTTTTATTTCAGCTCATGAAATATGGGACCAACACTTTACATGTTGCGTTTATATTTTTGTTCAGTGTACTTAGCTGTGAAGAGTTTAACACAAAGTAATGGACAATCGATCCATTCAGGGAAGTCCACTGCATAGCACACTTCTAAAACAGGGACCAGAAATGGCTAAAATGATTGCCTACTAAACTGGCATCAAACAGTCATTCCACAGTAATCACATTTCAGATTTACACTGGTAGCATTGTTATTAAGATATGAATCATGTATGAACATTTGTATGCCATTTGTGTGTGAAAGTAGGCTTGGAAGTTTCCATTTAGGACTATTTTAGCACAGCTGGGCCAGTGGGCCATTATCAGGTGAGAATGTCTGTCTTGGGGCTTCTCTACAATGTAGTGTGAGATCTGACAGCTTTGATTCCTTGAAATATGCTAAGCAGATGTCAATATCATGAGATGTTAGTTTACCACGAGGTTGTGTGGGGTAATATAAGAAACATAAAGTGAGCCATCCCACTACCTATTTTTTTCTGGTTCATATCCAGACAATGAACTAAGCAGACCAGACACAGCTGCTATAGCATTGGTGTTTATGGAAGAGCCACCCTTAAGTAGACCGGAACTGTGAACTTTTTTAATGGTAAACGACCGAGACGCTGAGTAAGACATCTTTATTTATCCACCATCTTTGATAATATGACCTCAGATCATACGTCATGCGTAACGGGTACATGGACACCAGAAGTACATTGCGCTCTGTTCACAACTTTTATATCCCGTTCTGTCAAAAGTAGAAAGCACTAGCACATGTGTGGGAATCTTTTAAGAAGTATATAGTTGGAGCATGAAAGATCTCAACAGACCCACAGACCCCCAACAGCCCACCACAGATACCTACACTGAATATGAAAGCGCTTCTCCTCGGGTTCAGTGGACGACCTAGTGGCACCTTGGAAGTTTCTCTGATGTCCCTAAGTGTCACTTCTGACACCTCCATATACTAGCAACGTCTCGACTCCCACCAACGTAAACATGTTAAGACCTTGTTATTCCTCTCTTAGTCTTCCAAACCACAGACGATAAACGATATGTTTTACTAAAGGCTATTTCGTTATTCCAATGATAATTATTATTCTCATTGTATAATTGAATACATATTCATGCATGATGTGAAATAAAGTCTAAAGATAAGTTATATAGGCTATGAAATGCCATTTCATTAGCCTATACGCAACGTTCAGGGAGTTATATGGCTCATTTGCAAGAGTACCCTAGCTAGCGTTTAAATAACACATCAACAACCCAACACCTTCTCTGTAACATATAGCCTAGCCAAGGTGGCTCTATAACGATAGGATAAATTGTATATTAATTCTCTACCTGAAATCCACATTATTAGGAGACATTCACAGACTGTTGTCGGTTTAGGATGGAGCCGACTCCAGGTTAGCGGAACCCCAGAGGTGGCCATCACCACAGGAGGGAAACTGTCCAGATTCACACCTGATACTCAAATTGGGAGAGGTGCGAACGGCGAGGCATGTGAATGACTGTGGCCGCTTTGATCCAAGCTGCTAAAAGCCGTGGAAAAATCTTTCCCACTATCCCACTGTCTGACTGCCTGTCTGCCTTCCTGTCCAGTTTCCACTGATAACATCTAGCCATGGGCTTTTGGTCGCGAGCATTAGGATTTTATTGTACCTTCTCTTGCATTTTTAGGCAAATCTGAATTGAATGTTCTATGCAGGAAAAAGTGGAATAACTAACATGCGGTGGTTAATAGCCCTAGTTGGCTGATAGGCCTATTTTGAAATACCACACTTCCATTCAATTGAACAGTTACTGAAGTGAGCATATGGCCCATCATCTCACCAACGGTCAATTTTCTGTAAGTGCTCAAGTCATTCAGGTCCTCCCAAATTAAGAACGTGCCATTAATGGTCCATTACACCATCTACCGAAATTAACCTAATTAATTAAGAACTGAAATCACTTAAGAGTTGCAATGAAATTATCTCGGGAAAAACATGAAATGGGCTTTTTGGTCTAAAGCTTTAGGAGATGTTGACATCAGAAGAAGCACTTGCTAGGATATCCTTCATTATTGATCGTATTTCCAGTGAGTATTTCCACAATGGCCTTATCAGATTACTTGTTAGTTACTACTGCATGGTTGGAACTAGAAGCACAAGCATTTCGCTACACTCGCATTAACATCTGCTAACCATGTGTATGTGACAAATAAAATTGGATTTTGATTTATCCTGAATACACACAAACACGAAAAAGGTATCCTAACATATGGCATGAAATACATGTATGTTACCTACTTGATTTTATTACATTTCTGTCAGGTTCTTGTTTTCATAAAGAGTAGGCTAGAAGTGTAAATATATTTAAATGTTAAAATATTTTATTTATTTTGAAACATGACTATCCAACAACACAAGAAATACAGAAATACAGAGACACAAGACAAACTGTAAAGAAATCATTTAGGAAAAATGCAGGTAGACAATGTGTGTTTCGAGTGTTTTTTAAAGTTTTTTTCTTCTTTGAAAAATAGACAGAGGACTCCTGACAAAGGCCTTCGACATCTGTTGCAATTGCTTTAAGCCCATGCAATAAACTATTGGTCAATGCTTAGACCCAATAACTATCCCAGCCATATTACAATGCAGAAAGTGTTGCTACTACCATGTGCTCTTAAACACTGTTCCAAGGCCAGCAAGCCTGATAGCTTATAACAGTATGCTTTGTGTTTGGGAAAGCTGATCCTAGAACAGTGCTATAGGACACTCTTTCCTCAAAGCTTGGTCAAACCATCAATCACAGGCTAGAAAGAAAATGGTGAACAAAAAGCACCTTCTCTTACAAGCCTCTCCTACCAACTGTACTCTTTAGTCAGCCAACACGCTGTACTATGAACCCTGTAAATTAAGGTTTTCAAAAACAAACAGATTAATTATCAAATCAAAAATCTAATCAAATCATATTTTATTGGTTACATACACATGGTTAGCAGATGTTAATGTGAGTGTAGAGAAATGCTTGTTCTTCTGGTTGACAGCGCAGTAATATCTAACAAGTGATCCAACGATTCCCCAACAACTACCTAATACACACAAATCTAAAGGAGTGAATGAGAATATGTACATATAAATATATGGATGAGCGGCATAGGCATTGCGCAATAGATAGTATAAAATACAGTATATACATATGATATGAGTAATGTAAGATATGTAAACATTATTCAAGTGGCATTATTTAAAGTGGCATTGTTTAAAGTGACTAGTGATCCATAAGTGGCCAGTGATTGGGTCTCCATGTAGGCAGCAGCCTCTCTGTGTTAGTGATTGCTGTTTAGCAGTCTGATGGCCTTGAGATAGAAGCTGTTCTTCAATCTCTTGGTCCCAGCTTTGATGCACCTGTACTGACCTCGCCTTCTGGATGGTAGCGGTTTGAACAGGCAGTGGCTCGGATGGTTGTTGTCTTTGATCATCTTTTTTGCCTTCCTGTGACATCAGGTGCTTTAGGTGTCATGGAGGGCAGGTAGTTTGCCCCCGGTGATGTGTTGTGCAGACCACACCACCCTCTGGAGAGCCTTGCGGTTGAGGGCGGAGCAGTTGCCGTACCAGGCTGTGATACAGCCCGACAGGATGCTCTCGATTGTGGATCTGTAAAAGTTAGTAAGGGTTTTGGGTGACAAACCAAATTTCTTCAGCCTCCTGAGGTTGCCTTCTGGTCCACCTACATGGTCTGTGTGGGTGGACCATTTCAGTTTGTCGTTGATGTGTACGCCGAGGAACTTAAAACTTTCCACTTTCTCCACTGCTGTCCCTTCGTTCGATGTGGATAGGGGGGTGCTCCTTCTGCTGTTTCCTGAAGTCCACGATCATCTCCTTTGTTTTGTTGAAGTTGAGTGAGAGGTTGTTTTCCTGACACCACACTCCAAGTGCCTCACCTCCCTGTAGGCTGTCTCATCGTTGTTGGTAATCAAGCCTACTACTGTTATGTTGTCTGCAAACTTGATGATTGAATTGGAGGCGTGCATGGCCACGCAGTCGTGGGTAAACAAGGAGTACAGGAGGGGTCTGAGCACGCACCCGTGTGGGCGAGGTGGAGATGTTGTTTCCTACCTTCACCACCTGGGGGCGGCCCGTCAGAAAGTCCAGGACCTAATTGCACAGGGCGGGGTTGAGGCCCAGGGCCTCCAGCTTGATGATGAGCTTGGAGGATACTATGGTGTTGAATGCTGAGCTGCAGTCAATGATCAGCATTCTTACATAGGTATTCCTCTTGTCCAGATGGGATAGGGCAGTGTGCAGTGTGATGGCGATTGCGTCATCTGTGGACCTGTTGGGGCGGTATGCAAACTGAAGTGGGTCTAGGGTGGCCGGTAAAGTGGCAGTGATATGATTCTTGATTAGCTTTTCAAAGCACTTCATGATGACAGAAGTGAGTGCTACGGGGCGTAGTTATTTAGTTCAGTTATCTTTGCCTTCTTGAGTACAGGAACAATGGTGGCCATCTTGAAGCATGTGGGGACAACAGACTGGGATAGGGAGCGATTTAATATGTCCGTAAACACATGTATATTGGTCTTAGTTCTCTTATGCTGGTTTCTTCCTATATTTATATTGTGAGACTCAGAACATAGAAACACATATACTGTACATATGCTTTCCTAGCAGATATTATTCTCTGGTATAAAATTGAGTATAGATTCATATCTCTTTGAAACCTTTGGGGGTAAAAAAACATTTTACCAACCATTTACTGGTGCTTCAAATTATATATATTTTTCTCATATTGAGAGACAGTTGAAAAACAGCAAGTCCACCAAATATTCTTGGCTACCATCAACACAAAAACAAGACTATAAGTCTTAAACATCTTCAGTGAAAGCATTTATTTTAATCAGTGAAACAACACAGGAAAAGAGATGGAATTGAAAGAACAGTGTTTTGCACACACTGGAACTCATTTGACATTTTAGTAATTTAGACTTACAGGAGGAATTAGAGTTAAGTGCCTTGCTCAAAGGCACCTCGACAGATGTTTCACCTAGTCGGCTCGCCGATACAAACCAGCGACCTTCGGTTACTGGCCGATCACTATTAACCGCTAGGCTACCTGCCCACCGCTAGGCTTCCTGCCCAACCTCAATCTTCTTTTTCTCTCTCTCACCCATTCACACACAGAAAATGAATTGACCAGGTGGGCCGTTGGTCTCTCAGGCTGTAGCAGAGTTTCCATACAGTTTAGCTGGTTGTAGAAAAGGTGTGTACCACCAGCAGGACGCATGTAGTACTAGGTAGTCCAATATGGTCATTCCCTGGTAAGGGACAGCTGTTGGTCTGAGGGTGGGACACGGTCAATAATTGATGTCGCTTGAGAACGAGTCTTGGGAGGAGGTGCTGATTTTACAATCAACAGCGGTGGATTCAGGGTGTGGATGTGGCTATGAGGATCCAAGGCCAGAAGAGGGGCAAGGGCAAGCCCTTAAACACAAGTCTGTGTTTAAGGGCTGCTCGCTGGGCTTCCTGGAGGGGCTGACCTCCCCTGTCTCAGTCTCTGTGTCTCCCATGTCCAGGTCAGGCTGTTCCTCAGACACCACTGCCTCTGGAGCATCCTCCTCACAGCACACACAGGCCTAAACAAAGCAACAAAACAACACACACACACACATTTCTGTTAGTTAATTTTAGACTTGCTTTTGACAAACGTGAATGACTGCCCATAGTATTAGAGCGAGAGAGAGAGAGAGAGTAAGAGAGACTGAAAGAAGGAGAAAGAGAACAAGAAAGGAAGAGAGAGTGATTGTGAAAAAGAGAGAGGGAGGAAAGAGAGAGGAAGAAAGAGAGAGAGATCTTTAAAGAGAAAGCGATAGAGCGAGAGAGCCATAAAGAGAAAGAGAGAGCTCACCTTGACGTCCATGACCGTGGGCAGCCCTTCACTCCTCATCCAGGGGTGGACCTCTACCAGTTCCCTCTGCTGCTCCCCAGTGAAGCACGGCTGACTCTTCTGCATCCCACGCAGCCTCTCTCTGTCCTCTCTGAGCAACCTCTCGATGCCCCTGAGTAGACCAAGGGACATACACACTCAGTATTCTGAACCATGGGACCTATGTGACCAGGAAAAAGATACTCAAACAGTCAGAATACTACTGGACATACAGGTAACACAGAGAGTGGTATTGGGTGTTGGGAAAGGTCTGGTTAGTGGTTAAAACATGTGTATCTGGTATGAGGGAGTCATGGGTATCAGATGGCAATTTGATATAATTGATCATTAGGGTTAACTAGATTGGGTGTCTGGTACCTGGAGAGTAGTCAAACTAGCCTTTAAATACCACAAATTTCCTCTCAATCCACCTTGTCTGACAACTGTGGGTCTTTGTGTGAAAGCCCCATCTGGTGGACATAAGTTAGAACTGCAATTTTACTTTAATATTAGCAAATCTTTTAACACAAATGGTCAATTCTAATTCAGCATGCCAGGTGAATATGGGAAGGGAGTGGGAAACAACAAGGGTGTACAGTGCAATGTACTAGGAAAGTAAGAGTGCTGTGTCCCATCTAAACATTTTCTTATGGCCTACCAAAAAATACCCAACAAATATTTAAAACCCCAGCATTCACAACCACTCATCAGGCCCTGGGTACAAGTTCCACAGACAACTTTCTCTTACTCCAGGGCACATTGCGAGCTGCCTCTCTCCTGTCTCCTCCAACTCACCTCGAGGGCATCTGATTTTTTATTTATTTATTTAACCTTTATTTAACTAGGCAAGTCAGTTAAGAACAAATTCTTGTTTACAATGACGGCCTACCCCGGCCAAACCTTAATCCGGACGACGCTGGGCCAATTGTGTGCCGCCATATGTGACTCCCAATCACGTCCGGTTGTGATACAGCCTGGAATCAAACCAGGGTCTGTAGTGATGCCTCTAGTACTGAGATGCAGTGCCTCAGACCGCTGCGCCACTCGGGAACCCTGATAGGTCAACATGACCTTGTTGTCAGCTTTGGGGGTGACCAAACACGGCGGGTCCTGCAGTACATACTTGTCGTGTTGGCCCTGCTCCATCTCTATTGGCCGCACCTCGATGACGCTACTGCTGCTCCCGCTATCGCAGCCGGTGGAGTGCCCTTTGACCTTCTGGCTGCTGTTCCGGGAGGAGTCCACGCTGCCAAAGCAGTTTCTGATCTTTTTGCTGGTGTGGCTGCTGCATACTTGGGGGGAGAATAACACAACAGAGTTAGGATATTTTACTTCTGAATCACCAGAGTTCTAGTCTCTATACATGAAGCAACAAACGGTTTAATGTAATGTCTTGCTGCCATGTCCTTCTGTCATGTGTTTGTTATTGTCCCTGCCAGTCTTATTCAGAAAATATGATTAATAACATGTTTTACAGTTTTAGATGGGAAACCCCCTCAATACGGCTACAGGAGTTAAGTTTGGTACAGTGGAAGTGACTGGGACAGGAACAAATGTCTTACAAAGGTACAAGAAGTCCAGGGTAGGTGTGTGTACAGACCTGTGCCATTGCCAGATATTCCACTAGCTGACGTTCCACTAGCTGACGTTCTACATCCCGACGTCCTGCTATTATTAGACCTTCCTCTGTTAGACGTTCTAGCTGAGGTTCCACAGTCATTAGACCTTGAACCCATGGACCCTGAGGTGGCTGAGTGACAGTCTGAATGGAGCAGGATGTCAAGCATGTCGCTAGGGTTACCGTCGCCTGGCGAACTCACCTGCAAGACAGAGGTCAAAGGAAAGGTCAACAAACAGAAGCTCCACTCTCAAGTTGTATTGGTCTCTTTTTTCTTTAATCAGTCCCATCCTTTCTTTCTTTCTACTCTGCTCCTTTAATTCCGAATCATGATCTGAGAGGCACCTCAACCATATTGTCCTGAAATATGAATCCAACAGAGACCCGTTTTACAGTAACTACGGTACGTTTTCTTTCGTGCGTTTTAACAATGGAGGAACTGGAAGTTTAGTGAAGCCACACCAATCCAGCCATACCTCTCCTGACATGTTGGCAAAAATTTTATTTACCTGTATGCCAAAAGCCATCTTTTTTCTAATGAATTTTTACGATATAGCCAATTTTGACTTTGCAGCTGGCCCATCTAGTGGAAACTTCTCAGTTCTGCCTCAAGGGCAACATTCATGACAATAAACATCAACCTGCAGAGCAGACAGAGTTTGGATTTAAAGGGATACTTAGGGATTTTGGCAATGAGTTTGCGCCTTTAAAGTCGTACTCCAGTCTCCTTTTCAGAACAGAGGAATTGGTGAAACTACATCATATCACAGTAAAACCATTAAAATACTGAGGAAAATTTCTATTTAATCTATAACTTATGTGCCGGACCGCCACTTGGCTGCCAGCTGAAGACAATATAGGATTGATTTGTGAATACCTTACGGATTAAGCAGCCTTTTATACATCCTAACCCTAGCCTAACCCCTCCAGTCAAAAAACAACACTTTCGTAGTGTTGCTGCGATTTTGGGGAATCTCAACATAACTGCCATAACCTCACACCGACTATCTGTTATTCAGGTGGTTGGATAAAACAATAAAAAATAGAAACAGGGGAGGAGAAGACAGTTGGGAAAGAGAGGACAGCAGGGGGAAAGACAACGAACAGGGTTATGTCATACCTGCTGAAGCGTGATTTTCTCCATGGCTTGGCAGACCACACTCCTTCCCTTCTCGCGGAAGGTGTTATTCCCCAGAACACCACTGGAGGGCGCTACCTCCATTCTGTCCTGCCTCTCCAGGGAGCATGGCGTCTCCTCCAGCTGCAGTAGGTTGAGTTGCAGGGGCGAGCTGCACCGTGACTGGAACACTGGAGGGGAGGGCACTTGGTCCCTGTCGCCCATGGACGCAGGCGTGGAGCACCGAGACTGGGTGGTTTCCCCAGATGGCTTGGGGGGCTCCATGGCCATGGAAGAGAAAGGCTGGGTGGGGATTGGAAAGCCTGTCTGGGGGGCCAAGGGGTTCTGGCCCGGGAACTGGGCCTGGATGGTGGAGGATGACTGTGGTGGAAAGGGAAGAGATGTCTGTAGGGGGAAGGGCTGTGACTGTGCCAGGAAGGGACCCTGGGCAGGGAAGGTGAGGGGTGTCTGTGGGAGGAAGGGCTGTGGCTGGGAGGAGTAGCCTGCCGCCTCGACCTGGTAAAAAGGCTGCTGTACTGGAGCCCCGCTCCCCATTTGAGGGAACATGTAGTTGGGGAGAACCAGAGCCACCACGGGGGTCACAATGGGAGTAGAGAAGAGGGAGGGCTGGATGTTTGGCGGCGGGCACTGGGGATCCTGGTTGCACTGGCTGTTGCTGAAGCTTGGCATTGAATTCTCAGGGCTGGTAGGCATGGTGCCAGCCATGGTGCCCACCCTGGTGTAGACCTGGAGGGGGGGGAAGGCTGGCACTACGTTGGGGTAGGCCAGGGGCAGGAAGGTGGACTGGGAGGTGTTGGAGGGGGACCAGGAGGTCTGGTTAAGGCCCTGATTGAGGTGGGGTCGGGGCTGCTGCTGTCTCTTCCTATGGGACAAAGAACTATCGGACGACTCGTTCTGTTTCACTCGCTTGGACTTGGTCTTCTTGTTGCGCCCGCTTCTACGGGTGGCAGGCTCGGCTTGCCTGCATGGGCGCACCGTGGGCACAGCTGGAGAGGGGGAAAGAGCGGGGGGAAGAGAGAAAAAGAGGGTTAGATTACATTATGTATATGACTGAGAAGTTGAGTGTATGAGAGCATTAAGGTACTGTATGTGTCTGTGTTGAATTGTACTAGCCTATGTCTACAAGCTATATTGAGTTTGTATTGTATTGTATTGTACTGTATTGTAATGTACTGTAATGTATTGCAATGTATTGTATTGTATTGTATTGTAATGCAATGTATTGTACCGTAACGTCATGTATTGTAATGTCATGTATTGTAATGTCATGTATTGTAGGGTACTGTATTGTGTGTAAAGCGTGTTTGCTGCTGTACTCTACCATCAGTGGCACCTTGTCCTTTCTGGCGCTCCAGGTATTGGGAACAGTTGGCCTGGAAGGCCTGGACTCCCTGAAGCTCCCTGAAGCGACACAGGAAGGCCTGCTCCTCTCTCTGGGTGTGGGTTGCTAGGACCTGCTTGGTCAGACCCAGCTTCTTATAGGGCTCCCTCTGCAGGCTGGGAGGTGAAACAGCACTAGGGGGACGCCCAGGAGTCTGGCTGACCCACTCCACCGCCACCCCACCACCAGATGCATCCTCAATGATCTCTGTATGGAGAAAAACAGAGAGAGAAACAGTTCCAACAGACAACCATGGATGTACAAGTTAAATACAATATATACATAAAACATCCAACCGTTCAGGACATAAAGAGATGAGCAGCTGTGATACCCTAGCAACATTGATATACGTTACAGTGATATACGTTACAGTGATATACGTTACAGTGATATATGTTACAGAGCAGCAGATAGGAAGATACATGCAGGACGCCAGTGTGTGCTACTGTCATCTACTGTATAGCATACATCATGGTATAGTCTCGTGGAACCAGACAAGTGTGAATCTCTGAATAATGTAATATAAATCTGGGAAGCGAGATTATGCATGGTATATGTATCTTCTGGAAGATGCATGACCTCAGAATACAGACATGATACTGCACCAATGGTGTGCGATAACATTCAGTACACAACATCTAGCTACATCTATACCCACGCAGGTACACCCACCCACACACACACACACACACAGAACCCACCACCACAAAAAGAGCAAAAGACCAGAGTCCATGTAGTGTATACCTGACTCGGGCTGCAGTTTCTTGTCTCCTACATGCACAATGGTGCTACTGTAGCTACATTGGCTTGTTATTGACACCACACTCTCGGCTTTGCTGCATGGGGGCACGGCGAGGGCCGTCAGGGAGGAGGAGCCCACTACCCCTGAGGCTGTGTTCGTAGCCTCAGTCTTTTTGTATGCGATGATGTCATCCACAGGGGTTAGACCAGGCTGAGCCTTAAACAGCGCAGGGTCTGCCAGGGTGACAGGGAGAGACACATATTAAAGTCTCATAATTGTGGATTAGAGATAGAGAGAGAGAGAGAGAGAGAGAGAGAGAGTCTGATTTAGTTGGATACCTGTCCAACAGAGATTTGGCATGAACTAAAAGATGACCTCTTAATAAATGAAGAGGTATAAATGATTATTTTTACATAATAAGTATTGATCTTTTGATAAATTGGTATGTGTTCATCCGTTCTGATTCCCTGGCGATAGGTGGAGCCAGATGGAATCTGCAGTGATGTTTTCCAACCAATGTCTTATCAAAGTTGTCACACCATATCTAATAAAGGTATCCGGGCCTAATTATCTAGCAGTATTATCTGGTTTGAATTGAATTCATCCCACAGTTATCTTCAATTTGAATTAAGAAATTAAGTAAATTCAAACTGTGTACTCAGTCTGAGATTTAAAGATGACGGGCAATTGACTGGTAGAAATGGATAGCGGTGTAGAAAAGGTCACTTGCAGTATAGGTTTCATGCAACATCATACCAACCATACTGTAGTCAAGAGTTGTACATGTTTTATTGTAAGTAATGGAGTAAAGCTAGATAACGTTAGTAGAACGTTGGTACAAGGTACCATCAGATATCTGCATGCGGTTGTTCCCTCCTTTCTGCTTGTCCTCGTCTGAGGACGTGGTGTTGTCAGAAGAGTGGCACTTCCTCTTCCTAGCGATGGGAACGTTTACAACCCTCTAGATATCTGTCAAGAGAGACACAAGAAAGACGGCTTTACTTTCTATCTTCATCAAAAACAATAGCCCATGTAATTGGGTAGCAGTAAGTTTAAATAGCAGCTACTTAGTACCTACCACTCTCCTTCCACTCTCCATAGCTACCCAGAAATAGTACCTATAAGTATTTTGCCCCATAAAAGACAAACTAGATGAATAGACAGATGACTGCCTAGATGACCAGAGAGATGTTCAGCACAGGAGGCTGGTGAGGGGAGGACGCCTAATAATAATGTCAGGAACAGAGGGAATGGAATGGTATCATACAAATGGAAACCATGTGTTTGATGTATTTGATGCCATTCTACTGATTCCGCTCCAGCCATTACCACGAGCCCGTCAAATTAAGGTGCCACCAACCTCCTGTGATGTTCAGATCAATTATTAGCAAGATTAATAAACAAGTGACTAGATAGAAGCTGACCTGATGACGTTGTCCAGACAGCTGATCTGTTGGTAGGAGTAGACCGTCTGGTCGTTGAAGGCCAGCTGCTCCTCCTGTACTGCAGGCCTGCAGTCCTCCAGGGGGGTGGCCCCACTGTCCCTCCAGCTCACAGGTGCCACGGGGGCTGCAGTGGCCTTGAGACACACCACCGCTTGACTTTTCTGGAGGAACTCTGCTAGGGAGAGGGCAACGGTCAGGACTGGAATGGGCATGAATATGAACATTCTGTTTACACCTGACTACATCCATAAACTACACCCATGTATTAAACACCCACATATACATCTCGTTCAACACATAAACACGCATTCATATCTGTACATCGACTCACCACTTTACATGATCAAATGCACACACAAGCATATCTCAAAAAGTATTCTTCCTGCAGATTGTAAATCTTTTTGGTTTGCTTGTGTGACTTACTGCCAGGGTTCTTCTTGGTCTCAGGCCTGGCTGAGGAGGACGCTTTGTAGATTTGTTGTTCCTGACTGTTCTGGAGGTGGATACCTTTACAGATCTCCTGGAATGACCTCTGCTGGGGAGGAGAGAAGAGACATGCTCACTATCATGGAGAGAGAAAGAGAGAGATAAAGAGAGAGAGAGAACGAGGGGAGGTAGAAATAGACTGGGAAAAGTGAGAGAGAGAAAGAGATAGACAAGTAAAACAGTGGTAGAAGGGTACTCACAGGTTTGGCCCAGCTGCTCTCCCTCTCCTCCTCGATACGTGTCCTGCCTGGGCTGGATGAGCGTGTGTTGCTCTCGCTGGTCATTCCCTGGGATGCTGCAAGGTGGTCGTTGCTTCCCACGTACCCACTGGAGCTAGTGCTGTGAACTGGCTGTTGTAGCAGTTTGTGGATCTGCTCAGTGATCTCCTGGACTTCAGAGTCCATGATCTTGGTCTCCATGAGGGCAGGGAGCGGGGCCGCGAACACATCCTCATTCACCGGGCCCCTTCCAGTGGAAACAATATTATCATTATTAGCATTATTAGCAGAAATTTCTAGAACAATAGACACAGCATAATAAAGGCTTTTTTTGCCATTTAAAAAAATTATGCCAAGATACTGTAACACAAAAAAGTGCTGAGCAGGGAGAAGTGCCAAGATAGGAAAACATTTTGCTAGGCACTCACATGCGAACTGTGTGCCTCCCGATGATGAACAAGACCTTACGGCTCCAGGGATTGACAAAGCTGGACCAGCTGGTGTCGATGACTGCGTACTCTCCGTTCCGCGTGCAGAACCTGATGGAGGAGTGGTCGAACGGCTGGCCAGCATACTGAAGGACTATGGGTAGGAGAGAGAGAAAAGGGAATATAAATGTCACTAAAATATGCAGTAAAGGGACATTCCATTAAAAGTGTAATAATTGTTCATGTGTTGTTCTAGTTTGACTTACTCTTCTTGTGAATGGCCAACATGATCTGCCTGTCGTTGGGGTGCATGAGAAGAAGGACTGGGGTGCCAATCAGATCCTGGGGGAGGTAACCAAGGAGAGGAACAGCCCTGGAACACACACAATGACATCATGAGTCAGCAATCAGCGTACAGTATTACTACCACAGGAGGTTGGTGGTACCTTAATTGGGGAGGACAGGCTCGTGGTAATGGCTGGTGTGCAATCAGTGGAATGGTTTAAAACTGGTATAAAACTAAACACCTCCCTCTGCAACTGGATCCTTGACTTCCTGACGGGCCGTCACCAGGTGGTGAGGGTAGGCAACAATACATCTGCTACACTGATCCTCAACACCGGAGCCCCTCAGGGGTGTGTGTCCTCCTGTACTGCCTGTTCACCCACAACCAAGCACGACTCCAACACCATCATTAAGTTTGCAAACGACACAACAGTGGTAGGCCTGATCACAGACAACGATGAGACAGCCTATAGGGAGGAGGTCAGAGACCTGGGAGTGTGGTGCCAGGGCAACAACCTCTCCCTCAACGTGATCAAGACAAAGGAGATGATTGTGGACTACAGGAACAGGAGGGCCGAACAGGCCCCCATTCACATCGACAGGGTTGTAGTGGAGCGGGTCGAGAGTTTCAAGTTCCTTGGTGTCCACATCACCAACAAACTATCATGGTGCACGACAAAAATACGTCCCCCTCAGGAGACTGAAAAGATTTGGCATGGGTCCCCAGATCCTGAAAAAGTTCTACAGCTGCACCATCGAAAGCATCCTGACCAGTTACATCACAGCCTGGTATGGCAACTGCTCGGCATCTGACCGTAAGGAGCTATAGAGGGTAGTGCGAATGGCCCAATACATCACTGGGGCCAACTTCCTGCCATCGAGGACCTACTGTATGTATAGAGGAAGGCCCAAAAAATTGTCAACGATTCCAGTCACCCAAGTCATCGACTGCTCTCTCTGCAACCGCACGGCCATAAGTCTGCTGAACAATTAATCAAATGGCCAACCGGACAATTTACATTGACCCCCCCAAACTCGCTGTTTATTATCTTTACCCCTACTGACATGTACAAATTACCTCGACTAACCTGTACGCCGCACATTGACTCAGTACCTGTGCCCCCTGTATATAGCCTCGTTATTGTTATGTAATCTTATTGTGTTACTTTTTATTAAATTTTTTACTTTTGTTTATTTAGCAAATATTTATTGAACTGCATTGTTGGTTAAGGGCTTTTAAGTTAGCATTTCCTGGTAAGATCTAAACCTGTTGTATTCGGCGCTTGTGACAAATAACATTTGATTTGATTTGAAATACATAAAACACATTGTTTCCATGTTTCCATGTGCCGTTCAATTTTCTCTGTTCCAGCCAATATTATGAGCCGTCCTCCCCTCAGCAGCCTCCACTGATTACTAGATCATAATCCCAATACAAACACACTATCAGAAAAATGTTTGGTGTCTTGCCTCTCGTCCACATCCTGGAACACACAGCTAGGAGTATGTGTGGTGGTGAAGATACGCTTGTCACTAGGAATTCTGGGAGCTGTAGGCAAATTAAAACACTGTTAACACCACTGTTCCCACACACTAATCACATACTATCCACTATTATACACTATTAAGGATGCAGTTTCAAAAGTATTCAAACAGGCACAACTCAGGTGTTGTGATGGCATTATGATTGGTCCTTACCCTCGTAAGCGGAATGCAGCCTTTCAGCCAGTAGGAGGCAGCAGAGCTGGTCCTCAGAATGGACCTTGTCCTGCAACTTCATCAGGAAGGGGGTCATACGGAACGGGTAGTACTGCAGGTCCCCCTCACACTCCTTACCCCCACTACAGAACACAGGAGAGTGAGGACAAAGTCAGCAAGTCACTAAAGCAGCAACAAAACCATGAAAATATAGCCTTTAGTATGATAATGATTGACCGTTCGTGTCAGTGGACTTCCCTTCTTCAGCAGCTATTTCACAGAGTTCAGCTCTACTATGCTGCTTGGGTTTTTATATGCCTCTTGGGAGCAGAGTTGAGCCGTAGTTTTACTTTAACAACAACTATGAATAGTGAGTGTGTGCATGCATGTATACGTGTACGTGTGTGTCAGAGAGAAGAGCGAGACGAGACCAGCCGAGACTCAAACTAATTTAAATCTATCCAAAGTAGAAAAAGGGAATGAATAGAAACGCAAAGAGAAGCTGGCACACGGTCATAGCCCTACACACACCTGATCCGACAGAAGAACGGTTTCTCCTGCATGCAGTCCGACGGGGAGGACTCTGAAAAGAGAAGAGGGGAAGGGGAAAATGTTTTTATTCAAAAGAAGCCTCTACTTCATCGGCTTGCTGCCGACCCTCGCCTCAATGTTTCCATGCCTACACTATGCAAATAAATACATGTTTCCCAAGCTCTTATTACTCCCTCTGTGTTACCTGGCTTTAGGGACTCTGTCATTGATTTGCATTGAATAGCACGGCTGACTAGGGTAGGGCGACTAGACTCAAATCCAGGTAAATGTTTTCCTGTTTTCCTAGCAACAGTTTAGCGTGTGCTGTTTTAAATGAATTTGTTTTCCGATCATTATAACTACATGGGATTTTGCCTGTAAAGAGTTGTGAGTGTCTCAAAAGGGGGACCACTCTTAAAGCCAGGTGTACTGGGTAAACATGCATGTTTTCTTTTTCCATCCTACCTTATTCTTTTTGTGCACACCTTGTGATGTATCTAGAACTGTTTATAGACTGTCTATAAGAGGTTCTAAGTTAAAGAGGGTGTTAGCTACCTGCTCCGGGGCAAATGTTCCAGGAGGGCAGGCGGTAGGGCGTGGTGAAGCTGTAGAAAACACTGACGTCTTGGGGAGTCAGGAACTCCACAAACTTAGCGTCCTTGAAGACACCCCTTTTACAGTTGAGGATAGAGGCAGCCTGGTCTGAGATGTAGACGATCTTCCCCGTGATCAGCGATATCGCTACCGCAAAGATGTCCTGGAAGGACACACAGGAACAGGTATGAGATAAACATGCATATACAGTACACACACAGCTGCAAGCGTGGATTATTCCTAATCGCTGGGATATCTGATCTGTTGTTGTTCAGACACTGTATGTCAAATAAGAACAGAGATGGACACAGGTGTGGGTATGACTATGAGTCACGCTATCAATGTACTTTGGTATTGTTGGGTTCTGTTTACAACTGGTTTATGTATTTAAGGTAAAATTGCCTCTTTTTCATGCTTTGAAGGTGTATTCAGAGGAAATAGGGTGTTAGTAACTTACATTGTTTTTGAGGGTGTACTCTGAGGTGATGCTGTCTATCTCCTTGATGGTGTAAGAGGACACATCCAGGCCAGATGGCTGACTGTCATTGGTCATCAACAGCTGGTAGTACTCCTCATTGGCTGAAACACAACAACACAAACCCACATTGGTTTCCTATTGGCCTTTAAAGATACATTAGACAACAACAAACTATAATGTAATGATGCTAAATACATAATCAAATCACATGTTCAGGCTTAATACCCAGAATGATTTGCAGTTGAGTTGTCTCTTACCTTCCACCTGTTTGACACAGCGCAGGGCGTACTTCAGAGTGTTGAGGGAGCTCGACTTGTTGCCCTTGTTCCTCTTGTCAGCAGGCAGGTGGCGCTTGAGCTCCTTCAGGGTCCTGAGAAGCTCCTTCTGGGTCTTGGCCTTAGCTGACTCCTCACTACTGCAGCCGCTGGTGGAAGGGTTGTCCTGCTCAGAACTCAGCAGGCTGAAAGCATTGGAACTACTGGGAGGAGAGGGGCTGTGGGAGTTAGAGCTGGGGAGACAGACAGACAGACAGACAGAGATTATTAATGACATAAAGTAACATGTTTTCATTGAGAATTGTTTCAAACCACTAGAATGAAATTGTTATAAGCAAAGGTGCTACACTAAAAATAGACTCCAAAGCTACTACCATATATACGTATGCACCCATTGATGAATTATTCAATTCCTCAATCGTGGACAATAAGTGGATTTCATATTTATGACGAAGAGGGTATTTTCCACAATATCTCACAGAAATTATTTTTAATGAAATAGCAAAACAAAGTCCTTAAGTTTTGGATGAAATGAGTGGGTTCATTTCTTTGCCCATCTGGTAAAATGGCTTGGAGTTTGCTCTACTTTTATTGTGTTCAGGAGAGTACAATGCTACTCTGGTACATGGATATGTCACGACTTCCACCGACGGTGGCTCCTCTGCCTGTTCGGGCGGCGTTCGGCGGTCGTCGTCACCGGCCTATTAGCTGCCACCGATCCTCCTTTTCTTTCTATTGATTTTTATTATTGTTTGCACCTGTTTTTGTGTTTGTAATTTCTAGGGCTATATAAGCCGGTCAAGCCCGCCTTTAGTGCGGGCTTGTTTCTCTGTTTGTTTGGTGGACGTTCGGCTGACGTGTATGTTGGCATGTTCTCTCGTCCTGTTTGGGCCGCCTTTGTTTTGTGTGCGCCTGTTGTGTTTGGGGCGTTGTATTTACGCGCCGCAATAAAAAATGAATATTTTTCCCTACACCCTGCTCTCTGCGCCTGACTCCACACCCACCACTCCTAGCGGTCGTGACAGGATAAGCAGCTCTTAAAAATGATATTTGTCTTTTTGTTTTCCCCATCCACTCCGCAGTAGTCTGGGTTCCAGTCTCTGTAACATTCCACTCCTTGTATTCCGTACAATGTGCCATCTTTGGCAAATGACACATAGTACCTTGAGTAGAATGTAATAGCTGAACAGAGACTGGCAATCAGGCTAACTCCACAGAGGATGCCAGGGGAATTCTATGCTGTTTCAATCTCAAGTCAGCCTGACTTTCCCCTGTCTTTGAAAGAGCATAATTACCTAGTGGTCAAACAGGGAAATGGTTCCAATTGTTTTTCCACCATTCATTTTTGTGTTTCGTGTAGCCTTACCCTGGTGATGACGTTTTGATAACCATGTAAATCTCTTTCGGACAAGGTGACTTTTATCAATATATTTACTCTTAGATTCGAAAATGCTAATTATCATCAAAGTATGGGAAAAATGAATGGTGGAAAAACGATTAGAACCATTTTCCTGTTTGACCACAAGGTTTTATGGTTATTATGACTCATTCTGTGGTACTCTATTGTGTCTTTTTTAAGCAAAGACTGGACCATGCCACAGGTTTTGGCCCAGTAAACTGGATTGTGTGTGTGTGTGTGGTGTGTGTGATGTGTGTGCGTTAATGTGTGTTTGAGAATATGTAGTAAGTATGAGCCAATGCATGTTTTTGTGTCACAGGCATTAGCCTAAAGGCTTAGTAAGAGCACTAATTAATACATCCAAAGGCTATAAACAGCTGCTGAAGACAGCCAACTCGTCAAATATAACTCAGGTGTATTTAAATAGTAGCTCAGAATAGAAATCACATTTAGAAATAGCCACTCTAAGCATTTAGATCTAATTATATAAAAGAGAGCCACCTAAAGTATCAGCGGCATCTGCTTTTGGCATTAACAGAGTGGTCTGGCAAACGGTTGCAACTAATTATAGAGGTAGGTAAATATAATAAGATAATTAGATAATGATAGTAAGAGCAGCTGTAGGCCTCTCCACTGTTGCAGCGGAGCTGACAGGCACATACTGTATTGTCACAGAGTGGAGACAGGAAGCGAAAGACAACTTCACCATGTGACGCACAAGTACTGCGACCTCTCAGCAAAAACATACCTCGATCACTCTTTCCTTTTAACAAGAAGTTACACACAATCAAGATGTGCTCCAGTGCCTTTCTCTTCAAAGAGTGTTTTGAGGTGTTTTCAGCCCAGTTTCTGAGGAATAAGGAGGGGGCAGAGTGTGTCATTAGGGTGGTGAAGTGGGCACCGCCATCCAATTACAACCACTCCATTGTCAGCTTCCATAGGTTCTCAATGGGGTCCATCATTACTTTCTATGGGGTTTTCACTTCTCTCTGTGAGGGTCTCACTTCCAATATGTGGTCCATCATGTACTGTCTATGGAGCAGCCTGCACGGGCACCATGGGGAGAGAAGTGAGAGACAGGGGCTGCTGTCAGTATCTAGGCCATGTCAGATGTGGACCAGCACGAAAGACAGCCACCATCTCTAACGGTTTCAGAATGTGCTGCCAGTGAGTCATATTGATGTCAACCTACGTCAAAGGGGGACACAGTCATAACAACAGAGGATGATAAAAAGGACATGCATCATCATGTAGCCTTGGATTTAGATGGGATGTTGATGATGCCGGCAAAATAAGACTGGTAAAAACTTGAGACGGGTAAAGACTTAAGACTGGTAAAAAGGTACCCATCTAGAAATGTGGTCTATTCTAACCCCTCCCAAAAAACAACTAAAGCACACCCCCTCACTGACCGCTTGTTGCTCCCAGACGACTCCAGGAGAGCAGAGTCTTTGCTGTTGCCATTGGAGCTACCCGTCGACTCGTTGCCGTGACTCTCGTTTCCATGGCTTCCGTGGCTCTCATTGCCGTATGACTCGGTCCCGCTGGATCCACTGCTCTTCATGTCCACATCATCGTGGAAGGAACGTGAGCAGGCGCTCCTACGGCCACTGTGGGGTGAGGCCGAGGGGTCCTGGCAACTGCTGTCACTGCATTCTGAGGCTAGACCCAGGTCTGGACCAACCTGGCTATAGCTGCTCCTACAATGAAACTGGGCTATGGAGCTGCACCCTGAGGCCCCCCTGGCCATGGACCTGCACCCTGAGGCCCCCTTGGCCATGGAGCTGCACCCTGAGGCCCCCTTGGCCATGGAGCTGCACCCTGAGGCCCCTCTGGCCATGGAGCTGCACCCTGAGGCCCCCCTGGCCATGGAGCTGCAGTCTGGGTCTGAATCATCTGACATTAGAGGAAGGGAGGTGTGGTGTGTTGAGGGTTTAAACCAGAGAAGTGCTGAGTAGAGGATGGAGGAAGCAAAACTCAATCACCCCATTGTCCACAAGACGCCAAAGAGAATGGATGGATAAACTGCAGAGTTTTCTGTAAGAGAGGAAGAGGAGGGTCAGTTAGCTACACTAGAGTTGTGACTATTTCTTACAATGTTAAAACCATTTAAGCCCACCATGCACAATTAAATAAATTCCAGGAACAAATATATAATTTGATACAGTACATTGGCTATCCCAGTTCCTATAGCAGTTCTGTCTAGACCTCTGGGATCCACCCAAGTGAGGACCAGGCCAGGGGATGGTCCATCAAAGCGGAACCACCCAACAGTGATCCTTACTGGGGTAGCCCCCTGCCCTTTCTCCCCTCTCTGGGGAGCTCAGTTGAACCTGTAACTTGTCTAGGCAGGGCTAGAGTCAGGCAAGCTCAGTGTATGAGTCTACTCCACTATCCTTTCAAAGGGTCTCCCAGTCCCTGACAGACATGAAACGTGCCAAACCAAGCCATTGTGTCCTGTAAACAGCAGTTGGCACGGCCGCGGTGGAAAAGTAACTCTCCTCTGCACTAAGTCCCCATGCCTTCACGCAACACACTGTCATCTCTGTAATTGAGAAATTGAATTACGGCTTTGTGTGTGTGTGTGTTCCCAGAGTAACTTGGTGACCCAGAGAGAGATTGGCATGAGGCAGAGGTAAAAATGCACTACAGACCGTCTGTCTGTTATTGCAGAGACTGGTTCTAACAGGCAGGCAGTATGCGACGCGGCTACTCCTGTTTTTGTATTTTTTTGCTCTGTGGAGTAATGGGTACGTTGGCAGGTGTGAAGAGGTGGCAGATAACTGGCCGGCTATTAGTAATATTTCAAGTTTCAATGTTTATTCACCACGTGCACAGGATACAACAGTGTAACAGAGTACAGTGACATATTTAGTCCAAGACTAGACTTGATCTGTGTCCAGGAAACTGGCCCTCAAAGCCAACCCCTGTTAGTGATGTATCACTCTCCTCACTTTGCCCTGAGCAGCATCATATGAACGACACAATGCCCCCAATCAGTCATGAACGACACAATGCCCCCAATCAGTCATGAACGACACAATGCCCCCAATCAGTCATGAACGACACAATGCCCCCAATCAGTCATGAACGACACAATGCACCCAATCAGTCATGAACGACACAATGCACCCAATCAGTCATGAACGACACAATGCCCTCAATCAGTCATGAACGACACAATGCCCTCAATCAGTCATGAACGACACAATGCCCCCAATCAGTCATGAACGACACAATGCCCTCAATCAGTCATGAACGACACAATGCACCCAATCAGTCATGAACGACACAATGCACCCAATCAGTCATGAACGACACAATGCACCCAATCAGTCATGAACGACACAATGCCCCCAATCAGTCATGAACGGCACAATGCCCTCAATCAGTCATGAACGACACAATGCCCCCAATCGGTCATGAACGACACAATGCCCCCAATCAGTCATGAATGACACAATGCCCCCAATCAGTCATGTAATGACACAATGCCCCCAATCAGTCATGAACGACACAATGCCCCCAATCCGTCAGGAACGACACAATGCCCCCAATCAGTCATGAACAACACAATGCCCCCAATCAGTCATGTAACGCATTGGGCTGCCTGCCAATGTCCTCCGGCTGAACCTACCACTGTTGTCCTCTGGCTGAATCTACCACTGTTACTATAAGGTGATAAACATAATCAGCATAACATTTATTATTGATTAGATTCATTACTACCACTACGCTGCTGTTCATTGATTATTGATTAGATTCATTACTACCACTACGCTGCTGTTCATTTATTATTGATTAGATTCATTACTATCACTACGCTGCTGCTCATTGATTAGATTCATTACTATCACTACGCTGCTGATCATTTATTATTGATTAGATTCATTACTACCACTACGCTGCTGCTCATTGATTAGATTCATTACTACCACTACGCTGCTGTTCATTTATTATTGATTAGATTCATTACTATCACTACGCTGCTGATCATTTATTATTGATTAGATTCATTACTACCACTACGCTGCTGTTCATTGATTATTGATTAGATTCATTACTATCACTATGCTGCTGTTCATTTATTATTGATTAGATTCATTACTATCACTACGCTGCTGTTCATTGATTATTGATTAGATTCATTACTCACTACGCTGCTGTTCATTTATTATTGATTAGATTCATTACTATCACTACGCTGCTGTTCATTTATTATTGATTAGATTCAATACTATCACTACGCTGCTGTTCATTTATTATTGATTAGATTCATTACTACCACTACGCTGCTGTTCATTGATTATTGATTAGATTCATTACTACCACTACGCTGCTGCTCATTGATTATTGATTAGATTCATTACTACCACTACGCTGCTGCTCATTGATTAGATTCATTACTATCACTACGCTGCTGTTCATTTATTATTGATTAGATTCATTACTATCACTACGCTGCTGTTCATTTATTATTGATTAGATTCATTACTACCACTACGCTGCTGTTCATTGATTATTGATTAGATTCATTACTACCACTACGCTGCTGTTAATTTATTATTGATTAGATTCATTACTACCACTACGCTGCTGTTCATTGATTATTGATTAGATTCATTACTACCACTACGCTGCTGTTCATTTATTATTGATTAGATTCATTACTACCACTACGCTGCTGCTCATTGATTAGATTCATTACTACCTCTATGCTGCTGTTCATTTATTATTGATTAGATTCATTACTATCACTACGCTGCTGTTCATTGATTATTGATTAGATTCATTACTACCACTACGCTGCTGTTCATTGATTATTGATTAGATTCATTACTACCACTACGCTGCTGCTCATTGATTATTGATTAGATTCATTACTACCACTACGCTGCTGCTCATTGATTAGATTCATTACTATCACTACGCTGCTGTTCATTTATTATTGATTAGATTCATTACTACCACTACGCTGCTGCTCATTGATTAGATTCATTACTACCACTATGCTGCTGTTCATTTATTATTGATTAGATTCATTACTATCACTACGCTGCTGTTCATTTATTATTGATTAGATTCATTACTACCACTACGCTGCTGTTCATTGATTATTGATTAGATTCATTACTACCACTACGCTGCTGTTAATTTATTATTGATTAGATTCATTACTACCACTACGCTGCTGTTCATTGATTATTGATTCGATTCATTACTACCACTACGCTGCTGTTCATTTATTATTGATTAGATTCATTACTACCACTACGCTGCTGCTCATTGATTAGATTCATTACTACCTCTATGCTGCTGTTCATTTATTATTGATTAGATTCATTACTATCACTACGCTGCTGTTCATTGATTATTGATTAGATTCATTACTACCACTACGCTGCTGTTCATTGATTATTGATTAGATTCATTACTACCACTACGCTGCTGCTCATTGATTATTGATTAGATTCATTACTACCACTAAGCTGCTGCTCATTGATTATTGATTAGATTCATTACTACCACTACGCTGCTGCTCATTGATTATTAATTTCCATTACCATTAGTACCTATCTATTTTATCTTGCTACTGGCCACTGTTTCTCCTGTTTAATGTACAGTGGGGCAAAAAAGTATTTAGTCAGCCACCAATTGTGCAAGTTCTCCAACTTAAAAAGATGAGAGAGGCCTGTAATTTTCATCATAGGTACACTTCAACTATGACAGACGAAATGGGAAAAAGAAATCCAGAAAATCACATTGTAGGATTTTTTATTTATTTATTTGCAAATTATGGTGGAAAATAAGTATTTGGTCAATAACAAAAGTTTATCTCAATACTTTGTTATATACCCTTTGTTGGCAATGACAGAGGTCAAACGTTTTCTGTAAGTCTTCACAAGGTTTTCACACACTGTTGCTGGTATTTTGGCCCATTCCTACATGCAGATCTCCTCTAGAGCAGTGATGTTTTGGGGCTGTCGCTGGGCAACACGGACTTTCAACTCCTCCAAAGATTTTCTATGGGGTTGAGATCTGGAGACTGGCTAGGCCACTCCAGGACCTTGAAATGCTTCTTACGAAGCCACTCCTTCGTTGCCCGGGCAGTGTGTTTGGGATCATTGTCATGCTGAAAGACCCAGCCACGTTTCATCTTCAATGCCCTTGCTGATGGAAGGAGGTTTTCACTCAAAATCTCACGATACATGGCCCCATTCATTCTTTCCTTTACACGGATCAGTCGTCCTGGTCCCTTTGCAGAAAACAGCCCCAAAGCATGATGTTTCCACCCCCATGCTTCACAGTAGGTATGGTGTTCTTTGGATGCAACTCAGCATTCTTTGTCCTCCAAACACGACGAGTTGAGTTTTTACCAAAAAGTTCTATTTTGGTTTCATCTGACCATATGACATTCTCCCAATACTCATCTGGATCATCCAAATGCTCTCTAGCAAACTTCAGACGGCCTGAACATGTACTGGCTTAAGCAGGGGACACGTCTGGCACTGCAGGATTTGAGTCCCTGGCGGCGTAGTGTGTTACTGATGGTAGGCTTTGTTACTTTGGTCCCAGCTCTCTGCAGGTCATTCACTAGGTCCCCGTGTGGTTCTGGGATTTTTGCTCACCGTTCTTGTGATCATTTTGACCCCACGGGTGAGATCTTGCGTGGAGCCCCAGATCGAGGAAGATTATCAGTGGTCTTGTATGTCTTCCATTTCCTAATAATTGCTCCCACAGTTGATTTCTTCAAACCAAGCTATGGTCTTGGCCATAGTGGAGTTTGGAGTGTGACTGTTTGAGGTTGTGGACAGGTGTCTTTTATACTGATAACAAGTTCAAACAGGTGCCATTAATACAGGTAACGAGTGGAGGACAGAGGAGCCTCTTAAAGAAGAAGTTACAGGTCTGTGAGAGCCAGAAATCTTGCTTGTTTGTATGTGACCAAATACTTATTTTCCACCATAATTTGCAAATAAATTCATAAAAAATTCTACAATGTGATTTTCTGGATTTTTTTTCCTCATTTTGTCTGTCATAGTTGAAGTGTACCTATGATGAAAATTACAGGCCTCTCTCATATTTTTAAGTGAGAGAACTTGCACAATTGGTGGCTGACTAAATACTTTTTTTCCCCACTGTATATGGTCATTTTCAATAGGGAGGGGTTCCAAAATGAGCAATGTGTCAAAATGACTTTTTCCAGGACAGAGATTCCTCAGGGTTTTGCCTGCTATATGCGTTCTGATTGAGTCACAGACAAATCAGAAAATTCAGAGTGTTTCCTATCCAATGGTACTAAATATATGCATATCCCATTTTCTGGGCCTAAATGGGAGGCATTTTACTTTGGGCACGCCAGGCTCTCCAAAACAGTCACCTCTGCTGCTGGTGCTTGTGAAGTTAAACCTACTTGCCAGTAGTTATGAACGGAAAGAGGAAGGGAGGGAGATAGAGGGAGAGGTGTGTTCCGATCGTGGCCTACTGCCAACCCTTCTCTCTGTTGTTTAAAATGACCTCACATCTCCTTAGTGATTTCCCCTTAAAGGCACTTAAATTGTCTCTCTCCCTCTCGTGTGCGTCATCCACCTTCTCTGCTCCCTCCCTCCCTCCCATCCAAGCCCAGGCCAGCAGCAGGCATGGCGCCATACTCTCCAAGTTCTAAAAACGCCTAACAAAACTGCAACCCTCCAAAACAATGAAAAGTGGTTTAAGAACGTTTGGAGAGTGTTGTAGAGGATCAATACAGTTGACAGGGCTTGCTATTAAAACCTCTTCGGGCTAGGGGGCAGTGTTCGGGAGAGTCTGGTGTGCCCAATGTAAAATGCCTATTAGTCAGGCCCAGATACTAGGATATGCACATAATTAGTAGTATTGGATAGAAAACACTCTGAAGTTTCTAGAACTGTTAAAATAATGTCTGTGAGTATAACAGAACTGATTTGGTAGGCAAAAATCAGAGGAAAATCCATTTGGAAAATGTGAATCTGTCATGTCACACTTTTTTCAATTGGCATGCAATTTAAACCTACTTGCCAGTAGTAATTCATAAAGCCTTTTTGAAATCTGACAACGCTGTTAGATTAACAAGATTCTAAGCTTTTGAATGGTGTGCAACACTTGTATTTTCATGAATGTTTAAAATTACTATTTTTGTCATTTAAATTTGGCGCTCTGCATTTCCCCGTATGTTGTCGAAATCGATCGTATCCCTAACAGGTTTTTAATGTATGTAGCCTGCGTTAGCCTGTGGATGTGACATCACATCTCCTACCTTGGTCTTGTGATTCTGCTTCCAAGAATATTGTATTTCAACACAGGGCTACACCGGCCCCGCGGGCGCCATTGTGAGCATTTCGATTTTGCCACTCCCCACCAGACGCGATCATGACACAAATACCAAAACCAACTGTGAACCAACTAAATTCATTTGGGGACAGGTCAAAGCAATAACCCTGTTATAGGAAGAAATAACCTTTTATATGAAGTAATAACCCTGTTATACGGTAGTAATTAAGACATTTACATATGCAGTACTTTCCACTGGTGCACCCCCTCATTTGTATATTCATGTAAAACAAAATAGAACACTGGTAAGTACTATAACCATATAGTAGTAACACAGAAATTATAGGTGTAAAGTGTTGCCACTGTAAATATTTTTATAAAACATAATGGAGAACACTCATGTAGTACTGGGTATCTTTAAGCATGTGTGGCCTATTGTGGTCTATGAGGGTTTACTGTATGCCTTTCACAAACATTTCGGATTAGAAAGAGGTTCATTGTATAAATTGTGTATACATAATATTATAAATAATATAAATAAGTAGGAGAGGTGAGGACACTGTAGCATTGACATATGTAGTTTAAAACACATAATTTTAATTTTAAAATGTACAAATAATCTAACTTGTTTGTAAATGTTAGACATCTTAGTAAGTAGGCAATTATTACTGAAGTTTAATTTCGGGTGATTGTTTTATTTTAAATCCTCCTCCATACCATTGACCTTATGATTGTGTCTCTCTAGCAAAGAAAAATCTAATAAAATTGGAAAATCACACACAGCGATTATTGTTTAGTCGGCTAAAAAGGACTAAAACTGGATACAACAATTAAACCAGCCGCCTGATCAGTTCATCATGTTTTGTACCAATGTTTCACTGCCAGAAAGGACCGCAATAGACTGCCCTTTCAATGCACTAAGCGTGTTTTTGAAAGATCTCTGACACATGCAATGATGACTGATCACTCATCCTCACTCCAGCTTGATCATACAGAGGGCAAACATTTGTTATTGTTTTGCATAATTGTTTCTATGTATTGTTTCTATGACTATGGCACAGGCTGCGTGTATTCCGTCCTTAGACATAGAAGGAGCGTTACTATCACTGCTGTCAGTGGGCAGGGCTTACTGTCCCACAATGACCCGCACACTGGCAGTCATGCAACGCAACTTTCAAACTCCTTTTAAATAATTGAAAATGTCTGTAAAACCCACCAAACCGTGTTATTATAAAGATGTATATATGCTCCGACCATTCCCCGAGTTTCGAGGCTTTCGCGATACAGTTGAAAATCATCCACAAACACCAAACCATAGGAGCCAACAAAAAGATCACAAATTCACCAACCTGCCAGTTAAAGTAGATTCTAGTCTCTTTTCTGTGAGTTCTTGGACTTCTGTTGGTTTTCAAAACGAATCGTTTTATCTTGCTTACCGGTAATTCAGGCTTTGGTTTGACATACTACACTACTCTCCACCTAGCGTTCGAGTTTCGTCATAGTATAGCTAGCGCTTTAGTGACCTCATTTTGAGCTCCGCCCATAGCACCAGCTACCTCCATCCCCTACCCTGAGTTCATTGGCTCAGGTAATTGTGTTTCCATGGCAAGCATACGAAAACAGCCCGAGACGTACGACCATTGGTGAAAACGACGCCAGTCTCTTTATCCATGGCCACACCCCAGCGGGCGGGAGTGCGGTCGAAGCACCACGAGAGACTGTAGGTGAATGGAGCGCTTTCGGTGGTTGGTTCATAGAGGCTCAAACGACTGGCTGTTATCTAACGGTTATACAAGTGTGTGTGTTGTCAATGTGCGTGAATTGCTTAACCAAATCCATGCATGGTAATAGAAAAGGAAAACTGCTGATACATAACCAAGTATTGAAATTGCACCTTGTGTATTTAATTATTCTAACTCACAACAGTAAGTTGAGATCTCGACTGTGTTCATTAAAAATAAGTATTATTATTATTTGTATGTATTTTTTATTCGAAAAACGTACAGAGGTCCGGACCTCGATGTCCTCATATGTATTTTTAAAATGTATTTAACTATAGGGGGAGGGTTTGGCTGGGGTAGGCCATCATTGTAAAGTAAGAATTTGTTCTTAACTGACTTGCCTAGTTAAATAATGATATAAAAAAAAAAACACACACACTCTTTCACCAAATCAACTGAATAGCAGCAGATGGTAGTCAAGAATAGCCATTCTTAACTGCTATCACTTGCCGTTGCTATGCATCCGTCCCATCCGTGCAGACAATGTGAGAAAGTAGTCTTGTCTGATGCCAAGAGCATGCCTGATGTCCTGTCTTTGGCCTTTAGTACCAACATGAAAATGCTTTTTAGAATGAGAAAACATTTCATCAGTAAGAAAATAAGTGCCTGACCCTTCTAAAATAAACCCATGACTGGCTTCCAAAATGGGTCTCACTCTTCTTTTCCTTGAAAGGTTTACTATTAAGTTTGATCTAATTCGAAACCAGTCGACCAAAGTCACTATTTAACTAAATTATTATTATTTACAATGATGGCCTACCAAAAGGCAAAGGACCCCCTGCGGGGATGGGGCTGGGATTAAAAAAATAATTATATATATATATATATATAACGTATAAATATCGGACAAAACACACATCACGACAAGAGAGACAACACTACATAAAGAGAGACCTAAGACAACATAGCAAGGCAGCAACACATGACAACACAGCATGGTAGCAACAACATGACAACAACATGGTAGAAAACAACATGGTAGCAGCACGAAACATGGTACAAACATTATTGCGCAACACAACAGCACAAAAGGCAAGAAGGTAGAGACAACAATACATCACGCAAAGCAGCCACAACTGTCAGTAAGTGTCCATAATTGAGAGATTGAGAGATAAAACTGTCCAGTTTGAGTGTTTGTTGCAGCTCGTTCCAGTCGCTACCTGCAGCGAACTGAAAAGAGGATGTAGCTAAGGCCCTGAATAAGAAGTACAGTATTCACCATTATGCATCAGACATCTATATTTTCCTGTGTGAATTTGTCAGTAGACTTGGCACTGATTAAGGAGAAGGTGTTGTTTACCTAATGCATTGTGTTTAAATCTGATCCTTAAATCTGATCCTAGGGCTCCTGAGTGGTCTAAGGCACTGCATCTCAGTGCTAGAGGCGTCTCTACAGACCCTGGTTTGATCCCGGGCTGTATCACAACCGGCAGTGATCAGGAGCCCCATTGGCCGGCACACATTTTATACAGCGTCATCCAGGTTAGGGGAGGGTTTGGCTGGGGTAGGCCATCATTGTAAAGTAAGAATTTGTTCTTAACTGACTTGCCTAGTTAAATAATGATATAAAAAAAAACACACACACTCTTTCACCATGGAGTTGGAACATGGAGTTTTCGGAAAGAGCCCCCATCCTCACGGCTTAGCGGAAGCTGCTTTGAATCGGCACATTCAATGACGTAGAAGTCCTAGTGACTCACCAACCCAAAGTGCACCAGTCTCCCCAGACACACGTTTTGGTGCTTGGCTGACTATGTCTCTATCTCTGTATGTAGGGCAATATGAGGATGAAGTGTTTATTATTGTCTCCCTGTGTCTATGTTTGTCTGTGGCAGTGTGAGAATGACGCATATCGGCCCCTGGTTCTGGCTTGGAGGCTTTCTGATGACCCATCACTTTGCTGCAGAAGACACTCAGAAGTGTGTGTGTGTGTCACACACACAAAGTATATTTGTCACGTGCGCCGAATAAAACAGCTGTAGACCTTACAGTGAAATGCTTACTTACAGGCTCTAACAAACAGTGCAAAAAATGTATTTGGTGAACAATAGGTAAATAAAGAAATAAAAACAACAGTAAAAAAGACAGTGAAAATAACAGTAACGAGGCTATAACAGTAACGAGGCTATATACAGTAGCGAGGCTATAACAGTAGCGAGGCTACATACAGACACCGGTTAGTCGGGCTGATTGAGGTAGTATATGTACATGTAGATATGGTTAAAGTGACTATGCATGTATGATGAACAGAGAGTAGCAGTGGCGTAAAAGAGGGGTTGGCGGGTGGTAGGTGGTGGGACACAATGCAGATTACGATGCAGCCCGGTTAGCCAATGTGCGGGGGCACTGGTTGGTCGGGCCAATTGAGGTAGTATGTACAAATCTGTCGTTCTGCCCCTGAACAAGCAGTTAACCCACTGTTCCTAGGCAGTCATTGAAAATAAGAATTTGTTCTTAACTGACTTGCCTAGTAAAATAAAGGTAAAATAAAAAATTCATAAAAATAGAACGGCAGGCAGACTCAGGGCAGGCGGAAAGGTCAAAACCGGGAAATACTAGAAAACAAGAACAGACAGGAGCAAGGGGACAAACGCTGGTAGGTTTCACAAAAGAAAACGAACTGGCAACAGACAAGTAGAGAAGACAGGAATAAATACACTGGGGATAATGGGGCAGATGGGCGACACCTGGAGGGGGGTGGAAACAAGCACAAAGACAGGTGAAACAGATCAGGGTGTGACAACCTTGGTAGTCGATGCAACTGATTGGCTCATATGCATTAAGAAGGAAAGAAATTCCACAAATTAACTTTTAACAAGGCACATCTGTTAATTGAAATGCATTCCAGGTGACTACCTCATTAAGCTGGTTGAGAGAATGCTAAGAGTGTGCAAAGCTGTCATCAAGGCAAAGGGTGGCTACTTTGAGGAATCTAAAATACATTTGGACTTGTTTACACTTTTTTGATTACTACATGATTCCATATGTGTTATTTCATAGTTTTGATGTCTTCACTATTATTCTACAATGTAAAAATAATGAAAAAACCCTTGAATGAGTAGGTGTGTCCAAACTGTTGACTTATACTGTAGGTCCTGGATGGCAGGAAGCTTGGCCCCAGTGATGTACTGGGCATAATGCAATACCCTCTGTAGCGGAATACCCTCTGGCTCGAATACCGAGCAGTTGCCATACCAGGCGGTGATGCAACTGGTCAGGATGCTCTAGATGGTGCAGCTGTAGAACTTTTTCAGGATCTGGGGACCCATGCCAAATCTTTTCAGTCTCCCGAGAGGGAAAAGGTGTTTTCGTGCCCTCTTCACAACTGTCTTGGTGTGTTTGGACCATGATAGTTTGTTGGTGATGTGGACACCAAGGAACTTGAAACTCTCGACCCGCTCCACAACAGCCCCGTCGATGGGCGTGTGTTCGCCCCTCCTTTTCTTGTAGTCCTCAGTCAGCCCTTTTGTCTTGCTCACATTGAGGGAGAGGTTGTTGTCCTGGCACCACACTCCCAGGTCTCTGACCTCCTCCCTGTAGGCTGTCTCATCGTTGTCGGTGATTAGGCCTACCACTGTTGTGTTGTCAGCAAACTTAATGATGGTGTTGGAGTCGTGCTTGGCCACGCAGTCATGGGTGAACAGGGAGTACAGGAGGGGACTAAGCACGCACCCTTGAGGGGCCCCCGGTGTTGACGAGCAGCGTGGCAGGTGTGTTGTTGCCTACCCTTACCACCTGGGAGTGGATGGTCATAAAGTCCAGGAACCAGTTGCAGCCGGAGGTGTTTAAGCCCAGGGTCCTTAGCTTAGTGACGAGCTTTGTGGCTACTATTGTGTTGAACGCTGAGCTGTGGTCAATGAACAGCATTCTCTCATAGATTTTCCTTTTGTCCAAGTGGGAAGGGGCAGTGTGGAGTGCGATTGAGATTGCATCATCTGTGGATCTGTTGGAGTGGTATGCAACTTGGAGTGGGTCTAGGGTTTCCGGGATGATGGTGTTGATGTGAGCCATGACCAGCCTTTCAAGGCACTTCATGACTACTGACGTGAGTGCTACGGGGCGGTAGTCATATAGGCAGGTTACCTTTGCTTTCTTGGGCACAGGCCGACTCGGTCAGGTTGAAAATGTCAGTAAAGACACTTGCCAGCTGGTCCGTGCATGCTCTGAGTACACGTCCTGGCAATCCGTCTGGCCCCGTGGCCTTGTGAATGTTGACCTGTTTAAAGGTTTTGCTCACATTGGCTACAGAGAGTGTGATCACACATTAGTCTGGAACAGCTGGTGCTCTCATGCATACTTGAGTGTTGCTTGCCTCGAAGCAAGTTATAAAGGCATTTAGCTTGTCTGGCAGGCTCGCGTCACTGGGCTCGCGGCTGGGTGTCCCTTTGTAGTCCATAGTAGTTTGCAAACCCTGCCACATCCAACGAGCATCAATGCCTGTGTAGTAGGATTTCATTCTTAGTCCTGCATGATGCTTTGCCTGTTTGATGGTTCGTTGGAGGGCATAGCAGGATTTCTTATAAGCAATTGAGTCTTGAAATAAGTGTCCAATTGAATGTATCGATGGTGATTTGAAGCATATGATACCATACCTAACTATGGACTATAGTTAGGAGTGGACCCAGACAGGAAGTGGCTGTCTAACCTGTCAAAAACACGTGTGCCTCAATCTAGGCAGACTGGCATTTCCTAAAATGATTATACTCTTTAAATTAAACTACTTCAATGTGGAATGAAGTAACAGTTGATACAGTTAAGAGCATGAAAACATAAGCAAAGTCTGACTCAAATGTCCAAGCTCAGACGTCACCGTTCAAGCTCCATAGACTACTTCCATTGTTGTGTCACACGCAGTACGTTTTGCAGCCACAGGCAGACATGAGCCAATCCTACAGCACTGCGGAATGTTTTCTGCCTGCTGGGAGACTTCTAACGTTCCCTCCCTCTACCACATCCTCCTCTCCTGCCTTTATATGATGAGAAGAAAGCTAATGTTTGGGTAATGGTGGACGATTCTGGTCGGTTTGTTTTAAGATGGAAATAGACAATAGTCTCCCTGAACTGTCATAACTGAACCTAACTATTTATTTTATGTCTGAACTATGTGATATTTTTATTTCCAACCTTGTCTATGTGTCATACCATGATCTGTTTCACCTGTCTTGTGCTTGTATCCACCCCCCTCCAGGTGTTGCCCCTTTTCCCCATTATCCCCTGTGCATTTATACCTGTGTTTTCTGTTTGTCTGTTGCCAGTTCGCCTTGTCTAGTCAAGCCTACCAGCATGTTTTTCTGTCCTCCTGTTCTCTAGTTCTTCAGGTTTTGACCATTCTGCCTGCCCTGACCCTGAGCCTGCCTGCCGTTCGGTACCTTTTGACACTGCTCTGGATTACTGACCTCTGCCTGCCCTTGACCTGTCGTTTGGCTGCCCCCTGTTTTATAAATAAACTTCTGTGATTTCGAACTGTCTGTATCTGCATCTTATCCTGAGGTCTGATAGTACGAACTGGCCATGACTGACCCAGCAGACTCAGACCAGCTCCGCAACACTGTCTCCTCCCAAAGAGCCACCATTGGGAGACACGAGGAGTTACTTCAAGGAAGGATTCCCCACCTTGGCAGAACGCCATGACTGTGCCTTGAATACATTGCTGGAGCAATTACGCAGATTGTCTGCTGTGAGGCAGACTATGCTGTTGATTTCCCGCATGTTGGCTGCCGAGAGTACATGGAACACGGAATCCCTGTTCGACACGTTCCTCCAAGGATTATTGGAGGAGGTTAAAGATGACCTCGCAGGGAACTGCCTACGGATCTCGACTCGCTCATCGCCTTGACCATCCGGATCGATGGGCGGCTACGGGAACGTAGCAGGGAAAGGAGATCTGATTCCGGTACCACTCGTTCGCCCAAGGATCCTACCTCTCCTCCGAGGAATCCCGGAAGTCCCTGGTGTCTACGTTTTCGAGAGAATCCGAGGTTACCCGAGTTCCCCCGAGAGTCTCCGAGGTCTGCCGACTCGCCTCTTCCGAAGACGATGCAACTTGGCAGTGCTAGGGTGTCTCCAGCCGAACGTTTAGGCCAACTTTTTTTTTTTTAACCCTTTTTCTCCCCAATATCCAATTGGTAGTTACTGTCTTGTCTCATTGCTGCAACTCCCGTACAGACTCGGGAGAGGCGAAGGTCGAGAGCCGTGCATCCACCGAAGCAAGACCCAACCAAGCCGCACTGCTTCTTGACACAATGCCCGCTTAACCCGCCAACTCAGACAGGAAGATCACGTCAGTGACTCAACCCCTCAAGCGACGCACCCCTCCTAGGGACGGCATGGAAGAGCACAAGTAAGCCAGTGACTCAGCCCCTGTAATAGGGTTAGAGACAGAGAATCCAAGTGGAGAGAGGGGAACCGGTTAGGCAGAGACAGCAAGGGCGGTTCGTTGCTCCAGTGCCTTTCCGTTCACCTTCACACTCCTGGGCCAGACTACACTCAATCATAGGACCTACTGAAGAGATGAGTCTTCAATAAAGACTTAAAGGTTGAGACCGAGTCTGCGTCTCTCACATGGATAGGCAGACCATTCCATAAAAAGATCTCTATAGGAGAAAGCCCTGCCTCCAGCTGTTTGCTTAGAAATTCTAGGGACAGTAAGGAGGCCTGCGTCTTCTGACCGTAGCGTAAGTGTAGGTATGTACGGCAGGACCAAATCAGAAAGCTTTCTCATGTAATGGTCTGATAACTGGTTTCCAGCATGCATACAACGAAGGGCATTCTACGAGTACGGCTTAAGCACAAATGCTTGGTATATGCTTGCTGATGATCCCAAATTAAATTTGTCGATGAATAGAACGAATGTAGAGCAAGTGAAAAAAACGAAACTAATAGGCGTAATAGTCAGAACACATAGATAATATTGTTATTAAGATGGATAAGGGAATTACTGTTACAAGAAAATGTTCAGAGTATGTACCATCTAGCACACTGAATCAGGTGATTCAATCCCTGGTCCTATCACACTTAGAGTACTGTCCAGTTATATGGTCATCTGCAGCAAAGAAAGATATAAAAAAGCTCCAAATCGCTCAAAACAGGGCTGGTAGATTAGCTCTTCATTGCTCTAAACGAATGAATATTATCCAAATGCATCAGAATCTCTCATGGCTTCACGTTAAAAACAAATTACTATCTAGTCTTCTGATTTTCTTTAGGAATGTTATATATTAAAAAAAAAATGTATTTTTCAGTCCAATTAGTACATACTAGCAACACGCATAACCACCAAACCAGACAGGCAATTTCAGGGCAGCTAAGATAACCCAAGCCAAGGACAAATTGCCTTAAATCTACAGTTTTATATAGAGCCATAGCTGAATGGAACTCTTTATCAATCCATATTTCTCAGGCAAAAAGTAAATCCACCTTCAAGAAAAATAAAAGAACATCTAATGCGAAAGACCATATGACTGGACAGAAAGCATCAACTGAATGTTAAGTGTTTCCTGTCAGGTATTTTAGTTGTCTGTATTGTCTACTTGTTGAATGTTTGTGAAGTCTAGATTTGTGGTTGTTTGTAATGTCTTGTTAATTGATGTTGAACCACAGGAAGATTAGCTAGCGTTACGGCGTTAGCTAATGGGGATCCTAAAATAAAAAGTACAAATAAAACATTTGCTACCACTCATTGCCTCGGCTTTCGAGCCGCTCCACGGGGCCACCATTTTCTCTAAATTGGACCTGCGGAACGCCTACCATCTGGTGCAGATACGGGAAGGTGACAAGTGGAAGACAGCCTTCAACACGGCTAGTGGACACTATGAATACCTGATGCCATTCGGTCTGACCAACACTCCTGCTCAGTGGTGTAAAGTACTTAAGTAAAAATACTTGAAAGTACTACTTAAGTCGTTTTTTTGTGGTATCTGTACTTTACTATTTTTATTTTTGACAACTTTTACTTTTACTTCACTAAATTCTTAAAGAAAAAAATGTACTTTTTACTCCATACATTTTCTCTGACACCCAAAATGGTCAAATTCACACACTTATCAAGAGAACATCCCTGGTCATCCCTACTGCCTTTGATCTGGCGGACTCACTAAACACAAATTATTTGTTAGTAAATTAATGTCAGAGTGTTGTAGTGTGCCCCTGGCTATCTGTAAATAAAAAAATAGCCCAGTCACCCACCATTTGCTGTCTGGCTTGCATAATATAAGGAATTTGACATTATTAATACTTTTACTTTTACTTTTGATACTTAAGTACATTTGAGCAATTCCATTTACTTTTGATACTTAAGTATATTTAAAGCCAACTACCTTTATACTTTTACTCAAGTAATATTTTACTGGGTGACTTTCACTTGAACTTGAGTCCTTTTCTATTAAGTTATCTTTACTTTTACTCAAGTATGACTTTTGAGTACTTTTTACACCCCTGCTCCTGTTGTGATCCAGGCCCTGGTTACCGACGTTCTCCGTGACATGTTGAACCGATTCGTGTTCGGCTACCTCGACGACATTCTCGTCTTTTCCCGCTCTGCTCAAGAACACGTTCTCCATGTCCGACAAGTCCTCCAGCGTCTCCTGGAGAACCAGCTTTTTGTGAAAGCAGAAAAATGCGAATTCCATTGCTCCACCATCTCCTTCCTAGGATACATCATCGCTGCTGCTAATGTGTTGATGGATCCCGGAAAGGGACCGGATGTTTGTCCCAGACGCTGCCCGCTCCCCGGTCCTGGAATGGACTCATTACTCCATGCCTGTCACCCTCGCTCCCATCGGACCCTGGCCTTTGTTCAACAATGCTTTTGGTGGCCCACCATGGTCCCTGACGTCTCCGCGTTCATCGCCGCCTGCACTGTCTGTGCTCAGAAGGTCCGGCTCAACAAGCCCTGGCTGGCCTCCTTCAACCACTTCCTGTCCCTCACCGTCCCTGGTCACATATATCTCTGGACTTCGTCACTGGTCTCCCTCTGTCTGATGGCAACACCACTATCCTTACGGTGGTGGACAGGTTTTCCAAAGCTGCCCATTTCATTCCCTTCCCCAAGCTACCCTCAGCCAAGGAGACGGCCCAGCATGTCTTCTGATCCATGGACTCCATGGACTTGGTCTCTGACTGTGGTCCTCAGTTCTTGTTCCGGTTCTGGAAGGCGTTCTACACACTCATTGGGTCGTCGGCCAGCTTGTCCTCCGAGTTTCACCCCCAGTCCAACGGCCAGCCGGAGCGAGCCAATCAGGACCTGGAGAGGACTCTTCGCTGCCTCGTCTCCGCCAACCCCACCACCTGGAGCCAGCAACTCGTGTGGGTAGAATACGCTCGTAACACCCTCCCCTGCTCAGCCACTGGCTGGAAGAGAGCCCAGTCTGCTCTTCTCAAGACCACCTCCAGGTATCGACGACAGGCAGACCTCCACCAGACCCCAGCTCCCCGCTATCGTCTCGGGCAGAGGGTATGGCTGTTCACTCGGGATCTGCCGCTCCAGGTGGTGTCCCGCAAACTTTCCCCCCATTTTATCGGCCCTTTCCCCATGTCTAAGATTCTTAGCCCCTCTGCTGTTCGTCTTCTGTTGCCCTGCACCCTCCATATACATCCCACCTTTCATGTATCAAGGATTAAACATCTGTCTCACAGCCCTCTGTCTCCTCTTCCCACAACTTTGTCCATGATGTTTAGTCCCTTCAATCTCTTTTAGTGTAAGTGTGTGTAGGTGTGTATTTGTGTGTGGATACTTATTCTGGGTAAATGTTTGGGTAAATTACTGATATCAGATATCAACTCTTCAATATCGTTCTAATTGCGGGTGTTAAAATGATGCGGATGACAGTCATTGCATCAACAGCCAGACAGAGCCATACTAAACATTAAAATCCACACATCATATTCTCAATAGTAAGATGATTGCTCCAGTTCTTGTTGAAAACCAAAGCTTTGCTTGGGAACCTCTGAGAAATAAGTCATATCAAACCTACCGTAGACGCAACATAGACACCCCACCAAGAACTGTTTGAAACTCCTGTTTAGTTTGAAATAGAAATCTTAGGCTGTCATCTAATCTTTCTATCAGTGACAGTCAGCCCTTATACTCACTCGTAACCTGTAGTTCTCCACGACTGGTGACTGACCAAGAGTTACTGTAAATTGGGATCCGCTTGGAGTATGTTGCCATCTATGGACCTTCTGGAGCACTGCAAGTCATGGAGATAGAACGTTTGAGACAGACTCTATCAGGGAGGAGAGGTGTAGAGTTATGGATGGAATCGAGACAGAGAGAAATTACTAGAAATACATCTATGATTCTTGATAATTGTTGGGTATGTATGTGTGTGTGTGTGTGTGCAGATAAGAGAAACCTTCCCCAGATCCAGATACCTGTCCACCCACTGACCCGCCCACTTGGCTTCTTCCCCTGTGATCAAGCCATCATGCTCTGTCCATTCTCCATCACCCTGCTGTGCTACCCAGCCATCCCTCCACCTTCCTTCTGGCTATAAATGGACTCACTATCACTCCATCAGTGGGGTTAATTGAGGAAGACACATTTCAGTTGAATGCATTCAGTTGTACAACTGACTAGGTATCCCCCTTTCCCTTTCCTTTCACTACTGGACTCCCTAATTTTGTGACGTCCCTGAGCTCTGTCTTACATGACAGACCAGACAATAGATGATTTGATAACCAAGAATAGATGGTGTGATAACTGGTTTGATAACCATAAACAGATTATTTGATAACGGGTTTTATATCCAAGAATAGGTGGTGTAATAGCTGGTTTGATGGTGAATATAGTAACAGCACAGTATAGAACACCTTTATTATTCCCAATGGAACTTCAGTATCTCTTTATGTAAAATGTATCTATTAATGGTATAATATAATGTTTAAACAGAGTAAGCCTACAAATACACTGCCATTCTATGAATTTTCCATATTTAATTTGACATTACCTTTCTCCTTCTAATTGGTTCAGGGTTATTGTATAGAGGATCAATGGTTTGATAACTAAGAGTGAATTCATTAACAGCATAGAATAGAATAACTTCAAGTTTCCCTATGGAAGTTTGCTATTTCAATATATTCAGTACAAAGTACAAACACACTGTCGAAATCAATGTTCTATTCTGTGAATGTAACATTTTCCTGTGAATGTTCAATGTTTCCTAGGAATTGTTTCTCTGTTGCTTTATGGTAATGAAGTAAGGAAAAAAACCTGCGTCCTTGTATAAATGCTAAGAGGTGGTACTGTATGTGGGACCTGAAATAATTAAGGTGAAAACAACTAACATGTTCTTCCATTTCAAACATGGCTCAATAGAACAGTGGACCTTTGCTTCCTCTACTTTCCCATTATGGAAATTACTTCCACACTGCACCACTTAGTCTGAGTGTCCCCAACCTGAAAGAGAGAGAAAGAGAAAGAGGAAGAGAAGGAGGAGAGAAAATAGTGTGAGTCACTTCCGACTGGTCATTGCATCGTAGGAGGGTGTAGAAACGTTAGTGTGGAAACATAGGGAGAATCTCAATTGCTTACTCCTCACGTCATCTCTCCTCGCTTCCTTCTCAAATCCCATTGGATGAGAAAGCCAGAGGTCCCTCCCCTCTGTCCTTCTCCTCCAATGGGTTTTGAGAAGGAAGCGAGGAGAGATGACGTGAGGAGTAAGCAATTGAGATTCTCCCTATGTTTCCACACTAACGTTTCTACACCCTCCTACGATGCAATGACCAGTCGGAAGTGACTCACACTATCCTTCTCTTCTCCTCCGCGATGGAGAGATAGAGGGATGGAGGGATCACCCTCAAACATCAGCGGATCTTCCCTTGTCTGTTTAGGTGGGTACACTCATCAGGGCAGCCTCAAGTGCCTATCTCTCTCCTCTCTCTGCCAAGGAGTTCCATGGCCACATAATGCTTGAGCAAGGCCATAGCACAGATAGAACAATGAGCCAGATATTTCACCAGATGTATAAATGTGAAGCATCCGGTTGCCATTTCCACTCACTACCAAATATGGTGATGAGACGAAGCCCAGTGGCCGGCAGTGGGAGAAGATGGATCGAGATGGATTTTGGCTGACATTCTGCAAGTTTTCTCATTGATTAAACATTTGATCTCCATACAGTATTCTGTTTCCAAAACTAGAATATGTAACAAAAAGAGTGTACTGCGTTTTGTAGACTTTACTCTTTGCCAAAGTTTAAAAAAATAACGTTGTTTATAAGAAGTGCAAGGGCGAATTGAGTTATTGCGCACGCGCACTTCACAGAGTTCCCTTACGCAAATATGCAAATAAATGTTAGAATGCGCCAATAGCATATCAATAACTGGTGCTTGGCTCTGCCCATCTCCTTGCTTGTTCTGCCCACTATGATTCATTTGCTCCCATTGGAAACAACAAGCTCTAGACTATCTTGGATTAGTTATAAAAATCTTTGGCATTGATTATGGATACATTCATATTTCATATAACCCTGGCTGATATAACCCCTTAGAGGATGTAATGCTTTGATACAATGTGAATCTGGCCATTTCACTCTCAAAAACCAGGTCATCCCAGGCATAGAATTAAACTAAACAATATATTGTACATACACTGAACAAAAATATAAACACTGCAGGTAACAATTTAAAAGATTTTACTGAGTTACAGTTCATATAAGGAAATCAGTCAATTTAAATACATTAATTAGGCCCTAATCTATGGATTTCACATGACCGGGCAGGGGCGCAGCCATTGGTCTACCCACTTGGGAGCCAGGGCCACCCACTGGTGAGCCAGGCCCAGCCAACCAGAATTCGTTTTTCCCCACAAAAGGGCTTTAATACAGAAATAAATACTCCTCAGCACCCCTCCTCCCCCCTCAGACGATCCCTCAGGTGAAGAAGCCGAATGTGGAGGTCCTGGGTTGCCGTGGTTACACATGGTCTGTGGTTGTGAGACGTACTGCCAAATTCTCTAAAACGATGTTGGAGGTGACTTATGGTAGAGAAATTAACATTCAATTCTCTGGCAACAGCTCTGGTGGACATTCCTGCAGTCACCATGACAAATGCACACTCCCTCAAAACTTCTGTGGCATGGGGTTGTGTGACAAAACCGCACATTTTTGAGTGGCCTTTTATTGTCCGCATCACAAGGGGCACCTGTGTAATGATCCTGCTGTTTAATCAGCTTCTTGATATGCCACACCTGTCAGGTGGATGGATTATCTTGGCAAAGGAGAAATGCTCACTAACAAGGAAGTAAACAAATTTGTGCACACAATTTGAGAGAAATAAGCTTTTTGTGGTTGTGGAAAATTTCTGGGATCTTTTATTTCAGCTCATGAAACATGGGACCAGCACTTGACATGTTGCGTTTCTATTTTTGTTTAGTGTATGACCCAGGGCTACACAGATCATAATAATAGAAAAGTTATCATCACAAGAAGTTGAGTATTTTACATCATCCTCGCCATCATCATTATCATCCTCATGATCACCATGATCACTCATATGATCACTCATATCGCCATCAATATCATCATCGTCATTATCATCACATTGTCACCATCATTATCATCATCATTATCATTATCACAAACGTCATCATCTCCATGACTAATAAACCAACTGCACTGTGGTATTCATCCCCTGGCAAACGGAAGCCATAGAAATGGAATAACAATTTGACTGTCTATCTCCATTGGCTTGGTTATGTCTGCGTTGGCATCGGCAGTGGTGGGTGCGACCACCCACATATGTGAACTCAGAGATTTTCTATAGCAAACGTGACGCAGTTTGGTGTCGCGTCTCGCTGGCACAGGCAGCCAAGCTTGGTACCATTACTGCCTGCTGGAGGCATCGATGCCCACTGCCCAGTCACCCACCATGTGTTAACCAGTGACGTGCATCAACTGGGTATTTCTGATACTCACCATAATGTTGTGTAAAATGTCTGTAGGCTGTAAACCAATGGAAACGTCAGATGAGATGTGGTAGCGAATATTTTGCGAAGGGGATAGACACACATCACATAAAGTATTGTATTACCTACCGTTCAATTACTATGGTATAGGGTTAACTTGACAGAAGTGCTAGTTGAGTCAGTCTGTGGAATAGTAACTGTTTTACAGTAACCTCCAATGTTGCATAAAACGCTTTGGATGATGAGTATGTAGACTAGAGACTCTCCTTGTGTTAATCATTATAGTGGAGAAAAACCTGTTAATCACAAGTAGGGTAAAAAAGAATCCCAAAAGATGAGTAATTATTGGGGGGGTCTTCTTTGGTGAGAACAGAAACTATATTGTGACGTTTATGTGTAGCTGGTTTCCTTAGAATCACTGAGTCATCTGGCTTGCCTATATAGAGTGCATAGTAATGTAGAGATTGAGGGGGAAAAGACTAGCGGCTAGCCTCCCTGGATGCTAGGATTTGACAGCCTTCGTTGAGAGGTCAGGACACAGATGGCACATGATGTAGTACACATGCCCTGTAACTGTATGGTCACTGGTTCAAGCACTGCATCGACTGTTCCCCTTCAATCACTGCAGTGGAATTAATGTCTTACTGCAGCTCTGGTGAAGTTGCAAAGCATATATCGCCCCCTTCTGGTCTGGAAATAGTTCACACCAGCATGTATGTTCTGCACATTGGATGGAGAAAAGGATTCTGTTATTGAAAATACCATTTATAATTTATTTTAATTCAGTGGTACATACAAAAACCGAGAATTGTGCCAAAGTTACATAAATAAGAGACTGGAATAAATTGTGACCTCATGGAGGATTGTGTTAACATCCGCCCTACACCTCTAGTAAAGCCCAGTGTGCAGTAATCAGAACATCCACACTAGTACAGCAGGAGTGCTTCAGTCAACCAAGATCTATAATAAAAATTAGACAAACATACACACATCCTCTTACCCATCAGCTTACAGTATAAAAGTGACTGGTGTCATTCACAAAGAATGTTCATAGGAACATAACCCACTGGATATGGTGAGGGGATACAGGTGAGAGGTAAGGGGTTAATTAAAGATCAATGTTAATAACAGGTGTAACTTCATGGCTGGGTAGGGTCGGACCCAGGTCTCTATTGAGCAGGCGCAGCTGGTGATAAGGTCAGAGCCAGGTGAGGGGTCAGGGGTTAAAGGTCAGTGGTGATGACAGGCATGACCCCGTGGATGAGCAGGGCGGGTCCCAGGTCTCTACCCAGCAGATATAACTGGTGATGGGGTTAGAAGTGAGGGGTCAGGGGTTAGAGGTCAGTGGTGATGACAGGCATGACCCCATGGATGAGCAGGGTGGGTCCCAGGTCTCCACTCAGATCCAACTGGTGCAGGTAGGAGGAGTAACGCCTCGTGTCCGCCGGTGTGCGGGGCAAATACAGGAAGCACACGGCGGGTGGTGGGCTTCGACTAGGCCTAGCACATACAGGGAACTGCCACACACATTGTCATAGAACAACATGATGCCAATGCTGCGTCCAAACTCTGGCCCCAGAACTCAACTGATCATGTCTGGTTGATTATGGTTTGGATATGGATGCAAAGCAAGTAAAAGTTGCCCCACAACTACTGATACAGAGTCGATTATTTTTCTGGGCCAATACATATGCTTTCCACCTACACAAATTACTCATCACACAAAAGACATTTGCAAGACTAGCCCCCACCTTTAGCTACTTGGCTCCATCTGCCCATCTGTTTAAGAAACTCAATATGTTGTTTATCTACAACATCCTTATACTCCAATTATGCACCTTCATCTACAAATACACATACCTCCCAGACAGCCTATGTAAACCCTTCAATGGATTCTTCCAGGTTAATTTCCAAATCCATGCCTATAACACAAGACATTGCGATAACCTTCACCCTCCCCACCTCACATAGTAAATTCTCTAGTAGATACAGAGGTTCCATGCAAATGTATAAATAAACCAATTCGTTTATTAATACATTGGTCACTAGATGGTAGTCTTTATACAACATTTTGAACAGAAATGCAATGGTTCATTGAATCAGTCTAAAACTTTGCACATACACTGCTGCCATCTAGTGGCCAACATCTAAATTGTGCCTAGATTCCCAAGTCATATATTGGCCTTTTTAATTTTTATTTATTTAAATTTAACTAGGCAAGTCAGTTAAGAACAAATTCTTATTTACAATGACGGCCTACCAGGGAACAGTGGGTTAAGTGCCTTGTTCAGGGGCAGAACGACAGATTTTTACCTTGTCAGTTCTGGGATTTGATCCAACAACTGGCCCAACACTCTAACCACTAGGCTACCTGCAGCCCCTGCTGGCCTTTCTCTTGTATTTCAAAGATGAAAAAAAATAAAATAAAAACGCATGTTTTTTACCTGGTCCAATGGGTTATATTCTCCTACATTCATTTCACATTTCCACAAACTTCAAAGTGTTTCCTTGCAAATGATATCAAGAATATGCATATCCTTGCTTCAGGTCCTGAGCTACAGGCAGTTAAATTTGGGTCATTTTAGGTGAACATTGAAAAAGGGGGACAATTCCGGTGAAACTGGAGGGTGCGCAATTGAAATAAATAATCATAAAATTATGAATATTAAACATTTAGGTACATACAAGTGTCTTATATCGGTTGAAAGCTTAAATTCTTGTTAATCTAACTGCACTGTCCGATTTACAGTAGCCATTACAGCAAAAGCATGACATAGCTCACTCTAATATATCTACTGCTGTACATATCATTCTTAGTATATCGTGTGTAAATTCTTCCGGTGTACTTATGGTATAGATTGCATTTTGAGTACTGTTACATTGTTAGGAGCTAGTAACAAGCATTTTGCTGCACCTGCTATACGGGCCAGGCCCCATGACGGGGTAAAAGGGGGCTTAGCCACTTCAGTTTTATGTCCATGTATAAAAATAGCAAAAAAGTTCAACTGATTGAGTGACAGGTTGGCGCTAAATCTGTATCTTCGCTGCGCTGTGTCAGAACAATGGACAGAGCCCTTCACGGTGTGTGTAGGGGAGCTATGGGGTGGTTAGGTATGACTCCATTGGGTTTCCATTCCTTCTCATCTGTGGTAGGTTAACTGGACAACGTGTACTATTAGATTTTGATTTATAAGGGCGGGGTCAAGTTGACCTGCTGCTTCACTCAACTCTGTCTTACGCCCCATCCCTACAGAATTCAGTTAGCTTCTTAGTTAGCTGTACAAAGCATTAGTGATATTAGCCTTAGCCTATTTAGCTAGTTCAAACCAGCTAATCTGCCACTGCCACAATGGATATCAGAAATTAGGTTTGCCAAAGTACCCAAACAAAGCCAAAAGGAGAAGGAGAGCGATGAGCAGCAGCATCAAACCACCGGGGCCGCCGCCAAGTCCAGCAGCGATGATGCTGCCGAGGTTCAGCTAGCTCCGTGTGCACAGCCTTCCCACCCTTCCACAAGCAGGGCCAGGATAATGGCTCAACAGCCCCCTACACCTCCGACTGTTCCTGACGATCTTGGAACAGAGGAGCCAGCCCAGGTTAGCCTAGAATTATACCCTATCTGCAGGTTTTCTGTCCAAAAAACGTTTATTTAAATGCAACTGGTTCATAGGAAGAGAGTGGCTGGAATACTTGGTTACTGCAGATGCAGCATTTTGTTTCCCATGTCGAAAGTTCTGTAATGGGTCCAATACTAACGCAGACAAGGCCTTCGCCCATGCTGAGTATCCTAACTGGAAGCATGCTATTGATGGTACTGAAGGACTCACTAAGCACACATCAAGCAAAGAGCATTTGAAATGCACTTTGAAATAGCACTTTGTGACATTGGCTGATGTAAAAAGGGCTTTATGAAAACATTTTATTGAATTTGATTGATTGATTGCACTGTGGAAAGAAAAACAAGTTCGAAGTGCTATGAGAACATTGTTATCAACACTTGTTATTGATGGGCAGCTGGCAAGAAATAGCATGTATTTGTCAGCGATTGTGGACATCATTGAGTTCCTTGTTTCAAACCAGTAACCACTGAGCGGGACATTGGATGAGATCGAGTCAAGAGGGGAGGAGGGCAGTGTACCTTTTCTGTCTATGATAGAATATACTCTCCAAAAAGACAAGAAAATTGCCAAGGAGTTTAGCACCATACCCCACAATGCCACATACACTTCACAATCATAGGGCTTATGAGTGGAGCGGCCACAGCTACATGCGAGAACTAATTTTTCCACTTTGACAAACGTGTTCAGTCAGCACAGAAGAAACATGCTACACCCAAGGAAAGCTAAACTAATCCAACTGGCATTTGAGGGGGATCGTACAAGACGATTTGGAATGATCGATTACTCAGGAAGTTCCACAGAACACCAAGGAGGCTGCAACTCTTCTGAAAAAGTAAGAAACAATCTAGCTGGTTGGTTTTTCATCGAAATTCTTGGTGGTATAGCCAGTGGTGTCATTTCAGCAAAAATGTGGGAATGGAATGGCAAAATGATTTACTTCTAGCATAGGTTTTCAACAGCCTTGGTTTAGTGTGTATGGTGCTGTCCATGGTGCTGATAGAGCGCAGCAGAAATTTCGCGACAACCTGTCACTTCTTGGTAAAAATCACTGCATTTGAACTTTGATGTTTATTGTGGTATAGCGTGATTTAAGCAGAATTCAATATAATTGCAATGCAAGAACCCAAAAAACGCCCCTGGGTATAGCTACATAGCGGTATGTTTCATCATAGAAATAAATACATTTTATTATGGTTTTCTTGGTAGCCTAGAGGTTTTTGTGGTTGTAAATAGAACTATACGTATTGGAAACGTGTTTATGGAAGGCTGGGTCGAATCTTATCCACAGAAGTGTATTGTGCCATATCACAACAAGTTGCTGTACTAATGAGCGGCATGGTTTTCCATGTTTGAAGAGGGCCTATAGGCGTATTTATTTGGCAAGACAACTGTGAATGGCTGCATCTCCCTGTATTAGTTTGTAGGCTTATTGGTTATTTGGATCTCCAGTCGCCTTTTGCTTACTGCATTTGTTTACTGTTAATGTAGATTGTGTCATGACTTTATCAAACAGATATCTTGTTTACTGGGCTTATTTGGTACCGCTGTTTTGTTCTGTTCGCATTCATTTGTTCTCATTCCCAGTTGTGTCTTTATTCTAAGTCAAACTGCTGTTCACTATTTTTGTTTGCATGGATGAATAACTAGGCTACTACTTTCAGCATTTCGTTTGCATTATTTTAGTAAGACAGCTGTGTGTATGGCTGCATTCACATAAGATGTTTGTAGTAGCTGAATTACCCTATCTATCTTGTAGCCTATACTCATTACCAAAACGGCCTTGCTTTAGTGTGTAGGACGCTGTCCATTGTGCTGATAAGATGGCGCCGGAGAAGATGGCAGACGTTTTACGTGCCCCCAGCCGATTGTGTTTTTCTGTTTGTTTATGACGTATTTTTTTACTTATTTTGTACATAATGTTGCCACTCCCGTCTCTTATGACCGAAAAAAACGTATAGACATCAGGATAAGAGAATACTCACCACGGACTAGCAGATCCTTTTTTTCCTTTCACGAATCTAACGAGTCCGACGCGAAGGATACACTGCTTCCTCGGGAACAGGCCCTGATCCCCATGATCTGCGTGAAGAGGAGGCGGAGAAAGAGGGGCCGAAGGTCGGGCTGCCTCCTGAGAGGTCGTAGGCGATCTAATAAACACCCACATCTCTCCATTCTGCCAACAAACGTGCAATCTTTGGAGAATAAAATCGCGGAAGATTAAACTACCGGGACATTAAAAACTGTAAAATCTTATGCTTCACAGAGTCGTGGCTGAACAACGACAACATCAACATACTGGTTATACCACCACAGTCAGAGGCTGGCACTAAGACAGCATTGAATGAGATGTATTCCACCATAAGCAAACAAGAAAACGCTCACCCAGAGGCGGCGCTCCTAGTAGCCAGGGACTTTAATGTAGGGAAACTTAAATCCGTTTTACCAAATTTCTATCAGCATGTTAAATGTGCAACCAGAGGAAAAAGAACTCTGGACCACCTATTCTCCACACACAGAGATGCATACAAAGCTCTCTCTCGCCCTCCATTTGGCAAATCTGACCATAATTCTATCTTCCTGATTCCTGCTTACAAGCTAAAATTAAATCAGGAAGCACCAGTGACTAGATCAATAACAAAGTGGTCAGAGGAAGCAAATGCTAAGCTACAGGACTGTTTTGCTAGCAGACTGGAATATGTTGCGGGATTCCTCCGATGGCACTGAGGAGTACACCACATCAGTCATTGGCTTCATCAATAAGTGCATCGATGACGTCGTCTCCACAGTGACCGTACGTACATACCCCAACCAGATGCCATGGATTACAGGCAGCATCCGCACTGAGCTAAAGGCTAGAGCTGCCGCTTTCAAGGATCGGGACTCTAACCTGGAAGCTTATAAGAAATCCTGCTATGCCCTCCGACGAACCATCAAACAGGCAAAGCGTCAATTCAGGACTAAGATCGAATCGTTGGATGTGGCAGGGCTTGCAAACCATTACAGACCACAAAGGGAAGCACAGTCAAGAGCTACCCAGTGACACGAGCCTACCAGATGAGCTAACCTACTTCTATGCTCGCTTCGAGGCAAATAACACTGAAACATGCATGAGAGCACCAGCTGTTCCCGGAAGACTGTGTGATCACGCTCTCCGCAGCCGATGTGAGTAAGACCTTTAAACAGGTCAACATTCACAAGGCCGCAGGGCCAGACGGATTACCAGGACGTGTACTGCGAGCATGTGCTGACCAACTGGCAAGTGTCTTCACTGAACATTTTCAACCTCTCCCTGTCTGAGTCTGTAATACCAACATGTTTTAAGCAGACCACCATAGTCCCTGTGCCCAAGAACACTAAGGTAACCTGCCTAAACAACTACCAACCCATAGCACTCACGTCTGTAGCCATGAAGTGCTTTGAAAGGCTGGTCATGGCTCACATCAACATCATCATCCCAGAAACCCTAGACTCACTCCAAATTGCATACCGCCCCAACAGATCCACAGATGACGCAATCTCTATTGCACTTCACACTGCCCTTTCCCACCTGGACAAAAGGAACACCTATGTGAGAATGCTATTCATTGACTACAGCTCAGCGTTCAACACCATAGTGCCCTCAAAGCTCATCAATAAGCTAAGGATCCTGGGACTAAACAACTCCCTCTGCAACTAGATCCTGAACTTCCTGATGGGCCGCCCCCAGGTGGTAAGGGTAGGTAACAACACATCCGCCACGCTGATCCTCAACACAGGGGCCCCTAAGGGGTGCGTGCTCAGCCCCCTACTGTACTCCCTGTTCACTCATGACTGCACAGCCAGGCACAACTCCAACACCATCATTAAATTTGCTGATGACACAACATTGGTAGGCCTGATCACCGACAACGACGAGCCTATAGGGAGGAGGTCAGAGACCTGGCCGTGTGGTTCCAGGACAACAACCTCTCCCTCAACGTGATCAAGACAAAGGAAATGATTGTGGACTAAAGGAAAAAGAGGACCGAGCACGCCCCCATTCTCATCGACGGGGCTGCAGTGGAGCAGGTTGAGAGCTTCAAGTTCCTTTGTGTCCACATCACCAACAAAACTCAAGTTTGAGCTATTATTACAGATGCATGTAATGTGTAGGCCTAGACATAAGTTTGAGATTTATTTCTGAGTAGTTTACGACCTCTACCTGTATACTCGGCCAATTGGAGCTTAATAAATGGATGGCGGCTACAATGGGAGAATTTCAATTGTATACCTATTGGAGGAGAATGTGAAAGGAGCGGGACCTCTGGCTTTCTCATCCAATGGGTTTTGAGGAGGCAGCGAGGAGAGGACATGAGGAGTATACAATTGAGATTCTCCCATTGTATCACTCAATCTTTTTTGACTGTGCGCCATTTGTAATGTTTAGCTTGTTAATCCAATCAGTTATGGTTCCTCCTTGACCTCGTGACCCCAAAACTGTTGACACAGCTGATTGGTTTCAGACAATATTTGTATTACTTGCAGAAAAGTTTACTACGAGTGGACCATTATCTGATCGCATCCAAATGATGATTCCAAGTGCTTGACATGTGTTCCAAGTGCTCTGTTGGTAGGTGCCATGAAATGCAAGCCATCGTGAAATTGGGTCAATTGTCTCTCATATGTAACATGCACATTTTTATTCGTTTTGTCCTTGTTTTACTGCAAAAACAACATGCAGTCAGTCCAAGCTGAATGCCAGAAACAGTGAGCTGTCGTTCCAAATAATGACCATCAGAGGGTGATGTATCTCCATGTTTCATTAAACAAGTCTTTACTGTCTCTAATGTCTAACAAACCAGAGAAAGGTCTGCTTGGTGAGTGACAGCTTTCAGGGGGTTGTGATATTTCTCCTCTCCTCTCTGAGCACCTCCCTTCTCCTCATCGCCTCTCCTCTCTGGGTGCATCACAATACTCTGCAGAAGATCCCTAGCCTCCTCATTTATCTGGGTGCGTCTCAATACTCTGAAGTAGCTCCCTCCCCTCATCTCCTCTCCTTCCTCTTCAGGGGCACCCATGGGTCAGGTCAGCCATAAGCCACTCCAGCTTTCCAGTGATCAGTCTGCTGAAAGTCCACAGAACAGTGCTCAGGCTGTGGGTACTCTGAGGGGTACAGGAAAACAACGGGCTCTCCACAGACCCCTTTAAGACCAGGGGGAAGAGCGAGAATGTGGGGGATGGGTAAGATGGAAAGAGAGGAAGAGAGTGACAGGGGGAAGAGAAAGGGGGAGAATTGAGGGAGAGAGAGAGTGAGAGAATCAGTATAACAAAGATATAACACACATTACTAAATATGCTGATGGTTTCCATTAAAAAAGCAAATCGCTTTAACTATGTAATTGTTGATTGAGAGCTGTAGTAGTCTGCATTGAAACGATCATACACATGAAAGCATGTTGTTGACATTGTCTGATGATAGTGAGACACACTCGAGAAACAATGTGAATGACAATTTGAAAGGAACTACTGCAATTTCACTGTTCTGTTTTGCTCATCTCTAGCCAGTCTTTTAACTACAAATGTTGCTAGTGAATGGCCTGTCCCTTGCATAAGCTCTCCATGCGTGGCCTATGTGGCTGTGTCTCTGTCATGGGGAAGGTATGCTCTGCTATCTGCTATTCTTCCTGGGGAAGGAAGACCGGGGGTCGTTGGGGTCACAGCTATATATGGCATGAGAGGGAGTCAATGTAGGATTACTGGAAGAAAACAGGATACTCCATTTCATATGGAAACTAAAGTGACGTCAAATCAAATCAAATTGTTCACATAAACATGGTTAGCAGATGTTAATGCGAGTGTAGCGAAATGCTTGTGCTTGCAGTTCCGACAGTGCAGTAATATCTAACAAGTAATCTAACAATTCCCCAACAACTACCTTATACACATAAATCTAAAGGGGTGAATGAGAATATGTATATATAAGTATATGGAGGAGCGATGGCCGAGCGGCATAGGCAAGGTACAGTAGATGGTATAAAATACATGTGATGAGTAATGCAAGATATGTAAACATTATTAAAGTGGCATTGTTTAAAGGGACTTGTGATCCATTTATTAACGTGTCCAGTAATTGGGTGTCAAAGTAGGCAGAAGCCTCTCTGAGTTAGTGATGTTTAGCCTTGAGATAGAAGCTGTTTTTCAATCTCTCGGTCCCAGCTTTGATGCACCTGTTCTGACCTCGCCTTCTGGATGATAGCGGTGTGAACAGACAGTGGCTTGGGCAGTTGTTGTCCTTGATGATCTTTTTGGCCTTCCTGTGACATTCGGTGCTGTAGGTGTCATGAAGGGTAGGTAGTTTGCCCCCGGTGATGCGTTGTGCAGACTGCACCACCCTCTGGAGAGCCTTGCGGTTGAGGGTGGTGCAGTTGCCGTACCAGGCTGTGATACAGCCTGTGATACAGCCCGACAGAATGCTCTCGATTGTGGATCTGTAAAAGTTTGTCAGGGTTTTGGGTGACAAGCCAAATTTCTTCAGCCTCCTGAGGTTGAAGAGGTGCTGTTGCGCCTTCTTCACCAGACTCTCTGTGTGGGTGACCCTTTTCAGTTAATCTGTGATGTGTACGCCAAGGAACTTAAAACTTACTCCACTGCTGTCCCTTCGATGTGGATAGGTGGATGCTTCCTCTGCTGTTTCCTGAAGTCCACGATCATTTCCTTTGTTTTGTTGACGTTGAGTGAGAGGTTGTTTTCCTGACACCACACTCCGAGTGCCCTCACCTCCTCCCTGTAGGCCGTCTAGTCATTGTTGGTGATCAGGCCCACTACTGTTGTGTCGTCTGCAAACTTGATGATTGAGTTGGAGGCGTGTTGTGGGTTGTGGTTGAACAGGAAGTACAGGAGAGGGTTGAGCACACACCCTTGTGGGGCCCCAGTGTTGAGGGTCAGCGAAGTGGAGATGTTGTTTCCTACCTTCACCACCTGGGGGCAGCCCATCAGAAAGTCCAGGACCCAGTTGCACAGGGCGTGGTTGAAACACAAGGCCTCCAGCTTGATGATGAGCTTGGAGGGTACTATGGTGTTGAATGCTGAGCTGTAGTCAATGATCAGCATTCTTACATAGGTATTCCTCTTGTCCAGATGGGATAGGGCAGTGTGCAGTGTGATGGCGATTGCGTCATCTGTGGACCTGTTGGGGCGGTATGCAAACTGAAGTGGGTCTAGGGTGGCCGGTAAGGTGGAGGTGATATGATCCTTGACTAGCCTTTCAAAGCACTCATGATGACAGAAGTGAGTGCTACGGGGCGGTAGTCATTTAGTTCAGTTATCTTTGCCTTCTTGGGACTTAGCAACACTGAAAGGCATACGCTCACTGCACACCAACAAGTGGCCAATAAGTAATCTTAGCGAGCCATAGCCGTGTGAAGTAGTTATGGGTGGGGCTGCTGCAATTTGTTTTGCCAAAGTGATTTGGGGGGAGGGGTGAAGACGCCGCTAATACAGGACTAGTAAAGGCCCAGTGCACTATTTTTGTGAATTTCTTTTTACCAAATTGAGTGTATACTCACAATTGAGTCTGATAATTATCTGTACAAAACAGTTAATCTGAAAATACTTGCTTGATATATGTTTTCCTTTTTCTTGAAATACCTTGCGATTGCAACTTATTTCTTTGTGAAAACTGAAATGGTCTATTCATTCCTTTTTAGTAGACACTCTTATCCAGAACAACTTATAGTAGTGAGTGCATACATTTTCATACTTTTTTGTACTAGTCCCCCATGGGAATCAAACCCACAACCCTAGCATTGCAAGCGCAATGCTCTACCAACTAAGCCACATCATCACAAACCACTTGATGTCTCAATGTAGTCAATTACTGTAGTGTGCATTGTTTTTCTTCATGGTGATGGAAAGTCTACAGGTACAAACCTAGATGACCAGCCTATGTACAATACTGTAATGTACATTTACATTAAGTGGTTTGTAAGGATGGTAAATTAATACTGCACAAAAGTGGTTGTTTTCCATGCTATTTGATCAAGAAAAATATTTATTTGATGTGGATGTTTTGTGTCTTTGAACCTTCTGATGTAAATGTTTGAGAACAGGGTTTTGTTCTTTTGAGATTATATTAAAATGAAAATCACAGAGAAAGGGATAGGACAACAACTCTTACAATTTCAACTATTGAATCCTGGAAGATACTGTTCTTAATTACTAACTTTCTTGCCAAATCTGAGATTGGGCAAAAATATTTTGCACTCTCTACAGATGTCTATATTGGTCCGCTAATACTAAGGCCCAGTGCACTACTTTTGCACAGTTTTTATTATATATATATTTTTTTTCAGATTTTTCGGGGGGTGCTGCACCCATACTTCTCAGGCTATGAAGCAAGCTATAGTGTGTGTATGTATGTGTGTGTGTGTATGTGTGTGTGTGTGTGTGTTTTGTTATTATTATCTCTTACCCTGATGTCCAGGTGTGTGATTATGAGTAGGTAGTTGTTGACAGTGTGCTCCAGTCTCTCCAGAAGAATTGCGGCACAGCCAGGCTGGCTCAGAGTCTTAACCACCAACACGCTCCTAGACAAAGCCCCCAGCGATGCAGCTATGTCCCCCTTCTTCTCATGGGCCTGGGGTAAAAACACACAAACACACACACATACATACATACATACATAGATGGGTAACACATACACACACACACCGACATACACACACACATTAGAGAGAGATACAAACGTAAAATTATTACCACAATTGGATGTTACTTAACTGAGGAAAACAAATCATCTGAATTGAGAAGAAGAAGTTGAAGTGTTTGATAGCATACTGATTTCCTCTCCCAGGAAGCCTTGTGAACCTTGATGCAGGGGAGCTGAATGGGGAACGGGAGCGTCTTCAAGGCGTCACAATCAGCCTGAAGAGAGGAGAGAAGCATACAGACATTAAAAGCGATAGGCAAGACGGACAGACAGGCGGACAGACAGATTCAGTGGTGTAGTGGAGGGTATACGCAGGTATACGCCATATACCACCTTTTTTGTGGGCATTGCGTACGTTTACTTCTTAATCCCCATGATGCGTATCAAAGTAGTGTAGTGGAGGTATACGTCGTATCAATTTATAAGGCTGATGGAACAGATCAAAATGTTTAGCTTAAAATGTTGATTAACTACTAATTATGTTTCACACTTTAAGCGCAGCAATGTGCACACGGCGGTAAGCCTATGCGTTAATGTTCCAAAATGCAATTTGAGAGAAAAACCATTCTAAAATGCGCACAGCACACTCGAACGGTTTCATGGAAAGAGATGGAAATATCCATTAGAAAGCTTAAGATACAACAACTATCATGGGTTGCTAATATGACTAGGATAATGCCTTCGGCTGCTAGACAATGAAATAACGTTGAAAACCAACAGGAGAGTGCATATGAAGTCTTTATTAAATAACTACACTAAAAAAAAAAAAGGATTTTTCCCAGACCTCAAAAGTGGTCTCCTCATGTGGTTTAAGAATTATTGTGGACTTAGAAGGTCCAATTTAATTGTTTATCTATTAAAAAAGTGTGACTTTGAGTAAAAAAATGTATGTCACTGTTTGTCATAGAATTTTTCAGACAGGGCACCTTTCCGTCGGGACGTTTGGTGAAATTTGGGGCAAAATTTGAGTATACCCACTTCTCCAGGCACCACTACACAACTGGGCAGATTGTTTAAAACATATAGGTTTACCAGAGCAGCCTCCATCTCTGCCACAGTGTTCATGTCCCTCCTGGACTCTCTGTCACACACAAAGTCTATGGGCCTGGTCTCAGCATTCCAAACCTCGGAGGCTACCATGAACAGCAGCAGGAGTCCTGGACACATACATAACATATTCAACTCATTTAAGAATGTATTCGTCCCCAAGGTGCTATGACAGTCAGACACTGAATCAACACCTAAATGACTCAACACACTGCCCATAAGGTATGAAAATATGATACTTGATAGGCCTAGCTCATGAGTTTAATATCTCCCATCTGTCCCTCTTTGAATAGCCAACTCACTGCTTAACGCCATACCACTCTCGGCTGCGTCTGATGTCCATTAATGTGATCCATTAAAAAAACGTAATGTTTACTGTCTTCAGTCGGTAATAAAACCACTCCGAATTACTTTCTGCACATCTGAAGTGCGTTGTGTCCACTCTATAGTCCTCGCGCCCTTTAATTTTCCACGTTATCATCCTTCATAGCGTGAAGAGCGCGCGTTATCAAATCCAAGAGCGCGCTCAACTTTCCTGTTTCCATAATCCAAAGGGTCAGGAGAACGAATATCACCGATCTGCTGTTCTTCTTTCATCTGCTCCTGGTCGTTATTTAAATCTCTCTCTTTCGCTCGCCCTCTCTTTCGCTCGCGCTCTCTCGTTCTATGACAATGACTCATTAATATACATGTCATGTAACGTTCAGAAGACAATACGTTGACTAGGCTACCTACTACCACCAGAGTTAATGTTTTATTATTGTGAAATGATTGAATCCTACTTATCTAGGGTGCACAGCTAATCAATCAAGCCATTGGAATTATTCCATAGCTGTTTATAGCATGTAGGGTTTAGGCATAATTGGTAGGCCTGAAGCTCAATGATTCTATTGTACCAATTTCTCTTCAATATTTTTATATCAATGACAAAATGTAATAATCTACAATTTACATAGTCATTCAAGTATGCAAAAAATGTTACAGCACTTTCTAAGTATTTTCCCTCCCACGCGCACACTCCCTCTCTTTCTCTCTCTCACACATACACTCACTAACTCTCTCCTTACTGCGTAGGACCGGTGTTTTGCTGTTTGATTTGAGTGCTCACAAACATCCCGTTAGCGACCAGGCATGCGGCCAAGTTCAAGTTTATTTACCTCCCAGTCAGTCAGGCCAAACTGTTCCAGTCCTGCCCGAAGGAAAATATCCAAACAAACAATGTTCACCTGTTGATTTATTCCCATTTTCAGCCTCTCGACTCCCCCATCATTATAATCACTGCAACCCATTCATTAGCCGAACTGAATAGACACCGTCGCCTCTCCAGGAGAGGAAATTGCTTCGAACAGCCTCGTTAAAAAGTAATTTCATTCAAAGTTCTGAGCTGACTGCGGTAGTATCACATAGTAGGCGCTGTTTAGACAGCGTGCCATCTGGAGAGTAATCAGCGGGACTGACAGTATTGAATCGATAGCCTAGTGATGCAATAACAAATTGAAAGTAGCATTTTACCTGCAAGGGCAATCATTATGAATAATAGGCTGATACTAATGTTATGAATATTAATAACAAGCCATTTTAGTAAAAGCATGATGTAAATAACTGGCTTTTCATTAGTATAACGGTTAGTATGCTATTTTCCTGAGTACTTTACTGAGTACTTTATACATTTGCAAAAATATCTAATAGGTATTTTTTGCTTTGTCATTATGGGGTATTGTGTGTGGATTGATGAGGGGAAAAAACTATTTAATACATTTTAAATAAGGCTGTAACGTAACAAAATGGCTGTTTTGCATATTATTTTGGCATTAATGTGTCACACAGAAGTTTGCAAACAAAAAAATAATTGAGTTAACAAAGGCTGAAGGTCATTGGCCACAGATAAAATGGCTCAAATTACGTTATATCTACCGTAGCTTTGATTGGACTGATCATGTCAACATCATACTTTCAAAATCTTAGCTAGCAGGCTAGACAAGCAGTCATCATCATGAATCACGTAAACAATCTACTGCAAATCCTTTTCAATCATTGTCATATGAAGACAAATTATAGATACAACTTATCGGTGCTCATCGGCCATTGGACATAAACATTACACAACAAGTTGGAAATCGCAAATTCAACAATGAGTCGTTTGGAAGGAATCAGTGGCTAACTGCAAGCCTTTGCCAAGAAATCACTAGCCTGCTATTCAGTGGAGTGGGTGTGTGGTCCAAGTCTGGGTTTAAGGGTCCCTTTTCCAAGTTTAAAAGGATAAACATTCAACACCATGGATCAGAAAAGTTTGAGTACTTTGGCCATGCTGTCAATCCAGCATGACTTCTGCCACGTTCAAAATAACTGGAAACTCGGAACTGGGAAATCTCAGACTTCAGTGAGTTCAATGCAACTGGGAACTCTGAAAAAATTTAGCTTTGACTGGGAAAATACGTTTTGAACGGTCATCCAACTCGGAATTCCAAGTCGGGAACTCAAGCCTCTTTCTAGAGCACCGACCTGAAGATATCTGACGTCATGATTCTACCTTGTTTTTTTACGAGTTCCCAGTTGTCTTGATAGCACCATAAATCCAGAGAATGCCAGACTTTGATGCCAAAATTTTCCCACAAGGACTGCCGCACCACCTTCCTGAGCACAGCACAACAATGTCCCAAAATGTATTGTATGCTGCTGCATAAATGAGGTAATATGCCAGGGAACTCCCCAAATACAGGTGTGCCAAGCTTGTAGTGTCATACCCAAGAAGTTCCGAGGCTTCAATCGCTACCAAGGTGTTTCAACAAAGTGGTCTGAATACTTATGTAAATGTGATATTTCCATCTTTTTTTTAATACAAATGTCTAAAAGCCTGTTTTTGCTTTGTCAGTATGGGGTATTGGGTGTAGACTGATGAGAAAAAACAACATTTAATACATTTTAGAATAACATAACAAACATAACAAAATGTGGATAAGTCAAGGGGTCTGAATACTTTCCGAATGCACTGTATATATACTGCAGCTAAGAAAGTAATACTAAGTGTATGTTGTTTAGTAAGCTGTTAGTAGCCCATGTGCCTCACCCTAAAAATGTGGTCCCTTTCCCCCTCATAACTTAGCCTACTGTTCTGACTTGGTGGTGCACATGTAGCCTATAGCCTGTTTTAGAGAAATGTAGTCATTGAATATTGTAAGAGCTGCTTATATGCCCCCTTTATTTATCCTATGGTTCTGACTTGGTGTACAGGGAGAAGACTGTAAGAACGGCCCATGTTCTAAATTCTGTCACGATCTCCTGAAGGGACGGACCAAGGCGCAGCGAGGTATCCAGTATACATGCTTAATTTGAACACACGTAACTGGGACAAAACAACAACGCGAACGAAGGTCGTAACATAGACAAAACACTACGCTATGCATAAACAATAACCCACAAAACCCTAGTGCAAAACCACAAACATATATATGGTTCCCAATTAGAGGTAACGACACTCAGCTGCCTCTAATTGGGAACCATTTACCCAACATAGAAATAGAACACCTAGAACAGAAAAACCCTACACCAAAAACGAAACAAAAACACGCCAGCCTGTAAAACTCAGGCCTGGACGTGACACACTGTACATTTCAAAAGTTCTGAACCAATAGCTATATTGACTACGTCTGTCCTAGCTCGCTCATTAATGTCTTAATCGAAATTACGGATTACCTCTTATCCTATGGTCATCACCTTATGTATGCAATAGTTTGTACATCTCAATTGTCAGTAGAAACCACATAACTGCGACCTTAATTGCCTACCGTCTGTAAGCTGTTAGTGTCTTAATGACCGCTCCACAGATGCATGTTCATTAATTAATTGTTTATGGTTCATTGAACAAGCATGGGAAACAGTGTTTAAACCCTTTACAATGAAGATCTGTGAAGTTATTTGGATTTTTACGAATTATCTTTGAAAGACAGGGTCCTGAAAAAGGGACGTTTCTTTTTTTGCTGAGTTTAGTATAAATCCTCTCGCACAGTCCCCGACAGCCGTAAAATTTTCTCATTGCTTAATGGAAGGAAATGCTGAAGGAATGCTCAACCAATGTCGCTCATTCAGCCGACAGAAACTTTTAACCGGATCTCCCAATTAAGCAACGAGTCAGAGTCGGAGTCTTCTCTGGTCTCTCCTCCACCCGCCTCCCATTAGCTCTGACAAATTGAACACCCTAGTCATTGGCGACTCCATTACCCGTAGTATTTCACTAAAAAATAATAATCCAGCGGTCATACACTGTTTACAAGGGGGCAGGGCTACCGACCTTAAGGCTAATCTGAAGATGGTGCTGGCTAAGGCTAAAACTGGCGAGTGTAGAGAGTATAGGGATATTGTTATCCACATTGGCACCAACGATGTTAGGATGAAACAGTCAGAGGTCACCAAGCACAACATAGTGTAGCTTCAGCATGTAAATCAGCTAGAAAGATGTGTCGGCATCAAATAATTGTCTCTGGCCCCCTCCCAGTTAGGGGGAGTGATGAGCTCTACAGCAGAGTCTCACAACTGTCGCAGGTTGAAAACTGTTTTCTGCCCCTCCCAAAAGATAGAATTTGTAGATAATTGGCCCTCTTTCTGGGACTCACCCACAAACAGGACCAAGCCTGGCCTGCTGAAGAGTGACATACTCCATCCTAGCTGGAGGGGTGCTCTCATCTTATCTATGAACATAGCCAGGGCTCTAACTCCTCTAGCTCCACAATGAGATAGGGTGCAGGCCAGGCAGCAGGCTGTTAGCCAGTCTGCCAGTCTGCCAGCTCTGCCACTAGCAGAGACCCTGCAGGTTTTGCCTTATCAATCTCACTGGAATAAAGATCTCCTCCATTCCTGTCATTATTGAAAGAGAGATTGTGATATTTCACATCTCAAAATAGGGCTACTTAATGTTAGATCCCTCACTTCCAAGGCAGTTATAGTCAATGAACTAATCACTGATCATAATCTTGATGTGATTGGCCTGACTGGAACATGGCTTAAGCCTGATGCATTTACTGTGTCAAATGAGGCCTCTCCTCCTGGTTATACTAGTGACCATAACCCCCGCACATCCATTACCAACAAAATAAATGACTGTCTTCATCTTTTGAGCTTCTAGTCATTAAATCTATGCAGCCCACTCAGTCACTTTTTATAGCTACTGTTTAAAGGCCTACTGGGCCGTATCAGCGTTCCTCACTGAGTTCCCTGAATTCCTATCGGATCTTGTAGTTAATATTCAAATTTTTGGTGACTTTAATATATTTATATGGAAAGGTCCACAGACCCACTCCAAAAGGCTTTCGGAGCCATCATCGACTCAATGGGTTTTATCCAACATGTCTCCGGACCTACTCACTGCCACAGTCATACTCTGGACCTAGTTTTGTCCTGTGGAATAAATATTGTGGATCTTTATGTTTTTCCTCATATCCTGGATTATCGGACCACACTTTTATTAAGTTTGCAATTGCAACAAAAATCTGCCCAACCAAGGATCATCAAAAGCTGTGCTATAAATTCTCTGACAACCCAAAGATTCATAGATGCCTCTCCAGACTCCCTCAACCTACCCAAGGACGTCAGAGTACAAAAATCAGTTAACCACCTAACTGAGGAACTAAATGTAACCTTGCGCGATACCCTAGATGCAGTCGCACCCCTAAAACCAAAAAACATATGTCATAAGAAACTAGCTCCCTGGTATACAGAAAATACCCGAGCCCTGAAGCAAGCTTCCAGATATTTGGAACGGAAATGGCGCTACACCAAACTGGAAGTCTTCCGAGTAGCATGGAAAGACAGTACCGTGCAGTATCGAAGAGCCCTCACTACTGCTTGATCATCCTATTTTTCCAACTTAATTGAGGAGAATAAGAACAATCCAACGTTTCTATTTGATACTGTCGGAAAGCTAACTAAAAAGCAGCATTCCCCAAGAGAGGATGGCTTTCACTTCAGCAGTGATAAATTCATGAACTTCTTTGACGAAAGAAGTTGATCATTAGAAAGCAAATTACGGACTCCTCTTTAAATCTGCGTATTTCTCCAAAGCTCAGTTGTCCTGAGTCTGTACAACACTGCCAGGACCTAGGATTAAGGGAGACGCTCAAGTTTTTTAATACTATATCTCTTGACACATTGATTAAAAACGTCTTGGCCTCTAAACCTTCAAGCTGCATACTGAACCCTATTCAAACTAAACTACTGAAAGAGCTGTTTCCTGTGCTTGGCCCTCCTATGTTGAATATAATAAATGGCTCCCTATCCACCGGCTAGGGATCCGTTTAAAAATTGGCAGTAATAAAGCCTCTCTTTAAAAAGCCAAACCTTGACCCAGAAAATATAAAAAAACTATCGGCCTATATCGAATCTCCCATTCCTCTCTCAAAAAAAAAAAGCTGTTGCACAGCAACTCACTTCCTTCCTTAAGACAAACAATGAATACGAAACGCTTAATTCTGGTTTTAGACCCGAGACTGCACTCGTGAAGGTGGTAAATTACCTTTTAATGGCGTCAGACCAAGGCTCTGCATCTGTCCTCATGCTATTAGACCTTAGTGCTACTTTTGATACCATCGATCACCACATTCTTTTGGAGAGATTGGAAACCCAAATTGGTCTACACAGACAAGTTCTGGCCTGATTTAGATCTTATCTGTCGGAACGATATCAGTTTGTCTCTGTGGAGGGTTTGTCTTCTGACAAATCAACTGTACATTTCAGTATTCCTCAAAATTCCGTTTTAGGACCACAATTGTTTTCACTATATATTTTACCTCTTGTTGATGTCATTCTGAAACATAATGTTAACTTTCACTGCTATGCGGATACACAGCTGTACATTTCGTGGAAACATTGTGAAGCCCCAAAATTGCCCTCCCTTGAAGCCTGTGTTTCAGACATAAGGAAGTGGATGGCGGAATTATTTTACTTTTAAACTCTGACAAAACAGAGATGCTAGTTCTAGGTCCCAAGAAACAAAGAGATCTTCTGTTGAATCTGACAATTAATATTAATGGTTGTACAGTCATCTCAAATAAAACTCTGAAGGGCCTCGGCGTTACTCTGGACCCTGATCTCTCTTTTGACGAACATATCAAAAATATTTCAAGGACAGCTTTTTTTCCATCTTCGTACCATTGCAAAGATCAGATACTTTCTATCCAAAAATGATGCAGAAAAATGTATCCATGCATTTGTCACTTCTAGATTAGACTACTGCAATGCTCTACTTTCCGGCTACCTACCTGGATAAAGCACTAAATAAACTTCAGTTAGTGCTAAACACGGCTGCTAGAATCTTGACTAGAACCCAAAAATGTGATCATATTACCCCAGTGCTAGCCTCTCTACACTGGCTTCCTGTTAAGGCTAGGGATGATTCCAAGGTTTTACTGCAAACCTACAAAGCATTACATGGGCTTGCTCCTACCTATCTTTCCGATTTTGTCCTGCCATACATACCTACATGTATGCTACTGTCACAAGACGCAGGCCTCCTTACTGTCCCTAGAATTTCTAAGCAAACTGCTGGAACCAGGGCTTTCTCCTATAGAGTTAAATTTTTATGGAATAGTCTGCCTATCCATGTGAGAGACTCAGACTCGGTCTCAACCTCTAAGTCTTTATTGAAGACTCATCTCTTCAGTAGGTCCTATGATTGAGTGTAGTCTGGCCCAGGGGTGTGAAGGTGAACAGAAAGACACTGGAGCAATGAACTGCCCTTGCTGTCTCTGTCTGGCCGGTTCCCCTCTCTCCACTGGGATTCTCTGCCTCTAACCCTATTACAGGGTCTGAGTCACTGGCTTACTGGTGCTCTTCCATGCCGTCCCTAGGAGGGGTGCGTCGCTTGAGGGGTTGAGTCACTGACATGATCTTCCTGTCCGAGTTGGCACCCCCCCTTGGGTTGTGCCATGGCGGAGATCTTTGTGGGCTATACTCTGCCTTGTCTCAGGATGGTAAGTTGGTGGTTGAAGATATCCCTCTAGTGGTGTGGGGGGCTGTGCTTTGGCAGAGTGGGTGGGGTTATATCCTGCCTGTTTGGCCCTGTCCGGGGGTATCGTCGGACGGGGCCACAGTGTCACCCGACCCCTCCTGTCTCAGCCTCCAGTATTTATGCTGCAGTAGTTTATGTGTCGGGGGGCTAGGGTCTGTTATATCTGGGGTATTTATCCTCTCTTATTCGGTGTCCTGTGTGAATTTAAGTATGCTCCCTCTAATTCTCTCTCTCTTTTTCTCTCTTTCTCTTCTCCCTCTCTCTTTTTCTCTCTCGGAGGACCTGAGCCCTAGGACCATGCCACAGGACTGCCTGGCCTGATGACTCCTTGCTGTCCCCAGTCCACCTGGTCATGCTGCTGCTCCAGTTTCAACTGTTCTGCCTGCGGCTATGGAACCCTGACCTGTTCACTGGACGTGCTACCTTGAAGTGGACTGGCCACACCTCACAGCCTGGTTCCTCTCTAGGTTTCTTCCTAGGTTTCGGGCCTTTCTAGGGAGTTTTCCTAGCCACCGTGCTTCTACATCTGCATTGCTTGCTGTTTGGGGTTTTAGGCTGGGTTTCTGTACAGCACTTTGTGACATCGGCTGATGTAAAAAGGGCTTCATAAATACATTTGATTGAATTTGATTGAACACAGACACTGGACAGAGGAAATCTGCCTAGAAGGCCAGCATCCCGGAGTCGCCTCTTCACTGTTGACGTTGAGACTGGCGTTTTGCGGGTACTATTTAATGAAGCTGCCAGTTGAGGACTTGTGAGGCGTCTGTTTCTCAAACTAGACACTCTAATATATTTGTCCTCTTGCTCAGTTGTGCACTGGGACCTCCCACTCCTCCAATTCTGGTTAGAGCCTGTGAAAGGAGTAGTACACAGTGTTGTACGAGATCTTCAGTTTCTTGGCAATTTCTCACATGGAATGGCCTTCATTTCTCAGAACAAGAATAGACTGACGAGTTTCTTAAGAAAGGTCTTTGTTTCTGGCCATTTTGAGCCTGTAATCGAACCCACAAATGCTGATGCTCCAGATACTCAACTAGTCTAAAGAAGGCCAGTTTAATTGTTTCTTTAATCAGAACAACAGTTTTCAGCTGTGCTAACATAATTGCAAAAGGGGTTTGTAATGATCAATTAGCCTTTTAAAATGATGAACTTTGATTAGCTAACACAACGTGCCATTGGAACACAGGAGTAATGGTTGCTGATAATGGGCCTCTGTACGCCTATGCAGATATTCCATTAAAAATCAGCCGTTTCAAGCTACAATAGTCATTTACAACATTAACAATGTCTACACTGTATTTCTGATCAATTTGATATTTTAATAGACAAAGAATTTGCTTTTCTTTCAAAAACAAGTACATTTCTAAGTGACCCCAAACATTAATATGTGTCACATATCAGTTTGCAAACAATGTAAAAAATTATATATCATTGAGTTAATAAAGCCGGCTGAGTCAAACAGGGAAACAGGTCCTAAGAGGAATCCAATGTAATGGTGGGGAGTGAAATCCAGAGCTAGGTGGTTGGTGGTGAGATGTGGAACAGGAGACAGGAGCCAGAGACAGAGCGGTACTGCAAGGAGAGGACAAAATGGTGTACGGCAGGGAAACAAGCAAAGCAGAGCAACAGGATCTTGAGAATAGACAAAAGGCTAGAACTGTAACTGACTGAGCAGAGATAACGATCTGGCAGAGTGGAGTTGTCAGGAAAGATATTTGTAGAGGTCTTGATTACTGGATGAGTTGCAGCTGGTAGGGAATTGCTCTGACTTCAGCACACCTGTCTCCAACCACACAATTAAACAGAGAGGGAGAGGGAGAGAGAGAATACAGGGGGAGAACTGCAGGTCAAGGAGACACCGGACGACCACCAAAGGGCGTGGCAGGAGCAGATGTGACAATGGGGACACTACGTCATCGCGAAGTTTATGTCCTGAGTAAGGGTAGACATCCAAAATGTCAGCCCTTTGGGTCCTGCCATAGAGTTATATTACACGTACCCTTCCAAGAAGGCTCAAGGTCATTGGCCACAGATAAAATGATGTCAAATCACGTTATACATACAGTAGCTTTGATTGGACGGATCATGTCAACATCTTACTTTCAAAGTCTTAGCTAGCAGTCATCATCATGAATCAAGTTGACAATCTCCTGGCAAATCCTTTTTAATCCTTGTCATTTGAAGATAAATAATGAAGAGAAATTATAGATAAAACTTATCGGTGTTCATCGGCCATTGGACATAAAGATTACAGAACAAGTTGGAAATAGCAAATTCAACAATGAGATTTTTGGAAGGAATCAGTGGCTAACAACAAGCAGTGCAAAGCAACCAGTAGCCTGCTATTCAATGGAGCGGCTGTGTGTTTTTTTCCAGAGTCCCTACCATAGATCCAGAGAATGCCAGACTTTGATGACTAAGTTTGATGACAAAACCGCTGTGCCAACTTCATATTTAAGTGAGCACATCACAAGCCAAGGTGAGTCGAAAATAAATTATGTAATATGCAAGGGAGATCTGTATACCGTAGCTAAGAAAGTTATACTAACTGTATGTTATGTTGTAAGCTGTTAGTATCCCATGTGCCTCACCCTAATAATTTGGTCTATTTTCACCTCTTAATTTCGCCTAACATTACTGTTCTGACTCAGTGGTCCTGCACATGTAGCCTATAACCTGTTTTTGAGAAATGTCATCATCCAATATTAAGAGGTTTCATTGTCTGCTTATATTTCCCCTTTATTTATCCTATGGGTTTGACTTGGTGTACAGGGGAAATACTGTAAGAGCAGCCCATGTTCGGCATTCTGTCACTGTACATTTCAAAAGTGGTGAACACATAGTTATATTGACTACGTCTGTCGTCGTTCGCTCATTAATGTATTTTAATCAATAGCCAGGTGTAGCGGTGGTAAGGATTCACTCCATTGTACTGGAAAGAAAAGCTCTGCTGTTGGGACTGCTTTATGTAGGCCCTAGCAGTTTGTGTGCACCGCTTATCGCCGTTAAAGTGCAATTAACGTATTGTTTAGTGTTGTGTTGTGTAGTGTCTTTGCTGGCATGCATCTTTGAGTTTGCCCCACCAAGATGTACATGCTAAAATCGCCACTGGAGCAATTAATAATGTATTGTTTAGTGTTGTGTTGTGCAGTGGCTTTGCTGGCATGCATCTAAAAACATTTAAAAAATTTTGCCCCAACAAGATTGACATGCTAAAATCGCCACTGCTTAGCCTAGATAACCAATGCAGAAAAATAGAATGATTTTTTTACATAGAATTAGGCATAATTATTGTGAGATTGCAGGAAAAAGCTGTTTGTGTGTAGGCAGGCAGGCTATGTGTGAAGTTGAGTGTTGAGTCTATGCCGTTGCAGTTTGCAGACAGACACACAGATGGCCACAGACAGGCAATGATATTCGCTCAATGCCTTTATATCTATTTGCAGACAACTCGAATGGCGCGGGCGAATTAAGAAGAACGCACCACCAGCTCCCGGTAATGACAAACACGTCTGGACTTTCTTCACGAGGAAGTAAGGAGGTAATGGGAAACGCTTGGCACAGACGGAACCCGCATTGCATCATGGACACATGGTACCCAACTGTCGACAGACCTCGAGCCCCGCGGGAAAGAGACTAGCCTATTGCAGCTTTATTTATAGAATACCAATTTATGACAAAAATAACGGTCAAACACATTCGACCGGATAGCTCTGCTGTCGCTCTGAGGCTTCAGATGCAGCTGCTGTCTAAAGGCATGCGCATCGACGCGAATAAATGCAGAAGTTTGGGGTGCTGTGTGTGCAGCGTGGGTGCACACAGCTATTCGCGCCAACCAGTCAAGGCACCAGCAACAGGCCACCGGTTATCACATTTACCCGCGGAGAAGAGTGAATGAGATAGGAGAGTGCCTCTGTTTATGGATTAAATGACAACTGATCAAGGGGGAAAACTCAAGCGGAGATAGTCCTAATTTTGATTCACTCTGCTACACGAAAGATGGAGGGGCGCAGCTGACAGTTAAAGACCGTAGCCCGGAAGAGGAGAAGTACACCGGAGGAACCGAACTGCCAGAGGAGGGAAATGTGAGTAAGCTATGAATGAGCCTTTGGCAACCTGTTTCTACCTCGAGTCCATTATGCCTATTACCGACGCTGGTATCCTGTCTTTCCCCGGTGAAGACGAGAACAATGGGTAAAATCATTTTGTTTTCATCATGTATCAATCGAGTATATATTTAACTTCAGTCATGTGTTCATGCTCAAGGGCAAATCATTTGGTTATTTATATACAGTATATATATATATATCGGCATCATATTCTATTTTCTGGATAGGCTACAAAATGTTTCTATCCCATAGAATAAATAATTTTTAATGTAAGTGACATTGGCCTATAACCTACGTCTCTCTTGGCATCTTTTATTTACACACAAAAACTTGAGGAGAAGAGGTACAGGTGGTTATTATGCCTCCTATTCTACTTTGCGCATCAAGGCGTCGTAAGGGCTCAAGGTCCTTAAAAGGTGGTTCCTCTTGAAATTGCGCACACGAGAACGGCTATTTTATTCCCTCCGATGACTTCCCTTTATATATTTTCTGTTATGCTTGATAGGAAATGAAAGTCTTCTATGATGCAGGTACATGTACACAGACACCTACACCTACACACACACCTACACACACACACACACACACACACACACACACACACACACACACACACACACACACACACACACACACACACACACACACACACAATGCATGCAGACACACACAATAACATATTCTACTCTCAGATTCACTTCTACAGGTCATAATTTATTCATATTTTGTTCCCATAGTGGGTTGCCAAAACAAACTCCACAGGTGTGTATTTATTCCAAATTGTACCTGTTGAGACTGAAGGTTGAACTGGGTCAGTGTGTTGGTGCTTGAGGCTGCGGAGCACCTCGTTCCACCTATTAGGGACAACATTACATCTATTTAACTACATAGTCACAGTAGTGTCCGCAGGGCATTCAAAGGAGAAACACACCTACAACAAATCAATTGATATGGTAGAGAGAGAGAGAGAGACAAAATACACGTAATAACTCTTAACTCTTTGGGCCAGTGTCTGAATGATAATGGCTTGGATCATGTGTGCAATGCATGCATAATTGTGTGTGTATCTGTGTGTGCGTCAGGGGAAAACGACTGCCCCCTCTCATTGAAGCCACTGAAGTTCAAGGCCGGCCGTGGTAATGCTGGCATTGTTAGCAGAAAACAGGAGCCCCCATTAAAATGAATGGAAATATTTGGTAAATCTTCATTTTTTTTAAAGACAATCATGTTACCAATAATTGCTTATAATACACCCGAAATATGTCCTTCAACCGAATATTTTTTAATCGCACACAGAAGAAGTTCTCTCCTAAATGCAACAAAAGTCCAACTTTGGGGGGGGGGGGTCTCTAAATAATACTAATTTAACCATTAGCCTATTTGTTTAAAATGTAGTGTAAAATATGTTTTGCAGTGTTAAATATAAAAATAAAGGCTTCCAAATGAAACAAACACCCCCATCTCTCCGTCATGGTTTAAACCATTTATCTCTATGTGGCAGAGCTGTCTACTCAGTATTGCTGAATTTCGGTCTCAGCTGAGCTCCTTTAAGCATAGATTTTCCTTTCTACATCCCAGTTTCTACCATTTGTTTGCCATGCATATTTGATAGAAAAATTGCTTTGTTTTCCAGGTGCACGTGGGTAGACTACTGGTGTTCTCTGTGCCATCTGTGGCCAGAAGTAGTAGACCTTTATTTAACTTTATTATTTTCGATCAATATTTGTTTTCTTACCTGAATCAGCTTATGATGGTCAACAATATCACTAGACAACTAGCCTACAGCTAGACACCAATGCGCATCCAATCCATCAAACAAGTGGGCTATATTTTAATGACAGTAGGCCTATAAGGTGACTCTTTCGGTTAGAAGATTATAGTGAATTTGTATTTGATTTTGAGTAGTCTAGTTATAGGGATTTTTCATAATTAAATTGGGTGACAGATTAGCTTTAGCTATACAGAATATCTCATCTCACCACCATGCGTTTCCATCTCCTCCTCTCTCCTTTATTCCTTTCTTGAGCGTGCAGAGGGGCTGTCAACAGTTTAGTGAAATATGTTTGGTTGCGAAAACATGTTACTATCTATGTCCCCGAACAGATATCACTTGGTTTCCCAAATTAAGCACCTGGTAGCTGCAGGACAGGGTTGGAGAGCCCATGGCATACATAGTTTGGGCGGAATATCACCTGTCGCACAGCTGAGAGGGTAGGGTACCGGAAATGGTGTAGGCCTAGTGGAGGGTAAACGTCACACTTTTTTTTTTTTGCAATCAGAGATTATCCACCAATTTGTTTTACCATTACATCACTGGCTACCGAGAGGCCTATTTGAAGTTCATGGTAATACACATTGTAGCCTAGTCTAGTAAATTGACCATGTGTGTTAGGGTGACAATCCCATTTTTCCCGGGATAGTTTCAGCCCCATTTCAGGTGTCCAGACTTTTCAGGTTGCAAAAAGGTCAATTTGTCAGCAAGACTCATCAATTAATGTAGGCCTAATCAATGACAATCACTGAATGTCATTAGGAACACATTGTGGTGTTTTGTAACAGATGTCTATTTCCATTCGTCAAATAGCGAGAGTATGCATGCAGTTTGGATGCCGGAATTATTTTATCATGACTGATTGTGTTCATGCCACATTAAAAGGTAATTCATTTTGACCATTTAAATTGTGTCTTTATTATTAGGCCCCCCAAATGTTTTTCTTCCCAATAGAGACCCCTGAATGTCATGGTGTAATTCACACTACACATTGGTTATAAGGATAATTTAGTTGCTAATGACAGCCTGCAGTACCCCGGTCGAACTTCAACTTGAGTTACTCAATGAGAGGGGGCAGCACTGAGTAGCTCAAACTGTGTGTCTCAATAGATGGGGTGGTTGTTTAGCAACAGTTTCTGGAGTAAAGATATACTGACTCTGGGTATCTTTCCTCCCCAGATAAATGTGGTAACAGCCTGATTGATTGACTAAAAAAACGTTGGTAAAAACAATGGGATAGATTGAAATAGATAAAGGAATTTGGGTAAACTGTTAATTTTTACAGCATTAATCCTTCCAGTGATAGTAGTAAGCTACTCCATCTCTGAAAGTCAGATTTAATTTGCGTAAGGATGGGATCAAAGTTTGCAGAAAACAGAGCATGTAATGAACGAGTTACATTCACTCCAAATTATTTGAAAACAGAGCGGCTAAGATGAAAAGGCAAGTCTGTCTGCTAGATCTGTAGCGCTGCTGGATTTATTGGGAAGCACTCACTTTTCTGGAGATTCAGCTTGTAACCGGAGAAGGAGCCAAAGTTCTCCAGAATAGAAAGGATAAAAGGTAAACAGGTTACAGGGTTATTTATATAGAGTAACAAATCATCTGCTTCCTGTGTTACACCTTGGAAAGAGGAGGATGCCCGTAAAGCCACTGAAAGGGGCTCAATGGCGACGGCAAATAATAAAGGAGACAGTGGGCAGCCTTGGCGTATCCCATGTTCGGGAGATGTACTGTAGGTCAGGCCCTATTGGTCACGGGCATGCAATGAATACATGTATCACGTAAAGAGAGCAAGGGTTGAGGGAGTAGGGAATGTTTTCCCTAAACAAATTACGGATTTTGGTGCCAGAACTTTTCAGTCTGAAATGGCTGTAATTATGTTGCAGCTTCAGCAGCACGGACAGTGCGATAACACTGTTGATGTTCTGTGGTGGTCGCTGCAGCAGAGAGGAAAGAGAGACAACGGTGCTAGTCACACAGTCACTTGCTGTCTTTCGAAACTCTCCCACACAGAAAATATTGCACACCTGGAGAAGTGGTGGCTTGGTTACGCTCATTGCATAGTGTCACAAATTCGACAGAAATGTAGCCTATAGATCTAATTATTTAAGTTAAAGTTATGAAGCCTGTAAGAATCTTTGATAAGCTAGTGGTGCTCAGCCTGTTGAGCTGATCTGTGCATGTTGGTAGGCTCAAATTATGTGTAGGCCTACTGGAGTTTGCCTGCATTTCGGATACATGGTGTAGTGGAGTACATTTCTGTCTTGTGTTATTATATAAAGCGATGGTTGTTGAAGTTTACATACACCTTAGCCAAATACATTTAAACTCAGTTTTTCACAATTCCTGACATTTAACCCTAGTAAAAATACCATGTCTTAGGTCAGTTAAGATCACCACTTTATTTTAAGAATGTGAAATGTCAGAATAATAGTAGAGAGAAGGATTTATTTCAGCTTTTATTTCTTTCATCACATTCCCAGTGGGTCCGAAGTTTACATACACTCAATTAGTATTTGGTAGCATTGCCTTTAAGTTGTTTAACTTGGGTCAAACGTTTCAGGTAGCCTTCCACAAGCTTCCCACAATAAGTTGGGTGAATTTTGGGCCATTCCTCCTGACAGAGCTGGTGTAACTGAGTCAGGTTTTGTAGGCCTCCTTGCTCGCACACGCTTTTTCAGTTCTGCCCACACATTTTCTGTAGGATTGAGGTCAGGACTTTGTGATGACCACTCCAATACCTTGACTTTGTTCTTAAGCCATTTTGCCACTACTTTGGAAGTTTGCTTGGGGTCATTGTCCATTTGGAAGACCCATTTGCAACCAAGCTTTAACTTCCTGACTGATGTCTTGAGATGTTGCTTCAATATATCCACATAATCTTCCTTCCTCATGATGCCATCTATTTTGTGAATTGCAGCAGTCCCTCCTGCAGCAAAGCACCCCCACAAATGATGCTGCCAACCCCGTGCTTCACGGTTGGGATGGTGTTCTTCGGATTGCAAGCCTCCCCCTTTTTCCTCCAAACATAACGATGGTCATTATGGCCAAACATTATATTTTTGTTTCATCAGACCAGAGGACATTTCTCTAAATGTTGATCTTTGTCCCCATGTGCAGTTGCAAACCGTAGTCTGGCTTTTTTATGGCGGTTTTTGAGCAGTGGCTTCTTCCTTGCTGAGCGGCCTTTCAAGTTATGTCGATATAGGACTCGTTTTACTGTGGATATAGATACTTTTGTACCTGTTTCCTCCAGCATCTTCACAAGGTCCTTTGCTGTTGTTCTGGGATTGATTTGCAAATCTTATTTTGTCTCTAGAACGCGTCTCCTTCCTTTTTTTGTCTCTAGAACGCGTCTCCTTCCTGAGCGGTATAACGGCTGCGTGTCCCATGGTGTTTATACTTGCGTACTATTGTTTGTACAGATGAACGTGGTACCTTCAGGCGTTTGGAAATTGCTCCCAAGGATGAACCAGACTTGTGGAGGTCTACAATTATCTTTCTGGGGTCTTGGCTGATTTCTTTTGATTTTCCAATGATGTCAAGCAAAGAGGCACTGAGTATGAAGGTAGGCATTGAAATACATCCACAGGTACACCTCCAATTGACTCAAATGATGTCAATTAGCTTATCAGAAGCTTCTAAAACCATGACATAATTTTCTGGAATTTTCAAAGCTGTTTAAAGGCACAGTCAACTTAGTTCTGACACACTGGAATTGTGATACAGTGAATTATAAGTGAAATAATCTGTCTGTAAACAATTGTTGGAAAAATTACTTGTGTCATGCACAAAATAGTCCTAACCGACTTGCCAAAACTATAGTTTGTTAACAAGAAATTTGTGGAGTGGTTGAAAAAAGAGTTTAAATGACTCCAACCTAAGTGTATGTAAACTTCTGACTTCAACTGTATCTGTCCTTTATAAAGCTGGTTTGTTCCTCTGATATGAGTCCTGGTAAGAATACTTCCAGAGGCCTCACTATCACCTTCTCAAGCACATTTACATCCACATTAAGGAGGCTTAGTGGCCTAAATGAAGAACAGGAAGTGAGGTATTTCCCTTCCTTAAGGAGAAGTGCTATTGAAGCCTGTGTTAGGGTAGGTGGCACCGAGCCACATTCAAGTGACTAATTATACATAGATACAAGTAAAGGGGCTAACTTGGTATGGAATTTATTAAAGAACTCAGTTGGAAACCCATCTGGCCCTGAAGCTTTGCTGCTCTGCATTGACTTGATAGACTGAATAACTTCTGTAAGACTGAGAGGAGAGTCAAGGTCATCTGCAGTTTCAGCCTCAACTGTGGAAGTCTCCAGTTCACCCAAAAATGTAGTCATATTGGCAGTATCTGATGGAAATTCAGACATATACAGGGAGGAATAGACATATTTGAAGGTGTCATTGATCAGAAATCAAGCATTTTAAATGGTGTGCGAGCAGACGACTTGCCCTGTATCCATGTTCATAGTATGTAGCACGTGAATGCAATACTAACATTTCTTCATCTGTAGTGGACAAATATGGAATTCAGATTGGTCTAAATCAAGGATGGCTTTAGAGTTCTTCTAGTTTAGCTTTCCAAGTTTTGTTTAAATGAGAAGAATAATAAATCATTTATCTTCTAAGATAGGCCTTAAGTGATTCCCATAAGAGAGAATGAGAGGCTGAGCTTGTCTGATTTGAAAAAATGAAATTATCAATAGAAGTGGAGATAACATTACAGAAGTCCGGATCAGACAGAAGAAGATAATTGAATCACCAACAGAGAGGAGTATGAGTTTGTCCTGATAGGACTATGTCGAGGGCTAAAGGTCCATGGTCAGAACTTACAATGGGTAAATATTCAGAAGAGGTGACATTTGGAAGTCATTTGTGATCAATAAAGTAATAGTCAGTACGAGAAAAAGAATGGTGTAGATGTGAAAATAAAAAATACTCTCTTTCTGACATCTCCAGGGATCTGTACACCCATTCTAAACCATAAAATCTAAGAAGGCCTTTGACATAGCAGAAGGAGACATAGTTCTGGGGTTGGAGCGGTCTAAAGCCGGGCTAATAACACAATTCAAAAAATGTGTTCAGAGAAGGCATTTTCCCCAGCAACCCATTTGCAAATTCAACATCATCAAAATTGTGAGCATATACATTGACCAATACTACAGGTGTGTGCCAAATGGTGCCAGTTATGATTAAATATCTCCCATTACTGTCTGAAATAACATTAGTAGTAGACAAATGTATTATTTTACAAATGAAAATTGCAACCCCTCTGGCTTTGGAGTTAAAGTCTGAATGGAAAACCTGACTGAACCTGGTGTTTTGTAGCCTTAAGTGATCTTTAATGCATACATTTTTTAAATGGGAGAAGACCCTAGACCTCTTGAGAAGTTTATTCATTGTCTTAGTATTCAAAGATAAAAACCTTATAGGATTAGGCCTAGCTATTCCAATATTACTATTATTAGTGTTGTTAGCCATCTAAAATATTGAAAGGAAAAAGGTGTGAAAACAGACCAAGCATTTACAAAGATAACAGAGAAAACTGATTTAAAAACATTTAAAAATAAATAAAAAAGATCAAAAAAAGGAATGGAATTGTAGCCATGCATTACTACGCTAGCCATCTAGCCAAATACAAAAGACCTCTCAAACGTGTAGCTTAAAGAACAACCACACAAGACAGTATTAGTCATTTTTATCAAAGTTCAGTAGTGTTTCTGCAGAGTAGAAAAGGAATGACAACGGGGAAAAAGGCCCTGACATAAAAATCTAAACGCACCTTCGACTTGGAGGGTAGGCTAGCAAAAGAGTTATCAGGTATGAAGGTAAGACCCAGATGCAGACCACGTCGAATAAACAATAGTTTAATATTCCAACAGGGGCAGGCAATAGACAGGTCAAGGAAGGCGGGGGTCAGTAAACCAGAGGTGGGGCAACGGTACCGGGCGGAAGGCAGGCTCAGGGTCAGGCAGAGGTCGGTCATCCAGAGGGGGGGCAAAGGTACAGGTTTGTTGGCAGGCTCAGGGTCAGGCAGGCGGGCTCAGAGTCAGGACAGACAAGGGTCAAAACCAGGAGGGCGAGAAGAGAGAGACTGGAAAAGACACGAAACCCTGGTTGACTTGAACAAACAAGACGGACTGGCAACAGACAAACAGAGAACACAGGTATAAATACACAGGGGATAATGGGGAAGATGGGCGACACCTGGGGGGGTGGAGACAATCACAAAGACAGGTGAAACAGATCAGAGTAGGTCACATATTCAAGATACGGCTCAGAAGTGACTGTCGAACCAACGCTGTGCTTCCCCCGGCATGTTCAATGTGGTGACGAGCAGGGAAGCGGAGTGAGAATTTAACTTTCTTCTCATGAAGGTTGCGTTTCACATCGAGGAATTTAGCTCTCTTCTTGGAGGCACTTGAGCTGAGGTCAGGAAAGATGAACACCTTTAGTCTGCAGAAGTGCTGCCCTGCCTCTGGAGGATGCGCTCCTTGTCACAGTAGTAGTGAAAACGGACGATAAACACAGGCTCAGAGTTGTCGTCTCCGCCCGCTGGGGAAGGGCCAATGCGGTGGGCTCTGTCCAGCTTTGGGGGTGATGGAACGATGGCTGGACCCAGCACCTCCGCAAAGAAGTCTGACATGAACTTAACTGAGTTCCCTCCTTCAAGTTTCTTTGGTATACCAACAACCCGAAGATTGCAACGACGACGAGAATGGGGTTTCAGGTCATCGGTCTTGTCAATCAGCTTCTGGTTTTCGGAGCTCAGACAGGCAACCGTTTTCTCAAGGGCTACTATGCCATCACTGCAGTCACACAGGTCATGGTCAAAGCCGTCAATCCGGCAGCCTTGTTTATCCGCAGCGGCTTGGACACAATTCAGGATGGCAAAGAAGCTGGCCAGAGCAGCTTTGATGGCAGTTTTGAGCTGAGTGGCAATGGTAGCTGTAATTGCCGAGATCCGAACCGTATGGAGGTTCTGAAGATCTGTGGGGAGTGTGACCGCATGAGACTCCATAAAGGTTGGACTGTAGTCGGTGCCATTACCATTCACGTTTGCCATAGCGGTTGAAACGTTAGTTACAGGTCTTCTGCTCCTAAGATCATGTGACATTTAAAACAAAAAGGTAACTTACGAACTCATCATCAAATCTAATAAACTCAGCAAAAAAATAAATGTCCTCTCACTGTCAACTGCGTTTATTTTCAGTGAACTTAACATGTGTAAATATTTGTATGAACATAACAAGATTCATAACTGTGACCTTAATTGCCTACCGTCTGTAACCTGTTCCACCCGTTCCACAGGTGCATGTTCATTAATTGTTAATGGTTCATTGAACAAGCATGGGAAACAGTGTTTGAACACTTTACAATGAAGATCTGTGAAGTTATTTGAATTTTACGAATTATCTTTGAAAGACAGGGTCCTGAAAAAGGGACTTTTTTTGTTGTTGCTGAGTTTATGTAAGAAAGTAGAATGCAAAGTAAAAATTTGACATAATTAACTAATGTGTAGGAGCCTCGTCCACAAGCTTCTTCTCCATTCACATACTCAACTGGAATCCCAAAATGTTATTTTTATTAATGCATTTCACGGTCATAGCCAGTGGTAGTCGTGAAATACACACCGGTTTGAATGTGGTTTTAACCAATCAGCATCCAGGATTAGACTCCCCCATGGTATAACATTATTTGAAATATTCCCCATGTAATGTTAATGGGGCGCTGCCTCCGCTGCCATTAAAGGTTTTAGTGCCATGTAATGCATCATAATGCAGAAATCTCAAAGGCTCAACTCTCTAAAGCCTTGTTTTCATTGGCACTTTGAAGTCAACCCAGGTTGGGCTGGCCTTGGTGGGCTAGCTCACATTGTGTTTCCACTTCCTCCAGAAATTAGAAATTATGTCATGTTGCTAGGTAGCCAATGTGTGACTGCAGCTGGCTTTGCTAATGTTAGCTAGCAAGATGTTGGAGAATTTAATTCACCCTCACCATGCTGTAACTAAAGTTACCCTATACTCCTGCCAGTGCCAGCCAGACTCAGAGACATATATTTAGCTTGCTGACGTTAGGTAGCTAGCTAAACAGTTAGCATCATGGCAAGCATAACAGGCTAGCTACCTAGATTAATTCCTACCTTGCTTGCCATGGCATTGGCTATTAGCTAGCTAACCAAGTAAACCAGATGACAGGTTTTATATGATGTAGCTAGCTAGCTATCTAGCTTTCAATACGACCTGGCCAGCTAAAATTCCTGCTAGCTCACATTAGCTAGCTAGCTTGTTTCAACTCTGATTTGCTAGCTAATGTTAGGTAGCTAACATTCAAGGGCTGACTGTTCTCATAAAAGTTTATTGTGTAGTGGAAAAATTTATGAAGGATCCAGCTATGGTGGTAATTTGTGTCATGTCTGACAACTGCAGTACTGCTTGTCCATGTGCTGGCTAACAGCAACAAGCCCAGACGAGCTAGCTAACATTGTGTCAGCATCAAGCAGTGATCAGCTTGGTGGTTGCATAGTAAGGGCGTCACCAGCCCGAATTCTAATCGAGTTGGCACCAGTTGTGAAACTGGGCAGCGCTGGCCCGAGTTTCTCTCAATCCAGCTCGAATTTGAGAATTCCATTAGAGCTAGCTCGAATTTGGCCCTAATTTTAAGTGCCAGTGGAAACGGGGTTTAAATAGATGGCTCTGCCATGAGCCAATTCCATTACCGTGCCAACAGTCAATCAACAGCCTCAATACTGCAGTGAAATTCTTCTGTCTCAGCCAATCAGAGGCTCTTTCTCTCAGGGGAATTCAGTCTTTCATCTCATAAAATATCAAAGCCACTGATACCCAAAGGCCCTAAAGGCCTAGAGCTAAATGGCAAATACACACTGCACAGAATATAGCTATATTTAGAATGCTAGTTCAAAACCACAACATGTAATATTAATAAGGAACAAATGCAGTGACCGATTCCCCAGTTTTGTAGGCTGCAGATTGGGTGAGTGAAAGGTCAATGTTGAGTATCTTCAAAAGTTGACACATTTGGTTTTGAATATGGGGTATGACATCACATTGTCCTTCAGCAGATAGATCTTTCCGTATTCGGTATTGTTCTAAGGGCAGTTCTAACGAATGTGGTTGGTTGAAGCTCAACAGTCAGTGGGCAGAGCTTGCGCTAGGTGGTAGGTTGATGATGGATGGGGTGCAGGGCGGAACACGCAGGATGCTATACATGCTATACAAGGTTGCTGGTTCAAATTCCACCCCAACTCTAACCCTAAACTAAATAAATTGGAATTACTTGCTTAAACTTAACCAATCAAATGTCAAGGAAAACTACGCTGAGCATTCTTGAATGTCTTGAAACTTGGTTCAACCCATTCAAATCTGCCATTGCACTCATCTCTTGCTCTCGACAGAAAAGCAAAGCCTTTTACTCCCTCTTTATCTTTAGCACTAAATTATCTATTCATCTTCAGAATGTCACCATGTCAAAAAGTGCCTTTTGATGGTTCGTCTTGACGTCGCTTTTCCCTCTGATTGACTCACTGACTGTGCGACGACGGATGACAATGTATACAAAGCAGAACTGTAAATGAACGCTGTAGCTTTAGTGGGTGATTCAAAACTCTTCACGGACTCAATGGGCTAGTACTTTATGACCCTGCATAGCTACCAGCATAGCAACTAGTCTATAATCCATTTGAATTACAGTGCCTTTACTTTATTAGGTGAAACAGAGCTGAGGGCTCTTATTCCAGCCCTGGTCCCACAAGCACTTATCTATCCATATTCCCCACTAATCCATTGTGGAGAGACTGGTTCTAAATGCTGTTATTGGGATTGTACTGCAGTTCCCTTTTCCCTGAGCACTCAGTGTGTTAAAAGCATAGCTGTGTCATCTGTATGGCTACTGGGCTGTACCTCTGAGAGATACTTTGGCGTACAGCCAGGCCATGGTTAGTTAGTCCTCCTAGACCCGGACATTGCTTATCTGAACTGAGATCCAATTTATACCACACATGCAGACAACAGCGGCTAAAGTGTAGCTTTATGTATCAAGGAAGCCATGGACTGTGCATGTCAATTGGATGTGGCTATACAGACAGTATCTCCTGTGTGTATTATAGGCTGAGAATGATTCATGGTGAGTATATGTGTGGAAACCGCTCTCAGAAAGGACAATTGTCCAGAAGAGAGAGCATGTTCTATCCTCCAGAGAGATAAGTGGATGTTTTCGCTAGCGGTTACCAAAGAGTCTTGAGATGCTCTCAACATTCCATTTGATTCCCTATTTAAGTTCAGGTGAAAGGGGCATGGGAACAATAACGTGTATATTCAGCAGGCCTTCCTGCAGCCACAGCTCCGTACACAAGTAGCCTCAGTTGTCTTGCATCTTCATTCATTAGGGTCTGTGAGCCGTGCGTGGTGCTGTTTAGCGTCAGTGGTGCTGAAATCAGCGATAAACTGTCTTCTGTTTACTTTGCGCTGATTGTGGTGTTCTCCATGGTGTTGAATGCTAGTGCGCCAGTATTAGGGTACAAAATGGATTACCGCAGGCCAGTTTAGATGTCTTCATTTATTTTCTGCTTTTCCCAGAAACTGTTAGGCCACCAGCCACGTTGACAGTTCTTTACTAGGTCTATTCTGTATTAATTAGCACTTTAATGATAATTTTGTTTTAATCGGCTTGTCTTATGCTGCAAGATATTGGACTAGTCTTTATACAGAAAGTCACAAGTTACATATATTCCAGGAGTCCCAAATACATAGTTAATTGGTGATCATGAAGTCAATTACTTCTTAATTAACTGATCAAAGATTAAGCATATCTACTCTCCTCAACTGAGGTAGGAAGAAATTGCTTCTTGACAATGATTTAAGATCAGTTTAGTCTTTTTCTGGCCCATATAAACGGTACTTTGGGCTACTGTATTGTTCTTTAAACAAGTTTAGCTAAGGTTATTTATGACCAAACCTCAATGATAACTCACCAGTTCTAGCCTGCAGGCAAAAGAACACCGGAGCGCCGACGGATAGATTCAAGGAGAAACAGATAAGAGGTATTGGAACGAATACAATACATCATTGTAAGGTCATTGTGATTGGACCCTGCACCACCCCTGCAAAATACAAAACATGAACTCTGCTCCCTGCGAACACAGCTGGGACCGACTGTACCAACGCTTGGAGGAGGGAATCGGCGTTGAAACAACCCGCATATGCGGCTACTCATCTGGCTCTGGTCGCACTAGTTATTCAGTAGCAGCGGAGGGATTAGGCTATGATAATAACCTGTTACACAGAACATGTATCGATAACTATAGCTGTATAAAAGGCCAGAAAATTCGCCTTGTGAGTGACAAATTAATACGCACGGTGGATAGGGTCATATGGATCAGGATTTTGCGACGATGCCGGCAAAGGACAAAGCCGAAAATCGGTCGCTCCAGTACCAGCAAACTTTGGTGAGTTTTTGTGGGATAAGCCCTTACCCTTCATTAGTTGTTAATGTAAAGTTATGAGTGCAAATCACGTGGCGATATGCACCATGCATTTTAAATCCCGGGACACAGTCAATGTTTCAGAACAATGTCCGGGACACTGTCAGTTTCAGAACAATGTCATTCACAGAACATTGGAATCCCAGAGTGTCTGATGGTGCTTTTTCCTCCATATAATTGTTGTGACTGGGCTGCTTGAGAAAATATGTGGCAGCGACTAATAGATTCAAAACAAACACACGCAGGCAATTTCAAAAGCCGGGCACCGGCATTTTGTGTGAATGTGTGTGTGTATGCGTGTGTGTGTGTGTTTGATTGGGTGCGTATGTGTGTGCGTGTGACAGTGTGAAATGTTGATCTCAACCCACTGGGCACATAGGTCAATTCAACGTATATTCGACGTTGGTTCAACGTCATTTAATTGAAATGACGAGGAAACAACATTGATTCAACCAGTGGTATGTCTAGTGGGAAGGAACAGTTACAATACAGAGTGGCTAGTTGGACTTAAAAGGCTGCCCGCCGGTTGTCGATAACGCACTCAGTCGTGATCATCCATCGTTTAGCGCGCTGTTTTGATAGCGCTCTGGAGTGGAGCAGAGCATGAGAGGTGTTTGCCAGGTTTCACTGATTTATTAAGTGAATGACTGGTTGGATGTTTTTTTTTATTTAGAAATGCATAAGGTAGGGTACTGTATATAGAGCTAGGCTATATCACTGCAGAGGCCTACTCTCTTTCTCATCCTTTTGTGCTATCTCTCTATCCTCCTCTCCTTTCCCACCATCCTCTCACTCTCTCCAACCTATTTCCATCCACTCATTTCCCTTCCCTCTTTTCCACTTAATCTTCCTTTCCCCCCCACTCCTTCCTTTCCTTGTTCAATCTGTCCTTCAATTGTTCCACCTGTGTGTACATCTTTCAGCCCATCTACACATGAACTAAAAGTGTATCTGATATGAATAACAATTGCTTCAAGCACCAGTTTTGCCCACTTATGTGATTGATAGATGTAGCCTGGAGCACTTATAGGGATATCTATGTAAAGTGAGGGAAAAAAGTATTTGATCCCCTGCTGATTTTGTAAGTTTGCCCACTGACAAAGAAATTATCAGTCTATAATTTTAATGGTAAGTTTATTTGAACAGTGAGAGACAGAACTTTTGCATTTTAATGAGGGAAATAAGTATTTGACCCCCTCTCAATCAGAAAGATTTCTGTCTCCCAGGTGTCTTTTATACAGGTAACGAGCTGAAATGTGTTACCTGTATAAAAGACACCTGTCCACAGAAGCAATCAATCAGATTCCAAACTCTCCACCATGGCCAAGACCAAAGAGCTCTCCAAGGATGTCAGGGACAAGATTGTAGACCTACATAAGACTGGAATGGGCTACAAGACCATCGCCAAGCAGCTTGGTGAGAAGGTGACAACAGTTGGTGCGATTATTCGCAAATGGAAGAAACACAAAAGAATTGTCAATCTCCCTCGGCCTGGGGCTCCATGCAAGATCTCACCCTTGGAGTTGCAATGATCATGAGAACGGTGAGGAATCAGCCCAGAACGACACGGTAGGATCTTGTCAATGATCTCAAGGCAGCTGGGACCATAGTCACCAAGAAAACAATTGGTAACACACTACGCCGTGAAGGACTGAAATCCTGCAGCGCCCGCAAGGTCCCCCTGCTCAAGAAAGCACATATATGCTCGTCTGAAGTTTGCCAATGAACATCTGAATGATTCAGAGGACAACTGGGTGAAAGTGTTGTGGTCAGATGAGACCAAAATGGAGCTCTTTGGCATCAACTCAACTCGCCGTGTTTGGAGGAGGAGGAATGCTGCCTATGACCCCAAGAACACCATCCCCACCGTCAAACATGGAGGTGGAAACATTATGCTTTGGGGGTGTTTTTCTGCTAAGGGGACAGGACAACTTCACCGCATCAAAGGGACGATGGACGGGGCCATGTACAGTCAAATCTTGGGTGAGAACCTCCTTCCCTCAGCCAGGGCATTGAAAATGGGTCGTGGATGGGTATTCCAGCATGACAATGACCCAAAACACACAGCCAAGGCAACAAAGGAGTGGCTCAAGAAGAAGCACATTAAGGTCCTGGAGTGGCCTAGCCAGTCTCCAGACCTTAATCCCATAGAAAATCTGTGGAGGGAGCTGAAGGTTCGAGTTGCCAAACGTCAGCCTCGAAACCTTAATGACTTGGAGAAGATCTGCAAAGAGGAGTGGGACAAAATCCCTCCTGAGATGTGTGCAAACCTGGTGGCCAACTACAAGAAACGTCTGACCTCTGTGATTGCCAACAAGGGTTTTGACACCAAGTACTAAGTCATGTTTTGCAGAGGGGTCAAATACTTATTTCCCTCATTAAAATGCAAATCAATTTATAACATTTTTCACATGTGTTATATATATATATATACACACACATGAGAGAGAGAGAGATCCCACAGGATGCAGAGAGATGGACTAATTCATGAGAGAAGGAGAGAGCGAGAGAGAGTAATCAGACCAGGATGCAGAGAGATGGACTAATTGAGAGAAGGAAGGATTGAGAGAGAGAGATTGAGTGAGAGACAGAGAGAAAGAGACAGAGAGATTGAGTGAGAGTGTCGTGTATATGTGGGAGTGTCTCTTATATGTGGTGTGTGTGTGTGGGAGTGTCTCGTATATGTGATGTATATGTGGGAGTGTCTCGTATAGGTGGTGTATATGTGGGAGTGCCTCGTGTATGTGGGAGTGTCTCGTATATGTGGTGTGTATGTGGGAGTGTCTCGTATATGTGGTGTATATGTGGGAGTGCCTCGTGTATGTGGTGTATATGTGGGAGTGTCTCGTATATGTGGGAGTGTTTCGTATATGTGGTGTATATGTGGGAGTGCCTCGTGTATGTGGTGTATATGTGGGAGTGCCTCGTATATGTGGTGTATATGTGGGAGTGTCTCAGATATGTGGGAGTGTTTCGTATATGTGGTGTATATGTGGGAGTGCCTCGTGTATGTGGTGTATATGTGGGAGTGCCTCGTGTATGTGGTGTATATGTGGGAGTGCCTCGTATATGTGGGAGTGTCTCGTATATGTGGGAGTGTTTTGTATATGTGGTGTATATGTGGGAGTGCCTCGTGTATGTGGTGTATATGTGGGAGTGCCTCGTATATGTGGTGTATATGTGGGAGTGTCTCGTATATGTGGGAGTGTTTTGTATATGTGGTGTATATGTGGGAGTGCCTCGTGTATGTGGTGTATATGTGGGAGTGCCTCGTATATTTGGGAGAGAATCTGTGTATTTCTTTGTCTCTTTTCTTGTTTTGTGTTGATAGGTTTCTTTTGGTGCACATCAGTGCTCAAGAGTGTGTGCATTCACTGGTGTGTGTGTGTGTGTGTGTGTGTGTGCGCAAGTGTTCATGTGTGTTGGTCTGTGCCCCTGCCTCTGCACATGCATGAGGCGTGCTGCATATGAGACAGAGGGCTTTTTTCAGGCTCTACGGGTGTTGAGATCAATGTAAGTTATGTATCTCAGTGAGGCGTTCAATAGTAATGTAAAATGGCGGTCGGAGTCTCTCCGCTACGTGTTGTCTGGTCTGCCCTTGTCTTCTCCTCTGACCGCTATCCAACAGCACCATGATCGATGGCCTCATCCTTCACTAGCTCTGGACCTCCAGTTCATTACAGAGAAATATATGGCCTATACAATTGCATGTGTAAGGTGTGTGTGTGTGTGCGTGCGCACACATGTGTGAGCCTGTGTGCCAGATTGCATGTGTGTGATGTATGGTGTGTGTACATACACGTGTGTGATGTGTGTGAATGTATGTCTCAGACTCAGATTGCAGCCTGTGCTTTATATACATTAAACTCCCTTCATCTGAAATGGAGGCAGGCCTTTGTTCTCCTCAGGGAGAATTGATTGACAGATGGCTCATATTTCAGATATTAATCCAAATATGTGAGAGAGATAGCTGACATTTACTTTGAAGCCAGCGGACCCAGTACCTTTTGAAAACACATGTAGAAATCTAATATGGGGTTGAAGTTTGACAGATGCCTCTGCTGTGTAATGGTTTTTAAACAGAGCCTGCAGCTCGGAGCTACAGATGGGGCTGAAACCGAAAATCTCTCTTGTTTTACTAGACCAAGGGTGGGATATTTTACACTGTCAGGTCTGGTGTCCAGCAGTGATGTAGTGAAATACACGTATACACCGTTTATATCCTTTGGAAAATAGCCTAGCATTTAAAATGAACCTGTAATGGAACTAAAATAGCCTTTGTTAGCATTAGCGTTTACCTTTCTCTTAACCACTACATTACTGCCAGTGTGTGTGCAGGTGTTTGCTCCATCCAGGCAGTAACACACTCAAATAATCATAATCCTTTCATAAGCCTTTGAGGAGTTGAATCAGGTGTGTTTCTGCTAGGCTGCAAGAAAACCCTGCATCCATACTGACCCTTGCAAGGTAAGATTTTCCATCCATTTACAATACCATTTCTCCCACTTAGGGAGTGCAGGAATAGTGTTGGATGGGATGTGGGAAACACACCGAGCGTAGTTCAGACAGAGCACAGTTAAGATCTTTATGATAACTTCTAAACGAAGCTATGATGTCATATTGTCTCCAGCTATACGCTTTAACTCTGAACAGTTTTTCAGAGCCATAAAGATTGATCGACTGTGGCAATGGAGAAATAAAACGGATTGGAGTAAACAGATTTGCTGTGTTGATCCTTTTCATGCAACCTTTACCAGGATGGAAGTCTTTTGTTTTTTGAGTCTTGGCAAGACATCAGTGTTCAGGTTGATGCCAAATATTGGTAGTGGGTGAGTTGAGGTGACTTCCCATTGAACACCTGCATAAAAAAAGTGCTATACAGAATACAGTAAATCCACCTATTATAGTCACCATATAGTAGGGTTTACGTCTGTTTCCAGACAGGACTTTTTTCCTTACTTTGACCCATCTGTGACCCAGGATGACATTCCTGAGTGGGAATATTAAATCCATGGGGGGGTGGGGGGGCACAACTAGTATTGCTTTAGACCCCTAATACCACAAGATAGATTGGTCCTACTACTGTTCAAATGCATCAGAAATGTAGCCGTACACATCAACAACCATCGCTTCATATAATATCACAAGAGAGATATGCGCCCCACTACAACGCGTATCTGAAATGCAGCCAAGCTCCAGTAGGCCTAGGCTACACATAATTTGAGCCTACCAACACGCACAGATCAGCTCAACAGGCTGAGCACCACTAGCTTAGACTGCATCCAGTTTGCTGAGTAGAGTATTGGAAGCTGTTTTGTAGATGACATCGCCGAAGTCGAGGATTGGTAGGATAGTCAGTTTTACTAGTGCAAGTTTGGCAGCATGAGTGAAGAAGGCTTTGTTGCGAAATAGAAAGCCGATTCTAGATTTAATTTTAGATTGGAGATGTTTAATGTGAGTCTGGAAGGAGAGTTTACAGTCTTGCCAGACACCTAGATATTTGTAGTTGTCCACAAATTCTAGGTCAGAGCCGTCCAGGGTAGTGATGCTAGTCGGGCGGGCGGGTACAGGCAGCGAACGGTTGAAAAGCATGCATTTGGTTTTACTAGTGTTTAAGAGCAGTTGGAGGCCACGGAAGGAGTGTTGTTTGGCATTGAAGCTCGTTTGGAGGTTAGTTAGAAGGGAGGGAAGTATACAGAATGCTGTCGTCTGCATAGAGGTGGATCAGAGAATCACCAGCAGCAAGAGTGACATCATTGATGTATACAGAGAAGAGAGTCGGCCCAAGAATTGAACCCTGTGGCACCCCCATAGAGACTGCCAGAGGCCCGGACAACAGGCCCTCCGATTTAACACACTGAACTCTGTCTGCAAAGTAGTTGGTGAACCAGGCGAGGCAATCATTAGAGAAACCAAGGCTGTTGAGTCTGCCGATAAGGATGTGGTGATTGACAGAGTCGAAAGCCTTGGCCAGGTCAAGGAATACGGCTGCACAGTAATGTCTCTTATCGATGGCGGTTATGATATCATTCAGTACCTTGAGCGTGGCTGAGGTGCACCCGTGACCAGCTCGGAAACCGGATTGCACAGCGGAGAAGGTACGGTGGGATTCGAAGTGGTCAATGATCTGTTTATTAACTAGGCTTTCGAAGACTTTAGAGAGGCAGGGCAGGATTGATATAGGTCTATAGCAATTTGGGTCTAGGTTGTCACCCCCTTTGAAGAGAGGGATGACCGCGGCAGCTTTCCAATCTTTTGGGATCTTGGACGACACCAAAGAGAGGTTGAGCAGACTGGTAATAGGAGTTGCAACAATGGCAGCAGATAGTTTTAAAAAGAGAGATTATCTAGTCCAGCTGATTTGTACGGGTCCAGATTTTGAAGCTCTTTCAGAACATCTGCTATCAGGATTTGGGTGAGGGAGAAGCTGGGAAGGCTTGGACAAGTAGCTGCGGGGGGTAAGGGGGCGGAGCTGTTGGCCGGGGTTGGGGTAGCCAGGAGGAAAGCATGGCCAGCCGTGAAATGCTTGTTGAAATTTTCGATTATCATGGATTTATCGGTGGTGACCGTGTTACCTAGCCTCAGTGCAGTGGGCAGCTGGGAGGAGGTGCTATTGTTCTCCATGGACTTGACAGTGTCCCAAAACTTTTTGGAGTTAGAGCTACAGGATGCAAATTTCTGTTTGAAAAAGCTAGCCTTTGCTTTCCTGACTGATTGCGTGTATTGGTTCCTGACTTCCCTGAACAGTTGCATATCGCGGGGGCTATTCGATGCAATAGCAGTCCGCCAGAGGATGTTCTTGTGCTGGTCAAGGGCAGTCAGGTCTGGAGTGAACCAAGGGCTGTATCTGTTCTTAGTTCTACATCTTTTGAAAGGGGCATGCTTATTTAAGATGTTGAGGAAGTTGCTTTTAAAGAATGACCAGGCATCCTCGACTGACGGAATGAGGTCAATATCCTGCCAGGATACGCGGGCCAGGTCGATTAGAAAAGCCTGCTCGCAGAAGTGTTTTAGGGAGCGTTTGACAGTGATAAGGGGTGGTCGTTTGACCCCGCGGGCCCATAAGCGGATGCAGGCAATGAGGCAGTGGTCGCTGAGATCCTGATTGAAAACAGCAGAGGTGTATTTGGAGGGCAAGTTGGTCAGGATAATATCTATGAGGGTGCCCATGTTTACAGATTTAGGATTGTACCTGGTGGTTTCCTTGATGATTTGTGTGAGATTGAGGGCATCTAGCTTAGATTGTAGGACTGCCGGGGTGTTAAGCATATCCAAGTTTAGGTCACCTAACAGAACGAACTCTGAAGATAGATGGGGGGCAATCAGTTCACATATGGTGTCCAGGGCACAGCTGGGAGCTGAGGGGGGTCTATAGCAGGCGGCAACAGTGAGAGACTTATTTCTGGAGAGATTAATTTTTAGAATTAGAAGTTCGAACTGTTTGGGCATAGATCTGGAGAGTATGACAGAACTTTGCAGACTATCTCTGCAATAGATTGCAACTCCTCCCCCTTTGGCAGTTCTATCATGGCAGAAAATGTTGAAGTTGGGTATGGAAATCTCAGAATTTTTGGTGGCCTTCCTAAGCCAGGATTCAGACACGGCCAGGACATCAGGGGTGGCGGAGTGTGCTAAAGCAGTGAGTAAAACAAACTTAGGGAGGAGGCTTCTGATGTTAACATGCATGAAACCGAGGCTTTTACGGTTACAGAAGTCAACAAAAGAGAGTGCCTGGGGCCTGGGAATAGGTGTGGTGCTGGGGGCTACAGGGCCTGGGTTTAACTCCACGCAGGATGAGGGTACGGCTAAAGGCTATCAGAACAGGTTGTCTAGTGCGTTGGGAACAGAGAATAAAAGGAGCAGATTTCTGGGCGTGGTAGAATAGATTCAGGGTATAATGTGCAGACAGGGGTATGGTGGGTGAGAGTACAGTGGAGGTAGGCCCAGGCACCGAGTGATGATGAGAGTGGTTGCATCTCTGGAGGTGCTGACATGAATTATTATTATTATAAGGATTATCATAATAACGATAAGAAGGAGATCAGGAAAAAGGAGGATTGTTATATAAAAAAATATATAATTTGTCTGACAATTTGGAACAGTGTAAACAACACTAAATAAATTATGAGTAAAACCAGAGAGGCTGTTCTAATGAAAATAAGTGTAAAGGCTTTATTACAGCATAGAAAAGATGAATAAAAACAGACACATTTGTAAAATAGTTTATTCGACATGTTGTGGTTTTGTGAGGCTTGGTGCTCACGGAATCAGTAGGATATGAAACAAACACTCAAACAGGCTACAGAAGCAGGATCTCTTATTTCTGTAGATGTACAGCGCCTTCAGAAAAGTATTCAGACACCTTGACTTTTTTCACATTTTGTTACGTTACAGCCTTATTCGAAAAAGGATTAAATAAAAAAATATCCTCTGCAATCTATATACAATATCTGATAATGATAAAATGAAAACAGGTTTGTAGAAATTTTAGCAAATTAATAAAAAATAAAGAACAGAAATACCTTATTCATGTAAGTATTCAGACCCTTTGCAATGAGACTAGCAAGATGGTGCCGACAGAGATGGTCGCCTCGCTTCAGGTCCTTAGAAAACTATGTAGTTATTTGTTTTTTTTTATGTAATATTTCTTACATTGTTAGCCCAGAAAATCTCAAGTGTTATTACATACATTGCTACTCGAACTTCCGCAATGCATACAAAGCCCTCCCCCGCCCTGCCTTCAGCAAATCTGACCATGACTCCATTTTGTTGCTCCCAGCCTATAGACAGAAACTAAAACAGGAAATGCCCGTGCTCAGGTCAATACAACGCTGGTCTGACCAATCAGATTCCATGCTTCAAGATTGCTTCGATCACGTAGACTGGGATATGTTCCCGGATAGCCTAAGACAATAACATTGATGTATATGCTGACTCGGTGAGCGAGTTTATTAGTAAGTGCATTGGAGATGTCGTACCATCTGTGACCATTAAAACCTTCCCTAACCAGAAACCATGGATTGATGGCAGCATTCGCGCAAAACTGAAAGTGCGAACCACCACTTTTAATCATGGCAAGGCGACCGGAAACATGACCGAATACAAACAGTGCAGCTATTCCCTCCGCAGGGCAATCAAACAAGCAAAGATGAACAGAGCAAAGTACAGAAAGATCCACAATGAAAACCTGCTCCAGAGAACTCAGGACCTCAGACTGGGGCGAAGGCTTATTTTCCAACAGGACAACGACATAAGCACACAACCAAGACAATACAGGAGTGCCTAGTTAAATAAAGGTTAAATATATATTTTTTTTTTATTAAAAATTTGGGACAAATCTCTGAATGTCCTTGGGTGGCCCAGCCAGAGCCCAGACTTGAACCCGATCGAACAGCTCTGGAGAGACCTGAAAATAGCTGTGCAGCAACGCTCCCCATCCAACCTGACAGACCTGACAGAGCTTCCATTCTTCTTGATTGAAGAATGGAAGAAACTTCCCAAATACAGATGTGCCAAGCTTCATACCCAAGAAGACTTGAGGCTGTAATCGCTGCCAAATGTGCTTCAACAAACTACTGAGTAAAGGGTCTGAATACTTATGTAAATGTAATATTTCAGTTATCTTTTTCTTCCAAATAAAAAATAAAATATTGTGTGTAGATTGATGAGGGAAAAAAAACTATTTTAATTAAGGCTGTAAAGTAACAAAATGAAGAAAAAGTCAAGGGGTCTGAATACTTTCCAAAGGCACTGAATATGGATGATTTAAAAGCCAGTCATATTTAACACTTAAGCTATTGATTATAGATCTAATTAAGTTGGGGTTTCCTCTCTCCTCACTTTCTTAGATAATTAGGGCAAGGGCTGTTTTCTCGCCTCTTAATTCCGCTGTTGCCTCCGTTGCATTTTTTTCAACACCAATATGATGATTAACTTTGCCTTTATGCACATAGCAACTGGTCCAGTGAAAAAAAGCTGCCAATTCAACAGCGCACTGATATTTCAGAACTGCGGACAGCGACCGCTATCAAACGAGGGAGAAAGCGCATTTGGCAGGACCACGGACAGAAAGCTACCGCCAGTCAGCGCGATGAACGGATAACGTTACATGCACTGCCAATTTCAGCGTAACCTCAGAGAACAACCAATAGGCTGCATTTGGGCCTTGTTCCTATACCCGTCAAATAACGCAAAGCTGTATATCTAGCAATAGGAATTAGAGCCGCAAACGGAAGCACTGACATTAAGAATCACAGATAAACTTTTTCAGCCTGGGACCCAAAATAGACATTTTGTTTTCCTGGGACCCAAGCTTAAGAAAATATGCAACTATACATAAATATCTGTACATTTCATTGTCCTTAAGCCTAAAACAGTTGCAATATAGACAAAAACAAATAACAATGAAATTAAATATCCATTAATGTTTATTTTCCCCCATTAAAAACACTCTTACATATCTGTCTAGGTTGGAACTGTTGCTGTTAAAATACAATAAATCAGTTTCATTCTGAACTGGAATAAACTGATTGATCACATCACGCAGATGAATAACAGAACACACACACGCTTTTTGATAGTGCAACCCTAAGTAACAGTACAGTAGCTAGCTTGTTTGGCTAATGTTAGCTATTAGCTGTGTACAAGGTCAGGGGATTGTTTGAAAGAGAAACTCACATCTACTACTATGAGAGTTAGTTATTATTTCTGCTTATCATCACCTGTTATAAAATGACAATAATGCCTTGCTAGCTGACTTACTTTTCCACTGTTGAAGCACTGTTTCCTGAATCATTCTGTCCTGTTCTGAAATAACTCCCTGGGGTTACCACCATGCTGTGGGTGTTTGGTCAAGACGTGTCGTTTTATTAATTTCTTCCTTATGAGAAACTCATTACTTAGCACTTCCCCGCACAAAACACATTGTGGGTGCTTCTCGTTATAAGTTTGTATGAAAGAGAGAGAAACTCAACGCTGTATTTGCGTTTCATGACAATTGAGCTCAGTCTGAACTTGTGGTTAGCATGAGTCAATTGCATGACGGCGGTGAGTGATGGCGAGTGGGAATAACAAGTCAGTGGCTTGAACGACAGCGCTGCATCGTGTGTGTCACGGAGTGACCTTCAAGAAAACTGCAGAAAAAATATCCGGTAAACCGCTTGCGCAGCTGCCAAACTGAGCAGAGACCGCTGCTAAGCAGAGAGCTCGCTGAACAGAGAGTGCAGATGCACTTGGCAAAATCAATTCCAGTACTTAATTAAATAATTATGAATTTACTCTGACACGTCGCAACCCACCATTAACAGGTGGGTCGGGACCCATACTTTAAGAAAGACTGATCTAAAAGATTACATAAAAAAAATTGCCAAGCAATCAGTAGGCTTACGAGGGAAACCCAATGAATTAATCATTCTGGCACGGTGTCCAGGGCCATAAATGTTGTAGCTTATGATTTAGATGCTGTGTTGAACCTCTTGATATATTTCTGATTCCATTCTCCTTCCTGGCAAATTTGTCAAGTCGCTCTCAAATGCCAGCTGGACAAGCTGGGCTTTTTGTTGAGGTAACACTGAATACGTTCTTCAGATTGGAGAAGGAATTTTCGCACATTGCTGTAGATGTCCCAAATGTTAATCCAAATTCATGTTTCAGTGCCAACAGCACCGTTGGAATTGCAGACAAAGGCCCGCCAGACAAAGGCCCCGTATTACTGTGCATTTGCTGCTTGGCTCCTCAACCTTGGTGGTCAGGCCAGCAGGCTGCTGTGTGAGCTCGGCATCGCACTCGACATGGTGGTCCTCCGTTTTTTTGTTCTTGCCAGTGCCCAGACATTTTCGGATATCCATGCTGATTAGCCAGCTATAATTATTCAGCTCGCCATTACCAAAACTTAATGAAGCTAGTAGAATTTGACCCGGCCCTGAGCTTCCTAAACAAGGTAATGAAGGGAAAGGGGGATACCTAGTCAGTTGTACAACTAAATGTGTTCAACTGAAATGTGTCTTCCGCATTTAACCCAACCCCTCTGAATCAGAGAGGTGCGGGGGGCTGCCATTATCCGGCACCCTGGGAACAGTGGGTTAACTGCCTTTCTCAGGGGCAGAACGACAGATTTTTACCTTGTCAGCTTGGTGATTCGATCCAGCAACCTTTCAGATATTGGCCCAACACTCTAACCACTAGGCAGTACCTTATGACATTGCATGGCTAGGTGCCCAATTTTAACTACTAAATGCACTACTGTATATATACAAAAGTATGTGGACACCCCTTCAAATTAGTGGATTTGGCTATTTCAGCCACACCCGTTGCTGACAGGTGTTTCAAATCGAGCACAAAGCCATGCAACCTGGGCCTCCCGAGTGGCGCAGGGGTCTAAGGCAGTGTATCGCAGTGCTAGCTATGCCACTAGAGATCCTGGGTTGAGTCCAGACTCTGTCGCAGCCGGCCGCGACCAGGAGACCCATGGGGCGGCGCACAATTGGCCCAGCGTTGTCTGGGTTAGGGAAGGGTTTGGCCGGCAGGGATGTTCTTGTCCCATCAAGCACTAGCAACTCTTGTGGCGGTCCGGGCGCAATGCACGCTGACCCGGTCGTCAGGTGTACGGTGTTTCCTCCGACACATTGGTGTGGCTGGCTTCCGGGTTAAGCAGGCGTTGTGTCAAGAACAACAAGAACATCCCTGCAGTGCAGCTTGGCTGGGTTGTGTTTCAGAGGATGCACGGCTCTCGACCTGCACCTCTCCCGAGTCCATACGGGAGTTGCAGCGATGGGACAAGAATGTAAATACCAATGGATACCATGAAATTGGATACCATGAAATAGATACCATGAAAATGGATACCATGAAATTGCAGATAAAATAAAACCTCCATAGACAAGCGTTGGTAGTTGTCACGCCCTGACCTGTAGGAGCCTTTTTATGTCTCATTTTGGTTTGGTCAGGGTGTGATTTGGGGTGGGCATTCTATGTTCTTTTTGTATTTCTTTGTTTTGGCTGAGTGTGGCTCTCAATCAGGGACAGCTGTCTATCGTTGTCTCTGATTGGGAACCACACTTAAGCAGCCATTTTTCCCTCCAGCCTTGTGGGAAGTTGACTCTGTTTGTGCGTGCGCGCGTGCGTGCGTGCGTGCGTCGCGTCGCGTCGCGTCGCGTGCGTGCGTGCGTCGCGTCGTCGCGTGCGTCGCGTCGCGTCGCGTCGCGTCGTGCTGTTGGTGCTACACCTGATTGATCTTCGTTTTGTTGTTTTTATTTGAGTGAGTTAACCTAATAAATATGTTTAACTCAACCCGGCACGCTGCGCCTTGGTCCGTCCATGAAGATCGTGACAGTAGTAGAATGGCCTCACTGAAGAGCTCAGTGACTTTCAAAGTGGCACAGTCATAGGATGCCACCTTTCCAACAAGTCAGTTCGTCATATTTTTGCCATGCTAGAGCTTCCCCGATTAACTGCAAGTGCTGTTATTCTGAAGTGGAAACGTCTAGGTGCAACAACGACTCAGCTGCAAAGTGGTAGGCCACACAAGCTCACAGAACAGGACCGCCGAGTGCTGAAGACCATAACGCGTAAAAATTGTCTGTCCTCGGTTGCCACACTCACCACTGAGTTCCAAACTGCCTCTAGAAGCAACGTCAGCACAAGAAATGGGTTTCCATGGCTGAGCAGTCGCACACTAGCCATGCGCAATGTCAGTTGGTGTGGTGTAAAGCTTGCCACAATTAGACTCTGGAGCAGTGGAAACACGTTCTCTGGAGTGATGAATCACGCTTCACCATCTGGTAGTCCGACAGAGGAATAATGGTCTGGGGCTGTTTTTCATGGTTGGGGCTAGGCCCCCTAGTTCCAGTGAAGGGAAATCTTAAAGCTACAGCATACAATGACATTCTAGACTATTCTGTGCTTCCAACTTTGTTGCAACAGTTTGGGGAAGGCCCTTTCCTGTTTCAGCATGACAATGCCCCTGTGCCCAAAGTGAGGTCCATAAAGAAATGGTTTGTTGAGATCGGTGTGGAAGAACTTCACTGGCCTGAACAGAGCCCTGACCTCAACCCCATCAAACACCTTTGGGATGAATTGGAACGCCGACTGCAAGCCAGGTCTAATCGCCCAACATCAGTGCCCAACCTCACTAATGCTCTTGTGGCTGAATGGAATCAGTTCCCCGCAACAATGTTCCAACATCTAGTGAAAAACCTTCCCAGAAGAGTGGAGGCTATTACAGCAGCAAACTCCATATTAATGCCCATGATTTTGGAATGAGATGTTTGACGAGCAGGTGTCCACATACTTTTGGTCATGTAATGTATTACATTATTACACCTCCCCCCTCCTCAGATCATGAAAGCCCACCCGGCATAGCCTCTGTCCCAGTCTGCACTACTGGCAGGCCCAATAATGCTACATTGGCAAAACCGGGCATTGTAATTCATATACCATTTGTTATGTGTATGGGGCAAATTCTATTTTGGGGGTCCATGTCCGGCTTTGCCAACCCGTAGAGCCGGCTCTGGACCCTGATGGTGCTTGTTTGGTCATGTGACCCTAGGTGACATCTGCAGTGCAACTTGAGACAGGTATCTGGGTCAGCGAGTTCTGGAACTCTTGTCTGGTGCAATGCATGCTGGGACAGCTGGCTGCCACTGCCACCATCTGCCTCCTGTATGGCTCATGGGATAGATGGATAGAGGGATGGTTAGACAGATGGTGTCTTGAAGGGTTATAACATTCCATCTGATATCTTCCTTCGAGAAGTTTGTTTGTGTGTCTCGTGTGGGGTAAGCCTCTGTCAGAACAGATGTTAGATTCAGCAGGCTCCTGTCCTCATGGCCAGCGGGGGTTCAGGAGGATCTCTGGCTGCGGCACAGATCAAAATCATGATCAAGCAGAAGTGGAGAAACACCCTGCAGAGAACTGCATCCAAATACAATCTGTGTGTGTGTGTGTGTGTGTGCGTGCGTGTGAGTTTGTGTGTGCAAGGTGTGTGTGTGCACATTAATAGGTATATGAGAAAGAGCAAGTGTGTGTGCACCGTTTGTGGTGTGCGTATGTGTGTGATCACACTATTGCGAGTGATTAGAGCATAAGCAGGAGATGCGCCCCAGTGAGAAACACCTCTAAATCCCTTTGTGTCACACACACACTACTCTTCTCTTAAGGGGAATCTACCTTCTCATAGTCAGCATTCCTGTCTCTGCACACACACGGAGGTGGGCTCAGTTTCACTCTAGCTCCTGCCAGAATAAAGCCTCTCTCTCTCGCTCTCCACCTGACACAAGGATAGAATACTGCAGGTATGGAGGGACAAAGAATGACACAATCTCTTTAGACACCAGAGGAGGCTGGTTGGAGGAGCTATAGAAGGATGGGCTCATTGTAATGGCTATAATGGAATCAATGAAATGGAGTCAAACATTTGGTTTCCATATGTTTGTGTTTGATACTGTTCCATTTAATTCCATTCCAGCCATTACAATGAGCCTGTCCTTCTATAGCTCCTCCCACCAGCCTTCTCAGTCGGACACGTTGGATAGAAAGAGTTTATGGAACACCTTGTATTGCGTAATCAGCATGCTTACTTGATACATTTGGGTTTGAGTGAGTATCAGTTGAATTTGATCCAGGAAATGGATTCCTGAAATGACCTGAAATTACCATTTCTGGCACACACCACAGGTTAGAGGTCAAATGCCTTAGGTCCAGTGGCGACCCATCATTCTGTTTTGAGACCCACATTCTTTGCACAAAAACAGGGCTTGCCTGTTTTGCATGTTATTTTGGCATTAATATGTGTCACATATCAGTTTTCAAACATTGTAATATATATCATTGAGTTAATAAAGCTGCATGCAAACATGGTCTCTTTTTTGTTTTCTTGAGTAAGGCAGCTCCAAAATGCAAGTGTTTCAGCCTAGCTCAGTGCTTTCTGTGATGGTGGGCCAAGCCATCAGAAAATACGGAGCTTTGCGCCGTGAATGGCTCAGTGTTCTGTCACTCATGGGGACACTACGTCACCGCCAGGTCTAAGGGTAGAGCTAGAAAATTCTAGCCCCTTGGGTGCTGTCATAGAGTTACATTAGAAGTGCCAATCCAAGAAGGCTCAAGGTCATTGGCCATAGATAAAATTAAGTCAAATCATGTTATATCTACAGTAGCTTTAAATAGATGTCAAAATCATATTTTCTAAATCTTAGCTAGCAGTAATCATGAATATAGTCGACAATCTACTGGCAAATCCTTTTTAATCCTTATCATATGAAGAGATATTATAGATAAAACGTATCAGTGCTCATCGGCCATTGCTCATAAACTTTACACAACAAGTTGGAAATCGCAAATGTAACAATCACTACCCAGCTATTCAGTGTGTGGTCCCAAATCTGGGATTAAGGGTCTCTTTTCCAAGTTTAAAATGATAAACATTCAACATTGGCCATGCTGTCAATGAAGCATGATTTGTGCCGCGCTCAAAACAACTGTTAACTCGGAACTGCGAAAACTTGACTTCAGTGAGTTCAAGACAACTGGGATGTCACGAATAAATGACTGGGAAAATACATTTTGAACGGCCATCCAACTCGGAATTGTAAATCTGGCCTCTTTCTAGAGCTACAACCTGAAGATCAATGATGTCATCATGATTCAATATTGTTTTTTTCCGAGTTCCCAGTTGTCTTGAAAGCAACATAAATCCAGAGAATGCCAGACTTGGATGACAAAATTTGCCACGAAGGACCGCCGCGCCACCTTCCTGTTCAAATGAGCACAGCACAACAAGGTGAGTCCAAAAATGTATTGTATGCTGCTGCATAAATGATGTAATATGCCAGGGAGATATGTATACTGTAGCTAAGAAAGTAATACTAAGTGTAGTAAGCTGTTAGTAGCCCATGTGCCTCACCCTAATAGTTTGGTATATTTACCCCTCTTAATTTCACCTACTGTTCTGACTTGGTGGTGTACATGTAGCCTATAACCTGTAATGTAATCTTATAAGAACTTTCATTGTCTGCTTATATGCCCCCTTTATTTATCCTACGGTTCTGACTTGGTGTACAGGGAGAACACTGTAAGAACGGCCCATGTTCTGAATTCTATCGCTATACATTTCAAAAGTGCTAAACATATAGTCATATCGACTACGTCCATCCTAGCTCACTCATTAATGTCTTAATTGAAATTACGGATTGCCTCTTATCCGCTTGTCGTCCCCTTATGCCATAGTTTGTACATCTCAATTGTCATTAGAAACCACATTTGTTTAAGCAAGTCACCCATATTAGATATGTATTTACATGCTAAAATCGCCACTGCTTAGGTACAAGGGTTGGAACCGATTCAGGGAACAGAACCGAAAACTGGAAAATAATGAAATTATTTGAGGAACAGAATTAGAACCGGGAAACAAAAGTGATCTATACTGTTCCGGAACAGACAGATTTCAGTGTCTGTGCCAGCTGGAACTGTTTGCCAGTGTGTGTGTAGGCTACCTGCCCCTCCCCCTCTGAAGCATAGGTTACTGTAGCCTACTGATGACGAAATTAGGGAGAGACATTTTGTTATTTGAAAAATGTATTAACTTTTCCAATACTATAATTATCATGTTTCACATACAAAAAGGAAAGACGTGTTGTTAATTGTTGCTCAGCACACACAAGGTTGTTAACTAGCTAACTAACGTTTGCTCTGATTCAACGTTAAGTCAACTCAGAAGTTCAAAGACATTCAAAGTTCCTCCATTAGAATTTGCTCCTCCGTAGGTATAATTATGTTGGCCTAATTCACAATGTATGTCATAGCAAGATACCCAGCGCTTCAAAACAAGATTCTCTCACCAGCAGCAACATTTCTGTCGCATATCGCGCCCAAAACTGGTTTGTCTATATTGACTGGCAGTGTGTGTGTTTGTCTTTCATTATCATTAAACCACGCTGTTATACAATTTGCTTTCCTGTACAAGTTAAATTGCTTACCCGCTCCATAGCAAGCTGCTCTAGCCATACTACTTGAAGTAATTTAATGTTGATCTAAAAGGTTAAAAAAACCTCTTTTAGAGGTTTGAAAAGGAATAGAAAGTAAATATATGAATATGTACTTTTTTGGGGTTTCAAACCAGTTTATTACTTTATTTTGCTGGTCGTAACAGTGGAACACTGAAAAAATAATGGTTCTGTAATGAACGAAACGATTGGAAAATAATTCAAGTTTCAACTTCCTGCTTAGATCATTCTATGGGGCTGTTGTGTTTTTGTTGGTCGTTTGTAAGACCTGGCCCAGGCTCCTATTTTATGACTTAGGTTTTATGGTAAAGATGGCATTGGCATTAGGGGAAACAGTTCCACTGTCCGCCCCAAGCATCTTTGCTATTGTTTTTGTTTTGTGAACCGGTGGAGAGGTGTGTCGAGCAGTGTGGTCCCCAAAAAATTAAAAAAAAAAAAATTCGGTGCATATTCTGCTGTTCTATGGCGCGTGCAGTGATGTCCGAGGGGAAGAAAAGTTGCTTGCAGTGACTTAGTTGCTTGCAGTGACTACTTTGTTTAAATATTGCTATAAGTTTCACGTCAGCATTAGAGAGTCCAGCTTTAAGGCTCTGACCGTTAAATTACATTTATTTGTATTGCAGAATACATACAGAGACCGCAGCTCAAGGTACATAAAATAAAAATACATTAAAAAACAAGGAATGGTAAATAGTATTAGCAGGATAGAATAATACAAAATATGTGCAATAAAAGGCCAAAATAAGGGGGGCTGTTCCTATGGCAATGATGCTTTGCTGGAGTGTTTTAGATTATGGAAATGAGAACCCTCCACAGGTAAACTCATGACAGCATGACAGTCTCCCAGTTTGATTTTTCAATCTCTCTGACAACATCCCTGTCCTCATGGTTGGAGACAGAACCACTAATAGGATGATGTGTGTGTGTGTGAAAGAATGCTGACGATATGCTGGTGTGTGTACGTGCATGCATGGGTGTGTGTGACTGTGTGCGTGTTCACTCTAGCTAACTTATAACTACACTACTCCAACACCAGCCTCCATTACCGATCTTCAGACAGTCAAATCTCTCTTCCTACTAATTCGATTTCCCAAGCCTGTCCCTCGAGCCCGGAGTGTTTTGGATAAGCTGCACTGCTCTGAGTGTCAGTACTTAGTAATATGTAGGTGTGTTTTGATGATTATATTACAGCAGTAGAATGTATATTTTAGTGTCATTTCTGCTCTTTTACAGACCCATATTGTGTGGAGGGTTGTTCAAGCCCAGTACTAACACTCCTAATTCAAATATTCAAGACGGACATAACTACTGTAGCCAATGTAATCAAGAGGGCCTGATGAGTACTAGATGAGTTGAACCAGGTGTGCACCTTGCCAAAGTAACAGTAGAGGAAGCACGGCTGTGGCGTTGCCAGTAATCTTAAAGTTGCTATACCATTGTTTTTTTAACCTGATGACGTGTCAGATAATCTCTGTAGTAACTTGCATGGTGACCACAGTTCTTCCAGTCCATCTGCCGCTATCCCAGGGGGCCATGCTCCAGATGGCCTCTGATTGGGTTCTAACAAGACCAGGATGGGGCCACTGACAGGCAAAATTAATATCACACACACCGCGTGCATGTGGGTCTGGAGAGGTGTGTTCATGATCATTTAGCCTACACATTCTTATACATACAGTTGAAGTCAGAAGTTTACATAAACTAGTTAATGACTCCAACCTAAGTGTTTCAACCACTCCACAAATTTCTTGTTAACAAACTATAGTTTTGGCAAGTCGGTTAGGACATATACTTTGTGCATGACAGTCATTTTTCCAACAATTGTTTACAGACAGATTATTTCTCTTATAATTCACTATCACAATTCCAGTGGGTCAGAAGTTTACATACACTAAGTTGACTGTCTTTGAACAGCTTGGAAAATGCCAAAAAATGTCATGGCTTTAGAAGCTTCTGATAGGCTAATTGACATCATTTGAGTCAATTGGAGGTGTACCTGTCGATGTATTTCAAGGCCTACCTTCAAACTCAGTGCCTCTTTGCTTGACATGAGAAAATCTAAAGAAAATCAGCCAAGACCTCAGGAAAAACATTGTAGACCTCCACGAGTCTGGTTCATCCTCGGGAGCAATTTCCAAATGCCTGAAGGTACCACATTCATCTGTACAAACAATAGTACACAAGTATAAACACCATGGGACCACGCAGCAGTCATACCGGTCAGGAAGGAGACGCGTTGTCTCCTAGAGATGAACGTACTTTGGTGCAAAAAGTGCAAATCGATCCCAGAACAGCAAAGGACCTTGTGAAGATGCTGGAGGAAACAGGTACAAAAGTATCTATATCCACAGTAAAACGAGTCCTATAATCGACATAACCTGAAAGGCCGCTCAGCAAGGAAGAAGCCACTGCTCAAAAACCGCCAAAAGCCAGACTACGGTTTGCAACTGCACATGGGGACAAAGATCGTACTTTTTGGAGAAATGTCCTCTGATGAAACAAATAGAACTGTTTGGCCATAATGACCATCGTTATGTTTGGAGAAAAAAAGGGGGAGGCTTGCAAGCCGAAAACACCATCCCAACCGTGAAGCACAGGGTTGGCAGCATCATGTTGTGGGGGTGCTTTGCTGCAGGAGGGACTGGTGCAATTCACAAAATAGATGGCATGATGAGGAAGGAAGATTGTGATATATTGAAGCAACGTCAAGACATCAGTCAGGAAGTTAAAGCTTGGTTGCAAATGGGTCATCCAAATGGACAACGACCCCAAGCATACTTCCAAAGTTGTAGCAAAATGGCTTAAGGACAAAGTCAAGGTATTGGAATGGCCATCAAAGCCCTGACCTCAATCCTATAGATAATGTGGGCAGAACTGAAAAAGCGTGTGCGAGCAAGGAGGCCTACAAAACCTGACTCAGTTACACCAGCTGTCAGGAGGAATGGGCCAAGATTCACCCAACTTATTGTGGGAAGCTTGTGGAAGACAACCCAAAACATTTGACCCAAGTTAAACTGTTTAAAGGCAATGCTAAAGACAAATACTAATTGAGTGTATGTACACTTCTGACCCACTGGGAATGTCAGGAATAGTGAAAAACTGAGTTTAAATGTATTTGGCTAAGGTATGTAAACTTCCAACTTAAACTATCACGTATGAGTGTTTCCACAAACGTCAGCCAGAGTGTGTTTTGTCAGGATGTAACTGGCTGTCTACACGGTAGTGGGCTTGGAGGTTGAGTGGTTGGATGAGGTATTGCAGTGTGCTAGGTGACGCTGCTTTGGTTAAATGGGTGGGGAAAAGGGGCGGATGGTAGTAAAGTGATGTGAGGGGCTGGACGTCTCAATTCAATGGGCTTTAATGGCATAGGAACTGTTTACATTGACAAACGCTCCCCCTTTCCTCAGGTCAGACAGAAGCAATGGCTGTTCAGCTTCCCTCTACCTAACCTGCTCAAGAGAGCAGAAAGTGATTCTGGAGGAATTGTGATGCCCATCTCGAGTGGTAAAGACAAAGATGTATGAGAGAGGGAAGGAGGAAGGTGATGTAGCTAAAGAGAGCAGATCGGGATGGTAGAAAGGAGGGAGTCTGGGGAGGCGTTATGCTCAGCTCAACACCTCTGGCTTCTCACTGTACTTAAAGGAGAAGGGAGGGTAGTCTGAACAAAGCAGAGGGGAAGGTTTCACAGATGGGGAGAGTATAGGGATGAAGGGACTGCACTGGCCGTATGAACTGGTGTTTACACAGGTTGCAGAGCTGGGATTTTATTAAGATCCCCATTAGCGGTTGCAAATACAGCAGCAGTTCCTGGGGTCCACACATTACAGAACATTAAAACAGCTCAATTTAGAAGGCACATACGAGTACACAGTCAAATAGGGGAGAAGTTTTATGAAACCAGGTTTGCTGTTCATATGAGCTGGGAGTTCCATGCAATAATGCTCTCCATACTGAAAGGGACTGCACACAGGTTGCATAGAACACAACATTAAGACATTTGAAACTCCAGGCAATTGGTGATGAAAGAATGACCTGTGTAGGTGCAGTCATGTGAGATTAAGGAATGTGGTCGTATGCAGTGGGTGGGTACATGTGAAAGCCAGATGCTAGCAAAGGTACAGTAGGCTCTCCATAGACATCCCTCTCCACATGACCCTAATATTATCTGCAGGATCTTGCCCTCAAGCCACCTCTGCTATACTGAACCACACTGTTACACATCATTTCAGGCTTCAAGTATACTCGTAGAACATTCCCTCTGCTTGGTCTCAGCCGATGCTGGATCAAAGCACGTGTGAAGCTACCCTCCATATACACTGTCAGTGGTTACAGAACAAGTTTCCATTTATTTCATTAGCTTAGAAATAATTCCTCAAGTCGTCAAGGCATTGACTAATTACCCTTATTTGAAATGCTAGTGGCACATGTGTCAAAATACCTGGTGAAAGCAGCCAGCCAAGGTTATTGAAAGGATGCCAGAACCAGAGTCCTTAAGGCAACAAGCCTCCCCCCAAAATGTAGAAAGTCACAACTTTGATATATTTCAATGTCAAGCCTTTTATTAAACAACCCAAAGGATTACAGGTCACAATATGCTACAAAGTCAGAGTGAGGCCTTCATTCCAAGCTGAGTAGATCAGAAGTATTTATTCAGGCCTGAGGTGGAAGGGAGTTATGGTCAGGTCTGAATGAGCTCCCCACTGGACACCACGGTCTCTCCATCCACAGAATTCACTGCAGCCACATCTCTCCCTAAAGGAGCAACAGGAGATCATGAGGCACAAACTGGCTTGACACCAAGGCCTTAAATCTGAACTTGAGATTCACAAAATATTTTTGGCATATATAGTCACCAACCCTGTTCAAATAAAGGTAGAGCTATTGCATTCATGCTGGGATGGTGCCAAGGCATGTACAGCCCATAGCCCTCTAGGACCAGGGTCAATGACACCTTTACAAAATTAGGCTAGATGAACAGCAAGTTGTACTTCAACACCAACTGGAAGATATATTAAAGCTACTTACTTTGCCTGTTGCAGCTCTGTTGACAGGAGTGGGTCCTAGTATTGTGGCACACCTCTGTACTACAGTGGATGAACACCTGATAGAAAGCAAACTTAAAATGTATCAACTTAGCCATTTAACCTCTCCAGGCACCGGGGCAGTATTCGGAAGTTGAGTCTGGCGTGCCCAAAGTAAAATGCCTGCCACTCAGGCCCAGAAACTAGGATATGCACATAATTAGTACTATTGGATAGGAAACTGAAGTTTCTAAAACTTACAATAATGTCTGAGTATACCAGGCGAAAACAAGGAATTTGTCCAGATTTTTTTTGTGACATGCCCTCACTTTCAAAGTCTGCCTATGGGTTTCTCAGTAAAATAGGACCCAGATTGCAGTACCTATGGCTTCCACTAGATGTCAGTCTTTAGACAAGGTTTCATGCCTTTATCATGGAAGACAACCGAACAGAAGAATGTCTAAGAGGATGAGGAAGTCACTTCAGTTTTTGGTGCGCGAGACCGTGAGTGCACTTCTCTATTTTCCTTTTCTATCCGTGTGAAATATAATTGTTAATATACAAAAGTATACATTGTTTGATTTGTTTGGGAAAAGTCGATATGTATAATTTGAACGCTTTCTCTTTACTGTACAATAGGCAAGTAGACCAGATTTTCTGAACATAACACGCCAACCAAACTGAGGTTTATGATATAAACAATGACTTTCTAACAAAAGAAACATGGATTGTCGTGCTTGGACACTTCGGATTGCCCTCAGCAGAAGATCAAAGGTAAGCGATTTATTTTAGCTCATGTGTTGTGAGACCCGCGCTGGTTATGATATTATGCTAATGCATAAAATATGTGAGGTGCTATCCTCAAACAATCAAATGTTGCGCTTTCGCCGTAAAGCCTTACATTTCTCCAGGTAGTGTCGGGAATGGGGCATTAGCACCCCAATGATCCGTAAGAGGTTACACGTAGGCCATTTCAAACTGGTCGGAGGTTGGCAGCACTGCTTTTCAACATAGTGACAGATTCAGGGTAGACTCTTGCAAATCCATCAGGGCAAAAACCCCAGCAGTCCTGTAGTAGATCATGAGATCCTGATTAGAGTACTCCTGCTGTAATAAAGTAAATACAGTACCCTGTCCTTCAGAGGGGCCAACGTGTCTGCATCCACAAAGGTGAACATCTTGACCACAAAACGTTTGTAGTGGGTCAGGAACTCAAGGCCAGAGGAGCCATCCACAGGGATCACATTGGTCAGGTAACGGTCATCCTGGTACGGACACCTGGAGAAAGTCATGGTTAGGAATAGGGTGGGACAATTCCAGAAACCTTCCCAGGTTTCAGAAATCCTGGTTGGAAGATTGAAGCTTGTAAACTGCACATGTAAGCACCAATTGAAAGTTAGTCTAACACATCAAGCAGCAAGGTAACCATCTTGTTTCTCTAGTTACCCATCAACCAGGAGGTCCCACTTGGGCAAACTGAGGGGACTGGGGGTGGAGGTGGCCCAGCAGTAGTCCAGATTCAGGACCAGGTTAGAGTCTGTCCTCCCCAGGATGTGAAGCTCCACATACACTGGCTCCTTCAGGAGCTTTGACACTGGGTAGTCTGCCTCACTGTAGTATGACCTGTAGGCTTCCACTTCTGTGGACAAAGGGCAGCATTCACACAAAAGAGCTGAAGTGCAGCAGTTTCAGAACAGTGCTGGCCAACTTAAACAGAATTCCAGAACAGGTATTTGTTCCACCTAAGTAGTAACCCATCTGATGCAACCAAGTCTTAATACTAGGATTTGTAGAATCAGGTGTGTTAGTTTGGCTTGAGTCAAAGCCTGCACCCACCCCTTGTATGACAAAGCAATTTCCTGTCAGTGACAAGCTATCACAGCAAGATTTTATTCTTCTAAAACCCTTCTCCAGTTTACCTTCCACACATCCCTTGTTGTAACATTGTCCGCTGGCCAGCCGGAGCTCTACTCGGACAGGTCCAGTAGCAGCGACTGGAGCAGGGGGAGGAACAGCATTCCCCTCAACCACTAAAAACTCCACCGCAGTGTCAGAGTACTTACACTGGAACTGCAGCCTAAAAGAAAACATGTTGACAGTGATGCAAAGTACTTTAACCAGAACGGATTTGTGCCACAGACTCAGGGTGGGCTAGTACATTCTGACTTAAGCAGTGAATCAATGACTAACAGAAAATGCCTTTATGAAATAATTTGGTATGAAAAGAAACTAAAAATAGTGAAATGGCCAGTACAATTAAGCGGAATTGGCTAAAGGAAACTTTGGTGTTACTTTCATGAAGAGAAGACCCACTCAAAGTGGCTGTCTCTAGTGATTGAGCCTCGAGGTCCAATCTCCACTTCATAGGAAGACATCATCTTGTTCTCATAGACCACATAGCCACTTTCCTCCTGCAAGGGACAAAACATAGCATTCAGCATAGGCCAATAGGTCTAAGACAAAGGCTTTGACCCACCTGTTGTGTTCCGGGCAAATTGGACCGATTTACAAGTTCCCTGAAAAATGTAGTTAATTTAATCTGATTGTCATACAGTTCCATGACTTTATCCACAGGTCATTGATGATTTTACATTTAACTTTTGTACACCTGTGGTGTTCCTGGTCAAAAACGCCAAGCGAACGTTCTAAATATGGACTAGTGTTCCCAAAAAGAACTAGGGGAAGCGGGTGGTCCTGGAAGTGACTGCAGGTTTCCAGGGGTACAACATGTGGAAATGTCCCCCCCCTTGGTCAGGAGCTGCTCCAAAACAAATGACCATGGTGGGGACAGTCAGAAGGAACAAGCCTGAGTTACCTCCTGCCTTACTACCAAGGACAGGGATCGTTTTTCCTCCAAATATGCCTTCACCGACAGACACTTGTCCTACTGCCCAAAGAAAGTGCTCCTGATGACAACTGCACAGGGAGTACAAGACTACCAACGCTGTCCTGGATTACAAAGGAACAAAGTGGGAGTTGACAACCTTGATAAACAACTTTCAAATCTCCTACTTTTTCCCTTAACAGATTGTTCTATCTGCACCAGAAAAATAAGATGGTGGGAGAAATGCTCATTGAATGTGAAAAATATGGAGTCAATTCTATTCATTTCAATATGTAAATGTTTGTGATATATTAAAACACTTAAGCAATTTCACATTACTATGCAAGACATGACATATCACTTGTATGTACTCATTTTATTTACTGATTGTTGCAGGTTACTGGCAAATGCTCTTGTAAGAGGATGACGGCATGTTGGCCCATGGTAGTGTTCTTCAACAGCATAGATGTGTCGGCCTAAAACACGTTTGTGGTGGGAATCCAGGTTGGAAGGCAGGGGAAATTCTTCAAGAGGTGACTATTCCTAGACGAGTTGGGGGAAGCCATGGTGGCACCCCTCATTCAAAGGCGAATACCTTCCTCGAACACCATCCTTTGCTGGATTGGTGAGAGTTACACAAGGGCCACAAAGGAGGAAGAGGTGCAATCTGTGCGCTCCAAGAGATGTCAAAACAAGCATCGTGTGCCATAAATGCAGTGCATATATTTGCAAAGCACATGCAACCACCACTTATTGTCCAACATGTGTATGAGAACACAAAATGTAACCATTGATTAACTGATTGTGAACAATGTATTGTTCTTTAATGTGTTCAGATACACATTTTGTATTATGTAAAGTTCTCATATCCTTTCTTTACTAATAAAGTCATAAGTCAGTTTTAACCTGGAACAGAGGTCATTTATGCCACTATTTAAAACAGTATCAAAACAAATGTCCTTGTTAACATTTGACAAAGTAGCACTGTTTCATCTGAATATGTTATAGTCAACATAACCCATACATTATGCTTTTAGTCAAAAACAAGTTGTATGAGCTCAGGTCAATGAGGCCTACAGGCCATAAATAGCTAATAGAATTCAAAAGTTCTTGTGAGCATTACAAGTTAAGTTGATAAAACACCCCATTAGGTGCTAATGTATTATCGATTCATAAATCAGCTATAATGTGGCAGTCATTTTGGACAGGAAACACAGAAGTAACATGAAACGAACAGGAGGGTTAAATTAATGCAGGCCCTGCATTCTCTATATTTTTTTTCTTCTATCAGATGGGATTAAATGCCTAGGACAGAAATCATTGACTTGAATGGGACTAGTCAAAGTCTGTTATTCATTTAAGTCATAAAATTCAGAACTTTTAAACTAGACCCTAGTGTTACTTGGGGATTAATTCTGGGGGTGGGGGCACACCAGGTGAGAGGACTCAAACTACCAGGCAGAATAGAAGCCCAGCAGCATTGACCATGGCTTAAATATGAAAACCCACTGGAAGCAATGGATTCAGTTCATAAAACACTTCCTAGATGGTGAAGTGTTAAATTGCGTCGCACATTAAGAGAAAGAGATGTACCCACCATGAGAGTGGTGCCACAGGCTGTGACAGGGAACTGGTATATGGCAAAGGCTTTAGTGGTGCCAACAGGCTTACAGGGGGCATCTTGTGGTCCAAGCAGACTGATGGAATCAAGGTCCAGGGTCGGCAGAGTGGCATCCCTGGCCACCACAACAACAAACTGACCATCTCTGGTACACTGCACAGTCACTGAGGAAGGAGTGGGCACAGAGAGGATATGAGTAATTGCTCATGCATCACTAAAAAGTTAATGAGTGCCAACAGAACATTTAATTCACTACATGTTAACACTAATATAACTCCATAAACAGTAGTGTTACAAGCTAGGCAGGGGCAAGTGCAAAGAAAATGCAAATTGTGAAATAAATTAGGGGAAAAGCCAAAACAGTCACCTGCTTTCCCATAGTAGCACAGCCACTCATCAAAGCAGCAGTTGATTGCCTCACATTGAGCAAGAGTAAGATCAGGGACACCACAAGTAATCCGCTCTTCCTCTTTCACTTGGCATTTCTCAATAGGGGTTGTGGCATCTGGTCCCTGGGTAACCTGCTGAGGTGGCCACTGGGGCTGGTTTTTCAGCTTCTTGGCCTGCTGGTCATACGTTACTGGCCTAGTCTGAGGTTGATGGCTCACCTTCTGGGCCTGCTGAACTACTGGAGCCTGGGGCTTCTGTAGTAGCATTCCCCAAGTATCTGCACTACTGTAGCGCACAAGCACAAACACAGCCAGCAACACAACTACACACCTCACTGACAATGCCATTGTCCTACACAATTGTATCCACAGGGCTCGCTGAGGCTTTTATACCTGATTGAGTGTGTTTGTTTGGCAGATGCTCCACCCCACCCCTCCTCGTTAAGAGTTGAGCTGTCGCCATCCCTGGGTAGTTAATCAGTCAGGGCCTGGCAGGCATCCCTGGGTAGTTCATCAGTTAGGGCCTGGCAGGCATCTCTGGGTAGTTCATCAGTCAGTGCCTGGCAGGTGCAGCTCATTGATGGCTCGTTTGGCTCTAGGGAGCGATCATCACCTAGGAATTGTTTCTATCAAATGGATCCATTTGAATACTTTGAAATTGATTAATGGTATACTCTTCTTCTTTTGATCCATCTCAATAGTATGAAGTTGCTTCCTATTCTTGTCCCCTCTCTTTCAATTTTTTTAAATTCTCTTTTTTTTTTATATTTAGATATTCCTTTAGACCACATGACAAACTCAGTGTCTGCGGGTTTTCACTCGTCCCTTGGTCTTGATTGATGTATTACCCTCATTGATTAGTAAGGAGCTCCCCTCACCTGGTTGTCTAGGTCTTAATTGAAAGGAAAAAAAAGAAAAACCTGCAGGCACCCGGCCGTCCGTGGAGTTGTACACCCCTGCTACTATTGAAATGCAACTGCTATTTCGCCTACCTTCCCCCTCTCCGTCTCTAACTTTCTCTTGACCTCCCCCTCTGTCCTTCTCTCTCTCTCTCTCCCATGGATTAATGTATTATATTAAACAGGACTCGGGAACTGGTTGAGTATAATGAGGGTCACTTTGAATATTTGAAAAGGAACTAATATTCTCTCGCCCTCCTTCCCCACCTCTCCATCCCCCCTTCCGTCTTGTTCAGATGTATGGGCGTTACACACAGGAGCTCGGTGTGTACGCCAAGGAGGAGGCGGCACGCCTGCGTGATGGCGGGGGACTGCGGAAGTCCACCAGTGTTCGCAGCCGGTCAGCAGAGCTGCTCGAGTATGAGAAAGACTCCTGCGCCAAGTGTCATGGTGAGTGACCGACTGACCACTCATATTTACCAACCTAATGACCTCAATATGACCACTCATATTTACCAACCTATTGACCTCAATATGACCACTCATATTTACTGACCTGTCTAATGACCTCTATATGACCACTCATATTTACTGACCTGTCTAATGACCTCTATATGACCACTCATATTTACTGACCTGTCTAATGACCTCTATATGACCACTCATATTTACTGACCGGTCTAATGACCTCTATATGACCACTCATATTTACTGACCTGTCTAATGACCTCAATATGACCACTCATATTTACTGACCTGTCTAATGACCTCTATATGACCACTCATATTTACTGACCTGTCTAATGACCTCAATATGACCACTCATATTTACTGACCTGTCTAATGACCTCAATATGACCACTCATATTTACTGACCTGTCTAATGACCTCAATATGACCACTCATATTTACTGACCTGTCTAATGACCTCAATATGACCACTCATATTTACTGACCTGTCTAATGACCTCTATATGACCACTCATATTTACTGACCTGTCTAATGACCTCTATATGACCACTCATATTTACTGACCTGTCTAATGACCTCTATATGACCACTCATATTTACTGACCTGTCTAATGACCTCTATATGACCACTCATATTTACTGACCTGTCTAATGACCTCTATATGACCACTCATATTTACTGACCTGTCTAATGACCTCTATTTGACCACTCATATTTACTGACCGGTCTAATGACCTCAATATGACCACTCATATTTACTGACCGGTCTAATGACCTCAATATGACCACTCATATTTACTGACCGGTCTAATGACCTCAATATGACCACTCATATTTACTGACCGGTCTAATGACCTCAATATGACCACTCATATTTACTGACCTGTCTAATGACCTCTATATGACCACTCATATTTACTGACCTGTCTAATGACCTCTATATGACCACTCATATTTACTGACCTGTCTAATGACCTCTATATGACCACTCATATTTACTGACCTGTCTAATGACCTCTATATGACCACTCATATTTACTGACCTGTCTAATGACCTCTATATGACCACTCATATTTACTGACCGGTCTAATGACCTCTATATGACCACTCATATTTACTGACCTGTCTAATGACCTCTATATGACCACTCATATTTACTGACCTGTCTAATGACCTCTATATGACCACTCATATTTACTGACCTGTCTAATGACCTCTATATGACCACTCATATTTACTGACCTGTCTAATGACCTCTATATGACCACTCATATTTACTGACCTGTCTAATGACCTCTATATGACCACTCATATTTACTGACCTGTCTAATGACCTCTATATGACCACTCATATTTACTGACCTGTCTAATGACCTCTATATGACCACTCATATTTACTGACCTGTCTAATGACCTCTATATGACCACTCATATTTACTGACCTGTCTAATGACCTCTATATGACCACTCATATTTACTGACCTGTCTAATGACCTCTATATGACCACTCATATTTACTGACCTGTCTAATGACCTCAATATGACCACTCATATTTACTGACCGGTCTAATGACCTCAATATGACCACTCATATTTACTGACCGGTCTAATGACCTCAATATGACCACTCATATTTACTGACCGGTCTAATGACCTCTATATGACCACTCATATTTACTGACCGGTCTAATGACCTCTATATGACCACTCATATTTACTGACCTGTCTAATGACCTCTATATGACCACTCATATTTACTGACCTGTCTAATGACCTCTATATGACCACTTCATTTACTGACCTGTCTAATGACCTCTATATGACCACTCATATTTACTGACCGGTCTAATGACCTCTATATGACCACTCATATTTACTGACCGGTCTAATGACCTCTATATGACCACTCATATTTACTGACCGGTCTAATGACCTCTATATGACCACTCATATTTACTGACCTGTCTAATGACCTCTATATGACCACTCATATTTACTGACCTGTCTAATGACCTCAATATGACCACTCATATTTATGGCTTTTCCCATTTTGCGCACTGCTTGCTAGTGACTGTTCTGAGGGAGTTTACACTCGCATTGTTTACATAATTTACAGTGTTTGTACGATTCATAATCCCGAAACAGAATAAGCAATTCATTATACAGTATATCTGGCAGACTGTCTATGTTTTGGCTTTTGGGTTGAGAAGAAGACTGAAGACTGTCACGCTAATGTGGCTGCGGATATAAAGAGGGGCCAAGTTGCCCATGGAAGCACTGGGCAGAGGGCCACCCACCACATGCCATGTGTGTGTACAGTATGCCTGTGTGCAGTGGCGGTTCTAGCTTGTATGGCTATAACACAAATAATAACATTTAAAACTGTATAAATATAAAATATATACAAAAATAAGACTCATCAAAAGAAGTAACACAGACATGTTGATTTGGCACTTGAGCATCAATACATGACCCATCCCCCAACACTGTCAACCAACAGTCAAGACTAAACCAATTCACCTTGGTGGTGTGCAGACTGGTTTTATATTATTCTTAATGATTTTGCATAAACCAGAAAATGCAACAATATGTCTGTGAAACTATATATATTAACAGTAGTATGAATGAATTGTGGTTTACTTGGTAGCATTTCATAGTGTGACTGATTTTATTAATTGCATTAGTACTGTACAAAGCTAGAGGTGCGCTATTTGATAGATTCCCCCACTCCCCCTACCATGGGCTTCCAGTGGGGAGACTTGAGGTCAACCTACCTCTGTCCCCTACCAATCTCCTACTTCTGAGTTGGGGACCTTCCCAGGCAGTAGCCTGCCTAGCTCACAAACTAGAATCAGGGCGCCCACTCCGACCAGGTTAATTGACCCACAGTCCCACACGGTGACATGATATCATTGACGTGACATGCAAATGAGCGACAGAAAAACTATCTAAAATGCCACCATTCCAAATTCTTGGGTGCGGGCGCCCCATGCCGCCCTGGGCGGCTGCCCATGTTGCCTATACCTAAATCTGCCACTGCCTGTGTGTGTGTGAGCATGAGCGTGTGTGTGTCTCTGCATTCCCATGCGTAGGTTTGGACGAGGTGCCATTTCAGCAGGTGGGTCATCTGGCCCTGTCATGCTGTAACGAACCCCGTTGTGCTCAACTACTGCCCCCTTGGGGGACCTCAATGTCCCTGTGTAACCAATCCTCTCTACCCCTGCTACTGCCTCGTGTGTGTGTGTGTGTGTGTGTGTGTGTGTGTCTCTCTCTCTCTCTTCTGTCTCTCCTCTCTGTCCGTCTCTCTTGCTCCACTCACTGTCAATTGCAGTTCTCACCATCTTGATTTATAATTTCTCTCTTAATCTTTTTCCTTTTCCCCCTCTCCCTCCATCTTTCTCTCCTACTTGTCCATCCCTCCATCCCTACATCAATCTTTATCTCAATCCAAGATAAGAAATGTTTGAATTTCAAATCAGTGGCATGTTTATTTAAGGAGAAAATTATGTATATCCCTGTGGCAGTGAAGGTGTAAGGATCGACGCTGGAGTTGAGAAGCAGTTACGGGGAGTCAAACATTTAATGAGGAACAGACAGGAACAGCGTCAGCACATGGGTAACAAAACAACACACAAACATTAATGCGGAAGCGGGGAACAGAGCTGGGGGCAGACAGATATATAGGGAAGGAAATAACACCGGTGATTGAGTCCAAATGTTTGCTGATGCGCGTGACGAGGGAAGCAGGAGTGCTTAATGCTGGGGAGCCTGAATGGGGGAAGAGCGGGAGCAGGCGTGACAGAAGGGACATTTTGATTAAATACAGAAGTAAAAAAAATTCCCCTGGCGCCCTACCCTAATTGGAGGAAACTAACGGACAACACTTTTACTGCTACTGAAAGCTATTTCGCTCACATCTATGATGCCTGTAGTTAAATAATTATACATACAAGTGTATGCTACTTAACATCTTCTACCCCGAAGCCATAAAACTGCTGAACAATTAATAAAATGGCCACCCGGACTATTTACATTGCCCCCTTTTGTTTCTACACTGCTGCTACTCACTGTATATTATCTATGCATAGTCACTTTACCCCTACCTACATGTACAAATTACCTTGACCCCCCACATTGACTCAGTACCGGTACCCCCTGTATATAACCTTGTTATTGTTATTTTATTGTGTTAAGTTTTATTACCTTTTTTACTTTAGTTAATTTAGTAAATATTTTCTTAACTCTATTTCTTGAATGCATTGTTTGTTAACGGCTTGTAAGTAAGCATTTCACGGTAAGGTCTACACTTGTTGTATTCAGCGCATGTGACAAATAAACGAACATTTTAAAGTGCACAAAACATTTATTTTTTTTATTTATTTTTTTTACAGGGGAGACTTATCGAGACCTAGGTCTCTTTTTCAGATGTGCCCTGTATAATACAACATAATATACACAAAATATACAGTGTATTTGGAAAGTATTCAGACCCCTTGACTTTTTGCACATTTTGTTACGTTACAGCCTTATTCTAAAATTTATTAAATGGTTTTTTCCCCTCATCAATCTGCACACAATACCCCATAATGAGAAAGCGAAAAATGGTTTTTAGAAATTTTTGCAAATGTATTACAAATAAAAAAAACAATCTTATTTACATAAGTATTCCGACCTTTTGCTATGAGACTCAACATTAAGCTCAGGTGCATCCAGTTTCCATTGATCATCCTTGAGATGTTTCTACAACTTGATTGGAGTCCCCCTGAAGTAAATTCAATTGATTAGAGATGATTTGGAAAGGCACACACCGGTCCATATAAGGTCCCACAGTTGACAGTGCATGTCAGAGCAAAAACCAAGCCACGAGGTTGAGGGAATTGTCTGTAGAGCGCCGCGACAGGATTGTGTCAAGGCACAGATCTGGGGAAGGGTACCAAAATATTTCTGCAGCATTGACGGTCCCCAAGAACACAGTGGCCTTCATTCTTAAGTGGAAGACGTTTGGGAACCACCAAGACTCTTCCTAGAGCTGGCTGCCTGGCAAAACTGACCAATCAGGGGAGAAGGGCCTTGGTCAGGGAGGTGACCAAGAACCCGATGGTTACTCTGACCGAGCTCTAGAGTTCCTCTGTGGCGATTGGAGAACCTTCCAGATAGACAACCATCTTTACAGCACTCCACCAATCAGGCCTTTATGGTAGTGTGGCCAGACGGAAGCCACTCCTCAGTACAAGTCACATGACAGCCCGTTTGGAATTTGCTAAAAGGCACCTAAAGACTCAGGCCATGAGAAACAAGATTCTCTGGTCTGATGAAACCAAGATCGAACTCTTTGGCCTGAAGGCCAAGCGACACATCTGGAGGAAACCTGGCACCATTCCTACGGTCTCTGGCATACACACAATAACCCATAATGTCAAAGTGGAATCATATTTTTTCAAAATTAATAAAACAAAAGCTAAAATGTCTAGTATTCAAACCCTTTATGGCAAGCCTAAATAAGTTCAGGAGTAAAAATGTGCTTAATAAGTTGCATGGACTAACTCTGTATGTGTAGCTAGGTGGCGCTTTTGGCTAAGACTCTTGATGGAGGACGGTCATGTGTGTTTGTGAGGCAGAGGTCCTGAGTTTTGTATTGGTATTTGCCGAATTGGGAGGAAGTGGTACTCTCTAAGCAAGCAGCATGACGTCCTTTTATGTGCAATAATAGTGTTTAACATGATTTGAGTGACTACCTCATCTCTGTACTCCACACATACAATTATGTTGAGCAGTGAATTCCAAACCCAGATTCAACCACGAAGACCACAGAGCTTTTACAATGCCTTGTGAAGAAGGGCATCTATTGGTATATGGTCAAATTTTAAAAAGCAGACATTGAATTGCCCTTCAAGCATGGTGAAGTTATTAATTACACTTTGGATGGTGTATCAATACACCCAGTCACTACAAAGATACAGGGGTCCTTCCTAACTCAGTTGCCGGAGAGGAAGGAAACCTCTCAGGGATTTCACCATGAGGCCAACAGTTAGAGTTTAATGGCTGTGATAGGAGAACTGAGGATGGATCACATTGTAGTTCCTCCACAATACTAACCTAATTGACAAAGTGAACAGAAGGAAACCTGTACAGAATTTAAATATTCCAAAACATGCACATGCATCCTGTTTGCATCAAGGCACTAAAGTAATACTGCAAAAAATGTCCTGAATACAAAGTCCAATACGATACATTACTGAGTACCTTTCTTCCTATTTTTAAGCACAGTGGTGACTGCATAATGTTATGTGTATGCTTGTAATCGTTAAGGACTGGGGAGTTTTTCAGGATAAAAACAAAGAGGAATGGAGCTAAGGACAGGCAAAATCCTAGAGGAAAACCTGGTCCAGTCTGCTTTCCACCAGACACTGGGAGAGGAATTCACCTTTCAGCAGGACAATAGCCTATAACACATGGCGAAATCTACACTGGAGTTGCTTACCAAGACAGTGAATGTTCCTGAGTGGCCGAGTTACAGTTTTGACTTAAATATACACTGAACAAAAACATAAACGAACCATGTAAAGTTTTGGTCTCATGTTTCATGAGCTGAAATAAAGATCCCAGAAACGTTCCATACGCACAAAAAGCTTATTTCTCTAAAATGTAGTGCACAAATTAGTTTACATCCCTGTTAGTGAGCATTTTATACTTTGCCAAGATAATCCATCCACCTGACAGGTGTGGCATATCAAGAAGCTGATTAAACAGAATGATCATTACACAGGTGCACCTTGTGATGGGGGACAATAAAAGCCCACTCTAAAAATGTGCAGTTTTGTCACACAACACAATGCCAGAGATGTCCATTTTATGGCAAGAACAGCTCAAATAAGCAAAAAGAAACGACAGTCCATCATTACTTTAAGACCATGAAGGTCAGTCAAGAACTTAACGTTTCTTCAAGTGTTGTCGCAAAAACCCCATCAAGCACTATGAAACTGGCTCTCATGAGGACCGCCACAGGACAGGAAGACCCAGAGTTACCTCTGCTGCAGAGGATAAGTTCATTAGAGTTAACTGTACCTCCGATTGCAGCCCAAATAAATGCTTCACAGAGTTCAAGTAACAGACACATCTCAACATCAACTGTTCAGAGGAGACTGTGTGAATCAGGCCTTCATGGACGCATTGCTGCAAAGAAACCACTACTAAAGTACACCAATAAGAAGACTTGATTAGGCCAAGAAACACGAGCAATGGACATTAGACCATGGAAATCTGTCCTTTTGGTCAGATGAGTCCAAATTTGAGATTTTTGGTTCCAACCGCTGTGTCTTTGTGAGACGCAGAGTAGGTGAATGGATCTCTGCATGTGTGGTTCCCACTGTGAAGCATGGTGGAGGGGGTGTGATGGTGCTTTGCTGGTGACACGGTCAGTGATTTATTTAGAATTCTTAACCAGCATGGCTACCACAGCATTCTGCAGCGATACACCATATCATCTGGTTTGCGCTTAGTGGGACTATGACCCAACACACCTCCAGGCTGTGTAAGGCCTATTTGACCAAGAAGGAGAGATGGAGTGCTGCATCAGATGACCTGGCCTCCACAAGTATGACAATTTAGTACTTTTTCCACCACTGGATGTGGCTGGGGGTTAAAGCATTTCTTTCACATGACCCATCAAGTGTGTCTGGGTAAGCGTCATCTAATATTTATAAAAGATTTTATCTGGACACTTCTTGTTTACCGGGAATTTTTCCTTATTGTAGGCTACTACCACTTTTAGTCTTAATCTTTACTACACTACTCACTGTTTAGCACATGACCTTACATGTGAATCCTTAAAGAGATGGGTGGGGGTATTGTGTGTATGTAGATGGGTGATAATTATTATTATTTGAATTCAGGCTGTAACATAACTAAATGTGGAATAAGTCAAGGGTTATGAATACTTTCTGAAGGTACTGTATATGCACATTAAAATACAAAAACACAGTCATGGGAAGCACAAATAAAACATCTCAAATCACCCAGAAAAACTGTTACATTCCTCCACAAGTAAGTCCCCAAACAATACTTTAAATTGCACCAACGGCACCAGAACATCAAGATGAAATGTATTATGAATTTTGTTCCAGCAATACGGTGCATTAAAACTAAAAGCAGATTTACCTAGCTCGTTGGAGACTCTAGGAAGTTCCAGAATTAACCAATCCTATGAACAGCAAAGTTTAGATAATATGGGGGTTTATGAAGTAGGGCCTTGTAAACAAAAAGGGAGTAATGTAAAGATCTGAGTTTTTTTTTTTAAAATTATTTTTATTTCGGGAAACATACAATATACCTACAGTGAAGCCGCTCAACAACTACATCATACGAGTCATCCAACAGACTCCCAACCGTCCAAGATCCCCCCACAGTTTCCCAATAGCTGTCCCTCAACCATTTGAGACCCCTCCCACAGTCCCCCCAGAAGAAAAATCAAAGATTAAAAATACAATTAATTCCATTCCCCACCGCCAAGAACCCCCCCGCCCAATGCACCAACAACCAAGAGAGTGAACTAAAGAGAAAAAAGAAAGACAGAAGAAAACAACAGCAAACAATGCAAAAAAATTATTACAATTAAAATAAACAATTTTTAAATTTAAACAAAGGACATCAAGGACAACAAATCATAACAGCAATGCCAACTGTATATGTTTGTTGCATGTCTGGCACTATTACATGTATGTGTATGTTCTTGTATGTGTTTGTTTGCATGAGAGTGTGTGTATATGCATGTGTACAAACACCTGCATGGCATCAGCCTCAGGCAAACCGGCATTAGTTGTAAAAACACTGCCCCTCAGTGTCATTGAAACATGCTTTATTTTTTTGACTTTGACCATCATTTTATCTCCCACACAGCAACTCCACTCCCACTTGTCTCCATTTCCACATCCCAACCCTCAGCTTCCCTCAGCCCATCTATCTCTGCTGGCCACCCTCTTCGGGTTTCTAGGCAACACATATCTTTCAACTATGCTGTGATGTTTAACATGCAATTTCAATCTATCTAATCAAATAGAATCCACAGATTGCGAGTTGAAGATAAATACTTTTACTAAGAGTTTTAGTAATTGACTGACCCGGTCTCTCCAGATCTCCTAACAGTACTATTTCTAGGGTCAATTTTAGATCAATGCTATGCAGTTTCAGCCATTCCTGAAACTGAGACCAGAAACAGACTACCTGAGGACAATACCAAAACAAATGGTCTATTGATTCTGTATCCTCACAACAAAATCTGCAGAGCTTCGATGATTTTATGCCCCAAATATTCAACATTTTGTTAGTGGCAAGAATTATATATAATTTTAGCTGAAAAGCAAAAGTCTTGAATCTTGCGTTGTTTTATATATCAACTCATACACCCTGTACCAAGGAATCAGTACATCAAAAATCTCTTCCCAACTATTTTGCAATCTGTATGGCACATGTATGGCACATGTCAACATCCTGGTCCTCAAATGAAACTGGTATACTTTCCTATTTATGCTATTTTTATTCCTCCGCCAGTTTTGATCCTTTATATTGGGCAGACAGACCAGTTCCCTACCTCGTCCCGCTGCCACCCGCCTCCTCCATTTTTGGGGTAATGCTGTAATCAATTGGTTGTACTCTTGGATTGAGCAGACCTTCCCATACAATTCTGATAACTCCATGAAGGACATAACTCTACCATTCCAATTTACAATATAATTTAAAGAACAAAATACCCTTTTCAAACATCTTTCCCATAAATAAAAGGTATTTTATCAACCAGCACATTTGAGTTAAGCCATAATTTGTTCTATCTTTTCAGGGGGATGAAATTGTATCCAAATTGAGATTGTAGCCAACTCCGCAATGCTTGTTTGAAAGAGATACTTTGAAAAAAGTATAATTTTCAATTAATCGAAAATGAGACATGGCAATCTACAAAGTCATTATTAAACAATAGATGAGCTTTTCTTAGTAATCTACTTGAGAACCATTTAGGGAAGCTTTGAGAGAGATTTAGTGCTTTTATATTTAATCATCTCAACCCACCCAATTCACATTCATTATGTGCACACTTTATTTTGTCTGGTTTAGCATCCCAGATAAAGGCAGCGCCGTAAGTGAGTAAACTGAGATATGACTAATAGTTAATCAGGGCAATTTTTCCATAAATAGACAGGTATTTTACCTCTCCATGGTTGCAGGATCTTGTCTATTTTTACAAGTTTTCTATTGAAATTCATTGTGGAGAGCTTATTTATATATTTTGTGATATGAATACCAACTATGTCTACTTCAGCATCAGCCCATTTTATAGGTAAACTGCAGGGTAATGTAAAAGTTGTATTTTTTAAAGAACCAATACGTAATATTGTATACTTATCATGTTTAGGTTTTAGTCCAGAGAGTACAGAAAAGTTATCTAGATCTTCAATGAGACATTGCAGGGATCTAGCTTGGACTTAATATAAAACTTGAGTCATCGGCACACATGGACACCTTTTGTTTTTAAGCCTTGGATTTCTAAACCTCTAATGTTGTTATTGGATCTGATTTTAATAGCTAGCATTCCGATTGCCATAACGAATAGATATGGTGACAGCGGACACCCCTGTTTAACTCCTCTTGACAATTCAAAACTCTGAGAAGTAGCCGTTATTTACTATTTTACACCTGGGGTTGCTATACATTATTTCTTTACCCATTTTATAATAAAATTAATTTAAAAAATCCAGGCATTTTAATAAAATCCAGTCTTACTTTATCAAATGCCTTTTCATAATCCACTATAAATACCAAACCTGGCTTAGATGTTTCATGATGTTCTATTATTTCTAGTAGTTGTCGTATATTATCTCCAATGAATCGTCCATGTAAAATACCTGTCTGATCAGGATGAACAATACCTGGTAAAACCCTTTTAATTCTGAGTGCTATGCATTTCGCTAGTATTTTTGCATCACAACATTGAAGTGTAAGGGTTTTTTCCAGTTTTTTTTAGATAGAATGGGTCTTTATATTTGCCATCTGGGTCTTGTTTTAATAGATAAATCAGACCTTCCTGCTGAGTACCTGACAGACTACCATTTCTATAAGAGTAGTTAAAACTAACAATGGAGCTTTTAGTATATCAAAAAAGGCTTGATATACCTCTACCGGTATGCTATCAAGCCCTGGGGTTTTTCCAGACTGAAAGGATTTAATAGCCTCAAAGTTAATTCTCTAATTTGGCCTTCGCCGTGATCTTTCTGTACATTTGTTAATTTTCCATTTTTTATATTATTTGGAAAGAATTCCTTACCGTAATCTTCATTCAATGGGAGAGGATGAGACGGAAAAGAGAACATCTGCCTAAAATAATTAACTTCCTCTTTTTAAAATATAATTTGGAGAATTATAGATGACTCAGTCTTTAATAACGATGTTTCTGCAAATAATTTTTGTTAGCGTTCCGGAAGATTCAGGAAGAATTTGGTGCATTTTTCTCCATATTCCATCCAGTTTGCTTTATTTTTGTAATAGATTACATTAGTCCGTTCTCAAATAAGTTCCTCAAGTTCTTTTTGTTTTTCCTCTAACTTATTTTGTATCTCTGTAGTATAATTTTTATTGCAATCTACCTGTACTATTAGTTCATGGATTTCCCTTGTTAGTCTTGTCTCTTTAGCCAGAAACTGCTTTTTTATTATTAATGAATATTGAATGACCTCTGAAGGTACATTTTAAAGGTATCCCAAACATTAAGGGGATTTGCTGAACCTTTATTATACTGGAAAAATTCAGTTAAATTATTTTGTCTTAGTTAAAAATAAGTTTGAACTTTGTAAACTTTGATTACATTTCCAATATCCCCATCCACGTGGAAAATCTAAGAGTTATGTGAATGCCAATTAGATGATCTGCATTCTGTCTGCTATTAAAACTTTAACCTTTGATGCAAGAGAGAAAGAGACAAGAAAGTAGTCAAGACGACTAGCTTGATTAAGTCTCCTCCATGTATATCTCACTAGGTCAGGGTTTTTTAGTCTCCAAATATCCACTATTTCTAATGTGTCCATTATCAAGGCACAAGGCGAGACCCAGATGCAGACACAGGAGGCAGATGGTTGGAGTCTTACAAGGTGTCTTAATCCAAAAAGGGGTAGGCAAGAGAATGGTCATGTACAGGCAAAAGGTCAAAACCAGTTCAGAGTCCAATAGGTACCAAAGGGCAGGCAGATTCAAGGTCAGGGCAGGCAGGGTGATCAGGCAGCCGGGAAAGTAGTCCAGAGTCAGGCAGTGGTCAAAACCGGGAAGACTGGCAAAAGAGAATAGGAAAAGTAGTATGGGGGAAAACCACGCTGGTTGACTTAACTAAACATACAAGTCAAACTGGCACAGAGAGAGACGGGGATAAATACACTGAGGGGAAATAAGCGACACCTGGAGGGGGAGGTGACAATCACAGGGACAGGTGAAACAGATCAGGGCGTGACGTCCATAATATTTGTGATTTTCTTAAGGACACGGTGATGATAGTTTGTAGAGTGACTACCTTTACGGTCCATTGAGGTACTTAACACTGTTATAGTCTCCTACCATAATGATTTGATCATTTGTTGCCTGTAAGTTCAATAAATTGGTATAAATGTTTTCTAAGAAGGTCAGGGCAGGCAGGATCAGGATCATCCTGATTTGGACCATATAGATTAATGAGCCAAATCTCTTTCATATTTAAAAGGATCCACCTTCCTTGCGAATCATTCCTGACTATTTGCACATTCAGATCGAAATGTTTGTGAATTAATATCATCCCACCCTTTTGAGTTCCTTTGTTCATGACATAAAATTATTTCACCACCCCATTCTTTTTTCCACACAACTTTATCTAAGGATGTAGAGTGAGTTTCCTGTAAACAGGATATGTTATATTCCTTTTCTTTTAGCCATGTAAAGACTGATCTTTTTTTATTAATTAATTATAACTGGCTATACTTATTTCACCCCTTACCATAACTAGATACTATTCTCAGTCTAAATTGACCTTAATTAGTGCTTGTAAAGTTACTTCCATCACAGATATGACCGTCAATATTAGAGCTTTCATTTTTTATTCAAGAAATAGGTTCTAGCAATATTTGTTTTATTCCCTTGCCTGTTTGCCTGTGAGCCAATGTCACAGATGTTAGAAACTTTAGACAATATATTATGTGTGCAGTAAATCTGAGTAGGTTGATGTGTATCAAATTGGATGGGATTTAGTGAGAGTGTGTAGGATGTCTGTATAAGAGTAAGACTATAATGTGTAATGTCCAAATAAATGATAACTCTGCCAATTTGCATGGTTGAGTGTCTGTGTGTAACATGTAGTGCGTATAGCCTTAATATTCATGATGATAATTATAATCCATATCGTATCACCGTCGTAGTTGCATCATAATTACCATAAACATAATTGAAAAGCACATCCCAGCAGCATTTCCATAGCAATTGACGTTTCACGTGATCATGAACTAGACCTTGCATTACTCTAGAGACGGCTTCACTACAGTACAAATGTATTCCGTACAATATGTTATTATTCCCCAATGCCCCTATTCTGATATCTTCCGCTTGCTTGTTGTAAACTTGTAGACAAATACATAAAAAAATAGACAAACAAACATATTAAAATATAAAACAGTTCTCGACCATAGAGAGGGAGAGAAAGAGAGAAAATAGAGCGAGATCAGCTGTGTGTATGTATAAATCTGTGTATGTAATTGAGTACGTGTGTTCATATCTACTTCATAGTGTTTAGATATTTTTACAGTTCCCATACTTTCTTTTTTTCGTAAACACGATCTGTTTCTGTAGTGCACTACTTTTGACCAGGGTCCGTTGTGCACTATATAGGGAATAGGATGACATTTGGGACACAGGTTTTGAGAAGCTACGTGTTGATACTATATCTCTGTGTCGTAAGACAAAGACAGACATATAAAGCACTCAAAATAAACTTTTAAGAAACAAAGTTAGGTCAGCTAAAATAAGCTTCATTGGACCCAATTTATTCTCCTTTTTCTGTGAACTGGCAAAGTCTGGAATTCCACCTGTTCAGTATCTAGAGCATTCATAGACTGTGTCCCTCAAGACACTCAGTGTTCTCTTTAATGTTTGATTGTGTCTTAAGGGACATCCAGTTACTCCTATTTCATCCACCTGAGAGAAACCATTCACCTTTCCTCCTTCTCTCCACACATCCCTATTATCTCGCCATCGTCACTCACTTCCTGTCTCTTTAGCGGCCTTATTTCTCTCTCTGTCCACCCATCTCTAAGTCCACTCATTCCTTTATTCATTCATTCAGCTCAACAAGTCGTAATGCATTTCTATCACTCTCCACCCCACTGGTTTTTCACACAGTGTTCCTTCTGTCTCCATTTCTCATCACTCAATATCAGTCTTTTTTTAACGCTCTCTCTCGCTCTGTCTTATTTTATGCTGTTGTCTTTTTAATCTTCCTTTCTCCTCTCTCTCCCACCCCCTCTCTCATTTTCCTCCCTCTCCCCTCTTTCTCTCTCCTTCTATCACTCTCTCCTTTCTCCAGAGTGTACGTCTCGCTGTCAGAAGTTCCTGATCTCTCGTGTGGGCGAGGACTGGATCTTTCTCATCCTCCTGGGTCTGGTCATGGCCCTGGTCAGCTGGGTGATGGACTACGCTATAGCCTTCTGTCAACAAGGTGAGAGAGCGGGAGGAAGGGAAGGAGAGTGAGGGAGAGATATTCCTGGGTCTACTCATGACCCTGGTAATGGTGGTCAGTTGGGTAATGGACTACACCGTTGGGAATGGAGGAGGGATAGAGAGAGGGTTAGATATTCCTAGCTCCCCTAGTGTAAAAAGTTCTTGAATGTGCCCTTTAATAGGTTTTATGTATCTGTGTGTCTCTGCGCTGTAGCTCAGAAGTGGATGTACGGGGGGGACTGAACAGTAACATGCTCCTGCAGTACCTGGCCTGGGTCACTTACCCAGTGGTGCTCATCACTTTCTCAGCAGGGTTCACACAGATACTGGCCCCGCAGGCTGTGGGTAAGATACTCAAGTGTGGCACACGCGCCACACACACACACTCTCATTCAATGTAAGCTTACACCTACATTTATTCCTAATCATGCTCACTCACATATATTTAAATAGCTCATTTGCATACAGAATGAAACACTGCACGATTATTTAAAGGTCACAGATGTATGGCGTCGACTCAGTCCTCATGGGTAGTTGACATAAGTTATACAACTTCAGGACATCCTTGACTATATCCTTGAAACCACTAGTAATGACTGCCTTGAATTCAGAAATAATCTTGAAGTTGATCTATGAATATACATTTTACCACACTCTCTGTCCTCCCCCTCCTCCTATCCCACCTCCCTCGCCCTCCTCTCCTCCACCCCCTCTCATCTCCTCCTTTTTCCTCAGGTTCGGGTATCCCAGAGATGAAGACCATTCTTAGAGGTGTGGTACTGAAGGAGTATCTCACCTTTAAAACCTTTGTGGCCAAGGTTATCGGGCTGACCTGTGCTCTGGGCAGTGGCATGCCCCTGGGAAAGGAGGTGGGAAACCCCTAGTGGACTGTTACGGAATGAAAGTAAAATGTTTGAAATTCATGGGCTCGAATTTATAAAGTGCTGATCGAGCTGTTTTGCCATCAGATCATCATGAATACGGTTATATGGACAGGGGGAACCTTATTCTAGTTCAGCACTCTTACTCTGAGATGCTTGATGTATACAGGCCCTGGCCTTCTTTTCCCCTCCTTTATTACTAACTCTGCATTCCATGTTCTTTCTCTCCATCATCCTCTGACCCCTACCCCTCCACCTCTCTCTTTCTCTCTCTCGTTCCTCCAATCTCTCGCTCAGGGCCCGTTCGTTCATGTGGCCAGTCTGTGTGCAGCTCTCCTGAGTAAATTCATGGCTGCCTTGTTTGGTGGGATTTACATGGTGAGAGAAAGCCTCTCTCCCCCACACACACACACACACACAATCAATTTGGTTTTAGTATCTGTGTGATATCTGTCTGACCAGCCTGCCGCCCCTCCAGGACACACTCACCCCCACTCACCTGAGTCCAACCCTTGGCTCCAGCACACAGTACGACTCCGGTCTATGGTTCTCAGTCTGCCAAGAGATTACTCTCTCTGCCATACACCACCCAAGACCTGGAGGAGGAGGAGAGGGGGATGAGGAGGAGGAAAAGGGAGATGGAGTAAGGACATTTCAAGTCAGCAAGCATCAAATCAGACTGTCTACTTTAGAACAATTCCATAATGATCAATGCTGAGGTTCATCCTATTTGAACCCAATCACTATAGGAGATTGAATGCATTTTCTGTCCAAAAAATAAAGCAATAATGCAATAAAAAGAATATGTCCCAACAGATTTTGGTCTCTGCTTTTCTTCAATTTAACTCTCAGGTACTCACTCAGATTTCTGTCTTTTCCCACTTACTGCTTAAGGAAGAGCCCTTTGAGGGAAACAAGGTACGAGTGCACATGTGTCTAAGTATGTGCACGTCTCAGTGTCCACTTGTTTCATGTTTGTTGGGGCGTCATGTGAGCTCCCTTCCATTTCAAGTCGAGCATTTATATTCTGTTCTATGTCAATGCCATCATGACACATACGACAAACAGTACAACATTTACTTCATGTTAATCTAAATTCCAACATTACTCTGTAATTCCATTATGTATTTGTATGTGTGTACTATGTGTTCTTGCCCATATTTGTTTGTGTCTGTGTGTGCGTATGTTCCTATTGCAGAATGAGTTGAGGAACACAGAGATGCTATCAGCAGCGTGTGCAGTAGGGGTGGGATGCTGCTTTGCTGCCCCTATTGGAGGTACATAACCATGGGAAGTCCATGTACTTTACAATATACATTGGGGAGAAATACAGTAAAATACAGTAAGTGATGAATGGTGTTACTGCAACAGTGATTGTGTGTGTGCTGGCTGCAGGTGTGCTCTTCAGCATTGAGGTAACGTCAACGTTCTTTGCGGTGAGGAACTACTGGAGGGGCTTTTTTGCTGCCACCTTCAGCGCCTTCATCTTCAGAGTACTGGCTGTGTGGAACCAGGACGAAGGTGAGGAGGTGTGTGTGTGTGCAGGGGGTGGTGGGGGTTTTGGGTCTGTTTCACTGAGCCAATAGTTAGTCAGAGCTGACTGGTGTTATTCTCTCTGTCTCTCTCAGAGACCATCACGGCTCTTTTTAAGACACGTTTCCGTCTGGACTTCCCCTTTGACCTCCAGGAGTTGCCAGCCTTCGCCATCCTGGGGTACTTTGTGTTTACTGTGTCCTGTGTGTTCTACACACCCTGCTCAAACTCCTCAGTATCGTCACTGTAAATGGCTATTAACCTAGAACTGTGTGTGACTGTCCCCTGTCCTCCTCAGGATTGCGTGTGGTTTTGGTGGGGCCCTGTTTGTCTACCTGAACAGACTGATAGTAGAGTGTATGAGAAAACAGAAGACCATCAACAAGTTCCTGCTTAGGAAGTGAGTCTCTGAATATTATACTATTGAACTGATATATATTGTACACACACAAACATATGGAGGACCAAATCTGCCGTAATTATAGATAAATGCACAAATAAATAGATGAATAAATAAATGGATGAATGAATGCACACATAGATAAATGCACACATAGATCCCACTATCTTTCATGTATTGTGTTATTGATGTGTATATAGTTACAGTATGCATAGTGTAAGTGTTGTTTAATGATGTGTTTGACAGATCGTTATTGTAAATAAGATTGTCATTGTAAATAAATGTTTATCGATTTTGTTATCTATGATCAGATTGTATAAATAAGCAGTAAGGCCACACCTCAGGCCTTACTGATTAATTATACAATCTGATCATAGATAACAAAATCGATAAACACATACATTAAGGTACATCGCTGTGCTTTCCTGTGACTGAATTTCCTATTGACTAAACTCAGTCAGACATGATGGGAGAGAAGATAAGTGGAGCTGAGTTATCACCAGAAGGATCAGGTGAAGACAACAGTGGGTAGAGTCTCTCAGTGAAGGTGCAGCCAGTGAAATAGTAGATATGAGACCTGGCCTCCACATCGTAAAAGGAGACCTGACCCTTCTTATAATCTACAAACACGCCCACTTTCTGGGGCTTCTCTCTCATGGTGAGGGGAACTACAAGCTTAGTGCGAGCTCCATACTCATTCCTATTCCTCAGCTCTATAGTCCAGGCTCCAAATTCAGGACTCAGGACATCCCCTTCCTGTTGATGGACTCTCTAGCCACTCCTAAAGCCCACCAAGTTCTCCTTCACCTGTACCTCATAGTAGAATTTCCCTGAAGAGAACCCATCCATTCCTAACACACGGGGATGACAATCAAACCTCTCTGGGTTGTCAGGGAGTTCCTGCTTTATGGCTCCACATCTCACTTCTTTCCGGTCCTCAGACAGGATAAGATAAGGAAATGCTGTGTCAGGATCCAGCGTCACATCCACTGCACACTGCTGCATCCTCTTCAGCTTGATTTGAGGAAACATCTCCATCTCTTTATTGAGTGTCTCCTCCAGTTGAGACACAGCTCTCCTCACAGTCCCAACACACAGGTCGCTGTGAACACTGACCTCAGACCAGTTCTTGGTAGGTGGAAGGGTGGTATAGAGGGATGTGGAGCTCTGAAGGAGGTGGAGGTGGTCCTTAATATCTGTTTTACAACTGACTTTCCCTTTGTATCATTTGATTTACACAACACTTGGAAGATGCAAAATACTTTATTGTGAAACAAACAAGACGACAAAATAAACAATAAACAATTCTGTCTGCAATTGCATTAATAAAGGTTTTTGAATGATTTAATTAAAGATATTGTCATAATGCTAATTTCACCAAAGAGTCAATGATGATTGTCAAGGAACAAGGAAACCCTAACATACGTATGCCCCCCCATTCCTCCACTCATTGTATAAAGAGTTAGGGCCAGCTCGCTCTGTAGGGCTCGTCATGCCAAATAATGTCCCCCGGCCAAAAAGTGTCCCCCTCTGCGTTACAATGGGATTCTATAAACTTTTAGCGTCCGTTGCTATATGAACAGTGTGATGGCCTAATGATTATAATTTTGGATATCATTACAGCCTGAATTACGTTCTTTTCATCATCGCTATGCAAACAAGGCTGATTTCCGCAACAATTCTGCTGTTTAAACAAGTTTTGTTTAGCTAATAGAATGAAAACATTACTTCAAACTACTTTTGGGTACTCTGTTTTCATTACATGAAATCCCAAGGCTAAAACATTGCTATGTTTTGGAAATGGCAAATAAAATGTGGAATCTGCTTAAAGTTACCTTACAGATCATGAAGTCAGCTAATTTCATCTTAATTAATATGTAAATCCATTTGATTCATACACTGGCTTGTCTGGCTGTCATGTTTATATTAACCTGCTCTTCCCTCATCTACACTGAAATTATATCATTTTACTAGTCTATTTTTATTCATTTTTTCTATCTCGCATAGCTCATTTGTACACCCTTGGGGTTGAATATATATGTATCTATTGTAGGTCCTAGGATACAACAATGAATAATGTGGAACAAATAAAACCGAAGGCTACCTTACAACTTAATAATAATGAACACCTTGTGAAAACCAACCTGTCAATATTTAAGATTTTAATATATCAACTTTGATATTTGGTACAATTGTATTATTCATTTATTTGCAGATTTGTACACATGGTAATCAGACTAAAATACTGAATTCTGGTGTGTGGAATATTAAGGAGGTAGTTGCTGTGTGGGTGGGAATGTTCTGCCTGTCACTTGTTCTCAACAGGCAGCCAATCTCAGAAAGGGAACTTGACTGCAAAGTCCAGGTACTGCTGCTCTCTGAGTGTTTTCAGTGCTAGTGTTTTTAGTTCATCTGTGTATCTCACATATTATGTGCCCAGTACGATAGAGCAAGAAAGCTTTCTTAGCAGACAATGACAACGTGACAATAACAGTAGCTGTAGATGATGTAATGAGAAGTTGAAGGGTGGTTGGTAATGAAGGACATCAGGTGGATCCACGTCTGGGTGTTGGGCAGAACCCATAGGTCCTGGGAACAGGAGCATAATAAAGGGAACAGGGTAGGAGACAGAAGTAAACAAGCAAACACACAGGTTACACTTTACTGTGAGAAAATTTGATGGATTAGTGCAGTGTTATAAATGGGAGATATGTACGTTTCAACACTTTGGAAGGTATAGCCTACCTCAAGCTGGTCCCCCCTCTGACTCAGAGCACAGAGAATCAGACTGGTCCGAACTCACTGGTTCTGGTGGATGGGATACCTCATGGAGGGCTCGGACAGTCGATGGTCCTAAAGTCATTTGGAGAGGTAAATTGAAGAGGTACATTTTTATAAGCTCAGCATAACTACCCTTTCTTGCTTTCTCTAATGTCAACCAAACTTAACATACTTTGTCTATTAGACTTCACCGAAGTGTAGTGCCGAAGTGAAGTGCTTTGAGTGGTCTACCGTCCAACTGGAGAAGTTGTTTGCTTCCACCGAAGTAACCCTAAGAAGATAAAGAGAAAAATATCACTGTAAAAACTAAAACAAGCTTCAGGTTATTTTGTGTGCAAATACAAATAGTTATTATCTGAGATTTGTTATATTCACTTTAATAGATGGTGACCCCAGCTGGGAGCGAATAAGCAGCGATGTTTTCCAGATCTCGCTTTCCTTTTGTCCTTCTTCCAAACCAAGTAATTCGCCCAGATGTCGTAGCACTTGGTCCCCTTCTTGATTCTGCTCCGGTAGTTTCTCCTGCTCCTTGTCCATGTTCAGTCTCACCTTGATTATTAACAAGAATAAATGCAATTATATTTCATATTACAAATACACTTCTTGCATATCTCTTGGAAGGTCAGAAAATAATTTAACAGCGGACAATACTTTTTACCTGGTCAAAAACCTCCACATCCTTCTCAGTCCGTGCCTGAAGGTGGTCCTAAAAGGCGTTCTGATCTGGTTCGACAACTTCCACCACATCAGGTGGAGTTTCAGTGATCTGAAAGTACGTTATACAAAAATAGCAATAGACAAACACTAAGTCAATGACAAATTTGAAAGACAGTATATGCAGTACCTGTATTTACAATTGCATTGTTTACCTCAGTCAACAGCTGCGGCTCCCATCCATACTCGGACTGGATGCTGCAATTGTGTGCAAAGAGAATTACCTTCAGGTTGTTGTCCCACCCTTCCTGGTACCAAACAAGGGACTTGCCCATGGCAGTCTTGAGGGTCTGGTTGGCCCATTCACCAAATCATGTACCATGGAAAAACAAAACAAAAACAAATTAAACAAACATTGGTGACAGAATATAACTTATAACATCCGTACCTTGTTCCAGTGTTCATGACCTCGGTCACTCAAGATGACAGGAGAACCGTGGGTGTTGAAGATGTCCATCATTACATTGGAGGTGGAATCACCAGTCCCCCTCCTTGATGGGTATCATAGCTAGCAACATGTAGCTAGCAACAGCCTAGTGTTTAGAGTGTTGGGCCAGTAACAGAAAGTTTGCTGGATCTAATCCCTGAGCTGACAAGGTAAGAATCTGTTGTTCTGCCCCTGAGCAAGGCAGTTAACCCACTGTTCCCCGGGTGCCGAAGATGTGGATTATGGCAGCCCCCCGCACCTCTAATTCAGAGGGGTTGGGTTAAATGCAGAAGACACATTTCAATTGCATACATTCAGTTAGACAACTGACTAGATATCTCCCTTTCCCTGTATGGAAAATGGTTGTTGAAAAATATTTGTACATAGTTAAATCCGTCCAGTTATCTAATAGAAGTTAACTGTTTAACGTTACCCTGAATTGTGAATTTCTCTGAATGTTGCGCCTCTTGTCTCGATCAGTGGTGCCTTCATAGTATTTCGCCTGGTTGGAAAGATACAAGAAAATCTCAGAGGGATACCATTGAAGTGCAAGCTACATACAAACAGAAAGCTACAATAATAGGGGGGAGACACTTTTTGGCAGTGGGACATGACAGGCCCCTGACCGCTAGAGGGGCTCCCAGTTAAAAAATGTTTTGCTTGGGGCCAATGAAAAGGCTAGAGCTGGCCACATACACACCCACACACAAACCTGTTCGGGAGCTGAGGCAATGTTCCGAAGTTTGGAGAGTCTGGCGTGCCCAAAGTAAAATGCCTGTTACTCAGGCCCAGAAACTAGGATATGCATATAATTAGTAGTATTGGATAGAAAACACTCTGAAGTTTCTAAAACCGTTAAAATAATGTCTGTGAAAAACAGAACTGATTTCCATCCAGAAAATCAGAATCTGTGAAGTGACACTTTTCCTATTGAGATGCTATTGAAAGCAGGGGGATCCAGCTCCCAGATTGCAGTACCTATGGCTTCCAATAGATGTCAACAGTCTTTAGACATGGTTTCAATGCGTTTATCTTGAAAAATGAAGGAGTAAGACGTTTTTGTCAGTGGACTAAGGAAGTAACTATCCTCTTTGACGTGCGAGACCACAGATCTCCCAGGATATTAACCGTGTGAAATATTGTTTATATACATATTAGTGTACCTAAGGATCAATTAGAAACGTTTGAGTTTGGACAAAACAGAGCTTTTAGGACATAAAGAGGGACTTTTTCAAACAAAAGGAACATTTATTGTGTTGCTGGGACCCTTCGGATTGCCATCAGAGGAAGATCTTCAAAGGTAAGCGATTTATTTTATCGCTATTTTGAGTTTTGTGACACCCGTGCTGGTTATGTTATTATGCTAATGCAGGAAATATGTGGGGCGCTGTCCTCAGACAAATGTTGTCAAATGTTATGCTTTCGCGTAAAGCCTTTATCGTAAAGCCTAATCGGACAACACTGTGAAATTACCAAGATTCTAAGCTTTTGAAGAGTGTGCAACACTTGTATTTTCATGAATGTTTAATATTACTACTTTTGTATTTTGAAATTGGCGCTCTGCATTTTTAACGGATGTTGTCGAAGGTGGGGCGGTAGCGCCCCACTGCGCCGTAATTAATGAACCCACAGCTCCTCTCTCCCTGTCAGACGTTTGGTGTTTCCTGCCATGGTCACCTTGATCATCTCAACCCTCACCTTCCCCCCTGGGTTTGGACAGTTCATGGCTGGACAGGTCAGTAGTTCCATTTGTTTAATATCTGTGTCTGTCAACAACAATGTGTATGGTACACTTCAAAGTTTTTGAACAGGGATGCATCTCAATTGTCTAAAGCAGCCTCTTCTCCTCGTGGAGGCTACTTAATTTTCACTGATGTGAAAGGACATGTCCTGTGTTGTCTTCACCTATCCTCTTAGATCAGTGAATGGAAGGAGATAAGGAAAGGAAGCCAATTTAAACTATTGAGATTGATACAAAATGGTTAGCAAAATGGCGACGGAAGAAATGGCAGCAGTTTTACGGGCATCTCTATTGCACTCCACACTGCCCTTTCCCATTTGGACAAAAGGAACACTTATGTGAGAATGCTATTCATTGACTACAGCTCAGCGTTCAACACCATAGTACCCTCAAAGCTCATCACTAAGCGAAGGATCCTGGGACTAAACACCTCCCTCTGCAACTGGATCCTGGACTTCCTGACGGGCCGCCCCCAGGTGCTGAGGGTAGGTAGCAACACATCTGCCACGCTGATTCTCAACTCTGGAGCCCCCGAGGGGTGCGTGCTCAGTCCCCTACTGTACTCCCTGTTCACCCACGACTGCATGGCCAGGCACGACTCCAACACCATCATTAAGTTTGCAGACGACACAACAGTTGTAGGCCTGATCAACGACGAGACAGCCTATAGGGAGGAGGTCAGAGACCTGGCCGGGTGGTGCCAGAATAACAACCTATCCCTCAACTTAACCAAGACTAAGGAGATGTTTGTCAACTACAGGAAAAGGAGGACCAAGCACGCCCCCATTCTCATCGACGGGGCTGTAGTGGAGCAGGTTGAGAGCTTCAAGTTCCTTGGTGTCCACATCACCAACAAACTAGAATGGTCCAAACACACCAAGACAGTCGTGAAGAGGGCACGACAAAGCCTATTCCCCCTCAGGAAACTAAAAAGATTTGGCATGGGTGCTGAGATCCTCAAAAGGTTCTACAGCTGCAACATAGAGAGCATCCTGACTGGTTGCATCACTGCCTGGTACGGCAATTGCTCGGCCTCCGACCGCAAGGCACCACAGAGGGTAGTGCGTACGGCCCAGCATATCACTGGGGCTAAGCTGCCTGCCATCCAGGACCTCTACAAAAGGCAGAGGAAGGCCCTAAAAATTGTCAAAGACCCCAGCCACCCCAGTCATAGACTGTTCTCTCTACTACCGCATGGCAAGCGATACTGGAGTGCCAAGTCTAGGACAAAAAGGCTTCTCAACAGTTTTTACCCCCAAGCCATAAGACTCCTGGACAGGTAATCAAATGGCTACCCAGACTATTTGCATTGTGTGCCCCCCCAACCCCTCTTTTACTCTGCTGCTACTCTCTGTTTATCATATACACATAGTCACTAACTATATATTCATGTACATACTACCTCAATTGGCCCAACCAACCAGTGCTCCCGCACATTGGCTAACCGGGCTATCTGCATTGTGTCCCGCCACCCGCCAACCCCTCTTTTACGCTACTGCTACTCTCTGTTCATCATATGCATAGTTACTTTAATCATATCTACACGTACATACTACCTCAATCAGCCTGACTAACCGGTGTCTGTATGTAGCCTCGCTACTGTTATTTTTCACTGTCTTTTTACTGTTGTTTTTATTTCTTTACTTACCTATTGTTCACCTAATACCTTTTTTTGCACTATTGGTTAGAGCCTGTAAGTAAGCATTTCACTGTAAGGTCTACACCGATTGTATTCGGCGCACTTGACAAATCAACTTTGATTTGATACAGTATATCCCAGTCCTAACAGTTGTGTCTCTCCTTGTCTCCTCAGCTGACGCAGCATGAGTCTCTGGTGGCGTTGTTGGACAACTGCACGTGGTCTCGCCAGGGTGTTGCAGAGGAGTTTGACTACATCAGCCACTCCCACGCCTGGAAACACCCCCAGGTCAATGTCTTCATCACTCTCATCTTCTTCATTGTGATGAAGGTTAGTGTGTGTTTTAAAATAGGGAGTTTTTGTGGGTTTGGGAGAGGGGAGACTGATTTGTTTGTGATTGTCTGATTTGTGTTGGTGTGAAAATGTGGATATTATGTCTCTATTCTGTGTTTATTCTCAGTTTCCTCTAGCACACTTCTCTCTCTTTCTTTCTCTCTCTCTCTAGTTCTGGATGTCTGCAGTAGCTACCACCATGCCTGTACCATGTGGGGCCTTCATGCCAGTTTTCCTCATTGGTAAGTCACTTGCTGGGTGTCAGAATTTGTATTTAGCCATGCACACTAAAAACACCTGCATGTACACAAACAATGTATTTGTGTGATGTGCAGGTGCAGCATTTGGGCGTCTGGTAGGCGAGACCATGGCAGTCATGTTCCCTGATGGCATCCATGCCGATGGCAGTGTCTATCCCATAGTGCCTGGTGGCTATGCTGTTGTGGGTGAGTAATGGGTGTCTCCTTTTCTCACTTCACCAGTAGCATTAAAACAAACCTGTTTTTTAACCTTTAGGCTCCATTACGGCTCTAACGTGTCCGCTTATCACTGAAACCAAACGTGAGACTGAGCTTCTCCATAGGCTCCATCTTGGCTCTTTCTGTTCCTTGAAGTCATTGAAACTACAGGCTGGTGTGACGCCCAAGCTATTTTCATCAATTGTGCTATCTTATTTAATGTGACTGATGAATGAATTCTGCTACGATAGAGACGTCAGCAGGTTTTGGGGTGAAATAAAAACAAATCTGGTCCTCATTGATTTTCTTGTTTAGTGGGCCATGAGTGGTACATGACCTTGAACAATTCATAAAAAATTTTGGACCTGAAATACTTGTTGGATAAATGTGACTATTGCAATCACAAATCACTAGCTTGTGTTCATTTGTTTTGTTGTTTAGAACAGTGAAGATAACAAATACACTCAACAGGACAGTTGTAAATCATGCAGCACCTTGTCACGATTGCAGATTTTAGAGAAACAACAAATGTCGGTACATATAAGTGTCTTATATCGTCTGAAAGCTTAAATTATTGTTAATATAACTGCACTGTCCAATTTACAGTAGCTATTACTGCGAAAAAATGCCATGCTATTGTTTGAGGAGAGCTCCTAACAACACCAAAAATTCACCTCTGAAGGTGAAATGTGTACTTTCTGAAATCTTGCTCTGATTTGTCATCCAAAGGGTCCCAGAGATAACATGAAGTGTCGTTTTGTTAGATAAAATCATTTTTAATATCCTAAAAAGGTCCATATAGCATGCACGATCGATTTTGTATTTCCACTCGTTCATGGCACGCCGATGACGCGGGTGGTCTTCACTTGATCGACTGTAATTTTGTCAAATAAGCACCAATCGGGGTCAAACAAAGCTAGCTAGATAGCCAATGAGCTGAGCTTTACGGGAGTATCGGGAAACCCCATATCTGTCGCAAAATGTAGCTGCTAACCTTGTGCGACAGCAAGCCTTTTCCTTTTGGACAAAAATTATAAGGATATTCAGAGTTATGAAGTTATGAAAACTGGGTGTTTTGCAAATGTTGAAATTATAATATGGCTACTAATACTGGAAAAGCTAAATCAAAGTCCAAGTATACAGATTTGATGATATTCTTGCAGAAAAATGTAATGAGAATATAAATGTCTCCTTCCCGATTTGCCCAAATGTACCTGGGTGACTTCACACTAAATGCTCATACTTCAAGTTATCCGTCTGATACACTGCTGCCATCTTGTGGACACCATCGGATAAACAACCAGACTGATGGCTAGACGTGGGACCTTTCTGTTGCATTTAAAAAAACTAACGTCAGTGTTTCCTTTCAAATGGTACCAAGAATATGCATGTCCTTGCTTCAGGGCCTGAGCTATAGGCAGTTTGGGTATGTCATTTTAGGCAAAAATTGAAAAAAAAGGGGCTATCCCTAAGATGTTTTAAAACATGTACACCATCTACACTGATTAGACAAACCATTAGGCACTCCCGCTCTTTCCATGGCAGACTGACAAGGTGAATCCAGGTGAAAGCTATGATCCCTTATTGATGTCACTTAAAATCAGTGAAGATGAAGGGGAGGAGGCAGTTTAAAGAAGGATTTTTAAGCCTTGAGACATGGGTTGTGTACATGTGCCATTCAGAGCCTGAAGGGGCAAGACAAAATATGTAAATATTCTTTGAACGGGATATGGTAGTAGGTGCCAGGCGCACCGGTTTGAGTGTGTCACGAACTGCAATGCTGCAGGGTTTTTCACGCGCAACATTTTCCCGTGTGCATCAAGAATGGCCCACCAACGGACATCCAGCCAACTTGACACAACTGTGGGAAGCGTTGGAGTCAACACTGGCCAGCATCCCGGTGGAACGCTTTCGACATCTTGTAGAATCCATGCCCCCGACGAATTGAGGCTGCTCTGTGGACAAACGGGGTGCAAGTTCAACTCAATATTAGAAAGGTGTTCCTAATGTTTTGTGCACTCAGTGTATTGCCGTGTGAAACAGTGTGGTGTAGAGAGATGTGATGAATGAAATGTGGACTCACCCACTACTCCATGGGCATGTTGGCTGATCCTGTGCTTCCAGCCACTCTGTACTCTCTGTAGTTGTATGTACAGTGCCTTCGGAAAGCATTCAGACCCCTTGACTTTTTCCAAATTTTGTTATGTTACAGCCTTATTCAAAAAACATTTTCATACCCTTCCCCAGATCTGTGCCAATTCCTTCAACCTCATGGCTTGGTTTTTGCTCTGACATGCACTCTCAACTGTGGGACCTTATATAGAAAAGTGTGTGCCTTTCCAACTGTCCAGTCAATTGAATTTACCACAGGTGGACTCCAATCAAGTTGTAGAAACATCTCAAGGTTGAGCAATCGTTTTTCTTCGTATATATTTTGTATATATTTTTAATCTCAATTTCCATCTACGGACTGAACATACTTTCCTGCAACCCGCCTAACCCAATGTGGTATGGATCTGCTTTTTTTTATACTTTAGAACCGTAACCCCCTTCAGAAGCTAGCCAGCTAACTAGCTACTAGCTAGTAGTCAGTTAGCCACTGCTAGCGGTCATCACTGTTAAATATTTGCCAGCCTCAGCCCGGTCAACTTCTGCTAGCCTGCACAGTGCGATATCAACCCAGAGCATATCGGACTGCTTTTCTCTACCACATCTCTGGATTCCTACCGCAAGCTCTGAAAATTACTCCGGATCATCGCAGCTAGCTAGCTGCTATCCGAGGTGCTACTCCTGAATAACGTTTCTGTCCCGAAGCAAGCATCAGTTAGCCTGGAGCTAGCCTCGAGCTAGGCCCATCTCCTGGCTAGCCGAAAAGATCCATCAAGCAATTCCTGGGCTTCAATTGCCTCTTTTGCCAATTGGCCTGGACCCTTTGCTGCCGACACGGAGCCCCGCCGATCCATCACGACTGGTCTACCGACGTAACCATCCCAGGGGGTTTCAACAGGCTTTCCCGTTGAGACGTCCCCATGTGGCCCATCTGCTAGCCTGCAAGCCCCAGCCTGCTAGCTGTCTGAATTGCCGTGCCTCTAGCTCGCCTAGCTACTCACTGGACCCTATGATCACTCGGTTACACATGCCTCTCCCTAATGTCAATATGCCTTTTCTCATGCTGTTTTGGTTAGTAATTTTTGTCTTATTTCACTGTAGAGCCTCCAGCCCTGCTCAAAATGCTTTAACTAGCCCTTTTGTTCCACCCCCCACACATGCGGTGACAGCACCTGGCTTAAATGGTGCCTCTAGAGACAAAACCTCTCATCGTCACGCAATGCCTAGGCTTATCTCCACTGTACTCACATCCAACCATACCCTTGTCTGTACATTATGCCTTGAATCTATTCTTCCTCGCCCAGAAACCTGCTCCTTTTCTTTTCTGAACACACTAGACGCCCAGTTCTTTTAGCCTTTAGCCGTACTCTTATCCTACTCTTTGTCTGTTCCTCTGGTGATGTAGACGTTAACCCAGGCCCTGCAGCCCCCAGCATCACTCCCATAAAAGCATTGGTTTCATGCATGTTAACATTAGAAGCCTCCTCCCTAAGTTTGTTTTATTCACTGCTTTAGCACACTCCGCCAACCCGGATGTCCTAGCCGTGTCTGAATCCTGGCTTAGGAAGGCCACCAAAAATCATGAAATGTTCATCTGTAACATTTTCCGACAAGATAGAACTGCCAAAGGGGGTGGAGTTACAATCTACTGCAGAGAGAGCCTGCAGAGTTCTGTCATCAATCAATCAAATTTATTTATAAAGCCCTTCTTACATGAGCTGATGTCACAAAGTGCTGTACAGAAACCCAGCCTAAAACCCCAAACAGCAAGCAATGCAGGTGTAGAAGCACGGTGGCTAGGAAAAACTCCCTAGAAAGGCCAGAACCTAGGAAGAAACCTAGAAAGGAACCAGGCTATGAGGGGTGGCCAGTCCTCTTCTGGCTGTGCCAGGTGGAGATTATAACAGAACATGGACAAGATTTTAAAATGTTCATAGATGACAAGCAGGGTCAAATAATAATAATCACAGTGGTTGTCGAGGGTGCAACAGGTCAGCACTTCAGGAGTAAATGTCAGTTGGCTTTTCATAGCCGATCATTCAGAGTATCTCTACCGCTCCTGCTGTCTCTAGAGAGTAGAAAACAGCAGGTCTGGGACAGGTAGCATGTCTGGTGAACAGGTCAGGGTTCCATAGCCGCAGGCAGAACAGTTGAAACTGGAGCAGCAGCACGACCAGGTGGACTGGGGACAGCAAGGAGTCATCAGGCCAGGTAGTCCTGAGGAATGGTCCTAGGGCTCAGGTCCTCTGAGAGAGAGAATTAGAGAGAGCATACTTAAATTCACACAGGACACCGAATAAGAGAGGATAAATACCCCAGATATAACAGACCCTAGCCCCCCGACACATAAACTACTGCAGCATAAATACTGGAGGCTGAGACAGGAGGGGTCAGGAGACACTGTGGCCCCGTCTGACGATACCCCCGGACAGGGCCAAACAGGCAGGATATAACCCCACCCACTCTGCCGAATCACAGCCCCCACACCACTAGAGGGATATCTTCAACCACCAACTTACCATCCTGAGACAAGGCTGAGTATAGCCCACAAAGTTCTCCTCCACGGCACAACCCAAGGGGGCAACCGGACAGGAAGATCACGTCAGTTACTCAACCCACTCAAGCAACGCACTCATACTATCCAGGTCTGTGTCCAAACAATTTGAGCTTCTACTTTCAAAAATCCACCTTTCCAGAAACAAGTCTCTCACCGTTGCCAGTTGTTATAGACCCCCTTCAGCCCACAGCTGTGCCCTGGACACCATATGTGAATTGATCGCCCCCCATCTATCTTCAGAGTTCGTACTGTTAGGTGACCTAAACTGGGACATGCTTAACACCCTGGCCATCCTACAATCTAAGCTAGATACCCTCAATCTCATACAAATGATCAAGGAATGTACCAGGTACAACCCAAAATCTGTAACCATGGGCACCCTCTTAGATATCATCCTGACCAACTTGCCCTCTAAATACACCTCTGCTGTCTTCAACCAGGATCTCAGCAATCACTGCCTCATTGCCTGCATGCGTAAAAAGAGCACCTCCTCCCAGCTGCCCACTGCACTGAGGATAGGAAACACTGACACCACTGATAAATCTACGATAATCGATCATTTCAAAAAGTATTTTTCCACGGCTGGCCATGCTTTCCACCTGGCTACCCCTACCCCGGCCAACATCTCAGCACCCCCTGCAGCAACTTGCCCAACCCCCCCACCCCCCGCTTCTCCTTCACCCAAATCCAGACAGCTAGACAATGTGGACCCTCTTTTTCTAAAATTATCCACCAAAATTGTTGCAACCCCTATTACTAGCCTATTCAACCTCTCTTTTGTATTGTCTGAGATCCCCAAAGATTGGAAAGCTTCCGCGGTCATCCCCCTATTCAAAGGGGAAGACACTCTAGACCGAAACTGTTATAGACCTATATCCATCCTGCCCTGCCTTTCTAAAATCTTCGGAAAGCCAAGTTAATAAACAGATCACCGACCATTTCGTATCCCACCGTACCTTCTCCACTATGCAATCTGGTTTCCGAGCTGGTCATGGGTGCACCTCAGTCACGCTCAAGGTCCTAAACAATATCATAACCGCCATCGATAACAGACAGTACTGTGCAGCCGTCTTCATCGACCTGGCCAAGGCATTCAACCCTGTCAATCACGGCAGACTCAAATGACTGCCTTGCCTGGTTCACCAACTACTTCTCAGATAGAATTCAGTGTGTCAAATCGGAGGGCCTGTTGTCCTGACCTCTGGAAGTCTCTATGGGGGTGCCACAGGGTTAAATTCTCGGGCCGACTCTTTTCTCTAAATATATCAATGATGTCGCTCTTGCTGCTGGTGATTCTCTGATCCACCTCTACGCAGATGACACCATTCTGTATACTATAGCAACACCCACCCGTAGCTCGCGCTCCAGCAGGTATACTGCACTGGTCATCCCAAAAGCCAACACTTCCTTTGGCCGCCTTTCCTTCCAGTTCTCTGCTGCCAGTGACTGGAACAAATTGCAAAAATCTCTGAAGCTGGAGTCTTATATCTTCCTCTCTAACTTTAAGCATCAGCTGTCAGAGCAGCTTACCGATCACTGTACCTGTACACAGCTAATCTATAAATATCACACCCAACTACCTCATCCCCATATTATTACTTACCCTCTTACTCTTTTGCACCCCAGTATCTCTACTTGCACATCATCATCTGCACATCTATCACTCCAGTATTAATGCTAAATTGTAATTATTTTCACCTCTATGGCCTATTTATTGCCTACCTCTTCTACATTTGCACACGTTTGTGTTATTGACTGTACGTTTGTTTATTTGTAACTCTGTGTAGTTTTTGTCACACTGCTTTGCTTTATCTTGGCCAGGTCGCAGGTGTAAATGAGAACTTGTTCTCAACTGGCCTACCTGGTTAAATACAATAGTAATAAAGAAAAATGGAAACAGGATGCACTTGAGCTCAATTTCAAGTCTCATTGCAAAGGGTCTGAATACTTGTGTAAATAAGGTATTTCTGTTTATTTTTAATACATTTGCAAAAATGTATTCAAACATGTTTTTGCTTTGTCATTATGGGGTATTGTGTATAGATTGCTGAGGATTTATGTTTATTTAATCTGTTGAAAAACAGGATTGTGTCAAGGCACAGATCTGGGGAGGGGTACCAAAACATTTCTTAAATGGAAGAAGTTTGGAACCACCAAGGCTCTTCCTAGAGCTGGCCGCCCGGCCAAACTGAGCAATCGGGGGAGAATGGCTTTGGTCAAGGAGGTGACCAAGAAACGGATGGTCACTCTGACAGAGCTCTAGAGTTCCTCTGTGGAGATGGGAGAAACTTCCAGAAGAACAACCATCTCTGCAGCACTACACCAATTAGGCCTTTATGGTAGAGTGGCAAGACGGCAGCCACTCCTCAATAAAAGGCACATGACAGCCTGCTTGGAGTTTGCCAAAAGGCACCCAAAGACTCAGACTATGAGAAATAAGATTCTCTGGTCTGATGAAACCAAGATTGAACTCTTTGGCCTGAATGCCAAGCGTCACGTCTGGAGGAAACCTGGCACCATCCCTACAGTGAAGCATGCTGGTGCCAGCATCACGCTATGTTTTTCAGTGGCAGGGACTTGGAGACTAGTCAGGATCGAGGCAAAGATGAACGGAGCAAAGTACAGAGACATCCTTGATTAAAACCTGATCCAGAGCGCTCAGGACCTCAGACAGGACAACGACCCTAGGCACACAGCCAAGACAACACAGGAGTGGCTTCGGGACAAGTCTCTGAATGTCCTTGAGTGGCCCAGTCAGAGCCCGGACTTCGAACATCTCTGGAGAGACCTGAAAATAGCTGTGCAGCAACACTCCCCATCCAACCTTGCATAGCTTGAGAGGATCTGCAGAGATACAGCGGTGCCAAGCTAGTAGCGCCATACCGAAGACAACTCAATGCTGTAATCACTGCCAAAGGTGCTTCAACAAAGTACTGAGTAAAGGGTCTGAATACTTATTTAAATGTGATATTTCAGTTTTTTTTTTGTTGTAATAAATGTGCAAAAATGTATAAACTATTTTTGCTTTGTCATTATGGGGTATTGTGTGTAGATTGAGGGAATAAAATAAAAATCTATTTTAGAATAAGGCTGTAACGTAACAAAATGTGGAAAAAGTCAAGGGGTCTGAATACTTTCCGAAGGCACTGTATGTCTAGGGAGGCTGTGGAAAGCAAAAAGATCAATGTCACTTTCCACCACATTAGACAACAAAATCCATATTCATCATCCAGACTTTCTGTATCCCTCCTCCCCAGGTGCGGCGGCATTGTCGGGGGCTGTGACTCACACAGTGTCGACGGCAGTCATCGTGTTTGAGCTGACGGGTCAGATCAGCCACATCCTGCCGGTGATGATAGCGGTGATCCTGGCCAACGCCGTAGCCCAGTCCCTCCAGCCCTCGCTATATGACTCTATCATCAGGATCAAGAAACTACCCTACCTCCCTGAGCTTGGTATGGGGCACCACGAGTGAGTCTCTGTTCATCTGTTTGTCTCAATCTCCCTCACTTTATATTATACTCCCTCTATTCTTTGTTCTCTTATTTTTTCCAACTTTCTTCCGGACATTTCATTCTTACCCTACCCCCCACTTCTCCCCTTTTCTCCTCCTCTCCTCCTTCAGGAAGTATAACGTCCGTGTGGAGGACATCATGGTTAGAGACGTGCGTTACATCACTCTCTCCTCCTCCTATCGAGACGTACAGGAGGTCCTGCTGACTGGACAGCTCAAAACATTGGCCCTGGTCGAGTCCACAGGTAAGGATGTGTGTATCGTCTGCTATAATTTCAAGATGCATCCTTCCTCCATTACACATTGTCACTCTACTGCTTCCCTTCTCTCCCATGTCTGTCACGTCTTCCAGCTTTTTGACTTTCTGTCCTATTCCATCTATTTTGTACTCTGCTTTAGTACTCTCCCTTACTGTTTCCTCTTCCACTCTTCTCTTTTCTCTCCCATTTCCCTTTTATTCTCCCCTATCCCCTGCATGCCTTTTCTCTGTCTCCTCTCCCTTATTATCCTTTGCTATTTTCTCTCCCCTTTTCCTCGCTCTCTTTCTTTCTCCTCTTTATCATCCTATCCTTTTCTCCCTTTTTCTCTTTCTCTCTGTCCTCCAGATTCTATGATCCTGTTGGGTTCTATGGAGCGCTCTCAGCTCCAGTCACTCCTGTCCCTCCAGCTGGGTCCATCGCGCAGGCTAGACCACCTCCGGAGGCACGCCAAGGACAATGACACACATACACTGGACACACACACCAACCTGTCCAACCTGGGCACAATGGACAATCCCCTAAGCCCACCCTGCACACACACACATTCCAACACCACCAATACCAGAGCACGCCATGGGGTCCGCTTCGTGGTGAGTGTAGCGGAGGTGAGTCGGACTCACGCTCGCGTGATGAGGTAGCACTGCCTGCGACTTAAAGTCACTGTCACCCTCGAGGGTGGGGGTAGGTAGGGAAGTTATGTGTAAAGTTCATTACACATAATGTGTGGATGTGTGTTGGGATGGACTTACACTGGTTACAGTAAATGGTTATAGTAAATGGTTACAGTAAATGTGTGAGTAAATGGTTATAGTAAATGGGTTTTACGGTGTATTACAGTGTGGTGTGGGCTGGTTTGGTGTGTTTGGTAAAGGACGTGTGTGAAGGTTGTCTGATTTCAGAATCAAATAAAAAAATATTGGTCACATACACATATTTAGCAGATGTTATTGCAGGTGTAGTGAAATGCTTGTGTTCCTAGCTCCAACGGTGCAGTAATATTTAACAATTCACAACAATACACATCAATACATACAAATCTACAAGTAAAAGAATGGAATTAAAAAAATATATAAATATTAGGACGAGCAATGTCGGAGTGGCATTGACTAAAATACAGTAGAATAGAATACAGTATTTACATATGAGATGAGTAAAGCAGTATGTAAACATTATTAAAGTGACTAGTGTTCCATTATTAAAGTGGCCAGTGATTCCATGTCTATGTATATAGGGCTGCAGCCTCTAAGGTGCAGGGTTGAGTAACCGGTTGGTAGCCGGCTAGTGATGGCTATATTTAACAGTAGGATGGCCTTCATATAGAAGCTGTTATTCAGTCTCTCGATTCCAACTTTGATGAACCTGTACTGAACTCGCTTTCTGGATGATAACAGGTGAACAGGCCGTGGCTCGGGTGTTTGATGTCCTTGATGATGTGTTGGGCAGACTGCACCATCCTCTAGAAAGCCCTGCGGTTGCGGGCGGTGCAGTTGCCGTACCAGGCGGTGATACAGCCCGACAGGATGCTCTCAATTGTGCATCTGTAAAAGTTTGTGAGGGTCTTAGGGGCCAAGCTGAATTTCTTCAGCCTCCTGAGGTTGAAAAGGCACTGTTGCACCTTCTTCACCACACTGTCTGTGTGGGTGGACCATTTCAGATTGTCAGTGATGTGTACGCCGAGGAACTTGAAGCTTTTCATTTTGTCCACTGCTGTCCCTTCGATGTTGATAGGGGTGTGCTCCCTCTGCTGTTTCTTGAAGTCCACGATCAGCTCTTTCGTTTTGTTGACATTGAGGGAGAGGTTATTTTCCTAGCACCACTCCACTAGGGCCCTTACCTCCTCCCTGTAGGCTGTCTCGTCATTGTTGGTAATCAGGCCTACTACCGTTGTGTAGTCTGCAAACCTGATGATTGAGTTGGAGGCGTGCTTGGCCACACAGTCATGGGTGAACAGGGAGTACAGGAGGGGGCTGAGCACGCATCCCTGTGTTGAGGATCAGCGCGGTGGAGATGTTGTTTCCTACCTTCACCACCTGGGGGAGGCCCATCAGGAAGTCCAGGAGCCAGTTGCACAGGGCGGGGTTCAGCCCCAAGGTCCCGAGCTTATTGATGAGCTTGGAGGGTACTATGGTGTTGAAGGCTGAGGTATAGTCAATGAACAGCATTCTTACATAGGTATTCCTCTTGTCCAGATGGGATAGGGCAGTGTGCAGTGTGATGGCATTGTCTGTTGATCTGTTGGGGCGGTAAGCAAATTTAAGTGGGTCTAGGGTGTCAGGTAAGGTAGAGGTGATATGATCCTTAACTAGCCTCTGAAAGCACTTCATGATGACAGAAGTGAGTGCTACGTGGCGATAGTCATTGAGTTCAGTTACCTTTTTTACCCCCTTTTTCTCCCCAATTTTGTGGTATCCAATTGGTAGTTACAGTCTTATCTCATCTCTAAAACTCCCGTGCGGACTCGGGAGAGGCGAAGGTAGAAAGTTGTGCGTCCTCTGAAACCCAACCAAGCCGCACTGTTTCTTGACACAATGCCCACTTAACCCGGAAGCCAGCCGCACCAATGGGTCAGAGGAAACACTGTACACCTGGCGACCGTGCCAGCGTGCACTGCGCCCGGCCCGCCACAGGAGTCGCTAGTGCGCGATGGGACAAGGACATCCCTGCCGGACAACGCTGGGTCAATTGTGCGCCGCCCCATGGGTCTTCCGGTCGCGGCCGGCTGCGACAGAGCCTGGACTCGAACCCAGAATCTCTAGCAGCACAGCTAGCACTGCGATACAGTGCCTTAGACACTGCGCCATTTGGGTGGACATCTTGATGCAAGTGGGGACAGCAGATTGGGATAGGGAGAGATTGAATATGTCCGTAAACACTCCAGCCAGCTGGTCTCGCATGCTCTGAGGACGCGGCTAGGGATGCCGTCTGGGCCAGCAGCCTTGCGAGGGTTAACACGCTTAAATGTCTTACTCAGGTTGGCCACAGAGAACGAGAGCCCACATTCCTTGGGAGCGGGCCGCGTTGGTGGCACTGTGTTATCCTTAAAGCAGGCGAAGATGATGTTTGGCTTGTCCGGGAGCAAGACGTCGGTGTCTGCAATGTGGATGGTTTTCCCTTTGTAATCCGCATACATCTTGTGTCTGAGCCGTTGAATTGTGACTCCACTTTGTCTCTGTACTGACGTTTTGCCATATTCCCAGTCACCTTGCCATGGTTAAATGCGATGGTTTGCGCTTTCAGTTTTGTGCGAGTGCTGCCATCTATCCATGGTTTCTGGTTTGGGTAGGTTTTAATACTCACAGTGGGACCAACTTCCCCCTATACACTTCCTGATGAACTCAGTCACCGTGTCCGTGTCCGTCAATGTTATTCTCAGAGGCTACCTGGAACATATCCCAGTCTGCGTGATCAAAACCATCTTGCAGCATGGATTCTGATTGGTCAGACCAGTGTTAAATAGACCTTAGCACGGGTACTTCCTGTTTGAGTTTCTTCCTGTCGGGAAGGGAGGATCAAATTGGAGTTGTGATCTGATTTGCCGAGAGGGAGGGCTTGGGAGACCTTGTTGGCATCTCAAAAGGGGGAGTAGCAATGGTCAAGTGTTTTTCCAGAGCGAGTACAACAGTCAATGTGTTGATAAAACTTCGATACTGTTTTTTACTCAATTTTTTTTTGTTAAAATCCCCAGCAACTATAAATGCGGCCTCAGGACATGTGGTTTCCAGTTTGCAAAAAGTCGAGTGTAGTTCCTTGATGGCCGTTGTGGTATCGGCTTAAGGGGGAATATACACGGCTGTGACTAACCAAAGAGAATTCTCTTTGATTGTGAGGTATTCTAGGTTGGGTGAACAAAAGGACTTGAGTTTCTGTATGTTAATTATCACACCATGAGTAGTTAATCATGAAACATACACCACCGCATTTCTTCTTCCCGGAGAGTTCTTTATTCTTGTCTGCACAATGTACTGAGAACCCTGTATGGACGGAGACAGTATATCCCTGTATGGACGGAGACAGTATATCCAGAGAGAGCCATGATTCCGTAAAACAGAGTATGTTACAGTCCCTGATGTCTCTCTGGAAGGAGATCCTCGCCGCCCTGAGCTCATCTACTTTATTGTACAGAGACTGAACATTAGCGAGTAATATACTCGGAAGCGGTGGATGGTGTCCACGCATTCTGAGTCGGACTAGAAGTCCACTCCGAATACCTCTTCTCTGCCGGCGATGTCTTGGAGCAGCCTCTGGGATAAGTTAAATTGCCCTGGGGGTTACGAACAAAGGATCCAATTCAGGAAAGTCATATTCCTGGTTGTAATACTGGTGAGTTACCGCCGCTCTGATATCCCAAAGTTATTTCTGGCTATATGTAATAACACAAACTTCTGGGCTAATAATGTAAGAAATAACACACAAAAAAACCGAAATACTGCAAAGTTGCTTAGGAGCTAGAAGCAGAGCTGCCATGTCTGTCAGCGCCATCTTACTTCAGCATGCCTTCTACAGGCTACAGTACCTCTAACCACTGTGTACGTGTGCTTTGTGTGGGCGTACGTCTGTGTCTGTACGTGTGTGTGCTTGTACGTGTGTGTACGCATGTATCATGTGTAGAGCTGTGGGGGTCATGACTGCCGGTCTCATGGTAATTGACTGATATTTACAAACACATTTAGCATCTTAGGCCTCCAGGCATATAAGCCGCTGATGCGTGCCTTTGGAACATCTACATTTAAGTTTAATAAATCCATTTAATATAGCCTACACCATCACAATAAATCCATTTAATATAGCCTACACCATCACAATAAATCCATTTAATATAGCCTACACCATCACAATAAATCCATTTAATATAGCCTACGCCATCACAATAAATCCATAATGATTTCATAGTAAGAATAAAATAACTAGAAAGGATATTTTTCCCATTCCCGAGCGAGTGCATATGAAGTGGCTATATGTTGAGCGTGAAAGTGATAATTTGAAACTGGTCCTATATGCTAGATTTAGAGTAATTTGGCAACTTTAGTTGTGAATGATACAAACCTTAGAATGTCTTAGAAATCAAAACATATATGGGCTGCATGGTGCGACTATAAGCTATTGAGGATTAGAGAAAGTCACAAAAAAAGCTTGCGCTCTGTTCCTTGCCATCAAACCTGCACACACTGTTCTCTCAAGTGATCATATTTTCACCCATCAGACTATTCTCAATTTAACTTTGTACGTCAAATTTCTTTGGATTTAGAATGGTGCATTTAACAAATGGACAAGAATAGGGGCAGGGGAAAAATGCATGTCATCTGTATGCACTCAAATAGCAAATGGAGGCCGCTTGCCGCAGTTCGTTTTTCAATCATGCCAGGTAGGCTACTCCCGTCTAATAATGGAGCATGTGCTTAATATTAGCAGCTGAGAAATAAAAATAGTAGCAGCTGCTTTTGATGGCAACCATCAAAACTCTGCTTTCACACGGGATTGGGTATAGAAATGTCTGGGCTTATAAGAACACTTACTTCAGTGAGGTGAGTTTAAAAAGCATGATACAATTTGATGATAAGTGTTTGATGTGATTTTAGATTGTATTTGCATTGATGTCAGAGTAGTTAGAGGGACAGCGGTGAGTACCAGACCATTAGGACCTGATGGTCATTAGCCAGTTGGGTGAGTGCATAAGAGGAGATTACCGTGACTCAACGGTCATGTGGAATTTGACTGTGGTCTTGACTCATGACATGGTAATACGGTCACCACAACAGCCCTAATCATGTGTCTCTATCTAGATCTCAACAGAGGAGTCCTCCTTCAGCCAAGCTGTGTCCATCTCTCAGCTGCCACTCAAGTCTGCTATGAAAACTATCCCTACTACTCACAACACAGAGGCAACCAACAGTATGCACACTCTCTCAATTAATAGAGACACGCTGACTCCGTCTCCTCTCTCAGGCTCTCAGCAGACCCTCTCCTGTGGTGACCCTGAAAGAGAGCTACTCGAGGTGTGTGTGTGTGTGTACGCGTGTGTACGCATGTCTATGCTTGTATCCTCATATGCTACAACAACCTCTACTTTCTCCTCAGAGAATCTAAATGTTGTCCTAACATTGTGCCAATGATGTGTTTGCTACTCCCTTCCCTCCCTGGCTGTAAGAGCCTGGCAGAGCTGGAGGCTCCTGAAAGCAGGGGGCCCAAACGCGTCAGGATCTCCATGGCGGCGGTAAGACTGCCACCCACCTTAGAGACAGTTGCTAAGTAACCGTTGCCTAGCAACCTAGCATTGAGCAAGTGAACGATCCAAATATTTTTAGTACTTCTACGAACCCAAAATATACTGTAGCTTCATAGCAGTTGTGAGAGCAAGAGGGAGAGACATAGACAGAGAGAGAGGGAATGAGTAATGAAGGGAGAGATTGGTGTAGGAAAGGAAAGAAAGCGAGGGAGAGAAGAAGGCAAAGTTGACCGAACCTGAGTTGAAACCAGAGTCATTTTAGTGATTCATCTGATTATTTAGCCCAAAAACCTAAATCAATAGTGAGTAGTTACAGGGGCAGAAGCATGCACTTCTGAATGTGGTTTGTGTTAGTCTTTCATGTGTTAGTCTTTAAATCACACTTCTGAATGTGGTTGGTTTGTTACAGTGAGGGGAAAAAAGTATTTGATCCCCTGCTGATTTTGTACGTTTGCCCACTGACAAAGAAATGATCAGCCTATCATTTTAATGGTAGGTTTATTTGAACAGTGAGAGACAGAATAACAACAAAAAATCCAGAAAAACGCATGTGAAAAATGTAATAAATGGAATTGCATTTTAATGAGGGGAAATAAGTATTTGACCCCCTCTCAATCAGAAAGATTTCTGGCTCCCAGGTGTCTTTTATACAGGCAACGAGCTGAGATTAGGAGCACACTCTTAAAGGGAGTGCTCCTAATCTCAGCTTGTTACCTGTATAAAAGACACCTGTCCACAGAAGCAATCAATCAATCAGATTCCAAACTCTCCACCATGGCCAAGACCAAAGTGCTCTCCAAGGACGTCAGGGACAAGATTGTAGACCTACACAAGGCTGGAATGGGCTACAAGACCATCACCAAGCAGCTTGGTGAGAAGGTGACAACAGTTGGTGCGATTATTCGCAAATGGAAGAAACACAAAAGAACTGTCAATCTCCCTCTGCCTGGGGCTCCATGCAAGATCTCACCTCATGGAGTTCCAATGATCATGAGAACGGTGAGGAATCAGCCCAAAACTACACGGGAGGATCTTGTCAATGATCTCAAGGCAGCTGGGACCATAGTCACCAAGAAAACAATTGGTAACACACTACGTCGTCAAGGACTGAAATCCTGCAGCGCCCGCAAGGTCCCCCTGCTCAAGAAAGCACATATACATGCCTGTCTGAAGTTTGCCAATGAACATCTGAATGATTCAGAGGACAACTGGGTGAAAGTGTTGTGGTCAGATGAGACCAAAATAGAGCTATTTGGCATCAACTCAACTCGTCGTGTCTGAAGGAGGAGGAATGCTGCCTATGACACCAATAACACCATCCCCACCGTCAAACGTGGAGGTGGAAACATTATGCTTTGGGGGTGTTTTTCTGCTAAGGGGACAGGACAACTTCACCGCATCAAAGGGACGATGGACGGGCCATGTACCGTCAAATCCTGGGTGAGAACCTCCTTCCCTCAGCCAGGGCATTGAAAATGGGTTGTGGATGGGTATTCCAGCATGACAATGACCCAAAACACACGGTCAAGGCAACAAAGGAGTGGCTCAAGAAGAAGCACATTAAGGTCCTGGAGTGGCCTAGCCAGTCTCCAGACCTTAATCCCATAGAAAATCTGTGGAGGGAGCTGAAGGTTTGAGTTGCCAAACGTCAGCCTCAAAACCTTAATGACTTGGAGAAGATCTGCAAAGAGAAGTGGGACAAAATCCCTCCTGAGATGTGTGCAAACCTGGTGGCCAACTACAAGAAACGTCTGACCTCTGTGATTGCCAACAAGGGTTTTGCCACCAAGTACTAAGTCATGTTTTGCAGAGGGGGTCAAATACTTATTTCCCTCATTAAAATGCAATTCCATTTATAAGATTTTTCACGTGTGTTTTTCTGGATTATTTTGTTGTTATTCTGTCTCTCACTGTTCAAATAAACCTACCATTAATTATAGATTGATCATTTCTTTGTCAGTGGGCAAACGTGCAAAATCAGCAGGGGATCAAATACTTTTTTTCCCTCACTGTATGTGTTGTTGTTTGTTATGTGTTGTTGTTTGTAATGTGTTAGTCTTTCATTCTCATATGCAGTGGTGGTATGTTAATTAAGGAAATATTGTATATTTGTGCGGGTGCATGTGCCGGTTCCGCATGTATGTATGCTGGTGTAACATAGATATAGTTAGAGGACGCAACATTGTATCTGTCCCATTTATGGTGTCTGTGAGAGCATGGGTAGTACAATTGAAGCCATCTCCATAGAGCTCGCCAGTTTGTAGTCCTGGCCGCTCCTATGGGGAAATGAATGGGGAAGAATGGGGTTTTAGGATATACGCCGAAAAGGTTAACACAGGCTTAGGAGATCTTATGCGTTTTGTTATCAAATCAAATTGTATTAGTCACATGCGCCGAATACAACAGGTGTAGACCTTAGGGGCTCGTAAGTAAGCATTTCACTATCCGACAGTGCAGTTTAAAAAAATACGGATAAGAGATAAAAGTAACAAGCAATTAAAGAGGAGCAGTAAAGAATAACAGTATACAGTTTAAGTCGTAAGTTTACATACACCTTAGCCAAATTCTTTTAAACTCAGTTTTTCACAATTCCTGACATTTAATCCTAATAAAAATTCCTTGTTTTAGGTCAGTTAGGATCACCACTTTATTTTAAGAATGTGAAATGTCAGAATAACAGTAGAGAGAATGATTTATTTCAGCTTTTATTTCTTTCATCACATTCCCAGTGGGTCAGAAGTTTACATACACTCAATTAGTATTTGGTAGCATTGCCTTTAAATTGTTTAACTTGGGTCAAACGTTTCAGGTAGCCTTCCACAAGCTTCCCACAATAAGTTGGGTGAATTTTGGCCCATTCCTCCTGACAGAGATGGTGTAACTAAGTCAGGTTTGTAGGCCTCCTTGCTCGCACACACTTTTTCAGTTCTGCCCACAAATTTTCTATAGGATTGAGGTCAGGACTTTGTGATGGCCACTCCAATACCTTGACTTTGTTGTCCTTAAGCCATTTTGCCACAACTTTGGAAGTATGCTTGGGGTCATTGTCCATTTGGAAGACCTATTTGCGACAAAGCTTTAACTTCCTGACTGATGTCTTGAGATGTTGCTTCAATATATCCACATCATTTTCCTCCTCATGATGCCCTCTATTTTGTGATGTGTGCCAGTCCCTCCTGCAGTAAAGTACCCCCACAACATGATGCTGCCACCCCCGTGCTTCACGGTTGGGGTGGTGTTCTTTAGCTTGCAAACCTCCCCCTTTTTCCTCCAAGCATAACGATGGTCATTATGGCCAAACAGTTCTATTTTTGTTTTATCAGACTTGAGGACATTTCTCAAAAAAGTACAATCTTTTCCCCCCATGTGCAGTTGCAAACCGTAGTCTGGCTTTTTTATGGTGGTTTTGGAGAAGTGGCTTCTTCCTTGCTGAGTGGCCTTTCAGGTTATGTCGATATAGGACACGATTTACCATGGATATAGATACCTTTGTACCTGTTTCCTCCAGCATCTTCACAAGGTCCTTTGCTGTTGTTCTGGGATTGATTTGCACTGCGTGATCCCATGGTGTTTGTACTTGCGTACTATTGTTTGTACAGATGAACGTGGTACCTTCAGGCATTTGGAAATTGCTCCCAAGGATGAACCAGACTTGTGGAGGCCTACATTTTTTTTTCTGAGTTCTTGGCTGATTTCTTTTGATTTTCCCATGATGTCAAGCAAAGAGGCACTGAGTTTGAAGGTAGGCCTTGAAATACATCCACCGGTTCACCGCCAATTGACTCAAATTATGTCAGTTAGCCTATCAGAAGCTTCTAAAGCCATGACATCATTTTCTGGAATTTTCCAAGCTGTTTAAAGGCACAGTCAACTTAGTGTATGTAAACTTCTGGCCCACTGTAATTGTGATACAGTGAATTAGAAGTTAAATAATCTGTCTGGAAACAATTAAGTTGGTCATGCACAAAGTAGATGTCCTAACCGACTTGCCAAAACTATAGTTTGTAAACAAGAATTTGTGTAGTTGTTGAAAAACAAGTTTTAATGACTCTAACCTAAGTGTATGTAAACTTCTGACTTCAACTGTATACAGGGGGGTGCCGGTACAGAGTCAATGTGCGGGGTCACCGGTTAGTTGAGGCATGTACATGTAGGTAGAGTTAATTAAAGTGACTATGCATATTTGACAACAGAGAGTGGCAGTGGTGTGGAGAGGCGTGGGGGGGGGGTATTCAGGAGTCTTATGGCTTGGAGGTAGAAGCTGTTTAGAAGCCTCTTGGACCTAGACTTGGTGCTCCGGTACCACTTGCCGTGTGGTAGCAGAGAAAACAGTCTATGACTAGGGTGGCAGGAGTTTTTGACAATTTTCAGGGCCTTCCTCTGACACGTCCTGGATGGCAGGAAGCTTAGCCCCAGTGATGTACTGGGCCGTTCGTACTACCCTCTGTAGTGCCTTGCGGTCGGAGGACGAGCAGTTGCCATACCAGGCAGTGATGCAACCAGTCAGGATGCTCTCGATGGTGCAGCTGTAGAACCTTTTGAGGATCTGAGGACCCATGCCAAATCTTTTCAGTCTCCTGAGGGGGAGTAGGTTTTGTTGTGCCTGCTTCACCACTGTCATGGTGTGCTTGGACCATGTTAGTTTGTTGGTGATGTGGACACCAAGGAACTTGAAGCTCTCAACCTGCTTCACTGCAGCCCCGTCAATGAGAATGGGGGTGTGTTCGGTCCTCTTTTTTCTATGAGATAATATCATTCAGTTAGCATGACGTTTAGGAATTATGAAGCCTTTATGTGCTTTATGTGCTTGTTTTGATTACATAAATGCAAATTCACAAAAAGTGATGTTAGCTGAAGATTATCTCATAGAACAAAACTTATAAGATCTCTTAAGCCTGTGTTTACCATTTTCAGCATTTATTTAAAAAAAAATCATTTCCCCATAGGCTTTGGCCAATGAGCCACGACAGAGTTAGCCTCCGTTAGTGCCTACAAAAAGATGGCATTACTATAGCCCTCTATTTTGAAGTAGTCCATTTTCTTCTTCTACTACTTCTATACGTTTTTTGTTGTTGTATTTATTAGGGATCCCCATTAGCTGTTGCCAAGGCAGCAGCTACTCTTCCTGGTGTCCAAACACATTAAGGCACTTACATTACACATAAAACAAAAGATAAACAGTACATCATAGTTGGTAAACAACCTGAAAGGGTGCATAATGTTACCTCGAATGTGTTATTTGAACAGGTAAAAAGCCAAGGCTGGCGATTTACTGCCTCCTGCAGTTATGGAATGTTTTCTCACAAGTATAATTCATTGGCTGATCCCTCTTGAGGACCTGGATGGAATTATATGATTCTTCTAGAAGTCCCACCCAGTTGACTACTTAAACATGGTGAAAGTACTCAATGGCGGTGCCCACGCTAAAACTGGCTTTTGGGCAGTAGAGTCCTCTATATGTCTCTATGGGGTGTAACCACTGTCTCCTTTTTTGTTTTCAGGAGTCTCCTGAAGTAGAGGATGACATGACCACAAATGAAGTAAGACTGAACACTAATTGGTTAACTGTCATGTGAGTTAATAACTTAAAAATTGGTTGTATGAGTTTTTAGACGGTCATCATTGAGGGATTTTGTCAACAAGGCAGCATGGTGCATTGTCCAGAATCATACAACATCTCTTTTCCATAAAATAAATGTTAGAATTTTCGAACAAATTTTCATTGGGAAGGCAGATAAAGCGTGTTTTATCCAAAGCAATTCCTTTAGCATGGGAAAACACAGAATCCTACTAATTACTACACATGCTTAATTACGTCACTTTTTTCTTGAGCCGACTTCACCATCGGACAGAGCGGAGCACAATGGCTCATGCCCGGCAGGCAACCCGGTTCCAAATTGAATGTAATTAACTTTCAGCCGGTGCAAAACACTCCGACACGGGCGCCCGGTGAAGTTAATCTAACCCACTCATTGGTTGAGAGTTCTGAATCCCCCTACCACAGATAGCGGAGTGGGAGGAGCAACAGTTGGACGAGCCAGTGGATTTCAACAACTGCAAGATTGACCCAGCCCCTTTTCAGCTGGTGGAGCGGACATCTCTGCATAAGGTGTGTCATCATCAGTTCAACTGTCAATCAACCTGTCCCTTATCAATCTGCACAACCAACCTAGCTGTCATTTGTTATTTTTGGAGGAACGCTTTAGTTTATAATGCTTAAGTGTCATTGAATCCACTGGATAAGAGTGTCTGCTAAATGATTCAAATCTAATACCAGGCATCAAGTAAATTGACGTCCTTTTAAATGGATGGGGTTGGTGACAGAAATGTGATGGCACGCAGCTCCACTAGACCAGAGCCTTCCATTACAAATAGAAGGCACTGCACTAGACTGGGATTTTTTGAATAGTCAATTTGTTCTCATTGACATTTTAATGGATGTCATCTATTGCTCTTTCACCCACTCTCTCTCTCTCGTTCTCTTTCTCTCCATACCCCCATATGAATGTAGCTACCATGTACACTACCGTTCAAAAGTTTGGGTCGCTTAGAAATATCCTTGTTTTTGAAAGAAAAGCTATTTTTTTGTCCATTAAAATATAGAGGCCCATTTATCAGCAACCATCCCTCCTGTGTTCCAATGGCTTGTTGTGTTAGCTAATCCAAGTTTATCATTTTAAAAGCTAATTGATCATTAGAAAACCCTTTTGCAATTATGTTAGCACAGCTAAAAACTGCTGTTCTGATTAAAAAAAAGGCAAGTTTTATTGCTTCTTTAGACTAGTTGAGTGTCTGGAGCATCAGCACTTGTGGCTTCGATTACAGGCTCAAAATGGCCAGAAACAAAGACAATTCTTCTGAAACTCGTCAGTCTATTTTTGTTCTGAGAAATTAAGGTTATTCCATGCGAGAAATTGCCAAGAAACTGAAGATCTCGTACAGCGCTGTGTACTACTCCCTTCACAAAACAGCACAAACTGTCTCTAACCATAATAGAAATAGGAGTAGGAGGCCCCGGTGCACAACTGAGCAAGAGGACAAGTATATTAGTGTCTAGTTTGAGAAACAGACGCCTCACAAGTCCTCAACTGGCAGCTTCATTAAATAGTACCCGCAAAACACCAGTCTCAACGTCAACAGTGAAGAGGCGACTCCGGGATGCTGGCCTTCTGCCCATCTTAATCTTTTCTTTTTATTGGCCAGTCTGAGATATGGCCTTTTCTTTGCAACTCTGCCTAGAAGGCCAGCATCCCAGAGTCGCCTCTTCACTGTTGACGTTGAGACTGGTGTTTTGCAGGTACTATTTAATGAAGCTGCCAGTTGAGGACTTGTGAGGCGTTTCTCAAACTAGACACTAATGTACTTGTCCTCTTGCTCAGTTGTGCACCGGGGCTTCCCACTCCTCTTTCTATTCTGGTTAGAGCCAGTTTGAGCTGTACCGTGAAGGGAGTAGTACACAGCGTTGTACGAGATCTTCAGTTTTTGGCAATTTCTCACATGGAATAACCTTTAATTTCTCAGAACAAAAATAGACTGACGAGTTTCAGAAGAATTGTCTTTGTTTCTGGCCATTTTGAGCCTGTAATCGAAGCCACAAATGCTGATGCTCCAGATACTCAACTAGTCTAAGAAGGCCCGTTTTATTGCTTCTTTAATCAGAACAGTTTTCAGCTGTGCTAACATAATTGCAAAAGGGTTTTCTAATGATCAATTAGCCTTTTAAAATTATAAATTTGGATTAGCTAACACAACGCGCCATTGGAACACAGGAGTAATGGTTGCTGATAATGGGCCTCTGTACGCCTATGCATATATTCCATAAAAGAATCAGCCGTTTCCAGCTACAATAGTGATTTACAACATTAACAATGTCTACACTGTATTTCTGATCAATTTGATGTTATTGTAATGAACAAAAAGCAAATTTTTCTTTCAAAAACAAGGACATTTCGAAGTGACCTCAAACTTTTGAATGGTAGTGTAAATACAGCACTTAGATTTTATAGGCCATTTCATCTAAAGTGGGACCCTCCTTTCTCTTCCCTCTCTCTCCTTTGTTTTATCCCTCTATCTGGTCATGTTGTTTCTTCTAATCTGCTCTACCCTCTCTGTCTTGTGCTCTCTTGCTCTCTTTTTCTCATTCTCTTTCTTCAGACTCACACCATATTCTCTCTGCTGGGGCTGGACCATGCCTATGTGACCAGTACTGGACGACTGGTGGGAGTCGTCTCCCTCAGGGAGGTGGGTGTTCCTGTGCACTAGAACTCTGTCACTGTGATGTCATGTAGTTTGATTAGTTTCTATTTTCAACACTGATGTCATCATGCTATGAGTAATTGAGGGCAGTTCATCTTAAAATCCCAACAAGCACATCACAGGAAACCTTCCTGTTTACTTTGGCTGAGATTGTGTTTGAATATTGTCATCACCTTAGATCAGTCCTAAGGACAATATTGCGCTTCCTGAATCAGCAGTAATCTCAGGCTAATCAATTTGCTCATTACAGAAATGGATGCAGATTAAGGTTGCCTTAGCAACAACCCTGTCAATTTGGAGGTCTAATCAGAAGTGTAATATGAATCACCACATTGTTTACTCCAAAATGACTCCATAATGTTCCATCCTCTCCATCTTTTGTCATCCTTGCTCCCTATTTTATTCCTCCATCTCTACCTCTCCTCTCTCTGTCCAATGTCTAGCTTCGTAAGGCCATAGAAGGCTCAGTGACTGTGACAGGAGTGAAAGTTCGCCCCCCACTGGCCAGTTTCCGCGACAGCGGCAACAACACCACCAGCGTTTCGGAGGTGACAGAGCTACACAAGCTTTGGAACCGCCACAGAGGCCTCTCATTACCACGGGAACCCACCCCGCCTGATATGGAGGACCAATTGGACGATATGTATGAGGAGAGTCCTGTACACTTCACACAGGACCAATCAGCTTTGGAGTTTGAAACCAGCCCCGCTGACAATACGGACTTGCCATCGGAATTGGTTCTTCAAGGAAGCCTCTCACTAACAGAGGACCAAACAGAAGAGTTTATCTTAGAGTGCAGCCCTTCCCACACTGACGAATCAGAGCTGGCCTGTGATTTTGACCCCTCCCACCTCCCTGAGACTTATCATTCGGAGCCAGGGAAGGAACATGGAACCCCGCCCGAGAACATACAGCAAATGGACCAATCAGAACTGCAGTGTGAGCGAAGTCCCACCCGCACTGAGGACCAATCGGAATGACAGAAGGGGTGACGGACAATTAGATGATTCATGGTTTGTTGAGGTTTCTACAACCTTACAGGTCATTTTCACCTCAATCTCCGAGCTGGATGTCGGTGTCCACAATGTATTGATGTGTGTTTGGACGTGTTTAACTATTTTTGTGGGGACCAGAAGTCCCCACAACAATAGTAAACGAACGAAAATATGACCAACTGGGGACATTTTGTTAGTCCCCACAAGGTCAAGTGCTATTTCTAGGGGGTTTATGATTAAGGTTAGAATTGCCCATGCATCTGGTGCTGACACTACTTTCCCCCAAATGAGTGAGATCAGAAGGAACAACATGACCAGACAGACAGATAAAGCAAAGGGAAGAGAAAGGAGGGTCCCACTTTGGATTAAGTTGCCTATAAAATCTGTGCTGTATTTACATGGTAGCTACATTCATATCTGAGGTGGGGACTTTTAAAGTGGGATGGAAAAGGGATATTTAAGATGAAATAAGTAACTACCTTAAGGCAGCTGAGAAAAGATGCCCCCACCACAGGGTTAAGAACATTTGTGAAGCACATTGTAATTAACGTGCATTTAACTCAAAGTACATGTAGCCTTGTCTGGCATTAGGATAGTAGGACAGATGTTAGAGAGTTTCTTGTAAACGTGTTTTGGTCCCAGCACATTTATCATTATGTTTCTTGCGATAGGTAATGATTAACACCACATCGTTCCTACTGTACTGAGTGTTAAACATGTCCTTGGAATGATTTTAGTGTTAATGACAGGAAATGTTGGTTAAGTGGAGAGACAGTGAAACTCAGAATACATAGAAGTTAAGCACGCACACACTCTCACATAGTAATACATATTTGTTCACCAACATACAAAATAATATTCCTAAGACATAGCGCACACACACGGAAATTGATTTATACAGTCTGCCTGGCTTCAAAACCATTTTAGAAATATGTACTACCAACTTAGAAGCACAGTCATAGATGAGCAATAAAAGCCTTGGTTGAAAAATTCAACTGTGTGTGTGACTGTTCTCCACTGTCACATAAAATGGGTTTATTCAAGACGGATGTAAAATCATTAATCACTTCAAAAACTTCAGTTTTGAGCCATAATATATTTTAATTCTATCACAACTTTGGTTCATTTTCGTCTTAAAGAAAAATCAGTTGTGCACTCATTTTGTATGCAGATAGAATGTGATGTAGTGCTCGCCATGTAGAATATCATGTAAACTGAGTATAATGTAGAGTGTAATAAGCTAATTAACAGAGCATCTAGTTAAGCAATAAGTCTGACGTTTCTCTCTTTAAATGGCCCCGGCCTGTATATGCGTTGTACATATGAAAATAGATGACAGAAATCTATGCACACTCATGTATAGAGCATATGAGAATATTAATTTGAGATTAACAGCCATTGTTATTTTTCAGAGAACATGACAATTTGTTTTTTGTACATCAGTGATGGATTAAATTTCAACAAAACTTTGAGATGTAACTCTGTTCTGTGTGCGTGCTTGTGTTGGGGGAAAATGATCAGAGTGAAAAACCCCATTACATGACTTCACAGCATGGTCCAACACTAACAATCAATAGAGAACCAATGAAATAACAAAACTATACAGAAATGTACAATCCAGTTTCAACTCTCAAAAACATCAGCAAAGATTGAGAGCAAACGAAGAGAGGAAAAGTGCAGGGAGACAAGAGCTGAGACAAAGGGAAGGAAGGATTGTAGTAAAGATATAAAAGGAAGACGAGTAAAGGCTAGACATCACTAAGTGTCTACAGAAAGTATTCATACCCCTCGACTTATTCCACATTTTGTTGTTAGCCTGAATACAAAATGGATTACATAGATTTTTTTCCTCACCCATCATGACTAATGTTAGCAAATTTATTGAAAATGAAATACAGAAATCTCTCATTTATATAAGTATTCACACCCCTGAGTCAATACATGTAAGAATCACCTTTGGCATTGATTACAGCTGTGAATCCTTCTTGGTACATTTCTAATAGATTTGCACACCTGGATTGTACAATATTTGCCACAATTATTTTTTATTCTTCAAGCTCTGACAAGTTGGTTGTTAATCAGGACAATAACCTAAAGCATAAAGCCAAATATACACTGGAATTTAATGTTCCTGAGAAAATCCATGGCAAGACAGCCAAGAAAATGGCTGTCCTAGCAATGACCCACTCCAATTTGCTTACCGTCCCAATAGGTCCACAGATGACGCAATCACACTGCACACTGCCCTAACCCATCTGTACAAGAGGAATACCTATGTAAGAATGCTGTTCATCGACTACAGCTCAGCATTTAACAGCATAGTACCCTCCAAACCCATCATTAAGCTCGAGACCCTAGGTCTCGACCCAGCCCTGTGCAACTGGGTCCTGGACTTCCTGACGGGGACGGCGCCAGGTGGTGAGGGTAAGAAACAACATCTCCACCCTGCTGATCCTCAACACTGGGGCCCCACAAGGGTGCGTTCTCAGCCCTCTCCTGTACTCCCTGTTTACCCATGACTGCGTGGCCAAGCACGCCTCCAACTCAATCATCAAGTTTGCTGACGACACTACAGTGGTAGGCTTGATTACCAACAACGACGAGACGGCCTACAGGGAGGAGGTGAGGACCCTCGGAGTGTGGTGTCAGGAAAATAACCTCTCACTCAACGTCACCAAAACTAAGGAGATGATCGTGGACTTCAGGAAACCGCAGAGGGAGCACCCCTTTATCCACATTGAGGGGACAGCAGTGGAGAAGGTGGAAAGTTTTAAGTTCCTCTGCGTACACATCACGGACAAACTGAAATGGTCCACCCACACAGACAGTGTGGTGAAGAAGGCTCAACAGCACCTCTTCAACCTCAGGAGGCTGAAGAAATTCGGCTTGTTACCACAAACTTCTACAGATGCACAAACGAGAGCATCCTGACGGGCTGTATCACCGCCTGGTACGGCAACTGCTCCGCCCACAACCGTAAGGCTCTCCAGAGGGTAGTGAGGACTGCACAACGCATCACCGGGGGTAAACTACCTGCCCTCCAGGACACCTACACCACCCGATGTCACAGGAAGGCCAAAAAGATCATCAAGGACAACAACTACCCGAGCCACTGCCTGTTCACCCCGCTATCATCCAGAAGGCGAGGTCAGTACAGGTTCATCAAAGCTGGGACCGAGAGACTGAAAAACAGCTTCTACCTCAAGGCCATCAGACTGTTTTAAACAGCCACCAGTAACATTGAGTGGCTGCTGCCAACATACTGATTTAAATCTCTAGCCACTTTAAACAATTTTGTATATAATGTTTACTTATCCGACATTACTCATATCAAATGTACACACTGTACTCTGTACCATCTACTGAATCTTGCCTATGCCGTTCGGCCATCGACTCAAATCTCTAGCCACTGTAATAACTAAGAAGTGGATGTAATAAATGTACCACTAGCCACTAAACGATGACATTTATATAATGTTTACATATCCTATATTACTCATCTCATCTGTATGTACTGTACTCTATACCATCTACTGCATCTTGCCTGCATGTCGGTCAGCCATCGCTCATCCATATTTATATGTACATACTCATATTCAATCCTTTACACTTGTGTGTATAAGGTAGTTGTTGTGAAATTGTTAGATTACTTGTTAGATACTACTACATGGTCGGGAACTAGAAGCACATGCATTTCGCTACACTCGCATTAACATCTGCTAACCATGTGTATGTGACAAATACAATTTGATTTGCTGAAAGGTGAATTTGTCTCCCAGTGTCTGTTGGAAATCAAACTGAACCAGGTTTTCCTCTAGGACTTTGCCTGTGCTTAACTCTATTCCGTTTCTTTTTATCCTAAAAAAACTCCCCTAGTCCTTGCTGATGACAAGCATACCCTTGACGCAGCCACAACCATGCTTGAAAATACTCAGTAATGTGTTGGATTTGTATTCAGGACATAAAGTTCATTTCTTTGCCACATTATTTGCAGTTTTACTTTAGTGCCTTATTTACAAAAAGGATGTTTTGGAATATTTGAGGATGGATCAACAATATTTGTAACTACAATATTGTTGATCCAACCTCAGTTCTCCTATCACAGCCATTCAACTCTATTTTAAAGTTACCATTGGCCTCACCTACAAGATGAAACATCACATTTAAATGCTCTCCCTCTTTTTCCTCCACCTTCTCATCTTCTTAATCCCACGAAGCCACGCCTGATGAGCCTCTGGCAGGAGTGCCACTCTCTACCCTCCTGAAACACTCCTATCCTCTTCCTCCACTCCAAGAGACTCAGAGTGAGAGGTTGAATAGCAGGGGTGAGCAGTTGAATAGCAGGAGTCAAACCTACTGCTTCATGATGGTCGGCCTACAGTCAGACTTGTGGACGATACAGACTTGCAGCAGTGCAGGCTGATCCTCACCATCCACTAGTTCCCCCTCAGTGGGGAATGGGCTAGCCCGGTCACTCTCCGGAGTGGGCGGGTCGTTCTGAGATGTGGGCCTATCACAGTGCAGGCTGTTGTTGCTAGAACTTCGAAGCTGTCAGTCTCGGCCTGGAATGGCACTCGGGGCTCGTGCTTGGACGTTGCGGTCTGAGGGAGAATCAACGTGTCAGAACACCTGGAGATGGATGAGGCGAGAGAGATGCAGGGATGTGGAGAGGGTGAGTAAAGGAAAGGGAAAGAAAGAGATATTGGGCATAGCACAGTCTAGGTGGCACTGATGATTGAAAACACAATGAGTATGACAAACCTATGGAATATTGGGTGATGTGGACTGTATGCATGTGTATACCTGAGCTGTGAGTAGAGTGAGTGTGTTTCTGTTGTTCTGGAGGAGCTCTTAGTCATCCTCTTTCTCGTCATCAGCAACAGAGGCCCAGGTTATCAGCTTTGCCTCAGCGATAGCAATCTGCTCTGCCACTCCTGGAGAAGGACACACACACACACACACGTCAGAAAAACCCACCCCCACACACACACACAGACCTTACAGGTGGTTATCAAACACACCAAGCACAGGAAAGAGTGAAAGGACAGTCATCTCAGAGATAGTTAGGGAGTGAACAGTAGAGGCTGTATCACCATGGAGACAGTGAAGTGACAGTTGGAGGAGTCTAATTGGCTAACATCTGTTGGGCTCTCATAGGACAGGCTGTCATCGCCTAGGTGACAGCAGGAGGGGGGGCAGGGCACAGATCTGAGCTGTGACATGCAGGGGTTAGAGGAGCGGTGGGACAGGTGTACGGATGAGAGAGGGGGGTCAGGACACACACGTATGCAGGTACGTACGCACGTGCACACAAACACATGGTGGTGGTCCACTTTACATTTGACCCACAAATCATATGCTACTGATTCTAAAATCCACAGAGTGAATTAGCCCACTGCCAGCAGCATACCACTACTGGCTTTCCTCTGAAGCTAAGCAGGGTTGGTGATAAGATCCTATTCTGAGCTATTGATGACTAAAAACAAATTGATGGCAGAATTAGTTGGACAATAGAAGCACCAAGGTGTAAACATTACTCTTAAAATGTCAACTAGATGAGAAAATGTATTAAAAGAGGACAACATTCAATTAGTATTAATTGGTAATAAAATAGCCTAACAATGAGGGAAAATTGTGAATTAGGTCTAATGCGCTGCACACAGTTTAAATTAAGTCTTGATTGATTCATGCCAAGATATACCAAAGATAAACTGTTGATATTGCAACCACACAACTCAAACCCCTGTTCATCAGTTTGAACAGAATTGCAAACAGCTTTTTTTTTTCAAGCCCTCAATAACTGTTGTCTGCTGAAGATGCTAATCTGTTTGCATCTGCCAATTTATTGGCTGTCCAGTATCCAGACGACCTGTCCCCAGAGCTTCCTAACATGTTGAGGCCGGAAATTAAAGACAATGAGAGGCTCAATGAAAGATGTTACAGAACTGCTGTATTTGAAGCACAACTCCCTTATGCCCAGTTTCCCTGATGTTGCTATGGCAGTCAAGCTGCTTTTACCATCTCTGTAAGTATTGCTTCTGCGGAGAGATTGTTTTCTAAACTAAAACTCAAAGAAATATAAGAAGCATTAGGCTCTCGGTCTGAGATGGCTTTTGAACACCTGAGTAAGCTCCACTCATTGCACTGGTGCCGCTGTAGCCTTGACCACAGCATTTGTTCACTGATATCCCCTTATTCTTTCCATCAGTATATATTTTATTTTTCAGTCACATTCCTGAATCCCAAGAAACAAAAAATGTGTTTACTAGTACTTATGGAAATTAAAAAGGTTTACGAATGACTGAGGTTTGCTGTCAAAATGACTTATTCAACAACAACAAAATTTGAGATGACAGGCGCATGGGCCACCAGAGGTCGTGGACCCCACCGCCCTGTGGGGGGGGGGTAGCCAGTGGGGCTTTTCTCTTTGAGATTGCGGGGGCTATTTTATCTGCCAGAGAAAGGGATATAGGCTAAGCAAGCATACAGTCTCTTGCATGTCAGATACGCGTCTGTTCACCAGTGATGTGACATGGCCGAGACCGACAACGGCCATCATACTGTGATGGGTTTGGTAATGTTCTCTAGTTGCACCGTGATTGGCTCAGTTTTCTGTCACTCATGGGGACACTACATCACTGCAAAATCTACAGGTAGAGCTAGAAAATTCAAGCCCCTTGGGTGCTGCCATACCCGTACATTAGAAGTGCCCATCCAAGGCAGCTCAAGGTCATTGGCCACAGATAAAATGACATCAAGTCACGTTATATCTACCTTAGCTTTGATTGGACTGATCATGTTATCAAAATCTTAGCTAGCAAGCTAGACAAGCAGTCATCAAGTTGGCAATCTATTTTCAATCCTTGTAATATGAAGAAAAATTATAGATAAAACGTATCGGTGCTCATCAGCCATAAACATTACACAAGTTGGAAATCGCTAAATCAACAATGAGTGCTAAGGCGCCCCTGCAGCCCCGGGTTCGATCCCAGGCTGTGTCACAGCCGGCCGTGACACCCATGGAGCGACGCACAATTGGCCCAGTGCCGTCCAGGTTAGGGGAGAGTTTGGCCGGCCGGGATGTCCTTGTCTCATCGTGCTCTAGCAACTCCTTGTGGCGGGCCAGACGGTCAACTTCGGTCTTCAGTTCGACAGTGTTTCCTCCGACACATTGGTGTGGCTGGCTTCCGGGTTAAGCGAGCAGTGTGTCAAGAAGCAATGCGCTCTGCTCTCGACCGTCTTGGAGTCCGTAGGGGAGTTGTAGCGATGAGACAAGATTGTAACTACTACTTGGATATCACGAAAAAGGGGATAACGCCATGGGCCAGAACATTTTGAATACATTGGCCATGCTGTCAATCCAGCATGACTTCTGCCATGTTCAAAACAACTGGAAACTCAGTAATCTAAGGATTCAGTGAATGGGAAAATACGGAAAATAATTTAACGGTCATCCAACTCGGAATTCCAAGTTGGGATTTTGTGCCTCTTTCTAGAGCCCACAAGAAGGCCCGCCACTCCACTTTCCTGTTCAAGTGAGCACAGCACAACAAGGTGAGTCCAAAAATGTCTTGTATGCTGCTGCATACATTTAATATGCCAGGACTTTTTCCACACATTGTTACATTACAGCCTTAAATGGATTAAATAATTTCCCCCCCTGATCAATCTACATGCAATACCCTATAATGACAAAGCAAACCGATTTTTTGAAATTTTGCTAAATGTATGAAAAATATAAAAACAGAAATCCCTTATTTACAGAAGTATTCAAACCCTTTGCTATGAGACTCGAAATTTAGCTCAGGTGCATCTAGTTTCCATTGATCATCCTTGAGATGTTTCTACAACTTGATTGGAGTCCCCCTGAAGTAAATTCAATTGATTAGAGATGATTTGGAAAGGCACACACCGGTCCATATAAGGTCCCACAGTTGACAGTGCATGTCAGAGCAAAAACCAAGCCACGAGGTTAAGGGAATTGTCTGTAGAGCTTCAAAACAGGACTGTGTCGAAGGCACAGAAAAGTACCAAAACATTTATTCAGCATTGAAGGTCCCCAAGAACACAGAGGCCTTCATCATTCTTTAATGGAAGAAGTTTGGAACCACCAAGACTCTTCCTAGAGCTGGCCGCCCAGCCAAACTGAGCAATCGGGGGAGAAGGGCCTTGGTCAGGGAGTTGACCAAGAACCCGATGGTCACTCTTGACAGAGCTCCAGAGCTCCTCTGTGGAGATGGGAGAACCTTACAGATGGACAAACATCTCTGTAGCACTCCACTAAAAGCAGGTCTTTATTGTAGAGACGCCAGACGGAAGCCATTCCTCAGTAAAAGGCACGACAGCCCTCTTGGAGTGTGCCAAAAGGCACCTAAAAGAACGAACTCTCAGACCATAAGAAACAAGATTCTCTGGTCTGATGAAACCAAGATTGAATTCTTTGGCCTGAATGCCAAGCGTCACGTCTGAAGGAAACCTGGCATCATCCCTACAATGAAGCATTGTGGTAAGCAGCATCATGCTGCGGGAATGCTTTTCAGCAGCAGGGACTGGGAGACTAGTCAGAATCGAGGGAAAGATGAACGGAGCAAAGTACAGAGAGATCCTTAATGAAAACTCGCTCCAGAGCACTCAGGACCTGTTGGAAGGTTCACCTTCCAACGACCCTTAAGCACACAGCCAAGACAATGGAGTGGCGGCTTTGGAACAAGTCTCTGAAAGTCCTTGAGTGGCCAGAGCCCGGAATTGAACACGATCGAACATCTCTGGAGACCTGAAAATAGCTGTGCAGAGATGCTCTGTCAGGTTGGATGGGAAGCGTCTCTGCACAGATATTTTCAGGTCTCTCCAGAGATGTTCGATCGGAGAGACGCTCCCCATCCAACCTGACAGAGCTTGAGAGGATCTGCAGAGAAGAATGTGAAATACTCCCCAAATGCAGGTGTGCCAAGCTTGTAGCATCATACCCAAGAAGATTTGATGCTGTAATCACTGCCAAAGTTGATTCAACAAAGATCTGAGTAAAGAATACTCATGTAAAAAAGATATTTCCATTTTTTTATACATTTGCAACAATTTCTAAAAACCTGCTTTTGCCTTGCCGTTATGGGGTATTGTGTGTAGATTGAGGGAAAAAAATAATTGAATCCATTTTAGAATAAGGCTGTAATGTAATAAAATGTCGACAAATTCAAGTGGTCTGAATACTTTATGAATGCACTGTATACTGTTGCTGTACATTTCAGAAGTGCAGAACAAACAGTATATTGACTACGTCCGTCCTAGCTCGCTCATTAATGTCTTAATCTAAATTATGGATTGCCTCTTATCCGCTCATCATTCCCTTATGCCATAGTTTGTACATCTCAATTGTCATTAGAAACCACATTTGTTTACGCAAGTCATCCACATCAGCTATGTTTTTATAAAAGGCAGTAAATGAGGCTGAATGAATTGTTTCGCTGCCAGACAAGGCTCTGCTGATAGCCAGGTGTAGCAGTGGTGATGGGACAGCTTTATGTAAGCCCTAACAGTTTGTCGGCACCGTTTGTCACCGTTATAGTGCAATTAATGTATTGTTTAGTGGCTTTGCTGGCATGCATTAAAACATTTTTTTTACCCGATTTACATGCTAAAAATCGCCACTGCCTGCAAACCAAATTGAGGTGGTGGAACCGTCGATCATCGCACATGATCACAATGCGCAGGTCTCAAATCCCATCAGATGCTACCATGGTGCCCCGTTAAAAAAGTCCAGCTTTCACACTTCAAACATATGCGCTCTGTCAAAATGGTTCCCTCTGATGTTGGTATTGTCTTAACCAATTATCTTCCCCCCATTGATCACATCTCGCAAATTGTTTGTTGTTGCCCATTACTTGTGGTACGTCTGTCAATGTAGGCTACCTAGTCCACATATGCAGTCCTTCCGAAAGTATTCAGACCCCTTTAATTTTTCCATATTTTTTTTTACATTACAGCCTTTTTCAAAAATGTTTTAAATAGTTTCCCCCCCCTCAATACTTACCGAATGACCTGTAATTGGAGACTAAATTAGGCTTTTAATCATTATAGGCTACCATTATTTTATTTAACTAGTCGTGAACAAATTCCTATTTACAATGACCGCCTACCCCGGGCCAAAACCGGACGACGCTGGGCCAATTGTGCGCCACCCTATGGGCCTCCCAATAACGTCCGGTTGTGATACAGCCTGGAATCGAACAGGGTCTGTAGTGACGCCTCTAACACTGAGATGCAGTGCCTCAGACTGCTGAGCCACTTGGGAACGCATCCTAACCAACTGCAAACCTGTAAACCCAATGGTTGATTGACCTAAAGCCCCAACATGTGCACCACCTGATGCAACGTCATCCCTGTTTAACCCACAGGGAATGAGAGAGCTACCCATGTTCTGTCAATAATGGAGCGCTTGAGCCTTTCATAAACCCCTGATGTGGCTCTCTGCTAGACATTTCAATCCTATACAAAAATGCTACACCTAGTGGGCATGTACAATCCTTCTGGCAGGCTAACCTAGAGAAGCAAAATAAGTATACTAGTGACCATTCAAACACTATTTCAGCTACAAACTCCACTCAGGTATTTTATTTTGCAATGCTCTGTTTCCTCATCTTTTCCAGTTTCCGATGCAAAAAGAAGCAGTTATTCCTTAAATAATAAAGTAGGGGAAAAAAATATTTACAAAATTCCAATAAAACTAATCAATGGAACACCTAAAGCACCCCTTTCTGAATCTCGTCAACCTGCCATTTCTGTTCGAAAAAGATACATGGCATTTTAAAGTTTACAGTACATCAGCAATTTATTTTTTATTATTTCTGAAATAAAATAAAAAGTGATATATATATATGTACAGAACGCTCCTGAAATGTGATTCTACTCAGAGTAGAAAAGGCTTTCGGATCATTTCTGTTTTTCGATTTCATCAAGTTGATTTCTGTAGGTTTCAAGTTTTAATGGTGATCTTGTCATTAAGTTCCCTCTAGTTAGGTGTTTCTTTACCGATATGACAGGGGAGAGAAAGCACCCAACAGTTCATCATGTAAGCACAAGAGAGGTAAAAGATGGAGAATCTCAGTCAGGGTTGACTACTGGGGGTGGAAGTGAAAGGATGGGTTTAAGGAAGCATACAGGAGACCCCTCAGTAGCCATGGTCAGAGGCTATTGGTCAAAGGTCACAATAAACCATCCATTTTGTCTCTCTGTCCTCACACAGGTCCTAGTACAGCGGTAAACTGAAAGTGGAAAAAAGGTAGACAACCTTCGCTCAGAACTCCAATCGGCTCCATACAGTCAGCCACATAAATTTGATGTCAGCTGATCAGAAAACATACCAAGTCTGCTGCTTCTCCTTTCCCCCATTTAATCACCAATAGAAAACACTTAAACCATGCTGCACTCTCCAAAAAACAAGATAGAAGAGCTCTGTGTTCGATCGGACGTCACACGGGCGCAGCATGATACCCGACTCCTGGGGAAAAGCATGCTACATGACACCTCTACAATTGTCTCTATGCGTTTGCGTGTCATATAGTATGTTGCATAATAGAATTGTGTCTAGAACCATAAAAAGAGCAGCGTGGTGGATATGTTTTTCAAGAACAAAAAGTTGAAATGGTTTTATACTCAATGACCGTAGTAGTTATTCCATGTGTTTACACAAGCAAAATCCGGCAGAATAATTTTTCAGGTTTATTTCATTTCGGCAGATACTCGCCATCACAAAACAGGGAAAAGAGAGAGAGAGAATGACGAGGCGAGAGTGAGAGAAAGTGATTGTATGTCCCGCTCTCAATAGCCTCGTTGAGGATTGTTATCAGTCCGCAACATTAAATAGCCATATAGTCCAAACCCCTCCTTGGCCCCCTTGCAATACCCCTCCCTGGCCATAGAGGGGTGGTTTTAGAGTGAGGCAGTTTAGTCTTTGTCGGACTCTTCTTCGGCATCACGGAGCCAGGTGAAGAAGGCGGTGACCGACTTGAGGGCCACGCCCTTTCCAGTCTGCTCGGCTGGGTCTTTGCTAGACTCCCACCTGTAGAAGGCCTCCTCTTTGATCACGTCCTCGTCGTAAAGCGTGTCAAAGAACATCCGCAGCAGATCTGGTGAAGGGAGGGTGACACAGGAAGAGATGGTGGTTAAGCTTCATAATCATGAACGATGATAGGCAGAGAAAAGCAAATCAATATATACTCCCTCCACCCCATTTCTTATTCACACAAACCACCAAAGCTCATTTTACACCAAAATCAAGTAATTTTTTTTAACAAGACAGTTGGCTGGAATGTGAAAGACAATCAAACTACACAGAATGTGAAGAAACTGACACGATGTGGATATTCATGATAAAAAAGACATTAAAATTGAGGTTCTGAGCCTCCCGAGTGGCACAGCGGTCTATGGAACTGCATCGCAGTGCTTGAGGTGTCACTATAAATCCCAGGCTGTGTTGCAGCCTGCCACGACGGGGAGACCCATGAGGCGGCGCACAATTTGCCCACCGTCGTCCCGGGTTAGGGGAGGGTTTGGCCGGCCGGGATGTCCTTGTTAAATCGAGCTCTAGCGACTGCTTGTGGCGGGCTGGGCTCAGGCACGCTGACTTCGGTCACCAGCTGTACAGTGATTCCTCCGACACATTGGTGCGGCTGGCCTCCCGAGGTTAAGCGAGCAGTGTGTGCCAAGAAGCAGTGCGGCTTGGCGGGGTCGTGTATCGGAGGGTTCAAGGCTCTCGACCTTTGCCTCTCCCGAGGCCGTAGGGGAGTTGCAACGATGAGACAAGACTAACTAACAATTAGAGATCACGAAATTGGGGAGAAAAAAGGGTAAAAGTACAAAAATCAAAAACAAATGAAGGTTCTGTATCTGAGCTGGTGATTGGCTGGGTCAGAGGGGACTACAGCCAATGAATAGGCAAAGAGGTTTACTCTGTGAGCACTCTAGCACACCAGGACAATGGGGTTGTAAAGGCGTGACTCTAGCCTCGCTATCCACAATCATAAACACAGACCCTCACAGAACAGAGGTGAGAGGCACTGCGGTGCTGTACTGTACTCACTTGCCGGTTGCTCCATGTGCACCATGAGGGCCTGGAGGGCATAGAGGGCCTGCAGCTCCTTCTTCTCGTCACTCAGGTACCGCTGCAGCAGATTTGCCCTCTGGGTAATCTGCTCCACGTCCACCTTGTATGGGTTCTCACCTGGACGGAGGGAAGCAAGGAGAGAGGGAGAGTGAGTGACTAGAACCAGATAGAGGGGGGAAGAGAAACTAAGATTGAGTGCTTAGTCACAGTTACAGGGTTGCTGGTGTGATTGCAGGGTACAGTGAAACTCGAAGGCTCCGAGTGCTAACATGCAGGACTAAGTGACATACGAAGGGAGAAAGAACGGATGTGTTTTTCCTCCTTTTCTTCTTAGTTTCCAACCAGCTAACCCTATTCTTAGGGATATTAACCCAAAGTTATACAGGCACGAACTACCAACACTCATTCTACACCCAACTTGATGCCCTCATTGCCAATCAGACGTAGATATCAGCGACTGAGGATAAAACCAGAAATTGGAAACGTTCTGCCACTTTATGTCCCTCCATAACACAGAGTACAGCAAGACAGTGCGCATGCCAAGAAAGGAGATTGGCATTGTTAAGCTATGCAAACAGAAGGGCCAGAGATAAGGGCTCGGACTGCATACTCACATATAACGGCTGACTGGCAAATGGATGTCATCAGAGTGCGCACAAACTGGTTGGCGGCAGTCTGCTGTTCGTCCAGGTTGGCCTGTAGTTGAGATGATGAACAGTTACTACACAGAGCCTGGTTTCCCAAGAGTAAAATGATGGTGTCTAGAATGTAAACCAAACTCATTCAATTTACCTGTTGACACTCAAGACAGTTGCATACGCTCACACACCACGACACACACACACCCACCACACCAGGACACACATACAGTGAGGGAAAAAAGTATTTGATCCCCTGCTGATTTCGTACGTTTGCCCACTGACAAAGAAATGATCAGCCTATTATTTTAATGGTAGGTTTATTTGAACAGCGAAAGACAGAATAACAACAAAAAAAATCTAGAAAAACGCATGTTAATTTTTTTATAAATGTATAAGTATTTGACCCCCTCTCAATCCGAAAGATTTCTGGCTCCCAGACACACACCACACCACGGACACACCCACACACCCCGGACACACCCACACACACACGGACACACCCACAGACCCCGAGACACACACCCCAGACACACACCACACACCCCAGACACACACCACACACCCCAGACACACACCACACACCCCACACACACACACCGCGGACACACACACACCGCGGACACACACACACACACACACACACACCGTGGACACACACACACACACACACACAGGACACACACACATGGACACACACACACACCGCGGACACACACACACACACACACACACCGTGGACACACACACACACACACGCGGACACACACACACACACACACACACGGACACACACACACACACACCGCGGACACACACACACACACACACACACCGTGGACACACACACACACACGCGGACACACACACACACACACACACACCGCGGACACACACACACCGCGGACACGCGGACACACACACACACACCGCGGACACGCGGACACACACACCGCGGACACGCGGACACACACACCGCGGACACGCGGACACACACACACACACACCGGACACACACCACGGACACACACACACACCACAAGACAGACCTCGACCCAGTCTCTGATGCGCTGGTTGTTAGCCTTGTCCTGGATCAGTCTGTCAAGCTGTTTACTAAGCTCCTCCCCACTCACGGGCTTCTTCTGATTGGTCCCCTCTGACTTCTCCCCCAGGGTAAACTCCATTTTCTGGAAAGAGAACACACCATAGGAAGACATTAAGAACACTATCTCTATGGAACACACACTCAGAAGGAGACTGTAAACCCAACTTTTCTGTACCAAAACAAAAACTGTTTCCTCTCGTTTATAAAAGGACAGTCATATTTTCATTCGTCCATTCTTAAATGGCACAGTCAGATTGCGTGGCCCTAACTAAACATTTCATTAGCAAATATTTACAACAGATAAGTGATTAACCCATTGTCCCCCACTGACCTGTTCAGTCACAAACTTGTTGGCATCCTCGTCCTCTGGCAGGAAGTCTCTCCAGTTGAGCCCCGCCTCTGTCCACATTCCACCCACCTTCTTATGGGTCTAACACAGAAACACACAGAAATTATATTTATATACAGACAAGGTATACAAAACAAAACTCTTTCCATGACAGACTGACCAGGTGAAAGCTATGATCCCTTATTGATGTAACTTGTTATATCCACATCAAATCAGTGTAGATGAAGGGGAGGAGACAGGTTCAAGAAGGATTGTTAAGCCTTGAGACAATTAAGACATGGATTGTGTATATGTTCCATTCAGAGGGTGAATGGGCAAGACAAAAAATGTAAGTGCCTTTGAACAGGTTTGGTAGTAGGCACACCGGTTTGACTTTCAAGAACTGCAACTCTTCTGGATTTTTCATGCTCAACAGTTTCCTGTGTATCATAAATGGCCCACCACCCAAAGGATATCCAACCAACTTAACCTCTGTGGGAAGCATTGGAGTCAACACGGGTCAGCATCCCTGTGGAACACTATCGATACCTTGTAGAGTCCATGCTCTGACGAACTGAGGCTGTTCTGGGGCAAAAGGGGGGTGTTCCTAATGTTTTGTGCATTCAGTGCCTTCAGAAAGTATTCCTATCCCTTGACTCATTTCACATTTTGTTGTGTTAGCCTGAATTCAAAATGGATTAAACAGATGTTTCTCACCCATCTACCATAATGACAACGTGAAAACATGTTTTTACAAATTCTAGCAAAATTATTTAAATTAATTTGAAATCTCCTTTACATAAGTATTCATACCCTTGAGTCAATACATGCTAGTCACCTTTGGCAGCAATTACAGTTGTGAGTCTCAAAGAGCTTTGCACATCTGGATTGTACAATATTTGCCCATTATTCTTTTCAAAATGCTGCACTGTCAAAATTGGTTGTGGATCATTACTAGATTCTCAACTCTTGCCATAGATTTATGCAGATTTAAGTAAAAAAACTGTAGCTCGGCCACTCATGAACATTCACTGTCTTCTTGGTAAGCAACTCCAGTGTATATTTGGCCTTGTGTTTTAGGTTATTGTCCTGCTGAAAGGTGAATTAATCTACCAGTGTATGGCGGAAAGCAGACTGAACCAGGGTTTCCCTCTATGATTTTACCTGTGCTTAGCTCCATTCTGTTAATTTTTTTATCCTGAAAAACTCTCCAGTCCTTTAGGATTACAAGCATACCCATAGCTACAACGTTGATCTTTCCTCAGTTCTCCACTCACAGACATTAAACTCTGGTACTGTTTTAAAGTCACAATTGATCTCATGGTGAAACCCAGAGTGGTTTCCTTCCTCTCCGGCAACTGAGTTAGGAAGGACGCCTGTAACTTTGTAGTGACTGTGTATTGATACACTATCCAAAGTGTAATTATTAACTTCACCATGCTAAAAGGGTTATTTAAATGTCAGCTTTTTTTAATATCAATAAGTGCCCTTTCTTTGCGAGGCATTTTTTACTCCTGAACTTAATAAAAACTTGCCATAACAAAAGGGGTTGAATACTTAGACTCAAGACATTACAGCTTTACATAAAATAAAAATAAATAATTCCACTGACATTATGGGGTATCATGGCCAGTGACAAAAATCTCAATGTAGTACATTTTTTATTCAGGCTGTAACACCAAAATGTTGAAAAGTCAAGGGGTGTGAATAATTTCTGAAGGCACTGCAGGCGTGTGTGTGTGGTCTACACATACAGACAACTTAAAATACGCACAGTGCACCATTCATGGACATTTCAAACACATACAATTGATATACATAGAAAGTTGTACAAAATCACACCATCTGTCTGGTACAGGGTTCTTCAAATCTGTTCTTGCAGAGCTACCGTCCTGTAGGTTCACTACAACCATAATTTAGCGCACCAAATTATAATAATTAGCTGGTTGATAAGCTGAATCAGGTTAGTTACAACTGAAGTTGGATTGAAGAACTACAAGAGGGTAGCTCTCCAGGAACAGTGTTTGAGAACCCTGATCTAGTATAATACACATGGCGTTCATACAGATACTGACCATTCCTTTGCAGAGTAAGTTGAGGATGTGCACCAACAGCACACCGGCCTTACCCAGGGGAATCAGGGGTTTGGAGATCTCTCTGTAGACACACAAACAGCAGCAAGGTTATAGGGCATTCTCTTCAAAGTGGAACTGACAGCGTTTGAACTACTTTGCAGATATGAAACAAACAGATAATATCAGTAAAAAAGTGGTTTGAAAAATAGGTTCTATTTGACTCAAAATGTATAATTAATTACAAATTCACCAATAAATATATTGGAAGTCCAACAAATATTGCTATCAGGTTGTAAATCCCATCTGGCCTGGTACATTGTTAACTTCCTCTAACCAGTCGGGATGCACCGTTTCAGTTTCAATTACTCAATATTTTGGACAAAAAGAGATGAATGTAACCAGGGCTGGCAATGCCAATACAATACAACTAGCATAGGCAGGCAATGATCACAAGTCAGTCATAATGTGGGTAATAGGCTAGCTTATCTATTTATGTAGCTATTTATTTGGAAGCTAAAAACACAGAGCCTAACGTTAGCTAGCTGCTGGGAGGATGTCATTGGACGAGTGGGTGAGTGGCTGCCTTGTCCCCCCATATTATTTTTCTGTGGTATAGTGTGTCATGTGGTAAGCTGGCAATAAATGTGAATTACTTTGCTATCTAGCTATACTGAACTTGAACATTTGTACAAACTACGGCAATTACATTTGTATTTTATTATTACATTTTTTACTTTGGCAAATTTAATGAAATCTCATGTCAAAATAAAACTTCAATAGCGTCCACCCTTAATCACCGCACAATCTACGATAATTACATTTGTATTTAACTTTGGCTATTTTCTATTAATTTGATTTAATATGTAAAAAAATAAATATTGCCTGAGATTTTATTGACGAGGTCCCTGAACCAATAACAGTTGGTTAATTCATGCAAGTGATATGGGGTGGAAGCTATTGAAGTTTTAAACAAGTATTTTTTATACATGAAGAAAATACATTCTTTGAAAACAGTCAAAAGTAAAAAAAATACAATAGCAATTGCTGTAGATTGGACAGGCGAGGTCCCTGAACTACTCATGGAAGCAATTGAAGTTCTCTGTAGAGTGAATTCAAATTTAAAAAAATGAATTGCTGTGGATTCTAGAGAAGAGGTCTCTGAACAATGTCACATTTTTTGAGAACTATATGTCATGTGATTGAGAAGCTATTGACAACCAGCAAAAGTAGGCGTTGCAGTTTTAAGACGGTCCCTTAACCCTCTGAGCGGAGGAGAGCAACGTTTCAGCTACATTTCGCCTCCAAAAATAATAGGTGTAACTTGTTTGCTATTGTCAGCCGATTCAGAATGTCATTCATTTAATTATTGTACTTTAGGTTAAAGAGATATTAAAGAGCAATGTCAGAATCTTTAATATAGAGGTAACTACACCACACTTTGACAGGCCAGATGCAGAAAGGGGAGCAGGCTACTATTCCCTAACGTTCATCTGTCAAACTACAACCTTGAAAACATGAGGCTTAATCTACTGTTCCCTCTGTAGATTTTTAGCTCATCTCGCTCTGGCTAAGAGTTGTTGCACAGGAAACTGAGGGAGAGAGCCTACCTTTTCATGGTTGTTTGATCAATATGACTGTTAAGTTCCCAAATGTAAGAGGACTCCCAAGTGGTATTGACATATTTGCAGACATCCATTCAGGTGGATTTTGTGGCTTTTGGCAAATGCGTTCTAATGATCTAAAGTCGCGCTGTTGCAACTGCCTGTAAACACACAGTCCAGTTCAAAGTGAATGATAGCATGCCCGTGTAGGTAGCTGAATTTGTCGCTAGAATCTTTAACCAATAGAAATTCCCAAACATTCTATGAATTTATGAAAACGTGAAAATTACCATCTCTTGTCAGATAACTATTCATCAATAAGTGAAGCATCAGTCAAAGCCTTCTGGCATCAACACTTATATGACAGTGACCTCCAGAGGTTGGGCCTACGCAGCCTATAAAGCCTGGGCCTCACCTGAAGAGCTGTCCCATGGGGATGCATCCCTCGTGGAGCATGGGGTTGATGAGCTCAGACAGGTATTGCCAGATGTGGGGGATGTCTATGGCCATGTCCTCAGCCACCTCCAGGATCTCTTGGAGCCTATGATGAAAACACACAACCAGGTAAAAACCTTACTCATAGCATACACACATACCAACATACACACTAACAGTGACCCTTAGAAATTATTTTTTCTAACAAGCACACAGTACTTTTGTGGCACTGCTCTGTTGACACCAAATAATAAATATGGGAGTTTATAAAAATTGGGTTTGTTTTCAAAATTCTTTGTGGGTCTGTGTAATCTGAGGGAAATGAGTCTCTCTAATATTGTCATACATTTGGCAGGAGGTTAGGAAGTGCAGCTCAGTTTCCACCTTTATTTTGTGGGCAGTGCGCACATAGCCTGTCTTATCTTGAGCGCCAGGTCTGCCTACGGCGGCCTTTCTCAAAAGCAAGGATACGTTCACTGAGTCTGTACAAAGTCAAAGATAATAAGTGGGCTGGACATACCAAGAGACTAGTTAGCATGTAGCACGCTTCAGTCTATAATATGAGCTGGTCAGTATGTGTAGGTAATACTTTCTAACACAGCTTTTTTGAAAGATATCACATAGTAGAACTGCATAAGTGTTGCTCACCACTTTCTCTAGTTTTGAAATCAGTGGAATTAGAGTATAATAGCTAAGGAGAAAATTCTGCCGTTTGATTGCAAATATGCAGACGGAGTCAAACACACAGAAGGCTGTGTTGTATAAAACACCTGTCTCCGGATTACATCTTCAAACTAAGGGCAACCATGGCATCCGTGACAGAAGGAGAAACATCCATCCATGTATACGGGTAATAGAGTCTAGCTGGCTACATTTTCAGATATTACACGTTTCTAATTTTGTCAGAAAGTGGTTTTCTTTTTAAGTTAGTGTACTGTTAGCTAGCTAGCTAACATTACATGTATGATCTGTGTAGTAATATTATTCTTATCTCAGACAATTTGCATTGCTAGTTATAGCCTAATGTTAGCTAGCTAACATTGAACCTGGTTGGTTAGCTAACTGCATATTCATGCAGGGTAGTAACGTTATGAGTTGGGATTATGGTTCATTGTTTAGCTAGCTAAACAATGTTTATGATGTGCGACAACTGTCGATAGCTGGGATGGAGTTGGGCCGTTTTCTTTACTTAACGCCCATCGTAAACTTTCTCTTGCCCTGCAGTATTGAACTCAGGAATGTGATGTGTGTAGAGAGAGACTGTGCCGCCAAAACGTCAACATAAAAAGATTGGACTTTGGAACATTCGTTTTGAAATCCAAACGTTTGGAATGGTTGGTGGGGATCAAAACAATAATCGTGTCATATCATTAAGTATATTGTGACATCATTATGTATGGTATAACAAGAGAACTTTAACTCTGAAAGTGTACACGTCCGAGTTAGCAGATTTGCATCTAAATGAATACTTTTGTGAAGATAATGTGATTTGAGCCTTCTAAATTAGATAATAGTTGTCATAAAGTTTTATCCAGTCAGTAACCACGCCCACGTGAGCACAGACATTGTGCCAGCATGATGGAACGCCCCCTTTGAACCAGAGTGCTTAAAAAGGACTCGTAACAAACTTTACATTAGACCAGTCTACGTGCAGCTCGAGCTGAATACGTTACAAATGGTTTAATCTCTACAGACTAGACAGCATGGAGCGTTCGCTACATGGCTAGATTTGGTTAAAACTACAAGACCAGAAAATGGTAAGAGGGACTTTTCCTTGCATTATGTTAGTAATCAATATAATCTATACCATGTGTGTGCGTTTATGTAATCCTGTGTGATTATTTATTTAGTTAATAAATAACTAATTAAGCCAATTTGTGTACCGCTAATTCATCACTTAGGGTTCGTAAAGATATCCAAGAATTTTGCGACGTTCAGAAGGAGACTGATGAGTGGCTTATCTATAGATTTGAATATATCTTATGAGTTTAATTCAGGAGATAGTAACTTGTTAAATAAGTTCCCGTGGTGCCCCAAGTTACTAATGAGTTAATTGTTACATGATTGTTTAATTATTATGTGATTAAAGTATAGATAATTGATTTAATAAAATAACAGTCATCACATAATTGTTTTTAATTTTACCTTTATTTAACTAGGCAAGTCAGTTAAGAACAAATTCTTATTTTCAATGACGGCCTAGGAACAGTGGGTTAACTGCCTTGTTCAGGGGCAGAACGACAGATTTTTAACTCGTCAACTCTGGGATTTGACCTTGCAACCTTTCGGTTACAAGTCCAACGCTCTAACCACTAGGCTACCTGTCGCCCCATTAATGATAGTCATGTCACAACAATTGGCTTTGGCTATCTACTCCGATTTCAGAGCACTCGCGTCTAAGTGTGCCAGAAGGCAGAATAACAGACTCATTTATAAATGCTCAACACCCGCGCTCTGCCCCCTCGCCACCCCTTTCTCTCTCCCTACCCCTCCCCCCTCTTTTTCTCTCTCGGTCCTCCCCTTACCCCACGCTCTCCCCAGCACACAACCTGGTCTATAGGGAAGTACTACACATACTCCCCCTTACCCTTTGTAGTACTCTGTTGTGGGCAGGGTGCCAGCCTTGATGAGCTGGTGCAGCAGCAGGCCCATGCGTTCTCTGGCGATGGCGCTGCGCTCCAGAGAGTTCTCCAGACCGTTCCGCACAAACACAAAGAGCAGCGGAGCGCTGTTCAGCTCCACTACACACTGCAGTGCCTCCTACAGGGCCGGAGGGGGAAGGACAGGGGTTTAGTATACAGCAGTTAGCTTTGCTATGGCCTCCGAATGTGTGTGTGTCTGTCATTGACATGAAACTGATGGTGCGTGAGTGCGCATGTCATTGATATGGGGGTGTGTGTGTGTGTATATACCTTCATGTCATTGATATGGGGGTGTGTGTGTGTGTGTGTGTATATACCTTCATGTCATTGATATGGGTGTGTGTGTGTGTGTGTACACCTTCATGTCGTTGAGGTGGAGGTACTCCTCGATGATGGCGTTGGACTTCTTCTCCAGCTCTTCCTCGGTCATGGCCGGTTTGGTCGGAGCATCAGGGGGAGGGGTGGGGGCTGTCTCACGCTTCACTGCACAGATACAACACACACCATAGTTATATTAACACACTAGTATATACTAACACAGACAATTATACATAACCACACAATTATACACTAACACATCATACACTAAGAGTGTGTAAGTGTATCCAATGTGCGCGCATGCGTCGGTGTGTACGCGAAGGCAGTATAAGTGTGTTGTAGTCTGTGTATGCGTGTGTGTCAATGCAGTATGTGTGTATAATCTCCTACCAACAACCTCCTTGCTAGGAGCCCTGTCCCTGCTACCGCTTCCTCCCCGGCTATGGCTGCTTCCCCGGTCTCTGTCGTCAGTCATGCTGGCTACGCGCCGGACAGGGGGTTCTGTAGGGGTGCAACTATCGCCCCTACGCTCCTCCTCCTCTGTCTCACGGCTGAAGCTGCGCTTCGTGATAGGGGGGCGGGCGTCACGACTGCTGTCGTGCCGCTCGAAGCGGTCGAACCTGTCCCGGTCACGACTGGAGCTGGACCTACAGAGGAGAAGAAGAGGGGAGAGCGCGTTATGAGAGAGAGGCGCGCGCGCCAAGCAGGATTGAGAGAGACGCGCCGCAGCGTTGCTATGAGAGAGCGAGCGCGCTGGGCGCGTTGATGCGGAGAGGATACGCGCGCGCGCGTTGCGCGAGAGCGAGAGCGCGCGCTATCGAGAGCAGCGAGAGCGCGCGTTAATGAGAGAGAGCAAGAGCCGCTGCGTATGAGAAAGCGAGCGCGCGCCAAGGCCGCAGTTATGAGAGAGCGAGAGATACGCGCGCGCTGTTGCGTTATGAGAGATCGCCAGAGCGGCGCGCGCCGCCGCTGCGATTGAGCGAGCGCAGCGTACGCGTTATGAGAGCGAGAGCGCGCGCCGCATTGCTATGAGAGCAAGAGCGCGCAAGCAGCAGAGAGCGAAGAGCGCGCGCGTTATGAGAGAGCGAGAGCGCCACAAGCGCGTTTGGCGAGAGCGAGCGCGCGCGTTAAGAGAGAAAAAGAGCGAGAGCGCGCTGTTAAGCGAGAGAGCGGTTATAGAGCAAGGCGCGCGAGAGAGCTTAGAGCGCAAGCGCCAACGTTATGAGTATTTGAGAGCGAAGCGCCGCCACGCAGAGAGAGAGCGAAGCAGGCGCAGATGCAGAGAGAGCAGAGAGAGCACAGGAGAGAGCGGTGAGAGAGAGAGAGCGCCAGGAGAGAGAGAGAGAGAGTTGCGCCAGGAGAGAGAGCTGTTACAGAGAGAGAGAGCGCGCCGCGCAGGAGCGAGAAGGTTATGAATGATGCTGGGCCAGAGAGCGGGCGTACAGCAGGAGAGAGAGCGGGCGCTGCTGTTATGAGAGAGAGGCGCCATGCAATGAGAGAGCGTGGCAAGCAGCCGTTATGAGAGAGAGAGCGTGCGTTATGAGAGCGCGCGTGCACAGGAGAGCGCCAAGCGCGGAGAGGAGCTAGAGCGCGCAGGAGAGAGAGCTACACAGGAGAGAGAGCGCGTTATGAGAGAGAGAGCTAAGGCCAGAGAGTTAGAGAGCGCTGGCAGTTATAGCCAAGGTTATGAGAGAGAGCGTTATGTCACGCCGTTATGAGAGAAAGCGCATGAGAGAGCGCACACAGTGAGAGAGCTGCCAGTTATGAGAGAGAGCTGCACACGCTGTTATGAGAGAGAGCGGGCGCGCGTTATGAGAGAGAGCTGGCGCACATAGAGAGAGAGAGAGCTGGCGCCAAGCATGAGAGAGAGCTGGCGCGCTGGGCCACAGAGAGAGCGCGCGCATATGAGAGAGAGAGCGCCGCCGTTATGAGAGAGAGCAAGTGCGCGCATTATGAGAGAGCGCGCCACAGTTGAGAGAGAGCTGGCGGCAAGGTTATGAGAGAGAGTTGGCGCCGCCAAGCAGCGAGAGAGAGCTGGCGATCGCCATGAGAGAGAGCGCGGGCGCCGCTACAGGAGACGCCAAGCACAGGAGAGAGATGCTGCGCCAAGGCAGCGAGAGAGCACAAGGTTATGAGAGAGAGCCGACACAAGCAGGAGACACAAGCGTTATGAGAGAAAGCGCCATACACAGCAGGATAGAGAGCCGCGCGCAGCGCCAGGAGAGCTGCAAGGCAGGAGAGCTGGCGTTATGAGAGAGAGCAAGGCACACAAGAGAGAGAGAGAGTTGGCGCCAAGGCGCATGAGAGAGAGAGAGAGCTGCGCACACAGATGAGAGAGCTGGCGCAAGGTTATGAGAGAGCTGCCACAAGAGGAGAGAGCGGCATGCAGGAGAGAGAGCTGGCGCAGCGTTATGAGAGATGCGCGCCAAGAGTTGCCATGCCGCAAGAGAGAGCTGGCGCTGCAGTTATGAGAGAGAGTTGGCGCACGCCCATGAGAGAGAGAGCTGGACGCCGCAGGAGAGAGCGCCAGCGCGTTATGAGAGCGCGCGCGCAGGTTAGAGAGAGCGCCAGCAAGCAAGAGAGAGCGCGCTCGCTATGAGAGAGATGCGCGCAGCAGAGAGTCGCGCCGTTATGAGATTGAGAGCGCGCCGTTGGTGCAGGAGAGCGCGCGCGTTATGAGAGAGAGCGCGCGCGCGCGTTATGAGAGAGCGCGCGCGCGCCATTATGGCAGAGAGAGCAGAGCAAGCCATGAGAGAGAGCGCCGCGCCGTTGCGATGAGAGAGCGCTTGCGCCGTTATGAGAGAGAGCGCCGCGTTGAGCAGGAGAGAGCGCGCGCGCCGCGTTATGAGAGACGCGCGCGCCTCGTTATGCGAGAGAGCGCGCGCTGCTATGAGAGAGACTGCAGCGATTACTGTTAAGAGAGCGCCGCCAAGCAGGAGAGAGAGAGCGCTCGCTATTATGAGAGAGCGCGCGCCGCGCCATGAGAGAGAGAGCGCGCACAAGCGCCAGGAGGAGAGAGAGCGCGATACATGCGCGCAGAGAGAGCGCACAGGTTATGAGAGATGCGCAGTGTATCGTTATGAGAGAGACATGCGCGCAGGAGAGAGAGCGCGGCGCAATCGTTATGAGAGAGAGCGGCGCAGCGCCATGAGAGAGAGAAGCCTTCGCGCGGCAGTGTTATGCTACAGAGAGAGAAGCGCTTGGCCGTAGAGGCCACAGGAGATGCTGCCAAGCTGCTGTTGAGAGAGACACAAGAAGAGTAGCGAGATCATACGCAGGAGCAGAGAGAGTACGCAAGGCGCGCATGAGAGAGCGCCATGAGAGGTGTTATGAGAGATGAGCAGCCACGCCACAGCAGAGAGAGCACGCCTTGCAGTGAGAGAGAGCGTCCAGGAGAGAGAGCGCGCGCGCTATGAGCAGAGAGCGATGCGCCGCAAGTTATGAGAGCGCGCTGGTGCCAAGCAGGAGAGAGAGAGCAAGGCGTTCTGGCAGGAGAGAGCGCCACGCCACAAGTTATGAGAGAGTTGCGCATGATATGCCACAGTTGAGAGAGAGCGCGCGTCATGATCGAGGAGAGCGCGCGAAGTATGCAGGAGAGAGCGCGCGTTGCGAGCAGAGCGCGCGCGCTGTTATGAGATACAGCAAAGCCAGGAGAGCGCGCGTTATGAGATGCAGCGTTGACGCGCTGCTGGCGTTATGACAAGCGCAGCGGCGCATGCTGCGTTATGAGAGAAAAGCAAGGCAGGAGCAGAGGAGAGCGCGCAAGGCAGGAGAGATACAAGGCGTTGCGATGAGAGAGATACACAGCGTTATGAGAGAGAGAGGCGCGCAAGTCATGGAGAGAGAGAGGCAAGCGCTGGCACAAGCAGGAGAGAGCGCCATGAAGCAGGAGAGCGCAAGGTTATGAGAGAGCGCAGCAGGAGAGAGCGGAGAGAGCGCGTTGTTATGAGAGCGAAGAGCGCCAGCAAGGTTATGAGAGAGCGAAAAGAGCGCAGCAGGTTGGTGAGAGCAAGAGCGCGTTATGAGAGAGCGAAGAGCGCTAGCAGCAGGAGAGCGATATGAAAGCAAGGGGCAAGCGCGTTATGAGAGAGCTTAAAGAGCACAGGTGAGAGAGCGAAGAGTGCGTACAGCAGAGAGAGCGTAAGAGCGCAAGCGCGTTATGAGAGAAGCGAAAGAGCGCGTGTTATGAGAGAGCTAAAGAGGCAGCGCTGCTAAGTTATGAGAGAGAGAGAGAGCACGCCGTTATGAGAGAGCGAGAGAGCGCCGCCACAAGCAGGCCATGAGAGAGAGCGCCGCCACAGGAGAGAGAGCGCGCCATGAGTATGAGAGAGAGCGCCGCCAGGCAAGAGAGAGAGAGAGAGAGCAGCGCATTGTTATGAGAGAGAGCGAGACACACAGCAGGAGAGAGAGTGTGCGCACAAGGCAGGAGAGAGAGCAGCACGTTGAGTTATGAGAGAGAGCAGCACGCAGCAAGCAGGAGAGAGAGTGAAAGCGCACAGCCAAGCAGGAGAGAGTGCAGCCACAGGCAGGAGAGAGCAGCGCCAGCGAGCAGTGAGGAGAGATGAGCAGAAGGCAGGAGAGAGTGAGCTGTTATGAGAGAGAGCGAAGGAGACAGGAGAGAGCAGCATGTTAAGAGAGCTGCTATGAGAGAGAGGGAGAGAGCGAGCGTTATGAGAGAGAGGGGGAGAGAGCGCGTGTTATGAGAGAGAGGGGGAGAGAGCCTTATGAGAGAGAGGGGGAGAGAGCGTCATGAGAGAGAGGGAGAGAGCGCCAGGAGAGAGAGAGGGAGAGAGAGGCAGGAGAGAGGGGGAGAGAGCGGCCAGGAGAGAGAGGGAGAGAGCAAGCAGGAGAGAGAGGGAGAGAAAGCAAGCAGGAGAGAGAGGGGGAGAGAGCGTTATGTGAGAGAGGGGGAGATTATTGAGGGAATAGGCGAGAGAGGAGGAGATAAGAGGAAAGGAATGAGGGAGAGAAATAGAAGAGATGGGAAAGTGGGGGGAGAGAGAGAAAGGGGTAGAAAATAGGTGTGTAAGCGAGTCGGGCAGAGAGAAAGAGTGGAGATTAAGATCAGGAAGGAGAGGAGGGATGAATGGTGAAAACAAATGCAAATAGAAAGAGCAGTAGTGACCTCTGGGGTACCCTGCGGTCAGTGTCTGAGGAGGATGCTGGTGGAGCAGACTGCTGCAGGGCAGAGAAACGGTTTCCAGTGGCCGGACGGCCAGTCTCCGCTGCTAGACAACACAGAGAGAGACAGAGAGAGAGACAGAGAGAGAGAGAGGTCAATACACACAATACAAATGGTAGGTGTTAAATGTGTGCACAGGCGTGTGTGCGTGTTAAGTGTGTATAGATGTGCGTGCGTGCTAAGTGTGCATAGATGTGCGTGCATGTTAAGTGTGTATACAGTGTGCCACATTTGTTGGGGTTTTATGTGAGGGATGTCTTTGTATGAAGTAGGCCTCTACCAGACTCCATGTTTAGTCTTGCACGTGTGTTAGGCGTGTGTGTGTTTGAACGTGCGTATGTGGCCCTACCTGGTTCAGCTCCGGCGGCAGGCTTGGCTCCGGTGGTGCCTCCACTGCTGCCCTTGCCCCAGCTGCCCCACATGCCCTTACCCCCGAGCTGGGGCGCCAGGAGCTGGCTGCTGAAGTCCAGAGCACCAGGCTAGTGGGGGACAGGTCAAAAGGTTAAGAGAGCAGAGGTGATACACCAAAATGATATCCATCTCAGTGGGACTTGACTTGGTAAAACATCTGATGAAAAATGTCTAATGATGACATCCAGGCAAAGCACTCAGCCCTGACAACACAACTCTTCACCTTGTCATGCTCTATATGGCAAACACAAAAAACAAAAAGGCAACATGTACGATTTCGTTTACATTCCCACCCAGAATTAGGAACCCCATGTGTTCGTAATGTAGTAAAAAAACAGGTTCCTTTAGTAGTTCTAAACATTAAGAAACTCTCCCCTCACCTTGGTGATCTTGCTGAGCCGGCTGGTATCGATGGGTCTGTTCTTGGTGGAGATGGGCACTGTGTTCCAGCCCTCGTCCTGGGGCTGGCTGCCCCTTCCCACCTGCTGGCCCCCGCGGCCCCCCTGATCCCTTCCTCCTCTGTCTCCCCCCCTCCCGTCTCTTCCCCCTCCACCACCACCTCCTCGTCCTCCTCCTCCGTCGTTCCTTGACATGAGCTGCTGCTGAACCTTGATCTGCTGCATTTGTTCCTCCTGCTCAGCATCCTTGTGGATCTGGTCAATGGTCTTAGGGCCCTGCTCCCCTCGCCGGGGCACCCAGCCACTCTGGAGGGAGGGAGAGAGATTACTCTTTAAAGTCTAAGATAAGTAAGGGGCTTCAGGGCCATATGGTAAATTACTATGGTAATTACTGTGAGGTCATGATGGTACTGATACAATTGCACACAAGACCAATAAACAGAAGAAGGAAAAGTGTAAGAAAGCTAGAGAGAGAAACTTGAATCAGTTATAGAACCCATTGTGAGGTCTGGGGTCCGCTCACCAACCAAGAATTCACACAATGGGACAAACACCAAATAGAGGCTCTGCATGCAGAATTCTGCAAAGAATATCCTCAGTGTACAACGTAAAACACCAAATAATGCATTCAGAGCAGAATTAGGCCGATACCCACTAATGATCAAAACCCAGATAAAAGAGCCATTAAATTCTACAACCACCGAAAAGGAAGAGATTCCCAAGCCATCACCTACAGAGAGATGAACCTGGAGAAGAACCCGCGGAAGCGAGCTCGTCCTGGGGCTCTGTTCACAAACACACCCCACAGAGCTCCAGGACAGCGACACAATTAGACCCAACCAAATCATAAGAAAACTAAAAGATAATTACTTGACACATTGGAAAGAATTACCAAAAAAGCAGAGTAAACTAGAATGCTATTTGGCCCTAATCAGAGAGTACACAGTGGCAGAAAACCTGACCAATGTGACTTACAAAAAAATTAAGGAAATCTTTGACTATGTACAGACTCAGTGAGCATAGCCTTGCTATTGAGAAAGGCTGCCGAAGGCAGACACGGCTCTCAAGAGAAGACAGGCTATGTGCACACTGCCAACAAAATGAGGTGGAAACTGAGCTGCACTTAACCTCCTGCCAAATTCATGACCATACTAGAGACACATACAGTTGAAGTCAGAAGTTTACATACACTGAGGTTGGAGTCATTAAAACTTGTTTAAAACTCGTTTCTACTTTGTGCATGACACAACAAATTTTCCAACAATTGTTTACAGACAGATTATTTCACTTATAATTTAGTGTATCCCAATTCTAGTGGGTCAGAAGTTTACATACACTAAGTTGACTGTGCCTTTAAACAGCTTGGAAAATTCCAGAAAATTATGTCATGCTTTAGAAGCTTCTGATAAGCTAATTGACATAATTTCAGTCAATTGGAGGTGTACCGGTGGATGTAATTCAAGGCCTACCTTCAAACTCAGTGACTCTTTGCTTGACAACATGGGAAAATCTAAAGAAATCAGCCAAGAACTCAGAAAAAAAAATTGTAGACCTCCACAAGTCTGGTACATCCTTGGGAGCAATTTCCAAACGCCTGAAGGTACCACATTCATCTGTACAAACAATAGTAGGCAAGTATAAACACCATGGGACTACACAGCTGTCATACCGCTCAGGAAGGAGACGCGTTCTGTCTCCTAGACAGTCAAGTTATTGGAGTGGCCATCACAAAGCCCTGACCTCAATCCTATAGAAAATGTGTGGGCAGAAGTGAAAAGGCGTGTGCGAGCATGGAGGCCAACAAACCTGACTCAAGTTACTCCAGCTCTATCAGGAGGAATGGGCCAAAATTTATTGTGGGATGCTTGCGGAAGGCTACCCGAAACGTTTGACCCAAGTTAAACATTTTAAAGGCAATGCTACCAAATACTAATTGAGTGTATGTAAACTTCTGACCCACTGGGGAATGTGATGAAAGAAATAAAAGGTGAAATAAATCACTACTATTATTCTGACATTTCACATTCTTAAAATAAATTGGTGATCCTAACTGACCTAAAACAGGGAATTTTTACTAGGATTAAATGTCAGGAATTGTCAAAAACTGAGTTAAAAATGTATTTGGCTAAGGTGTACGTAAACTTCCGACTTCAACTGTATTTCCCTCAGATTAAACAGACCCACAAAGAATTCAAAAACAAATCAAATTTTGATAAACTCTCATATCTATTGGATGAAATACCACACAGTGTGCCACCACAACAGCATGATTTGTGACATGTTGCCACAAGAAAAGGGCAACCAGTGAAGAACAAACGCCATTGTAAATAAACTCGGCAAAAAAGAAACGTCCCTTTTTCAGGACCCTGTCTATCAAAAGATAATTAGTAAAAATCCAAATAACTTCACAGATCTTCATTGTAAAGGGTTTAAACACTATTTCCCATGCTTGTTCAATGAACCATAAACAATTAATGAACATGCACCTATGGAACGGTCGTTAAGACACTAACAGCTTACAGACGGTAGGCAATTAAGGTCACAGTTATGAAAACTTAGGACACTAAAGAGGCCTTTCTACGGACTCTGAAAACCACCAAAAGAAAGATGCCCAGGGTCCCTGCTCATCTGCGTGAACGTGCCATAGGCATGTCTGGGAACTTGCAGGTGCCTTGGTGGAAGAGTGGGGTAACATCTCACAGCAAGAACTGGCAAATATGGTGCAGTCCATGAGGAGGAGATGCACTGCAGTACTTAATGCAGCTGGTGGCCACACCAGATACTGACTGCACCTTTTGATTTTGACCCCCCTTTTATTCAGGGACACATTATTAAATTTCTGTTAGTCACATGTCTGTGGAACTTGTTCAGTTTGTGTCTCAGTTGTTGAATCTTATGTTCATACAAATATTTACACATGTTAAGTTTGCTGAAATTAACAGTTGACAGTGAGAGGATGTTTTTTTTAACGAGTTTACAACCCATATTTAAGTTTATTTAAATTCCCTTTTGTGCTTTAACTATTTGCACATTGTTAGAACACTGTATATGGACATATGAAGTGTCTTTATTCTTTTGGAACTTTTGTGAGTGTAATGTTTACTGTTTTTCTTGTTTATTTCACTTTTGTTTATTGTCCATTTTCTCGTGTTTGGCAATTTAAACGTTTCCCATGCTAATAAAGCCCTCTGAATTGAATTATGAGAGCGAGAGAGAGAGCGCAAGAAAGACACAGAAAGATGGAGGAAGAGAGAATAGGGGCGAGAAAATTAGGAGTATAAACAGAGAGAACGAGAAAGGAGGAGAGAACATTGTACAGAGAGGGATGGAGGGAGGTGTAGTTGTACCCGTCTGAGGTCGATGACATCCTGCAGCATGAAGCGGATCCTAGACGAGGTCTTCTTCTCCTTGATGATCTTGTCCATCTGGGCAAAGTACTGGTCCATACGGGGCTGGGGGAGGAGGGGGGGCAGAGGGACAGTCAGACTGGGGGTGGGTGGGTGTGTCAATTCTAATTTCTGCAAAGGAAATTATGTCAGTGTGAGTGTGTGTCTGTTCCTGTGTGTGTGTATCCCTGTGCATTAGTGTGTGCGTGCATCTAACTGTGTGTGTGTGTCTCTCGCTCTCTCCTTCTCTCTGCGGACCTTGGCCTTCTCAAAGTCCAGGTCCTTGCCGATGGTGGACAGCAGTCTACAGAGGCACTCCAGCGACTCCTCGTCGTGGTTCTTCAGCAGCTTGACGATGCAGTCGTGCATGATGGCCTCCGTCAGCATCTTCAGCTTGAACAGCTCGCCGATGAACTTGATGTTGCCCAGCGACCGCCGCCGCGCCTTGTCTTTGGCCTCTTCCAGTGTTGCCTTCAGACCAGCTTTCTCCTCCTGGGAAACGAGAGGTCCGAGGTTAGTTTGAAAGTTCACAAAGCTTTGTTGTGCATGGAGGGTGAAACAGAATGAAAACGCATCTATTACACAGGTTGTCTATCAAACTAGTTTGTCAAATCTTGAATTTTAAAAAGGAATGGCAGCATCTATTTCCAATATTACACATTGACACCACCCCCCCAAAAAGCCACTTCTCTTTTCCCACTATCATGGATTTTGCTGATAAATACTTTAAGGAAAAATGTACTTGATATGCTTGTGATGTGTTCTCACCTAGCCATCTTAAGAAGAATGCATTTATGTCGCTCTGGATAAGAGCGTTTGCTAAATGATTAAATTGTCATGTGAAATGGATCCTCCCCTACCTCTTTGGCAGCCTCCATCTCCTTCTGTTTGGCTTCAAAAATCACGTCATCATCCTGGTCCTTCTCAAACTCTTTCTGACAGCGGTTGAGCAGCAGCTTGCGGAAGTTTACAGTCACTGACGGCTTGTCTGTGGTGGGCACTTTCAACTGGAAAGAGCCAATGAAAGGAAACAAGGAGAAATACTAGTTTACTTCAAGGTCTGTTTGGTTTATGTCCAGCAGGATGAAGACAGAATCAAAGGAAAGGCAAGGAGACGGCTTGTCTTCAGCTCCTTGAGTTGTTAAATTTCATCAATAGACTGCAGTGGTCCAAACACAAGGCTCAACATAGAGAGAAATGAAATAAAAAGACTAACATGGACCGCCCAAACACTTCACTCACCCCCATAAGGCAGCGGCACATGTTTGCATAGGCCACAGAGAAGTTGGGCTCGGAGATGGCCTTCTCAAATATCAGGTCGATCACTCCCTTCAGCCTCTCCTCTGTGTCGATGGTCAGCTCTGTGACCTGTTTCATCAGCTGCTGGAACATCTGAGGGGTCAGCTTGTTGAGGATGGAGCGGACCCTCTTGAACAGCTCCTGGGTCTTGGCCTGCTCGGGGTCGTCGCTCTCCTCATCCTCGGGGGCGGCGCCTCGGCCGCGGGTCACCGCCTTCTTCACTGTGGGCTTCCAGGCCTTCTCCGCCTTGTTGAGCTCCACTTCGCCACCTAGCGATGAGGAGATTGTGATGATCTTGCGGGGCTCCTTGCGCTGGCCTTGCTGGGAGCGCCGTGGTCCGGGGGGCTGGGGGAAGAGGAGAGATAGATTGGAAGGGGAGAGAGAGGGGGAGAGAAAGAGGGAGGGGGAGATGAGGTCTATGAACTCTAGAAACACACCGGACTGTCAATCATACACTACCAGAGCACAGTTTTAGACAGAAACAAGGTAGAGAGCAGGGCTAGTTCCACTCAATAGAAGTCTTAGAACACTATTACATTCAATGGTTATCTTTAAATGCTCACAATAAATCATTGGTTGATGATCAAATCAAATCACTTGTTTTAAAGAAACACGTGACAAAAAGGGTGCATCCAATGATATCTCCTTTCTCCTGAAGTGTGCACTAACTCGCTACTTCCCACAAATCTAATAGCATTGGATTGGTAGAGGCATGGGCTAGTGGGAGTTTCCACCATATTTCTTGCACCAGTAATTTCCTTTCAAATCAGTGAACACTATGGGAGGAAGGATAGAGAGACATTTGGAGAGTGACGTACTATGACTAATGCTTTCCAAGAGACACTGACACACACACACAGACCCCCCCCCCCCCAACAGCCCACATACTTAACAAATACTGACGAACACACACTGAAAACACAGAACCAGCATAAATAAATAGAACACTATAATGGGCATCCTATTAACATGACCAAACAATCATCCATCTTGGTCTTGAATTATAGAATCTCTATACACTGACCATAGAGTTAGAGGAGATGAGTCCTCTAACTATGCAGACACAAACCCAACACACTGCCATACTCACTCCCATATGATCCCTTCCAGGGCCCCGTGGTCCCCCTCCCCCAGAGGACTGTCTACCCAGGTTACCCATGAAGGCGGGGGTGAAGTCTGGTCCGGCGTTCATGTTGCGACCCGGCTCCGCTGGGCGCATGGGGGTCTGATTAGCCTACACAGAGAAAGAGAGAATTAAGTACTTATGATTTTGACATTGGATTGACATTGAAATGAACATCGGGACAGAGATACTAGAAAAGCACATGATTGAGACATGGGAGGTGTAACAACACACATAAAAACTAAACTAACATTTGCACTAGAGCATAATCCCTTTAATTTCATAGCACTGGTAATATAATAATACCTGTAACTGGATGCCTATAAAAATCACCATACTGGATCAGAAAAATAATATAGTTTACCTTATCTAGCACAACGTCGGTGATGAGAGGCAGGCCCTCAGGCTTGTTCATGCTGGCACTAATGAACTGGCAACCAAGCAGGAACTCCCTGTCGTACCTCTTCTTCTCCTCTGGGTCGATAGGCTTCCATTGCTCTGTTGGGAGGAAAGGGTGGAGGAGTGGGAGAGTTTGAATTGGCTACGAAGGACTCTTTATACTGCTTAGCTGTTGTTGTAACACACCCAACCAAATCTATCAGACTACTCTAGAAGAGACATGTATTTCATTAGGGATAACGCTGGTCATACACATGCGTAATGGGGGTCTTTGACAGTAGCTAGGTTTCCATTCAATTTGTGATAGACTTTCATGCAAATATTATAATATCCGCCTTAACAAAATATGTCAATTTTCCCACGAGAGGTTTGTTTCCATCAAAACGGACTTGCAGATAAAAGGCTGTGCGTGATTACGTAGTGCACATAAAAACAACATTTGACTAAAGTACTCATGTACCGAATAAAAAAAATAAAAAATAAATAAAGTTCAATGCGTTTCCATTGCATTTTCCAGTCTATCGATGGTTTTGTCACAAAAACTGTGGCGATAAATGGCAAACGTGCCCCTAGAGGTCGATTGATTATGGCCGATTAATTAGGGCCGATTTCAAGTTTCCATAACAATCGTAATCAGACTTTTTGGATGCCGATTACATTGCAATCCATGAGGAGACTGCGTGGCAGGCTGACCACCTGTTACGCGAGTGCAGCGTCAAACGGACCTTGTGGCTGCAAGGAGCCAAGGTAATTTGCTTGCTAGCATTAAACTAACTTATCCTATAAAAAACAATCAATCTTCACATAATCACTAGTTAACTACACATGGTTGATGATATTACTAGTTTAACCAGCTTGTCCTGCGTTGCATATAATCAATGTGGTGCCTGTTAATTTATCGAATCACAGCCTACATTAACTTCGCCAAACGGGTGATGATTTAACGAAAGCGAATTCGTGAAAATAAGCACATTTGTTTCACAAATGTACCTAACCATAAACATCAATGCCTTTCTTAAAATCAATTCACCGAAGTATTTCTTTTTAAACCTGCATATTTAGTTAAAATAAATGCATGTTAGCAAGGCAATATTAACTAGGGAAATTATGTCACTTCTCTTGAGTTCTGTGCAAGCAGTCAGGGTATATGCAACAGTTTGGGCCGCCTGGCTCGTTGCGAACTGTGTGTCTTCCTAACAAAGACCGTAATTAATTTGCCTGAATTTTACATAATTATGACATAACATTGAAGGTTGTGCAAAGTAACAGCAATATTTAGACTTAGGGATGCCACCCGTTTGATAAAATACGGAACGGTTCCGTATTTCACTGAAAGAATAAACGTTTTGTTTTCGAAATTATAGTTTCCGGATTTGACCATATTAATGACCAAAGGCTCGTATTTCTGTGGTTTTTATATATTATAATTAAGTCTATGATTTGATATTTGATAGAGCAGTCTGACTGAGCGGTGATAGGCAGCAGCAGACTCGTAAGCATTCATTCAAAGAGCACTTTCCTGCGTTTGCCAGCAGCTCTTAGCAATACTTGATGCACATCTCTGTTTATGACTTCAAGCCTATCAACTCCCGAGATTAGGCTGGCAATACGAAAGTGCCTATTAGAACATCCAATAGTCAAAGGTAAATGAAATACAAAATGGAAGAGAGAGAAATAGTCAACGCGTCAGAGGTACAGAATAAGTTAGAGAAAAAACAAAAATAAATGAAGGAACTTATTCAGGAAAGGTCCAGTGTAATATATTACAAAAATAAAGCGAACTGGATGGAATATGGCAAAAAATTTACCAAATTCTTTCTCAATCTTCAATATAGAAATGCTACCAATAAAAATGTATTGAAACTTGTTACAAATGATGGAGTCACGTATGATTCACCAAATTATATTTTGAAAGAGGAAGAAAAGTACTTTCGGAATATGTTTGTCTCAGTCTCCTCCACCTCCATTAACTGAAACTAATTGTATGGACTTTTTTCCCTAATAATAATGCAAAATTAACATCTGTACAGAAAGAGTCATGTGAAGGCCAAATTACAGAGGAGGAACTTCTTGATGCAATTAAAGCCTTTAAAGCAGGAAAAACTCCAGGGCTGGATGGCATACCAGTGGAAGTATACAAAACCTTTTTTGATGTACTCAGAGGACCATTATTAGCATGTTTTAACCACTCCTATATAAATGGTATATTATCAGACACGCAACAAGAAGGTCTGATATCATTATTACTGAAACAGGACCCAAGTGGTATGTATAAAGATCCAGTCCATTTAAGAAAACATTGGAGACCTCTTACACTTCAGTGTTGTGATGCAAAAATCCTAGCAAAATGCTTGGTGTATAGAATTAAAAAAGTATTGTCAGATATTATTCATCCTAACCAGACAGGTTTTTTACATGGACGATACAATGGAGATAATATAAGACAAGTACTGGAAACGATAGAATACTATGAAATATCGGGGACACCAGGCCTGGTTTTCATAGCGGATTTCAAAAAGGCTTTTGATAAAGTACGACTGGAGTTCATATATAAATGCCTAAAATATTTCAATTTTGGGGAATCTCTTATAAAATGGGTTAAAGTTTTGTATAGTAACCCTAAAATAGTAAATAATGGCTACATCTCTGAAAGTTTTAAACTATCTAGAGGAGTAAAACAAGGTTGTCCACTATCGTCATATCTATTTATTATTGTCATCAAAATGTTAGCTGTTAAAATTAGATTAAATAATAATATTAAGGGATTAGAAATCCGTGGCTTAAAAACTAAGGTGTCATTGTACGCTGATGATTCATGTTTTCTTTTAAGACCACAATTAGAATCGCTCCACGGCCTCATAGAGGATCTAAATACTTTTGCTATCCTCTCTGGATTAAAACCAAATTATGATAAGTGTACTATATTACGTATTGGATCACAAAAAAAATTCAAATTTTAGACTACCATGTAGTTTACCAATTAAATGGTCTGATGGAGATGTGGACATACTCAGTATACAAATCCCAAAAGAAAGAAATGATCTCACTCCAGTAAATTTATATAGAAAGTTAGCAAAAACAGATAAGATCTTGCTACCATGGAAAGGAAAATACCTATCTATCTGTGGAAAAATCACCCTAATTAACTATTTAGTCATATCACAGTTTACCTATTTGCTTATGGTTTTGCCTACACCCAGTGACCTGCTCTTTAAATATGAACAAAAAAATTATTTTATTTGGAATGGCAAGCCAGACAAAATTAAAAGGGCCTATTTATATAATGAATATGAATTTGGAGGGAAGAAATTATTAAATATTAAAGCATTAGACCTCTCACTAAAGGCATCAGTCATACAAAAGTTATACTTAAATCCAAACTGGTTCTCTAGTAAATTTGTAAGAATGTCTCATCCTATGTTCAAGAATGTCTTTTTCCCCTTTATTCAGATTACATCTGCTCATTTTCGGTTGTTTGAAAAGGAAATGATCTCAAAAATGTCGCTATTTTTAAACAAGCCTTAGAAAGATGGTTACAATTTCAGTTTAATCCACCTGAAAAGACAGAACAAATAATACAACAAATATTGTGGTTAAACTCAAATATACTAATTGATAAAGAAATCGTATTTATTTATTTTTTTTCAACTAATTGCAGCATTACCACAAAAATGGAAGAGGCAAGTAGAAGGGGAAAAAAGTAAGGAACTTGTATGTCAGCCCTGTATTAAAGAACATAAATGGTTAAAGAAAAGTGTGATAAATAAAAACATATACCAATTTCATTTAGGGACCAAAAAACGAATAGCTGTGCCATCCATATAAATTGCAAAATAGTTTAGGAAGAGATTTGCGATGTACCCATTCCATGGCACATGGTTTACGAATTGATACGCAAAACAACGCCGGATTCAAAACTTCAATTTTTCCATTTAAATTACTATATAGAATTCTTGCAACCAATAGAATGTTATATATATGGGGGATACAATCTTCCCAGCTCTGCAGATTTTGCTGTGAGGAGACAGAGTCATTAGATCATTTATTTTAGTACAGTCCATATGTAGCTCGTTCTTGGTCCCAGGTCCAGGAATGGATGAAGAACTAACATTTGCCCAGAACTAACGCTGCAGATAGCAATACTGGGTGATTTGAAAAGCCATAGTCAATCAATCAATAATATAATAATTATTTTAGCAAAAACATGTATTTTTAATTTACAATCTGTAGAAGCTATGAGAATGGAAAGGTTCAGTACTTTTGTGAAGCATCACAGCACAGTTGAAAAATATGGCAAATAGAAATCCAAAATGGATGGTGTTGAAAGATAGATGGGAGGGGTTAAATGGAGCTGAAGGGTGGGACTAATAACAAGATAACTAATGTAAAATATACGGGATCTGTAAAATGTATATAGGTTCAACATTTTGTGAAATAGCACAGTTACAAATAGAAATCAAACTGGATGGACATCAGAAATAGAGGAAGGACAAATAAACAAATATGACTATTGTAAAATAGATTGTCTGTAAAAGTGTAGAAGATGTATAAACTGAAGGTAGAAGCCTAAGTGTTATTGTTTATTAGTTTACTCCAATTGGGGGAAGGGTGGTGGGGTTTGCGTGGAATAATAATGGTATATTCTAAAAAAAAAAAAAAAAAAAAAGTATGTATGTCTATATAGGTAGGTGTATGTATATAGGTGTAAATGTATGCATGTGTATGTATATAGATATATTTACCAAAAAAATATATATGGGGGGATTGGAAATGATGCAGACAATTTCATTGATGGAAGGAACAATCTTTCCACAATATCCAAACCTAAACAAAATATATATATTTTTTAAAAAGCGTCATAATTCCTATAATAACTACAACCTAAAACTTCTTAACTGGGAATATTGAACCACCAGCTTTCATATGTTCTCAAGTTCTGAGCAAGGAACTTAAACGTAATCTTTTTTACATGGCACATATTGCACTTTTACTTTCTTCTCCAACACTGTGTATTTGCATTATTTAAACCAAATTGTACATGTTTCATTATTTATTTGAGACTAAATAGATTTTATTTATGCATTAAGTTAAAATTAAATTGGTCATTGTTCATTCAGTATTGTTGTAATTGTCATTATTACAAATATATATATATATATATAAACAAATCGGCCGATTAAATTATTTTTTTTTTTGGTGCTCCAATAAAATCGGTATCGCCGTTGAAAAATCATAATCAGTCGACCTCTACTCTAGACAGTTCGCTAATAAAGTGGACAGGTTAGGTTATATGATGAGATGGATTAATTGGCAGTGTTCATCATGTCACAAGACCCTCAATATTTATTGGAAAGGAGCATCAAGCTCATCACTGTGCACTTTCACCACCCTGTGAAGTTCATAACTTCTTTCATCTGTAGCCTAATAAACTGCATGCTTTTTCAAGTCAGAGGGAGGACCACACAACATAAAATAACTATACATTTGCAGTCACATGATGTTATCAACAATCACGCAAGAAATCATTTCCGCCGCAATTTGTTGAATAATAGATTTTACCAACAAAAATATCCCACCATGTTTTACGAACCTATTGTCTGTTGACATTTTGCTAATTGTACAGACACTTCCTTTTTCCATCACAGCTGTTGTGATTTATTTTCATATGGTAGGACTTGACTCACATAAAATCCGTGGATGGAAACGTGGTTATAGAAACAGACAGTTCATTGCACATTTCAACGATGAGATATTTCATATGACGGGGAAAATGAGGACACCTTTCTCAAAGAATCAATCAACGAATATTAGATATTCATTGAGTAAGATATAGATCCATTACTGATATCTTCAGTCATTTCTAAGGGACCACCAACCTCCTTTGTACTGGTACTTGAGGTCGCCCGGTTTGAGTGGGGGGGAGTCAGTGTTCTGCTTGTCCTCCTTCTCTTCCCACGTCTCGTCTGGCTCCATCGGCAAGGAAGGAGGGGCCACAGGGCTGGGCTCCGCCGGAGAGGACGAGAGGGAGGGGGCGGGTGCCGCCTCCTTCTCCTGTATGGATGAGAGAGGGGAGAAGGAGGCGGAAGATTGAAGGGTAAAGTAGTAGAAGGAAGTTGAGACCCTATATGCTGACCTCAAGTCAGTTTCGTGGTTAAGGTTAGGGGATTTGGGGTGAGTAACCTGTGGTTTTCCACAAGCACATGGAAAAGCCAGCCAAATAGAAAAAGTAGCCAGCCAGGCTCCCCTGGGCTGTTATGACATTTTTGCAGAAGCTTGATTTTGGTGGCCTCTGGTACATTCTAATGCCTTGATTCCATCCAAAATACAGAGTGAAATTGTTGAGTACTTTACCTCCCAGATTGGAAACATTTGTTGTGGCATTGTGCTTACAATTTAAATTACTGTAAATGTCTGAATTCAGTGTATTGTCAGTCATTTTGGATATTGTCTAGGACTATATGGCCTAAAACCTTCCTCCTCTTGAGATTAAAGTATTTTGTTTGTTCTTTAAATTTATGTATTTTATTAAAACAGAAAAGTGGCAAAATTATCTTTAAAATGATTTAAGGTACAATTTTAAACCAAAGAAGAGCCGCACACTCTGGGAGCTCAGATGCAAAAAAGATTTTATGTCCAACGTTTCGACAAGCAAGCTGTCTTCATCAGGGTATAATCCAGCTTGCCTGTCGAAACGTTGGACATAAAATCTTTTTTGCATCTGAGCTCCTAGAGTGTGCGGCTCACCTTTATTTTCAAGTTTTCCATTCCGCTAGCCAGCACCTCGCCTATATAGGTGTGCATTTCTTTTTCTTCTACAATTTTAAACCAAACAAATTGTGTGATTGGCACTTTTTCCAGTGACTAAATGGGTCTAGAATAAAACAAAACAGATGCTCAATTAAGAGAGAGTACGACAATTCAATAACTAAAATAATTTCAACAAGTGTATGCAACTCAATTGCAGCAGGTCATTTATTTAAAAAAAACTTATTTAGCAACTGACCCACAGGCTTCAAGCTTCCTTAAGAGGCATTTTCTCAGCTATCTGCAATAAAGGTATGATTGAAAAATAGAGCAGGTACCTATAATGGTATTCACCATCTTCAATGAACGTTTTCATTTTTTATCTGCAAATAATTACCAAAAATACTACCAGTATGCAAATTAGAGAGACAAATGAACGGCTCTCTTACCGATGCGATAAGCTACTGACGAGCCAATCACTAACGTCACTGTCTGGCAAGTCCGGATGGACTTCATATTGAAAATACAAACGAGATCTTTAGTTTACGATGCCATGGACATAATACACTGTGTGTACAAAACATTAAGAACACTTTCCTAATATTGAGTTGCACCCCATTTTGCCCTCAGAACAGCCTCAATTCGTCAGGGCATGGACCGCAAGGTGTGGAAAGCGTTCCATGTGCATGCTGGCCCATGTTCTCCAATGCTTCCTACAGTTGACATGTTGACTGGATATCCTTTGGGTGGTGGGCCATTCTTGATAAACAGTGGAAACTTGAGTGTGAAAAATCCATCGGTGCTGCACTTCTTGACACACTCAAACCGGTGCGTCTTGCACCCACTACCATACCGCGTTAAAAAGGCACTTATTTGGTCTTTCCTATTCACCCTCTGAATGGCACACACACACACACAATCCATGTCTCAAAGGCTTAAAAATCCTTCTTTAACCCATCTCCCTCCACTCTTCTACACTGATTGAACTGGTTTTAACATGTGACATGAATAAGGGATCAGAGCTTCACCTGGCCAGTCTCATGGAAAGAGCAGGTGTTCCTAATGCTTGTCTCGACAGACATACTCCAGGCACAAAGACCAACGATGCCATATGCCGAGTTGCTCCTGCACTGACTAATGATCAGTAGGCTTAGGCGATATACCGTATACCGGGGTATTTGGAAATAGCCACAGGATGGTTTTTCAATACCTTTAAATACATTTCAAAGGCTATTATTTATTTTAAGTTAAGTTATTATATTTGTAGCTACTTAAGTAATTACCTGCAGCCAACTTGCGCAATACTTTAGGACATGAAGCAGATGGCGTTCTTCATTTCACCTGTTACTTTACATTGTGCATCTTACCGTAGTTCCACAGAACAGTTGAGCCAGTCACTTGTTTGTAAATAGCACAACGGGAGTAAGCGGTAACAGTGGTACAGCGGCCACTGCCATCTTGTTTTCCTAGCCTTTGTTCTCCTCAACCGTTCTTGGCCCGGTCTGCTCCTACCCCTTCTTCTCCGAGCAGAACAGGCAGGACCATTGCCCTAGTAACTCCAGACTCCACACAGACACAGTGTGTACACATGCTGCTCCAGAGCCAGTACAGTACATCCTTCAGACAAGCAAGCATTAAAATGTTGTTCATTTGCACAGTCTCTCGTTTACATTAGCTTGTAAATGTCCAAACTCGGTAGCTCCTACCCATATACAGATGATTCAGAAAATATTCAGACCTTGACTTTATCCACATTGCAGCCTTATTCTAAAATGGATTAAAATTATGTTTCCCCTAATCAAAGACACAATACCCCATATGTATTACATATAAAAACTGAAATATCACTTTTACGTAAGTATTCAGACCTTTTACTCAGTAGTTTGTTTTAGCATCTTTGGCAGCGATTACAGCCTCGAGTCTTCTTGGGTATGACGCTACAAGCTTGGCACACCTGTATTTGGGGAGTTTCTCTCATTCTTCAATGCAGATCCCCTCAAGCGCTGTCAGGTTGGATGGGGAGTGTCGCTGCACAGCTATTTTCAGGTCTCTCCTGAGATGTTAGATCGAGTTCAAGTCTGGGCTCTGGCTGGGCCACTTAAGGACATTCAGAGACTTGTCCCGAAGCCACTCCTGCGTTGTCTTGCCTGTGTGCTTAGGGTCATTGTCCTGTTGGAAGGTGAACCTTCGCCCCAGTCTGAGGTCCTGAGCGCTCAAGCTTTTTAAAATGCATTTTATTTAACTAGGCAAGTCAGTTAAGAACAAATTCTTATTTACAATGACGGCCTACCCCGGACGACACTGGGCCAATTGTGCGCCGCCCTATGGGACTCCCAATCCCGGCCAGTTGTGATACAGCCTGGAATTGAACCAGGGTCTGTAGTGAGACCTCTAGCACTGAGATGCAGTGCCTTAGACCGCTGCGCCACTCGAGGATCTCTCTGTACTGTACTCCGTTAACTTCTTAGGGAGCTCCCGACACTACCAGGTGAAATGCAAGGCGCCAAATTCAAAATCCAAAAGTTGAATTATTAAACATGCATCAATATACAAGTGTTTCATACTCATAAAACGCTCTGCTTCTTGGCAATATCACAGCGTTGTCAGATTTCAAAAAGGCTTTACGGCGAAAGCACTACATTTGATTGTTTGAGGGTAGCACCTTCAATATTTTCCATTACCATGAATTCATTAGCCAGCGCGGTCCATAGAAAATGCATTTCACAGGGAAAACCTGTGCCTTACCTTTTGTAGTACTTCTGCTGAGGGCTTCCCAAGTGTCCAACGAAGACAATCCATGGGTATTTGGTTAGAAAAAGTCATTTATTATATCCATAAATCTCTGTTTGGTTGGCGCCTTGTGTTCAGAAAATCCAACGTGAAGAGAACGCGTTCAACTAAACCTATAAACTTTTCCTCAACAAAACAAAAACCAATTAAAATGCATCCTTAGCTATCCTTCTATGAATAAAAGTGATAATATTTCACTTGAATGGTCACCTAAACGTTATACATGTCAAATAAAGTGGGCCGCTCAGCCAAAAGTGCGCCCAAAAACGTGCAACCGAAAAAGAGCTCCTGTCACCAAAACCCCTTCCTAGTCAACACATTAGTTCCGATTGCTTTGATACTTTATATATAGACTGCTGACATCCAGTGGAAGCCATAGGTACTACATTCAGTGTCCTGATATAAGGGGTTTTCAATAGGCAGTCTCTCAAATTGGGCCATAAGCCACCAGAATGACATTTCCGGATAGAATTTTCTCTGGTTTTTGCCTGCCAAATGAGTTCTGTTATACTCACAGACATTATGTTAACACTTTTGGAAACCCCAGAGTGTTTCCCATCCAATAGTACTAATTATGTGCATATCCTATTTTCTGAGCGGCAAGCATTTTACTTTGGGCACGCCAGACTCTCCAAAACAGTCACCCCAGCTGCCGCTCCTAAAGAGGTTAATCTTTCCCTTGATCCTAACTAGTCTCCCAGTCCCTGTCGCTGAAAAACATCCCCACAGCATGATGCTGCCACCACCATGCTAAAACATAGGGATGGTATTGGACAAGTGATGAGCAGTGCCTGGTTTCCTCCAGACATGATGCTAAGCATTCAGGCCAAAGATTTCAATCTTGGTTTCATCAGACCAGAGAATCTATTTCGCATGGTGTGAGAGTCTTTAGGCACCTTCTGGCAAACTCCAAGAGGGCTTTCATGTACCTTTTACTGAGTAGTGGCTTCCGTCTGGCCACTCTACCATAAAGTCCTGATTGGGGGACATCTATGCTGCAGAGATGGATGTCTTTCTGGAAGGCTCTTCCATCTCCACTGAGGAACTCTGGAGCACTGTCAGAGTGACCATTGGGTTCTTGGTCACCTCCCTGACCAAGACCCTTCTCCCCAGATTTTTGGTACCCTGCCCCAGATCTGTGCCTCGAAACAATCCTGTTTCGGAGGTCTACGGACAACTCCTTTGACCACATGACTTGGTTTTTGCTCTAACATGCACTGTCAACTGGGGGACCTTATATAGACAGGTGTGTGCCAAATCATGTCCAATCAATTGAATTTACCACAGGCGACCCCAATCAAGTTGTAGAAACATCTTAAGGATGATCAATGGAAACAAGATGCACCGGAGCTCAATTTCAAGTCTCATAGCAAAGTCTGAATACTTATGGAAATACAGTATATATATATTTTTTATTATAAATTTGCACAAATTTCTAAAAACCAGTTTTCGCTTTGTCATTATGGGGTAGTGTGTAGATTGCTGAGGATTTTCTTATATATTTTTTTATACATTTTAGAATAAGGCTGCAACGTAACAAAATGTGGAAAAAGTAAAGGGGTCTGAATACTTTCCGAATGCACTGTATGTATAACTTTATGAGCAGGATTGCCTGCCTATTATTTTATTTTAATTTGCGCTCGTTTGCATATTTAGCTAAATTCGCTATTACTTGTTTTAATATTGTTAGTATTCTGGTCATAGAGGCCCAACTGGCATTCTTGTGTTTTTGGGTGCCCCCTTGTGTACTATACCGGTAAAACAATAAATCCCAGGATGAGAGCAGAACGGTATGACGATATTGAAATTTGGATACCACCCAACCCTAACGAACAGTCCAACGGGAGTAGAGGCTGGCTGCAGATACCATGCAGTGTAAACGTGTAAGATTGTTACTCACAGCAAGGTTTACTACTGGTGCACCTTGAAAAGTGGTCACGGACAACTGTTTAGAATAGTTTGACTTCATAAGGCCGCTCTATTCTATGCACGCACACAGACACACACCTCTTTGAAGGCATCCAGCATGTCTCCGATGGCTTCCTTCTTGTTCAGCTCCTTCATGTTCCTCTTCTTCTTTGGCACAGACACAGCAGCTAGAAGAGAGAAGACAGGAGCGTCACATTAAAGTTGTTACATCAAAACCTGAAACCACACCACCAAGAACCCCTGGGTGCCAAGGGTCAAACCTGAAGACACACCACCAAGAACCCCTGGGTGCCAAGGGTCAAACCTGAAGACACACCACCAAGAACCCCTGGGTGCCAAGGGTCAAACCTGAAGACACACCACCAAGAACCCCTGGGTGCCAAGGGTCAAACCTGAAGACACACCACCAAGAACCCCTGGGTGCCTCAGTCACACCACACCTTGGTGCACATACTACAGTTTTTCCTGACCAAGTGACCTGACCAGTAAAAACCCTTCCCGCTCACCTTGCATAGACGTGTCCTCTGAAGGGCTGCTGGACGAGGGCACTGGGGATGCATCCTTATCTTTCCGCTCCTCCTTCTCCTCCTCCTCCGCCATGGCAGCAGCCGCAGGGTAAGCAGTCTCCTGAGGTGGGGGAGCAGCAAGCTCTGTGATTGCCGTTGCGGTGCGTTCTAGTGCAGCCACGGGGGCAGCTGCCATGGGGGCGTCTACCTCGTCAGGGTCCTCCTGGGGGAGGCCGTTGGACAAGGGCAGCTGCTCCACCTTCTTTTGGGCCGCGGCGTGCTCCGCCTCCGGGACAGAGGGAGTTGCGGCATGAGCGGGGGCAGAAATGGGCTCGGTCATGGCTGTCTGTTTAGGCGCTGGCGGCAACACCACGCTCCCAGTTTTTGTGGCCGCTTCCAGAGCCGCCACCAACTTCAAGGACGGGGCAAAATCGTCGCCATGGGTCACAGGTCGTGGAGCGGGTTTAGTGTCTTCTTTAGCAACCACAACAGCCACTACTACCTCTGGATTGGTGGTAATTGCAGGCTCCTCCTTGACCTTTTCTACCTTCTCCTCCACCACTACTTCCTCCGCTACCTGGGCAAGAGGCTTCTCCACAGATGCTGGTTCAGCCAGAGGCTCTACCTGTGTGGAAGGGCCTTCGGGGGTCACTGCCTTCACCGCGTGGGTCATACCAGCGCCCACTGTGTGGCTGGCCTGAGCCATGGTGGTGGCAGGGGGTGGAGTCTGTACCGCTGCAGGGGGAAGGGAGGTAGAAGCTGTCAGGGGGGAGGAGGGAGGGGCCTGGTCTTCCCTTTGAGGGATGGGCACCTCGGGCCTCATCCCTGCCACGGGGGCATCTGATTCATTGACTACCTGTTCGGTAGGCGGGGCAACCAGGCCATCAGTTTCCTGTTTGGCTGCCAGTGGGACAGCTGCGGTGGCAGGCTCTGGAGTTGACAACACTGGAGGCAGGGTTTTGGAGGCCGTTGCTGTGCAAACCGCGGATTCCGCGTTTTCATCTGCAACAAAGAAGGAAATCAGTTTGGAACTGTTTTGGACCTTTAACTTCTTAGGGCTAGGGAGCAGTATTTTGAAGTTCGGATGAAAAACGTGCCCAAAGTAAACTGCCTGTTACTCAGGCCCAGAAGCTAGGATATGCATATAAGGATATGCATAGCTTTGGATAGAAAACATACTGAAGTTTCTAGAACTGTCAAAATAATGTCTGAGGATAACAGAACTGATATGGCAGGCAAAAACCAGAGCAAAATCCATCCAGGATGTCTGAATCAGTCATGTCACACTGTTTTCAATAGGCCAGCTATTCAAAGCCTCATAGTTTAACCTCCAGATTGCAGTTCCTATGGCTTCCACTAGATGTCAACAGTCTTTAGAAAAAGGTTTGAAGCTTCAATCATGAAAATCAAGGGAGTAAGACCACTTGTTCCTGAGTCCACGTCAAGTGTACTGTTTTGGATTTTGCGCTCAGTTCTTTTTCCTCTTCTATTCAGCAGGTTATATTCCGTCTGAAATATTATAGTATCTGAGTATTGATTACAAATGCTGATGACTTTTTTCGACGAAATTTATGGGTACTTGGGATATCGTTTGTCTGCATGGATGAAAGCCTTTGGGCAGGTGGATTACTGAACAAAACGCGCCAACCAAACGGAGCTTTATGGATATAAAAGAGGAACTGTATTGAACAAAAATGACCTTTTATTGTGTAACCTGGACGCTTGGGTATGATAGAGGAAGATCAAAGGTAAGCGATTTATTTTATGCTATGAGTTGTGACACCTCTGCTGGTTATGTTATTATGTCAATTGAGTTTGAGTGGGGCGCTGTCCTCAGACAATCAAATGTTCTGCTTTCGCCGTAAAGCCTTTTTGAAATCTGACAATACTGTTAGATTAACAAGAGTCTAAGCTTTTGAAAGGAGTGCAGCATTTGTATTTTCATGAATGTTTGAAATGAGTATTTTTGTAATTTGAATTTGGATTTCACAGGATGTTGTCAAAATCAAACCCGTTCACGGGATTGGATCCGTAACAGGTTAACGTACTGCAATCAATCACTGATGATCAAGTTAGTTATTCATGCTGGCAAAATGTGGCTGTAAAAACATTGTAGTACCACAAGACCTGAGAGGAGGCTCACCTGTTCTCGTCACGATGGTGACGGGTTTAGTAAATTCTCGGTTGGTCTGGGCAGGACCTTCTTCCTCTGTGGTGGAGGACTAGAGGAGGAAAATGGGAAGCAACATCAAAACTAGCTTTGCAAAAATATACTTGATACAAAATTCTACATTTATTTCAAATGCTATCCTATTGCCTGGTTGATCAAAACCAGCCAAGTTGAGAGTTGGAGAGAACACACAACAACTGTAAAAATAAACACAGAATGGAACATCTGGCTTCCATTCCAAACTTCCTGGATTCCTCTATGACATCATCGCTGAGGAATCATCTCAAAGCCACAGAATTCCAAACTTGCATTGTGAGTTCATCACTGGGAATGATTCCAATGAGAAATCAGGGGATGTATTGAGTGATGTGAAACACTTAAGGTTAAATGCATTCAACTAGAAAGTATAGAGCTGATAGAGATGATTGTCTGTCAGATTCCCTGTTTTGTTTAATATGATACATTTATGCTTTTTTTTGATAGATTGGTATTTTTCTTCTGAGGACATCATCAATCACAAAGTTTCAGGATGTGAACAGCAAGAAATCTAATCATTGGACAACAATGTTTATCTGTGCATTCTGTAACGTTACTTTCTCCAGTGAGTTGTGATGCGTACCTGTGAAGGGGGGGTTGGGGTGGAGGTGGCCCTTCCCCCGGACATGATCTCCTCTGTGATATCACGGCCCCCCTGGTTGGGGTCTCGTATTCTGATCTAGGAGTGGCAGGATGAGGTTAAACACTCTCAACTGTAGTTCTAGAAATTACTTTATAGTATTAAGACAATCACATTGCCCACAAGCAGTAAACTGTAAATAAACTCAGCAAAAAGAAATGTCCCTTTTTCAGGACCCTGTCTTTCAAAGATAATTCGTAAAAATCCAAATAACTTCAGATCTTCATTGTAAAAGGTTCAAATACTGTTTCCCATGCTTGTTCAATGAACCATAAACAATGAATGAACATGCACCTGTGGAACCGGTCGTTAAGACACTTACAGCTTACAGACTGTAGGCAATTAAGGTCACAGTTATGAAAACTTAGGACACTAAAGAGGCCTTTCTACTGACTCTGGAAAAACACCAAAAGAAAGATGCCCAGGGTCCCTGCTCATCTGTGTGAACGTGCCTTAGACATGCTGCAAGGAGGCATGAGGACTGCAGATGTGGCCAGGGCAATACATTGCAATGTCCTTACTGTGAGACGCCTAAGACAGCGCTACAGGGAGACGGGACGGACAGCTGATCGTCCTCGCAGTGGCAGACAACGTGTAACAACACCTGCACAGGATCGGTACATCCGAACATCACACCTGCCGGACAGGTACAGGAAGGAAACAACAACTGGGGCGGTGTGTCACAGCATCATCGGACTGAGCTTGTTGTCATTACAGGCAATCTCAATGCTGTGCGTTACAGGGAAGACATCCTCCTCCCTCATGTGGTACCCTTCCTGTAGGTTCATCCTGACATGACCCTCCAGCATGACAATGCCACCATCCATTCTTCTCGTTCTGTGCGTGACTTCCTGCAAGACAGGAATGTCAGTGTTCTGACATGGCCAGCGAAGAGCCTGGATCTCAATCCCATTGAACACGTCTGGGACCTGTTGGATCGAAGGTTGAGAGCTAGGGCCATTCCCCCCAGAAATGTCTGGGAACTTGCAGGTGCCTTGGTAGAAGAGTGGGGTAACATCTCACAGCAAGAACTGGCAAATCTGGTGCAGTCCATGAGGAGGAGATGCACTGCAGTACTTAATGCAGCTGGTGGCCACACCAGATACTGACTGCATCTTTTGATTTTGACTGCATCCTGCATTAACATTATTGAAAACAGTGTAATTTACATGATGGTTTCAGCAAGAAAACATTTTGGTAATGAACAGCTGGCGTGTGTGTGTCATGACAAGCTCTCGTTGCAAGGTTGCCATAAAGTGTTTCTTTACATGACCTTTGACTGCTGTACAGCACTGTAGCGAATCTACTAAGTGGTGACATAATGAACTGCATGTTACAGGATTTCACTGTATAGTTTGTGATCTTGTGAACAGTGAAGTTTCAGATTACAGGTTAATTCATTCAGTCCTTCTTGTTTATTAGTGCTTCAGTACAAATACTTCTGCCTTCTTATTCACCGCCACAGACAGACATCTTTAAGTTGTACCTTAGGAGGTCAACTGAAAGTGTTTTTATTTACTTTCTGATTTAGAGGATATATAGTTGTTTTTGGTGGTTATCACATAAAACACAAATAAAATATTCTTAAATAATTAATATTTACTTCCAAAATCATAATTTAGAGTATCTGTTAATCGTTTAGAGACAATTTGTGAAAAAAACGAATCAGGAAATATACCGGTAAACGGTGACTTTGGCCTCCCTAAAAATCGGCATCGGAACCAAAAATCCCATATCGGTTGGGCTATAGTAAATACCAGGTGAAAAGTACTCAGGGCCTTGCCTTGGCTCCAAGCAAGAGCAGGTCCACCAGAGCCATGGCCCAGTTGAGACACGGGAACCAGCCCGCGTAGATAGAAACAGAAAAGTCTGAGCCCTTTGAGGAAAACATTGGGGTAAATCCTCAGTGGAAATGCACCAGTAGACTTTTTGGAAGCTAGGCATCATTAAGGACACCGGGGTTAACACCCCTACTCTTACAAAAAGTGCCATGGGATCTTTTAGGCACCACAGAGAGTCAGGACACCCGTTTAACATCCCATCCGAAAGACGGCACCCTACACAGGGCAATGTCCCCAATCACTGCCCTGGGGCATTGTGATATTTATTTATTTTTGGAGCAGAGGAAAGGGTGCCTCCTACTGGCCCTCCAACACCACTTCCAGCAGCATACGGTCTCCCATCCAGGGACTGACTAGGACCAACCCTACTTAGCTTCAGAGGCATACCCTCATTAAAACAGTATTTTACTGTTTGGAAGTCATTTATCAGAGATCCATCCTAATAATGGTAGTAATCCCAAGGCTGGAAGGGAGGCTACATAGAAACTCATTGGGCTGGTTTTAGACAGAGTGAAACCTCTCGCTTCTCTTTTTCTTCTCGGATACTATGCATGCATACAAGGACCGGACATTTTTCATGAAGCAGTTAATGGAGACATGCAACATTATCAAGCCTATCGTCTTGCAGTGAAAAGGCTACAGTCTATTACTGAACATTCAACTCCTGTAATGAAGCAGCTAATAAAAACGTATTTTCAAACATTTACCAAAATGCAATTTACAGGAAAACACTGTTCTAAACAGTGCATGTAATGCGAGTGGTTCCATAATGAAAATGTCTGTTAGAAAGAGGGGGAATCTAACAACAACTAGGATGGGTTGCTAATATGACTAGGATTGTGCCTTTGGCTTCTGGACAACAAAAGTTGATGTAAAACCAATAGAACAGCAGAGAAATGCTGGTTTGATGTCATGAAGTCTTTTTACAAAATAACTGCCTCCACGTTTCTATGGCTGGATTTCAGCTAGGCTACTTTGAAACAAGGTAAGACATGCCTCATAATATGAAGTAAAGTAAAACGTTCAGGTTTCAAACAATTACTGCCTCAAGCTCACGTTGCAAAGAGGTGGTGACGTGCTGATAGCCTGCATACTGTTGACTATAGCCTAAGCACCAGAATAACGAATGGGAGCGCGCTTTAATTACCAGTTGAGATTGACAAATAAAAATAACTCAATTTAAATCGTGGCCATGAAAGTTAACATGCGATTGGGTTTAGAATTGTTATTTGTTGCGCAATGACTGGGTTTATAAAAGCACGTTTCACTCCAGCGAGGAGCTACTCTTGAGCCTTCTGACAGGTGATAGGATATTCCACTCCTCAAACTAGTCTCTGTATGTTGTGCAAATGTGATAAATAAGATGCATGACTACTAACGAAAATACACACTCGACAATTTAATTCCACCAAATTATACAAATTGCATGACCGGTCAAATGTATTTTCGGCAGCTGACATCCCTAGCGGAAACTCAAAAGTTTGTTTCTTTAGGCCAAACACCGGGGTAACGTACCGTTATGCGCTCCCTCTTGGGTGCCGGTGGTTGGGTCGTCGGCGGCTGAGGGGGCAAGGCCTGCTGCTGGGGCTGGGCGGAGCTTATCATGACGGGCGCGGTCTGGACAGGGGGTGTGTGACTGTACTGGGGCTGGGCTGGGTAGTAGGCACCTGCTGAAGGGGCGAGGAAGGGCAGTTAGTCAAACACACCCCAAAAAGAGCCAGAGACATTCACACCCCAAAAAGAGCCAGAGACATTCACACACAGACTAAACACACATTGAAATACAGTCGTGGCCAAAAGTCTTGAGAATGACACAAATATTAATTTTCACAGTCTGCTGCCTCAGTTTGTATGATGGTAATTTGCATATACTCCAGAATGTCATTTAGAGTGATCAGATGAATTGCAATTAATTGCAAAGCACCTCTTTGCCATGCAAATGAACTGAATTCCCCCAAAACATTTCCACTGCATTTCAGCACTGCCACAAAAGGACCAGCTGACATCATGTCAGTGATTCTCTCGTTAACACAGGTGTGAGTGTTGACGAGGACAAGGCTGGAGATCACTCTGTCATGCTGACTGAGTTTGAATAACAGACTGGAAGCTTCAAAAGGAGGGTGGCGCTTGGAATCATTGTTCTTCCTCTGTCATCCATGGTTACCTGCAAGGAAACACGTGCAGTCATCATAGCTTTGCACAAAAAGGACTTTACAGGCAAGGATATTGCTGCCAGTAAGATTGCACTTAAATCAACCATTTATCCGATCATCAAGAACTTCAAGGAGAGCGGTTCAATTGTTGTGAAGAAGGTTTCAGGGCTCCCAAGAAAGTCCAGGAAGCGCCAGGACCGTCTCCTTAAGTTGATTCAGCTGCGGGATCGGGGCACCACCAGTACAGAGCTTGCTCAGGAATGGCAGCAGGCAGGTGTGAGTGCATCTGCACGCACAGTGAGGAGAAGACTTTTGGAGGATGGCCTGGTGTCAAGAAGGGCAGCAAAGAAGCCACTTCTCTCCAGGAAAAACATCAGGGACAGACTGATATTCTGCAAAAGGTACAGGGATTGGACTGCTGAGGACTGGGGTAAAGTCATTTTCTCTGACGAATCCCCTTTCTGATTGTTTGGGGCATCCGGAAAAAAGCTTGTCCGGAGAAGACAAGGTGAGCGCTACCATCAGTCCTGTGTCATGCCAACAGCAAAGAATCCTGAGACCATTCATGTGTGGGGTTGCTTCTCAGCCAAGGGAGTGGGCTCACTCACAATTTTGCCTAAGAAGACAGCAATGACTAAAGAATGGTACCAACACATCCTCAGAGAGCAACTTCTCCCAACCATCCAGGAACAGTTTAGTGACAAACAGTGCCTTTTCCGGCATGATGGTAGTGATAACTAAGTGGCTCGGGGGAACAAAACATCAATATTTTGGGTCCATGGCCAGGAAACTCCCCAGACCGTAATCCCATTGAGAACTTGTGGTCAATCCTCAAGAGGCAGGTGGACAAACAAAAACCCACAAATTCTGACAAACTCCAAGCATTGATTATGCAAGAATGGGCTGCCATCAGTCAGGATGTGGCCCAGAAGTTAATTGACAGCATGCCAGGGCGGATTGCAGAGGTCTTGAAAAAGAAGGGTCAACACTGCAAATATTGACTCTTTGCATCAACTTCATGTAATTGTCAATAAAAGCCTTTGACACTTATGAAATGCTTGTAATTATACTTCAGTATTCCATAGTAACATCTAAAGACACTGAAGCAGCAAACTGTGGAAATTAATATTTGTGTCATTCTCAAAACTTTTGGCCACGACTGTACACACATGAATCCGCAGCAAAACAGAACCATGTACACAAGGGAAAAAACACATTATGCAGGCATATTAGGCAGACAAAGATGCAGCCCAGCACATACTAAGCAACACACATGCGCAAGCAAATACACACACACAAACACATACTCACCGGGGTAGCGCTGGGAGGTGAGAGGAGCACCGTGGAGAGAGAGACGCCCGTTCTCTCGCCCGCCCCCTCTCCTCTCCCTTGCAGCCAGAGAGGTCTCTGAACACAACAGGGGGACATTAAAGGGAGGAGAGAAGAGGGAGGACCGGAAGAGACAGATGCAGAGTGAGTGAAGGGAACCGGAAGTAAGCAGGGTGTTAAGGCAGTAAGAAGCAGCAGGTGAGAAGACTGATAGAGCAGAACCAAAGCCCCCCCCCACACACAGCCTTGGATCCTAAAGAGAGAACAGAGACCACCATACACACAACCTGCCAGGCCACGCAGCAATGAACCAACCATAAGACCACCTGACTGGCCAACCGTAAGATCAACTATAAGAGCAACTACAAGAACAATTGTAATATCAACTAGTGGTCCTTCGTAGCTCAGTTGGTAGAGCATGGCACCTGTAACGCCAGGGTAGTGGGTTCGATTCTCGGGACCAAGCATACGTAAAATATATCCACGCATGACTAAGTGACTTTGGATAAAAGAGTCTGATACATTTCATATATTATAATATGTGACCGACCAACTGTAAAAGCTGGCTACAGCCTGGTAAGCAATGCTGCACCTTAGAGACTGCTGCATTGTGTACATAAACACTGGTCACTTTAATAATGTTTACAGGATTGTGTCGAGGCACAGATCTGGGGAAGGGTACCAAAAAATGTCTGGAGAATTGAAGGACCCCAAGAACACAGTGACCACCATCATCATTCTTAAATGGAAGAAATGTGGAACCACCAAGACTCTTCCTAGAGCTGGCCGCCCAGCAAAACTGAGCAATCGGGGGAGAAGGGCCTTGGTCAGGGAGGTGACTAAGAACCTGATGGTCACTGACAGAGCTCTAGAGTTCCACTGTGGAGATGGGAGAACCTTCCAGAAGGACAACACTCTGCAGCACTCCAACAATCAGGACTTTATGGTAGAGTAACCAGACGGAAGCCACTCCTTAGTAAAAGGCACAACAGCACACGTTTGCCAAAAGGCACCTAAAGGACTCTAACCATGAGAAACAAGACTCACTCATCCGATGAAACCAAGTCTTGGCCGGAATGTCAATCGTCACGTCTGGAGGAAACCTGGCACCATCCTTACAGTGAAGCATGGTGGTGGCAGCATCATGCTGTGGGGATGTTTTTCAGCGGCAGGGACTGGAAGACTAGTCAGGATCGAGGGAAAGATGAACGGAGCAAAGTACAGAGAGGTGCTTGATGAAAACCTGCTCCAGAGCACTCAGGACCTCAGACTGGGGTGAAGGTTCACCTTCCAGCAAGACAATGACCCTAAGCACACAGCCAAGACAATGCACGAGTGGCTTCGGGACAAGTCTCTGAATGTCCTTGAGTGGCCCAGTCAGAGCCCGGACTTGAACCCGATCGAACATCTCTGGAGAGACCTGATAATAGCTGTGCAGTGACGCTCCCCATCCAACCTGACTGAGCTTGAGTGAATCTGCAGAGAAGAATGAGAGAAACTCCCCAAATACAGGTGTGGCAAGCTTGTAGTGTCATACTCAAGAAGACTCAAGGCTGTAATCGCTGCCAAAGATGCTTTAACAAAAGTACTGAGTAAAGGGTCGGAATACTTATGTAAAAGTGATATTTAAATGTTTTATTTGTAATACATTTTCAAACATTTCTAAAAACTTGTTTTTTTCTGTCATTATGGGGTATTGTGTGTAGATTGATGAGAAATCTTTTTTTAAATACATTTTAAAATAAGGCTGTAATGTAACAAAATGTGTGTGTGGGTGGGTGGGTGGGGGGGTGTTAGATATTACTGCACTGTTGAAGCTAGAAACATAAGCATTTTGCTGCACCTGCAATAACACCTGCTAAATATGTGTATGCAACCAATAACATTTGATTTGATCAACTGACTGACCAATAAGAGCGACCTACCGACCCCCTAAGAGTGACCCTAAAATCGACCGACTAAGATATCTCTGGGTGAATGTGGCCCCAGTTCTTGTCATGGATGTGGGTTTGCTTGTATTTACAGTTATGGTCCTAGGTAAGATTGTGGTTGGATCTAGTGTAGCCGTGGTTGTGGTTCTAGCGGTCATTGCGGTTCAATACTAGGTTGAGGTTCACGTTCCAGCTGCTGATCTAGTCGTGCCTGTGGTTCTAATCAAGATTATGGTTGAGGTCATGGTGGTTGTGCTTGGCAGGTGGGGCCCGGCTCAGAGCGGAGCCTCTTACCATAGGTGGGGTATTCAGCCGGGCTGGTGCCTGGGTAGAAGCCTGCTGTCCCACTTGTCACAGGGTACTGTGGACTTGTTGGCATGTAGGGAGCCCGGTACTACAGAGACAGAGATGCAATTTGTTTGTTTTTTTACTTTCCAAAAATTCCCACGTTTTCAGAAATTCCAGAAACTTTCAACCATTTATTCTAGTGAAGTTGACTGTTAGCATAACTTGATGACCTGGTACCTGTCCAGGGGGGATGAAGTAGCCCTGAGGGGAGCCAGCAAAGGACAGCTGCTGACCAGGGATCATCATCATCTGGGAGCCGGGCTGGTAGATGTGGGTGGGACCAACCGGACGAGGCCCGCTGCTGGTCTGGACCCGGGGGACACTGGTGGGCATGGTGGGCCTGTTGGCATAGTAAGGCTAGAGAATAATGGGGGGAGGGAGGGACAGAAACGGTCAGTATATTTGTGAGTGTGTGCATGTGCACCGCAGGGCTAAAATGTCACATAGTGAAAGTGTCAGATAGTTGAGGAAAGTTGAGACTCCACGGCTATATCCATCCAGGTTAGTACATCGTAGACTGGGAACTACAGGGCCGAGTGGAAATGTCTGCTACAATTTTCAACATTGATCACAGCTCGCATTTACCCTACAAATTTTACAATATTCACTCTGTATGACATTGACATGGCTGTCGTTGTGTGGCTGTGCATTCAGCCCTCAGGTTCTATAGACTCGATGAGAAGGAAGAGAGAAGCTGTTACCTGCAGTGCCCTGTATCCACCCTTCAGCCGGACAACACACAAGCAGAGAACAAGGGGCGGGTGGGGCGACAGAAGGGCAAGAGAAAAATAGGAAGATGATAAGAGAGTAATAAAAAAAGAAAGCGGAAGGAATGTGAGAGAATATAAGAAGCAAGAGTAAATCACTCAGACATTAGAGTTAGCAGTGCAAAACATCAGTCTTTCACATGCAGCCGACCATCAGAAAATATGAAGACGCTGCAGAAATATAAAGCTAGAGGTGGGGTAACAGACTTGAATTCACAAGGGACTAGCATACGTCTTCTAGTTTCATCCAAGCCACTGATTGCAGGCAAGTGGTTTGGCCAGCAATTTGCTTGATTGGGGTAACCAATTTACACATATACAGGTGAAATGTAAAACCGGCATACTGAAATGTAAAACCATACTGCTGCGGTGCCTAGTATCTTTACTGAATTGCCCTACTGCAGGTGGTGTCATATTAGATGTTACCATGGGTAGCCTATGGGGTTACCAGCCTGGACGTCTTCACTGTGGGAATCCCTGGTCCCGGAGATCCACAAAAGGCTGAGGGACAGATTCTAGCGCTCTACTACTCATGTTCTTAAATTATCAAAACTGTATTTCAATCAATGGGGTGGTTTTTGGTGTAGTTACAGCTGGATCTGGTCAGAACGAAAATGGCTGTTTAGCCTCATCCTTCTCTAAAGTGAAATGTGCATTAATGCACTACTGTCTACTGTCCTATTGAGACGGCAGCCATTTGGGGAAGGGAGTTAGTACCTGTTGGTGTAAAGCACGGGGTCCGGTGGCAAACTGGGAGGGAGGACAGAAAGAGAGAGCAAGAGGTCAAGGTTGGTTGCCAGGGAGAGGTGAGAGACTTAAAAAACACACACACACTAAACCAAAACGGTTAAGCAGAATGACCGTTACACACAGGTTGGACCAAAGCGTTACAGTTGAGCAAGAGTTGGAGTTAAAAGGCCCAGTGCAGCCAAAAACATGATTTGTGTGTTACATATACACATACAGTACCAGTCAAATATTTTGACACACCTACTCATTCAAGGGTTTTTCTTTATTTTTACTATTTTCTACATTGTAGAATAATAGTAAAGACATCAAAACTATGAAATAACACATATGGAATCATGTAGTAATGAACAAATATATTTGATCTAACATAATTCTTCAAAGTAGCCACCATTTGCCTTGACAGCTTTGCACACTCTTGGCATTCTCTCAACCAGCTTCATGAGGTAGTCACCTGGAATGCTTTTCCAACAGTCTTGAAGGAGTTCACACATATGCTGAGCACTTGTTGGCTGCTTTTCCTTCACTCTCATGTCCAACTCATCCCAAACCATCTCAATTGGGTTGAAGTCGGGTGATTGTGGAGACCAGGTCATTTGATGCAGCACGCCATCACTCACCTTCTTGGTCGAATAGCCCTAACACAGCCTGTAGGTGAGTTTTGGGTAATCGTCCTGTTAAAAAACAAACGATAGTCCCACTAAGCTCAAACCAGATAGGATGGCGTATCGCTGCAGAATGCTGTGGTAGCCATGCTGGTTAAGTGTGCCTTGAATTCTAAATAAATCAGTGTCACCAGCAAAGCACCCCCACACCACCTCCTCCATGCTCCACAGTGGGAACACGTGCGGAGATGACCCGTTCATCTACTCTGTCTCACACGGTGTTTGGAAGCAAAAATCTCACGTGTGGACTCATCAGACCGAAGGACAGACTTCCACCAGTCTAATGTCCATTGCTCGTGTTTCTTGGCCCAAGCAAGTCTCTTCTTATTTGTGTCCGTTAGTCTAATTGGTGCAAAGAAACCACTACTATGCAGGCCTGACTCACGCAGTCTCCTCTCAACAGTTGATGTTGAGAAGTGTCTGTTACTTGAACTCTGAAGCGTTTCTTTGGGCTGTAATCTGAGGTGCAATTATTTGCCGATTTCTGAGGTTGGTAACTCGAATGAACTTTCTGCAGCAGAGGTAACTGAGTCTTCATTTCCTGTAGCGGTCCTCATGAGAGCCAGTTTCATAATAGTGCTTGATAGTATTTGCGACTGCTTGAAGAAACTTTCAAAGTTCTAGAAATGTTGCAGATTGACTGGCCCTTCATGTCTTAAAAGTAATGACGGACTGTTGTTTCTCTTTGCTTATTTGAGCTGTTCTTGCCATAATACGGACTGGGTATTTTACCAAATAGGGCTATCTTCTGTATACCACCTCTACCTTGTCACAGCACAACTGATTGGCACAAAACCATTAGGAAGGAACGAAATTCCACAAATTAACTTCAGGCACACCTGTTAATTAAAAGGAATTCCAGGTGACTACCTCATCAACTGGTTGAGAGAATGCCAAGAGTGTGCAAAGCTGTCATCAAGGCAAAGGGTGGCTACTTTGAAGAATCTCAAATGTATTTTGATTTGTTTAAAAAGATTTTGGTTACTACATGATTCCATAGGTGTTATTTCATAGTTGTGACATCTTCACTATTATTCTACAATGTAGAAAATTGCTAAAATAAAGAAAAACCCAGGAATGAGTAGGTGTGTCCAAACTTTTGACTGGTACTGTATATTTCCACACTAAGAGGTTTGAATAATACTGTGAAAATTATGATAATGCCCTTTTAGTGTAAGAGCTGTTTGAAAAGACCGCCTGAAATTTCAGCCTGTTTTGGTGGGATGGAGTTTTGGCCTGCCTGGCGACGACACAAGGCGGTATCAGTTAATAGACCAATAACAATTAGTTTCAAAACTCTTCGCCAATAACAGCTAGTTCAGAGGTTACATATCCCTCCCACTAGGTTCGTCCAATTAGGCCCCTCACTCAGACAGTCCGAGCAAAATTCTTGCTTGAGAAAAGCCATTTTTGTTTTCAATTAAAACTGAAAAAAATAAAAATCACAGTAAGATACTTAATTGTTACCCAGAAAACATTTGATATTTAGATAAAAAAAACAGCTGCATTGGACCTATAAGAATTGAAGTAGGGTCTTACACTCAGCAATACATAGAAGCTTCGACATTGAAAGAGTGTTGGCAAAAGAGCAGAAAATAAAAGGAGCGATTGAGTAGCAGGAGAAGTAGAGCGCAATACCTGTCGTGGCTGCGGTGCAGAATTCATTTGTTGAGGTGTTCGGGTGGCAAAGACGAGAGAAGTGGGCTGTCCAGAGGCATAGGCAGCCTGGGAGAGAGGGGAGGCAGAGAAACACAACTACATTAGTCGGCTAACTTGCTGCCAAAGATGGGTTGTGTTCAGTAGAACACAAAGTAGCAAAACGCTTCAGAAAGGAAAACAAAAATTATCATCCTTATTGGACAAGTTCAGGGGTTTATTTATTAGTCGCAGGCCGTATCAAAACATTTAGGCTGTAGCAAAACATTTTGCAAGGGAAAACATTTAGCAGTGCAAAAAGGCAGGTATGTCCCCTCTCTGTTTTATTTCGTTTGGTTCCTAGAGTAAATGGTAAACAGTTTAATCTCTGTATTCACTAAGAACCAAACGGAACCAAACTGGATGAAACGGGGAGGGACCTATCGGAATTGGTCCAATAGAAACTCAGGTTTTTGTTGCAAATCGTTTAGCAAAAGTCTTTGTCTAATGAATAAAACCCATGTAGAATCTCCCGGTTTCTAAACATTACCTCATGTTTTTTGATTAATGAACACTTCTCTGATCTGTCAGAGCGAGCTGGGTCTTGTCATTGGCTCTCACCTGTGTCAGGCCAGGGGACGGGGAGGGGTGTGGGACAGAGGTGGGTCCCGTTATAGGCTGCGGTGGTTTGTTCATTTCACGTGGTTCTGCATCAGGGTGGGCTGACTTGCCAGCCGATCTGAGGAAGAGGAGGAAGAGTTAGTTACCAAAAAGAGAAATAAAACATGTAAATCAATGAAAAAATCCTCCAAGACAATTCTAATCTCCATATTGATACTGGGTCAGCTGGACTAGGCTAGACACACTAGATGTACAATAATCACCTGTACACCATGCCCAGTGAGCGAAAGAGCAGAAAGCCAACTGGGGAAATCCCCGTATCAACCGCCTAAGAAGTTAACTTGCGACTGCCCTTACCGAAGCTACAGTACATATTCATGAAAAACCCTGAGTGTTTGCCTGCTGTAGTAGGTCATGGCAGTAAGGCCTAGTGCCAAATAAACCGACACTGGGCACAAGTTGGTGTTACAGAGTAGGAAACGTTACGGTAGATAGGTTAGACCTTGGTTAGACCTTGTGTTAGAACACCATTTCATGGGCTTCCAGAAGTTGAGAGTCTAAATATGCCATTCCAGTGACAATGTTGTTGAGACGAATTCCAAAATTCCGCTATTTAGGCCTTAAACAAAAAAAAACACCAACTCACTCCTGAAGGGGGGATTGGGTTAATGGGAGTTACCACATCACTACAGGGGCAGTTCCACTATGTTACATTCCATTCACAGACGGACATAGTTAAGCCATTGGCAGAACCATCTATTGATCCTCCTGGCAGATGGTGACAATAAAAAACATGTCACACCATGACTATCATCATCTCAAGGGAATAGCTAACATTTCCTTTCAGAATGAAAGACTATTCGGGGGGACTGAGATTGTGATGGGGAGCTGAATTTGACATGACACACGTCAGTGAATTTTTTTAAAATAATTAACTGCTCCTGGGTTGTGGAATTTACATCTCTTATCTGCATCCGTTCCATGCATCATTGGGGATTAGGTTCCCGCCAGTCTGAGCTGGTACATCTCACACACTGTTTTAACTTAGGCTCAATTGAACTAACTAGTTATTTAGTATCAGAGAATGTCTTTCAGGTCAAAGTTCACTTGCCAGTAGCCTCCATTTGCTTGTAACAGATTGTCTCTATTGTGGACATGTGTTGGTTTACAAGGTTTCAGATTCCTCAGAGTTGTCCATATAACATCCGATGACAACTAACAATTTAAATAACATTTATAATTTTACTGGGAAGCAATATACTCCACTTTCACATTTGAGGGATGTGGGTTGTAGACAAACATGGGATCAGGGTACATGCATATTGCGAACTTTAAGATGTTTAAGACATTTCCCGACAGTGTGTTTGACATGCCATTAATTCAAGCATGAAAATATGTAGTGTCAAACTGACAGCACATAGTCTAAAGAGGAGATCTCACATTAGGAAGACGTGTCATATGGCTAGCTAGCTAGCAAAGCAGCCGGTGTTAGCCACTATAGTTAGCTTCCATATGTTATCTGATCTATGGCTAGCCTACTCTGATTTTTGGTGCTAAATAAAACGAAAGACCATGAAATAAACGTATGATAACTAACATGATACGTTTTTCTGGGTAGATTAAGTATAGCATTAGTTACTGGTGGATCAAATTGCAAGCAAGGCCTTCTAGCGTGCTAACAATGCCGGGAAGGACCACTGATGGTGGATCTCACACACCGCTAGTTAGCTAGCCTGTAGTAGCCTACGTGTCTCATAGTAATGAGTGAGTGAACTTGACTAGCTACAGTAGTTAGCTAACTTAAATCCACCTGAAATTCTGCAGTGACATGTCTACACATATATACATTGTGGATTGTAATATTAAATATCACTTTATTTGTACCTAACTGAAATAGTTAGACTTTCAATCACATGTTAATTTCCAAACTAGTCTTCCAATAAGTATTCATTCTAGGCCCGACTAAGCCACACGTTGAAAGCCCAGCATGACAATTTCTTTAGGTAGTTTTTTGGCAGGTTAACCAACGTTAACAAGCAATTTTAAAGCACGGTGATAAACATGAACTTAGTTGCGAGTAAATATCCAGCTTGGCATCTTGAAGTAAACCGTGAATCTAGACAATTTGTTTCGATGGGAACTGTCAAATTGATTAAAGATTTGCAAGATCTCTTCAAGTTACCTAGCTAACATTGTAGACTTGCGTTAGCTCGCTAGTTAATGTAACAACAACAATAAGTTCAACTTAAAACACAGACCTGAGCTGGCTAACTAACTAACTTCAATAATGAAATGCTCGAGATGATTTCCAACCCAATTTCATGCAAAGGTTAACTAGCTTAACCAGGCTCGTTTTGACAAACACAGTTAAAGCCACGACTATTTCTGTCCGCTAACATTAGCTAGCTAGTTATTCTTCTGAAAGATGGCAAGCTATTTAGCCAAGTTAGCAAACCTTGTAAAATAGACTGACAGAGCAGGGCCTTCATCCGTGCGTTAGTCTTTCACAGCGTAATAGCAGGTATCTAACTTTTAAAAACAATATTCTTACCGGGTATGAAGTGTCTATGAGGGATCGGAAGGAAGATTTGAATAAACAATGGAGGGAAAAAAATGTATTTTATAACCTATTGTCCATTACTTAAAAGTGTAGCTAATGTAGTTTCTTGTCCTCTCCTCCAAATGGAAAGTGTGCCTTTATTGACTTAGCAGCTAGCTAGGTGAATGCTGTCACTTGGTCTTTAAATCCCCGGAACGTGCAAATGACTGGGCACTAAATGTATTAATATCGCACTTGAAGGTTACTATTGACAACTCCAATGCCTCCTAAAAATGCCTCTGGACCGGAGGTCCATGATCAAGGCGCCGATGGTGACGGATTGCCGGTAGAATGCACTATACTGGGGGTTTCGTTCGGTTTACAGCGAGGCCATGGTGCAATGCATTATCGTCCGCTGGAGCCGGCAGGACTATGCCCGGGTACGCATGGGTACTTCCGGGGAAATTATTATTTGATGCTGCCTCCTCCGTCATGTGACAGTGGAAACTAAAATCCAAACGTTGCACTTTCATACACAAACTTCATATGGATGTTTTATACGTTATTTTATTGGACTTACTCTGTGTGAAAAAATACAGTTTTTTTAATGACTACCCCTTCCTCTGTCCCCCATAAGTACAACCTCTGCTGCTGTCTCAGCTACTGCATGTCACCAAGGGAGTACCTCAAGGCTCAACCCTAGGCCCCACACTCTTCTCACTTTACATCAACAATATAGCTCAGGCAGTAGGAAGCTCTCTCATCCATTTATATGCAGATGATACAGTCTTATACTCAGCTGGCCATTCAACAGATTTTCTTGTTTAATGCTCTACAACAATGCTTTCTTTGTGTCTAAAAAAGCTTTCTCTACCCTTAACCCTATTCTGAACACCTCCAAAACAAAGGTAATGTGGTTTGGTAAGAATAATGCCCCCTCTTCCCACAGGTGTTATTACTACCTCTGAGGGTTTAGAGCTTGAGGTAGTCACCTCATACAAGTACTTGGGAGTATGGCTAGACGGTGCACTGTCCTTCTCTCAGCACATATGAAAGCTGCAGGCTAAAGTTAAATCTAGACTTGGTTTCCTGTATCGTAATCCTCCTCTTTCACCCCAGCTGCCAAACTAACCCTGATTCAGATGACCATCCTACCCATGCTAGATTACGGAGACATCATTTATAGATCGACAGGTAAGGGTGCTCTCGAGCGGCTAGATGTTATTTACCATTCGGCCATCAGATTTGCCACCAATGCTCCTCATAGGACACATCACTGCACTCTATACTCCTCTGTAAATTAGTAATCTCTGTATACCCGTCGCAAGACCCACTGGCTGATGCTTATTTATAAACCCCTCTTAGGCCTCACTTCCTCCTATCTGAGATACCTACTGCAGCCCTCATCCTCCACATACAACACCGGTTCTGACAGTCACATTCTGTTAAAGGTCCCCAACACACACACATCCCTGGGTCGCTCCTCTTTTCAGTTCACTGCAGCTAGCGACTGGAACGAGCTGCAACAAACACTCAAACTGGACAGTTTTATCTCAATCTCTTCATTCAAAGACTCAATCATGGACACTCTTACTGACAGTTGTGGCTGCTTTGCGTGATGTATTGTTGTCTCTACCTTCTTGCCCTTTGTGCAGTTGTCTGTGCCCAATAATGTTTGTATCATGTTTTGTGCTGCTACCATGTTGTGTTGCTACCATGTTGTTGTTATGTTGTGTTGCTAACATGTTGTGTTGTCATGTGTTGCTGCCTTGCTATGTTGTTGTCTTAGGTCTCTCTTTATGTAGAGTTGTGGTGTCTCTCTTGTTGTAAAGTGTGTTTTGTTCTATATTTTTTATGTTTTGTTCATTTTTACAAAACACATTCTCAACTGAATTCAGTTGAATCTACATTTACTGCTTAGGTTGCTTGAACTTTGAGGGGTTGGGTGAGGGAGTATGTGTTTGCCACAAAGGTGAGCTCCACTACTCGTTCTGCTGGCAGGAATGGAAAGTGCATGCCTTCTCCAAATCTGAGGGGGGAATGGGAGAACAGGTTTTAGCTTCAGATGCAGATACAATTGAAGTCGGAAGTTTACATACACTTAGGTAGGAGTCATTAAAACTCGTTTTTCAACCACTCCACAAATTTCTTGTTAACAAACTATAGTTTTGTCAAGTCGGTTAGGACATCTACTTTTTGCATGACACAACTAATTTTCCAACAATTGTTTACAGACAGATTATTTCACTTATAATTCACTGTATCACAATTCCAGTGGGTCAGAAGTTTACATACACTAAGTTGACTGTGCCTTTAAACAGCTTGGAAAATTCCAGAAAATTATGTCATGGCTTTAGAAACTTCTGATAAGCTAATTGACATAATTTCAGTCAATTGGAGGTGTACCGGTGGATGTAATTCAAGGCCTACCTTCAAACTGCCTCTTTGCTTGACATCTTGTAAAAATCAAAAGAAATCAGCCAAGACCTCAGAAAAATTATTTTAGACCTTCACAAGTCTGGTTCATCCTTGGGAGCAATTTCCAAACGCCTGAAGGTACCACGTTCATCTGTACATACAATAGTAGGCAAGTATAAACACCATGGGACCACGCAGTCAGCCATAACGCTCAGGAAGGAGACATGTTCTGTCTCCTAGAGATGAACGTACTTTGGTGTGAAAAGTGCAAATCAATCCCAGAACCACAGCAAAGGACCTTGTGAAGATGATAGAGGAAACAGGTACAAAAGTATCTATATCCACAGAAAAACGAGTCCTATATCGACATAACCTGAAAGGCCGCTCAGCAAGGAAGAAACCACTGCTCCAAAACCGCCATAAAAAAAGCCAGCCTTCGGTTTGCAACTGCACATGGGACTAAGATCGTACTTTTTGGAGAAATGTCCTCTGGTCTGATGAAACAAAAATAGAACTGTTTGGCCATAATGACCATTGTTATGTTTTGAGGAAAAAGGGTGAGGCTTGCAAACCGAAGAACACCATCCCAACCATGAAGCACGGGGGGTGGCAGCATCATGTTTTGGGGGTGCTTTGCTGCAGGAGGGACTGGTGCACTTCACAAAATAGATGGCATCATAAGGCAGGAAAATTATGTGGAGATATTGAAGCAACATCTCAAGACATCAGTCAGGAAGTTAAAGCTTGGACGCAAATGGGTCCTCCAAATGGACACTGACCCCAAGCATACTTCCAAAGTTGTGGCAAAATGGCTTAAGGACAACAAAGTCAAGGTATTGGAGTGGCCATCACAAAGCCCTGACCTCAATCCTATAGAAAAATTGTGGGCAGAACTGAAAAAGTGTGTGCGAGCAAGGAGGCCTTTTGGACATTTGACCCAAGTTAAACAATTTAAAGGCAATGCTACAAAATAGTAATTGAGTGTATGTAAACTTCTGACCCACTGGGAATGTGATGAAAGAAATAAAAGCTGAAATAACTCATTCTCTCTACTATTATGCTGCCATTTCACATTCTAAAATAAAGTGGGGATCCTAACTGACCTAAAACAGGGATTTTTTCCAAGGATTAAATGTCAGGAATTGTGAAAAACTGAGTTTAAATGTATTTGGCTAAGGTGTATATAAACTTCTGACTTTAACTGTATGTCCTTTGTACATGTCAATAACTCATCTGCCACCGCCCAACTATGTGAAAATTTGAGGGCCGCAACAGACCCTAACAAAAATATAGAAAATGCGTTATACAGTCAAAGATGGCGGAAACATTTTTTTAACAGGCCTTTACAGATGTTTCTGCTTATAATTTTCGACATTTTGGTAGGGTATTTGTTAGTCAACTTGTCTATGATTAGATACATGCAGATAATCTTCTGTCATTTGCTCCCGAGTGGCGCAGCGGTCGAAGGCACTGCATCTCAGTGCCAGAGGCGTCACTGCAGTCCATGATTCGAATCCAGGCTGCATCACATCTGGCCAAGATTGGGAGTCCCATAGGGCGGTGCACAACTGGCCCAGCGTCGTCCAGGTTTGGCTGGGGTAGGCCGTCATTGTAAATAAGAATTTGTTCTTAACTGACTTGCCTAGTTAAATAAAGGTTAAATATTTTTTTTTTTAAATAAAATTAGTTGACTTATTGCCTTAAAATCAAATAAAATAAAATTGTATTTGTCACATACAACAGCTGTAGACCTTACTGTTAAATGCTTAATCGTTTTTTTTTATAAAAAACAATAATTAACAAATAAAAATGATAAAATCAAAAAGTAACACAAGAAAATTAAATAACAATAACGAGGCTAGTAAATAAACGTTTGCTCACCAGAATGTGATACATGGATGGAACGAATGCTTCAATGTAGTTGACATCTTTAAAGTTTTCTTTTTCATCTCTGCTTCTCTCATGCAGCAAAGACATTTGGGGGCCGTGGAGAAAATGTAAAATAACAAAAATAAAAATACAGAAAGGATGTCAACAACAACTGCCTGAGTTACAACAGGAATGCACAATCCCTCCATCAGTGTTCAGACTGTCCTCAATAGGCTGAGAGAGGCTGGACTGAGGGCTTGTAGGCCTGTTGTAAGGCAGGTCCTCACCAGACATCACCGGCAACCACATCGCCTATGGGCACAAACCCACCGTCGCTGGACTAGACAGGACTGGCAAAAGTGCTCTTCATTGACGAGTCAGGGTTTTGTCTCACCAGGGTGATGGTCGGATTCGCGTTTATCGTCAAGTAATGAGCATTACACCGAGGCCTGTACTCTGGAGCGGGATCGATTTGGAGGTGGAGGGTCCGTCATGGTCTGGGGCGGTGTGTCACAGCATCATCGGACTGAGCTTGTTGTCATTACAGGCAATCTCAATGCTGTGCGTTACAGGGAAGACATCCTCCTCCCTCATGTGGTACCCTTCCTGTAGGTTCATCCTGACATGACCCTCCAGCATGACAATGCCACCATCCATTCTTCTCGTTCTGTGCGTGACTTCCTGCAAGACAGGAATGTCAGTGTTCTGACATGGCCAGCGAAGAGCCTGGATCTCAATCCCATTGAACACGTCTGGGACCTGTTGGATCGAAGGTTGAGAGCTAGGGCCATTCCCCCCAGAAATGTCTGGGAACTTGCAGGTGCCTTGGTAGAAGAGTGTGGGTAACATCTCACAGCAAGAACTGGCAAATCTGGTGCAGTCCATGAGGAGGAGATGCACTGCAGTACTTAATGCAGCTGGTGGCCACACCAGATACTGACTGTTACTTTAGATTTTTACCCCTTTTGTTCATGGACACATTATTCATTTTCTGTTAGTCACGTCTGTGGAACTTGTTCAGTTTATGTCTGTTGTTGAATCTTGTTATGTTCATACAAATATTTACACCTTATTTACACGTTTATTTTTTTGCTGAGTTTATTTATGATGCTCAACCGGTGCAAGTCCTGCCTCTCAAATCTCCTCATTGGATTTTAGGAGCATTTACCCACGTGCCATCCCTGTGGTTTATTGAAAGATGAACTGAGGTCCACACTCCAGTCGGTTGTAGTAATGCTGTAAAGTTGGTTGCCAACCGCCATATAAAGTCCAAACCAGAAAATGAAGCCTGAAGCAAGGAGGAGAGATGACGAGAAACGAATTCGGTTTTATTTGTGAATGAATTGTCAAAGTAGAGGACCTTGTGCATTTCAGGTAAAATAACTACCAAATGTTTATATGCCAGGACCAATTAGCTTTCAACAGCAAGCTAGCTAGCTAAATTGCCATAAATATTTAATGCTTTTTGACCGGTCACCAAATTAATATAATTGGTTCAGAGTTGGTTTTGTTATTTTAACCTGCGTGTCCTGATGGGTGAACAAAATCAACTTGCACGTGCAGTTTGGTCAGTATGTTAGGGCCTACATAAAGCTGTCCCAACAGCAGAGCTTTCTTTTCAGCACAATGGAGCGAATCCTTACCACCGCTACACCTGGCTATTAGCGGAGCCTTGTCTGGCAGCAAAACAGTTAATTCAGCCTCATTTACTGCCTTTTTAAAAAACATAGCTGATATGACAGACTTGCTTAAACAAATGTGGTTTCTACTGACAATTGAGATGTACAAACTATGGCATAAGGGAATGACGAGCAGATAAGAGGCAATCCATAATTTAGATTAAGACATTAATGCTAGAACAGGCGTAGTCAATATACTATTTGTTCAGCACTTTTGAAATGTACAGCGACAGAATTCAGAACATGGGCCGTTCTTACAGTATTCTCCCTGTACACCAAGTCAGAACCGTAGAATAAATAAAGGGGGCATATAAGCAGACAAGCAGACACTTCTCGTGGGCATATAAGCAGACACTTCTCGTGGGCATATTTAGTTATCAAAATTTGAGTCTGGCATTTTCTGGATTTATGGTGCTTTCAAGACAACTGGGAACTCGAGAAAGAAGTTCCCGACTTAAGATTCTGAGTTGGATGACTGTTCAAAACTTATTTTCCCAGTTGTTTTGAACTCACTGAAGTCAGAGATTTCTCAGTTCCGAGTTTCCAGTTGTTTTGAACGCAGCAGAAGTCATTCTGGATTGACAGCATGGAGAATGTATTCAACCTTTTCTAGCCCATGGTGTTGAATGTTTATCCTTTTAAGCTTGGAAAAGAGACCCTTAAACCCAGACTTGGACACACACCCTCTCCACCAAATAGCAGGCCAGTGATTGCTTTGCAACATTTGCAGTTAGCCACTGATTCCTTCCAAACCCCCCATTGTTGAATTTGCAATGTCCAACTTGTTGTGTAATGTTCATGGCCAATGGCCGATGAGCACGGTTATACGGTTTTATCTATAATTTCTATTCATATGACAAGGATTGAAAACGATTTGCCAGTAGATTGTCGACTTGATTCATGATGATGATTGCGTGTCTAGCTTGCTAACTACAAGTTTGAAAGTATGATGTTGACATGATCAGTCCAATCAAAGCTATGGTAGACATAACATGATTTGATGTCATTTTATCTGTGACCAATAACCTTGAGCCTTCTTGGATGGGCACTTCTAGTGTAAATCTATGGCAGCACCCAAGGGGCTTGAATTTTCGAGCTCTCCCTGATGATTTTGTTGCAATGTAGTGTCCCCATGAGTGACAGAACACTGAGCCAATCACAGCGCAACTAGAGAACATTAGTAACCCCCACACTCTGGATTTTCCGCTGGCTGCCCCACCTCAACAGAAAGCACTGAACTAGGCTGAAACACCTGCATTTTGGAGCCTTATCCAAGAAAGCAAAAAGGAGACCATGTTTGTATGTGACTTTATTAACTAAATTCTTTAAAAAAAAATGCTAACTGATGTGTGACATGTATTAATACCATGTATTAATTTATATATATATATATATATATACTTTTTTGCTGAACAGGTGGGGGCAGCTCTGCCCCACCTGCCCTGAATGGGTCGCCACTGATACTAATCATCCTAAACCTCTAAAACACAATATTCCTACTGGCCAATTCCGTAGACTAATGCAAACTGCAGAAAATCTAATGATTTTGAGACTAAAGCTGAAATAATTAAGAAGTTCCTCGAACGCGGCACCAGGGATAGTCTCCTCAACATGGCGCATAAGCACGAGAGACTGATAGTTGCCCTCCTCACCAAAAACTACAAATGTGAGAAATCTGCTAGGTTTTGTTTGTCTGCAGACAGATTTTTTTTAAAGCGTAATCGTCAAACACTGACACATTCTCAAAAGTGACCCCTCGCTCAAAGCTTTTCGTCTAAATATGCTTTAGGAGGGATCGCAATATCAGAGACAGTGTACAGTTTCCTCCCGAATTCTGCATATGCTCCCACTACGATCATTGTTCCAACTCAAGTGACACAAACGTGTTATATCACCCACGTTCGGGGAAAGAATACAAGGTAAAATACTTCATACATTTTAGTACAATACATGTTGTTTACATGCTCAAATGCACATGCGGGCTAGTTTACATTAGTCAGACGGAACGCGGTCTCAAATTTACGCTTCGAACACACCGACTGTGTCCAAAATGTGAATGTTGAATTTTTGTTGCACACATATCCAGTAAGAAAATGTGGGATAACATAAAACAGTTTGACTGTAGAATTTCTTTACATTTGTTATTCATTTATTTACCAAGTATATTATTTATTCGATTTACAACTTAATTGTGAGAGACTATAATATAATTTCCCTCCAAAATCCAGTTTTGGAGCGAAATGCAATAATAAATAGTCAAGATAGCAGAGTAGGCTCTTTCAACAATGAGACCAACGTTGAGGAATTTGGTCTTGGTTGCGCTGTTGGGCCGGGACCAGCCCCGCCGAAAGCGCAGGTCTGTGTGTGTCCAGAGATGGTTAAAGTCCCGAAAGCAGGCAGGGGAGTTCCACCGTCTCAGTCAAGAGCTCCGACTGTTTGGAGAGGAATTCCGAAGTTACTTTCGTCTGGACCGAAGCCAGTTCGATCACCTGCTTCAGATGGTTGGAGCCAGGATCGCCCGGATGGATACCAACTACCGGGAGTCCATCACCCTAGTTGAACGCCTGGCGATTTGTCTCCGGTAAGCTAAATTCAAGTAAATTTTTAAAGCCTTTGATACCATAATTGATTGATATTTGATACATTGTTTATATGTGCAACCTAGCTAGCTAAAGGGCTCTCTAGTTAATAGTCCTTATTTGACATCATATGTACTTTTACAGAATGTTCATTAGGACTATAACTTTTCCCAAAGTTGGTTTATAATACTTTTTTAATTATGCAATTTTACCAAATGAAAAGAAAGTTGAAGTGCCTTCTGCCCTGATGAAGGTAGGCTAGTCTTCTCCAGGACCCATTGTTGTTCAAGACAGTTACAGTCATTCATTACATTCTTATTGGACTCGCATACATACACTCTTAGAGAAAAAGGTTCCAAACGTGTCCTTCTGCTTTCCCCATAGGATAACCCTTTTTGGTTCCAGTTATAACCCTTTGGGGAAAAGGTTATACATGGAACCCAATAAGCTACTACCTGGAACCAAAAATGGTTCTTCAAACGGTTCTCCTATGGGGACAGCCGGAGACACCTTTTTAAGTAGATAGTACCATTCTTTCTAAGAGTAGAGTTGGCCTGGGCTACAGTTGATTGATATAGTCATAGACTGAATTGTACTGTTTCAAGGCATTGTTAATGATGGTTGATGAGTATTACAATATAATTAGTAGAGCAGAATAAACAGCAATGAGGTAGCTATATGAGTAGATATAATATGTGCGTGGAATTCAAGTTACACACAATATTGATAATTATATTTTAGATTCTTGGCGACAGGGGACTCCTACAGGACCATCGGATTCAGCTTCCGAGTTGGACAGTCCACGGTGGCAAGCATTGTCCCCTCTGTGGCACAAGCCATTTGGGACTGTCTGGTTGGTGAATACATGCCTGTCCCCAAGGAGGAAGACTGGAGGGCCATCGCTGCCGAGTTCCTGGAGAGGTGGAATTTCCACAACTGTCTTGGCTCCATTGACGGGAAACGAGGTAATCCAGACTCCACCGTGCTCAGGTTCTCAATTCTACAACGGTACATATTCAGTTGTACTCTTGGCTGTAGTAGATGCCATCTACTGTTTTCGTGTTGTCGATGTTGTTGCTTACGGCAAGGGAAGTTATGGCGGGACCCTCCGGGACTCTTCAGGATGGCACCCTGGAGATTCCACCACCTGTATCACTCCCTGGGGCTGAAGACCTGGGACCTGTTCCCCACGTCTTTGTCAGTGACGAGGCCTTCCCTTTGAGACCCAACCTCATGAGGCCCTACGCTTGACGCCAGCTGCCATTGCCAAAGCCTGTAAGGATCTTTAACAAACGACTGCCCAGGGCAAGGTTAGTTGTTGAATGCGCCTTTGGGATTCTGGCAGCCCAGTGGAGAATGTATCAGAGAGTGCTTGGTCTCAGCCCCTGCGTTAAAGCCACATGTGTTCTCCACAACTACCTGCGGAGGTCATTCCAGGAGCGGCTCCAGATGGAGATGGGCACACCAAATGGTCACCTACCTGATGTCACTAGGGCAGGTGCCAACAACGCCCCCAGACAGGCTCTCCAGGTGAGGAAGAAGCTACTTCTCATGGCAGCATGCCGTGGAGTGAAACAGCTCTTTTAAGAGCCCCCTAACACAAAGGTTATTTTAGGTTACTTTATGTCTCATTGTCTCTCTTCATTTGGAAGTTATATTTAAGTGAAATTTGGGAGTAAAGACAACACCTTAACCCCTTCCCTCTCCCATTAACGTCAGTATTATATACACCTGGCATGGTACATCAGGTGAGCGGGAGCACTAATTAAGGTTATACGACATACAGTTAGTATGATAAAGGGAAAGGGTAACCTAGGGTCCATACTAATAGTACAGTTTACCACCATGTTCACTGGCCTGACAAAATACAGGTGGAAAAAAAACTAATTAGGAAGAGAATGTGTTTTTACTTTCATCTTGTCTTAGATCTTCAAAGGTGTAGGGAAGAAATAAGCAGATTAAGTTTAAATGAGATATTAATAAACAAATGAAACAACTGACAATGAAAACATTATAATTTAATAAGTATTCAAGTACAGGACAGAACATGACAGGTATGTGTGTTGTAAAAATGTAAAAAAAACGAAGAAAAAAAACAATTGAAAAGGTATATGTGTGTGTAAAAATTTAAGGAATGAATGTGTTGCCTGTAGTCTGTAAGAGAACAACAAGAGCATGTATTTTTGGCCCAACTGCAGACAGATACAGGCACTACTCATAAAGCCTAGACCTAGTAGGGGAACTTCAGACATGGCCATAAAGAGAGAGAGGGCAGGGCACTGGAGATCTGAGGTACAGAGAGGAGGTGAGGAGAGGTGTGTGTGTGTGTCTCTGTCTCTGAGAAAAATAAAATAATGTGTAGCCATAACATAGCTAAACAAACAAATTGCCCCTGGACGTCATGGACCAGTCGATGGAACATAACTTCACAAGAAGTTTCAACACCCTGGTTTTCAAGTGGTTTTAAATGAAATAAATATATTCACCTTTGGTCTTGTAAGAGACCAACAAGAGCATCTCCGGTGTATGAGTTTATATTCTGTCAATTCAGAAATCTATGTAACACTAATAATGAATGCTATCCTAAGACTTTATAAACAAATTACTTTGTGAATTGACTGAATTTAAACGGAACTGACTTGTGTGAAAAGAAAGGTACAATGAGGGAGGTCAAAACAACAACCAGACAACTCCTCCTCTTCCTGTCCTTCCTGTGAGCTGGTTGGCTAAATGGACTCCATCTCTGGAAGGGAAGAGAAAAACAACACATACAAGCTTAACATAATATAACACCATAAAAGGTGAGATTTATGTTAACTAAATACTGCTTGTATAGTGTAGTTAGTGGCATAAATATTGGAACTGTGTGGTAAAGTTGGTAATACTTGCTGTTTACTCATGGAATTTGTATTTCAGATCAAAAGATGAATGACAGGCAAATATTTAGACAGCAAACTGTTGTTTTAGGATATTATCTAACCCAGAAACAACAGCTATACATTTGCCTCATATTAATACTTTGATCTGAAATACCAATTAGCCTACATGAGTATACTGTAAAAATGACCTACTTTACTTCACTGTCACAGCACTTATGACACTACCTGTGATGAGGAGAAAAAAAAACGTACCATTGAACTCGGCTTCGAAAAGCAGCTGATACATTTTAACCTTGACTGCTGCTTTTCGTTGCTGAGGCAGCCTCTTCAGTGTTGGCACCAGGCTCAAGGCAAAGATGGTCTCTTCATCCTCCTTCATGTAAACATCAGGTTGGGCTGCATCTCTCTCGACGACTTCGACGAGCCTCTGCTGAAATGAGTTGAATGGATCTGGGTGCTGGTACCTCCGATGACGCCTGGTGTGACGTTGTTCCTCTTTGTTTCTCTGTCTGTTTCTCTTCTCGTTCGTCTCCACGGCCACATCCTGTTCAACGAGGTCCTCAGTGGTCACTTCCGTGAGGTTCATAATAATCTCAGGTGGTCCTAGATCCAGAGGTGCTTCCTCCATTTCATCATCTTCCATGGCTGCACCGGTGGTGGTCATACTTGTGGATGATGTAGACGTTGTAGAGGGTCTCGCTGCACCGGTGGTGGTCATACTTGTGGATGATGTAGACGTTGTAGAGGGTCTCGCTGCACCGGTGGTGGTCATACTTGTGGATGATGTAGACGTTGTAGAGGGTCTCGCTGCACCGGTGGTGGTCATACTTGTGGATGATGTAGATGTTGTAGAGGGTCTCGCTGCACCGGTGGTGGTCATACTTGTGGATGATGTAGATGTTGTAGAGGGTCTCGCTGCACCGGTGGTGGTCATACTTGTGGATGATGTAGACTTTGTAGAGGGTCTCGCTGCACCGGTGGTGGTCATACTTGTGGATGATGTAGACGTTGTAGAGGGTCTCGCTGCACCGGTGGAGGCGATGGTCGCACTTGTGGATGACGTTGAGGGTCTGGCTGTAAAATTGCCACTCGATGCCCTAGGCACAATAAATGGATCCAGAAAAGAAAGAATGTGGCAGAAGCGCCAAGGCAGCTGGCCTGAAGCTGCTGACCCAGACCTCTTCTTCTCTTTCTCTGCCCTTCTCTCTCTCTGATACCTGTCCCTGAGTCCTCTCCACTTCCCCCTACAGTCTTCTTCTACATAGACATGAACATGATAAGCCAAACCATTACCTAGCATAACTATAGTTATTAGATAGCTATCATGGACATGTCACCTACTGTACACACAGACACACACACACGGTTATCTGACCAAATTATCAGGGGTACAGTAGTATCTACAATTTATCTGACATACACACTCTTTCAAACATGATTACTCTATAATTTGAGTATTTTAATCATTATTTGAAAAACCAAATAGTCTGCCAAATTGTATTTGACAGTATTTTCAAATACTCTCTTCAATTATCTGGGTTAAATGCATGGGAGTATTTGAGTTAGTGTATGAGTATTTTAAATATATTCAAATGAATATAATGATTTACGTGTTCACATGCGGTTTGAGCGGACAGAACAAGGCTAGTTGATCTGGCCCATGGTCACTAGGGCCCAGTTTTTCAAAATGTATCTTTAGATTTCAGCTATTGGATAGGATTAAATGCATAGAAATATAATTGATCAGGAATCCCCATTCAAGTCAATGACTCGTCCGTTCTATTCATTCTATTTATATGCATTTAATCCTATCCGATAGCTGAAATACGGATATATTTTTTGTTTATTTAGCCTTTATTTAACTAGGCAAGTCAGTTAAGAACAAATTCTTATTTACAATGACGGCCTACCCCCTATATACCTTTTAATCTGAAACAGAATAATGGGGATTCTGTAATACTTTTTTTTGCTATCCAGGATCAGATTGATCTGGCTGTTTTTGAGACGGTTTTTCAGAAAATAATCAGATAGTTGTATCTGGATCAGAATGATCCTATCAAAATCACAGAATCTGTATTTTCAGTGCTTTGAACAGGCCTACACTTTGCCATCTACTGGTCAGGTTGTGGTACTACTTCTACACTGTCAGAGAAACAAAGATGACTAAACATGAATAAAGGTACCTTGATAAAAAAAATAGAGGCTGCATATCCCTTATATAAGTGAGTAGATGCATTTATTTGACACTTCTCAATTTCCAAAGACTTCTCTGGCATGCGGTTCAGGTCAATCACGACCAAAACTTACCTCCACCTGAACAGCTTCTTCCCCCGAGCTGTGGCCCTCACCAACAGGCCACCTGGTCCACGATTACAGGGCCTTCAGAAAGTATTCATACCCCTTGAATTATTTCACATTTTGTTGTGTTACAGCCTGACCTCAAAATATATTTTTCTTTCTCACCCAACTAGACACAATACCCCATAATGACAGTGAAAACGATGTTTTTAGAAATCTTACAAAATGCATTGAAAATTAAATACAGAAATATCTCATTTACATAAGTATTCACACCCCTAAGTCAATACAGGAACATTCACTGTCTTCTTGGTAAGCAACTCCAGTGTATATTTGGCCTTGTGTTTTAGGTTATTGTCCTGGTGAAAGGTGAATTCAACTCCCAGTGTCAGGTGGAAAGCAGACTGAACCAGGTTATCCTCTAGGATTTTGCCTCCATTCCATGTATTTTTTTATCCTGGAAAGCTCCCCAGCCCTTAACGATTACAAGTATGCACATGACATGATGCAGCCACCACTAGGTTGGATAATATGGTGAGTGGTAATCAGTAATGTATTGGATTTGCCCCGAACATAACACATTGTATTCAGAACAAAAAGTGAATTGCTTTGCTACATTTTTCACAGTACTACTTAAGTGCCTTGTTGCAAACATGATGCATGTTTTGGAATATTTGTATTCTGTACAGGCTTCCTTCTTTTCACTCTGACAATTAGGTTAGTATTGTGGAGTAACTACAATGTTGTTGATCCATCCTCATTTTTGTCCTATCACAGCCATTACACTCTGTAACTGTTTTAAAGTCACCATTGGCTCCATTTCACCAGGTCAAATTCCTGGTACATGCAAATGTACTTTGTGAATAAAGGTGATTCTGTTTCTCACACACAAAATAGGCCTACATGAAGCAATACCTGTGTACTTGCAGAATAGTCATCACCATTCAAAATACCACCTATTGACCAATGTGTATGTGCACTTCAGGCATAAATGGTACTGGTGTAAAAGGTACTGGTAAAACCGGAGCCTAAATCAGCACTCTTACTCTGAAAGGCTGGAAACATACGGCCCCAGAGCACAAACACAACGGTTTGATTCCTCAAAATCCCTTTCATCATCTTCAGAGGAGCGCATACAACATTCAGAGATTGAGTCAGATGGGGATGATTAGGTTTAAAATCATCGCTAGTGGGGTATCTTTAAATGTGCGTTTAGGTGTTGAGTATTTTAGGTCACAAAAGTGTGTAAAAATCAAATAATAGAATAAACTCTAACATACATAAATATTCTCATGAATATCCATGAGAAACCATAGCTGTGTACCATGTCTGACAAACTAATAACACCTTTTTACTTTATAAATATACATCAATAACCATATTTGCAAAAGAGAGCTTGTGAAAAATGGTACACTTTATTTCAAGAAAGTAAGCCAAAGCAGTTGGCCAATTCATTGAACAGCCAAAACAAATGTGAATTGGACCTCAGTGTTTGGTTTGGTTGGACTGCAATTTATGAGCAGGACAGAGAATAAAAAAGGTGATTTTATTATTTCAGAAACCTGTAATCTCCTAGAAATACTACCATAACCAGTTCTTGTTTGGTTAACAGTTCAACTACAAGGCAAAACAGTGTAGTCATTTAGCGTAATTCATTTAACACTTGTTTTATCAAAGGAATGTAAAGCAGTTTCATACAAGATTGTTTTGTACAAAACAAATTCACATTTTCTGTTACTGCTTAGGTTTCTTGGGTGTTGAGGGGTTGGGAGAGCGAGTGTGTGTTTGCCACAAAGGTGAGCTCCACTATTCCTTCTTCTGACAGGAATGGAAAGTGCATGACAACTCCAGATCTGAGAGGGGAATGGGAGAACAGGTTTTGGCTTCAGATGCAGATATGTCCTTTATACAGTGTGTGTGTGTGTAAGGTTGACACGTTATGGGACTCTACCTGAGGTACTGTCGGGGCACGTCCTGAGCGATTCTATGGCGATCATGTACTCTTTCCCAAGGAAATCTGGGAATTTGGTGTCTCTTGGGATCTCCTGGAGACACTTTGTGGAATCCTGGAAGAGCAGGTTCTTTCCTAAATCTGACTGGAACATTTTAAATGAGGAATCGCTGCCGCTTGAGCCGAACTTCGCCTAAACACAGGGAGAAAATATTTACTTGGTGGTTAAATCAATGATAAGCCTTAAAAATGATATTTTAGACCTTATTTCTTACACTAAATGTGTATTTAAAAGATCCCCCATTCAACATCAAAACTGATCTTAGATCAGCTTGGAGATCATGGGTGGAAATAAGAAAACTGGAGGGCCACAGTATGCGCAGGCTTCTGTTCCAGCATGTTAGTGCTGGGCTGAGACAAAACCTTAAACTCTGTATCCCTCTAGTACTAGAGTTGCTCATCCTTGGCTAAACTGACTACTGATTTGTCTTAAGTAGAAACAGATCTGGCTATAAGTCTTAACACCCACCTGCTGCTCCAGAAGGATGGACACAACCTCTTCACGGGTCTCTGGGCGTGTTATCACAGCATGGGCGGGCACCTTGGCCAGGTGGCACTCACGGAACTTGCTGACTGGCTGGGTAGTACCATCCTGGCAGAGTAGTTCAAAGTCAGAGGACTTCAGGTCCTTTGCCCAAACTGGACCACTACCTACAGGGAAGGATGGATAGATAGAAATAAATACTTTGTTTTCAGATACAGAGCCACAGATACAGAGAGCCATGTAAAGTGTATAAGAGAAATAACGATGAGTTGAGATTCATTTATAAGAGTGAGAGAAGGAGTGAGGCTGAGGAGCATGAGACAGATGGAGAGAGAGGGAGATGAAAATAGGGCAGCAGAACATTATATGTGGATAAGAAACACACTTACCATCGGTGCTCTCTGATACAATAGTGTGTTTAATGAAGGCAACATCTCCAGCACCTTCAACCAGACATCTGGAAGGATATATATCAAGACCATTAGATATATAAAAGACTGAGAAATATACTATAGGCCAACAAATATATTTTGTTTTGAATAGTCCGCCATCACTATTAGAAAGATCCTGGTGAAGGACTCAACCTTGAGCTCCACTATTGAATCCACCATTGTGGTGGCGCCCCCTACCGGAAGGCTCCAGTACTGCCGTAGTACTGCTCATCAGAACGGGGCCTTGCACTTGGCCTCATCTCCCTTAGCATGCCCACTGCCCTTACACTGGGCACAGAAGGGAGAGCTCTTCTCAAATCCAGGAGCACAGCCCTTACTGAAGTACCTAGCTGAATTCAGGAAGGAGACACAGTATGAGATATACTACATTCATAGACATACCAGTACATAAGTATAGAATGACACATATTATAAACACACACACACAGCTGCCCACTCACTGAAGTCGCAATCTTTAGTCTCCATGTGGATAAGACTCATGGGTATGTTCCAGCCTGCTGTCCTGCCCAAGCCGGTGTGGCATGACCTCTTGCCCTTCAGGGTTTTCCAGGTCACCCCAGATCCCTTCTTTGCCACCGCCACCGCAAAGTAGGATGACGCCTCTGAGAGGACACACACAGAGGGAAGAGGTTAAAGAGAAAGTCCAGCACTAGGCTTGATCGGTGTCGGGGAAGCTGGCCCAATATATCTTACTGTAGCAATACTGTAGCATTATAGTATGATGTGTGTTTGGTGAGGGAGCAGGTGTAAGCGTGTGTACCTACCACCAGGGGGCGCTGCACAGATCTGTGAAGAGAGAAAGAGAAAATCAGCATGTTAACATTAGAAAAGGAGAAGGGAAGACACATCGATGATATTAGTGTGTGTGTGTGTGTGTGTGTGTGTGTCATACCTGCATCATACTGCTCCACCATGGCAGGGACCAGACCACATTTTCCAGCAGTGAACACCTCCCCACCATCCACCGCTATGGCATCTGCCTCTTTACGCTGTGGAAAGAGAAAACAAAATATAAAATAGCAGAAAGGAAGGAACTAAAGAAAATTAGATTAAGGGAATTACTTGCGAAAGAACAAACTATGAAATCCACATCACATCCTGTTAATAAAACTCTCCACCCCCACCCTCTAATAATATTATATATCATTTAGCAGACCCTTTTCTCCAAAGCCACTTGCATAAATTGTTTACCTATGGGTGGTCCCTGGAAAGGAACCCACTATCCTGCCATGCTCTACCAACAGAGCTATAGAGGACACGTAGGACCTCTTCTCCCATAGCCTTACCATGATCTTCTTGATGCATTCCTCCACTGTGGGTGCAACCTGGCATTCGATCATGCTTCCACCGTCTACTATGCTGAAGGTTGACCAGGCGTCACACTTGGCCTTCTCGGCATGGCCCACGGCACACCATTTGATGGCCTTGGAGGTGGCACCTGTGGCCTGCGCTGAAAAGCAAATGTTGGGGAGATAGTAATGACCTAACAGTCTAAGACATGAGTGTGTGTGTGTGTGTAAAAGTACATGTGTGTGTGTGTGTGTGTGTGTGTGTGTGTGTGTGTGTGTGTGTGTGTGTGTGTGTAAAGTACATGTGTGTGTGTGTGTGCATGTGTGGCCTCACCTTTTGTCAGGGAGTGGATAGTGCTCATGTACTCAGCTCCCAGGTAGAGGAAGGAGTCGGTGGTAGTTGGCAGCTGTACTAGTTTCTGAGTGGAGTCCTTGAACATCAGGTTCTTGGCTGCATAACCTTCGGAGGAGAACAGCTTGAAGTCCTGTTGGGGCACAAATGAATGAACACACATTATTGTGTGATTCTGTTCATCCTGGTGTATCTGTCAGTGTCAGGTGTGATGTTTAGGGCCCAGAGTTTATCCTGAACATGTGACCTGAGAGGAAACACTCTGGGCCCCCAGGTCACATGGTCAGAAAAGAATCCAGGGCCCTTATTCAGAAAAATCTCAGCGTAGGAGTGCTAATTTGGGTCTCACTAAATTCTGCTGTACGTGGAGCTTCTAGGATTTGTGTGTGCAACAAAGTATTTGGATTTATCAAACATATAGCAGGTTTTCATTGATAAAACAGAGCCATACTATATTTGTATGCCCTCTCTTCGCCTTTGATGGTAACAGAAACACCCTCATTTTCTGTATGATTTGGAGATGTTGGAACTGAGCCATGACCGCTTTTAAAAGCACAATGGCAAATTTGATCACATTTCTGTACAGTTGTGGGGAGAATGTTTTAAACTTTTGCTGTGAGAAATTCATGCCACCTATAGCGAGTGTCAAACACTGGCCGCGCATTCTGCAAGACTGATTGTTCAATAAACAATTTAAAAGTAAATGCTGCAAAAGCTTGATAAATTATGTCCCTGGTCCCCCGTGTGTGTTCATATTCGTAATGCTCTATAAGGCTCAACTGATCCTAGATCAGTACTCAGGTGACAGTACCTTGACGGCCACCAGCTTGCTGTAGATACGATGGGCCAGGTCGGGATCCTTGCGGCTGACCACAGCGTTGGCGGGTACTCTGGCCAGGTGACAGGTCTTGTAGCTGTCGATAGGAGCCCTAGTGCCATCCTTGCACAGCAACTCATAGCTTGCCTTCTCTGCGGCTGCAAGCAGGTAATAGGTTGTATAGTATGAGGTTGTATGGTTAATGCTTACACTGTAAGCATTAACATAGTTTGCCACAATTGTAATTCAGAGATCCAGAGTTTGCATTTTACAGTTGTAATTCAATATCGGTACTCTAGCTAATGCTTTAAAACTCACCAGGTACAGCCAGGTGCTTGATGAAGGCAACATCTCCAGCTCCATCCTTCAGGCACCTGGTGAGGTGAAAATACACACAGTTAGTGATCAATCCAGAGCAGGTAGATGGAGATAGAGAGTACTGATAGGAGAAAAATATCTGGCGATTCCAAATAGGGTAGATTGAGAGGTATGGGTGTACAGAGCATTATTCAGAGATGGTAATGGTGCATCTAGGAGAGGTAGGAAGAGACTGGTACTCACTGGAAGGCCCCGGCATAGTCATAGTAGGGCTCCTTGTGAGACCTGGAGCAGTCTCCCTTACACAGCTGGCACAGTTTAGAACTCTTAGTGGCTCCTGGAACACAGCTGGCAATGAAGAAGTCGCTCACCGCTGCAAAACAAATACGCACACACACAATGAAAACCCTATGATAGGATTAAGCATACCAGTACACAGTCCCTGTACAGTATATTCAGAACGTACAGTATATATAACCTACCGACAGAGGAATAAACACAACAACAATCCAAACATTCCCCACTGGGTAACAGTTGACTATGGAAACTGTTTAGGCCAGCAGCATACCACCCTGCATGGCTTGCTTCTGAAGCTAAGCAGGGTTGGTCCTGGTCAGTCCCTGGATGGGAGACCAGATGCTGCTGGAAGTGGTGTTGGAGGGCCAGTAGGAGGCACTCTTTCCTCTGGTCTAAAGAAATATCCCAATGATTGTAGATACTGCCCTGTGTAGGGTGCTGTCTTTCGGATGGGATGTTAAACGGGTGTCCTGACTCTCTGTGGTCACTAAAGATCCCATGGCACTTATCGTAAGAGTAGGGGTGTTAACCCCGGTGTCCTGGCTCAATTCCCAATCTGGCTCTCATACCATCATGGTCACCTAATCATCCCCAGCTTACAATTGGCTCATTCCCTGTAACTATTCCCCAGGTCATTGCTGTAATTAAGAATGTTCTCAGTCAACTTACCTGGTAAAATAAGGGTTAAAATAAAAGATAACTATCAAGTTTGAGATGTTGATTATCACACATAATAGTCCCTGATGAATGAAATTAATAAACTTCCCCAAAGCACTGCAGCCACTCACCCGACTCCACAGGTTTGTCCTCGATGCCGGCCCATTGGATCTGGCCCTCAGTCACCAGGGTACTGATGGGAATGTTCCAGCCTGCAGATTTGCCCAACCCGGTGTGGCAGGACTTCTTGCCACGGAGGGTGAGGAACCCAAAGTCAGTGCCCTTCTTGGCCACGGCCACGGCATAATAGCAGGTGTCAGAGTCTGATGGACAGGAGAGGAGCCATCAATACAGCGTCCAGAAACCAGATTCAGACAGAAACCATTTGATCCGATTCAAAGTACAGAATCAACTTTCTGTTGGCCTATCTGTGCAACTGAAGTGCTAAGGGCCATTGTATACCCAGTCTCTTCCATTCACCAATAGACATAGATTCAACATTTCTCTAAGCCTTATAGAGAACAATATGTATAACATATTCAAATTAACAGAAAAAGTAGAGGAAATCTTGAACTTGGTCTTGAGATGCTTACCCTCACCATAGTCCTCTGCAATGATGGGCTTCAGGTCGTAGTTGGGGAGGCCAGCCGTGTAAATATCTCCTCCATCCAGAGTGATAGCATCAGCCTCACCCCCCTGGCAGGGAGAAAGAGAGACAAAACTCCAACAATAGAACTGCACCTCACAAGGTTGTTAATGCAAGCCGATCAACTGGTGCTGGCTGGAAATGACAGATGGGCTGTTATCTATTCTACATGAGACTAGTAATTTGAACCTTTTGTCGAACTTCAAGAAACTATCCCTCAAAATAAAATGTAAACTACAACATGCACAAATAAAACGCTCTCTTTACATTACTGTGACACTTCGAACACACCGACGGCGTCTTGCATTTTGGTACACCAGAATGACATTAACTTCCAATGAAACGCTGCGTTTGCCTTGCAGCATTGCGAGGCAGTTGCAGTGCGTTCGGTATGGTGCATACGTTGGATTTATTGAACATATGTGTCAAACTGTATGAGTAGACGGCTTGACATAAATGGTAGAAGGTGAATGTGGAACTTTTGCATACATATCCAGATGATGGATGCTGCGTACTATTTTGGGCAAGGACGTCGGTGTGGCCAAAGCGTGAGTCACCATGCATGTACCATGTGCGTAACGATGCAACTCCATGGAGTTTTCTATTCACTGACCTTGCTGGCGCAAAGGTAAAACGCACAAGAACACGCACAAGTCAGTAGAGATTCTGATATAAGTAGTTAGTCTCTCACCTTGATGGCTTTGATGCATTCAAATGAGCCGTCCCTCTTCACGCATGAAAACTGCGCCACCTTGGCTGCGAGGTCGTGGCATTTCTTCAGCTCTTGGTCCGACTTTACGCACCATCTAACAGTTCCCTCAGCTGGGTCAGCATACGCCGTAGCTGAGGACAGAAGAAATGCTGTGATAAACTTGTGAAATATAAATTAAAGCAATCAATTGCTATTTTTCCATGCGTTATTGTCTTTGCATGTATAAGCCCACTTACCGAGGCACCCCAGCAGCGCTGAGACGAGAAGCAGTTTCATGTTCTCGAAGTCTCCGAGTCAACAATTCCCAGAGAGAAAAAGCAGGCCGTTTTAGAAGGCAACTCGGGATTTTATAGAAAGCCAATAGCCTGGGATCCATGGTGGGCTGACTTAGCTGAAAAGAGGCCATAGTTTGTTTAGGGTTTCCCAATAGGTTGCATGGCTCGTTTAAATGTTCACAGGCGGGGTGGGCGCGCGTGGCCTGCTCTCTGTTTGTGTGCGTGTGGTTGTGTGTACTCAGACCCCAGAAATTTCCACATAATGGAAATTCACAAAATAAATAGTCCTACATTAAGCAATATCTCATGTTTTTCAACTGTTATTTCAAAGTAGTCTTCCAATCTACAAGTGTTTGCAGCATAGTCATAATCACTCATCAAAATGTTGAGAAATGTGTAGTTCAGGCAAAAAAAGGCCCAGGTGTATCTTTTCTTGGGAATTAGGGCAAAATGAGATTAAAATGAGTGTATCTCCACACGGCAGGTAGCCCAATAACCAAAAGGTTGCAAGATCGAATCCCTGTGCTGACAAGGTCAAAATCTGTCGTTCTGTCCCTGAACAAGACAGTTAACCCACTGTTCCTAGGCCGTCATTGAAAGTAAGAATTTGTTCTTAAGTGACTTGCTTAGTTAAATATTGGGGGAAAAACAACCAGGGGTTTGTTGAGTTATCGAAAGCTTCTTGGCACTAAGATCAAGATGGCACTCACTCCTGAGGATGAGCCTTTTTTTATCCAGCTTTTTCAGACTGGTGAGGTACAGCAGATGAAATAGAGGGGGCAAGCATGTGGACACGCAGACCCACAAGCAACTGCTGCACCTCATGATGAGTTCATATTTTTTGTGGCTCATCAAAGTTGCCCATTCGTGTTCTAAACTCATCAAAAAAAGAAATGTCCCTTTTTCAGGACCCTTTCAAAGATAATTTGTAAAAATCCCAATAACTTCACAGATCTTCATTGTAAAGGGTTTAAACACTGTTCCCATGCTTGTTCAATGAACCATTAACAATGAATGAACATGCACCTGTGGAACGGTCGTTAAGACACTAACAGCTTACAGACGGTAGGTAATTAAGGTCAGTTATGAAAACTTAGGACACTAAAGAGGCCTTTCTACTGACTCTGAAAACCACCAAAAGAAAGATGCCCAGGGTCCCTGCTCATCTGCGTGAACGTGCCATAGGCATGCAGCAAGGAGGCATGAGGACTGCAGATGTGGCCAGGGCAATACATTGCAATGTCCGTACTGTGAGACGCCTAAGACATCGCTACAGGGAGACGGAACGGACAGCTGATCGTCCTCGCAGTGGCAGACCACGTGTAACAACACCTGCACAGGATCGGTACATCCGAACATCACACCTGCTGGACAGGTACAGGATGGCAACAACAACTGCCTGAGTTACACCAGGAATCCCTCCATCAGTGCTCAGACTGTCCGCAATAGGCTGAGAGAGGCTGGACGGAGGGCTTGTAGGCCTGTTGTAAGGCAGGTCCTCACCAGACATCACCGGCAACAACGTCGCCTATGGGCACACCGCCGCTGGACCAGACAGGACTGGCAAAAAGTGCTCTTCACTGACGAGTCGTGGTTTTGTCTCACCAGGGGTGATGGTCGGATTTTCGTTTATCGTCCAAGGAATGAGCGTTACACCGAGGCCTGTACTCTGGAGCGGGATCGATGTGGAGGTGGAGGGTCCGTCAAGGTCTGGGGCGGTGTGTCACAGCATCATAGGACTGAGCTTGTTGTCATTGCAGGCAATCTCAACGCTGTGCGTTACAGGGAAGACATCCTCCTCCCTCATGTGGTACCCTTCCTGCAGGCTCATCCTGACATGACCATTCAGCATGACAATGCCACCATCTATACTGCTCGTTCTGTGCGTGATTTTCTGCAAGACAGGAATGTCAGTGTTCTGCCATGGCCAGCGAAGAGCCCGGATCTCAATCCCATTGCGCATATCTGGGACCTGTTGGATCGGAGGTTGAGGACTAAGGCCATTCCCCCCAGAAATGTCCAGGAACTTGCAGGTGCCTTAGTGGAAGAGTGGGGTAACATCTCACAGCAAGAACTGGCAAATCTGATGCAGTCCATGAGGAGGAGATGCAATGCAGTATTTAATGCAGCTGGTGGCCACACCAGATACTGACTGTTACTTTTGATTTTGACCCCCTTTGTTCAGGGACACATTATTCCATTTCTGTTAGTCACATGTCTGTGGAACTTGTTCAGTTTATGTCTGTTGTTGAATCTTGTTATGTTCATACAAATATTAACACATGTTAAGTTTGCTGAAAATAGACGCAGTTGACAATGAGAGGATGTTTTTTTGTTGTTGCTCAGTTTACATGTAGGCTACCTGCCTGATGGACTCCATATACATTACAACAGGTGCTTTAGGTGAAAGATCGGTGTCTCAAGCAGCAGTTTAGCTTCCCCCATAGATAGCACCTGCTCATAATATAGCACTGATCAAATAACATGTATGGTAGTCTTGTGTTACCTCGAGTCGTGCTCATGGCATCTCTTTTATATGTCATGAATGGTAGTTGTCAAGCAAGCACAGCAGATAGTGCCACCATGCACAAATGCATGGCTGCACCTTTGCTGTCGGCAGTTGATTGCTCAGTTTCATATCTCCACTCTGTATTCTACCATATAAGTGAATTACAATGTCACTACTGTTTATCTTGAATTGAGTGTAAATTCCCTACAGCCTATCTCAACACAAAGGAAAGTAATATTTTTCGTCCAATACATAAGAGTTTTGCAAAACTTAGAACAATATTTCTTAAGCATTAGACTTGACTTGAACTCTTGGTAGTACTATAAATATGGTTCTCAAATGTAAAATACGCTTTGAAGAAAAGCTATCATACCGATAAAATGATATTAACATCATTGATGAATCAATTGATTAATAAATAGTATGTTGAGTGGGTATAGAGATTTTTTTTCTTTTTGTCAGTTTAACTGCCAAGCAAACATATTTGACTGGTGTTTGCACAGTCAACATTACCCAACACAGGAGTTAAAGTACAGGCCGCTCTCTGAATGAGACCTAGCAAAGAACACGAGACTAGCCTGCTTTTGTTAATGTTACTTGTCCTTTTCAGCCAACACGTACCTATTCTAATCAAATATTATTTTAATCCTTTCACAATAAGTCACTGTTATTGTAGCCTCCGCTGACTGGAAGTAATATTATTTCCCTGATCTTTACCGTAAGAACGTACGGGTATGTATTGGAGGGGTCGGAATGGCTACATTTTGGAATCTCCAAGTCATGTGATTTTAAGGTTGTCTGCAACCCAAAGTTAGAAATAACAGCATTCTCTATGCACTGTCATTTACAACTTGATAAGAGCTATTCATAATATCTAGGGAAATTAGTAACTTGTTTGGATAAGAGAATTCTAAATACAAATTACACTTGTTTTAGATCTATTTTACATTATAATAGCTAGAGACAAATGTGAAACCAGTCATATGGCAGCAAACAGCATTATTTCCTAATAACCACACATATTCAACTTCCAATGTACTGTTAGTTCCCTTCAGTCGGTATAGCCTACATTATCATTCCGTTTAATTACATTATGTTTACCTTCATTAGCTTCCTCTGTAAACACGGTCACGGCCATGTGGTTGTTGCTGAAGTTCATTAGTAACAGACATGTAGGCTAATTAAATCATTACGAAGCAGAGCACAGACCAAGCCGTACCACACACGGCACATTATAGGCTACTATGGTACACTATTTTCCCTATTATAATTCTACATATACACACTAATCTTCCAACATCACACTGAATATGGTAATTTTCTGAATGAATCAAACCACTGTATTTTTGATTCATCAATATGTATACTGCAAAAGTATAAATAAAGGGTGCCTCCTACTGGCCCTCCAACATCACTTCCAGCAGCATACGGTCTCCCATCCAGGGACTGACCAGGACCAACCCTGCTTAGCTTCAGAGGCATACCCTCATTAAACAGTTAAATGACTTCCAAACAGTAAAATACTATCAGAGATCCATCCTAATAATGTAGCCTCCCTCCCAAGGCTGGAAGGGGAGGCTACATAGAAACTCATTGGGCTGGTTTTAGACAGAGTGAAACCTCTCGCTTCGCTTTTTCTTCTCGGATACTATGCATGCATACAAGGACCAGACATTTTTCATGAAGCAGTTAATGGAGACATGCAACATTATCAAGCCTATCGTCTTGCAGTGAAAAGGCTACAGTCTATTACTGAACATTCAACTCCTGTAATGAAGCAGCTAATAAAAACATATTTTCAAACATTTACCAAAATGCAATTTACAGGAAAACACTGTTCTAAACAGTGCATGTAATGCGGAGTGGTTCCATAATGAAAATGTCTGTTAGAAAGAGGGGGAATCTAACAACAACTAGGATGGGTTGCTAATATGACTAGGATTGTGCCTTTGGCTTCTGGACAACAGAAGTTGATGTAAAACCAATAGAACAGCAGAGAAATGCTGGTTTGATGTCATGAAGTCTTTTTACAAAATAACTGCCTCCACGTTTCTATGGCTGGATTTCGGCTAGGCTACTTTGAAACAAGGTAAGACATGCCTCATAATATGAAGTAAAGTAAAACGTTCAGGTTTCAAACAATTACTGCCTCAAGCTCACGTTGCAAAGAGGTGGTGACGTGCTGATAGCCTGCATACTGTTGACTATAGCCTAAGCACCAGAATAACGAATGGGAGCGCGCTTTAATTACCAGTTGAGAGTGACAAATAAAAATAACTCAATTTAAATCGTGGCCATGAAAGTTAACATGCGATTGAGTTTAGAATTGTTATTTGTTGCGCAATGACTGGGTTTATAAAAGCACGTTTCACTCCAGCGAGGAGCTACTCTTGAGCCTTCTGACAGGTGATAGGATATTCCACTCCTCAAACTAGCCTCTGTATGTTGTGCAAATGTGATAAATAAGATGCATGACTACTAACGAAAATACACACGACAATTTAATTCCACTAAATTATACAAATTGCATGACCGGTCAAATGTATTTTCAGCAGCTAACATGCCTAGCGGAAACTCAAAAGTCTGTTTCTTTAGGCCAAACACCGGGGGTAACGTACCGTAATGCGCTCCCTCTTGGGTGCCGGTGGTTGGGTCGGCGGCGGCTGAGGGGGCAAAGTCTGCTGCTGGGGCTGAGCGGAGCTTATCATGACGGGCGCGGTCTGGACAGGGGGGTGTGTGACTGTACTGGGGCTGGGCTGGGTAGTAGGCACCTGCTGAAGGGGCGAGGAAGGGCAGTTAGTCAAACACACCCCAAAAAGAGCCAGAGACATTCACACCCCAAAAAGAGCCAGAGACATTCACACAGACTAAATACGCATTGAAATACAGTCGTGGCCAAAAGTCTTGAGAATGACACAAATATTAATTTTCACACAGTCTGCTGCCTCAGTTTGTATAATGGCAATTTGCATATACTCCAGAATGTCATTTAGAGTGATCAGATGAATTGCAATTAATTGCAAAGCACCTCTTTGCCATGCAAATTAACTGAATCCCAAAACATTTCCACTGCATTTCAGCCCTGCCACAAAAGGACCAGCTGACATCATGTCAGTGATTCTCTCGTTAACACAGGTGTGAGTGTTGACGAGGACAAGGCTGGAGATCACTCTGTCATGCTGACTGAGTTCGAATAACAGACTGGAAGCTTCAAAAGGAGGGTGGCGCTTGGAATCATTGTTCTTCCTCTGTCATCCATGGTTACCTGCAAGGAAACACGTGCAGTCATCATTGCTTTGCACAAAAAGGGCTTCACAGGCAAGGATATTGCTGCCAGTAAGATTGCACTTAAATCAACCATTTATCGGATCATCAAGAACTTCAAGGAGAGCGGTTCAATTGTTGTGAAGAAGGTTTCAGGGCTCCCAAGAAAGTCCAGGAAGCGCCAGGACCGTCTCCTTAAGTTGATTCAGCTGCGGGATCGGGGCACCACCAGTACAGAGCTTGCTCAGGAATGGCAGCAGGCAGGTGTGAGTGCATCTGCACGCACAGTGAGGAGAAGACTTTTGGAGGATGGCCTGGTGTCAATAAGGGCAGCAAAGAAGCCACTTCTCTCCAGGAAAAACATCAGGGACAGACTGATATTCTGCAAAAGGTACAGGGATTGGACTGCTGAGGACTGGGGTAAAGTCATTTTCTCTGACGAATCCCCTTTCCGATTGTTTGGGGCATCCGGAAAAAAGCTTGTCCGGAAAAGACAAGGTGAGTGCTACCATCAGTCCTGTGTCATGCCAACAGCAAAGAATCCTGAGACCATTCATGTGTGGGGTTGCTTCTCAGCCAAGGGAGTGGGCTCACTCACAATTTTGCCTAAGAACACAGCCATGAATAAAGAATGGTACCAACACATCTTCCGAGAGCAACTTCTCCCAACCATCCAGGAACAGTTTAGTGACAAACAGTGCCTTTTCCAGCATGATGGTAGTGATAACTAAGTGGCTCGGAGAACAAAACATCAATATTTTGGGTCCATGGCCAGGAAACTCCCCAGACCGTAATCCCATTGAGAACTTGTGGTCAATCCTCAAGAGGCAGGTGGACAAACAAAAACCCACAAATTCTGACAAACTCCAAGCATTGATTATGCAAGAATGGGCTGCCATCAGTCAGGATGTGGCCCAGAAGTTAATTGACAGCATGCCAGGGCGGATTGCAGAGGTCTTGAAAAAAGAAGGGTCAACACTGCAAATATTGACTCTTTGCATCAACTTCATGTAATTGTCAATAAAAGCCTTTGACACTTATGAAATGCTTGTAATTATACTTCAGTATTCCATAGTAACATCTGACAAAAATATCTAAAAGACACTGAAGCAGCAAACTGTGGAAATTAATATTTGTGTCATTCTCAAAACTTTTGGCCACGACTGTACACGCATGCATCCGCAGCAAAACAGAACCATCTACACAAGGGAAGAAAAAACACATTATGCAGACATATTAGGCAGACAAAGATGCAGCCCAGCACATACTAAGCAACACACATGCGCAAGCAAATACACACACACACACACACTCACCGGGGTAGCGCTGGGAGGTGAGAGGAGCACCGTGGAGAGAGAGACGCCCGTTCTCTCGCCCGCCCCCTCTCCTCTCCCTTGCAGCCAGAGAGGTCTCTGAACACAACAGGGGAGGAAAATTAAAGGGAGGAGAGAAGAGGGAGGACCGGAAGAGACAGATGCAGAGTGAGTGAAGGGAACCGGAAGTAAGCAGGGTGTTAAGGCAGTAAGAAGCAGCAGGTGAGAAGACTGATAGAGCAGAACCAAAGCCCCCACACAGCCTTGGATCCTAAAGAGAGAACAGAGACCACCATACACACAACCTGCCAGGCCACGCAGCAATGAACCAACCATAAGACCACCTGACTGGCCAACCGTAAGATCAACTATAAGAGCAACTACAAGAACAATTGTAATATCAACTAGTGGTCCTTCGTAGCTCAGTTGGTAGAGCATGGCACCTGTAACGCCAGGGTAGTGGGTTCGATTCTCGGGACCAAGCATACGTAAAATATATCCACGCATGACTAAGTGACTTTGGATAAAAGAGTCTGATACATTTCATATATTATAATATGTGACCGACCAACTGTAAAAGCTGGCTACAGCCTGGTAAGCAATGCTGCACCTTAGAGACTGCTGCATTGTGTACATAAACACTGGTCACTTTAATAATGTTTACAGGATTGTGTCGAGGCACAGATCTGGGGAAGGGTACCAAAAAATGTCTGGAGAATTGAAGGACCCCAAGAACACAGTGACCACCATCATCATTCTTAAATGGAAGAAATGTGGAACCACCAAGACTCTTCCTAGAGCTAGCCGCCCGGCAAAACTGAGCAATCGGGGGAGAAGGGCCTTGGTCAGGGAGGTGACTAAGAACCTGATGGTCACTGACAGAGCTCTAGAGTTCCACTGTGGAGATGGGAGAACCTTCCAGAAGGACAACACTCTGCAGCACTCCACCAATCAGGACTTTATGGTAGAGTAACCAGACGGAAGCCACTCCTTAGTAAAAAGCACAACAGCACACTTAGAGTTTGCCAAAAGGCACCTAAAGGACTCTAACCATGAGAAACAAGATTCACTCATCCGATGAAACCAAGTCTTTGGCCGGAATGTCAGTCGTCACGTCTGGAGGAAACCTGGCACCATCCCTACAGTGAAGCATGGTGGTGGCAGCATCATGCTGTGGGGATGTTTTTCAGCGTCAGGGACTGGAAGACTAGTCAGGATCGAGGGAAAGATGAACGGAGCAAAGTACAGAGAGGTGCTTGATGAAAACCTGCTCCAGAGCACTCAGGACCTCAGACTGGGGTGAAGGTTCACCTTCCAGCAAGACAATGACCCTAAGCACACAGCCAAGACAATGCAGGAGTGGCTTCGGGACAAGTCTCTGAATGTCCTTGAGTGGCCCAGTCAGAGCCCGGACTTGAACCCGATCGAACATCTCTGGAGAGACCTGATAATAGCTGTGCAGTGACACTCCCCATCCAACCTGACTGAGCTTGAGTGAATCTGCAGAGAAGAATGAGAGAAACTCCCCAAATACAGGTGTGCCAAGCTTGTTGCGTCATACCCAAGAAGACTCAAGGCTGTAATCGCTGCCAAAGATGCTTCAACAAAAGTACTGAGTAAAGGGTCTGAATACTTATGTAAAAGTGATATTTCAATTTTTAATTTTTAATACATTTTCAAACATTTCTAAAAACTTGTTTTTTCTGTCATTATGGGGTATTGTGTGTAGATTGATGAGAAATCTTTTTTTAAATACATTTTAAAATAAGGCTGTAATGTAACAAAATGTGTGTGTGGGTGGGGGGGGTGTTAGATATTACTGCACTGTTGAAGCTAGAAACATAAGCATTTTGCTGCACCTGCAATAACACCTGCTAAATATGTGTATGCAACCAATAACATTTGATTTGATCAACTGACTGACCAATAAGAGCGACCGACCCCTAAGAGTGACCCTAAAATCGACCGACTAAGATATCTCTGGGTGAATGTGGCCCCAGTTCTTGTCATGGATGTGGGTTTGCTTGTATTTACAGTTATGGTCCTAGGTAAGATTGTGGTTGGATCTAGTGTAGCCGTGGTTGTGGTTCTAGCGGTCATTGCGGTTCAATACTAGGTTGAGGTTCACGTTCCAGCTGCTGATCTAGTCGTGCCTGTGGTTCTAATCAAGATTATGGTTGAGGTCATGGTGGTTGTGCTTGGCAGGTGGGGCCCGGCTCAGAGCGGAGCCTCTTACCATAGGTGGGGTATTCAGCCGGGCTGGTGCCTGGGTAGAAGCCTGCTGTCCCACTTGTCACAGGGTACTGTGGACTTGTTGGCATGTAGGGAGCCCGGTACTACAGAGACAGAGATGCAATTTGTTTGTTTTTTTTTACTTTCCAAAAATTCCCACGTTTTTCAGAAATTCCAGAAACTTTCAACCATTTATTCTAGTGAAGTTGACTGTTAGCATAACTTGATGACCTGGTACCTGTCCAGGGGGGATGAAGTAGCCCTGAGGGGAGCCAGCAAAGGACAGCTGCTGACCAGGGATCATCATCATCTGGGAGCCGGGCTGGTAGATGTGGGTGGGACCAACCGGACGAGGCCCGCTGCTGGTCTGGACCCGGGGGACACTGGTGGGCATGGTGGGCCTGTTGGCATAGTAAGGCTAGAGAATAATGGGGGGGAGGGAGGGACAGAAACGGTCAGTATATTTGTGAGTGTGTGCATGTGCACCGCAGGGCTAAAATGTCACATAGTGAAAGTGTCAGATAGTTGAGGAAAGTTGAGACTCCACGGCTATATCCATCCAGGTTAGTACATCGTAGACTGGGAACTACAGGGCCGAGTGGAAATGTCTGCTACAATTTTCAACATTGATCACAGCTCGCATTTACCCTACAAATTTTACAATATTCACTCTGTATGACATTGACATGGCTGTCGTTGTGTGGCTGTGCATTCAGCCCTCAGGTTCTATAGACTCCGATGAGAAGGAAGAGAGAAGCTGTTACCTGCAGTGCCCTGTATCCACCCTTCAGCCGGACAACACACAAGCAGAGAACAAGGGGGCGGGTGGGGGCGACAGAAGGGCAAGAGAAAAATAGGAAGATGATAAGAGAGTAATAAAAAAAGAAAGCGGAAGGAATGTGAGAGAATATAAGAAGCAAGAGTAAATCACTCAGACATTAGAGTTAGCAGTGCAAAACATCAGTCTTTCACATGCAGCCGACCATCAGAAAATATGAAGACGTCGCAGAAATATAAAGCTAGAGGTGGGGTAACAGACTTGAATTCACAAGGGACTAGCATACGTCTTCTAGTTTCATCCAAGCCACTGATTGCAGGCAAGTGGTTTGGCCAGCAATTTGCTTGATTGGGGTAACCAATTTACACATATACAGGTGAAATGTAAAACCGGCATACTGAAATGTAAAACCATACTGCTGCGGTGCCTAGTATCTTTACTGAATTGCCCTACTGCAGGTGGTGTCATATTAGATGTTACCATGGGTAGCCTATGGGGTTACCAGCCTGGACGTCTTCACTGTGGGAATCCCTGGTCCCGGAGATCCACAAAAGGCTGAGGGACAGATTCTAGCGCTCTACTACTCATGTTCTTAAATTATCAAAACTGTATTTCAATCAATGGGGTGGTTTTTGGTGTAGTTACAGCTGGATCTGGTCAGAACGAAAATGGCTGTTTAGCCTCATCCTTCTCTAAAGTGAAATGTGCATTAATGCACTACTGTCTACTGTCCTATTGAGACGGCAGCCATTTGGGGGAAGGGGAGTTAGTACCTGTTGGTGTAAAGCACGGGGTCCGGTGGCAAACTGGGAGGGAGGACAGAAAGAGAGAGCAAGAGGTCAAGGTTGGTTGCCAGGGAGAGGTGAGAGACTTAAAAAACACACACACACTAAACCAAAACGGTTAAGCAGAATGACCGTTACACACAGGTTGGACCAAAGCGTTACAGTTGAGCAAGAGTTGGAGTTAAAAGGCCCAGTGCAGCCAAAAACATGATTTGTGTGTTACATATACACATACAGTACCAGTCAAATATTTTGACACACCTACTCATTCAAGGGTTTTTCTTTATTTTTACTATTTTCTACATTGTAGAATAATAGTAAAGACATCAAAACTATGAAATAACACATATGGAATCATGTAGTAAGAAAAAAAGTGTTAAATCAAATACATTTTATATTTGAGATTCTTCAAAGTAGCCACCATTTGCCTTGACAGCTTTGCACACTCTTGGCATTCTCTCAACCAGCTTCATGAGGTAGTCACCTGGAATGCTTTTCCAACAGTCTTGAAGGAGTTCACACATATGCTGAGCACTTGTTGGCTGCTTTTCCTTCACTCTGCGGTCCAACTCATCCCAAACCATCTCAATTGGGTTGAAGTCGGGTGATTGTGGAGACCAGGTCATTTGATGCAGCACTCCATCACTCACCTTCTTGGTCGAATAGCCCTAACACAGCCTGGAGGTGAGTTTTGGGTCATTGTCCTGTTGAAAAACAAACGATAGTCCCACTAAGCTCAAACCAGATAAGATGGCGTATCGCTGCAGAATGCTGTGGTAGCCATGCTGGTTAAGTGTGCCTTGAATTCTAAATAAATCACTGACAGTGTCACCAGCAAAGCACCCCCACACCATCACACCACCTCCTCCATGCTCCACAGTGGGAAGCACACATGCAGAGATGACCCGTTCACCTACTCTGTGTCTCACACAGCATTTGGAAGCAAAAATTTCACGTGTGGACTCATCAGACCAAAGGACAGACTTCCACCAGTCTAATGTCCATTGCTCATGTTTCTTGGCCCAAGCAAGTCTCTTCTTATTTGTGTCCGTTAGTAGTGGTTTCTTTGCACCAATTAGACTATGCAGGCCTGACTCACGCAGTCTCCTCTCAACAGTTGATGTTGAGAAGTGTCTATTACTTGAACTCTGAAGCATTTCTTTGGGCTGTAATCTGAGGTGCAATTATTTGCCGATTTCTGAGGTTGGTAACTCGAATGAACTTTCTGCAGCAGAGGTAACTGAGTCTTCATTTCCTGTAGCGGTCCTCATGAGAGCCAGTTTCATAATAGTGCTTGATAGTATTTGCGACTGCTTGAAGAAACTTTCAAAGTTCTAGAAATGTTGCAGATTGACTGGCCCTTCATGTCTTAAAAGTAATGACGGACTGTTGTTTCTCTTTGCTTATTTGAGCTGTTCTTGCCATAATACGGACTGGGTATTTTACCAAATAGGGCTATCTTCTGTATACCACCTCTACCTTGTCACAGCACAACTGATTGGCACAAAACCATTAGGAAGGAAAGAAATTCCACAAATTAACTTCAGGCACACCTGTTAATTGAAAGGAATTCCAGGTGACTACCTCATCAACTGGTTGAGAGAATGCCAAGAGTGTGCAAAGCTGTCAAGGCAAAGGGTGGCTACTTTGAAGAATCTCAAATGTATTTTGATTTGTTTAAAAAGATTTTTGTTACTACATGATTCCAGGTGTTATTTCATAGTTGTGATGTCTTCACTATTATTCTACAATGTAGAAAATAGCAAAAATAAAGAAAAACCCTGGAATGAGTAGGTGTGTCCAAACTTTTGACTGGTACTGTATATTTCCACACTAAGAGGGTGGAATAATACTGTGCAAATTATGATAATGCCCTTTTAGTGTAAGAGCTGTTTGAAAAGACTGCCTGAAATTTCAGCCTGTTTTGGTGGGATGGAGTTTTGGCCTGCCTGGCGAAGACACAAGGTGGTATCAGTTAATAGATCAATAACAATTAGTTTCAAAACTCTTCGCCAATAACAGCTAGTTCAGAGGTTACATATCCCTCCCACTAGGTTCGTCCAATTAGGCCCCTCACTCAGACAGTCCGAGCAAAATTCTTGCTTGAGAAAAACTATTTTTGTTTTCAATTAAAACTGAAAAAAAAAAAAAAAATCACAGTAAGATACTTAATTGTTACCCAGAAAACATTTGATATTTAGATACAAAAAACAGCTGCATGGGACCTATAAGAATTGAAGTAGGGTCTTACACTCAGCAATACATAGAAGCTTCGACATTGAAAGAGTGTTGGCAAAAGAGCAGAAAATAAAAGGAGCGATTGAGTAGCAGGAGAAGTAGAGCGCAATACCTGTCGTGGCTGCGGTGCAGAATTCATTTGTTGAGGTGTTTGGGTGGCAAAGACGAGAGAAGTGGGCTGTCCAGAGGCATAGGCAGCCTGGGAGAGAGGGGGAGGCAGAGAAACACAACTACATTAGTCGGCTAACTTGCTGCCAAAGATGGGTTGTGTTCAGTAGGACACAATGTAGCAAAACGCTTCAGAAAGGAAAACAAAAATTATCATCCTTATTGGACAAGTTCAGGGGTTTATTTATTAGTCGCAGGCCGTATCAAAACATTTAGGCTGTAGCAAAACATTTTGCAAGGGAAAACATTTAGCAGTGCAAAAAGGCAGGTATGTCCCCTCTCTGTTTTATTTCGTTTGGTTCCTAGAGTAAATGGTAAACAGTTTAATCTCTGTATTCACTAAGAACCAAACGGAAACAAACTGACGCAAACTGGATGAAACGGGGGGAGGGACCTATCGGAATTGGTCCAATAGAAACTCAGGTTTTTGTTGCAAAACGTTTTCCATTTGGAGTGAACGATTTCTGTGGCAAAACATTTAGCAAAAGTCTTTGTCTAATGAATAAAACCCATGTAGAATCTCCCGGTTTCTAAACATTACCTCAAGTTTTTTGATTAATGAACACTACTCTGATCTGTCAGAGCGAGCTGGGTCTTGTCATTGGCTCTCACCTGTGTCAGGCCAGGGGACGGGGAGGGGTGTGGGACAGAGGTGGGTCCTGTTATAGGCTGCGTTGGTTTGTTCATTTTACGTGGTTCTGCATCAGGGTGGCGCTGACTTGCCAGCCGATCTGAGGAAGAGGAGGAAGAGTTAGTTACCAAAAAGAGAAATAAAACATGTAAATCAATGAAAAAAATCCTCCAAGACAATTCTAATCTCCATATTGACACTGGGTCAGCTGGACACACTACATGTACAATAATCACCTGGACACCATGCCCAGTGAGCGAAAGAGCAGAAAGCCAACTGGGGAAATCCCCGTATCAACCGCCTAAGAAGTTAACTTGCAGCTGCCCTTAACGAAGCTACAGTACATATTCATGAAAAACCCTGAGTGTTTGCCTGCTGTAGTAGGTCATGGCAGTAAGGCCTAGTGCCAAATAAACCGACACTGGGCACAAGTTGGTGTTACAGAGTAGGAAACGTTACGGTAGATAGGTTAGACCTTGTGTTAGAACACCATTTCATGGGCTTCCAGAAGTTGAGAGTCTAAATATGCCATTCCAGTGACAATGTTGTTGAGACGAATTCCAAAATTCCGCTATTTAGGCCTTAAACAAAAAAACACCAACTCACTCCTGAAGGGGGGATTGGGTTAATGGGAGTTACCACATCACTACAGGGGCAGTTCCACTATGTTACATTCCATTCACAGACGGACATAGTTAAGCCATTGGCAGAACCATCTATTGATCCTCCTGGCAGATGGTGACAATAAAAAACATGTCACACCATGACTATCATCATCTCAAGGGAATAGCTAACATTTCCTTTCAGAATGAAAGACTATTCGGGGGGACTGAGATTGTGATGGGGAGCTGAATTTGACATGACACACGTCAGTGAATTTTTTAAAATAATTAACTGCTCCTGGGTTGTGGAATTTACATCTCTTATCTGCATCCGTTCCATGCATCATTGGGGATTAGGTTCCCGCCAGTCTGAGCTGGTACATCTCACACACTGTTTTAACTTAGGCTCAATTGAACTAACTAGTTATTTAGTATCAGAGAATGTCTTTCAGGTCAAAGTTCACTTGCCAGTAGCCTCCATTTGCTTGTAACAGATTGTCTCTATTGTGGACATGTGTTGGTTTACAAGGTTTCAGATTCCTCAGAGTTGTCCATATAACATCCGATGACAACTAACAATTTAAATAACATTTATAATTTTACTGGGAAGCAATATACTCCACTTTCACATTTGAGGGATGTGGGTTGTAGACAAACATGGGATCAGGGTACATGCATATTGCGAACTTTAAGATGTTTAAGACATTTCCCGACAGTGTGTTTGACATGCCATTAATTCAAGCATGAAAATATGTAGTGTCAAACTGACAGCACATAGTCTAAAGAGGAGATCTCACATTAGGAAGACGTGTCATATGGCTAGCTAGCTAGCAAAGCAGCCGGTGTTAGCCACTATAGTTAGCTTCCATATGTTATCTGATCTATGGCTAGCCTACTCTGATTTTTGGTGCTAAATAAAACGAAAGACCATGAAATAAACGTATGATAACTAACATGATACGTTTTTCTGGGTAGATTAAGTATAGCATTAGTTACTGGTGGATCAAATTGCAAGCAAGGCCTTCTAGCGTGCTAACAATGCCGGGAAGGACCACTGATGGTGGATCTCACACACCGCTAGTTAGCTAGCCTGTAGTAGCCTACGTGTCTCATAGTAATGAGTGAGTGAACTTGACTAGCTACAGTAGTTAGCTAACTTAAATCCACCTGAAATTCTGCAGTGACATGTCTACACATATATACATTGTGGATTGTAATATTAAATATCACTTTATTTGTACCTAACTGAAATAGTTAGACTTTCAATCACATGTTAATTTCCAAACTAGTCTTCCAATAAGTATTCATTCTAGGCCCGACTAAGCCACACGTTGAAAGCCCAGCATGACAATTTCTTTAGGTAGTTTTTTGGCAGGTTAACCAACGTTAACAAGCAATTTTAAAGCAGGGTGATAAAAATGAACTTAGTTGCGAGTAAATATCCAGCTTGGCATCTTGAAGTAAACCGTGAATCTAGACAATTTGTTTCGATGGGAACTGTCAAATTGATTAAAGATTTGCAAGATCTCTTCAAGTTACCTAGCTAACATTGTAGACTTGCGTTAGCTCGCTAGTTAATGTAACAACAACAATAAGTTCAACTTAAAACACAGACCTGAGCTGGCTAACTAACTAACTTCAATAATGAAATGCTCGAGATGATTTCCAACCCAATTTCATGCAAAGGTTAACTAGCTTAACCAGGCTCGTTTTGACAAACACAGAGAAACACAGTTAAAGCCACGACTATTTCTGTCCGCTAACATTAGCTAGCTAGTTATTCTTCTGAAAGATGGCAAGCTATTTAGCCAAGTTAGCAAACCTTGTAAAATAGACTGACAGAGCAGGGCCTTCATCCGTGCGTTAGTCTTTCACAGCGTAATAGCAGGTATCTAACTTTTAAAAACAATATTCTTACCGGGTATGAAGTGTCTATGAGGGATCGGAAGGAAGATTTGAATAAACAATGGAGGGAAAAAAATGTATTTTATAACCTATTGTCCATTACTTAAAAGTGTAGCTAATGTAGTTTCTTGTCCTCTCCTCCAAATGGAAAGTGTGCCTTTATTGACTTAGCAGCTAGCTAGGTGAATGCTGTCACTTGGTCTTTAAATCCCCGGAACGTGCAAATGACTGGGCACTAAATGTATTAATATCGCACTTGAAGGTTACTATTGACAACTCCAATGCCTCCTAAAAATGCCTCTGGACCGGAGGTCCATGATCAAGGCGCCGATGGTGACGGATTGCCGGTAGAATGCACTATACTGGGGGTTTCGTTCGGTTTACAGCGAGGCCATGGTGCAATGCATTATCGTCCGCTGGAGCCGGCAGGACTATGCCCGGGTACGCATGGGTACTTCCGGGGAAATTATTATTTGATGCTGCCTCCTCCGTCATGTGACAGTGGAAACTAAAATCCAAACGTTGCACTTTCATACACAAACTTCATATGGATGTTTTATACATTATTTTATTGGACTTACTCTGTGTGAAAAAAATACAGTTTTTTTAATGACTACCCCTTCCTCTGTCCCCCCATAAGTACAACCTCTGCTGCTGTCTCAGCTACTGCATGTCACCAAGGGAGTACCTCAAGGCTCAATCCTAGTCCCCACACTCTTCTCACTTTACATCAACAATATAGCTCAGGCAGTAGGAAGCTCTCTCATCCATTTATATGCAGATGATACAGTCTTATACTCAGCTGGCCATTCAACAGATTTTCTTGTTTAATGCTCTACAACAAAGCTTTCTTTGTGTCTAAAAAGCTTTCTCTACCCTTAACCCTATTCTGAACCCCTCCAAAACAAAGGTAATGTGGTTTGGTAAGAATAATGCCCCTCTTCCCACAGGTGTTATTACTACCTCTGAGGGTTTAGAGCTTGAGGTAGTCACCTCATACAAGTACTTGGGAGTATGGCTAGACGGTGCACTGTCCTTCTCTCAGCACATATGAAAGCTGCAGGCTAAAGTTAAATCTAGACTTGGTTTCCTGTATCGTAATCCTCCTCTTTCACCCCAGCTGCCAAACTAACCCTGATTCAGATGACCATCCTACCCATGCTAGATTACGGAGACATCATTTATAGATCGACAGGTAAGGGTGCTCTCGAGCGGCTAGATGTTATTTACCATTCGGCCATCAGATTTGCCACCAATGCTCCTCATAGGACACATCACTGCACTCTATACTCCTCTGTAAATTAGTAATCTCTGTATACCCGCCATAAGACCCACTGGCTGATGCTTATTTATAAACCCCTCTTAGGCCTCACTTCCTCCTATCTGAGATACCTACTGCAGCCCTCATCCTCCACATACAACACCGGTTCTGACAGTCACATTCTGTTAAAGGTCCCCAACACACACACATCCCTTGGTCGCTCCACTTTTCAGTTCACTGCAGCTAGCGACTGGAACGAGCTGCAACAAACACTCAAACTGGACAGTTTTATCTCAATCTCTTCATTCAAAGACTCAATCATGGACACTCTTACTGACAGTTGTGGCTGCTTTGCGTGATGTATTGTTGTCTCTACCTTCTTGCCCTTTGTGCAGTTGTCTGTGCCCAATAATGTTTGTATCATGTTTTGTGCTGCTACCATGTTGTGTTGCTACCATGTTGTTGTTATGTTGTGTTGCTAACATGTTGTGTTGTCATGTGTTGCTGCCTTGCTATGTTGTTGTCTTAGGTCTCTCTTTATGTAGAGTTGTGGTGTCTCTCTTGTTGTAAAGTGTGTTTTGTTCTATATTTTTTATGTTTTGTTCATTTTTACAAAACACATTCTCAACTGAATTCAGTTGAATCTACATTTACTGCTTAGGTTGCTTGAACTTTGAGGGGTTGGGTGAGGGAGTATGTGTTTGCCACAAAGGTGAGCTCCACTACTCGTTCTGCTGGCAGGAATGGAAAGTGCATGCCTTCTCCAAATCTGAGGGGGGAATGGGAGAACAGGTTTTAGCTTCAGATGCAGATACAGTTGAAGTCGGAAGTTTACATACACTTAGGTAGGAGTCATTAAAACTCGTTTTTCAACCACTCCACAAATTTCTTGTTAACAAACTATAGTTTTGTCAAGTCGGTTAGGACATCTACTTTTTGCATGACACAACTCATTTTCCAACAATTGTTTACAGACAGATTATTTCACTTATAGTTCACTGTATCACAATTCCAGTGGGTCAGAAGTTTACATACACTAAGTTGACTGTGCCTTTAAACAGCTTGGAAAATTCCAGAAAATTATGTCATGGCTTTAGAAGCTTCTGATAAGCTAATTGACATAATTTCAGTCAATTGGAGGTGTACCGGTGGATGTAATTCAAGGCCTACCTTCAAACTGCCTCTTTGCTTGACATCTTGTAAAAATCTAAAGAAATCAGCCAAGACCTCAGAAAAATAATTTTAGACCTTCACAAGTCTGGTTCATCCTTGGGAGCAATTTCCAAACGCCTGAAGGTACCACGTTCATCTGTACATACAATAGTAGGCAAGTATAAACACCATGGGACCACGCAGCCGTCATAACGCTCAGGAAGGAGACACGTTCTGTCTCCTAGAGATGAACGTACTTTGGTGTGAAAAGTGCAAATCAATCCCAGAACCACAGCAAAGGACCTTGTGAAGATGATAGAGGAAACAGGTACAAAAGTATCTATATCCACAGAAAAACGAGTCCTATATCGACATAACCTGAAAGGCCGCTCAGCAAGGAAGAAACCACTGCTCCAAAACCGCCATAAAAAAAGCCAGCCTTCGGTTTGCAACTGCACATGGGACTAAGATCGTACTTTTTGGAGAAATGTCCTCTGGTCTGATGAAACAAAAATAGAACTGTTTGGCCATAATGACCATTGTTATGTTTTGAGGAAAAAGGGTGAGGCTTGCAAACCGAAGAACACCATCCCAACCATGAAGCACGGGGGGTGGCAGCATCATGTTTTGGGGGTGCTTTGCTGCAGGAGGGACTGGTGCACTTCACAAAATAGATGGCATCATAAGGCAGGAAAATTATGTGGAGATATTGAAGCAACATCTCAAGACATCAGTCAGGAAGTTAAAGCTTGGACGCAAATGGGTCTTCCAAATGGACACTGACCCCAAGCATACTTCCAAAGTTGTGGCAAAATGGCTTAAGGACAACAAAGTCAAGGTATTGGAGTGGCCATCACAAAGCCCTGACCTCAATCCTATAGAAAAATTGTGGGCAGAACTGAAAAAGTGTGTGCGAGCAAGGAGGCCTACAAACCTGATTCAGTTACACCAGCTCTGTCAGGAGGAATGGGCCAAAATTCACCCAACTTATTGTGGGAAGCTTGTGGAAGGCTACCCAAAACATTTGACCCAAGTTAAACAATTTAAAGGCAATGCTACAAAATAGTAATTGAGTGTATGTAAACTTCTGACCCACTGGGAATGTGATGAAAGAAATACAAGCTGAAATAACTCATTCTCTCTACTATTATGCTGCCATTTCACATTCTAAAATAAAGTGGGGATCCTATCTGACCTAAAACAGGGATTTTTTCCTAGGATTAAATGTCAGGAATTGTGAAAAACTGAGTTTAAATGTATTTGGCTAAGGTGTATATAAACTTCTGACTTTAACTGTATGTCCTTTGTACATGTCAATAACTCATCTGCCACCGCCCAACTATGTGAAAAAATTGAGGCCCGCAACAGACCCTAACAAAAATATAGAAAATGCGTTATACAGTCAAAGATGGCGGAAACATTTTTTTAACAGGCCTTTACAGATAGGCCTATGTTTCTGCTTATAATTTTCGACATTTTGGTAGGGTATTTGTTAGTCAACTTGTCTATAATTAGATACATGTAGATAATCTTCTGTCATTTGCTCCCGAGTGGCGCAGTGGTCGAAGGCACTGCATCTCAGTGCCAGAGGCGTCACTGCAGTCCATGATTCGAATGCAGGCTGCATCACATCTGGCCAAGATTGGGAGTCCCATAGGGCGGTGCACAACTGGCCCAGCGTCGTCCAGGTTTGGCTGGGGTAGGCCGTCATTGTAAATAAGAATTTGTTCTTAACTGACTTGCCTAGTTAAATAAAGGTTAAATATTTTTTTTTAAATAAAATTAGTTGACTTATTGCCTTAAAATCAAATAAAATAAAATTGTATTTGTTACATGCAACAGCTGTAGACCTTACCGTTAAATGCTTAATCGTTTTTTTTTATAAAAAAAAATAATTAACAAAAAAAATGATAAAATCAAAAAGTAACACAAGAAAATTAAATAACAATAACGAGGCTAGTAAATAAACGTTTGCTCACCAGAATGTGATACATGGATGGAACGAATGCTTCAATGTAGTTGACATCTTTAAAGTTTTCTTTTTCATCTCTGCTTCTCTCATGCAGCAAAGACATTTGGGGGCCGTGGAGAAAATGTAAAATAACAAAAATAAAAATACAGAAAGGATGTCAACAACAACTGCCTGAGTTACAACAGGAATGCACAATCCCTCCATCAGTGCTCAGACTGTCCTCAATAGGCTGAGAGAGGCTGGACTGAGGGCTTGTAGGCCTGTTGTAAGGCAGGTCCTCACCAGACATCACCGGCAACCACATCGCCTATGGGCACAAACCCACCGTCGCTGGACTAGACAGGACTGGCAAAAAGTGCTCTTCATTGACGAGTCAGGGTTTTGTCTCACCAGGGGTGATGGTCGGATTCGCGTTTATCGTCGAAGTAATGAGCATTACACCGAGGCCTGTACTCTGGAGCGGGATCGATTTGGAGGTGGAGGGTCCGTCATGGTCTGGGGCGGTGTGTCACAGCATCATCGGACTGAGCTTGTTGTCATTACAGGCAATCTCAATGCTGTGCGTTAACAGGGAAGACATCCTCCTCCCTCATGTGGTACCCTTCCTGTAGGTTCATCCTGACATGACCCTCCAGCATGACAATGCCACCATCCATTCTTCTCGTTCTGTGCGTGACTTCCTGCAAGACAGGAATGTCAGTGTTCTGACATGGCCAGCGAAGAGCCTGGATCTCAATCCCATTGAACACGTCTGGGACCTGTTGGATCGAAGGTTGAGAGCTAGGGCCGTTCCCCCCAGAAATGTCTGGGAACTTGCAGGTGCCTTGGTAGAAGAGTGGGGTAACATCTCACAGCAAGAACTGGCAAATCTGGTGCAGTCCATGAGGAGGAGATGCACTGCAGTACTTAATGCAGCTGGTGGCCACACCAGATACTGACTGTTACTTTAGATTTTTACCCCCTTTTGTTCATGGACACATTATTCATTTTCTGTTAGTCACTTGTCTGTGGAACTTGTTCAGTTTATGTCTCAGTTGTTGAATCTTGTTATGTTCATACAAATATTTACACCTTATTTACACGCTTATTTTTTTGCTGAGTTTATTTGTGATGCTCAACCGGTGCAAGTCCTGCCTCTCAAATCTCCTCATTGGATTTTAGGAGCATTTACCCACGTGCCATCCCTGTGGTTTATTGAAAGATGAACTGAGGTCCACACTCCAGTCGGTTGTAGTAATGCTGTAAAGTTGGTTGCCAACCGCCATATGAAGTCCAAACCAGAAAATGAAGCCTGAAGCAAGGAGGAGAGAGGACGAGAAACGAATTCGGTTTTATTTGTGAATGAATTGTCAAAGTAGAGGACCTTGTGCATTTCAGGTAAAATAACTACCAAATGTTTATATGCCAGGACCAATTAGCTTTCAACAGCAAGCTAGCTAGCTAAATTGCCATAAATATTTAATGCTTTTTGACCGGTCCCCAAATTAATATAATTGGTTCAGAGTTGGTTTTGTTATTTTAACCTGCGTGTCCTGATGGGTGAACAAAATCAACTTGCACGTGCAGTTTGGTCAGTATGTTAGGGCCTACATAAAGCTGTCCCAACAGCAGAGCTTTCTTTTCAGCACAATGGAGTGAATCCTTACCACCGCTACACCTGGCTATTAGCGGAGCCTTGTCTGGCAGCAAAACAGTTAATTCAGCCTCATTTACTGCCTTTTTAAAAATCATAGCTGATATGACAGACTTGCTTAAACAAATGTGGTTTCTACTGACAATTGAGATGTACAAACTATGGCATAAGGGAATGACGAGCAGATAAGAGACAATCCATAATTTAGATTAAGACATTAATGCTAGAACAGGCGTAGTCAATATACTATTTGTTCAGCACTTTTGAAATGTACAGCGACAGAATTCAGAACATGGGCCGTTCTTACAGTATTCTCCCTGTACACCAAGTCAGAACCGTAGAATAAATAAAGGGGGCATATAAGCAGACAATGAAAGCTCTTACAATATTTGATCATGACATTTCTCTAGAACAGGCTATAGGCTACATGTGTACCACCAAGTCAGAACAGTAGGCTAAGTTATGGGAACCAAATTATTAGGGTGAGGCACATGGGCTACTAACAGCTTACTACACAACAAAGTATTATTTTCTTAGCTACAGTTTACATATTTCCCTGGCATATTACATAATTGATGTAGCAGCATACAGAGAAATGTTGGGACTCACCTTGTTGTGCTGTGCTCAAATGAACAGGAAGGTAGTGTGGCGTTCCTTCTCGTGGGCATATTTAGTTATCAAAATTTGACATCAAAGTCTGGCATTTTCTGGATTTATGGTGCTTTCAAGACAACTGGGAACTCGAGAAAGAAGTTCCCGACTTAAGATTCTGAGTTGGATGACTGTTCAAAACTTATTTTCCCAGTTGTTTTGAACTCACTGAAGTCTGAGATTTCTCAGTTCCGAGTTTCCAGTTGTTTTGAACGCAGCAGAAGTCATTCTGGATTGACAGCATGGAGAATGTATTCAACCTTTTCTAGCCCATGGTGTTGAATGTTTATCCTTTTAAGCTTGGAAAAGAGACCCTTAAACCCAGACTTGGACACACACCCTCTCCACCAAATAGCAGGCCAGTGATTGCTTTGCAACATTTGCAGTTAGCCACTGATTCCTTCCAAACCCCTCATTGTTGAATTTGCAATGTCCAACTTGTTGTGTAATGTTCATGGCCAATGGCCGATGAGCACGGATATACGGTTTTATCTATAATTTCTATTCATATGACAAGGATTGAAAACAATTTGCCAGTAGATTGTCGACTTGATTCATGATGATGATTGCGTGTCTAGCTTGCTAACTACAAGTTTGAAAGTATGATGTTGACATGATCAGTCCAATCAAAGCTATGGTAGACATAACATGATTTGATGTCATTTTATCTGTGACCAATGACCTTGAGCCTTCTTGGATGGGCACTTCTAGTGTAAATCTATGGCAGCACCCAAGGGGCTTGAATTTTCGAGCTCTCCCTGATGATTTTGTTGCAATGTAGTGTCCCCATGAGTGACAGAACACTGAGCCAATCACAGCGCAACTAGAGAACATTAGTAACCCCCACACTCTGGATTTTCCGCTGGCTGCCCCACCTCAACAGAAAGCACTGAACTAGGCTGAAACACCTGCATTTTGGAGCCTTATCCAAGAAAGCAAAAAGGAGACCATGTTTGTATGTGACTTTATTAACTAAATTCTTAAAAAAAAAATGCTAACTGATGTGTGACATGTATTAATACCATGTATTAATTTATATATATATATATATATATATATATATATACTTTTTGCTGAACAGGTGGGGGCAGCTCTGCCCCACCTGCCCTGAATGGGTCGCCACTGATACTAATCATCCTAAACCTCTAAAACACAATATTCCTACTGGCCAATTCCTTAGTCTAATGCAAAATGCAGAAAATCTAATGATTTTGAGACTAAAGCTGAAATAATTAAGAAGTTCCTCGAACGCGACACCAGGGATAGTCTCCTCAACATGGCGCATTGCACGAGAGACTGATAGTTGCCCTCCTCACCAAAAACTACAAATGTGAGAAATCTGCTAGGTTTTGTTTGTCTGCAGACAGATTTTTTTTAAAGCGTAATCGTCAAACACTGACACATTCTCAAAAGTGACCCCTCGCTCAAAGCTTTTCGTCTAAATATGCTTTAGGAGGGATCGCAATATCAGAGACAGTGTACAGTTTCCTCCCGAATTCTGCATATGCTCCCACTACGATCATTGTTCCAACTCAAGTGACACAAACGTGTTATATCACCCACGTTCGGGAAAGAATACAAGGTAAAATACTTCATACATTTTAGTACAATACATGTTGTTTACATGCTCAAATGCACATGCGGGCTAGTTTACATTAGTCAGACGGAACGCGGTCTCAAATTTACGCTTCGAACACACCGACTGTGTCCAAAATGTGAATGTTGAATTTTTGTTGCACACATATCCAGTAAGAAAATGTGGGATAACATAAAACAGTTTGACTGTAGAATTTCTTTACATTTGTTATTCATTTATTTACCAAGTATATTATTTATTCGATTTACAACTTAATTGTGAGAGACTATAATATAATTTCCCTCCAAAATCCAGTTTTGGAGCGAAATGCAATAATAAATAGTCAAGATAGCAGAGTAGGCTCTTTCAACAATGAGACCAACGTTGAGGAATTTGGTCTTGGTTGCGCTGTTGGGCCGGGACCAGCCCCGCCGAAAGCGCAGGTCTGTGTGTGTCCAGAGATGGTTAAAGTCCCGAAAGCAGGCAGGGGAGTTCCACCGTCTCAGTCAAGAGCTCCGACTGTTTGGAGAGGAATTCCGAAGTTACTTTCGTCTGGACCGAAGCCAGTTCGATCACCTGCTTCAGATGGTTGGAGCCAGGATCGCCCGGATGGATACCAACTACCGGGAGTCCATCACCCTAGTTGAACGCCTGGCGATTTGTCTCCGGTAAGCTAAATTCGAGTACATTTTTAAAGCCTTTGATACCATAATTGATTGATATTTGATACATTGTTTATATGTGCAACCTAGCTAGCTAAAGGGCTCTCTAGTTAATAGTCCTTATTTGACATCAGATGTACTTTTACAGAATGTTCATTAGGACTATAACTTTTCCCAAAGTTGGTTTATAATACTTTTTTAATTATGCAATTTTACCAAATGAAAAGAAAGTTGAAGTGCCTTCTGCCCTGATGAAGGTAGGATAGTCTTCTCCAGGACCCATTGTTGTTCAAGACAGTTAGTCATTCATTACATTATTATTGGACTCACATACACTCTTAGAGAAAAAGGTTCCAAAAGTGTCCTTCTGGTTTCCCCATAGGATAACCCTTTTTGATTACAGGTATACCCTTTGGGGAAGAGGTTATACATGGAACCCAATATGGTACTACCTGGAACCAAAAAGGGTTCTTCAAACGGTTCTCCTATGGGGACAGCCGGAGACACCTTTTTAAGTAGATAGTACCATTCTTTCTAAGAGTAGAGTTGGCCTGGGCTACAGTTGATTGATATAGTCATAGACTGAATTGTACTGTTTCAAGGCATTGTTAATGATGGTTGATGAGTATTACAATATAATTAGTAGAGCAGAATAAACAGCAATGAGGTAGCTATATGAGTAGATATAATATGTGCGTGGAATTCAAGTTATACACAATATTGATAATTATATTTTAGATTCTTGGCGACAGGGGACTCCTACAGGACCATCGGATTCAGCTTCCGAGTTGGACAGTCCACGGTGGCAAGCATTGTCCCCTCTGTGGCACAAGCCATTTGGGACTGTCTGGTTGGTGAATACATGCCTGTCCCCAAGGAGGAAGACTGGAGGGCCATCGCTGCCGAGTTCTTGGAGAGGTGGAATTTCCACAACTGTCTTGGCTCCATTGATGGGAAACGAGGTAATCCAGACTCCACCGTGCTCAGGTTCTCAATTCTACAACGGTACATATTCAGTTGTACTCTTGGCTGTAGTAGATGCCATCTACTGTTTCCGTGTTGTCGATGTTGGTGCTTACGGCAAGGGAAGTGATGGCGGGACCCTCCGGGACTCTTCAGGATGGCACCCTGGAGATTCCACCACCGGTATCACTCCCTGGGGCTGAAGACCTGGGACCTGTTCCCCACGTCTTTGTCAGCGACGAGGCCTTCCCTTTGAGACCCAACCTCATGAGGCCCTACGCTTGACGCCAGCTGCCATTGCCAAAGCATGTAAGGATCTTTAACAAACGACTGCCCAGGGCAAGGTTAGTTGTTGAATGCGCCTTTGGGTTTCTGGCAGCCCAGTGGAGAATGTATCAGAGAGTGCTTGGTCTCAGCCCCTGCGTTAAAGCCACATGTGTTCTCCACAACTACCTGCGGAGGTCATTCCAGGAGCCGCTCCAGATGGAGATGGGCACACCAAATGGTCACCTACCTGATGTCACCAGGGCAGGTGCCAACAACGCCCCCAGACAGGCTCTCCAGGTGAGGGAGAAGCTGACCACCTACTTCTCATCGCCAGCAGGTGAAGTCCCATGGCAGCATGCCGTGGAGTGAAACAGCTCTTTTAAGAGCCCCCTAACACAAAGGTTATTTTAGGTTACTTTATGTCTCATTGTCTCTCTTCATTTGGAAGTTATATTTAAGTGAAATTTGGGAGTAAAGACCACACCTTAACCCCTTCCCTCTCCCATTAACATCAGTATTATATACACCTGGCATGGAACATCAGGTGAGGGGGAGCACTAATTAAGGTTATACGACATACAGTTAGTATGATAAAGGGAAAGGGTAACCTAGGGTCCATACTAATAGTACAGTTTACCACCATGTTCACTGGCCTGACAAAATACAGGTGGAAAAAACCCTAATTAGGAAGAGAATGTGTTTTTACTTTCATCTTGTCTTAGATCTGCAAAGGTGTAGGGAAGAAATAAACAGATTAAGTTTAAATGAGATATTAATAAACAAATGAAACAACTGACAATGAAAACATCATAATTTAATAAGTATTCAAGTACAGGACAGAACATGACAGGTATGTGTGTTGTAAAAATGTAAAAAAACGAAGAAAAAAAACAATTGAAAAGGTATATGTGTGTGTAAAAATTTAAGGAATGAATGTGTTGCCTGTAATCTGTAAGAGAACAAGAGCATGTATTTTTGGCCCAACTGCAGACAGATACAGGCACTACTCATAAAGCCTAGACGTAGTAGGGGAACTTCAGACATGGCCATAAAGAGAGAGAGGGCAGGGCACTGGAGATCTGAGGTACAGAGAGGAGGTGAGGAGAGGTGTGTGTGTGTGTCTCTGTCTCTGAGAAAAATAAAATAATGTGTAGCCATAACATAGCTAAACAAACAAATTGCCCCTGGACGTCATGGACCAGTCGATGGAACATAACTTCACAAGAAGTTTCAACACCCTGGTTTTCAAGTGGTTTTAAATGAAATAAATATATTCACCTTTGGTCTTGTAAGAGGCCAACAAGAGCATCTCCGGTGTATGAGTTTATATTCTGTCAATTCAGAAATCTATGTAACACTAATAATGAATGCTATCCTAAGACTTTATCAACAAATGACTTTGTGAATTGACTGAATTTAAAGGGAACTGACGTGTGTGAAAAGAAAGGTACAATGAGGGAGGTCAAAACAACAACCAGACAACTCCTCCTCTTCCTGTCCTTCCTCTGAGCTGGTTGGCTAAATGGACTCCATCTCTGGAAGGGAAGAGAAAAACAACATTTACAAGCTTAACATAATATAACACCATAAAAGGTGAGATTTATGTTAACTAAATACTGCTTGTATAGTGTAGTTAGTGGCATAAATATTGGAACTGTGTGGTAAAGTTGGTAATACTTGCTGTTTACTCATGGAATTTGTATTTCAGATCAAAAGATGAATAACAGGCAAATATTTAGACAGCAAACTGTTGTTTTAGGATATTATCTAACCCAGAAACAACAGCTATACATTTGCCTCATATTAATACTTTGATCTGAAATACCAATTAGCCTACATGAGTATACTGTAAAAATGACCTACTTTACTTCACTGTCACAGCACTTATGACACTACCTGTGATGAGGAGGAAAAAAAACGTACCATTGAACTCGGCTTCAAAAAGCAGCTGATACATTTTAACCTTGACTGCTGCTTTTCGTTGCTGAGGCAGCCTCTTCAGTGTTGGCACCAGGCTCATGGCAAAGAGGGTCTCTTCATCCTCCTTCCTGTGAACATCAGCTTGGGCTGCATCCCTCTCGACGACTTCGACGAGCCTCTGCTGAAATGAGTTGAGTGGATCTGGACGCTGGTACCTCCGATGACGCCTGGTGTGACGTTGTTCCTCTTTGTTTCTCTGTCTGTTTCTCTTCTCGTTCGTCTCCACGGCCACATCCTGTTCAACGAGGTCCTCAGTGGTCACTTCCGTGAGGTTCATAATAATCTCAGGTGGTCCTAGATCCAGAGGTGCTTCCTCCATTTCATCATCTTCCATGGCTGCACCCCGGTGGTGGTCATACTTGTGGATGATGTAGACGTTGTAGAGGGTCTCGCTGCACCGGTGGAGGCGATGGTCGCACTTGTGGATGACGTTGAGGGTCTGGCTGTAAAATTGCCACTCGATGCCCTAGGCACAATAAATGGATCCAGAAAAGAAAGAATGTGGCAGAAGCGCCAAGGCAGCTGGCCTGAAGCTGCTGACCCAGACCTCTTCTTCTCTTTCTCTGCCCTTCTCTCTCTCTGATACCTGTCCCTGAGTCCTCTCCACTTCCCCTACAGTCTTCTTCTACATAGACATGAACATGATAAGCCAAACCATTACCTAGCATAACTATAGTTATTAGATAGCTATCATGGACATGTCACCTACTGTACACACAGACACACACACACGGTTATCTGACCAAATTATCAGGGGTACAGTAGTATCTACAATTTATCTGACATACACACTCTTTCAAACATGATTACTCAATAATTTGAGTATTTTAATCATTATTTGAAAAACCAAATAGTCTGCCAAATTGTATTTGACAGTATTTTCAAATACTCTCTTCAATTATCTGGGTTAAATGCATGGGAGTATTTGAGTTAGTGTATGAGTATTTTAAATATATTCAAATGAATGTAATGATTTACGTGTTCACATGCGGTTTGAGCGGACAGAACAAGGCTAGTTGATCTGGCCCATGGTCACTAGGGCCCAGTTTTTCAAAATGTATCTATTTAGATTTCAGCTATTGGATAGGATTAAATGCATAGAAATATAATTAATAGAGCAGGAATCCCCATTCAAGTCAATGACTCGTCCGTTCTATTCATTCTATTTATATGCATTTAATTCTATCCGATAGCTTAAATACGGATATATTTTTTGTTTATTTAGCCTTTATTTAACTAGGCAAGTCAGTTAAGAACAAATTCTTATTTACAATGACGGCCTACCCCCCTATATACCTTTTAATCTGAAACAGAATAATGGGGATTCTGTAATACTTTTTTTTTGCTATCCAGGATCAGATTGATCTGGCTGTTTTTGAGACGGTTTTTCAGAAAATAATCAGATAGTTGTATCTGGATCAGAATGATCCTATCAAAATCACAGAATCTGTATTTTCAGTGCTTTGAACAGGCCTACACTTTGCCATCTACTGGTCAGGTTGTGGTACTACTTCTACACTGTCAGAGAAACAAAGATGACTAAACATGAATAAAGGTACCTTGATAAAAAAAAGAGGCTGCATATCCCTTATATAAGTGAGTAGATGCATTTATTTGACACTTCTCAATTTCCAAAGACTTCTCTGGCATGCGGTTCAGGTCAATCACGACCAAAACTTACCTCCACCTGAACAGCTTCTTCCCCCGAGCTGTGGCCCTCACCAACAGGCCACCTGGTCCACGATTACAGGGCCTTCAGAAAGTATTCATACCCCTTGAATTATTTCACATTTTGTTGTGTTACAGCCTGACCTCAAAATATATTCAATATATTTTTCTTTCTCACCCAACTAGACACAATACCCCATAATGACAGTGAAAATGATGTTTTTAGAAATCTTACAAAATGCATTGAAAATGAAATACAGAAATATCTCATTTACATAAGTATTCACACCCCTAAGTCAATACAGGAACATTCACTGTCTTCTTGGTAAGCAACTCCAGTGTATATTTGGCCTTGTGTTTTAGGTTATTGTCCTGGTGAAAGGTGAGTTCAACTCCCAATGTCTGGTGGAAAGCAGACTGAACCAGGTTATCCTCTAGGATTTTGCCTCCATTCCATGTATTTTTTTATCCTGGAAAGCTCCCCAGCCCTTAACGATTACAAGTATGCACATGACATGATGCAGCCACCACTAGGTTGGATAATATGGTGAGTGGTAATCAGTAATGTATTGGATTTGCCCCGAACATAACATATTGTATTCAGAACAAAAAGTGAATTGCTTTGCTACATTTTTCACAGTACCTCTTAAGTGCCTTGTTGCAAACATGATGCATGTTTTGGAATATTTGTATTCTGTACAGGCTTCCTTCTTTTCACTCTGACAATTAGGTTAGTATTGTGGAGTAACTACAATGTTGTTGATCCATCCTCATTTTTGTCCTATCACAGCCATTACACTCTGTAACTGTTTTAAAGTCACCATTGGCTCCATTTCACCAGGTCAAATTCCTGGTACATGCAAATGTACTTTGTGAATAAAGGTGATTCTGTTTCTCACACACAAAATAGGCCTACATGAAGCAATACCTGTGTACTTGCAGAATAGTCATCACCATTCAAAATACCACCTATTGACCAATGTGTATGTGCACTTCAGGCATAAATGGTACTGGTGTAAAAGGTACTGGTAAAACCGGAGCCTAAATCAGCACTCTTACTCTGAAAGGCTGGAAACATACGGCCCCAGAGCACAAACACAACGGTTTGATTCCTCAAAATCCCTTTCATCATCTTCAGAGGAGCGCATACAACATTCAGAGATTGAGTCAGATGGGGGATGATTAGGTTTAAAATCATCGCTAGTGGGGTATCTTTAAATGTGCGTTTCGTGTTGAGTATCTTGGGTCACAAAAGTGTGTAAAAATCAAATAATAGAATAAACTCTAACATACATAAATATTCTCATGAATATCCATGAGAAACCATAGCTGTGTACCATGTCTGACAAACTAATAACACCTTTTTACTTTATAAATATACATCAATAACCATATTTGCAAAAGAGAGCTTGTGAAAAATGGTACACTTTATTTCAAGAAAGTAAGCCAAAGCAGTTGGCCAATTCATTGAACAGCCAAAACAAATGTGAATTGGACCTCAGTGTTTGGTTTGGTTGGACTGCAATTTATGAGCAGGACAGAGAATAAAAAGGTGATTTTATTATTTCAGAAACCTGTAATCTCCTAGAAATACTACCATAACCAGTTCTTGTTTGGTTAACAGTTCAACTACAAGGCAAAACAGTGTAGTCATTTAGCGTAATTCATTTAACACTTGTTTTATCAAAGGAATGTAAAGCAGTTTCATACAAGATTGTTTTGTACAAAACAAATTCACATTTTCTGTTACTGCTTAGGTTTCTTGGGTGTTGAGGGGTTGGGAGAGCGAGTGTGTGTTTGCCACAAAGGTGAGCTCCACTATTCCTTCTTCTGACAGGAATGGAAAGTGCATGACAACTCCAGATCTGAGAGGGGAATGGGAGAACAGGTTTTGGCTTTAGATGCAGATATGTCCTTTATACAGTGTGTGTGTGTGTAAGGTTGACACGTTATGGGACTCTACCTGAGGTACTGTCGGAGCACGTCCTGAGCGATTCCATGGCGATCATGTATTCTTTCCCAAGGAAATCCGTGAATTTGGTGTCTCTTGGGATCTCCTGGAGACACTTTGTGGAATCCTTGAAGAGCAGGTTCTTTCCTAAATCTGACTGGAACATTTTAAATGAGGGATCGCTGCCGCTTGAGCCGAACTTGGCCTAAACACAGGGAGAAAATATTTACTTGGTGGTTAAATCAATGATAAGCCTTAAAAATGATATTTTAGACCTTATTTCTTACACTAAATGTGTATTTAAAAGATCCCCCATTCATCATCAAAACTGATCTTAGATCAGCTTGGAGATCATGGGTGGAAATGGGAAAACTGGATGGCCACAGTATGCGCAGGCTTCTGTTCCAGCATGTTAGTGCTGGGCTGAGACAAAACCTTAAACTCTGTATCCCTCTAGTACTAGAGTTGCTCATCCTTGGCTAAACTGACTACTGATTTGTCTTAAGTAGAAACAGATCTGGCTATAAGTCTTAACACCCACCTGCTGCTCCAGAAGGATGGACACAACCTCTTTACGGGTCTCTGGGCGTGTTATCACAGCATGGGCGGGCACCTTGGCCAGGTGGCACTCACGGAACTTGCTGACTGGCTGGGTAGTACCATCCTGGCAGAGTAGTTCAAAGTCAGAGGACTTCAGGTCCTTTGCCCAAGCTGGACCACTACCTACAGGGAAGGATGGATAGATAGAAAGGTGGGAGTTAAATACTTTGTTTTCAGATACAGAGCCACAGATACAGAGAGCCATGTAAAGTGTATAAGAGAAATAACGATGAGTTGAGATTCATCTATAGGAGTGAGAGAAGGAGTGAAGCTGAGGAGCATGAGACAGATGGAGAGAGAGAGAGAGATGAAAATAGGGCAGCAGAACATTATATGTGGATAAGAAACACACTTACCATCGGTGCTCTCTGATACAATAGTGTGTTTAATGAAGGCAACATCTCCAGCACCTTCAACCAGACATCTGGAAGGATATATATCAAGACCATTAGATATATAAAAGACTGAGAAATATACTATAGGCCAACAAATATATTTTGTTTTGAATAGTCTGCCATCACTATTAGAAAGATCCTGGTGAAGGACTCAACTATCAGCTCCACTATTGAATCCACCAGTGTGGTGGCGTCCCCTACCGGAAGGCTCCAGTATAGCCGTAGTACTGCTCATCAGAGCTGGCCTTGCACTTGGACTCATCTCCCACGGCCTTCCCACTGCCCTTACACTGGGCACAGAAGGGAGAGCTCTTCTCAAATCCAGGAGCACAGCCCTTACTGAAGTAACTAGCTGAATTCAGGAAGGAGACACAGTATGAGATATACTACATTCATAGACATACCAGTACATAAGTATAGAATGACACATATTATAAACACACACACAGCTGCCCACTCACTGAAGTTGCAATCTTTAGTCTCCTTATGGATAAGACCCATGGGTATGTTCCAGCCTGCTGTCCTGCCCAAGCCGGTGTGGCATGACCTCTTGCCCTTCAGGGTTTTCCAGGTCACCCCAGATCCCTTCTTTGCCACCGCCACCGCAAAGTAGGATGACGCCTCTGAGAGGACACACACAGAGGGAAGAGGTTAAAGAGAAAGTCCAGCACTAGGCTTGATCGGTGTCGGGGAAGCTGGCCCAATATATCTTACTGTAGCAATACTGTAGCATTATAGTATGATGTGTGTTTGGTGAGGGAGCAGGTGTAAGCGTGTGTACCTACCACCAGGGGCGCTGCACAGATCTGTGAAGAGAGAAAGAGAAAATCAGCATGTTAACATTAGAAAAGGAGAAGGGAAGACACATCGATGATATTAGTGTGTGTGTGTGTGTGTGTGTGTGTCATACCTGCATCATACTGCTCCACCATGGCAGGGACCAGACCACATTTTCCAGCAGTGAACACCTCCCCACCATCCACCGCTATGGCATCTGCCTCTTTACGCTGTGGAAAGAGAAAACAAAATATAAAATAGCAGAAAGGAAGGAACTAAAGAAAATTAGATTAAGGGAATTACTTGCGAAAGAACAAACTATGAAGTTCACATCACATCCTGATAATAAAACTCTCCACCCCCACCCTCTAATAATATTATATATCATTTAGCAGACCCTTTTCTCCAAAGCCACTTGCATAAATTGTTTACCTATGGGTGGTCCCTTGAAATGAACCCACTATCCTGCCATGCTCTACCAACAGACCTATAGAGGACACGTAGGACCTCTTCTCCCATAGCCTTACCATGATCTTCTTGATGCATTCCTCCACTGTGGGTGCAACCTGGCATTCGATCATGCTTCCACCGTCTACGATGCTGAAGGTTGACCAGGCGTCACACTTGGCCTTCTCGGCATGGCCCACGGCACACCATTTGATGGCCCTGGAGGTGGCACCTGTGGCCTGCGCTGAAAAGCAAATGTTGGGGAGATAGTAATGACCTAACAGTCTAAGACATGAGTGTGTGTGTGTGTAAAAGTACATGTGTGTGTGTGTGTGTGTGTGTGTGCATGTGTGGCCTCACCTTTTGTCAGGGAGTGGATAGTGCTCATGTACTCAGCTCCCAGGTAGAGGAAGGAGTCGGTGGTAGTTGGCAGCTGTACTAGTTTCTGAGTGGAGTCCTTGAACATCAGGTTCTTGGCTGCATAACCTTCGGAGGAGAACAGCTTGAAGTCCTGTTGGGGCACAAATGAATGAACACACATTATTGTGTGATTCTGTTCATCCTGGTGTATCTGTCAGTGTCAGGTGTGATGTTTAGGGCCCAGAGTTTATCCTGAACATGTGACCTGAGGTGCCCCCACGTCAGAAAAGAATCCAGGGCCCTTATTCAGAAAAATCTCAGCATAGGAGTGCTAATTTGGGTCTCACTAAATTCTGCTGTACGTGGAGCTTCTAGGATTTGTGTGTGCAACAAAGTATTTGGATTTATCAAACATATAGCAGGTTTTCATTGATAAAACAGAGCCATACTATATTTGTATGCCCTCTCTTCGCCTTTGATGGTAACAGAAACACCCTCATTTTCTGTATGATTTGGAGATGTTGGAACTGAGCCATGACCGCTTTTAAAAGCACAATGGCAAATTTGATCACATTTCTGTACAGTTGTGGGGAGAATGTTTTAAACTTTTGCTGTGAGAAATTCATGCCCCCTATAGCGAGTGTCAAACACTGGCCGCGCATTCTGCAAGACTGATTGTTCAATAAACAATTTTAAAGTAAATGCTGCAAAAGCTTGATAAATTATGTCCCTGGTCCCCCGTGTGTGTTCATATTCGTAATGCTCTATAAGGCTCAACTGATCCTAGATCAGTACTCAGGTGACAGTACCTTGACGGCCACCAGCTTGCTGTAGATACGATGGGCCAGGTCGTTATCCTTGCGGCTGACCACAGCGTGGGCGGGTACTCTGGCCAGGTGACAGGTCTTGTAGCTGTCGATGGGAGCCCTAGTGCCATCCTTGCACAGCAACTCATAGCTTGCCTTCTCTGCGGCTGCAAGCAGGTAATAGGAGGTTGTATAGTATGAGGTTGTATAGTTAATGCTTACACTGTAAGCATTAACATAGTTTGCCACAATTGTAACTCTAGATCCAGAGTTTGCATTTTACAGTTGTAATTCAATATCGGTACGCTAGCTAATGCTTTAAAACTCACCAGGTACAGCCAGGTGCTTGATGAAGGCAACATCTCCAGCTCCATCCTTCAGGCACCTGGTGAGGTGAAAATACACACAGTTAGTGATCAATCCAGAGAAGGTAGAGGGAGATAGAGAGTACTGATAGGAGAAAAATATCTGGCGATTCCAAATAGGGTAGATTGAGAGGTATGGGTGTACAGAGCATTATTCAGAGATGGTAATGGTGCATCTAGGAGAGGTAGGAAGAGACTGGTACTCACTGGAAGGCCCCGGCATAGTCATAGTAGGGCTCCTTGTGAGACCTGGAGCAGTCTCCCTTACACAGCTGGCACAGTTTAGAACTCTTAGTGGCTCCTGGAGCACAGCTGGCAATGAAGAAGTCGCTCACCGCTGCAAAACAAATACGCACACACACACAATGAAAACCCTATGATAGGATTAAGCATACCAGCACACATTCCCTGTACAGTATATTCAGAACGTACAGTATATACACAACATATATATAACCTACCGACAGAGGAATAAACACAACAACAATCCAAACATTCCCCACTGGGTAACAATTGACTATGGAAACTGTTTAAGCCAGCAGCATACCACCCTGCATGGCTTGCTTCTGAAGCTTAGCAGGGTTGGTCCTGGTCAGTCCCTGGATGGGAGACCAGATGCTGCTGGAAGTGGTGTTGGAGGGTCAGTAGGAGGCACTCTTTCCTCTGGTCTAAAGAAATATCCCAATGATTGGAGACATTGCCCTGTGTAGGGTGCTGTCTTTCGGATGGGACGTTAAACGGGTGTCCTGACTCTCTGTGGTCACTAAAGATCCCATGGCACTTATCGTAAGAGTAGGGGTGTTAACCCCGGTGTCCTGGCTCAATTCCCAATCTGGCGCTCATACCATCATGGTCACCTAATCATCCCCAGCTTACAATTGGCTCATTCCCTGTAACTATTCCCCAGGTCATTGCTGTAATTAAGAATGTTCTCAGTCAACTTACCTGGTAAAATAAGGGTTAAAATAAAAGATAACTATCAAGTTTGAGATGTTGATTATCACACATAATAGTCCCTGATGAATGAAATTAATAAACTTCCCCAAAGCACTGCAGCCACTCACCCGACTCCACAGGTTTGTCCTCGATGCCGGCCCATTGGATCTGGCCCTCAGTCACCAGGGTACCGATGGGAATGTTCCAGCCTGCAGATTTGCCCAACCCGGTGTGGCAGGACTTCTTGCCACGGAGGCTGGTGAACCCAAAGTCAGTGCCCTTCTTGGCCACGGCCACGGCATAATAGCAGGTGTCAGAGTCTGATGGACAGGAGAGGAGCCATCAATACAGCGGCCAGAAACCAGATTCAGACAGAAACCATTTGATACGATTCAAAGTACAGAATCAACTTTCTGTTGGCCTATCTGTGCAACTGAAGTGCTAAGGGCCATTGTATACCCAGTCTCTTCCATTCACCAATAGACATAGATTCAACATTTCTCTAAGCCTTATAGAGAACAATATGTATAACATATTCAAATTAACAGAAAAAGTAGAGGAAATCTTGAACTTGGTCTTGAGATGCTTACCCTCACCATAGTCCTCTGCAATGATGGGCTTCAGGTCGTAGTTTGTGAGGCCAGCCGTGTAAATATCTCCTCCATCCAGAGTGATAGCATCAGCCTCACCCCCCTGGCAGGGAGAAAGAGAGACATCCGTGAAGGAGAAAGCGAGAAAAAACTCCAACAATAGAACTGCACCTCACAAGGTTGTTAATGCAAGCCGATCAACTGGTGCTGGCTGGAAATGACAGATGGGCTGTTATCTATTCTACATGAGACTAGTAATTTGAACCTTTTGTCGAACTTCAAGAAACTATCCCTCAAAATAAAATGTAAACTACAACATGTACAAATAAAACGCTCTCGTTACATTACTGTGACACTTCGAACACACCGACAGCGTCTTGCATTTTCGTACACCAGAATGACATTAACTTCCAATGAAACGCTGCGTTTGCCTTGCAGCATTGCGAGGCAGTTGCAGTGCGTTCGGTATGGTGCATACGTTGGATTTATTGAACATATGTGTCAAACTGTATGAGTAGACGGCTTGACATAAATGGTAGAAGGTGAATGTGGAACTTTTTTTGCATACATATCCAGATGATGGATGCTGCGTACTATTTTGGGCAAGGACGTCGGTGTGGCCAAAGCGTGAGTCACCATGCATGTACCATGTGCGTAACGATGCAACTCCATGGAGTTTTGTATTCACTGACCTTGCTGGCGCAAAGGTAAAACGCACAAGAACACGCACAAGTCAGTAGAGATTCTGATATAAGTAGTTAGTCTCTCACCTTGATGGCTTTGATGCATTCAAATGAGCCGTCCCTCTTCACGCATGAAAACTGCGCCTCCTTGGCTGCGAGGTCGTGGCATTTCTTCAGCTCTTGGTCCGACTTTACGCACCATCTAACAGTTCCCTCAGCTGGGGCAGCATACGCCGTAGCTGAGGACAGAAGAAATGCTGTGATAAAATTGTGAAATATAAATTAAAGTAATCAATTGCTATTGCTATTTTTCCATGCGTTATTGTCTTTGCATGTATAAGCCCACTTACCGAGGCACCCCAGCAGCGCTGAGACGAGAAGCAGTTTCATGTTCTCGAAGTCTCCGAGTCAACAATTTCCAGAGTGAAAAAGCAGGCCGTTTTAGAAGGCAACTCTGGATTTTATAGAAAACCTAGCTGAAAAGAGGCCATAGTTTGTTTAGTGTTTCCCAATAGGTTACATGGCTCGTTTAAATGTTCACAGGCGGGGTGGGCGCGCGTGGCCTGCTCTCTGTTTGTGTGCGTGTGGTTTTGTGTGTACTCAGACCCCAGAAATTTCCACATAATGGAAATTCACAAAATAAATAGTCCTACATTAAGCAATGTCTCATGTTTTTCAAATGTTATTTCAAAGTAGTCTTCCAATCTACAAGTGTTTGCAGCATAGTCATAATCACTCATCAAAATGTTGAGAAATGTGTAGTTCAGGCAAAAAAAGGCCCAGGTGTATCTTTTCTTGGGAATTAGGGCAAAATGAGATTAAAATGAGTGTATCTCCACACGGCAGGTAGCCCAATAACCAAAGGTTGCAAGATCGAATCCCTGTGCTGACAAGGTCAAAATCTGTCGTTCTGTCCCTGAACAAGACAGTTAACCCACTGTTCCTAGGCCGTCATTGAAAGTAAGAATTTGTTCTTAAGTGACTTGCTTAGTTAAATAAATATTGCGGGAAAAACAACCAGGGGTTTGTTGAGTTATCGAAAGCTTCTTGGCACTAAGATCAAGATGGCACTCACTCCTGAGGATGATCCTTTTTTTATCCAGCCTTTTCAGACTGGTGAGGTACAGCAGATGAAGTAGAGGGGGCAAGCATGTGGACACGCAGACCCACAAGCAACTGCTGCACCTCATGATGACACAAAAAAATAAATATCCCTTTTTCAGGACCCTGTCTTTCAAAGACAATTAGTAAAAATCCAAATAACTTCACAGATCTTCATTGTAAAGGGTTTAAACACTGTTTCCCATGCTTGTTCAATGAACCATAAACAATTAATGAACATTAAGACACTAACAGACGGTAGGCAATTAAGGTCACAGTTGTGAAAACTTAGGACACTAAAGAGGCTTTTCTACTGACTGAAAAACACAAAAGAAAGATGCCCAGGGTCCCTGCTCATCTGTGTGAACGTGCCTTAGGCATGCTGCAAGGAGGCATGAGGACTGCAGATGTGGCCAGGGCAATACATTGCAATGTCCGTACTGTGAGATGCCTAAGGCAGCCCTACAGGGAGACGGGACGGACAGCTGATCGTCCTCGCAGTGGCAGACCATGTATAACAACACCTGCACAGGATCGGCACAGCCGAACATCACACCTGCGGGACAGGTACAGGATGGAAACAACAACTGCCCGAGTTATAACAGGAACGCACAATCACTCCATCGGTGCTCAGACTGTCCGCAATAGGCTGAGAGAGGCTGGACTGAGGGCTTGTAGGCCTGTTGTAAGGCAGGTCCTCACCAGACATCACCGGCAACAACGTCGCCTATGGGCACAAACCCACAGTCGCTGGACCAGACAGGACTTGCAAAAAGTGCTCTTCACTGACGATTTGCGGTTTTGTCTCACCAGGGGTGATGGTCGGATTCGTGTTTATCATCGAAGTAATGAGCATTACACCGAGGCCTGTACTCTGGAGCGGTATCGATTTGGAGGTGGAGGGTCCGTCATGGTCTGGGGCGGTGTGTCACAGCATCATCGGACTGAGCTTGTTGTCATTGCAGGCAATCTCAACGCTGTGCGTTACAGGGGAAGACATCCTCCTCCCTCAAATGCACAGCAGTACTTAATGCAGCGGTTGGCCACACCAGATACTGACTGTTACTTTTGTTCAGGGACACATTATTCAATTTGTATTAGTCACATGTCTGTGGAACTTGTTCAGTTTATGTCTGTTGTTGAATCTTGTTATGTTCATACAAATATTAACACATGTTAAGTTTGCTGAAAATAAACGCAGTTGACAGTGAGAGGACGTTTTTTTGTTGTTGCTGAGTTTACATGTACAGTCGTGGCCAAAAGTTTTGAGAATGACACAAATATTAATTTTCACAAAGTCTGCTGCCTCAGTTTGTATGATGGCAATTTGCATATACTCCAGAATGTTATGAAGAGTGATCAGATGAATTGCAGTTAATTGTAAAGTCCCTCTTTGCCATGCAAATGAACTGAATCCACAAAAAACCATTTCCACTGCATTTCAGCCCTGCCACAAAACGACCAGCTGACATTATGTTAGTAATTCTCTCGTTAACATAGGTGTGAGTGTTGATCAGGACAGGGCTGGAGATCACTCTGTCATGCTGACTGAGTTCGAAAAACAGACTGGAAGCTTTAAAAGGAGGGTGGTGCTTGGAATCATTGTTCTTCCTCTGTCATCCATGGTTACCTGCAAGGAAACATGTGCCGTCATCATTGCTTTGCACAAAAAGGGCTTCACAATCAAGAATATTGCTGCCAGTAAGATTGCACCTAAATCAACCATTTATCGGATCATCAAGAACTTCAAGGAGAGCGGTTCAATTGTTGTGAAGAAGGCTTCAGGGCGCCCAAGAAAGTCCAGCAAGTGTCAGGACCGTCTCCTAAAGTTGATTCAGCTGCGGGATTGGGGCACCACCAGTACAGACCTTGCTCAGGAATGGCAGCAGGCAGGTGTGAGTGCATCTGCACGCACAGTGAGGCGAAGACTTTTGGAGGATAGCCTGGTGTCAAGAAGGGCAGCAAAGAAGCCACTTCTCTCCAGGAAAAACATCAGGGACAGACTGATATTCTGCAAAGGTTACCGGGATTGGACTGCTGAGGAATGGGGTAAAGTCATTTTCTCTGATGAATCTCCTTTCTGATTGTTTGGGGCAGCCGGAAAAAAGCTTGTCCGGAAAAGACAAGGTGAGCGCTACCATCAGTCCTGTGTCATGCCAACAGTAAAGCATCCTGAGACCATTCATGTGTGGGGTTTCTTCTCAGCCAAGGGAGTGGGCTCACTCACAATTTTGCCTAAGAACACAGCCATGAATAAAGAATGGTACCAACACATCTTCCGAGAGCAACTTCTCCCAACCATCCAGGAACAGTTTGGTGACGAACAATGCCTTTTCCAGCATGATGGAGCACCTTTCCATAAGGCAAAAGTGATAACTAAGTGGCTCAGGGAACAAAACATCAATATTTTGGGTCCATGGCCAGGAAACTCCCCAGACCTTAATCCCATTGAGAACTTGTGGTCAATCCTCAAGAGGCCGGTGGACAAACAAAAACCCACAAATTCTGACAAATTCCAAGCATTGATTATGCAAGAATGGGCTGCCATCAGTCAGGATGCGGCTCAGAAGTTAATTGACAGCATGCCAGGGCGGATTGCAGAGGTCTTGAAAAAGAAGGGTCAACACTGCAAATATTGACTCTTTGCATCAACTTCATGTAATTGTCAATAAAAGCCTTTGACAATTATGAAATGCTTGTAATTATACTTCAGTATTACATAGTAACATCTGACAAAAATATCTAAAGACACAATTTTGTGGAAATTAATATTTGTGTCATTCTCAAAACTTTTGTCCACGACTGTAGGCTACCTGTCTGATGGACTCCATATACATTACAACAGGTGCTTTAGGTTAAAATCGGTGTCTCAAGCAGCAGTTTAGCTTCCCCCATAGATAGCACCGATCAAATAACATGTACGGTAGTCTTGTGTTACCCCGAGTCGTGCTCATGGCATCTCTTTTATATGTCATGAATGGTAGTTGTCAAGCAAGCACAGCAGATAGTGCCACCATGCACAAATGCATGGCTGCACCTTTGCTGTCGGCAGTTGATTGCTCAGTTTCATATCTCCACTCTGTATTCTACCATATAAGTGAATTACAATGTCACTACTGTTTATCTTGAATTGAGCGTAAATTCCCTACAGCCTATCTCAACACAAAGGAAAGTAATATTTTTCGTCAATAGAGCTTCCAAGACACATAAGAGTTAGACTTGAACTCTTGGTAGTACTATAAATATGGTTCTCAAATGTAAAATACGCTTTGAAGAAAAGCTATCATACCGATAAAATGATATTAACATCATTGATGAATCAATTGATTAATAAATAGTATGTTGAGTGGGTATAGAGATTTTTTTTCTTTTTGTCAGTTTAACTGCCAAGCAAACATATTTGACTGGTGTTTGCACAGTCAACATTACCCAACACAGGAGTTAAAGTACAGGCCGCTCTCTGAATGAGACCTAGCAAAGAACACGAGATTAGCCTGCTTTTGTTAATGTTACTTGTCCTTTTCAGCCAACACGTACCTATTCTAATCAAATATTATTTTAATCCTTTCACAATAAGTCACTGTTATTGTAGCCTCCGCTGACTGGAAGTAATATTATTTCCCTGATCTTTACCGTAAGAACGTACAGGAGTGTATTGGAAGGGCTCGGAATGGCTACATTTTGGAATCTTCAAGTCATGTGATTTTAAGGTTGTCTGCAACCCAAAGTTAGAAATAACAGCATTCTCTATGCACTGTCATTTACAACTTGATAAGAGCTATTCATAATATCTAGGGAAATTAGTAACTTGTTTGGATAAGAGAATTCTAAATACAAATTACACTTGTTTTAGATCTATTTTACATTATAATAGCTAGAGACAAATGTGAAACCAGTCATATGGCAGCAAACAGCATTATTTCCTAATAACCACACATATTCAACTTCCAATGTACTGTTAGTTCCCTTCAGTCGGTATAGCCTACATTATCATTCCGTTTAATTACATTATGTTTACCTTCATTAGCTTCCTCTGTAAACACGGTCACGGCCATGTGGTTGTTGCTGAAGTTCATTAGTAACAGACATGTAGGCTAATTAAATCATTACGAAGCAGAGCACAGACCAAGCCGTACCACACACGGCACATTATAGGCTACTATGGTACACTATTTTCCCTATTATAATTCTACATATACACACTAATCTTCCAACATCACACTGAATATGGTAATTTTCTGAATGAATCAAACCACTGTATTTTTGATTCATCAATATATATACTGCAAAAGTATAAATCATCTATAAAATCTGAGTCTTTTTTAATCTACCAGTTGGTGTTGAAACGGAGACGAATATACATATAATTTAAAAAAAATCTTTCATTGATCCCTATTTTTGGAACCCGTTCTCTCTATGTATTCTAGTCTGTCAACTACATGTTTATTAAAAGGTACACAATATTTAAAATTATGGTTTAAGATAAATGTACAGAAAACCCTATTGAATGAAAACTCCACAAGAAAATCTGTTGGCCAGCAAGTGGGAGGGTTTTCAGTGTGCACGGGAACCATGCCTGCAAATCCCGTTACGAGCCTTCATAAGGTAAGTCTGAATAACAATAATTGAGAAGTGAGTAGGAAAGGCGTGCGTAGGAAACACATTAATTCGTAAGTCTAAATCGGGCCCAAAGAGTCTCATAGTAGGAGTACTGATATAGTATCAGTTTGACCTTTTAGATCAGAATGAATAGGATTATATGGGCTTGGGGGACCTGGTCCTAGAACAGCACCCTATGGGCCCTGAAATGAGACAGGGTGTCCTGCTTTCCATTCTGGCCTCAGAACAATGGAGGCGAGTTTCATTCAAACAACTGTAACATTTTAATAATCCAATCCATGTGGCAACGGATATTTATTTACCCATGCCCTACTTCCTGATTCATGCAGAGAACTGGACAGTGAAGAGTCTATCAAAATTAGAGAGGTCCAGGAATCTTTACAGTAAGGTAGTTTAAAGGTTAGAGTCAGACCACCAATCAGACATTTGCCAGACGCCAAGGGCTTTTGCACAAAACTGCACCCTGTGCGCTGCCCTGTGACTGTACTCCAACCTCTCCATGGGTTTGTTTCTCAGGGGGTTGGGATAACAAAGTCTCCGCAGTGCACTGAGCGCTTGACAAAGAAACACTCTGAAACTAAGAAACATTCTGACAAGGACATGACCATTGATTTGAATCAGGTGACTGGTCATATGCATAACCACAGCTGGACACACACACCCACAAACACACACTCTCTATCTCTGACACACACACACAGTATCATGTGAACTTTGACCCCGTGATCTGAGTCAGTAGTGTCAGAGTGCAGTAACAGCGATAAAGACTGTTACGTTAGTTGCTGGGCCAAGTTGCACAAGTTCACACCGTTATTGGTGCACTGCTCTGGGTCAACATAGAGAACAGCCTTTCCATTTATATAACCAGAAATTCAGTGGAGCCATTAACAGGATCTTCATTCTTGGTCCGTGTATCGTCCGTTCATTGGTTATTCCATTCAAAACAGGAAGTGGAAAAACAGTAAATAGCTCATGTATTGTGTTTAGTTTCAGAATTTTATGACAACTATTTTTCTTGTTTATGGGTCTGTGTACTTTTTGGCCTGTTAGATTACAAGATTCCTCGTTTACTTTATTTGAACCTGAAAATAAACAACACATGAACGGTTTTGTTATTTTCATTGTCTAAAGGAAATATTAAATAATGAGAAACTGAATAATTATTTGATTATTCAAATGTTGTGTTTTTAATGATCTGTTCTGGTTTGACCCGTGCACTGTACGTTTTGGCAAACACAAAACATTATAAATGGGTCTTTCTACATGCTTTTGATCTTACATATTATGTCATCCATTAAACAGATGAAAGTTATTTATAGATTTGTTTGTTAGTCATTCCAATGATTTGATGATTGACATTCACTGTAGTGGGTCATGTGTACAATCCAAATTGGCCTAGGTCAGTGAGAACGCCACTTCCACAAATGTACAACCTTAAACCTGTAGTTTATATACTTGTGGATAGGCTCAATAACATGCAACTGATCACCACAAGCTTCAGTGCCTACGAGCTAAGATAACATAACCACTAGATTTTATAGGAAAGCATGAATGTCATTCTATATTGCATTATAGAGGCATTTCATCATGGGCAGGCAGCCGCTGTCTGGTGAACTTCGCGGGTCATGACCAATGATCTACACAGTGGTTATGACCCATGGAGAACAGTTTCTTAGTTTTGCCTATTTCAGGATCTGGACATTTCTGATGAGCCTATTTGGAATACATCAATAATTAGGTATGATATAAAACCAGAGCTTTGTCCACAGACCTATGAGCATATGAAGTGTCCTTTGAAACTCTCAGATGTGAAACCGAGCTTTTAAGACCTGACCCGTCCGGTCTCTCCTGGACTGAGTCACCTTCAGTGACAGTCCCAGGGAAAAGAGCCTCACAGTTCAACAACCAAGTTGGAAATGCTATTAGGCTATGGTTTACAATGTTTATTTATCAAGATATGTGGGATACTATGCCATTACAATGTAGGGGTGCAGGGTGTTTCACCATACAGCCGGGTGGGGGGCGTCGGATAAATTACTTCCCAGCGAAGTTAGTATTTTTGCAATAGCCTAGCCTTGATTGTCAGGGAAATGTTTCATAGAAATATAGATTACTTTGACTGGACAATTAGCCTATGATGTGAAAAAACAACTGTTGAATAGGCCAAAATAATAGCCTATCCATTTAGTGAAATGTATGTTTTGGAGAGTTTATTCCCTCTGCAGGTCTCGGCAAGGAAGACTTCCACATGGCGTTTCTACATTGGCTGGTTACCTGAAAAAAAAGACAGCATTTCGAAACAGAGGCGTGCAACTGCGGGGAGGAGAAACATGACCACTGCTCCGAGCCCAGGACGAGAGGTGCAAGATGAGAGCTTACAGGATACAAAGCTCTCCAGCTCTGCTGTTGAGACATGGTCATTTCCAAACCTACCTACTAATACCGCGTGAGGTATTTAGGCTATGTCATCCTGTTGACTTTTATACCCGACTTTTCGCTGTCCCTTTAGCTTCCACATTGCTTGCTACTCTACTGTCGAGGATGTCGACCTACAAACACGCGAACAGGCTTTCTGTCTAACACCCGTGACAGCAGCCTTCCTGACAATGCTCTCTAGTCCTGCTGAAAGGGACGATCCCAATTAGGCCTTCCTCATACATTGGCATGAGTGAGCTTAAGCAGCCTTTGAGTCCATCAGGACATATGCACAGTGCCAATAAGCCTATGGGAGGCTATAGTGGGAGGACACTACTGGGAGGCTTTAGTGGGAGGAGTGGGAGGCCCCGGTGCACAACTGAGCAAGAGGACAAGTATATTAGAGTGTCTAGTTTGAGAAACAGACGCCTCACAAGTCCTCAACTGGCAGCTTCATTAAATAGTACCCACAAAACAACAGTCTCAACGTCAACAGTGAAGAGGCGACTCTGGGATGCTGGCCTTCTAGGTAGAGTTGCAAAGAAAAGGCCAATGGCAAAAAAACACAGACACTAGACAGAGGGACTCTGCCTAGAAGGCTTACATGCCGGACTTGCCTCTTCACTGTTGACGTTGAGACTGGTGTTTTGCGGGTACTATTTAATGAAGCTGCTAGTTGAAGACTTGTGAGGCGTCTGTTTCTCAAACTAGACACTAATATACTTGTCCTCTTGCTCATTTGTGCACCGGGGCCTCCCACTCCTCTTTCTATTCTGGTTAGAGCCAGTTTGAGCTGTTCTATGAAGGGAGTAGTACACAGCGTTGTACGAGATCTTCAGTTTCTTGGCAATTTCTCGCATGGAATAGCCTTCATTTCTCAGAACAAGAATAGACTGACAAGTTTCAGAAGAAAGCTATTTGTTTCTGGCCATTTTGAGACCGTAATCAAACCCACAAATGCTGATGCTCCAGATACTCAACTAATATAAAGAAGGCCAGTTTTATTGCTTCTTTAATCAGAACAACAGTTTTCAGCTGTGCTAACATAATTGCAAAAGGGTTTTCTAATGATCAATTAGCCTTTTAAAATGATCAACTTGGATTAGCTAACACAACGTGCCATTGGAACACAGGAGTGATGGTTGCTGATAATGGGCCTCTGTACGCCAATGTAGATATTCCATTAAAAATCAGCTGTTTCCAGCTTCAAAAGTCATTCACAACATTAACAATGTCTACACTGTATTTCTGATCAATTTGATGTTATTAAAATGGACAAAACAATGTGCTTTTCTTTCAAAAACAAAGACATTTCTAAGTGACCCCAAACTTTTGAACAGTAGTGTATATGTTTCCATGTCAAGATGTTCACCTATGTCTAGATGTATATAATAAACTCAGCAAAAAGAAATGTCCCTTTTTTCAAAGCTAATTCGTAAAAATCCAAATAACTTCACAGATCTTAGTTGTAAAGGGTTTTAACACTGTTTCCCATGCTTGTTCAATGAACCATAAACAATGAATGAACATGCACCTGTGGAACGGTCGTTAAGACACTAACAGCTTACAGACGGTAAGCAATTAAGGTCACAGTTATAAAAACTTAGGACACTAAAGAGGCCTTTCTACTGACTCTGAAAAACACCAAAAGAAAAACACCCTGCTCATCTGCGTGAACGTGCCTTAGGCATGCTGCAAAGAGGCATGAGGACTGCAGATATGGCCAGGGCAATATATTGCAATGTCCGTAATGTGAGACGCCTAAGACAGCGTTACAGGGAGACAAGACGGACAGCTGATCAACAGGATCGGTACATCCGAACATCACACCTGCGGGACAGGTACAGGATGGCAAAAACAACTTCCCGAGTTACACCAGGAACGCACAATCCCTCCATCAGTGCTCAGACTGTCCGCAATAGGCTGAGAGGCTGGACTGAGGGCTTGTAGCAGGCCCTCACCAGACATCACCGGCAACAACATCGCCTATGGGCACAAACCCACCGTCGCTGGACTAGACAGGACTGGCAAAAAGTGCTCTTCATTGACGAGTCAGGGTTTGTCTCACCAGGGGTGATGGTCGGATTCGTGTTTATCGTCGAAGTAATGAGCATTACACCGAGGCCTGTACTCTGGAGCGGGATCGATTTGGAGGTGGAAGGTCCGTCATGGTCTGGGGCGGTGTGTCACAGCATCATCGGACTGAGCTTGTTGTCATTGCAGGCAATCTCAACGCTGTGCGTTACAGGGAAGACATCCTCCTCCCTCATGTGGTACCCTTCCTGCAGGCTCATCCTGACATGACCCTCCAGCATGACAATGCCACCAGCCATACTGTTCGTTCTGTGCATGATTTCCTGCAAGACAGGAATGTCAGTGTTCTGCCATGGCCAGCGAAGAGCCCGGATCTCAATCCCATTGAGCACGTCTTGGACCTGTTGTATCGGAGGGTGAGAGCTAGGGCCAGGGCCATTCTCCCCAGAAATGTCACGGAACTAGCAGGTGCCTTTGTGGAAGAGTGGGGTAACATCTCACAGCAAGAACTGGCGAATCTGGTGCAGTCCATGAGGAGGAGATGCACTGCAGTACTTAATGCAGCTGGTGGCCACACCAGATACTGACTGTTACTTTTGATTTTGACCCCCCCTTTGTGCAGGGACACATTATTCCATTACATAGTCTTTGGAACTTGTTCAGTTTATATCTCAGTTGTTGAATCTTGTTATGTTCATACAAATATTTACACACATTAAGTTTCCATGTGTAGATGTATATAATGTTTCCATGTGTAGATGTATATAATGTTTCCATGTCTAGATGTATATAATGTTTCCATGTCTAGATGTATATAATATTTCCATATCTAGATGTATATACTGTTTCCAAGTCTAGATGTTCATAATGTTTCCATGTCAAGATGTTCACCTATGTCTAGATGTATATAATGTCTCCATGTCTAGATGTTTATCTATGTCTAGATGTATATAATGCCTCCATGTCTAGATGTATATAATGCCTCCATGTCTAGATGTATATAATGTTTCCATGTCTAGATGTTTATCTTTGTCTAGATGTATATAATGTCTCCATGTCTAGATGTATATAATGTTTCCATGTCTAGATGTTTATCTATGTCTAGATGTATATAATGTCTCCATGTCTAGATGTATATAATGCCTCCATGTCTAGATGTATATAATGTTTCCATGTCTAGATGTATATAATGTTTCCATGTCTAGATGTAGATAATGTCTCCATGTCTAGATGTATATAATGTCTCCATGTCTAGATGTATATAATGTTTCCATGTCTAGATGTAGATAATGTTTCCATGTCTAGATGTTCATCTATGTCTAGATGTATATAATGTTTCCATGTCTAGATGTTTATCTATGTCTAGATGTATATAATGTCTCCATGTCTAGATGTATATAATGTTTCCTTGTCTAGATGTATATAATGTTTCCATGTCTAGATGTTTATTCATGTCTAGATGTATATAATGTTTCCATGTCTAGATGTTTATCTATGTCTTGATGTATATAATGTCTTCATGTCTAGATTTTTATCTATGTCTAGATGTATATAATGTTTCCATGTCTAGATGTATATAATGTTTCCATGTCTAGATGTAGATAATGTCTCCATGTCTAGATGTATATAATGTCTCCATGTCTAGATGTATATAATGTTTCCATGTCTAGATGTAGATAATGTTTCCATGTCTAGATGTTCATCTATGTCTAGATGTATATAATGTTTCCATGTCTAGATGTTTATCTATGTCTAGATGTATATAATGTCTCCATGTCTAGATGTATATAATGTTTCCTTGTCTAGATGTATATAATGTTTCCATGTCTAGATGTTTATTCATGTCTAGATGTATATAATGTTTCCATGTCTAGATGTTTATCTATGTCTTGATGTATATAATGTCTTCATGTCTAGATTTTTATCTATGTCTAGATGTATATAATGCCTCCATGTCTAGATGTATATAATGTCTCCATGTCTAGATGTATATAATGTTTCCATGTCTAGATGTATATAATGTTTCCATGTCTAGATGTTCACCTATGTCTAGATGTATATAATGTCTTCATGTCTAGATGTTCACCTATGTCTAGACGATTATAATGTTTCCATGTCTCAAATCAAATCAAATTTTATTTGTCACATACACATGGTTAGCAGATGTTAATGCGAGTGTAGCGAAATGCTTGTGCTTCTAGTTCTGACCATGCAGTAGTATCTAACAAGTAATCTAACAAATTCACAACAACTACCTTATACACACAAGAGTAAAGGAATGAATACGAGTATGTACATATAAATATATGGATGAGCGATGGAAGACCGGCGTAGGCAAGATGCAGTAGATGGTATGGAGTACAGTATTTACATATGAGATGAGTAATGTAGGATATGTAAACATTATATAAATGGCATCGTTTAAAGTGGCTAGTGATACATTTATTTCATCCAATTATAATTATTAAAGATGCTAGAGATTTGAGTCGATGGCCGAACGGCATAGACAAGATTCAGTAGATGGTTTAGAGTACAGTGTATACATTTGATATGAGTAATGTCGGATATGTAAACATTATATACAAAATTGTTTAAAGTGGCTAGTGATACATTGTTACATCCAATTCCTATTATTTAAAGTGGCTAGAGATTGAAGTCAGTATGTTGGCAGCAGCCACTCAATGTTAGTGATGGCTGTTTAACAGTCTGATGGCCTTGAGGTAGAAGCTGTTTTTCAGTCTCTCGGTTCCAGCTTTGATGCACCTGTACTGACCTCGCCTTCTGGATGATAGCGGGGTGAACAGGCAGTGGCTCGGGTGGTTGTTGTCCTTGATGATCTTTTTGGCCTTTCTGTGACATCAGGTGGTGTAGGTGTCCTGAAGGGCAGGTAGTTTACCCCCGGTGATGCGTTGTGCAGTCCTCACTACCCTCTGGAGAGCCTTACGGTTGAGGGCGGAGCAGTTGCCGTACCAGGCGGTGATACAGCCATGTCAAGATGTTCACCTATGTCTAGATGTTCATCTATGTCTAGATGTATATAATGTTTCCATGTCTAGATGTTTATCTATGTCTAGATGTATATAATGTCTCCATGTCTAGATGTATATAATGCCTCCATGTCTAGATGTTCACCTATGTCTAGATGTATATAATGTCTCCATGTCTAGATGTTCACCTATGTCTAGATGTATATGTCTCCATGTCTAGATGTTCACCTATGTCTAGATGTATATAATGTCTCCATGTCTAGATGTTCATCTATGTCTAGATGTATATAATGTTTCCATGTCTAGATGTTTATCTATGTCTAGATGTATATAATGTCTCCATGTCTAGATGTATATAATGCCTCCATGTCTAGATGTATATAATGTTTCCATGTCTAGATGTTCATCTATGTCTAGATGTATATAATGTTTCCATGTCTAGATGTTTATCTATGTCTAGATGTATATAATGTCTCCATGTCTAGATGTATATAATGTTTCCATGTCTAGATGTTTATCTATGTCTAGATGTATATAATGTCTCCATGTCTAGATGTATATAATGCCTCCATGTCTAGATGTATATAATGTTTCCATGTCTAGATGTAGATAATGTTTCCATGTCTAGATGTTCATCTATGTCTAGATGTATATAATGTTTCCATGTCTAGATGTTTATCTATGTCTAGATGTATATAATGTCTCCATGTCTAGATGTATATAATGTTTCCATGTCTAGATGTTCACCCATGTCTAGACGATTATGTTTCCATGTCTAGATGTTCACCTATGTCGAGATGTATACAATGTCTCCATGTCTAGATGTTCACCTATGTGTAGATTTATATAACATTTCCATGTCTAGATGTACATAACGTTTCCATGTGTAGATGTATATAACTTCTCCATGTGTAGATGTATATAACATTTCCATGTCTAGATCTACATAACGTTTCCATATGTAGATGTTTATAACGTTTCCATGTGTAGATGTATATAACGTTTCCATGTGTAGATGTATATAACGTTTCCATGTGTAGATGTATATAACGTTTCCATGTGTAGATGTATATAACGTTTCCATGTCCAGATGTCTACAGTATATAATGTGTCCATGTCTAGATGTTCACCTACAGTTGAAGTCAGAAGTTTACATACACTTAGGTTGGAGTCATTAAAACTCATTTTACAACCACTCCACAAATTTCTTGTTAACAAACTATAGTTTTGGCAAGTCGGTTAGGACATCTACTTTGTGCATGATACAAGTAATTTTTCAAACAATTGTTTACAGACAGATTATTTCACTTATAACTCACTGTATCACAAATCCAGTGGGTCAGAAGTTTACATGCACTAAGTTGACTGTGCCTTTAAACAGCTTGGAAAATTCCAGAAAATTATGTCATGGCTTTAGAAGCTTCTTATAGGCTAATTGACATCATTTGAGTCAATTGGAGGTGTACCTGTGGATGTATTTCAAGGCTCACCTTCAAACTCAGTGCCTCTTTGCTTGCCATCATTGGAAAATCAAAAGAAATCAGCCAGTAGACCTCCACAAGTCTGGTTCATCCTTGGGAGCAATTTCCAAATGCTTGAAGGTACCACGTTCATCTGTACAAACAATAGTACGCAAGTATAAACACCATGGGACCACGCAGCCCTCATACCACACAGGAAGGAGACGCGTTCTCCTAGAGATGAACGTACTTTGGTGCGAAAAGTGCAAATCAATCCCAGAACCACAGCAAAGGACCTTGTGAAGATGTTGGAGGAAACAGGTACAAAAGTATCTATATCCACAGTAAAACGAGTCCTATATCAACATAACCTGAAAGGCCGCTCAGCAAGGAAGAAGCCACTGCTCCAAAACCGCCATAAAAAAAGCCAGCCTTCGGTTTGCAACTGCACATGGGACAAAGATCGTACTTTTTGGAGAAATGTCCTCTGGTCTGATGAAACAAAAATTGAACTGTTTGGCCATAATGACCATCGTTACATTTGGAGGAAAAAGGGGGAGGCTTACAAGCCGAAGAACACCATCCCAACCGTGAACCACGGGGGTGGCAGCATCATGATGTGGGGGTGCTTTGCTGCAGGAGGGACTGGGGCACTTCACAAAATAGATGGCATCATGAGGAAGGAAAATGATGTGGATATATTGAAGCAACATCTCAAGACATCAGTCAGGAAGTTAAAGCTTGGTCACAAATGGGTCTTCCAAATGGACAATGACCCCAAGCATACTTCCAAAGTTGTGGCAAAATGGCTTAAGGACAACAAAGTCAAGGTATTTGAGTGGCCATCGCAAAGCCCTAACCTCAATGCTATAGAAATTTGTGGGCAGAATTGAAAAAGCATGTGCGAGCAAGGAGGCCTACAAACCTGACTCAGTTACACCAGCTCTGTCAGAAGGAATGGGCCAAAATTCACCCAACTTATTGTGTGAAGCTTGTGGAAGCCTACCCGAAACGTTTGACCCAAGTTAAACATTTTAAAGGCAATGCTACCAAATACTAATTGAGTGTATGTAAACTTCTGCCCCACTGGGAATGTGGTGAAAGAAATAAAAGCTGAAATAAATCACTCTCTACTATTATTCTGACATTTCACATTCTTAAAATAAAGTGGTGATCCTAACTGACCTAAGACAGGGAATTTTTACTAAGACTAAATGTCAGCAATTGTGAAAAACTGAGTTTAAATGTATTTGGCTAAGGTGTATGTAAACTTCTGACTTTAACTGTATGTCTAGATGTATATAGCGTTTCCATGTCGAGATGTATATAATGTTTCCATGTCTAGATGTACAGTTGAAGTGTTTACATACACTTAGGTTGGAGTCATTAAAACCCATTTTTCAACCACTCCACAAATTTCTTGTTAACAAACTATCATTTTGGCAAGTCGGTTAGGACATCTACTTTGTGCATGACACAAGTAATTTTTCCAACAATTGTTTACAGACAGATTATTTAACCACTGTATCACAATTCCAGTGGGTCAGAAGTTTACATACACTAAGTTGACTGTGCCTTTAAACAGCTTGGAAAATTCCAGAAAATGATGTCATGGCTTTAGAAGCTTCTGATAGGCTAATTGGCATCATTTGAGTCGAATAGTGGTGTACCTGTGGATGTATTTCAAGGCATACCTTCAAACTCAGTGCCTCTTTGCTTGACATCATGGGAAAATCAAAAGAAATCAGCCAAGACCTCAGAACAAAAATCTGTAGACCTCCACAAGTCTGGTTCATCCTTGGGAGCAATTTCCAAACACCTGAAGATAACACGCTCATCTGCACAAACAATTGTACGCAAGTATAAACACCATGGGACCATGCAGCCGTCATACCTCTGTCTCCTAGAGATGAACGTACTTTGGTGCGAGAAGTGTTCTTTGCTGTTGATTTCGTCATGTTTCTAATGACGATGTCGTAGGGTTCCGCCATCTGTTGCTGCCACTTCTTAGCATAATCTGGGTATGATTTCTCCTGTTCCTTTATCTGTAACCCAAAGACAAGGTCAACAGGTAGCAGTGGAGCCCTTCCAAATAGTAGGAAACATGGTGAGAACCCAGTAGCATCACTGGTGGTAGAGGTCGACCGATTATGATTTTAACACCAATACCGACCAAAAAAAGCTGATACTTATTAAATCGGCCAATTCTTTTTATATATGTATGTATGTGTGTCTGTGTGTGTAATAATGACAATTACAACAATACTGAATGAACACTTATCTTAACTTAATATAATACATAAAATCTATTTAGTCTCAAATGAATAATGAAACATGTACAATTTGGTTTAAATAATGCAAAAACACTGTTTGAGAAGAAAGTAAAAGTGCAATATGTGCCATGTAAAAAAGCTAACATTTAAGTTCCTTGCTCAGAACATGAGAACATATGAAAGCTGGTGGTTCCTTTTAACAGGAGTCTTCAATATTCCCAGTTAAGAAGTTTTAGATTGTAGTCATTATAGGACTATTTCTCTCTATACCATTGGTATTTCATAGACCTTTGACTATTGGATGTTTTTATAGGCACTATAGTATTGCCATCCTATTCTCGGGAGTTGATAAGCTTGACAAGCTTGAATTCAGCGGCTGATAAGCTTCAATTCAGCGGCTCAGACATGAGAGGAATGTGGCAGGGTCTACAGTCAATCACGGACTACAAAAAGAAAACCAGCCCCGTCGCGGACCACGATGTCCTGCTCCCAGACAAACAAAACATGTTTGAGGACAGTACAGTGCCACCGACACAGCCCGCTACCAAAACCTGCGGGCTCTCCTTCACCGCAGCCAACGTGAGTAAAACATTTAAATGTGTTAACCCTCGCAAGGCTGCCTGCCCAGATGGCATCCATGGCCGCGTTCTCAGAGCATGCGCAGACCAGCTGGTTGGTGTGTTTATGGACATATTCAATCATCCCTTATCCCAGTCTACTGTTCCCACATGCTTCAAGAGGGCCACCATTGTTCCTGTTCCCAAGAAAGCTAAGGTAACTGAGCTAAATTACTATCGCCCCGTAGCACTCACTTCCGTCATCATGAAGTGCTTTGAGAGACTAGTCAAGGATCATATCATCTCCATCCTACCTGACACCCTAGACCGACTCCAATTTGCTTACCGTCCCAATAGGTCCACAGACGACGCAATCGCAATCACACTGCACACTGCCCTAACCCATCTGGACAAGAGGAATACCTATGTAAGACCCTAGGTCTCGACCCAGCCCTGTGCAACTGGGTCCTGGACTTCCTGACGGGCCGCCCCCAGATGGTGAGGGTAGGAAGCAACATCTCCACCCCGCTGATCCTCAACACTGGGGCCCCACAAGGGTGCGTTCTCAGCCCTCTCCTGTACTCCCTGTTCACCCATGACTGCGTGGCCAAGCACGCCTCCAACTTAATCATCAAGTTTGCAATAAATGTATCACTAGCCACTTTAAACAATGCCACTTTATATAATGTTTACATATCCTACATTACTCATCTCATTTGTATATACTGTACTCTATACCATCTACTGCATCTTGCCTGCATCTTGCCTCGCTCATCTCATGGAGATGGTATCATCTCTGCCCTGACATTAGCATGTGTTAATCCAATAACAATGTCCTGCAGGCATTGGCTCTTGACTAACTCTGTGCCATATTTCAATCCTGAATGGGCACAAGCTGAGGCTGATAACACTTTCTATCTCAGGTCAAAGACTCGGACTAGGAATTCCAAGGCAGACTCTCCAGACTCTTGTGTTGCCTTAGTCAACTTGTGATACAGTTCAGTAGCATCCTTCTCTGCATAATGTGTCCTCAAGATTGGCCTTAGTGTGTAGCATGTCCTGTCTGTTTTTCCCCTCCAGATAACTCCTCATCTTAAGCCCTGGGCTCACAGCTCTGATTACTGCTTCTATGATTTCTAATTCATTGTACCCTTTTCTCCTTACATTTTCAATCTGATGTTCTAGACTGCTGAAGCTGAGCTTATCTTTCTGATTCTGATCTATCTGTCCATGGATTTAAAAGTCTTTATAACTGGACATACTCACTCCACTCTCTCTATAGCAGGACATGATCAGTAAGAATGTTAGAAGAGGAGCAATTTTATTGAACTGGTTAAAATTGTACACCTTTAAAAAAACTTTATACGGTTGTGAAAGTATTATGTGTTCCTAATGATTGTTGTTTTTTCTATTTAAACACTGGTATGTGTTACTGTTCATGAACATTATTGGACTGGTATGTGTTGCTGTTCATGAACATTATTGGACTGGTATGTGTTGCTGTTCATTAACATGATTGGACTGGAATGTGTTGCTGTTCATTAACATGATTGGACTGGTATGTGTTGCTGTTCATTAACATGATTGGACTGGTATGTGTTACTGTTCATTAACATGATTGGACTGGTTTTGATGTCATGTTCTGAGTCTGATCATTTATTACACCCCACTGCTGAACTGGTAGCCTAATTAAATGGCTTATTCTCTTCAATTGATAAATGTTTTCTCAGTTAATATGGCTGTGTAATGACTTTCTTTAATACCATAATATTAGCCCATCTATTTTGCAAGTGAAGCATACCCAAGAAGGCAGCTGCAATACAACATTACATGTAATCATCAACAGTCCATAATATTGGGTCGCAACTCAATTGGAGAACCACTGCTGTAGAGAGTACATTAATTCATGCAAACGCTGTTCATCTGTGCTCATCCTTGTTCTAGCTGTTTCTAGCTCTTTGAGTAAGCAAATGCGTCCTGTGCTCTCTGATGTGCAGCCCTGAATGATTATCTAGCTAAACTAGCTAGCTACTGTTTGCAATTTTTCTGGCACGTGCAATCTGATTTATTGCTCTACAGTAGCTAGCTAACGTTAGCAAGCTAATCGCCATTTTGCGGAGAAATATATATAACTATTACTGTATATTTAAGCAATAAGGCACGAGGGGGTGTGGTATATGGCCAAAATACCACGGCTAAGGGCGGTTCTTAGACACGACGCATCGCAGAGTACATGGACACAGCCCTTAGCCGTGGTATATTGGCCATATACCACAAACCCCCGAGGTGCCTTATTGCTATTATAAACCAATGTAATTAGAGCCGTAAAAATGCATGTTTTGTCATACCCGTGGTATACAGTCTGATATACCACGACTGTCAGCATTTTTACGGCTCTAGTCACATGTCAAACTCTGGTGGCTGCAAAGTGTCAAATGTAATCAACAAGGCTGCATTAACGGCATGTCAGAAAAAAAAGCTATAGGGCTCCTGAGTGGCGCAATCGGTCTAAGGCACTGCATCTCAGTGCTAGAGGCGTCACTACAGACCTTGGTTAGATTCCAGGCTGCATCACAACCGGCCGTGATTGGGAGTCCCATAGGGTGCACATATTTGGCCTGGGTAGGCCGAAATCTGTAAATAAGAATTTGTTCTTAACTGAATTGCCTAGAAGAAAAAAAAATGGGTAGCTAGCTACCTGACAGGAGAGTTATCTTATTTATTTGTATTTAAATAAAGGTTAACTAGGCAAGTCAGTTAAGAACAAATTCTTATTTACAAAAACAGCCTGCACTTACTAGGGACATGAATAGCTTTAGGTTGGTTAATAGCTCAACTTCAAGACTTCCACCAAGGATTTTGCTTCTCAGATGAGGCTATTAGTTGGTTGTGTTGTACTTACCAGTACCCAGTGTTCGCGGGGTCCGACATGCCAATCAACCTTCTATTTGCCAATAATGGGAATGCCTGGAATGTTCTGATGCCGGGCATCCTGGTGGTTGGCGGAGTGGCGTGGAGGGGGGTTGGGCAGGGGGATGGAGCATTGGAAGTTAAGACCAGGTTTAGCCATTGTTCTTCCTTTTATGTCTGGCCTTCACAAGAGAAGATCACGGTTGGTTTGTGGGGTATCCTTCATTTATTTGGCGTGGGCTACGGTCAAACAGTAGCCTAGTCAGGTCATTACACTTTTTTTTATTTTTCATGGGCTTCACCCGAGTACCCCAAAATGACCGGAATAAAACTATATTAAGCCGTTACACATAGAACATGTTTTGTTTAGAACAGACGACCGGTCCTTTTGGATAGCAACTAATGACTGGGTCGCGTCGGTAGCAACATGACCAAAATAACTAACAACCCGATTTTTGTGCGTAATATATCTTCTGGTGAAAGAATTAAATTATATGAATTGACTTATCAAAATAACGTTTTAATTAAAATATGTAAATCATTATTTTATCGCGTCGGGCCGAACAATGCCATTTACCTGTGAGTGTATTAATGATACAGCACTGCCTTTTGTGCCTTAATTATATGACAAATGTGGGCAGTATACAGTAAGGCATACTGTACCTGCTGGCACCTGCTCAAATAGATATTAATAACATTGACAACATACGGTGACTGATTTGTAGAAAGCATATTACATCACGTGATGCACTTAATTGGCTTTTTACCCAAACAGTGTTCGTCTTGCTCTCATTCTCAGAAAAAAATGGGACTGTTTGTAGCAGAGCCATCAGGAAAACGTGTAGCGAGACAGCATTTTCCACAGTACTTTTCAATCTGCAATACGAAATCTACAAAAATGCACTTTAGCATTTAGCACTTTCATCTTGGCTAGCCTTCTGTAGTCAGGTCAATATCTCTTTTGGAAAGCAATCGTCTTAACGGGACAGCATCCTGTTTTACCTGACCAGGCCATGAGATTAGGAAAAACTCCAGGCACCAGAAAAGACACATACGAATATTGCCACACCACATTGAACCTTTGGTGCCACCTCTGGTTTGTAAATGGGTCTCCCGGTCACGGCCGGCCTCGGCAAAGCCTGGACCCAATACAGGCAATATATCTGATTATCCTGACCTGAGCTGCTCCTGTGGTGGGTGCATGACTGCACTGCAGTGGTGCCCAGCCTCCAGACAGGTCAGTAGTCACACATTAACTTCCATTGACTCGTTTCTGAGATTGCACTGGGAGTTCCGTCAGGCGGAGTGAACGGGGTCTTTCTCCCTTTTTTACGTGACGGGGAGAGGATCTGAGCTTAGCCGCTGCAGAGCTGAATCATCTCGTTAACCTAGCTGGGTCTACTGAATTACCTGCAAATTGTGTTCAGGTCTTTTAGATATTATTTCCATTCCAAGTGGTGGCTTGTTTCTAGTGTCCATTTTAGGACATCCTCATATCCTAAAACAGTGTCCATTTTAGGACATCCTCATGTCTTACACTCCCTGCTCTGTCATTTTCTCTGAAGACCTCAGTGTCTGGGTCAGCTACGCTCCTTCCATAGGAGGCTGCTGATAACAGAGGATGTAAATGGAGTGGAGCGTAATTTGGCTGGAGCGGATAATTATACTTTTTTTAAACGGAGCATCGGCCTTCTTTCCCACTCCAATTATGCCTATACTGTGGTATTTATTTAGCCTACCCCACCATTAATGCACAGACATATTGATGAGTCAACGAAGAAATAGGTAAATGTAAGTGTTGCTTCAATGAGTGACGTCAGTGATTGAAATGCCACAAGCACACACTGCTAATTAGCCAAACATTTCACACTGGTTACATTTGCAAAAGTGCTAAAGTTTTGTATGAACTGTAAAATATGAGCACAACAGCCAGTTACAAGTGTCTGATCATCAATAGATTAGAAAAAAAAGTATGTTTTTAAACAGTGGCTACATAGCCTATTATCAGATAGGTTTCTTTTGGGCTGTTTTTTTTCTTCCTGTGAGCGGCAAGCAATTTTTTTGTGGAGTGGGCAAAAAAATGAGTGCCAGAGCGGTGTGCAAATACTGCTCAGTGAGCAATGAGTGGGATTTGCAACAGCTCAACTCTGCTCACATACTCTGGCTCATAATAATGTCCGGAACAGATTAAATTGAATGTCAAACACATGATACCATTCCACTCCAGCCAATACCACTAGCCTGTTCTCCCCAACCAACCTCCTGTTGGTTGGTTGGGGGAAAGTAAGGGATGCCCTTCACGTCCTGCACAGAAAGAGGAGTGAAGCCGGGTCAACAACCTCACCTGTTTAATCAGCTGCAGATATCCTTCTTTCAACTCTGACCTTTGCTCTCACAGGTGTTCCAGAACAAGGGGCAAGGAGATCAAGAAGGGTTGAAAGGTCAACAAAGTATCAACAATGGGGGCCCCATAGAATTATGGATGTAATGGAAGTTAGATAGTATATCTACGTATCTCAGCAGTATCTCTACAGTGGCCCCATCTCTGGGTAGTCTACATAACTGAAATGGGGACTTTGACTTCCCAGAATGATTAAAGGGATACTGTGAGATTCTGGCAATGAAGTCATTTTTCTACTTACCCAGAGTCAGATGAGCTCGTTGATAACATTTTTATGTCTCCGTGCAGTGTTAAGGAAGTTAATAGGTAGTTTCGTGAAGCAATGCTAACTAGCATTAGCACAATGACTGGAAGTCTACAAGTACAGTATAAATGGTATCCACGAGTTCATCTGACTCTGGGTAAGTAAAAAAATGCCGCCTAATTAACAGAATCTTGCAGTAACCTGATCTGACATTTTAATTAGATTTGGATAAAATTCAATGTACTGGGTTCTGGGAATCTAGAAATCACCATACAAATACGTATTCAAGACAGTCGTATGCAACAAGAGCCCCTGTTAAACTTCTCACTCAGACTGTTAGAATTCTTGGCTCACAGCGAAGTTGATGAAACCCTGTGACAGACATATCCAGTCTGTGGGTAAAGGTTTAAAACAGAAAATATTGAATATAGTCCCAATGAGAATGTACTTGTTACCTCTCCCTCATATCTGACTAGACAAGATATATATTAGTTATAGTTGGGCTAGTAAGAGTGATAACACCAAATGGCACCAACCATTGCTTTACACTGACCCAGATCGTTCAGTACATTGGGGCGGGGGTATCAAGAAATGCTCATCATCACCAACACTATACTTCTGAGGTTGTGGTCACAATTTAGACAGACAAATACATGATAGAAATGGAATAGAACAAACAAGACAAGTTTCCTTTGTTTTTATGATTATATTTCAGCATCTTTTCTTGGAAATGGGGTAGTATATAAAAAAAAAAAGATATATATACACCGACTAAGACTAAATGTCAATCACTACACCACTCTTGTAGTGCAGGTTGACAGTTGAGGACCCCACCCACCCAAAAAAAAAGAATCCCTTGAACGACCCTACACCCCTCTCCATCGATTCCTGTATTCAAAGTCACCCTCACCCAATCAGCACGTAGAAGAGCAAATTCGGGACCAATCAGAGCTCAAGGTCAGAGTTCAAGTCGCTCCTTTACCTGACTGTAGGTGTTCATGAATCAAAAAATAAGTATTAACTTCAAAAAAATATCTGACATTTGACATCCTTTAGGGATAATAGTCTGTAAAGTTTTCCTGAGCCAACTCTGATGCCAGCTCTGATCATTATTTGGGGGCCTCAGCTTATTTCTAACAGTATAATTAATGTGTTCTACTCCGATTGGTTTATTACCTCAGAATAAAACTAAAATCAGAATAGAATCCATTCGGTAATTGATGATGAACAACAATGCCTACTAAAAAAAAAAGAGTACACAGGCCAGTCACTTCCTCCCAGTGGAATAATGGGTAATGAAGTCCATCCACAGTTCGGTGTCCCCAAATAGGGGCATGGTCTAATTCCAAAATAAATGTCCTCCCGGGTCACTGGTGAAATGGGCGTGGTCTGAAGATAGAAAATGCATGGCTTAGTTCCTTTCCTGCACAAATACAGTCTCCTGTGGACAAAGCCCCGCCTCATGCAGTGTGATGTCATAGTCCAAGTGGGCCAGCTTCCGTCGGGGGAAGTTGGTGACGAGCTCGAAGCGTTCGTTGGGGTAGCCCTTCGACTGGACATGTCTAACCAGAGCCTGGAGGGGGTGGAGGACACAGTTGAAGGTAGGTAACACTTTACTAAATAATTCTTTATAAAGAGTTATATGCATGTATGAGCCTTTTATAATCGTCTTATAATATGTTAATGTTCACTACATGACCAAAATTATGTGGACACCTGCTCGTCAAACATCTCACTCCACATTCATGGCCATTAATATGGAGTTGGTCCCTCCCGGGCTGCTATAACAGCCTCCAGTCTTCTGGGAAGACTTTCCACTAAATGTTGGAACATTGCTGCAGGGACTTGCTTCCATTCAGCCACAAGAGCATTAGTGAGGTCAGGCACTGATGTTGGGTGATTAGGCCTGGCTCGCAGTCAGTTTTTTTATTTTATTTCACCTTTATTTAACCAGGTAGGCTAGTTGAGAACAAGTTGTCATTTACAACTGCGACCTGGCCAAGATAAAGCACAGCAGTTCGACACATACAACAACACAGAGATACACATGGAATAAACAAACATAGTCAATAATACAGTAGAAAAAAAAAGTCTATATACAGTGTGTGCAAATGAGGTAAGGCAATAAATAGGCCATGGTGGCGAAGTAATTACAATATAGCATTTAAACACTGGTATGGTAGATGTGCAGAAGATGAATGTGCAAGTAGAGATACTGGGGTGCAAAGGAGCAAGATAAATAAATAAATAAATACAGTATGTGGATGAGGTAGTTGGATTGGCTGTTTACAGATGGGCTATGTACAGGTGCAGTGATCTGTGAGCTGCTCTAACAGCTGGTGCTTAAAGCTAGTGAGTAAGATACGAGTCTCCAGCTTCAGTGATCTTTGCAGTTCGTTCCAGTCATTGGCAGCAGAGAACTGGAAGGAAAGGCGAGATATATCTGCTGGAGCGCATGCTACGGGTGGGTGCTGCCATGGTGACCAGTGAGCTGAGATAAGGCGGAGCTTTACCTAGCAAAGACTTGTAGATGACCTGGAGCCAGTGGGTTTGGCGATGAGTGTGAAGCGAGGGCCACCTAACGAGAGCGTACAGGTCGCAGTGGTGGGTAGTATATGTGGCTTTGGTGACAAAACGGAAGGCACTGTGATAGACTGCATCCCATTTGTTGAGTAGAGTGTTGGAGGCTATTTTGTAAATGACATCGCCAAAGTCGAGGATCGGTAGTATGGTCAGTTTTACGAGGGTATGTTTGGCAGCATGAGTGAAGGATGCTTTGTTGCGAAATAGGAAGACTTCTAGATTTAATTTTGGATTGGAGATGCTTAATGTGAGTCTGGAAGGAGAGTTTACAGTCTAACCAGACACTTAGGTATTTATAGTTGTCCACATTCTAAATCATAACCGTCCAGAGTAGTGATGCTGGACGGGCGGGCAGCAATCGGTTGAAGAGAATGCATTTAGTTTTACTTGCATTTAAGAGCAGTTGGAGGCCAAGGAAGGAGTGTTGTATGGCATTAAAGCTCGTCTGGAGGTTAGTTAACACAGTGTTCAAAGAAGGGACAGAAGTATACAGAATGGTGTCGTCTGCGTAGAGGTGGATCAGAGAATCACCGGCAGCAAGAGCGACATCATTGATGTATACAGAGGAGAGTCGGCCCGAGAATTGAACCCTGTGGCACCCCCATAGAGACTGCCAGAGGTCCGGACAACAGGCCCTCCGATTTGACACACTGAACTCTATCAGAGAAGTAGTTGGTGAACCAGGCGAGGCAATCATTTGAGAAACCAAGGCTGTCGAGTCTGCCAATAAGAATGTGGTGATTGACAGAGTCGAAAGTCTTGGCCAGGTTGATGAATACGGCTGCACAGTAATGTCTCTTATCGATGGCAGTTATGATTTCGTTTAGGACCTTGAGCGTGGCTGGGGTGCACCCATGACCAGCTCTGAAACCAGATTGCATAGCGGATAAAGTACGGTGGGATTCGAAATGGTCGGTAATCTGTTCTTTAACTTGGCTTTCGAAGACCTTAGAAAGGCAGGGTAGGATAGATATAGGTCTGTAGCAGTTTGGGTCTAGAGTGTCTCCCCCTTTGAAGAGGGGGATGACCGCGGCGGCTTTCCAATCTTTGGGAATCTCAGACGATACGAAATTGAGTTTGAATAGGCTAGTAATAGGGGTTGCAACAATTTCGGCAGATACTTTTCGAAAGAGGGTCCAGATTGTCTAGCCCGGCTGATTTGTACAGGTCCAGATTTTGCAGCTCTTTCAGAACATAAAATCAAAGTTTGTCACGTGCACCGAATACAACAGGCGTAGACCTTACAGTGAAATGCTTACTTACAGGCTCTAACTAATAGTGCAAAAAAAGGTATTAGGTGAACAATAGGTAAGTTAAGAAATAAAACAACAGTAAAAAGACAGGCTATATACAGTAGCGAGGCTACATACAGACACCGGTTAGTCAGGCTGATTGAGGTAGTATGTACATGTAGCTATGGTTAAAGTGACTATGCATATATGAACAGAGAGTAGCAGCAGCGTAAAAAAGGGGTCGGTGGTGGGACACAATGCAGATAGATAGCCCGGTTAGCCATTGTGTGGGAGCACTGGTTGGTCGGCCCAATTGAGGTAGTATGTACATGAATGTATAGTTACTATGCATGACTATGCATATATGATAAACAGAGAGTAGCAGCAGAGTAAAAATATGGGTTGGGGGGGCACACAATGCAAATAGTCCAGGTAGACAATTGATTACCTGTTCAGGAGTCTTATGGCTTGGGGGTAAAAACTGTTGAGAAGCCTTTTTGTCTTAGACTTGGCACTCCGATACCGCTTGCCATGCGGTAGTAGAGAGAACAGTCTATGACTGGGGTGGCTGGGGTCTTTGACAATTTTTAGGGCCTTCCTCTGACACCGCCTGGTGTAGAGGTCCAGGATGGCAGGCAGCTTAGCCCCAGTGATGTACTGGGCCGTACGCACTACCCTCTGTAGTGCCTTGCGGTCGGAGGCCGAGCAGTTGCCATACCAGGCAGTGATGCAACCAGTCAGGATGCTCTCGATGTTGCAGGTGTAGAACCTTTTGAGGATCTCAGGACCCATGCCAAATCTTTTTAGTTTCCTGAGGGGGAATAGGCTTTGTTGTGCCCTCTTTACAACTGTCTTGGTGTGTTTGGACCATTCTAGTTTGTTGATGTGGACACCAAGGAACTTGAAGGTCTCAACCTGCTCCACTACAGCCCTGTGGATGAGAATGGGGGCGTGCTCGGTCCTCCTTTTCCTGTAGTCCAGCTATCTGGATTTGGGTGAAGGAGAAAATGGGGGAAGCTTGGGTGAATTGCTGTGGGGGGTGCAGGGCTTTTGACCGGGGTAGGGGTAGCCAGGTGGAAAGCATGGCCAGCTGTAGAAAAATGCTTATTGAAATTCTCAATTATAATGGATTTATCAGTGGTGAAAGTGTTTCCTAGCCTCAGTGCAGCGGGCACCTGGGAGGAGGTGCTCTTATTCTACATGGACTTTACAGTGTCCCAGAACTTTTTTGAGTTTGTGCTAGAGGATGCAAATTCTGCTTGAAAATGCTAGCCTTAGCTTTCCTGCAGGTCTGGAGAGAACCAAGGTCTATATATATTCATGGTTCTAGACTTTTTTAAAGGGGCATGCTTATTTAGGATGGTGAAGATGGCACTTTTAAAGAATAACCAGGCATCCTCTACTGACGGGATGAGGTCAATATCCTTCCAGGATACCCGGGCCAGGTCGATTAGAAAGAATTCATCCCAAAAGTGTTCGATGGGGTTGAAGTCAGGGCTCTATGCAGGCCAGTCAAGTTCTTCCACATCGATCTCAACAAACCATTTCTGTATGGACCTCGCTTTGTGCACGGGGGCATTGTCATGCTGAAACAGGAAAGGGCCTTCCCCAAACTGTTGCCACACAGTTGGAAGCACTGTATTGTGTAGAATGTCATTGTATGCTGTAGCATTAAGATTTCCCTTCACTGGAACTAAGGGGCCTAGCCCGAACCATGAAAAACAGCCCCAGACCATTATTTTGTCCGTCGGACAGCCAGATGGTGAAGCGTGATTCATCACTCCAGAGAACGTGTTTCCACTGCTCCAGAGTCCAATGGCGGTGAGCGTTACACCACTCCAGCAGACGCTTGGCATTGCACATGGTGATTTTAGGCTTGTGTGCGGCTACTCGGCCATGGAAACCCATTTCATTAAGCTCCCGACGAACAGTTCTTGTGCTGACATTGCTTCCAGAGGCAGTTTGGAACACGGTAGTGAGTGTTGCAACAGAGGACAGCTCACAACCCGTTCTGTGAGCTTGTGTGGCCTCCCACTTCGCGGCTGAGCCATTGTTCCTCCCAGACGTTTACACTTCACAATAAAATAACTTACAGTTGACCGGGGCAGCTCCAGCAGGGCAGAGATTTGACAAACTGACTTGTTGGAAAGGTGCCATCCTATGACGATGCCACGTTGAAAGTCACTGAGCTCTTCAGTAAGGTCATTCTACTGCTAATATTTGCATGGCTGTGTGCTCGATTTTATACACCTGTGAACAAATGGTGTGGCTGAAACAGCCGAATCCACTAATTTGAAGGGGTGTGTGTCCACATACTGTTTTATATATAGTGTACCGGGGGTTGGGGTCAGCTGCATTTCCACTCAGTAAATTCAGGTGATAAATTGAACATCAATTCTTGAACTGAAAATTGACCAGGATTTTGTTGTGGACTTTATTTTTTTCTTAATTAACTGAATTGAACACAAGGCCTAACACGAGTACATTCTCACCATAAGCTTGGCCTTGGACGACAGGGCGATCTGCTCTCTTTGTCCGTCTGGATAGCGCAGCATCAGTCTGGCCTTGGGACCTGGACACACAATACAGAAAGAGTGGAGTCAGAGTAGGGATGGATGAAGACGTAATCGTAGATACACACACATCTCGATACTTGAACATGATGCACAGACACACACAGGCATCATTTTAGTACCATTGTCATCAAGGCAGTCGAGGTCGGAGGTTTCCGTCTTAACATATTTGGAGCTTTGGCCCGTTGAGGTGCGATGGTTCTCCCCAGAAAGATGCTCTGAGTCTGGGTCGGCCTGGGAGCGGGCCGGCGCAGCCGCCAGAGGCTCCAGGTGGTTCTTTTTGCTCTCCTCTTTCCTGTGGCTGTTCTCTTTGTGGGGGGACTTCCTGTGACGGGCAGGTGGGCTGTCCAGCCGTGGCGGGGGCTGGGGGGCTGCAGCTGCAGATGTGGGAGGGGCTGGTCCAGGAGGGGTGTCTCCGCCCGTGGAGCAGGAGCTGCCCTCCTGGGGTTCTGTTGTCTCGTTGTCCGAGCCGTCGACAGAGATGAGGCCCTCGCTGTCGGAGAAGGGCTCCGCGTCCGAGTCTCCATCCGAGTCTGCCTCTACAGAGCGTGGGGAGTCGGGGAGGTCGGGGGCGGAGGACGACTCATAGTGGGTCTCCTGGAGAGAGGCTTTGATGGCTGCCTCCAACTGGCTGTCCTCACTGGCATCTATCAGACTTTCCTGGGAAAAAACAGAAAGAGAACACATCAAACAGAGGTGTGAGATAGATAGAAGAGAGAGAGAGTGAACAGAGAGAGAATAAAGTGATAATGTGACTGGAATGAGCAATATGGACAGTATTTAATAAGAAAGATGAGAAAGAGAGGGAGAGAGAGAAAGCGAGAGAAAAAGAGAGCGAGCGGAGACTCACGGAGCGGGCCCGTTTGGCCGGGGGCGGGTGGCTGGACGCCGGGCCGTCTAGCTGGCCGTGTTCCGCCAAGAAGCCAGTCACCTGTTCCAGAAACGACGCAACGTCCAACTGGTTCCACTCCACCATCTTCTGACCTGCAGAATGGTCAAACAGGAGCATCGTCAGTCATACCTTTTCAGTATTAGTAACGGTTTAAACACTCAGAAACTCAGCAGGCCTCACCTGTGCGGGGGTCCAAAATTGAGATATAGGGAAACTTATTGAGCTTGTAGAACTGGATATACCTCTGGCCCTCTTCACTGTCATGGTACACCTGTCAATACACACATGTGCACACAAACATATAAAATGCACAGACACACAGCAGGCTAGCTCCCCACAACAGGTGTGTGCTAGTTTTTCATTCAATCGGCAAACAGATTTTCATGCGAATATTCTCAAATCTGCATGAAGAAAATTTGCATTTTCCCACCAGTGGTGTTTCCACCAAACTAAAAGTCAGTGCGTGATGACAAAATGTACTTTTTCGCTTACGTTTTAATGTACTGAGTTCAATGTGTTTCCATCGCATTTTCAACTCAACTGATAGTTGTCACAAAAATTGTTGCATTAAATAACAAATGTGCCTACTCTGGTCTTAGCACATACGGTTTAGCCAACAGCTGGCAGACACAGTGTGGGTAGGCAGTATACAGTGCATTCGGAAAGTATTCAGACCCCTTGACTTTTTCCACATTTTGTTACACTACAGCCTTTTTCCTCAACAGTCTACACACACACACACACAATACCCCATAATGACAAAGCGAAAACAAGTTGTTCAGATTTATTACAAATGTCTAAAATTAAAAAACTGAAATAGCTTAAGTATTCAGATTCTTTGCGATGAGACTCAAAATTGAGCTCAGCTGCATCCTATTTCCATTGATCATCCTTGAGATGTTTCTACAGCTTGATTGGAGTCCCCTTGTGGTAAATTAAATTGATTGGACATGATTTGGAAAAGCATACACCGGTCCCACAGTTGACAGTGCATGTCAGAGCAAAAAACAAGCAATGAAATCAAAGGAATTGTCCGTAGTCCCCCGAGACAGGATTGTGTCAAGGCACAGATCTGGGGAAGGGTACGAAAACATTTCTGCAGCATTGAAGGTCCCCAAGAACACAGTGGCTTCTTCTTAAATGGAAGAAGTTTGGAACCACCAAGACTCTTCCTAGAGCTGGCCGCCCGGCCAAACTGAGCAATCGGGGGAGAAGGGCTTTCATCCGGGAGGTGACCAAGAACCTGATGGTCACTCTGACAGCGCTCCAGAGTTCCTCAGTGGAGCTGGGAGAACCTTCCAGAAGGAACACCATCTCTGCAGAACTTCACCAAACAGGCCTTTATGGTAGAGTGGCCAGACGGAAGCCACTCCTCAGAAAAAAGGCACGACAGCCTGCTTAGAGTTTGCCAAAAGGCACCTAAAGGACTCTCAGACTATGAGAAACAAGATTCTCTGGTCTGATGAAACCAAGATTAAAATCTTTGGCCTGAATGCCAAGCGTCACGTCTAGAGGAAACCTAGCACCATCCCTACGGTGAAGCATGGTGGTGGCAGCATCTTGCTGTGGGGATGTTTTTCAGTGGCAGAGACTAGTCAGGATCGAGGCAAAGATCAACGTAGCATAGTACAGAGAGGTCCTTGATAAAAACCTGCTACAGAGCACTCAGGACTTCAGACTTGGCCGAAAGTTAGCTTTCCAACAGGACAACGACCCTAAGCACACAGCCAAGACAACGCAGGAGTGGCTTTGGGACAAGTCTCTGAATGTCCTTGAGCGGCCCAGGCAGAGCCCGAACTTTAAACCTGATCGAATATCTCTGGAAAGACCGAAAAATAGCTGTGCAGCGACGCTCCCCATCTAACCTGACAGAGCTTGAGAGGATCTGCAGAGAAGAATGGGAGAAACTCCCCAAATACAGGTGTGGCAAGCTTGTAGTGTCATACCCAAGAAGACTCTAGGCTGTAATCGCTGTCAAAAGGTGCTTCAAGAAAGTACTGAGTAAAGGGTCTGAATACTAATGTAGATGTGATATTTCAGTTTTTATACATTTGCAAAAAATATATATTTATACTGTTTTTGCTTTGTCATTATGGGGTATTGTGTGTAAATTGATGAGGGGAAAAAAATGATTTAATCAATTTTAGAGTAAGGCTGTAACGTAACAAAATGTGGAAAAGGTCAAGGGGTCTGAATACTTTCCGAATGCACTGTATACTGCCTACCCACACTGTATACTGCCTACCCACACTGTATACTGCCTACCCACACTGTATACTGCCTACCCACACTGTATACTGCCTACCCACACTGTATACTGCCTACCCACACTGTATACTGCCTACCCACACTGTGTCTGCCAGCTGTTGGTGAAAGCGTATGTGCTAAGACCAGAGTTGGCACATTTGCTATTTAATGCAACAATTTTGTGAACTTTACTCACATAAAACTGTGGATGAAACCTTCTGGTTCAATAACCAAGTTAACTGTTTCAGAATAGTAAGGTGATATTTCAAATCAATCCACGATTGTGCACCCCAATACATATCACATTTTATTAGTCACACGCGCCGAATACAACGAGCCCCTAACCAACAATGTAGTTTAAAAAAAATACGAATAAGAGATAAAAGTAACAAGTAATTAAAGAGCAGCAGTAAAAGAACAATAGGGAGACTATATACAGGGAGTACCAGTACAGAGTCAATGTGTGGGGGCACCGGTTAGTTGAGGTAGTATGTACATGTAGGTAGAGTTATTAAAGTGACTATGCATAGATGATAACAACAGAGAGTAGCAGCGGTGTAAAAGAGGGTGGAGGGGCAATGCAAATTGGGTAGCCATTTGACTAGATGTTCAGGAGTCTTATGGCTTGGGGGTAGAAGCTGTTTAGAAGCCACTTAGACCTAAACTTGGCGCTCCGGTACCGCTTGCTGTGCGGTAGCAGAGAGAACAGTATATGACTAGGTTTGCTGGAGATTTTTTTAGGGCCTTCCTCTGACACCGCCTGGTATAGAGGTCCTGGATGGCAGGAAGCTTGGCCCCAGTGATGTACTGGGCTGTACACACTACCCTATGCAGTGCCTTGCGGTCGGAGGCCAAGCAGTTGCCATACCAGGCAGTGATGCAACCAGTCAGGATGCTCTCGATGGTGCAGCTGTAGAACCTTTTGAGGATCTGAGGACCCATGCCAAATCTTTTCAGTCTCCTGGGGGGGAATAGGTTTTGTCGTGCCCTCTTCAGGACTGTCTTGGTGTGCTTGGACCATGTTAGTTTGTTGGTGATGTGGACACCATGGAACTTGAAGCTCTCAACCTGCTCCACTACAGACATGCTTTTAAGTTATGTATCCAGTAGGTCCCTCAGGTCCTCTGGCACTGGCCTTTTAACTATCCCAAAGCCTAGGACCAAGAGGCATGGAGAGGCAGCTTTTAGTTACTATGCCCCGTGCCTCTGGAATAGCCTGCCAGAGATCCTGAGGTGGGCCGAAACTGTGGACATATTTAAAAGAGATCTTAAAACATCGTTTTTGCTTTGCTTTTCCTTAGGGTCCTTTTTTAGTCTTTCAGTTTTAAATTGTTATTATTTTGTTTTTGTTTCCCTCTTATGTTTCTTGTGTAGTAAATATTTACATTGTTTATTTGTTTTTTCCTGTCAAGCTCATCGTGTTGCATTCATGTCTGAAAAGTGCTATATAAAGCTTGACTTGATTTGATGTGCGAGTGCACGTTCATCTCCGTCTATGTGCACACTGCATACCTGCCAGAATATGAAGTGGTCCCTGATGATGGTCCGGACCGTGTCGTTGCTCCACACGTCTCTGTTGAGACACTGGCAGGCAAAATCCTGCACATTCTGGATGTTGATCATCAGCCACTTGTTCTCCAGCTGACCACAGTCCTTCGCCTAGAGAGAGAAAGGAGCCAGATAGGTATGAGCAATATGGTAATAGCTCCACCTTGCCCTCTGGCAAGCTAGGTGGAATTGTTGCCGTACTGCTTAGAAACCCATCCAATCCTTTCAGCTAAGGGTGGTTTGGATGAGGGTCGACTGACAGTCCTCCAGGTCTAGGGAGCTTTGGTGTCCAGGGGGGAAGGGGCTCCTCACCGTCTCGAAGCTGCCTTTGTGCATGAGCTCAACGGGGGGCCGGAACAGGTCCGCCAGGGTGCTGAGCTTCTTGTCCACCGCACTGCCGTTCCTCAGCTCCTGCTCCTGGCGGACTGAGGGAGGGCAGAGAAGCCGTTAGTGTATACATTAAGCTCCAAAAGTATTGGGATAGTGACACATTTCTTGTTGTTTTGGCTCTGTACTCCAGCCCTTTGGATTTGAAACCATACAATGACTTTTGCAGCTCACTGTAAAAGACCTGACCATGATCACAACACAAGTACTGCTTTAAGTAGAGCTATGCCTGATGCCTGAGGGCTGGGTGGCACAATTCAGTAACATGGATTTAGCACACAAATCCCCATTCTATGCAAACACACACACACACCTACACAAAGACCGGTAGGCTACTTACTTGTTTCTGTTTGGAAGTCCCTAAAACCGTCAAATATGGACCGGGCAGGTCTTCGTCGCTTTGGTGCTGCGAGAGTTATGGATGCAGAGAGAGTGACAGACAGTTAGATGGACTGAGACGGCTACAGGGGGAAACAGAGAGGGAGCAAATGGGAGCACCATTGAGATCAAGTTGTAGTCAGGTAGGCTAAATGATGGGGTGGCACTGCAGTACTGTACCTCCAAACATAGGCTCTGGCTCTACCAGTATGTCCTGCTTCTGAGGGATGGGCGCCCGCACTTCGTCACTACAAAAACAGACAATATTAAAATTCAACTCCAGGAGAGCAGACCTTTCTTTTCTTATTAACATGCTTTTAATTAAAAACAGCAGGGACAGTATTGGCAATCTCTCAAAGTTTGGGTTTATTTCAACACAGGCTCCAGATCAGGACTCTGCAGTGATGAAGCAGGCCACTGACTCACTCTGCGAGGGGAGCTCTGCTGCTGGAGGCCCCTGCTGAACTGGAGCTGGTGCTGGGCTCCTCTGCGATCCCCCCTCCATCCAGGAACATGGTCACTGCCATTTCTAGATTGTTGTTGCATGCTTCTAGCATATGCTTCCCCACACTCTCTGTGGCACCTGGGAGAGTATAGTAGCATGCATGGACACACACAGAAATATCAAATGTGGATGTTAAAAAAGTTACCTGATTTAAATCTGAAATATATTTTGATGCATTGAATAATTTATTGGTTGGTTGACTTAATCCCTATTATGAAATATTTTCCGAGCTCTGAACCCCAACAAGGATCACTCACAAAAATAAATCGGACGGTTGTGCGCATGTGTTGTTCTTGTTTGAGAAACGCACTGGCAGAACAGAATAATGCTTGGTACTTTCACTGTGTGAACGGTTCATCTCCGTCATGGTAATCAATTACTGCGTAAAATGATGTGCAATTTACATGCAATCTAAACGTGCATGTAAGCATTGCTGCATCTATAAATGGATAGACTTTATCATGTTCATTGCGCATGTCCGTTTCACTTTTCAAGTATACTCGACAGAGAACATGGATACTATCACAAAAAAATTGGATGTATTTGGCCAAATTGACATCTATATCGACATAATATAGAATAATTCAATTACCATTTCTGCCATGCAAACTTTGTGTAACTTTAGCAGAGAGAGGCTGGCCCGGTGCTTCTTGAACATGACAGGCGGGAGATGTTCCAGCCACCATTGCGTTATAAGGCGGAACCTAGGCTAGGTTAGCTCGACTAGATAGATGTTATGTTGTACCCAACGCCCATTCCACTAAAACAAGACAACATGGCTAACGTTAGCTATTGCACCTCCAGATAGTCTTAATTACTTTTGGGTAAACTCTAGAAAGCATTTTTTTGCGTCAGGCATCATCCCAAGACAATTCTAGTCTTTCCTGTGGGTCATTTTTGTTAAGTTAGATGCTACATTCTGGTGATCACACACACACTTGACGGTCGTGTGCTCCAGTTCGTTTTTCCCTTGATGACAGGGGGCAGTAAGCACTGATGCCCCGTCAGTTTCATGCGCAGCTTTCTGTGACGCCTGGGCGACATTACTATTTTTAGAACATAACTCATGAACAATGAACATGGCAAGAATTAAAGGAAACATTGAATTGTACCTGTAATCGCTGTGAACTGTTGTATTAACCCATTCACCGCCGGAGCTGATCCATCCCCGAGCGCCGCCATCTTACCGCGACCAACAACAACACAAATGATGCACGTACGTACTGCCGTTCTGTACTCGCGAGCTTTGTCTAGATGCCTGTGTCACACAAAGACTCGTGTTCGATTGTGGGTAATGTATTTCATTACCATGTCTCTGGTTTGACTACATTGGCTGAATAGTAGGCCCATACAGTATAGGGGAAACTACTCTGAAAATATAGTTGACCAAGCTACCAATTACATACACTGAAGCTACCCTTAAGAAAATGTGTTTACTTAACTAACTTTACTTTGAAAAAGCAGTTCACTACATCCAAACTACTATGTGAAGAATTCTCATATCTAAAGACTAAATTGCAATAACTCTGGAGTCAGATGTTGACAGAATTTAGTGTATTAAACACAAAAACTGTTTCAAATGAGAATTAGGCATGTCTGATGCAAAAAAAAGAAAGGAAATTCTAGCCTACCCATATTTTATTTTTGCCAAAAAAGTAGTGTAGTTCCAGTAGTTAGCTACATCGCTATATCAGTGGAGGCTGCTGAGGGGCTCATAAATGGCTGGAACGGATTGAATGGAATGGAATCAAACACATGGAAACAATGTGTTTGATGTATTTGATACCATTCCACCTATTCCGCTCCAGCCATTACCATGAGCCCGTCCTCCCCAATTAAGGTGCCACCAACCTCCTTTGCACTACATCAAATCAAATTTTATTTGTCACATACACATGGTTAGCAGATGTTAATGCGAGTGTAGTGAAATGCTTGTGCTTCTAGTTCTGACCATGCAGTAGTATCTAACAAGTAATCTAACAAATTCACAACAAATACCTTATACACACAAGAGTAACGGAATGAATACGAGTATGTACATATAAATATATGGATGAGTGAGGCAGGATGCAGTAGATGGTATGGAGTACAGTATATACACACACATATATATTTATATATATGAGATGAGTAATGTAGGATATGTAAACATTATATAAATGGCATTGTTTAAAGTGGCTAGTGATACATTATTTCATCCAATTATAATTATTAAAGTGGCTAGAGATTTGGGTCGATGGCCGAACGGCATAGGCAAGATTCAGTAGATGGTTTAGAGTACAGTGTATACATTTGATATAAGTATTTCGTATAAGTAAACATTATATACAAAATTGTTTAAAGTGGCTAGTGATACATTGTTACATCCAATTCCTATGTTTAAAGTGGCTAGAGATTTAAGTCAGTATGTTGGCAGCAGCCACTCAATGTTAGTGATGGCTGTTCAACAGTCTGATGGCCTTGAGGTAGAAGCTGTTTTTCAGTCTCTCGGTCCCAGCTTTGATGCACCTGTACTGACCTCGCCTTCTGGATGATAGCGGGGTGAACAGGCAGTGGCTCGGGTGGTTGTTGTCCTTGATGATCTTTTTGGCCTTCCTGTGACATCGGGTGGTGTAGGTGTCCTGAAGGTCAGGTAGTTTACCCCCGGTGATGCGTTGTGCAGTCCTCACTACCCTCTGGAGAGCCTTACGGTTGTGGGCGGAGCAGTTGCCGTACCAGGCGGTGATACAGCCCGACAGGATCCGACAGGATGTGCATCTGTAGAAGTTTGTGAGTGATTTTGGTGACAAGCCGAATTTCTTCAGCCTCCTGAGGTTGAAGAGGCGCTGTTGCGCCTTCTTCACCACGCTGTCTGTGTGGGTGGACCAATTCAGTTTGTCCGTGATGTGTACGCCGAGGAACTTAAAACTTTCCACCTTCTCCACTACTGTCCCCTCGATGTGGATAGGGGGGTGCTCCCTCTCCTGTTTCCTAAAGTCCACGATCATCTCCTTTGTTTTGTTGACATTGAGTGAGAGGTTATTTTCCTGACACCACACTCCGAGGGCCCTCACCTCCTCCCTGTAGGCCGTCTCGTCGTTGTTGGTAATCAAGCCTACCACTGTAGTGTCGTCAGCAAACTTGATGATTGAGTTGGTTGTGTGCTTGGCCACGCAGTCATGGGTAAACAGGGAGTACAGGAGAGGGCTGAGAACGCACCCTTGTGGGGCCCCAGTGTTGAGGATCAGCAGGGTGGAGATGTTGTTTCCTACCCTCACCACTTGGGGCCGGCCCGTCAGGAAGTCCAGGACCCAGTTGCACAGGGCTGGGTCGAGACCCAGGGTCTCGAGCTTAATGATGAGCTTGGAGGGAACTATGGTGTTAAATGCTAAGCTGTAGTCGATGAACAGCATTCTTACATAAGTATTCCTCTTGTCCAGGTGGGTTAGGGCAGTATGCAGTGTGATTGCGATTGCGTCGTCTGTGGACCTATTGGGACGGTAAGCAAATTGGAGTGGGTCCAGGGTGTCTGGCAGGATGGAGGTGATATGATCCTTGCCTAGTCTCTCAAAGCACTTCATGATGACGGAAGTGAGTGCTACGGGGCGATAGTCATTTAGCTCAGTTACCTTAGCTTTCTTGGGAACAGGAACAATGGTGGCCCTCTTGAAGCATGTGGGAACAGCAGCCTGGGAGGGGGACTGATTGAATATGTCCGTAAACACACCAGCCAGCTGGTCTGCGCATGCTCTGAGGACACGGCCAGGGATGCCATCTGGGCCGGCAGCCTTGCGAGGGTTAACACATTTAAATGTTTTTCTCACATTGGCTGCGGTGAAGGAGAGCCCGCAGGTTTTGGTGGCAGGCCGTGTCGGTGGCACTGTATTGTCCTCAAAGCGAGCAAAGAAGTTGTTTAATTTGTCTGGGAGCAGGACATCATGGTCCGCAACGGGGCTGGTTTTCTTTTTGTAGTCCGTGATTGACTGTAGACCCACGGTTTCTGGTTGGGGAAGGTTTTAATATTTGCTATGGGTACAACATCACCAATGCACTTGCTAATAAACTCGCTCACCGAATGAGCATATACATCAATGTTGTTGTCAGATGCTGTCCGGAACATATCCCAGTCCACGTGCTTGAAGCAATCTTGCAGCATGGAATCGGATTGGTCGGACCAGCGTTGAACAGACCTGAGAACGGGCGTTTCCTGTTTTAGTTTCTGTTTGTAGGCTGGGAGCAACAAAATGGAGTCATGGTCAGACTTGCCGAAAGGAGGGCGGAGAATAGCCTTGTATGCATCATGGAAGTTGGAATAACAATGATCCAGGATTTTGGCTGAAAGGTAATGACTTATTGAAAACACTACCAAGATTCAAATTTAAACTACCACCAAACTACTGCAAATGTAGTTAAATTACTAGTTGAACTACAAGGGTATTCTTTTAAGTGAAACTTGTTTTCTTCTCTCTTCACAGTACTGACACTGGTACAGTAGTTGTAGTCAATACATGTAATATAATTTATACAGTGCATGCATAAGGCTGTGTTTACACAGGCAGCCCAATTCTGATCTTTTATACCCACTAATTGATCATTTGACCAATCAAATCAGATCTTTACTTATCAGATCTTTTTCAGAGCTGACCTGATTGGTCAAAATTATTTCGCTAACTGTGCAAACAGAGCCATAGTGGCTTACAATCTATTCACTAATGTCAGTTTAGTGGTGTAAGCATTTGTGGGAAAACAATCTAATTTGAAGTAACTATATTTTGTCTTTTATAATACATTCAGTTCAAAAACAGTTAACCAAGCACTTTGTCAAACAACTAAAAACTAGCAAAAAAATGTAAGTGAGTTGTATGGCATTGTTCTCTAAACCCATCGTGGGGCAGAAATCCCTTGTATAGAACTTGTCTAGCAAAGGGAGGAGTCAATAGTTGAAATAATATACATTGCATTTCCATCTGTAACATTCTAAATGTTGCACCCTCTTGAATAAGCCCCAGTTGTATTGGTAACATTTCACTCAGGAGATAATAGAAGTTGTCCCTAACCACTTATACAGGGACATTCCACTACTGGTTTAGGTTCAAATCTGATTTGTGGTACAGAAAGTTTCTGATCCTAGATCTGTGGGTAGGGGCAACTTCTGAGTCTGTTGGTGTACTGCATGGAGATACAGATCCTGAGCAATCTGGTAAATAAAAGTTTTTACAACAAACTCACTCCTTCCCTTCCACATATCACACAGACATTCACTCAGACAGACCCCACTGATCTAGGTCAATAGGTAATCTGAGCCCGTTTCTGTTCACAAACACTGTTCACTTCTGTTCCAAGTTTCCCTTGAAGTGTACCAGTAAGTACAAACTATAGGTGACTCCATAAATGTATATGCATGGGCTTTTCACTGATGGAATTATGATTAGACTGTCATATTTTCCTTTACATAATCTGAATGTCACCACCACTGAATGTTAGTTGTTTTTGACAGCGATAAGATTTAAATATGGACTAATACACTGAACAACAATAGAAACGCAGCATGTCAAGTGTTGGTCTCATGTTTCATCAGCTGAAACAAGTTGCCTGAAATTTTCCATTCACACAAAATGCGTATTTCTCTCAAATTGTGCACAAATATGTTTACATCTGTTAGTGAGCATTTATCCTTTGACAAGATAATCCATCCACCTGACAGGTGTGGCATATAAAAAAGCTGATTAAACAGCATGATCATTACACAGGTGCACCTTGTGCTGGCGACAATAGAAGTCCACTCTAAAATGTGCAGTTTTACACAACGCCACAGATGTCTCTTGTTGAGGGAGTGTGCAATTGGCATGCTGACAGCAGGAATGTCCACCAGAGCTGTTGCCACAGAATTGAATGTTCATCTCTCTACCATAAGCTGACTCCGTCATTTTAGAGAATTTGGCAGTATGTCCAACAGGCCTCAACCACAGACCACGTGTATGGCGTTGTGTGGACGAATAATTTATTGAAGTCAACGCTGTGAACAGAGTGCCCCATGGTGGCCGTGGGGTTTTGGTACAGGCAGTCATAAGCTACGGACAACAAACACAATTGCATTTTATCAATGGCAATTTGAATGCACAGGGATATCGTGACGAAATCCTGAAGCCCATTGTCGTGCCATTCATCCGCCGCCATCACCTCATGTTTCAGCATAATGCACTGCCCCATGTCGCAAAGATCTGTACACAATTAGTGGAAGATGAAAATGTACCAGTTCTTCCATGGCTTGCACACTCAGACATGTCACCCATTGAGCACGTTTGGGATGCTCTGGATTGTGTGAGAGGAAGAATTGCAATATTATGTTATAATACTTTTATTGCATCAAATGGTTGTTTTATGCAACATAAAAGTATTCTTAACTATTGTGTGCGTTCTACTGAGGATGGGCCTCTGGGAGATAACACTGACAGGAGATTTCCGATGTCTTTTGGGTGATAAAAGCTAAAGAGCATTCCAGAGCATGAGTTAATGTTTCTGTTCTATACTGTACCAGGGAGAGACTGTTCCAGTTTGGAGTCAAGAGGGCCAGACACTGGTCTCTATACAATAAACTTGACACAGCAGATACTGTCTGCTATAGGTATCTTTCATACAGATCTTAACCTTGTGACCCATTCTATATATCTGTTGTTCGTCATGTAGGTTGAAAGGGGTGTATCTTGGCTATAAAAGACCTTTGTACTTTTGTCTCGGGGCTTTCAACAAACCATTTGATTGTGAATCGTCGACCAGCCATGACCAGCCATCATTATCGTAGAGCCCTCAATCGATCCACTTTATATGTGTGTGTTGTATTGACCTGCTCCATTATAAGTGATTAAAGATTTAGTTTAAGTATAACTAACTTGTGTGTTAAGTTTCTCTCATTTGATAATTTCTTTACTAACCACCACAATTGACATGTATGACAGCGTGTTCCAGTTCCTGCCAATATCCAGAAACTTCTCACAGCCATTGAAGGAGTGGGACAACATTCCACAATCAGCCTGATCAATTCTATGCGAAGGAGATGTGTTGCACTGCATGAGGCAAATGGTGGTCACACCAGATACTGACTGGTTTCTGATCCCCATCTCTACCTTTTTTCTTAGGTGCATATGCATATCTATATTCCCAGTTATGTGAAATCCATAAATTAGGACGTAATGATTTATTTCAGTTGACTGATTTCCTTATATGAACTGTAACTCAGTAAAATATTTGCTCAGACAGCAGATTAATTTGAATTAGGACATTGATATTTACAATGAAAAGGGATGTTGACCCATTCAAAACAAATCGGTTTAAGAAACGAAATAAAACAAATCAATGAAACGGTTGATAACAAATCCTTTAGCAAAAATCCCACTCTTCACATGTGGTTCTACTCTCTGGTCTATGGTAACTGGGTCATGTTCATCAGGCAAGAAACACAAAACAGTGGAACATCTGATCTTGTCCAAGAAACACTTGTTTCCATTTTGCCCCATTACAAAATACTCTGTTTTCTCCTAGTGCCCAAACCCCTTGTTTGTTTTTTGGTGCAGCCATGATTTGGCATTCAGAACCACACATTTGCTTTATTGTCCCGAAGTGGACCAGTTTCAGAGTACGCTTCTTTGTGACAGGGCATGAATTAAGTTCAATCCTTCACGTTGGACAAGACCACGATACAGCGTCTGTTTAATGTAGCTACAATCTGAGTGCAGCTTAGTGTTATGGTGAGCTAAATATCCCCATGGCAACCACATCAAACACACCCTGTGATGGCGCCACTAAAGGCAGCAGCTACCAATGTCACATTTAGTTTTACACATTTTTTTAAATATAAAACTCAGGTGAGTTTAGACCTTCCTGAAGGAAACGTGAAATACCTCCATCCCACTTCCTTGCCAGGTGCAGTGCAATTTCAATAACAAAGGGAGAAAACAGACTGCCTCCTCCTTTTATATCCCTCCGGACAAAAGGACAATTAGGGAGAGCAATTATTCCCTACTCCATATCCAAAGGGGGAAAAGAAGGAGGGGGTCCTTTTGCCATCTCTGCAGCTCCCACTCCTTCCAGCCCCTATCCAGTCCAATTCTGACAATAAATTAATAAGCGTTAACACAATAGCATAGATCAGGTGGTGCACGAGAGTGGAAGTGTGTGAGTCAGTAAATGCATGTTTTACATGAGGGGTAAGGCAGGTGAAAAGTGATGGTCGGAATGTGTGTGTGGTATACAAGGACACTCGTCTGTATCTGTAGGTGTGTGCCTGCGGTGAATGAGTCTGCATGCAGTAAGCAGAGGTCCATTTTGCATTTGCTGGGGAAGAACGGTGAGTGGAGGGACACCGACGTGGGGGTGTGAGCTGGTCAAAAACGGATGAAGGTGGCATCGATCTGGCGTACGGTGGGCAGAGCCAGCATGATCTTCCTGCGATATTGGGGGTCTTTCTGTAAGGGGTTCCTCTCCAGGTATACCGTCTCCAGGGCCTTGGAACTCTTCAGCTCATCCAGATCTGACCAGTTCTCTAGCTGATTATCATTCATCTGGGAATGAGGTGACATGTGATTCAAATACATTTTCCAATCCTCAACAGACCTATTAATTCCTCCAACAAGTGACAGTGCTCTATTTATTATAAACTGGGTTGGTCGAGCCCCGACTGCTGATTGGCTGACAGCCGTGGTATATCAGACCGTGTACCATGGGTATGACAACATTAACTGCTCTAATTACATTGTTAACCAGTTTATAATAGCAATAAGACACCTCAGGTGTTTGTGGTCTTTTGCAAATATACCACGGCTAAGGGCTATATCCAGGCACGCATTACGTCGTGCATATGAGCAGCCCTTAACTGTGGTATATTGGTCATATGCCACAATCCCTCAGCCCTTATTGCTTAAATTACTCATCCATTCTTTCCCTTTCCCATTCACCATGAACCTTATAGCTCTCTTTTCCTCTTACCCAGAATTCCTGTAGGTCTGTTAGATGGCTGATGTTTTCGATTTTCTTTACCCGGTTGGCTGCGATGTCCAGAGTTGTGAGCCTTTTCTGTATGTGGCCAAACAGCATATCAATTGACACTTCGATTTGATTTCTGAAAATTCTTGGCATTGAACTAGCATATAGACACTGATTCAACATAGACTTTGCAATAACTACAGTACATGTAATTGCAAATGACTACATGCATTTGCTGTGTGTAGAACATTTGACCACATTGGTTTATTGGGCTTCAATAAACATTGCATTCCTGCGGTAATTTCATTGGTCGCCATGGCAATGTGCAAGGCCCTACAGTCGTGCGGTTGCCGTTGACAGTGACTCACGTTGTTCTCCAGGCCCTCAATGACCTCGATGCCATTGTGACTCAGGTAGAGTTCCTTCAGGTTGACCAAACCCTGCAGACCCTCCATCTTGGTGATGCGGTTACTCTGAAGAGAAAGGAACACAACATATCCTCAGAGACCAACATCCACTTGTCTCTCATATTGTACCATCATCATGAGTAGATGCATGTCTACAGTTCAGGGCAACTAAATAGCACAAACAGTTGTCACTAAAGCAAGAAAATGTGCATTTAACATTTCTGCAGTGTTTAAATATTAATACATTACAGGAAGCAGTGGTGATGTGTCAGGGTCAATTTAGAAAGTAAACCGAATTCCAATTGTTCCCAATTGAAAAATGGTGTACTTCCAGAAATGACTGGAATTTAAATGGAATTGACCAAAACCGTGTGTGTGTGTGTACCTGGATGCTGAGGACTGTCAGGTTGTGAAGGCCTTCCAGATGCTGCAGCTGAGTGATCTTATTGGTGCCCAGAAACAGACTGGTCAATGAGGACAGCCCGTCCAAGTTCTCTATTAGCTGGAAACAAAGAGCAATGCACACATGTTAGGTCAAGCAATCCTTCCTCACCTCTTTAAAGCAACAATGACTTTCTGGTGCAGTGGAAACCAATTGTGAGAAAACACTCAAACCAAATCTATACCAATGCAAAGACATTATGTTCTACACATTCCAGTTCTATTCCAAGACATTCAAATATATGACCTACTGCCTGTGACCTCCGTGACCCCTGGCCTCGGTCTTACCCGGATGCGGTTGGAGCCCAGCTCCAGCATCTCCAGGCCGGTGAGGTGGTCCAGGTTGGCGATGTGGCTGATCTTGTTGTGCAGCAGAAAGAGCTTCTTTAGCCTTGTCAGACGCTCCAGACCCTCAACCTTCCTCAGTAGATTGAAGGACACGTCCAGCTGACTGGAGATCAGAGTCAAAACACATTCAGGTTTAATTCAACTGTACGGAAACTCTGTGCGAAATGGTGCATGAAATAACAGTTGCTTCAGTCAGTGTAAATGGAGAGAGGAATGCACTAATTAAAGGTTGATCATTGAGGCAATCTCTAGGTCAGCAGATAGGGAGGGAAACACTGGCGTGTGCAGTCCCATCACTCACTCTAGCTCTGTGAGGGTCTGCAGGTTCTCAAGTTTGCGGATCTGGTTGTCGTAGAGATCAAGCTCCTTCAGTGTCACTAACGTCTCCAGATTCTCAATGGTCTTGATCAGGTTCTGCCTTAGAGAGAGCGTCTGGACACACACACAGCATTACATCAAATCATCTAGTCATACAGTTTGTGTTGACAGTCTCCTTTACGCCACTGTGATAATGTCACCTATGTTTTCCATAAAATAGCCATAGGATGTTTTTACAATGGGTGAATGACAGACACTTGTCAACCTACTGACCTTGGCCTTCCTCAACACCTCCAGTCCCGCAATCTTCCCAATGCGACAGTGGACAAGATCAACATCCTGAGAATAGGAGAGGGGTAGGTGTTCCGTAGAGAACCGCATTTAAATAGCACTCATAATTCCATGAGGCAAACTTATGGCAACTTTTATATTTGTCATTTAGCAGACGGTTTTATCCAGAGTGACTTACAGGAGTAATTAGAGTTGAGTGCCTTGATCAAGATTTTTAACCTAGTCGGCTCAGGGATTTGAACCAGCAATCATTTGGTTACTGGCAGAACACAATCACCTGCCACCATTATAACACTACTCCCCCTACCTCCCTCACCTCTTCCTCTGGGTCTAGAGTTATGGTATCCATTTCAACAGGAGACTCCTCTTTAACTGTGTACAAAGAGATAAAGGGGTGACTTAACACAGCATCTAACTAGAGTAAAAGTATGTGCTAGCTACAACAGTAAAAAAAAAAAAAATCAAACATACAAACTGAATAAAGATATTGATTTTGTCTACGAAGCATGACACTATACTTGTGTACAACTATAGTTTGTGTGATGCCACCACCTGTGGTATGGGGCTGATTGGGGTCCACCTCCCCATTGATGCTCTTCCTCCTGGTGTCATCATCTCCAGACTCCTCTGACTCTCCCTTCCGGTCCACTGCACAGAGAACAGATGGGAAGGAACAGCCAGGGTCAATCCAGCAGTCACTTAAATGTAGTTTGGTCATTATAAGGAAAACTCAAATGCCCATGTAGCTGACTCAAGTGATCCGACATGCTATGGTATGGACGTCTCTTTATGGGCGTCTGTCTGCAACCTACTGATGAATGATGAACATGCGACTAGCAACATATTTATACAACATTTTTTATTTATAACAATTACAGCTTGTTTAGAACTTAGAAAACAGCACGTTTTTTGCATCTGTCTGACATTTTTATTTTAGATGTTGAAGAATCCAACAAGAGGGTAAAATCTACACGTTAGCTGACTGGACAGCAAGGACCAACCAGGTAGCCAGCGTAGCTTGATAGCCCAATCACCATGAAGGTTGCCACTTCAAGCACACTCAGTTGCTAGGCTAATGTTAGCTAGCTACATTAAACGAGGATGCCATTTAAACAAAATACATTAGACATGCTAATGTAGCTACATAGTTGTTTGCTTGCGCACGAAAACAAGGTGTTATTGAATTACATATCTAACAAGCAAGGTAGATAGCTAACGTTGCTACCTACATTACCGATCAGGCTAACAACATTAGCTGATTAGCGTGTTCAGGGAGGGAGGACACAAAGTAGCACAAAATGAAATCCCCTCGGGCATACATCTATCAATTTCATCACTCTCATTATAAAATATTTGAGATGTCGTATTTAAAATGTTCACTCACCTTCCATCTCTTGCGGCTCTCCAACAGACGGGGTAGCCATGTCTGTTTCCTGAAACCCTCCCTTTTTTATTGGTAATCTCCTCAGCCAATCCGGAGGCTGCCTTCTAAAGGGGTGCGCCACTGGTCATAATATACAGTACCATGCATCCGCTTTGTGTGTGCGATATTCAAGATCAAAAATCATCCCTTCCTCCCCCTCTGTCTCTCTCAATTAAAATGTTCAATTTAAGGGGCTTTATTGGCATGGAAAACACACATTTACATTGTCAAAGCAAGTGAAAGAGCTAATAAACAAAAGTGAAATAAACAATAGAAAATGAACAGTAAACACTACACTCAGAAAAGTTCCAAAATAATATTATGTCTATATACAGTGTTGTAACGCTGTGCACATAGTTAAATCACAAAAGGGAAAATAAATCAACATAAATATGGGTTGTATTTATGGGTTGTTCTTTGTTCTTCACTGGTCGCCCTTTTCTTGTGGCAACAGTTCACAAATATTGCAAATATTGTTGCTGTGATGGCACACTGTGGTATTTCACCAAATAGATATGGGAGTTGATCATTATTGGATTTGTTTTCGAGTTCTTTGTGGGTCTGTGTTATCTGAGGGAAATACGTCTTTAATTTGGTCATACATTTGGCAGGAGGTTAGGAAGTGCAGCTCAGTTTCCACCTCATTTTGTGGGTAGTGCGCACATAACCTGTCTTCTCTTGAGAGCCAGGTCTGCCTTGAGAGTGGCCTCTCTCAATAGTAAGGCTATACTCACTGAGTCTGTACATAGTCAGTCACAGTGGTCAGGTATTCTGCCACTGTGTACTCTCTGTTTAGGGCCAAATGGCATTCCAAATGGCATTCAGTTAATTCTTTCCAATGTGTCAAGTAATTATCTTAATGTTTTCTCGTGATTTGGTTGGGTCTAGTTGTGTTGCTGTCCTAGGGCTCTGTGGAGTCTATTTGTGTTAGTGAACAGAGCCCCAGACTCTTCTCCAGGTTCATCTCTCTAAGGTGATGGCTTTGTTATGGAAGGTTTAAAAATCACTTCCTTTTAGATGGTTGTAGAATTTAATGGCTCTTTTTTTATTATTTTGATAATTAGTAGTATTGGCCTAATTCTACTTTGCATATATTATTTGGTGTTTTACGTTGTACACAGAGGATATTTTTTGCAGAATTCTGCATGCAGTCTCATTTTGGTGTTTATCCCATTTTGTGAATTCTTGGTTGGTGAGCAGACCCCAGACCTCACAACCATAAAGGGCAATAGGTTTTATATCTGATTAAAGTATTTTTTTGCCAGATCCTAATTGGTATGTCTAATTTTATGTTCCTTTTGATGGCATAGAAGGCCCTTCTTGCCTTGTCTCTCAGATCATTCACAGCTTTGTGGAAGTTACTTGTGGCACTGATGTTTAGGTCGAGGTATGTATAATTTTTTGAGTGCTCTAGGGCAACGGTGTCTAGATGGAATTTGTATTTATTGTCCTGTTATCTGGACCTTTTTTGGAACACCATTATTTTTGTCTTACTGAGATTTACTGTCAGAATCTGTGCAGAAGATCTAGGTGCTGCTGTAGGCCCTCCTTGGTTGGTGACAGAAGCACCAGATCATCAGCAAACAGTAGACATTTGACTTCAGATTCTAGTAGGGTGAGGCCGGGTGCTGCAGACTGTTCTAGTACCCTCGCCAATTTGTTGATATACATGTTGAAGAGGGTGGGGATTAAGCTGCATCCCTGTCTTAACACGGACCTGTGGAAAGAAATGTGTGTGTTGTTTGCCAATTTTAACCACACACTTGTTGTTTGTGTACATGGATTTTAATAATGTCGTATGCTTTTCCCCCAACACCACTTTCCATCTATTTGTATAGCAGACCCTCATGCCAAATTCAGTTTTTTTTTTATCAACAAAGCATGAGAAGACTCTCTATCTCTCAGGCAATGTTTATAAAGTCGCTTCCTGTCTGGCTGGCTGGTTTTCCACTTGAAGTAAAGTACACAGAGTAAGACCAAGACACTGCTGTTCTTATTATCTTGACACAGATCTTTACACCCAAAACAATATTCCCTTCCATTGCATGCCAAGCTTTATAGGAGATGATCTCTTCAGACACTACTGCTGGTGAGTGGGACTACTTCACTCCCGACCCAGTGTTGTGCTGTCTGAAGGACACAGTGGTAAAACTCTCTAGAGCATGTGACGGATCATTCTTTGATATACTCCCTGTGCATCACATGGGTACCATAATATTCTCTAGTTAGATAACAGCATGCTCTTTGACCACTTCTTCATATGAGTTGCTGCCTCCTTGACCTATTTAGTTTTCTTTATATTTCAGAAAAGGCTTTTCACTGTTGTTGTCTTAACACACACACACACACGCACACGCACACACACACACACACACACACACACACACACACACACACACACACACAGTAGCCTATGCTATGCTTTTACTGGGTGACTAGTAATTTTCTATTAAGGTATATTTACTTTTACTCAAATATGGCATTTGGGTACTTTATCCACCACTGCGCACACACACACACACACACACACACACACACACACACACACACACACACACACACACACACACACACACACACACACACACACACACACACATACACACACACACGTTTGAAAAGATCCACCTCTGCAACACTGTATATGGACACAGCATTCCAAGTACTATATTTACCTTTACAGTTTTTTCCAACTGCTTACACACAAAATCTTTTCATGTCACATGATTTTTGAAACCTCTCACTCAAAGTGCAAAACTACACACAAAATATCCAAAACCAGAAGCTATTTCTCAGCCTTTGACTCAGTTGTCAATTGCATAAAACACTTTTTTCAAAACACTGCACACAATTCTCTACCTAAAACACAAACATCTAACAGGAAGTGACTTGCTTTCCTTTTCCAAACACAACCAATCAAAATGCTACACTTATTCACCAGGTCACACTCCTCACATGTGCAAACACTAATAGCTTAACTGATCACTAACCAATCACTGCTTTACTGTAGTATAGGCCTATAAATAGGTCAAAGGTCAGATTACCTGTTTTGAACAATGGATGCCAACAATGGACAGAGAGCAAGAGGAGTAGGAGGGAGAGGAAGAGGAAGAAGAGGACGAGGGCAAAGAAGAGAAGGAAGGAGAGCCATCTCTGATGAGATTAGGGCAACACTTATTGATCATGTGATCAACCACAGTTTGACCATGAGAGAGGCTGGACTGAGAGTCCAGCCCAACTTGAGTCGATTTACAGTGGCGTCCATAATTCGAACCTTCAGAAATGAGAACAGGTATGCAACTATCTAATGACTATTTTAGCATTACAGTAATGTACTGTAAAATACATATGACTGCATAGTATTGCATAAACATTTGTAACTCTAAGCCATCCATTTACTGCATTGAATGAATGAGGTTGGTTATCATGCTGTACTACATTTTTTTGTACATTGTTTACAGTTCCTATGCTGAACACATACCGTGTTTGAATTCTGTACAGAGTGGAAAGGCAAAGACATCATGGAGGACGAGGACGCTTGTTTACAGATGTACAAGAGACTGCAATTATAAATATGGTTTTGGCCAACAATGCAATTAGGATTCGAGAGATAAGAGAGCATATCTTGAATAATGACACCATATTTAACAACATCAATACTGTAAGCCTGTCGACCATACAACGCATCCTCCAACGGCACCGAGTGACGATGCCATTTGAGAGAAACTCAACTCAGAGTCAAGAATATGCGACATGACTTTGTAGAGGTATGTATGCAACACTACTTCCAGTTTTGTACCTACCCCCATATTCACCTTTTCTAAATCCCATAGAGGAATTCTTCTCAGCCTGGCGCTGGAAAGTGTATGATCGCCAACCCTATGCCCGCATGCCGCTTCTCCAGGCAATGGAGGACGCATGTGGGGACATAGAGGTTGCCTCTGTCCAAGGTTGGATACGCCATGCTAGGAGATACTTCCCACGATGTTTGGCAAGAGAAAACGTATCTTGTGATGTGGGCCAGTATTGTGGCCAGACCCAGGCCTTGAGAAGAGATGAAGCGTAGCTTAGCACTGGTGACTGCCCCCCTACCAATTCCTGGACTGACCCCGGAACCCCACACACACAATTGTGTTCTTTACTGTATTCTAAAGAATATACTTTTGGTTTACATATGTTTATGGTTTTGTTATATGCTACTGTATACAACAGTAATGTTTGGCCTAATAAATATTTTCTGTTTCTACATTGCATTAGTGTATTGAAATGTAGATATAAGCCTATGAAAGACCAAAGAGCTTTAGATTTAAAACAACAGTGTTTACATGGTATATCCAAAAATGTACTATTATGAAAGCAGTGTTTGCCATTTGATGCAAATGCTTCATTCTGACATGTGTTTATGGCATTTTGAATGCAGTGTTACATTTTGAAGGAGATGTGAGGCATTTTGCATTTTGTGTGTGCAGTTTTGGGAATTGTGTGTAGAGTTTTGAAAAAAGGAGACAGTTTTGAAAACGTGTGTAAGCAGTTGGAAAAAACTGTAAACCACACAGATTATGGAAAAGCATTTGCAATTGCCAATTCAGAATAAACTTTAATTTTGTCACAATTCATGCTATCACATTAAGGAAATTAAACAGCAAACATGAAAAATGATTGTCATTTAAGCATTTTACGTTTGATTTTTTTATGTGTCAGTGTTGTACTGGATGGTACCATGGAAATGAAATATCAAACACATTTTGTTATTCATTTATGAAATTGGCAGACATTATGCATACTCAATCATGTTTTTTTGCATTTCAAATAGAATTGTGTCACAAAAAAATGCTTACCCATTTAGGAAAAGGAATTGCAGACATCATTTTCCCATTTGTATTTACAATTCAGTTTCGGAAGCAAAATGCTTCAATAAACTGTCCCTATGTCACTCCCATGAGGTAGGCTGCCTTGATGCGCTCTTGTGAAGGACCTATCTACCCATTTTTGATTTTAAAGGGACCATCCTCGCGCTGGCCTCCCATCAGCCAATCACATCCCAAACTACTGAAAATCGTAGTGCACTTTTAAAAGACAACAGTGACGGACCACTTGTAACAGAGGATCTGCACGCACACCTATGGAGGACCTTTGATTGATAACCACGTCGACCTTGGCATATCCTTTATCACTCTCCGTGTTTGTATTTGCAAGGAAGAACAAGAAGAAAGAGGCCGTTATATTTATAACTAATCTATTACATTTGGCGTACGTCTTTGAGGTAGGTAGTACATCATTTCAAGGACCAGTTCTAGCTGGGAGAAGTGACTGCAAAGATGCGACTTTCACTTACATTCATTCTGATTTGCCAGCTTTGTTGGGGTTTTCAAAGCGGTAAGTTTTTCCATTGCTCCCTTTTCCATTACTTTAATGTACAATGTGTTCATTTTACCACAACATTCTTCACTATTGGGACTGTTATGAATATAAGGGTATTCATAACAAATGAATAGTCTATAAATGTTTGCTTTTTAATATGTTTTGTTGTAGACGTGGTCATTCAGTTCCAGTGGCCGGAAGTGGTCGGCGAGGTCGAGACCGTGGAGCAGGTATTGATCAACGGAGCCACTCTCTCCAGCTGCGAGAAAGACGTCAACGGCATTCTTCGAGCTGTATTGTTGGGCATCTACACCGAGTCTTTTCAACAGGCGTTTGAGATAGAAGAAAATGTCACAAACACCATGACAAGTAAGGCCTAATGCATAACTGTATGAACTTATGGAAACACACAAATACAGTACAGAAACCAAACCTTTTGAGAGCACAGGCGCTTTGCTCAAGGGCACAATGGCAGGTACCTGAGACCTGACACTTTTATTGCCCATGCAGGTTACATTCATTCTTAACCATTTCTTTCCTTTTTTCCCATCTATGACCAGAAAATCATACTTACCAGTACCAGCGTGTACATGAAAGCAAACTGGACAGATTTCAAGTAGTACATTTGACTGACCGGCTCCTGGTTGACGGGAATAACTTCCTGACTCTGGACCGAAACACAGACACCTGGACAGCTGAGGTACCACAGGCCCTAGAGCTCAAACATCTTTGGGACAAGGACACTGAGCGCACGAGACTGGAGAGGATTCAACTCCATGAGAGCTGTGCCAAACTGATGAAGGAGCTCACACATTCTGAGCCCACAACCACTGGAGGTAAGGTCACAGGGGGAGGCCTACTTGGTGCCACTATGTTTACAGTGTACACGGAAAGAGTAGTGTATAGATTAGACTGTGTGTGTGGGTGTGTGTAGTACATGGAGATGTGTGAAACTTAGGCTTAGCGCCAACTGGTAAGACGCTTCAGGAGGGTGGTCACGGTTGCAAGCAAGGCAGAGGTCCTGGGTTGGAGCCTTGGTGTGAGCGGGAACAGGAGGAAGTAGTACTCGCTAAGCAAGCAGAGTGATGTCCTTTAGAGTGGTGCCTAGTGACTATCTACAGTTGCGCTGAGCTCAACGCTGGGGTTTTGTAGTGAATACTTGTTTTCATAACCCATTAATATAGTCCTCACCTTAAAAGGTACATAAAGAGTATCAAAATCCTGAGCCATTTGTAAATGTGTTTTTTTTGTGTGGTGCAATAGCAGATAAGGTTCTGTCTGACACTTCTGAATTAGACATGTTCAGTTTAAAAAAATGTCAATACATAAATGGTAGAATAAAGCTATTTTACCAAAATAGAGTCAGAACACATCATCAAATACATTAAGAAATGCATTTTGATCATTAGACAAATTACTGTCATCACTGAACAACGATGTGACATCATTTACTTTAAGAATTCTGACAGTGTTGTTTTTTTTGCTTGTGTGCCATTATTGCTGGCTAGACTAGCCTAGGCCATACTTAGAGGGAGATGGCAAACCTTCTAGCACCAAGTTCAAATGGGTTTATGCAGATAGAACTTTCTAGCTGTACATTTCTTTCACTTAAAATTTATAAAAAAATGTAACTTTACAAACATATGAATAACCATCTAAAGATCTATTATATGTGACTAACTCATTTCTGACTAAAATGTCAGAAAGAACCTTATAGTCCCAAGGTCGCTATTTGTAGTTGAACAAGGCATTGCATGTATAGATTTTTTTTACTTGCCTAGAGACTTGACTTGGAAAAACTTGTGACTTGACTCGACTTGCTCTTTGAATGCACAACTTGGACTTGACTCAAGACTCAAACCGTTATACTTGGCACTCAACTAAAGACTTAGACCTTGTGAGTTGAGACTTGCTTGTGACTCAAAAAATAGTGACTTGGTCCCACTTCTGGAAAAAATACACAGTGAATAACGAATACAAATACAGAGTAAAAATAACATGGCTATACTGTCTGTGTGTATGTGAAGCTCGTGTTGGGTGTAACAAAAGGCATAACAACTCAAACACCCTCAGGCCTACACGCCACAAAATCCACAGATTGTTCCCTTTCTTTAGTCACTTGTTTAACTAGTTATGAAGCAGGTTAATCAGGAGAATTCCTGTTGTTGTGTGTTCAAGGAGGGATGTCCATGCTGGCTGCCCTTGCTTCGTTGCTAGCAGGGCTGGCCTTTGTTGCCCTGGTTACCACAAGCTTCCTCATCTTTAAACAACAAGGTGAGCGACATTATAAAGCATACCATACTGGTTAATCGCTTCTTGTCCTCCCTGATCTTTAAAGACCCAATCTGGGATATTTACAGAATGGCTTTCATAATCTGTATTTAAAATGACAAACTTTAGATCAAAGTGTCAGCTATAGAGAAAGGTTATTGCATGCAATTATATGTACTTTATACTTTTATATACAATTCTATATGTGACTTTGATGGTAACATTATTGTGCTGTATAAAAGTAATTGTGTACATACAACCTTACCCATGACAACATGTACCTTAAGAATGTATTGATACCCCTTGACTTATTCCACATTTTGTGGTGTTACAGCCTGCATTCAAAATGTATAACGTGTTTTTTTTTAACTCACTCATCTGCATACAGTACCCCATAATGACAAAGTGAAAACATGTTTATAGAAATTGTTGCAAATTTATTGAAAATGAAATACAGGGCCTCCCGAGTGGCACAGTGGTTTAATGGTTTAAGGCACTGTACTGCAGCGCTAGCTGTGCCACTAGAGATCCTGGTTTGAGTCCAGGCTCTGTCGCAGCCGGCCGCGACCGGGGGACCCATGGGGCACAATTGGCCCACCGTCGTCAGGGTTAGGGGAGGGTTTGGCCGGCAGGGATGTCCTTGTCCCATCGCGCACTAGCGACTGTGGCGGACCGGGCGCAAACCACGCTGACACAGTCTCCAGGTGTACGGTGTTTCCTCCAACACATTGGTGTGGCTGGCTTCCGGGTTAAGTGGGCGTTGTGTCATGAAACATTGAGGCTTTGTTGGGTCGTGTTTCGCAGGAGGCACGGCTCTCGACCTTCGCCTCTCCGGAGTCCGTACGGGAGTTGCAGCGAAGAGACAAGACTGTTGGATACCACGGAAAAGGGGATTAAAAAATTATTTAAGAAATACAGAAATATCTAATTTACATAAGTATTCACACCCGAGTCAATACTTTCTAGAAACACTTCTAAGAGCTTTGCACACCTGGATTGTACATTATTCTTTTAAAAATTCTTCAAGCTCTGTCAAGTTGGTTGTTGATCATTGCTATACAGCCATTTTCAAGTCTTGCCATAGATTTTCAAGTAGATTTTTACGTCAAAACTGTAATTTGGCCACTCAGGAACATTCAATGTCGTCAACAGGGCGGTAGTCATTGTGGCATGAATCCTTGGAGTTCTGTAGGAACAGGGATGATGGTGGTCATCTTAAAACGTGGGGATTCCAGACTGGGACAAGGAGAGGTGGAACATGACCCTGCCTGCCAGCTGTTCTGTGCATGCTCTGAGAATGAGCCCTTGAATACCTTCGGGCCCAGCGGCCTTGCGGGTATTGTCTTGATTAAAAACCTTTTTCACGTTGGCCTCGGAGTGCGAGATCACCCAATCCTCTGGGTTGGTGACGACCCTCACACCTGGAACAATGTTGTTTTTGTCAAAGCTTATTGTTATTGTTATCACAGAGTCAGTCCATGCAACTTACTATGTGACTGGTTAAGCAAATGTTTACTCCTGAACTCATTTACCCATGCCTTAACAAAGGGGTTGAATACTTATGACTAAAGACATTCTTCTTTTTTAATTAATTTGTTAAAAGAAAATCAAAAATATGAATTCCACTTTGATATTATGGGGTATTGTGTGTAGGCCAGTGACAAAAAAATCTCTATTTTATGAATTTTAAATTCAGGCTTTAACACAACCAAATGTGAAAAAGGGTCAAGGTATGTGAATACTTTCTGAAGGTCCTGTAGCTAGCCTACAGCAGAGCTAATAGATAATGAGTCTTGTTTCTCTATCTTTCTTTAGATCCCAACGTTTCAGGACAACCTGGAGGTAAGAATGTTTTCACTTCAATCTCATTGTCCCCATCGGTTTCTTGGTCAACAGTCATATGGAACTATTAATAGAAGATGAAATATTAACAGATGGGTTTGTTGGTTGTCCGGGCACTGCTGCTTCCTAAACCAAACCCTGTAAACATTAACATAACTGGGCACAGCCTCTTATCATAGTTTCCTTATGTTCTGATGCTACTGGCCTCTGTGTGCTTATCTTACTGGTGTGGGTGTGTGAGTCTGTATGTCTTACACAGGTAGTTCTCTTTTTGTCAAAAGTGTGATTCCTAGGGCCGAGGGTAGTGTTCATGATCACAGAGTATGGTGTCATCACCTATGTAATGCAAGGCCTCATCCTGACAGTGAATGATTGGGATTCCACGAATCCTAGACATTCCTACATTAGAAAAATGCTGTTCAAACATATTCAGCAACATAGTGAGCAGCTGTTTTGGTAAATCCTGATTGTGTCCCAGTTGTAGGTCTATGTCACTTTTGCCGTTAGCACACGAGTGATGTGTATGTTCATGCACTATCTGCATTGCACAATAGAAATAGACAACATGGGAATGGCCAAATTGACCACTATAGCAAAACAGTAATGCAAAAGTAGACAGAACCAACAGTGAGAGAATGAAAGACACTTGAACCCTACACTGCTGTAGTGCTGTGTGGTTATAACTAATGTCTCCTGCCACAGGAGGTGGCTGGTACCTTAATTGGGGAGAACAGGCTTGTGTTAATGACTGGAGTGGAATAGTATCAAATACATCAAACCCATGGTTTCCAGGTGTTTGATTCCATTCCATTTACTCCGTTCCGGCCATTATTATGAGATGTCCTCCCCTCAGCAGCCTCCTGTGTCTCCTACCACCTGTCGGGTGCATGTGTTTGTGTTCACCTCTTCTTACTGTTGTCTCATCTCTCATATCTCACGTTTACCATTTTGGCATAGTGACTGTTGCATGACTGAGGTAAACATTAGTAGTTAACTGTGTGTGTATGTCTAAGGTGTGTTTTACGTATTGATAAAATGTGTGTTTGTGTGTGTTTCTTTTTCCTCCCGGCAGGTGTCCTTGGCTCCATCGTCCACTATCCTCAGAACGTCACAGAAATACCTTGTCCAGGAAAAGGCTATCAGGTTCTCTAAAACCCAACGCTCCGTTCCCCATATACTTCTGATGTTAACTGGTCACTACACAGCAGTGCGGTCTGGTCACACCCTGATCTGTTTCACCTGTCTTTGTGCTTGTCTCCTGGTCTGTTGCCAGTTTGTCTTGTCAAGCCTACGAGCGTGGTTTTCCTAGTCTCTTTTTCTAGCCCTCCCGGTTCTGACCTGTTCTGCCTGCCCTGACACTGAGCCCGCCTGCCTGACCATTCAGCCTAACCTGACCTCGAGCCTGCCTACCCCCTTGTACCTTTCGGACTCTGACCTGGTTAATGCACTTTTGCCTGTCCTCGACCTGCCTATTGCCTGCCTATTGTATTTATATAAATATCAGAGACTCTAACCATCTGCCTCCTGTGTCTGCATCTGGGTCTCGCCCTGTGTCGTTATAGGTCTGGTGACCAAAATACCTTGGTTGCGGTCTCATTTCCTACCTTTCGACTCAAAATGTATGTTTACTCCCCCTTGATATGGTGGAAACTGCAAATACACATTTTGGGGTATGGGCATTGTAATTCAACAATATATGTTCCCTGGTCCGTCCAACACTCTGGCCCCCGTTTCTCCCTGGGCCTTCTACCAAATAGGGCTATCTTCTGTATACCACCTCTACCTTGTCACAACACAACTGATTGGCTCAAACGCATTAAGAAGGAAAGAAATTCCAGAACTTAACGTTTAACAACGCACACCTGTTAATTGAAATGCATTCCAGGTAACTACCTAATGAAGCTTGTTGAGAGAATGCCAAGAGTGTGCAAAGCTGTCATCAAGGCAAAAGGTGTCTACTTTGAAGAATCTCAAATATAATATATACTTATTTAACACCTTTTTGGTTACTATATGATTCCATATGTGTTATTTCATAGTTTTGATGTCTTCACTATTATTCTACAATGAATGTACAAAATAGTACAAATAAAGAAAAACCCTTGAATGAGTAGGTGTGTCCAAACCTTTGACTGGTACTGTACATCACAGAAAACTAAAATATAACAATTGCGCAGTGGTTTAAGGCACTGCTACTCTGTGCAAGAGGCGTCACTATAGTACCTGGTTCAAATCCAGGCTATATCACATCAGGCCACTAGAGGGCAATTTGGTCATTAGACTGTAGGAAAGGCTACCTTTTTATTACTTTTGTACTGGTTATGAAATATACAGAAGTCATCTTTCCTTGCAAAAATCTAGATGCTGAATGTACCACAGTGATCTAAGGATTTTCATATGCTCCAATGAACTCAAAAGATCAATTCGGTTAGGGTTCCAAAACAATCAAAGAAAACAACCTGATTTGATAACCCACCCTTGATTATTTTTTATTTTCAAGTAGGGTGAGCCTACTTGAAATGCTGTCTGGAGCAATTTCTAGAGGCATTCTACATATCATCCCTTTAATACTTTTCCTGAAATACAATAGATTTTTTTTTAACAATGTCAATTTTTGAAACAGTGGAAGAGATTGCCAGAGCCTTATTGTTTGCATTGTTCCTCACCGTCATGTCAACAAGCTTTGTAGGTTGGCCACCTTTGTGAAAACAGTGAAAAACAACTTCCAATGGGTGAGAGAGGTGAGGGTAAATACACTGAACAACAATAGAAACGCAACATGTAAAGTGTTGGTCCCATGTTTCATGAGCTGAAATAAAAGATCCCAGAAAGTTTCCAAAACGCTAAAAAAGCTTATTTCTCTCAAATGTTGTGCACATCCCTGTTAGTGAGCATTTCTAATTTGCCAAGATAATCCATCCACCTGACAGGTGTGACATGTCAAGAAGCTGATTAAACAGCATGACAATTACAAGGGGGAACCTTGTGCTGGGGACAATAAAAGGCCACTCTAAAATGTGAAGTTTTGTCACACAAGACAATGCCAAAGATTGTCTCAAAAATCTACCAGAGCTGTTGCCAGATAATTTAATGTTAATTTCTCTACCATAAGCCACCTCCAAGGTCGTTTTAGACAATTTGTCTGTACGTCCAACCGACCTCACAACTGCAAACCAAGTGTAACCACGCGGGATAGTCTGAGACCAACTACCCAGACATCTGATGAAACTGTGGGTTTGTACAACTGAATAATTTCTGCACAAACTGTCAGAAACTAGTCTCAGGGAAGCTAATCTGTGTGCTCGTCGTCCTCACCAGGGTCTTGACCTGACTGCATCGGCGTCGTAACTAACTTAAGTGGGCAAATGCTCACCTTCTATGGCCACTGGCACGCTGGAGAAGTGTGCTCTTCACAGATGAATCCCAGTTTCAACAGATGGCAGACGGTGTGTATGGCGTTGTGTGGACAAACGGTTTGCTGTTGTCAACGTTGTGAACAGAGTGCCCCATGATGGCGTTGGTATGGGCAGGCATAAGCTACGGACAACGAACACAATTGCATTTTAATCAATGGCAATTTGAAAGCACAGAGATACCGTGACGAGATCCTGAGGCCCATTGTCGTGCCATTCATCCACAGCCATCACCTCATGTTTCAGCATGATAATGCATGGCCCATGTCGCAAGGATCTGTACACAATTCCTGGAATCTGAAAATGCCCCAGTTCTTCCATGGCCTACATACTCACCAGAAATGTCACCCATTGAGCATGTTTGGGATGCTCTGGATTGACGTGTACGACAGTCCAGTTCCCGCCAATATCCAGCAATTTCTTACAGCCATTGAGGAGGAGTGGGAAAACATTCCACAGGCCACAACAGCCTGATCAACTCTATGCGAAGGAGATGTGTCGCACCAGATACTGACTGGTTATCTGATCCACGCCCTTACCTGTTAATTTTTTAAAAGGTATCTTTGACAAATAGATGCATATCTTTATTCCCAGTCATGTGGAATCCATAGATTAGGTCCTAATGAATTTCAATTGACTGATTTCCTTATATGAACTGTAGCTCAGTAAAATATTTGAAATTGTTGCATGTAGTGTTTGTTGCTCGTCATTAGCTGGTCCCGCTTCTTTGTGTTGACGTAGAACTAATAATTACTAACTGCGTGTATCGCAGGGACAAATAAATGATTGCACAAGAATGAAAGTGCCAAAGGAAAAGGAAAAACAAGCCTATATTTGTTATTTATACATTTAAATCGCGTGTTATATTAATATTTGATACATGATCTCTATTTGATCACAGAGTACATTTTACAATGTTGTGTTTGAGAGCTGGCTTTCTGGTTGTTACGTCATTGATTCCACCCGGACTGTTTTACTGGCTGGACAGTTACAGCTAGCTAGTTAGCGTAGCTGCTACAGAAACAAAATCCCGGATCCCGTAGCAAACACAACTTCTCATGTAACTTTACACATCTCTTATACCGTTGAAATTGTATAAATTTAGCTCAAAGGGAAGAGTTTGTGGTCAAGATGGGCGTGCCGAAATTCTACCGCTGGATTTCAGAGCGATACCCTTGCCTGAGTGAAGTTGTCAAGGAGCATCAGGTATGATATCGATGTTCTACTTTGCTAGTTAATAACGTTACTGTTGCAGCTAGCTAGCAAGCGAAATATAGCAGGCCTATAACGGGTTCATATCCACGTTTTGCTGTTTCCACTCTGCTGCACTCGCTACTGATAGGATTATTATGGTGATACATAACCCAACATTGTATTGTAAATATAAACATAGCTATAGCTAGTTAGAAAACCAATATTTCCCAACTAATTTCGTGTTGGACTTAATTTCCCTCTAGGTACTTATTTAGCCAGACAGTTTAAGTTACTAGTACCAGCTCCATTTAGATTATCATAATACAGTGTGTGAATACGGCCTATGTTAGCTAGCTATACTTTAAGTTTGTCAAGTAGCTATATAGAACATTATTCTGAATAACACATTGCAGTCCTCGACCGTATAGAACCCAAATGTATCGCCATCAGTGGTGGAAAAAGTACGCATTATATTGATAGGTGCGTGACTTGGACCGTATAGTTATGGTGTCAGGAAAATGTATGGGAGTAAAAAAATACATTTTCTTTAGGAATGTAGTGGAGTAAAAGTTGTCAAAAATATAAATAGTGAAGTACACATACCCAAAAATTGTATTTGTGTCTAAGTACTTTACACCACTGATTGGCAGGTATGCAATATGCATTAGGAAGTGGAATGTTGACCTCAGGCCACAGTAAGACTGCATGCATGTTAACTCTGCATGTTAATGTTTCCAAAATAATAATGCACTTCTTCCTACAGTTCCCAGTTAATCCCACTAGATCATTTTTATCCTCAACTCATAAATACACTTCCTACATTATTCAAGGATTGATGCTATTATCCACTTGCTATAGGTTGATAGACATACTACTCCAACATCCCCCTTTCCCCCTCTGCTCCAGATCCCGGAGTTTGACAACCTCTACCTGGATATGAATGGCATCATCCACCAGTGCTCCCACCCCAATGACGAGGACGTCCACTTCCGTATCTCGGAGGAGAAGATCTTTGCAGACATCTTCCACTATCTGGAGGTGCTGTTCAGGATCATCAAGCCCAGGAAGGTGTTCTTCATGGCCGTGGATGGGGTGGCTCCTCGGGCCAAGATGAACCAGCAGAGAGGCAGGAGATTCAGGTAATGATCATGATGATAATAACTTCATTTTAACTTTATGTGCTGTATCTGTGACAGAGGGGCACAGCGATGGATCACACATCTTCATTAACATGTTTCTTGTTTAGGTCGGCCAAAGAAGCAGAGGACAAGATAAAGAAGGCCCTGGAGAAAGGAGAGGTCCTACCCTCTGAGGCCCGCTTTGACTCTAACTGCATCACACCTGGTATGTAGCCTACTACACAATCCATCCACTTGTCCACCCATCTATCTGTCAGCTCATAACCTCATCCAAATCCTAGGTTTTAGGATATAGGTGTCATGAATGAAAGTGTTTGTATTCATTAGGGCACACCATAGCAAAATGTTTTCCAACAGAAAAGTAAATTAAGCTTTTCTTATTTTCTTCTTATTAAGTTCCGGTAGTCCCTTCCAGTTTTGGTCTGTTTTCTTCCGTTTGGTGCCTAATGAATACAACCCATCATATCTCTCCTGTAGGGACGGACTTCATGGCCAGGTTACAGGAGCAGCTCAAGTACTTTGTCAACAGTAAACTGTCCACAGACAATGCCTGGAAAGGAGTTAACGTCTACCTTTCTGGACACGAGGTGAGGGCTTGGGGCTTTGTGTGCATGTCTGTCAGTGTGTGTTTCTGTTGTACATTTCCCAGATTTCCCTACAAATGTTTCATAGTGTGTGTGACTTTACATGTGTTTTCCTCTGTGACTGACTGTAACTAGGGCTGTGGCGGTCATTACATTTTGTCAGCTGGTTATTGTCATGCAAAAGACTGCCGGTCTCACTGTAATTTACCGTTAATTAACAAACGCATTTATCATCTCTAGGCCTCCACACATTCAAGCTGCTGATGTGCGCCTTTGAAAACATAAACATTTTAAAAGTCTAATAAATCAATTGAATATACATCATCACAGTAAATCCATTATTTTAGGCAGGTGTAAAGAAACACTATGAAATTAAGAAAATGTATTTCAGAGAATAGAATATTAGTTGGCCTGCTGTATATTATCTGACTGCGCCATGCCATAGGCTGTAGGCTTGTTCATTTAGCAGACAAGATATGCTTATAAGTCCCATGCCATTATTTGATATTATAGGATTTTATAGTAAGAAGATTATAAAATAGATGCTGAATAAAATAGAAAGCATATTTTTCCATTCATATGCGTTAGACTACGCGTATGACATGGCTATGTTGAGCATAAAAGTGATCATTTGAAACAGGTCCTACAGTGCATTCACAAAGTATTCAGACACCTTCCCTTTTTCCTCATTTTGTTACGTTACAGCCTTATTCCAAAATGAGTTAAATGTTTTCCCTCATCAACACAATACCCCATAATGACAAAACGAAAACAGGTTTTTAGAATTGTTAGCAAATAAAAAAAGAAATACCTTATTTACATAAGTATTCAGGCCCTTGGTTATGAGACTCAAAATTGAGCTCAGGTGCATCCTGTTTCCTTTGATCATCATTGAGATGTTTCTACAACTTGTGGAGTCCACCTGTGGTAAATTCAATTGATTGGACATGATTTGGAAAGGCACACACCTGTCTATATAAGGTTCCACAGTGCAAGTCAGAGCAAAAACCAGGTCACGAGATCGAAGGAATTGTCCGTAGAGCTTCGAGACCGGATTGTGTCAAGACACAGATCTGAGGAAGGGTACCAAAACATTTCTGCCGCATTGAAGGTCCAAAAAAACCAGTGGCCTCCCATCATTCTTAATTGGAAGAAGTTTAGAACCACCAAGACTCTTCCTAGAGCTGGCCGCCCGGCCAAACTGAGCAATCGGGGGAGAAAGGCCTTGGTCAGGATGCAAAACCATATTTAATTAAACTATTGACAGCCCCTCTCTCTGCGTTCTGGAGAAAGGAATGAAGGAGAGTGGGGAGGAGATGGAAACGCGGTGGTGAGATATTCTGTAGCTAAAGGTAATGTCAGCCTATTCATTCTGAAAATGTAAAATTGCTATTCAAATACAAATTCACTATAATTGTTGGTTAACTCTGAATTTGTTTAAATTAGGTTAGTCCAATTATGTACCAAATATCTTAAATCAGTTTTTTTTTCTGCCTTCAGTAATATGCGGGTAGGCGATGTATTGTATAACGGCGCAATCATTATTTTAATTCAATTTTATTTGCATGGGCTCATATATAGGCCTATGCATAATTCTCTAACATGCATATGGTGTTTTGAATGAATCATCACCTTAGAAAGCACTGTCCATATAGTTTTGTTTGAAACAATGTCCACAATGACCATGTTTTCCACTCAGTTTCAACCTGTTGTTGAACTTCTTTCTTCAAATTGATCAATCACACTGAGGTGAGTTTTTTAAAAGCACGTACTGTTTTGATGTTTGATGTGATTTTTCAATTGCATTTACATTGATGTCAGAGTGGTTAGAGGGACAATGGAGCCCTGCGTACCAGGCTGTTTGGACCTGCTGATTGTTAGGGAGTTGGTACTATGTCCAGAGTGCATAGGAGGAGATTACCGTGACTCAACAGTCACATAGAATTTGACTGTGGTCATGACTCATGACTACCAGTGTCGCGGTATTACGGTCACCTCAACAGCCCTAACTGTTTCCCTCTGACGGTAATACGGTCACCTCAACAGCCCTAACTGTTTCCCTCTGACGGTAATACGGTCACCTCAACAGCCCTAACGGTTTCCCTCTGACGGTAATACGGTCACCTCAACAGCCCTAACGGTTTCCCTCTGACGGTAATACGGTCACCTCAACAGCCCTAACTGTTTCCCTCTCAGATGGTAATACGGTCACCTCAACAGCCCTAACTGTTTCCCTCTCAGATGATAATACGGTCACCTCAACAGCCCTAACTGTTTCCCTCTCAGATGGTAATACGGTCACCTCAACAGCCCTAACTGTTTCCCTCTCAGATGATAATACGGTCACCTCAACAGCCCTAACTGTAACGCTGTTTCCCTCTCAGATGGTAATACGGTCACCTCAACAGCCCTAACTGTTTCCCTCTGAGACGGTAATACGGTCACCTCAACAGCCCTAACTGTTTCCCTCTCAGATGATAATACGGTCACCTCAACAGCCCTAACTGTAACGCTGTTTCCCTCTCAGATGGTAATACGGTCACCTCAACAGCCCTAACTGTTTCCCTCTCAGATGATAATACGGTCACCTCAACAGCCCTAACTGTAACGCTGTTTCCCTCTCAGATGGTAATACGGTCACCTCAACAGCCCTAACTGTTTCCCTCTGAGACGGTAATACGGTCACCTCAACAGCCCTAACTGTTTCCCTCTCAGATGGTAATACGGTCACCTCAACAGCCCTAACTGTTTCCCTCTCAGATGATAATACGGTCACCTCAACAGCCCTAACTGTTTCCCTCTGCTGGTAATACTGTAACCCTGTTTCCCTGTCAGACTCCAGGAGAAGGAGAACATAAGATCATGGAGTTTATCCGCTCGGAAAACACCAAGCCAGACCACGACCCAAACACACGCCACTGTCTCTATGGCCTGGACGCTGACCTGGTGGGTGGCCCTTTGTGTGTCTGCGTGTGTGTAAGAGAGATGGCACAGATGTTTATCAGGGAGGGTGTGTGATATGTCTGGTAATTTTAGTGTCAGAGTTTTTTACAGTTGTTCTCTTACTATTTACACAAACTCTGGTATGCTGTGATGTAAGGTCTGTTGTGTTAACTATGATATCTCTCACTCCTCTCCTACAGATGATGTTGGGTCTGACCAGCCACGAGCCACACTTCTCCCTACTCAGAGAAGAGGTCCGCTTTGGAGGGAAGAAAAACCAGAAAAGGTGTGTGTGGGCATGTGCTAGAGAGAGTGCTGTGTATTTGTGTGTGTGTGTGTACACGTTTGTGTGTGTGTATGTGTACACATTTGTGTGTGTGTACACGTTTGTGTGTGTACACGTTTGTGTGTTTGTATGTGTGCACACGTGTGTGTGTGCACACGTTTGTGTGTGTGTGTGTGTGTGTAAGACAGAGTAATACGTATAAGGATGGGCACTTATTCGACTATCCGAACGGACGTTAGTATTAGATTACTTGTGTGTTAATTTTTTGGAGAAATGGCAGTTACAGGCAGACACATAACGGGGGTTCCACAAGACCTGACACAGATCAATGCAAAACATTCCCCAGAAAGCTATTTAGTTCTATCAGGGCGAAAACTACCGGAGAATAGCAGCATGTCCACTGGTGTGGTAGCTTACCTCTGCACTCAGAATTTGCATCATTCCGATTGTTCAAGAGAATATAAAGGATTTTTTAAATGATATAATTATGCATTTTTTTTTTTTTATATAGAATTGACTATCTGGAAAACTGAAATGTCATGATATTATTTTAATAGTGAAATATACTGAACAAAAATGTAAACGCAACAATTTCAACAATTCTAGTGAGTTACAGTTCATAACAAGGCTACTAAGCAACTTTGTAGTATTTTTGTTTATTTCTCACGTTCTATATTTCTTAATTTCATTATCTTTACTATTTAGATGTGTGTATTGTTAGATATTACTGCACTGTTGGTGCAACGAACATTTCTCTACACCCGCAATAACATTTGCTAAACATGTGTATGCGACCAATAAAATTGGATTTGAAATATGTATTTCACATGAATGGACAGGGGTGCACCCACTAGGGAGCCAGACCCAGCCAATCAGAATGAGTTTTTCCCCACAAAAGGGCTTTATTATAGACAGAAATACTCCTCAGTTTCATCAGCTGTCCGGGTGGCTGGTCTCAGACGATCCCACAGGTGAAGAAGCTGGATGTGGAGGTCCTGGGTTGGCGTGGTTACACGTGGTATGCGGTTGTGAGGCCGGTTGGATGTACTGCCAAATTCTCTAAAATAACATTGAAGGCAGCTTATGGTAGAGAAATGATCTGGCAACAGTTCTAGTGGACATTCCTGCTGTCAGCATGCCAATTGCACGCTCCCTCAAAACATGAGACATCTGTGTTGTGTGACAAAACTGCACATTTTAGAGTGGCCTTTTATTGTCCCCATCACAAGGTGCACCTGTGTAATGATCATGCTGTTTAATCAGCTTCTTAATATGCCACACCTGTCAGGTGGATGGATTATTTTGGCAAATTAGAAATGCTCACTAACAGGGATGTAAACACATTTCCGTACATCATTTTAGAGAAATAAGCTTTTTGTGCGTATTGAACTATTTCTGGGATCTTTTATTTCAGCTCATGAAACATGGGACCAACACTTTACATGTTGCGTTTTTATATTTCTGTTCAGTATTATTTCCAATGCCCATCCCTAGTAATCAGTATGTATTCTCCTCCTGCAGAATAACTGCTCCAGAGGAGACAACCTTCCACCTACTGCACCTGTCACTATTTAGGGAGTACATAGACTACGAGTTCTCTGAAGTTAAGGTAAGACACATTCTTATATTCAAATCTTGCTGGAGTGTGACCAATACAGTAGATGCAAAATAAACTCCCCTAGAAGTGATGAATACACACTATCAGTTCTCTATGAATGGTTTGAATAACAATATGATCATATGATTGGTTGTTCCTTACAGTAAGATCTCATCCTGTTGGTTGTTTCTCAATAAGATTTCTTTCAATTGGTTGTTTGACAGAATAAGATCTCATTTGAGTACGACCTGGAGCGAATCATAGATGACTGGATCCTGATGGGCTTTCTTGTTGGAAATGACTTCATCCCTCACCTTCCTCATCTTCACATAAACCACGACGCCCTGCCTCTTCTCTACCGCACCTACATCAGTGTGCTGCCAACACTAGGAGGTGAGAACACATGGACAAGCTCACAAATTAGGGCTGACCCCATTTAGTCGACTGGTTTATTGTTTGGTTGACCAAGATTTTTTTTAGTCGAGCAGTCGCAAATATATTTTGTATGGCACACGAGACATCTGTCTGATTCAGTAGACTAATCCATTGCGTAGGCCGTGTGGATGCCACAGTCTAAGAAGAAGGAGTGTAACTAAGATGCACAATGGACATCTCTCTCCAGAATGTGCTCTCTCCCGCCAATTCCTGCACATTCATTGTTTCATAACTTCATTGTGTCAATAGTTTGCCCTTTGATTGTTAGTGTCTATCAATTCTGCATGACTTTTATCTCCAGTAGTACATTTCCTGCTAATTCCCATGATTTCTAATCTACAATGTTTGTTTGGTTACGGTGATTTCTGTTCATGCATTCAATATACTATTACAGTCTTTGTTACACTTTAGAGAAACACATTTTGGTTTATTTTAAGTTTTCATTTTGAGTAAGGACGCGCACCTTATTACCCATAGAAGTAGGCCTAGGCTACCTGGCCTGCGAGCAAATGTAGGCTTAAAAATGTGCCTGTGATCTGACAGTGTTTCTGATTATCTTTAATCACCACCACTTATGAGCTGTGGAGCTTCTCAAAGTACATTTTTCTTCACCTTAAACAGCAAGGAAACAAAGTCTGTTTTTACATCCACTGAGAATGACAATAGTTTCTCTTTGTATTTGAAAAATCTTTCTAGCTCTCTCCCTTTTGATAACCACTCGGAGTGAAAGGGAAAAATGTCATGCTCTGAACCATTGGAAACGTCATAAAATATGCCTACCTGATTACTTCTTATCCCTTGCGCATGGCCTACAGCTGTGTCTGTCCTGAGGGCTCAGAATTATGTGTTGTTTGCTAGTGCAAGCTTCGGGCAGGACACAGTTGATAGTTGATAAAATGTTTTAAGTTCATTGCAGACAGGCCATGTGTAGCCAATGTGATTTATAGGAAATGTATTTTTTATCAGGATGTTTTCTACCTGCTGGCTGCAATGTAAAATAAATGTGGGCCTTTATATAGGCTTTGTACATGGTTGGCAATAGAAGTTACTTTTAGATTTGTATTTTCATTTAGATTTAATTTTGATTAACCACATTACAATGATCGAGATAGGAAGATGTTATTATAAATTAAATTCAACTGTTCCAGGAAAATATGCATATGAATACCATGCATACCATAACTGGCACGCAGATCGGTAGAAATGGTAGGATAAATTGGCATTCCACATGAAGGTTGCAGACCCCTAGTGTAGCCAATTACCTGCAACTTCAGGAGCGTAATGGCAGAATCTGGCCACAGGGAGCGGGGAGGAGGATGGTCGGGTACATACAACAAACTTAAAACAAATGTTTTTACTTGATCTGGTGCTCCCTCTTGAGGCATTTGTCTTATTTCATCAAACAGTGCACTTAAAGCAGGGGCGTCAAACTCATTCCATGGAGGGCCTAGTGCCTGTAGCTTTTTCCTCTTCAATTAAGACCTAGACAACCAGGGGAGAGGAGTTCCTTACTAATCAGGGACCTTGATTGGTGAATTAAGTACAAGGGAGCAGCGAAAGCCCACAGACACTCGGCCCTCCGTGGAATAAGTTTTACATGTGTGGCTTAGTGTCAGACAAGTTCAGTACTTATAGTTGATTTTATTACAACACATAGGGTGTGTCTGTATGGAAAAATAGACGTTTAAAAAATTTGCCAAATCAATTGGTCGAAAGAAGACTACTTTCGGTCAATCAAGATTTTTTGGGGTCGTGGACAGCCCTCGCATAAATATATACACACACACACAGACACACATAAAATACACACCCAATACTGAGTTATACTGTGTAACATTTTACTGATCGTATAGTGAGTAATAAACTTTTGTCTTTTCTCATAATCAGGATACCTGAATGAGAATGGCCACCTGAACCTGGGTAACTTTGAGAAGTACCTGGAGAAACTGTCAGAGGTAAGAGAGGCCAGTAAACATCCACTATCAGTGGAATTATTTCATTACCATGCATTTCTGATTGTCCCTGTCAGTCTCACTCTCTCTCACACCTGTTTCGCAATCTCTCTCTACCCTTTCTCTCTTCGCCTTCTCTCTCTTCCTCTCCCCCAGTTTGACAGGGAGCACTTCAATGAGGTGTTTGTGGATCTGAAGTGGTTTGAGAGTAAGGTGGGGAACAAGTACTTGAATGAGGCAGCAGGGCTGGCAGCAGAGGAGGCTCACTGCAAGGATTCCAGGAAGAAAGACCTGGTGAGACATGACCACACAGATTTTACACACACAGATTTTACACACACAGATTCTACACACACAGATTCTACACACACAGATTCTACACACACAGATTCTACACACACAGATTCTACACACACAGATTTTACAAATGCAGATGCATGTGTGAGGATCTTGCTGACCTGTGTGTGTGCAGAAAGACTCTCTGTGTCTGGCTGCACTGGATGAGGGCAAGGACAGAGCCCCCAGCAGAGGTTTTGAGGAGGATGGGGAGGAAGAAGACATGTTTGAAGCAGAGTTCCGACAGTACAAACGCACCTACTACATGACCAAGATGGGAGTGGAGGTAGTCTCAGAGTGAGTTGTATACCAAACCTTCTCCCAACATTCTCGAAATATTTTCCTACAACTAACGGTTTTGAAATGCTCTTACAAAGGTAAGATGCATTGTAGAGCATTCTAGGGCTGTGACGGTGACTGTATTACCCCCACACCGGCAGACACCAGTCATGACCGAAGTCAAATTCCATGTGACTGTTGAGTCACGGTAACTAGGCTTCTCCAAGACTGCACCCTGATGCCCCTGGTGGTCATTAGCAAAGATTATCAGTAGCCTACCAAACTTGCTAACGGCCAGCCTCTAATGGCCGGTACTCGGCGCTCTATTGTCCCTTTAATCACTCTGACATAAATTAAAATCGAATAAAAAACTTAATTAGAGGCCTGGAATAGGATCACCTGTTGGGCAGTGAGAGCCAGCTCCTCATAGCTGGTTGATGCATGGAATTAAATAAGTGTTCCTGTTGCTCAACATTTCTATAGGCTATGCTATTGCCTGAGAAAAAGAGGATCCAATTCAGCTTTCTATAGGCTAGGCCTACTATATTTATTTCCTATATTAAGCTCATTGCTTCGCTTTCCAAACGGAGTAGCCTACCTAGCAGGCGTGAAAAGGAACCGCTGGAAAGGAACCGCTGGAAAGGAACCGCTGGAAAGGAACCGCTGGAAAGGAACCGCTGGAAAGGAACCGCGGGAAAGGAACCGCGGGAAAGAAGTTCTCTATTCAAGTACATATAGATTGTCTTTTTTGACCCTGCCCCCGTTCTGACCGGTGCATGATAATGGCCCATTCTAAGTCCAAACTAATTTCACACATATTATTTAGTTTATCTAAAGACAAGATGAAGTTGAGAGAATATTATCACTTGTGAATGAGGCCCAGCGTGTGCAGTCTAAGGCAAGAAACAGTCGCATGCATCATGTAGCTAGCCTAGCCTATATGTTTTGATAATGTTTGTATAACATTAGCATAGTGAAACGTGTTCTTATAAGGGCTGGCAACTATTTAAAAGCTTTCTCGTGCAGGTATATTTATTGCAAAATTATCAAAAATAAAGCACATTAATCTGCTTTACAAACGGTGTAGCCTACCTGGTATATTAAAAACGTAACCGCATGTAACCTCCATTCGGGTGCAGGCTATGGGATGACGTTTTTTTCCGTGTGCCATTGTAAATAAAAATGTATTCCACACATGCACTATATATACAGAAGTGTGTGGACCCCCTTCAAATTAGAGGATTCGGCTATTTCAGCCCCACAGGTGCTGGCAGATGTATAAAGTCGAGGACACATCCATGCAATCTACATAGATTAACATTGGCAGCAGAATGGCCTTACTGAAGAACTCAGTGACTTAAAATGTGGCACCGTCATAGGATGCAACCTTTCCAACAAGTCAGTTTGTCAAATTTCTGCTCTGCTAGAGCTGCCCTGGTCAACTGTAAGTGCTGTTATTGAGAAGTGGAAACGAGCAACAAGGCTCAGCCGCAAAGTGGTAGGCCTCACAATGGGACCGCCGAGTTCTGAAGCGCGTAGTGCGTAAAAATCGTCTGTCCTCGGTTGCAACATTCCCTACCGAGTTCCAAACTGTCTCTTAACGTTACAGCATACAATGACATTCTAGACGATTCTGTGCTTCCCACTTTGTGGCAACAGTTTGGGGAAGGCCATTTCCTGTTTCAGTATGGCAATCCCCCTTGCGCAATGTGAGGTCCATACAGAAATGGTTTGTCAAGATCTATGCGGAATAACTTGACTGGCCTGCACAGAGCCCAACCCCATCGAACACCTTTTTGGGATGAATTGGAATGCTGACTGTGAGCCAGGCCTAATCACCCAACATCAGTGCCCAACCTCACTAATGCTCTTGTGGCTGAATGGAAGCAAGTCCCTGCAGCAATGTTCCAACATTTAGTGGAAAGCCTTCCCAGAAGACTGGAGGCTGTTATAGCAGCAAAGGGGGGGACCAACTCCATATTAATGCCCATGATTTTGGAATGAGTTGTCAGATGAGCAGGTCTCCATACTTTTGGTAATGTAGAGTATATCAGAAGGCTATATGTAAAGAGCAGTTTAAATTGACAATAGTCAGATTATTATCAAACTTTTTTAGAATCATCATTAGTTGCATCATGCAGCCTTAGAATGTATTACAAAGTTAAATTATATGTTTTGATTTGTATCACAGCTAAAGTTACATAAATAACTCTAAATGAAGCATATAAGAGGACCTGTTTTTTTGTTAAATGCTCAACACAGAATAGTAGGGTGACCACATGTCCTGGATTGTGTGGGACAGTCCAGCATTTTGGCCCTTTGTCCCGCAACCAAACCATCACGTCCTGCATTAAAAAAAATTAAGAAATGATAACTAATTTACAAAAAAGGTAGATTTGTTCCATATTTTAGTCAGGCATTCCAACTTGTCTCTTTTGTAGCAGAGAGGAAGAGGTGAAGCGAGAGGTTTCACTCACCAAAATCTGTCCAAAATACGCCCAATGCATTTCTGTGGGCTTATTTTGGACCGAAGATTTTCGCCTGCTTTCCCTTTAGTGCGGAGACATGAGCGTCTCATCATTATATACAGATCTCTGTTTGCAGTCACATTGCTCTTTTGACAAGATGTACAGTACCAGTCAAAAGTTTGGACACACCTACTCATTCAAGGGTTTTCTTTATTTTTACTATTTTCTACATTGTCGAATAATAGTATTTCATTTCATATTTGTTCCATGTAATCTTTTGGTTCAACCTTAATGCATAATAAGCATCATCAACAATATTAGGTGTACGCTAATAAGCTGTAGAAAGAATAGAGAATCTATACTAAATTGATATCTACAGCTTATTAGCGTACACCTAATATTATGCATTAAGGTTGAACCAAAAGATTACATGGAACAACTATGAGATGAAATACGAAGCAATTAAATATGTGAAATTGTTTAATTAAATCATGTATGTTGGTGATAATATTATGTACAATATTCAATTGTTTCTATATGATAACAATAGCCTAATATATTTAATATGCCATAAACTATTGTTTATTTTTTTGACAGTTAAACTAATTCATCCTAATTTAATTGAATAATTATGACACACCCCTCACTATTGTCATTGGTTGCACTGTTTATCTACATAACATGGTTCAAGTATTTATGACATCACCCTGAAGAAGGCACAGTGATGCCGAAATGTTGGTAAATACCCAGTAAATTATTGGGAGTTTATACATGGAGTTTATACATGGAGTTTATACATGGAGTTTATACATGGAGTTTATACATGGAGTTTATACATGGAGTTTATACATGGAGTGTGCCACTCTCTTTATTTTTTATAGTTTATTCGCTGTTAGTCAGCACCTCCACACAACACTTTTTTCTGGGTGTGCGTCAGCTCATGTTTTTTATTCTTTAGACCTGCCTAAAATACATAACGGATTTATTGAGGTGGTGTAGGCAATATTAAATGGATTTATTGTGATGGTGTAGGCAATATTAAATGGATTTATTGTGATGGTGTAGGCAATATTAAATGGATTTATTGTGATGGTGTAGGCTATATTAAATGGATTTATTGTGATGGTGTAGGCTATATTAAATGGATTTATTGTGATGGTGTAGGCAATATTAAATGGATTTATTGTGATGGTGTAGGCAATATTAAATGGATTTATTGTGATGGTGTAGGCAATATTAAATGGATTTATTGTGACGGTGTAGGCAATATTAAATGGATTTATTGTGACGCTGTAGGCTATTTTAAATGGATTTATTGTGACGCTGTAGGCTATTTTAAATGGATTTATTGTGACGCTGTAGGCTATATTAAATGGATTTATTGTGATGCTGTAGGCTATATTAAATGGATTTATTGTGACGCTGTAGGCTATATTAAATGGATTTATTGTGACGCTGTAGGCTATATTAAATGGATTTATTGTGATGGTGTAGGCTATATTAAATGGATTTATTGTGACGCTGTAGGCTATTTTAAATGGATTTATTGTGACGCTGTAGGCTATTTTAAATGGATTTATTGTGACGCTGTAGGCTATATTAAATGGATTTATTGTGACGCTGTAGGCTATACTAAATGGATTTATTGTGACGCTGTAGGCTATACTAAATGGATTTATTGTGACGCTGTAGGCTATATTAAATGGATTTATTGTGACGCTGTAGGCTATACTAAATGGATTTATTGTGACGCTGTAGGCTATACTAAATGGATTTATTGTGACGCTGTAGGCTATACTAAATGGATTTATTGTGACGCTGTAGGCTATACTAAATGGATTTATTGTGACGCTGTAGGCTATACTAAATGGATTTATTGTGACACTGTAGGCTATGTGTGGAAGTCGGAGAAGCTAAACAAAATTTGCATGACAATCACCGGCTGACACAATTTCATGACCTCCCTAGCCGTGACAATCTTTTAAACTTATTTTTTTTTGTTTTCAGTGAGTTTCTAGCCCACCAGGCGTTGTGCTATGTGGAGGGAATCCAGTGGATCCTACATTACTACTACCATGGAGTCCAATCCTGGAGCTGGTAGGTTCCTGTCTCCCCTCTCTCCTGTCGATCTCTGTCTCTGCGTGTGTACTAAAACCTCCCTCTGTCCTAGGTATTACCCGCACCACTATGCCCCCTTCCTGTCAGATGTGCGGAACATAGCCCATCTGAAGTTGACCTTTGACATGGGCAAGCCCTTCATGCCCTTCCAGCAGCTGCTGGGAGTCCTGCCTTCTGCCAGCAAAGACCTGCTGCCCCAGAGCTATAGGGTAACAGACAGACAGAAACATGCGCATAGCAGCATTGTGGGGACCTATGACACACACACTTTCCCATAACACACACAGTTCTGATACCTGTGTTTTGTTCTTTGTGCAGCACCTGATGACATCAGAGAATTCTAGCATCATTGAGTATTACCCTCTGGACTTCAAGACGGACCTTAATGGGAAACAGCAGGAGTGGGAGGCAGTGGTGCTCATCCCCTTCATCGACGAGGTATGTAGACACACACACACACACACACACACACAAATATAAGTAAATGACATACTTCATACATGTCTTTGTCCTATTTTGCTGATTTATTTGCACGTTTCCTTTCCAGAGATGTTTGCTTGCTGCAATGGAGCCTTATAACGATCACATGACCAAGGCTGAGAAGGCCCGTAACCGCCACACACAGTGTGCTGTGTACAGCTACGACGCTGAGCTAGACTACCCCTCCACATCCACCCTGCCTGAACTGTTCCCCAACATCATGCACTGTCATGTCAGGTGAGACACTCACGCACATACACACTGAACACACTCACAGTTATACACACACACACCTTCCATGAGGCTAACATACAGTGATGTAATTGGTGGTTTCCAGAGTGACACCGGTTCCCATGGACGCGTGGCACGTGTCGTTGAGCCACGTGGGGCGCAGCATCAACAGCAGCCAGCTCTACTTCTGTGGCTTCCCAACCTTGCAGCACATCAGACACAAGGTACCACAGACAGACAGACTGCAATTCGCTACAGTAATAGCTAGGCTAGTTTGATGATATTTCTGTGACAAATTGCAAAGTGTGTCGTGTTTCATGAAAGTCGTTCTCTACAATACCTTGCTACAACAAGTGACTACTTTGTTTGAGAGTTTCATCATGTCATTGTAAAGAGGCACCATTTCCGTGGAAACATTCTCAATTGTGCGTTTCGTCTCGTCTCATGTCAGCTGTTGTACCTGAACCTGGCCTTAGCTTCACATTCCAGCTCAGGCTTCATCCATGTTATGAAGATTGATATTGATTGTGCACCTGCCACTTACTCGAAGCCGGGCTTGTAACTGTGCGTTCATGTCGGAAGTGGTCGAACACCGAGCTCTTCATTGAGACAATCTATCCCTGGGCGATTCACTGCCACATCAACACGAAACCAAGTTATCCTGCATCTTCAGCAGGCTATGTTGGGAAATGGGCTGTTAGAAGTGCTGTCTTTCTTACGTCTATCGTTCACCATCTTTGGTGTGCCTATCAATGCACCAGCCCCCCTATCGATAAAATAATTGTATTAAGTCATACAAAAGTTTTACTGCTCTTGGAAGATGCTTTTCCTTACTAAATGTGTAGTGTCAGCAGTTCTCCTGGGTTGAACTCAGAGTTGACCAAAGTTGTTTTATCACACCCCAATATTGACAAAGATTATAGTATTTTCCAATCTTAGAATCCAAAAACTTTGTATCCTTCATGTGTAGATGTGAATGTGTGTGTCTTCTGTCTCTAGTTCTATAAGAAGAAGCATGGAGTGGTGGTGTTCCAGCAGAGCAGCCGAGGAGAGAACATGATGCTGGAGATCATACGCAGCAAAGAGGAACCAGTGAGTGAAGACAGTCTTGTTTCTATGAAGAGTCGAAGACTGTTAGATATACAGTATGTGTCTGGAGCAGAAGTAGTAGATATTGATTTTCACCCCCTCCTCCCTCTCTCTCCCCCCATTTCAGGTGTGTGACAATGTGGCCTCTCTGGTCCTGGGTCGGTCTGTCTTTGTCAACTGGCCCCACCTAGAGGAGGCCAGGGTGGTAGCAGTGTCTGACGGGGAGAGCAAGTAAGAGCCACACTCAGTTTTAGTCATGCATAATGAGGGCTAAACTACAGTACTAAACCTGAACTGTCCCTCAAAACCAAACACCTCTGGCTCTGCCCTTCATTCAGTTCTCATTAGACTAGAACTTTGAAGTACACCGAGTTGTCGATATTCATCAATATCTGTCTCCTTCCACTTCCAACCCTCCTTTCATGTACATTTTCTCTCCTCTTTCCCTCCATCACTCACCGTGCCTCTCAGGTTCTTCCTGGAGGAGCCGGCAGGGATGCAGAAGCTGTATGACAGGGACTCTCCTCCCCCCACTAAGGTCACCTACCTCAGTGACAAGGAACAGAAGGACTGGGTTAAGGACGTACAGGGCATCACTGAGCAGTAAGCATCTATTTGTCATCAAAGTGGAATAGTTTTTCAGTGAGGTCTTGTGCGTGTTTGATTTCTGCACCCTCTTTGGTAGAAGTGCCATCCTATGAGTCTATTACATATTTTAACTTGACTTTTATTTCACCAAGAAGTCCCATTTTGGTCAGAAGACCTCTTTTTCTAGGGAGACCTGTGTTTTGCCTGACCACTCTCCCTACCATAATACCTCTGTTTTCTCTCTCTCCTCCCACCTGTCTCCCCTGTCAGTTTCAGTAAGCGTAAGGGCATCACGGTGAATGAGACGGCGGTGGTGTTGTATACCCAGCTGCTGACAGGCAGGAAGTATGTCCCTGGGCAGAGCGGACAGGTGCACCTGGAGAAACAGTGGGCCAAGCAGATACTGCCCTTCCCCTACCAGACCATCGTCAAGGTCAGCACAGGACGACCTACTACACGCACGCGCTAGAGCTGGGCGATATAGACAAATCCATACTGTGATAAATTGGTGCGATAAGGATAAATTAAACGATAGCTTTAAACTTTAAATTAATGTTGGGGAATTATCCTTTAAATAAAAGCCATGAATTTACCATAAAAATCACCCTTATTAGCAAACTTATTTCATTTCAAACTTTTCTCTAGTATAGGCTACTTATTGTAATGAACAATATCAGGAAAATGCCTACGATAAGTATGGTCGGTGTCTCACACACAACTCTCTCTCTCCCTCAGGACATCAAAGCCTTTGACTCGTTGTCCACTCGCTTCAAGACCCTGGAGGAGCTGTTTCCCCCGACGACCACGGTTTTTATGGTGGGGAACCCCTACTACGGTGCCATGGGAGAGGTCGGTACAACTTTCTGTTTCCTGTCTCTACTTTTATGCCAGTTGTTGTCGATGTTTTCCATTACCCTTTCCGCCTCTTAATAACAACAGTCCTGACAAAGCGTGGAGTCACGAAATGAGGATCTATGAGAAGCCTTTCATGCTTTTCCCTTTGGTCACCCAGGTGCAGGAGTCCAGTGATGTCATCAAAGAGGGACGGGTGCGGGTGGTGTTCACGGTACCCTGTGAACCACCGATGGAATCCTTAATACAGAACCAGCATGTTAGTCATTCTCAAAACAACACCTCTCTCACACTCCTCCCCTGCCCCAGCACATGACTAAACAAACATGCACCCTTTCCAAGCTCACTCTCCCCTCTCTCTCTCTCTCCTGGTAGAAATACTGTGTGAAGTACAGTCCTGGCTACGTTCTGGCCTCACGCCTCGGCATCACCGGCTACCTCGTCTCCAGATTCTCTGGCAGCATCTTTGTCGGCAGAGGATCCAAGAAAAAGTGAGTGAACAAATTTCAAATGACAGCCTATTCTCCATTTGGTTCACTACTGTTGACCATATAGGTTGTTTTGTATGTGTATAATAAACTGTGTCTCTCTCTCACTCTGTGTCTCTCTCTTCTGTTCTCCCTCCGTGTCTCTTTCTTCTGTTCTCCCTCCCGCCACAGTCCCCATGGGGAGCAGAAGGCTAACGTGGGTCTGAACCTGAAGTTCAATAAGAAGAATGAGGAGGTGCCAGGTTACACCAAGAGAACCGAGAAGGAGTGGCTCTATTCTGGCGCTGTGGAGGAGCTGATGGCTGAGTACCTGGATAGGTGTGTGTGTGAAACAGCATTGTGCATGTTATTATTTGTGTGTGTGTGCGTGTGTAACCTGCCTTGTGTGTCTCCTGTAGGTTCTCCGAGGTGTTTGACCTGGTGTCCAGGAACAGTCACGACGATGTCTTCTATGAGGATGACATCTGGCCTGGAGTGGACGAAAACGGGTATACATATTCATGCATTTAACATTCATCATTTCCACTGTCATACAGTCATAACAGGTAAACCTGTATGCTTGCAACACTTACACACTTAACACTTGCATTCGGATGTTCTTAAACACACAGAAAACACTAGGAGTAAGTTGGTGTGTAACGATGAATAGATCATACGAGTTATTGTAATACTGAGGGTAGTAGTGGTGGTGGTGATGGTAGTGGTGGTGGTGTGGATGATTTTCCGGCAGGGCGGAGAGGGTGAAGGAGATCACATCCTGGTTGAAGACTCACCCAGTCGCCGACATCGCCCGGGCGTCATGTGACCTGCAGATCCTGGACACGGCCATCGTGGAGCAAATCGAGGAGGAGGTGGCTAAGGTAAATGATCGACAGCCCCTATTTATCTGTCTTCCCTCAGCAGTCATCAATGTTCTCTGTCAATCATTTATCTGTCTACTCTTACTCTGTTTTTCTATGTATCCTTCACCTCTACCCTCGTTTCTCTGTCACTAAGGTAGATGGATGGACACACACTACTCAACAAGCCCTTCCTTCACTGTCAATGATTCCTTGACTTTCTTTGTTAGTGTCCCTCTTACCTCCCTCTGTTTCTCAGGTGAAGAAGAGCAGCAAGAAAGTACGTGTGACCGTGAAGCCACATTTACTCTTCAGGGTGAGGAATGTCTTTTACCTGTGTGTGGAGAGGAAAATGTAGGACTTTGTCTGTGTCATGTAGTGGGTGACAAGGACATTAAAACCTCCATATTGGTCCAACACACAAAACTTCTCTGAATCCTGTAGTGTCTCTCTCTCTCTCTCCAGCCCCTAGAGCAGCAGCACGGTGTGGTCCCTGACCCGGATGCAGAGTACCACCTGTTTGACCGGGTGGTCAACGTCAGAGAGAGCTTCTCTGTCCCCCTCGGCCTCAGAGGAACCATCATCGGCATCAAGGGAGGTGAGTGGTCACACACCCACTGTCGGTTACGTCTCCCTCACACTCTCATATACAACACACCCACTGTCGGTTACGTCTCCCTCACACTCTCATATACATCACACCCACTGTCGGTTACGTCTCCCTCACACTCTCATATACAACACACCCACTGTCGGTTACGTCTCCCTCACACTCTCATATACAACACACCCACTGTCGGTTACGTCTCCCTCACACTCTCATATACAACACACCCACTGTCGGTTACGTCTCTCTCACTCTCATATACAACACACCCACTGTCGGTTACGTCTCCCTCACACTCTCATATACAACACACCCTCTGATCTTTGAACGGTCTCTAACCCAATGTTAACCTCTCTCCCATGGCAGCTGATCGGGAGGCTGAGGTGTTGTATGAGGTTGTGTTTGATGAAGAGTTTGCTGGTGGACTTACTATCAGGTACAATCCGTCTGTGTTTCATTGTTTCACAGGTCTATGTTAAGTGTTTCAGACTCATAACATATTTTATTTTAGGTTATTTGTTTTATATGCAGAGTACCTGTGTTTTGTGACTGTGGCCCATTGTCTGATCTGACTGCTGTTCTGGGTGACTGTATGTTGCCTGACCATGGTCTGTTGCCTGACCGTGGTCTGTTGCCTGACTAGGTGTGCGTCGGGCCGTGGCTACAGGCTGCCTCCGTGTGCCTTAATCAACTTGAGCCATGGATGCCGCGTTGAGCAGGGTTCCCACAAACTGACCGCCATCGTCAAGCCCCAGCCCGCCTCCTCCCACCACGCACACAACAAAGGACAGCTGTCTGGGCTCAACCACTCACCACGCTCACCCTTCATACCCACACAGGTAGGACTGGAGTACAGCATATTGCGCGTATACTCATGTCACACACACACACACTCAAATAAGAATGGGTTAAATCTCCCAGTCATTAGACTAAACCAGAATAGATCCTAGTGAATCGCCTCCAACTTTCTCTGTTTCTCACATTTTCCCACCATATCTCCCCCTCTCTGTATGTCTTGATGGAAACATTACCCCCTCTCTCTTTTTTCTCTCCCTTTGTCTCCATCTCCCTCTGTCTCTCTCGCCCTCCCTCTGTCTCTCTCGCCCTCCCTCTGTCTCTCTCTCCTTCCCTCTGCCTGCCTGCCTGCCTGCCTGTGTCTCTCCCTCCGTCTCTCTCTCTCTCTGTCCCTCGCTCCCTCCCTCTGTCTGTCTGTGTCTCTCTCTGTCTGTGTGTCTCTCTCACTCTCAGAACGGCAGACAAAACATTCTCAGGGCAGACACTCAGGGGAACAAAAATGTGCACCACAATGCCCTCAGCCAGAAACACCAGCCGAAGGTAAGCCTGTGTTTGTTCTCTCTCCTCTCTGACTCTCTCTGTGTTTTAGTTTTTCTCTATACAATGCCACATTTCTCTGTGGTGGAGTGTGTAACATCAATCTCTCTGTGAGTGCAGGGTAAAGATGAGGAGTTCAGTAATGTGTGGCAGTCTCTGCAGAGTTCTGGAATGCCCCAGAAACCACCAGCCCACTGGCAGCAAAACAATGTGAGTCCATTCATAAGTTTGTCTGTACCAGTGTCAATGTGAAGTGTTACCATACTCGTTGTGAGTGTAGTAGTGTTTGTTGTTTGTGTGTGTATGCGTGTGACTTAAGCTATTGTAAATCTGTGTGTGTGTCTGTCTCCAGGTGGGTAAATCTGCCTGGGGTCCAGGGTCTCCCGGACAGGAAGGACAGTTCCAGAGTCAACAACAGCAACCCCCCAAACCTGTTAGTCACCATTTCATTCTAACGTTTGAACCCTACACATTCCTAAACATCAAACCACACCTCTTTGGTCCTTAGTTTAGTTCCCAACATCACCTCCAGCTGTAGACCAATAGCAGACCGTGACCAGGGTCCTCATCCTCAGCAGGCAGCTTAGCCAGTGGAGTCAGGACTACGAAGTTAAGCTAGTCAATAAAATGCACTTTGAAAGCCGATTTCAGTGTAGGGTTTATTACAAGGCTGTGTGTAGACTAAGTTGTTAGTTTAGTCAAACAAATCCAGATCAAGTGAAGATGTAATACAATTTTTATGTTATCGGGAGATGAAGTGACAGAGAGGGAGTTGAGATTTTTCCAGATTTTTTGTTGTTGTTGAAAGATGTCAATGTGCGAGTTCTGTGAAGGGCAATGAGGTGTGTGTGTAAAACGTCATGTTGTTTTATAGGGTCCAGCAGGAAGTATCAGACTGCTGAAGAGAAATGAAGATGTCAACACTCTGTTTCCCGCTCAGAACGCCACAAAGAAGGTACACACACACACACACACACACACACCACACACACCACACACACCACACCACACCACACCACACACACACACACTTACCCACCTGTCCCCTTTTGTCTCCAGCATACAGAGTTTGAGGAGTTGATCGCCAACCTGAAGATCACCAAGGGCAACGAGCCAACTCCACCGTCTCCAGCCAACGAGCCAACGAGCCAATCAGGGGAGCCGCTGTCTCCGCAGTCATTCGCTATGGTGGGTACTAGACTAGTACAGTCACTGGTTGGTCTTATGCTATAGTGCACTCAGGGCCCATTTCAAACTCTTAAATTAGATTTATCCGCTCATTCCTGGTTTTATGGTTTGTTGTAGACTAATTGTGATTGGTTGTTCTCCTGTGTGTAGAAGGGGACTCTGGCCCTGAAGGAGATGCTGAACATTGGCTCTGCCCCTGACTCCACTAGTCTCTCCTCCTCCAACACACAGCAGCAGAACAGGAGAAGACCCACCAAGAAACTGGGTGAGCTGAAATACAGGGTTAACTACATGTTTAGGTACAGGTAGCGCTGTTGTGGGATTTAGTGGAGATGATAGAAATATGAAACCAGTTTTTCATCATTCCCCTTCTCGTCCTTACCCATCTTTCCTTTCAACTGTCCTTTCTCCCTCCTTCCACCTCTCCCTGTATCGCGCTCCATCTCTTTTCACCCCCTCTCTCCTTCTACACTCATCCTCTCCACTTCCCCTCTCGGTCTGTCTCAGCGGCGAGGATGGGAGACTTAGTGTTACCTGTGGCCGCAGCAGCAGTCCCTCCCCTGCAAGCCCACCAGCCCTCATCCATGGTCCCCAGTGTGGCCTCAGAGCTGGCTAGGATCTGTATAGGTCTGGGCATGGCCCCACCTGACTTCACCTTCATACGCAGCAGACAGGTGAGACACACACACACACACATACATACATACATACATACATACATGTAGCAGACACACAGAAGTTAGTAGCACACACAGAAGTTACATGCATGAGGCAGGAACACGCACACAGTGTTGTCATAGTGTGAAATGGTGGGCACATCCTTTAGCAACGTCCCTACAGTATCTCTGTTTCTCAGTTGTTTTCTCTCGCTAACTCCACCTCCATTATCTCTCTTCCTCTCTCTCAGGGTTTGATGGTGTGTCAGGTGAAGCTCTCCAGTGGTCTGCTTGTCCACGGTCCCCAGAGTCAGTCTGAGAATGAAGCCAAAGAGAAGGCAGCTCTCTTCGCCCTGCAGCGCCTTGTGAGTGTGGTGTGTGTCCCTACTGTACTTCTGCACGATCTGTGTGTGCTCGTGCATGCCAAACTGTTTGTTTAGTATTTTATTGTGTGTATGCATTTTACTAATGTCCCCTATACTTCTGTGTTTTAACATTTTCTCTCTGTCTCTTGTAGAATTCTGTGGGTTCTGGGTTTCCCCTGCCTCCGCCTCTGTTCTCCGGGGTCGGCCAGATAAGAGGACCGCCCATGGGACCCATCCCTAACGTATTCGGCCAATCAAGTGAGACCTGCCGTCATGTGCGGCGTCTATATTGATACTAAAGTAGACTGTAACAGTACGACCTCTCCTGGTGCAGTTATAGGTTTTAGGACACTTATGAATACTGGATGTGAACCTAACCCGTTCTCTCCCTCTCCCTCCAGGTGGTCTGTTAATCCCTCCTCAGGGGTATGGTCCTCTCCACTGGGGCATGCCCCTCCCGCCGCACCAGGGACAGCCCTTCTACGGTGGCACCTTCCCTGGCGCCCGGCCCCAGGCACCCTCCGTCCCCATCGGCTCACACAACCAGTTTGTCCCCCTACAGGTAGGAGCTCCAGAACCTGTTTCTACGGTTCACACCAGAACCTGTTTCCACGGTTCACATAAATATGATTCAAATCAACACAGTTTTCGATTATTAACTGTGTGTGTGTTCGTTCCCACACATTCCTAACCTCTAAATTCTAACCTCCGTCAGGTGACTAAGAAGCGTGTGTCATCAGGCAAGAAGCAACAAGAGTTCTACAATGCGGCTCACACGGCGAGGAACCAAGCCCCAAGTAACAAAGCCCAGTCTGACTCCCAACCCTCCCTATCCCCGGCCCCACCTGCAGCCCCCATCACACCCCCAAAGACCGCCCAGGACCCCCCTGAGATGGCTGGGACCCCCTCCACGCCACAGACACCACGCCAGAACCCCACCCCAGGCCATGGCCACACCCCCAGCTCCGCCTCCAAGAGGAAACACAGGAAACTGGCGGTCAACTTCGAAGTGGCCAAAGTCCAAGAATGATCCTCTTCCCCCCTCCGCTTAGGTGTTGGTTTTTAAGATGGTATTATCATCGTCCTGGTCTCAAATGGAACCCTATTCTCTGTGTGCTGCACTACTTTTGACCAGAGCCCTATGTAGTTCCCCTATGGGACTGTACTCAAAAGTAGTGCATTAGATGAGGAATAGGCTGTCATTAGGGTTCCATTTGAGATGCAGCCACAGTAATGAGAGGGAGGGAGGAAGGAGGAGGGCCCCCCACCCAAGGCAATAAGGACTGATAAGTTACAATGTTTTCTTGTGTTTGTATCATGTTTGTAAGATGGGTTACTGTTGTCCCCAGTCTCGCCAGACCCTGTCGTACATGGTGTCCTTCTAGTTGGTCAGTTTATGATTGGAGCCAGTAATCAAGGGGTTAATCTCTTAATTATTTTCCCTCTGTTTGTATTCTCCATCTTAAGCCAAATGTTAGGGTCTTTTATTAAGGTCATTAGATTTTTGTCACAATTATGTATTTTAAGGTCTTATTTTATGGTTTCTAATCGCTGACACAACAAATAGCAATTTGAAATTCTCACTTGTGTCAAGCAAAATTTAGGCTCACAAATGTAACGGACATGCATAAAGACAACACAAACACATCACTATGACAAAGTTATTGACATTTCTTCTCCACAATGTAACACAAAAACTCCACATTTCTTCCCTCCATTAAGACTTGGATCAATCAGCTGACCGGGCCTGGTAATGTCCCAAAGCAGACCATTTTAATTTAATTTCAAACTGATTTGCTGCTGTCAGTTAGTTTTAAAAATATTTTTGCCCTCCACATTTCAATCTATGGATTTTATGCCTAGGACCCCTTTTTGAAGATTGAAACTATAATGTAGTTGTTGTTGTTGCAGAGGCTGAATTATTACCTTGTAACCCACATGTACAGCCACTTGACTTTTACCAGCATATTTTTGGGGCTCTTTGTGTATGGATTTGTACCCTCCCCCCACCACTTTAAACAGTGATCCGATCTACTGAGTTCAGGCTTTCCGTGGGTTTTTAAACATCTGTACCGAAGCACACCTGTTGTATGTCATGTTGTTTTCTTTCAAAATTAATTTGAGAGCTTGTATAAGAAAACCCCTCAAATAACCCCCAAAATCTTAGTTATGGAAATGGAACTTGCTCTTTTCATGCCGGGACGTGCTGTACATATCCATTGAATAAATCTTTTGTTACCATGGTGTCGATAAATATGTGTATTTGTCAGCTTATTTTGTCATGGGTTTGAGTGGTAAATGCATGTATGACTGTATAGTAGGCCTATGTGTCTGTGAACATTGCAAAACGGCTACATTAGATAACCTCTGTGTATACATTTATGACAGTTTTTACCAAACACTCATGTATTGCAGGAATTGATTTACATGTGATGTCGTACCAGTACATAATTAAGTATAGATAGCTCCCGCTCATGATGTATTTTTTGCTAATGCAATTGGTTACATGTTCTCTCTATTGGCCAGCAGTGGGCAGTGCATGGCTACTGATGTCTTCCTCATGCAGAGTTCAGGCCAGTCTAAGGCAGAGGTGGCCAACCCTCCTGGAAATCTAACTGGGTGTGCAGACCTTCGCTCCAACTCTGCTGAATGCACAGCATGATCCTACTTAATCAGCTGCTCATCAAGAGCTTCAAGTATGTGAAAATAGGGTTGGACTAAAAGCCTGCATAGACTGTTGGGACATAACAATGGCATAGTACATTAATTTATAGCCACAGGTCAGATGGAACAATTGATATATTTATTTAGAGTAACTTGTTAAATATGGATGTAATGGAATCACAAACACAAGACAACCTCCCACCCACAACACACACTATTATATGCTAAACAAACAGGATACTAATAGAACACAGTCTGAATACTTAACGCTATTGTAATATTTGGCCCTATTTCTAAATAGCAAATTACAATCTCTAGGCACATTTTGATACTGATCCAAAAACATACTAAAGGTTATCTCTAATATTGTCTGATATTATATTGATGAATTGATCTGACATGATATATGGACCTGATATACAGGACACAACACGGTATGTAGTAGGGACCAGTTGCGGTCGGTGACGTTTAAGATCAGGGAGGACACTAATATTTTTCTATTACAGCATGTTGGATGACTGTCATTCATATTCCATTTACCCAGCTCAATGCAACACCGATAGGTTAAGGCTACTAAACTGAACAAAAATATCAAAGCAATATGTAAAGTTTGGTCCCATGTTTCATAAGCTGAAATAAAAGATCCCATAAATGTTATATACACACAAAAAGCTGATTTAAACAGCATGATCATTACACAGGTGCAACTAGTGATGGGCACAAAAAGCCACAAAAATGTGCAGTTTTGTTACAACTCAATGCCACAGATGTCTCGTTTTGAGGGAGCGTGCAATTGGCGTGCTGACTGCAGGAATGTCCACCAGAGCTTTTTCCAGGGAACTGAATGTTAATTTATCTACCATAAGCCGCCTCCAATGTCATTTTAGAGAATTTGGCAGTACATCCAACCGGCCACACAACCGCATACCATTTGTATTGCGTTGTGTGGGTGAGTGGTTTGCTGAAGTCAACATTGTGAACAGTGTGGTTATGGTATGGGCAGGCATAAGCTACGATAATGACCAACACAATTGCATTTTATCAATGGCAATTAGAATGCACAAAAATACCGTGATGAGATCCTGAGGCCCATTTTTTTAAAGATATCTGTGACCAACAGATTGCATATCTGTATTCCCAGTCATGTGAAATCAATAGATTAGGGTCTAATTAATTTATTTCAATTGACTGATTTCCTCATATGAATTGTAACTCAGTAAAATCTTTGAAATTGTTGCATGTTGCATTTATATTTTTGTTCAGTATACATTATACTCTAATTTCCCCTATACCATCATGAGGTTGCTACAACCTAGCTTACGAATGAACGTTTACAACGTAGGTGTACAGGCTGAGACATTTTTTTTGTTATCACCGTGACAGTGACACATTCAATACCGCCTTGCACACTCTTGCCTGCATCTAGCTGATCTAGGGTGTAATCATTAGTCCAACAGTTGCCAACGAGACTTCCAATTGGACAAATCCAGGTATGTTTATTCCCGTTTCGTTACGTTTGCTAAATTTGAGCGGTTGTTTTGGACCCTGTACAGGGCCCGGTGGGTTTGTACAGGGCCCGGTGAGTTTGTACAGGGCCCGGTGAGTTTGTACAGGGCCCGGTGAGTTTGTACAGGGCCCCAAAACTTGTCATCAGAAAATATAAATATTGACATATCATTTGAAAGCTACAGGCCTTGTCTTTTTGGAAATCAAACTAAAATCTTACTGCTGGTAATGTCATAAGAATCTCCCTTCCCTCCCATAAAGGCCATAAATCATGCGGTATGGTCATATTCATAGAGTCACCAAAGTGCAAACATTTAGTACACATGGAAAAGGTACACCCTCATGGTCATTGTAAAGCAATGCATTTCCTTCTCCATCCACATGACCTTATATGCGTCCTCCACATGCGCCGTTTAGCTAGCTCATCGTTTACAATGGGAAAACTTAATTCACCTGTCTGTCTTTTTTCTTTTTTTTTAACTCCATAACTTGTAAGCCCTGATTGTGAACGTCATTTTAAGATGTCAGGCTTGAAAATCCGTTCAGCCAATTTTACACAGTGACTCACGACCAAAACCAGACGCAACTGGCTTAAAGTGGCCAAGAGACATCATGTTATCAACTACTGCTATCTAGTGGACGAACTGGGAATAAGAGGATGTACAGTATGTACATCAGTGGATAGGTAGAGACTTCAACTTTGGTGACTCAAATTGTTTCTGACACCTTTATCTGAATTCCACAGTTCTTACATTTCTAACAGTACAATTTACTTTATGAGGGTAGTATACACTATTATGCCTTGTTTAGAAAATGCTACAAGAGGGGGTCAGAGTTTAACAGGTTAATACATTTTTTCAACAGAATTGGAAGAATGAAGCAAATCAAATTTTATAAGTTACATACACATGATTAGCAGATGTTAATGCGAGTGTAGCGAAATGCTTGTGCTTCTAATTCCGACAGTGCAGTAATATCTAACAAGTAATCTAACAATTCCCCAACAACTACCTAATACACACAAATCTAAAGGGGTGGAATAAGAATATGTACAGTTGAAGACAGAGGTTTACATACACTTAGGTTGGAGTCATTAAAACTTGTTTTTCAACCACTCCACAAATTTCTTGTTAACAAACTATAGTTTTGGCAAGTCGGTTAGGAAATCTACTTTCTGCATGACACAAGTAATTTGTCCAACAATTGTTTACAGACAGATTATTTCACTCATAATTCACTGTGTCACAATTCCAATGGGTCAGAAGTTTACATACACTAAGTTGACTGTGCCTTTAAACAGCTTGGAAAATTCCAGAAAATGATGTCATGGCTTTAGAAGCTTCTGATAGGCTAATTGACATCATTTGAGTCAATTATAGATGTACCTGTGGATGTATTTCAAGGCCTACCTTCAAACTGAGTGCCTCTTTGCTTGACATCATGGGGAAATCAAAAGATATCAGCCGAGACCTCAGAAAGAAAATTGTAGACTTCCACAAGTCTGGTTCATCCTTGGGAGCAATTTCCAAACCATGCAGCCGTCATACTGCTCAGGAAGGAGACGCGTTCTGTCTACTAGAGATTAACGTACTTTCGTGCGAAAAGTGCAAATCAATCCCAGAACAACAGCAAAGGACCTTGTGAAGATGCTGGAGGAAGCAGGTACAAAAATATCTATATTCACTGTAAAACGAGTCCTATATCGACATAACCTGAAAGGCCGTTCAGCAAGGAAGAAGCCACTGCTCCAAAACCTCCATTAAAAAAAGCCAGACTACAATTTGCAACTGCACATGGGGACAAAGATCGTACTTTTTGAAGAAATGTCCTCTGGTCTGATGAAACAAAAATAGAACTGTTTGGCAATAATGACAATCGTTATGTTTGGAGGAAAAAGGGGGGAGGCTTGCAAGCCGAAGAACACCATCCCAACTGTGAAGCACAGGGTTGGCAGCATCATGTTGTGGGGGTGCTTTGCTGCAGGAGGGACTGGTGCACTTCACAAAATAGATGGCAACATGAGGAAGGAAAATTATGTGGATATCTTGAAGCAACATCTCAAGACATCAGTCAGGAAGTTAAAGCTTGGTCGCAAATGGGTCTTCCAAATGGACAATGACGCCGAGCATACTTACAAAGTTGTGGCAAAATGGCTCAAGGACAACAAAGTCAAGGGAATTGGAGTGGCCATCACAAGCCCTGACCTCAATCCTATAGAAAATGTGTGGGCAGAACTGAAAAAGCGTGTGCGAGCAAGGAGGCCTACAAACCTGACTCAGTTACACCAGCTCGGTCAGGAGGAATGGGCCAAAATTCACCCAAGTCAAACAATTTAAAGGCAATGCTAACAAATACTAATTGAGTGTATGTAAACTTCTGACCCACTGGGAATGTGATGAGAGAAATAAAATCTGAAATAAATCATTCTCTCTACTATTATTCTGACATTTCACATTCTTAACATAAAGTGGTGATCCTAACTGACCTAAGACAGGGAATTTTTACTAGGATTAAATGTCAGGAATTGTGAAAAACTGAGTTTAAATGTATTTGGCTAAGCTGTATGTAAACCTCATCTGTACATATACATATATGGATGAGCGATGGCTGAGCAGCATAGGCAAGATGCAGAAGATACAGTATATACATATGAGTAATGTAAGATATGTAAACATTATTAAAGTGGCGTTGTTTAAAGTGACTAGTGATCCATTTATTAAAGTGGCCAATGATTTGAGTCTCTATGTAGGCAGCAGCCTCTCTGAGTTAGTAATTGCGGTTTAGCAGTCTGATGGCCTTGAGATAGAAGCTGTTTTTCAGTCTCTCTCGCCTAGCTTTGATGCACCTGTACTGACCTCGCCTTCTGGATGATAGCGGGGTGAACAGGCAGTGGCTCGGTGGTTGTTGTCCTTGATGATCTTTTTGGCCTTCCTGTGACATTGGGTGGTGTAGGTGTCCTGGAAGGCAGGCAGTGTGCCCCCGGTGATGCGTTGTGCAGACCGCACCACCCACTGGAGAGCCTTGCGGTTGAGGGCGGTGCAGTTGCCATACCAGGCGGTGATACAGCCTGACAGGATGCTCTCAATTGTGCATCTGTAAAAGTTTGTCAGGGTTTTGGGTGACAAGCCAAATTTCTTCAGCCTCCTGAGGTTGAAGAGGCGCTGTTGCGCCTTCTTCACCACGCTGTCTGTGTGGGTGAACCATTTCAGTTTGTCTGTGATGTGTACGCCGAGGAACTTCACTTTCCACCTTCTCCACTGCTGTCCCGTCGATGTGGATAGGGGGGTGCTCCCTCTCCTGTTTCCTGAAGTCCACGATCATCTCCATTGTTTTGTTGACGTTGAGTGAGAGGTTGTTTTCCTGACACCACACTCCGAGTGCCCTCACCTCCTCCCTGTAGGCTGTCTCGTCGTTGTTGGTGATCAAGCCCACTACTGTTGTGTCGTATGCAAACTTGATGATTGAGTTGGAGGCGTGCATGGCCACGCAGTCGTAGGTGAACAGGGAGTACAGGAGAGGGCTGAGCATGCAACCTTGTGGGGCTCCAGTGTTGAGGGTCAGCGAAGTGGAGATGTTGTTTCTTACCTTTCACCACTTGGGGGCGGCCCGTCAAAGTCCAGGACCCAGTTGCACAGGCCGGGGTTGAGACCCAGTGCCTCCAGCTTAATGATGAGCTTGGAGGTTACTATGATGTTGAATGCTGAGCTATAGTCGATGAACAGTATTCTTACATAGGTATTCCTCTTGTCCAGATGGGATAGGGCAGTGTGCAGTGTGATGGTGATTGCATCGTCTGTGGACCTATTGGGCGGTATGCAAACCAAAGTGGGTCTAGGGTGGCCGGTAAGGTGGCGGTGATATGATTCTTGACTTGTCACTCAAAGCACTTCATGATGACAGAAGTGAGTGCTACCGGGCGATAGTCATTTAGTTCAGTTATCTTTGCCTTCTTGGGTACAGGAACAATGGTGGCCGTCTTGAAGCATGTGGGAACAGCAGACTGGGATAGGGAGCGATTGAATATGTCCATAAACGCACCAGCCAGCTGGTCTGCGCATGCTCTGAGGACTCGGGTAAGGACACCCCTGATCACTCGCAAACACAGTTCACTTTCATAGCAGCCACATACAAATAGCATGATCACTTTGCTCGTTGTATAATTTCTTCTCGCATCTACGTGCTCTCCTCCTCTCACCTTTTCCCTTCGCAATTACTCAACACATTTTATGCACTGCAGTGCTAGCTAACTGTAGCTTATGCTTTCAGTACTAGATTTATTCTCTGATTCTTTGATTGGGTGGACAACATGTCAGTTCATGCTGCAAGAGCTCTAATTGGTTGGAGGACATCCTTCGGAAGTTGTCATAATTACTGTGTAAGTCTATGGAAGGGGGTGAGAACCATGGGCCTCCATGGTTTTGTATTGAAGTCAATGTACCCAGAGGATGACGGAAGCTAGCTGTCCTCTGGCTACACCATGGCACTACCCCAGAGAGTGCTGTTGAGGCTACTGTAGACCTTCATTGCAAAACAGTGTTTAAATTATTTGGTGACATTTGAATATATTTAGTATAGTTTTATCAAAAAATGATCATTTTTACATTTTTCTCTATTTTTATGAAATTCCCTGAGGATGGTCCTCCCCTTCCTCCTCTGAGGTGCCTCCACTGGTAGAGACACTGAATAAAAAAATATTTTTCTTCCCTGAAATTACCATAACTTCTAGTTTACAGTACCAAAACATCTTTGTAGGATTATTTTTTATCTTCAAGATGAAGCTGAAATTGTTACTTCCAGTCAGCACATTCTCAAGGACTTCTTACAGAATTAGGACTCAGTTGTCTATGTTCTCCCAATCCATCAGGCACTTTAGGTTGAAATAAAAACACAGGGAATCCAAAAGTGAGTGATTACTGCACAAAAATGCAGGTTTGACTTTATTTTTTTCAAACACATTAGCAACTAAAAATAAGAATACAATTCTTCACATTGTTGTTGCCTGGAGACGTTTTTCTGCCAAAGAGAAAGGAACCCAGATGGAACAGAGAAGACAGCCATCATCAACGCTATTAAACATAAGGACTTAAAAAAAACACCTACAGTTATTGTTTCATAAATAGGCGCAGCATGATGAACAGACCTGGTGGAGAGAGAGAGAAAAAGAGATGGGAGTGATCAGAAGAGTGACGACAAGCCAGATGTCAGGGTTATATATCGCCACTCTACCAATCTGTCTCTACCATTCTCATTCTGACGCTTTCTACTGATAAAGAAAAACAACCTCAGACACAGGAGTTGGATGACAATCCATATAATCAATATGCCCAGAAGTCATACCAAAAAATATGTTTTCCTTGTACCAAATATAACTTTTTATTTGTCTAATTTCACAAAACTCATATTTTGTGATGTTTTCCACGTAAAGGGCAGCCAAAGTTTGACATTATTTCAGAGAATGGAAACTACTGATTTAGAAAGTTTTATCTTACAAATATCATGATATTGAAAATGTTTACGCCCCAATAAAACCCAAACAACTATAACAGCCGTTTAATCAATTTCCCTTCTTCTTTGATAGTTAAATTAAAACCAGTGTGATCCAATTCACAATCACACTGCACTTGAAAAAAGTGTTTTGTTGTTATACCCTAGGAGCAAGAGTAACACAAAATTCTATGTACAGCTTGAGGTGACGTCTATACTAACCAGCCTCGGCATAGTCCACAGAGGATCCTATGAACATGATCAGCATCAGTTTAGAAAGAGCAACACAATACTGCTCAAAGACACACAACCGTCTCTAAGGCAGTCCAGTAGCAGAGAGAAAGAGCGTGAGAGATTAAGAGAAAGAGGAAATTGGTATAGAAATATAATAGGTGTTCTTTATTTATTTTTCAAATGATAAAGATGATCTTGTTTTTCCTTTCAAAATAAAAGTCAGTTTGGGGTTTTGGTTTACATTTTGCTATGTGTGGAAAAAAAAGACCCAAGAGCCCCTAAGTGCTAAATGAACTTCTGGGATTTGAACAATGGTCTTAACATAACGCTTTTACATCACCAGCTTGTCATCCTCAAAACACAATCCAGTGACATATCAGTAACAATCCAATGACACGTCAGTAGAGAGGACAGTACTGCCTATTCTTTCACATCTCTGAACACATTTATTTGTGCCTTTATGGGCATACATTGCAAAGTCCAAAAACATTAACTTGACATTTGTATCTAATATCAGGTGAGGGTAGAGTGTGGGTCACAAAGAATCCAAAACCCACTCATCAGTATGATTATTTTCAAAGTAGATCACTAAGAACCAAAACATATCAAAATATGGATGTTTTGGAAAATGTGCTTCTGCCTTTCTTGTTTGAGTGACGGTCAGATGGTTTGGCCAGAGTGGGGGGTGGTGGTCAAGGAGTTTCTGCTGGGGTTGAGGGCAATGCTTTGGTCCAGTGAACGCAGAGTGGGACCGAATGTGGACCGGGTCAGGTTGCAGTCTGTTCCGGGGGTGGTTGTGTGGAGGTTAGAGGTCAGATCAGGTCAGGAACAGAGGCTTGTCTCTCTGAAGAGCTCTGAAAGAAGACGAGATGGAGGAACCATGACGAATATCAATCAATCAATCAATAATAATCAATGTCTCTTAACATGTGTTGAGACCCTTGCATTTGTGTTGTGAAATACAATTAAAATAGAGTTTGATTGATTGCAACTTTGGTTCAGACTGGAAGAGTGAAACAAAATCACCTACTCCTGGAATACAAAGCTTGCTCAATGGATAATCTCCATTCAAAGTACTTCTTAGTTCATAATTGGGCCTCATCTATTTCTGGGAAACCTGCCCTAAAGGTCATACAGAGTATAAACTCCGTTCATACTCTCATTTCTGCTGTGTTTCTCTATTGTCATACTATATAATAATGATGAGTATTCCTAGTGCGAGTGTGAATAGAATAATGGGTGTGTAGAACTGTGGTGGTCATGAGATTTTGTCAGCCGGTAACTGACATGCAAATAACTGCCCGAGTGAGTGAGAGAGAAGTCCTACCCATTGCCACAGTACTCGCTGGTCCAGTCGAGGTGCTGGCTGGGCCCATTCCGACACACCTGTCTGTAGTCCATGGATGGGGACAGTCCCTGCCCACCGGACGAGTTGATCATGTTCTGGAATTCTGACTGGAGAGGGAATCCCTGGTAAAGAGAAGTCTAGCATTAGAGTCCAGGTTTTCCAGTGTTATCCGTGGTATTCTACTCGGAGATACATTAAATTACTAGAGTGGCCTAGGTCATAGATTCTAGAATGTGCCGATAATGGCAGCCATCTTGTTCATGGATACATTTCAATTCACTCTAATTGGAATGAATGGCAGAAGAGGCACAGGAGTTGCATTCAAACTTGGGAGCATGTATTGCAGTGCCAAAGTGCATCTTAGTAGCATGTACAGTAAGTACGTACGTTCTTTCCATGACATCAACTGACCAGGTGAATCCAGGTGGAAGCTATGATCCCTTATTGATGTAACTTGTTAAATCCATTTCAATCAGTGTAGATGAAGGGGAGGAGACAAGTTAATGAAGGATTTTTTAGCCTTGTGACAACTGAGACATGATTGTGTATGTGTGCCATTGAGTGTGAATGGGCAAGACAAAAGATTTAAGTGATTTTGAACGGGGTATGGTAGTAGGTGCCAGGCCCCCAGATTGAGTGTGTCAAGAACTGCAACACTGATGGGTTTTTCACGCTCAACAGTTTCCCATGTGTATCAAGAATGGTCCACCACCCAAAGGACATCCAGCCAACTTGGCACAATTGTGGGAAGCATTGGAGTCAACATGAGCCAGCTTCCCTGTGGAACGCTTTCGACACCTTGTAGAGTCCATGCGCCGAAGAATTGAGGCTGTTCTGAGGGCAAAAAGGGGTGCAACTCAATATTAGGAAGGTGTTTTGTACACTCAGTGTATACTGTATGTGCACATATCATATGAAATAAGCCAGACTTAGTTAGACACTTATCCCTCCGAAGAAGATGAGCACCTTGCATTTACAGTGCATTCAGACCCCTTGACTTTTTCCACATTTTGTTACGTTACAGCCTTATTCTAAAACGTATTAAATAGTTTTTCCCCTCACCAATACCCCATAATGACAAAGCAAAATGTATAAACTCAAAATGTATAAATGTATAAACTAAATCTTTTTTTATTTATTTTTAATACATTTAAAAATATGTTTTTGCTTTGTCATTCTGGGGTATTGTGTGTAGTTTGATGAGGGAAAAATGGATTAAATACATTTTATAATAAGGCTGTAATGTAACAAAATGTGGAAAAGTCAAGGGGTCAACACCATTCGGAAAGTCTGAATACTTTTCCGAACGCACTGGTTAGAATCTCACAAGTGGTTATGGAGTCCACAGCACGCAATTCCCATGACATTGATGTCTCTTACAAAACCTTGAACAGCCAAATCAAGTCACGTGCAGGGATGTTTAAGAACATCAGATCAGATAGAACTTGGATAACTGACCCGTGGATACTATGGATGGGAAAGTATTGTAGAATTCTCTATAGCAGTACTGTACACAGATACAGTATATAAGAATCTGTGAATTAAATAATCACCGCCCATGTTAAGTTATAGTATGACTCTGATAGACATGAGTGCATCCTAAGTGCTCCTGGGGTGCTGCTCTGCCGTAGTCCCTGTGCTACACCCAGCCTGTGTGTGTCGGGTTGGATACTGCGACTGCATAAAAATTAAGAATATCTGTGCAAATGGACCAATAATGCAAGTATTGTAGTATCCTCAATGTATGAGTTGGTTTTTGGACGGAGCTGTCCTGTAGAGGGTCCATGGTAGAACTGAGTGTACTCTGAGGAGGTGGACCCTAGCTAGCTGGGGTAGGGGGAGAGACGGAAGGTGGGAAGTAAGAAAGGAGTAGTTATTTTAATTATGGGAGCAGACATTTTAATGTTGGGGTTTCTTGAAAAGTTTTTCTTTTTTCTTTTGGGGGGGAGAAAAGGAGGAGTGGGACAGATAGAGGAGAAAGAGAGAGAGACAGAGCGTATGAAAGGGAAGTTAATCTGGGCGCTACGCTACAAACCCTTCTCTAAAAGAGAGGGGACAGAGAGGGGACAGCAGGTGGCTGAGTTCTCTTCCCCCTCCTCAGACTCTCACCTATTCAGGCATTGTTCCACAAATTCTTCTCCTTCACTCCATCACAAAGGCCCCATCTGCCCCTTTTGTATCTCTCTCTTTCCCCCTCCCTCCCCCCCTTCCCCAACCTCCTCCCCCTTCCCCCACCTCCTCATACCCCCCCTTCCCCTACTCTCTTAGCTCAGGGGAAAAGTTTGAGCCCTGATGTTTTTTTTGTTTGCGCTCTCTCTCTAACAAAATATGCAAAATTGAGCGAGGAAGGATTATTACTCCCCGCGGGATTTAAAAGTCCCCAATAAAAGAGGGATCTGAGTGCTGGGGGCTTAGTGGCAACCAGACCCAAACCTCAGTTTAACCATTCTCCCCCCTTTTCTCCACGGACTGACACAGCCATACAGGCAACCTCATACAGGCAGCGCATCTCAAATTGGAATTCAGACAAATTCATATTCTAATCCGTATGAAGATTTAGGCACCCCTCTACACCCTCCTCCCCCTCTCCCTCCCCCTCAAATAAATGTTCGATCAGCCACAGCAACAGTTCATTTGCCTGCTGAGCAGAGATAAAGAGACAAATGGCAGTTCCTCTCTTTAAAAAAAAACAACAACAATTCCCACAATGCTTACTGAATACCTAGTCTACAATCTCAAAGCTACAGCATAAAGACGCTATCTTTCCGTTATGTTCTTCTAAGAAGGTTAAGTCATCTAACACATTGGACAGGTGAGAGTGGTAGGACACAGTCTAATCTCTCGTGGACACTAGACAGACTACGTAAACATAAACAAATTCCATGAGCTTTTAGTTCTGGGTTAACCGAGATCAGACACAGTCAAACTACTAGGATAGGTTGAGTAGCCTATTTTCTATTTTGATATAACTCGTCTAGGACGTGAGTGGCATAGAGAGTTAGGCTTGAAAGCCACATCACAGTAAAAAATGATAATTCACCCCATCACCTTTACCTAGAATCTCCCACAAACCCTCCCACAGGTCCTGTGTTGCTCAGTTGAGCACCGCACTTGCAACAGCATGGTTATGGGATCGATTCCCATGGGGGACCAGTATGAAAATGTATGCACTCACTCACTAAATGTATGCACTCACTATCTGCTAAATGACTCAAATGTAAATGTCATTCTAAGTAACATGCCCAGGAAATCAGAAGGTGTGTTTCTTTCTCACTGAAGAGGTCTGTCACCTGTTCCCCTGGATAGCTGTTTCCATAACGCCCTGGTCCCCTTATCAAACTAATGTCTGTCTCAAATGACACCAACCTATGGAGCTCTGGCCAAAAGTAGTACACTATAGGGAATAGACAGTGGGGCATGTTAGATGTGTCCTACAGTCCCCTCTCTAACACAACTGTTCTGTGGTTGTTGATTGGTTTATTCATTCTTTCTTTGTTTGTTGGTGTGTTTGTATTTTATTTCCAGGACAATGCACAACTTCTCTCTTGCATTAGTGAGGAAATTAGCCAATTGAGCTCCATTTTGTATTCTTGTATGTATTCTCTATATATGCGAGAGAAAGAGAGAGAGAGATCCTCTTCCAATCTGTGTTGTTGACTAGCCTCTACAGAGAGCTCATCTCATTTCCTGTGTGTGTGTCCTGTCCTGTCTGCTAGACTGGCTTCATCAGATAGCCCTGCCTGCCTGGCGTTTTGTCTCCACCACTGATGCATTCATCAATCTCAATGTGCTGCTGTTGGCGTCCTTATATCACATCATCAGCCTAATGCATTTGTTTATTACTGGGAGAAAATGGAAAATGGGGGATTGTGTGTGTGTTAGGGATGGCACAATTACCGTATAACCGACGGTTATGGATAAAGACAGTCATGAAAATAAAACAACCTTCAAAACCATTTAAAAATATATTCAACAAAATTTTGTGAGGGGGAGGAACAGCTGACTGAAGATGGGACAGCCCGGCATCTGTGTGGTTGAGTCCGTTTCTAGTATAACACTGCCCCTTGCTTGCAAGGTGTTGTAGCAAGCGATGAATAGAATGGAATAAACTCGTGGGTACACACGCAATGGCTGCCTGGTATTGAGATGGAATAATTTCCATGGTAATGTAGAATGTTCATTCAAATTATGTTAACTGATGTGGCTCATGCAATGGAATGTATTTTTTTGTCTTGTCAGTTGAGTTGAATCAACAAATCACAGCACATCTTGATGGGTACATTTCCTGCTTTTACTTCCTGCTTTGCTCCTATGGGTACACTAGCAATGGCCGCCAGTCAACCCATTATGCCATCATTGACTTGAATGTGGATGCCCGTTCTATTCATTCTATGGCAGCACATGCGGTCAGGAGCGGAGGAAAGGAGGAGTGGAGGAAAGGAGGAGTGGAGGAAAGGAGGAAAGGAGAAAATGTGAAGAAGAAAATAATTGCTATTCTATTGACGGTAATTGGCTGGCCAATTACCGTCATCCAAAATTCCATAGTGTCTGTGTGTCTAGGGAAGTTGAGAGAGAGAGAGAGAGAGACTGTGTGTGTGTACACACAGTATCAGGCTGGCAGATATGAATACATCCTGGCTTGCCCTCAATCTCTGGCCCTGAGGGAACATGAAGGGACCGGATGTGATTGTAAATAACATGAAAATGAATCATATACAGTTGAAGTCGGAAGTTTACATACACCTTAGCCAAATACAATTAAACTCAGTTTTTCACAATTCCTGACATTTAATCCAAGTAAAAATTCCCTGTCTTAGGCCAGTTAGGATCACCACTTTATTTTAAGAATGTGAAATGTCAGAATAATAGTAGAGAGAATGATTTATTTCAGCTTTTATTTCTTTCATTACATTCCCAGTGGGTCAGAAGTTTACATACACTCTATTTGTAGCATTGCCTTTAAATTGTTTAACTTGGGTCAAATGTTTATGGTATCCTTCCACAAGCTTCCCACAATTTAAGGCCTCCTTGCTCGCACACGCTTTTTCAGTTCTGCCCACAAATTTTCAATGGGATTGAGGTCAGGGCTTTGTGATGGCCACTCCAATACCTTGACTTTGTTGTCCTTAAGCCATTTTGCAACAACTTTGGAAGTATGCTTGGGGTCATTGTCCATTTGGAAGACCCATTTGCGACCAAGCTTTAACTTCCTGACTGATGTCTTGAGATGTTGCTTCAATATATCCACATCATTTTCCTCCTCATGATGCCCTCTATTTTGTGATGTGTGCCAGTCCCTCCTGCAGCAAAGCACCCCCACAACATGATGCTGCCACCCCCCGTGCTTCACAGTTGGGATGGTGTTCTTCGACTTGCAAGCCTCCCCCCTTTTCCCTCCAAACATAAGTTATATTGTTGTTTCATCAGACCAGAGGACATTTATCCAAAAAGTACCATCTTTGTCCCCATGTGCAGTTGCAAACTGCTTTTTTATGGCGGTTTTGGAGCAGTGGCTTCTTCCTTGCTGAGCGGCCTTTCAGGTTATGTCGATATAGGACTCGTTTTACTGTGGATATAGATACTTTTGTATCTGTTTCCTCCAGCATCTTCACAAGGTCCTTTGCTGTTGTTCTGGGATTGATTTGCACTTTTCGCACCAAAATACGTTCATCTCTAGGAGACAGAATGCGTCTCCTTCCTGAGCGGTATGACGACTGGGTGGTCACATGGTGTTTATACTTGCGTACTATTGTTTGTACAGATGATCGTGGTACCTTCAAGGGTTTGGAAATGGCTCCCAAGGGTGAACCAGACTTGTGGAGGTCTAAATAATTCTGAGGTCTTGGCTGATATCTTTTGATTTTCCCATGATGTCAAGCAAAGAGGCACTGAGTTTGAAGGTAGGCCTTGAAATACATCCACAGGTACACCTTCAATTGACTCAAATAATTTCAATTAGCCTATCAGAAGCTTCTAAAGCCATGACATAATGTTCTGGAATTTTCCAAGCTGTTTAAAGGCACAGTCAACTTAGTGTATGTAAACTTCTGACCCACTGGACTTGTAATACAGTGAAATAATTTGTCTGTAAACAATTGTTGGAAAAATTACTTGTGTCATGCACAAAGTAGATGTTTTAACCGACTTGCCAAAACTATAGTCGGTTAACAAGAAATTTGTGGAGTGGTTGAAAAACAAGTTTTAATGACTCCAACTTAATTGTATGTAAACTTCCGACTTCAGCTGTATAACATCATCATCAACCCATAACACACACACACCCCTAACACTCTCCATTTGATGTGGTTGCATCACGTATCCATGTTAACGTGAGTGTGTGTAGCTGTACATTGTAGGTGACCATGTTTAAGCGTATTACCACAATATGCATAATATGTACAGTGTGGAACTCACCTGAGCCAAGAGTGTGTGTTTGTATGCATTCACGCATGTGTGTGTGTTTGTGTGTTGAACTCACCTGGGCCATGGAGGGTGAGTGCAGAGACAGCGGGGTGTCCACCAAGCTGTTGCTGGTGGTGCATTCCTAGGTGAGAGTGGGAGTGGGAGTGGAGGGGCGGGCTGATCTGGAGGGGAGGGGTTGACGCCGCCGCCATGCTGCCCAGAGACACTCCTCCTGGATGGGGTCCACTGGCCCGGGGGGCCACCCCCCTGGAGAGACCCTGGAGTGGGGACAAGTGGGGGCTGAGGCCGGCCTGGTGCTGCTGGGACTGCTGTTGCTGGTGGTGGGGGTGGGGGTGGTGGCTCTGGTGGTGGTAGGGGTGGCTCATGTAGAGGCTGGGGTGGGAGTGATGGGGGTGGGGGTGCTGCTGGCCTGATCCAGGGAACACGGGGGGGCTTGGGCCCCAGCATAGAGGAGGCCTGGGATACCTTGACTTCACCTGGATCATTGTAACTCTGGAAGGAGTGGAGAGAGAGAACAGGAAAGACAGAGATGGAAGAGGGTGAAAGAGTGTAACAGTGTTACCTTATCAGAGTCATAGAGAATCAACTGACCACAGCTCTCATGAAGACTTATGTTTATGTCTGGGTCCCTACCTGTGAGACCAGGCTTGCTCTGTATGCAGCCAGCTGCTTCAGGTACTCCTTCTTGGCAGTCTCTGTCTTCTTTTTGTACACCTATAAAAACACCAAGACAGAACAGTAAACATTTGCACTTCGGTTGCCAAACAAAAAAAATGGGGTTTGTCATATGAATGTGTTATAATGCTTCATAAAGCATAATAGCTGTAGTTGGGGCATCTGGATAATACTCAAAATGTTTCCAATTTATGCAGGACTAGATTGTTCCTCTTCACTATCCATCCATCTGTCTGTCTTTGTCTGTCTGTCTGGGTGTCATTATTTACCGATAATAAATCTGGTCTCTCTCCAGGAAGTACACTGTCCTGCCCTCAGACAGACATCCACCCTCATTCCTCCACCCTCACACACCCCTCTGGAGGTGTGTGTGTGTTTGCATAAGAATGTGTTTCTGTGTGTGTGTGTGCGCATGTGTGTAATAGGACAATAGCACAGCGCTTACTACAAAATAATAAATATGTAAAAGCTTGCTCTTCTATTTGCTTATGTCCAGAGGCCATTTGTTGTCGAAACACACAGTAGCATGATTCACAGCGGCATTGATTCACAGCGGCATGATTCACAGCGGCATGATTCACAGCGGCATGATTCACAGCAGCATGATTCACAGCAACATGATTCACAGCAACATGATTCACAGCAGCATGATTCACAGCAGCATGATTCACAGTAGCATGATTCACAGCAGCATGATTCACAGCAGCATGATTCACAGTAGCATGATTCACAGTAGCAGAGCCACAGGACCAGGGAGAGCCAATAACTTCTACTGTGAAACTGTGAAAAGGTTTGAAATTCCAAATTAAAACAAATAGCATTTTTGTGAGGACAATAAAGTTGTATTCTAATCTAATATATTCTAATCTATTCTATAGCATCAGTGGGGCTGTTCCTGTATAATGAAGTCGAACAAGGAAGTGTACAGTACAGTCTGGCATTTCGGCCCTTTGTTCCGCAACCAAACAATCATGTCCTGCATATCAACAACTTCAAACCCCACTAATTTAGAAAAAAAGGTTGATTTGTCCTGTATTTCAGTCCGACATTACAACCAGTCACGTTGCGCTAATGAAAAGAAATACAGTGCCTTCACAAAGTATTTACAAACTTTTCCAATTTTGTTGTGTTACAGCCTGAATTTAAAATTAAATTGAGATATTTTGTCACTGGCCTACACACAATACACCATAATGTCAAAGTGGAATTATGTTTTTCGAAATGTTTCAAATTCTTTAAAAATGAAGGGCTGAAATGTCTTGAGTCAACAAGTATTCAACCCCTTTTATAGCAAGCCTACATAAATCCAGGAGTAATGGACTCACTCTGTGTGCAATAAGTATTTAACATGATTTTTGAATGGCTACCTCATCTCTGTACCCCCACACATACAATTATCTGTATGGTCTCTCAGTCGACCAGTGAATTTCAAACACTGATTCAACCACAAAGACCAGGGAGGTTTTCCAATGCCTCGCAAAGGACACTTATTGGTAGATGGGTAAAAAAAAGCAGACGTTGAGCATGGTGAAGCTAATAATTACACTTTGATCAATACACCCAGTCACAACAAAGATACAGGCGTCCTTCCTAACTCAGTTGCAGAAGAGTAAGGAAACCGCTCAGGGATTTCACCATGAGGCCAATGGTGACTTTAAAACAGTTACAGAGTTAAATGGCTGTGATAGGAGAAAACGGAGAATGGATCAACAACATTGTAGCTACTCCACAATACTAACATCATTGACAGAGTGAAAAGAAGGAAGCCTGTACAACAAGGCATTAAAGTAATACTGCAAAAAATGTGGCTAAGCAATTCACTTTTTGTTCTGAATACAGTGTTATGTTTGGGGCAAATCCAATACAACACTTTACGGAGTAGCACTCTCCATATTTTCAAGCATCGTGGTGGCTGCATCAGTTTATGCTTGTAATCATTAAGGACAGCAGAGTTTTTCAGTAACTAAAATAAATGGAATAGAGCTTAGCACAGGCAAAATCCTAGAGGAAAACCTGATTCAGTCTGCTTTCCACCAGACACTGGTAGATGGATTCACCTTTCAGCAGGACAATAACCTAAAACACAAGGCCAAATCTACACTGGAGTTACTTACCAAGAAGACATTGAATGTTCCTGTTTTGACTTAAGTCTACTTGAAAATCTATTGCAAGACCTGAAAATTGTTGTCTAGTAATCATCAATAACCAATTTGACAGAGCTTGAAGAAATTTGAAAAGAATAATGGGCAAATGTTGCACAATCCAGGTTTGGAAAGCTCTTTTGAGACTTACCCAGAAAAACACAGCTGTAATCGCTTTATCAATATGCGGTATTGTGTGTAGATGGGTGAGAAAAACAATCAATTTAATCCTTTTATAATTCAGGTTGTAACACAACAAAATGTGGAATAAGTCAAGGGGTATGAATACTTTCTGAAGGCCCTGTATGTCATTAGGATGTAGTAGCCTACTGGTGATGTTAAACACTTCTCCAATAGTTGTTGAGATTTGATATTTTGCACAGCCAAGACGAGAAGTAAGCCAATGTCATAGGCCTATGGTCAACCAATCATATTTCTCAAATCCTTCCAGGCTAAATTCCAGCTAGAACAGTAGGCAAAAAGTGTGCTTTTGATGAAGAGCTACAAAATTAAGTAGCTGTATTAGACTGAAAGATAGATGGTCATTTTGTCAAATTTGTGAGGCTCTCCATGCTCATTAGTTGCTCATTCAACATATTTTCCTGCTATTTCAATCAAGGCCGTTTTAAATGTTTTTATTCATGTAGGCTACACTTTCCTGAAAATGTCTCGCTAAATCATCCTTTTGTCACACATTTATGTATTTTAAATGTGGTCACCCTAACTATAGGTGTTATACCTGTTTCTGTTCCTCGCCAAGGCCGTCCCACATGGAGGCCACTATCTTGGACACCTCCCCAAAAGTAGCATTGGGGTTGGAGCCCTTGATGGCTGCCTGGGTGTCTCTGAAGAACAGGGCGTAGGCAGAAACTGGCTTCGAAGGTTCGTTGGGGTCCTTCTTCTTCTTCTTCTTGGGGGTCTTGGGCTTTTTGGGCATCTCGACCGCTGCCGGTCGCTTCTCTATCTGCTGGGAGGAGAGATAGAAGTGGTCAGAGTAAATGGGTTTCTGGAGAGAGCAGATTTAGTGTGGAATCGGTGTAATTGATTGATTAGATGATGGAACAGGATGGAAAGGGTGAATATGCTATACATACTGTAGGGCCCAGACTTTTCCTGACAATAGGAGCTGAGCAGGAACATTTAAAATGTATGCTACCTAACGTACACTGTAAAACCAAGTGTTTTGGATCTGAACACATAACTAAACACTTTTCTGGAACACTTTTTAAACGCGTCAAGGCATTTAGTATTTCAATGAAAACGCGTCACAGTGTTTAGATTGTAGGATTCTAGCTTTAATATCTCAAATATTTTTCATTGTGCTCCTAAATTTATTTGTGTGCGCACATGTGCTCCTTGTAAAAAAGTCAGCGTAGAGCCCTGCGATTGAAAATATTTATTTTCTTATTTTTTTCCCCCACATGTCCTGTTCAGTTGTGCTGAAATTTAGGTAAGGTGACAGACAACACTGATCTGAATAAAAGGCATGTAAAGTCACATCAATTTCTAATGACTAAATGCACTCTAAATGGGACCATGGGAAGGTAAACACTAGTGTTTAAAATCTGAACACTTAGGAGATACAGGTGTTCTCCTGGTTGGAAACTGACCGGAAAAAGTTGTTTAATCTTGGATTCTAAACATCTGTGCTTAAGATGAGGAGACTTAATGGCAAGTCTCAATGCCTTATGTTTAAACCCTGATGTTTTGGTTATAAACGTGTGACATATTTCATGGTTTTACAGTGTATATACCAAAAATATTGCTGAACATTCTGAAACGTTTCTCTCAATTTACATGATCTTGGTCAATAGGAATGTACCGTTTGAAACATTTTGCTTTTATTGTGAGATAATGAACATAACCCTGAGTGTGAGAGTTTGGAAACAGATTGTGTCTGTATGAAAGGACCTTGACAGATGGTAGTACCGGTAGTTACAATTACACAAGACCTTTCCTTCTCCATCACTGTGTTGAATATGTTTATTTTATACTGATAACACAAAAATAGCCATCCAGCTGAATAGCGCACTGCACATTTCTGAAATGTTGGCTGCATTCGATTCTATATTCCCCTAAATTAAACATGATCATTTTTCCAGATTGTTTCATTTTCTAAAGGATTGTTATTTGCAGTTAAAACATACGGTGAAAATATGGCAAAGGTGTTTGGGAAAAGTACCCTTTGGATTGATTTACATAGTATTGCACACACATGGCAAATGGCACCATTATATTAGCAATCACATAAGCATTAAGATAGCATCTCTCCACTGTGACTTTGCTCCAGGGAAAATGGTAAACAAATGCAATGGCGCAAAGGTTACAGATGACTCACCCTTATACAAATGTGTGTGTCTGTTTGTGTGTGTGTGTGTGTGTTTGTGTGAATAGAATAGTGGGTGTGTGTAAGGCTGTGGCGGTCATGAAATGTTGTCAGCCGGTAACTGTCATCCAAATAACTGTTGGTCTCACGTTAATTGACCTTTAATTAACATAAACACGTTTAGCATCTCCGACTTCCACGCATAGCCTACAAGCCACTGATGCAGACCTTTGGAACATCTACATTTTAAAAAGTCAAATAAATCCATTTAATATAGCCTACACCTTTACAATAAATCCATTTAATATAGCCTACACCTTCACAATAAATCCATTTAATATAGCCTACACCATCACAATAAATCAATTTAATAAAGCCTACACCATCACAATAAATCAATTTTATACAGCCTACACCATCACAATAAATCAATTTAATATAGCCTACACCTTCACAATAAATCCATTTATTATAGCCTACACCATCACAATAAATCCATTTAATATAGCCTACACCATCACAATAAATACATTTTATATAGCCTACACCATCACAATAAATCAATTTAATATAGCCTACACCATCACAATAAATCCATTTAATATAGCCTACACCATCACAATAAATCTATTTAATATAGCCTACACAGTCACAATAAATCCATTTAATATAGCCTACACCATCACAATAAATCCATTTAATATAGCCTACACCATCACAATAAATCCATTAAATATAGCCTACACCATCACAATAAATCCATTATTTATTTCAGGCAGGTCTAAAGAAACATTATGATATAAAGAAAATGTTTTTCAGAAGAACAGAATAGCATATTCTGAGTCGTCCTTATGTTAAGGCCTTGATCTGGCTAAGCCATATGGCTATGGGCTAAATTAGTTCATTTAACAGACAAGATTTGCTAATTATTCCCGTGGCATTATTTTATATTCTTTTATAGTGAGAAGATTTCCAAGGGAGTGTGCACATGCGGGTATTCTGTTTTGAGCGATTAACTTGTTAGGGAGTGGCAGCTGAGGGGTCGGTTTTGGAGAGCCTGGCGTGCCCAAAGTAAAATGCCTCCCATTCAGGCCCAGAAAATAGGATATGCACATATTTGGTACCATTGGATAGGAAACACTCTGAAACACTCTGAAACACTCCAAAACTGTTAACCATTTGTCTGTGAGTAAAACAGAACGCATATAGCAGGCGAAACCCCGAGGAATTTCTGTCCTGGAAAAAGTGATTTTGACACATTGCTCATTTGGGAACACCTCCCTCATGAAAATGACCATATAAGGGCATATGAATGCAGTACCCATCGCTTCCTTTAGATGTCAACAGTCTGGAGACAGTGTAAAATTTCATTTTGGATGAATAAGACCAGAGAATAAGAGCAAACCAGGAAGTGTATATTTTATGTCAACAGTACCCGGCGTGCGCTCCCGAGAAGTCGCGCAGTGTCTTTTTTACCGTCGTTATCGATCAGTTTATATTCCGGTTGATTTATAATAGTAAATATACGTAAAAGTGTTCCTAAGGATACATTTAAAACTATGTTTGATTGTTCTTGGACAAGTTTATAGGCATAAGATGAACGAGTTTGCGTCACGTTTCAATGGAGGAGTGGAGGCTGTCGTTTCTGATTATAACGCGCGAACCAAATGGAGGATTTATGGATAAAATACATTACTTTTTCTAACAAAAGAACCATGGATTGTCTTCGTTGGACACTTAGGATGACCTCAGCAGAAGTTCTTCAACAGGTAATTGATTTGTTTTCGCTGTGAAATGTGTTATGTGTGTGCCATGATGGCTAATGGATTCATGGCTATGGGAAAAATATGTGAGGTGCTACCCTCAAACAATCAAATGTGCTGCTTTCACCGTAAAGCCTTTTTGAAATCTGACAACGCTGTGATATTGCCTAGAAACAGAGCTTTTGATGAGTATGGAACACTTGTATATTGGTGGATTTTTAATAATTCAACTTTTGGATTTTGAATTTGGCGCTTTACATTTTACCTGGTAGTGTCGGGAGCAGCCCGCTAGCACCCCAGTGATCCCTGAGAAGTTAACAAAGTGATAATTTGAAACAGGACCTACTATATGCTTTGTTTAGAGTTATTTATGCAACTTTAGCTGGGATACAAACCTTAGAAAGTATTATAAATGAAATAATATAGCCTAAGGCTGCATGAGCGACTATAATGATGACAGGCATGCACTCTGCTCTGTTTCATGCGCAGGCTGCACACACTTCATCAGTCTCTAATTCACAATTTGACAAGCACTGTCACACCACGGTCTTTCCAGCAGAGGGAGACTGAGAGCACAAGACCTTCCACATCGTCCTCCTAATTCACTGCTCATTATGGTTTTAAGTTAATCACCTGTGCCTAGTTAGTTAGTGTGAACAGGTGGATACTTAAGGACTTTCATTTGCTTGTATCTTTGCTCAGTCTTGAAGTTCTCCTGCCTAGCCTATGCTTTTGTGTTTTCCCAGTTGGTCTAACCTGAAAGACTTTTGTCCAGCCTCTTTGGTATATTTTGTTATTGGACTTATTTGCCTGCAATCATCCAGTGTGCATTTGTGCATTGCTCAACCCAGCACTTATGCTGGATCCTTTGTGTTTGCTCAGGAGGAAGATTAAGTAAAGACTCTGTTTTTCCCTCCTAACCTGCCTCGTGTGATTACCTGGCAATTGGGTCCACACTGCCCGTAGGACAGTGGTTAGAACCTTGGGTTTTCCAGCAACACACTCTGGGTTTGTATCACGGATGTGACAAGCACTTGATAATATTCTCAGACTATTCTCAATTTAATCTGGTCTTTACATATAGCCTACTAATATATGTGCCGAATTATTTTCTATTTAGAATGGCCCACAAAAAAAAAAAGTCATCCGTAGCCTGCACTCTAATCGCGAATGGAGGAAGCGCTTCCCGTGATTAGGTTTTTAATATGCCAGGTAGTAAAGCGGATTAAAGTGCTTAATTTTAAGAATTGAGCCATAAATATAGCAGACGAGAAAGCTGGGATCCTCTTTTAAATAGTGGCCAGTCAAAACTCTGTTTTCACACGCGATTGTGCAATGACTGGCCTTATAAGAACACGTTTCACTAGGGTCTGTAGGCTATTGGCTCTCCAACCATGTTCCAGGGGTCCTAGGCCTATAGGCTAGGCTTAGAGATATTTGGCCACTTTAGTTGTGATACAAACCTTATCAAAACATGAAGGCCTATGGGCCAGGCTACATGATGCATGAAACTACAGTTGAAGTCGGGGAAGTTTACATACAGCTTAGCCAAATACATTTAAACTCAGTTTTTCACAATTCCTGACATTTAATCCTAGTAAAAATTCCCTGTCTTAGGTCAGTTAGGATCACCACTTTATTTTAAGAATGTGAAATGTCAGAATAATAGTAGAGAGACTGTACTCTGCCCATCCACAGGGGTACTTGAGAAGACTCATGAGACCATAGGCTTACTGGTAAAATACACATGAGGGGGTACTTTAGAGGAACTCCAGGCAGAGCAAAATTCAGTTGGTGGTACATTAACCGAAAAAGGTTGGGAACCACTGGCATAGCCTATAACACTTATTTAATTCCATGCATTAACCAGCTATGAAGAGCTGGCTTTCCCTACCCAACAGGGGATCCTATTCCTCTCAAACTCTGAATGCCAGGGCTCTCACGAAGTGTTTGATTTGATTTACGATTGTATTTGCATTGATGTCAGAGTAGTTTGAGGGACAATACAGCGCTGAGTATAGGCCATTAGGACCTGATGGAGGGACAATAGAGTACATTAGTGACTGGCCGTCAGCAAGTTTGGTAAGCTACTAATGAGCATCAGAGCGCAGTTTTGAAGAAGCCTAGTTACCGTGACTTAACGGTCACATGGAATTTGACTGCGGTCATGACTCGTGACTGCTGGTGTGGTGGTAATACGGTCACCGTAACAGCCCTAGGTGCGTGTGGCTGTCTGTATTATAAAGAAGTAAAAACAAAAAATGGTGCTTGTGTATGTGTGCATATTTGTGTATGCACGCGTGTGAGGGCGTCAACATCGGTGTGTGTGTGTGTGTACGAGGGCGTCAACATAAGTCTGTTTGTGTGTGTGTGTGTACGAGGGCGACAACAGAAGTGTGTGTGTGTGTGTGTGTGTGTGTGTGAGGGCGTCGACGTCAGTGTGTGTGTGTGTGAGGGCGTCAACATCAGTGTGTGTGTGTGTGTGTGTGTGTGTGTGTGTATGTGAGACAGGCGTCGACTTCAGAGTGTGTGCATGTGTGTGTGTGAGAGAGGCGTCGACATCAGCGTGTGTGTGTGTATGTGTGTGCGTGAGAGAGGCGTTGACATCAGCGTGGGTGTGTGTGTGTGAGAGAGGCGTCGACATCAGCGTGTGTGTGTGTGTGAGAGAGGCGTGGACATCAGCGTGTGTATGTGTGTGTGTGAGAGAGGCGTGGACATCAGCGTGTGTGTGTGTATGTGTGTGTGTGTGAGAGAGGTGTGGACATCAGCGTGTGTGTGTGTATGTGTGTGTGTGAGAGGCGTGGACATCAGCGTGTGTGTGTGTATGTGTGTGTGAGAGAGGCGTCGACATCAGCGTGTGTGTGTGTGTGTGTGAGAGAGGCGTGGACATCAGCGTGTGTGTGAGAGAGGCGTGGACATCAGCGTGTGTGTGTGTGTGTGTGTGTGTGTGTGTGAGAGAGGCGTGGACATCAGCGTGGGTGTGTGTGTGTGAGAGAGGCGTGGACATCAGCGTGGGTGTGTGTGTGTGTGAGAGAGGCGTGGACATCAGCGTGTTTGTGTGCCAATCACTCTTCTCACCTTTATTGACTCTTCATTGTCATCCTCATGTACAGAGCTAGAAGGAGAGGGTGTGGCCGACTTGCTCCCAGGAGGAGATGGGGAATTATGGGTAATGTTGTTTCCGCTCAGTCCCAACTGGCTGTTGAGTTGTGATTGGTTGATGGTGGTCAGCTGACTCTGATGTCCCATGCCTGATAGGCTCCTGGATCTGAGTGCTTCCATTGGTTGATGGCTGCTGTACCGGGAATCGGAGTTGACCATTTGTTGCATCTGGGGGAAAAAATGTAGAGTTATTTTTAAATGGCATTAAAATAGCATACAATAATGTTACTTTTAACACTCTTTAGCCCACTCCTAGAAACACTTGAAACAGCTCTGCTCGATCACACTCACTCACACATACACTTACTAATGTTTCTTCACACACATCTTTGTTTCAACCATGACTGAAATCCTAACTAACATTCTTCAGCACAAGAACAATGTAATTTTTGTCTTTCCCCAGGAAACCCGGTTGTAGGTTTTGATTGAATAGCCTCTTCAGTGTGGCCCCTTATCCCCCCAGAGTGTGGCCAGGTCTCCTGATACCACAGGGACTGACAGGTGACCTGGGCGACGCCTCACACCTACTATTGTCCCCGACACCATGTCATGCACAACGTCCCCGACAGGTGAGGCTTGGGAGGAGAGGCTCACCTCAACACCAGGACAGGTGAGGCTTGGGAGGAGAGGCTCACCTCAACACCAGGACAGGTGAGGCTTGGGAGGAGAGGCTCACCTCAACACCAGGACAGGTGACTCCTGTTAACTCTATAATCTACAGAGATTAGCTCCATCCATCCCCTCCAGCCAACTAACACCTTCACCCCTTATATCACCAACAACCCCATGACCGCTTCTGCCGCTTCTCTCCTCTTTGTGAAGAACAGGTGAATAACACACTCTCTTTTTCCTACAGACTACTTCCTGTGCCCAACCACTGAACACCTCCTCTCCTTATACAGATGTGTGACTGTTGGTACCGCCAGATAGGGCACATCATCGCAAAAGTTTAGTAACGGTCGGTTACCGTGGAAAACAGTCGAATCCCCATGGTGACGTGGAGGAACTTTCCGAAGTATCGGAGAGGTGAGTCATTATGATACTAATATGAATGGATACCAAGGATTCTTTTATCTTTGTCTGACTAACTGACATATCAGGAATTATTCTTTTTCCAGCATCCCACCATCTCCCTCCTCTGCTTAGTACATTTTAAATGAAGGAAAAAGTAAACTACTTATCTCTAGACCTACATAATTTTTTTGAATATCATCTAAATTAAAAAGGTTAAAAGATACACTGTTTTTATCCCCAGTTTCTGTGAAAAAAATCACATCCCAGAACTGAATTTCTCTTAGACAATTTCCCTATTAATCGAACACTTACTCAAATGGAGTTCTTTATAATCACCTATCGGTGGGTAATAATAATATGGCCAGAGACTGAGAGAATGAAGGCTAAACGTATAGAAGACATGGTTCCATCAGTCCAGCCTCTTTCATTCCTTGCCGCGGCAACAAGCTCTCAGCCTCGTTGCCTGGCAACCATAATTCATAGCCACTCTAAATGGATGTTCTGTGAGAACATTAAGGTGAATGGGAACAAAATACCCTTTGTCAGTCTTTCAGCCAGCAGGTCATCCAATCCAGCTCCTTTTCCCTTCTTGCAAAAACCAACAACAACAATTTACGAATGTTGAGAAATTGAAAACACTAATGTTTTAGTTACTTAGTGAATGTGAAACATAATATGGTGGTAGCCAAGATGTTTTAGTTACTTAGTGAATGTGAAACATAATATGGTGGTAGCCAAGATGTTTTAGTTACTTAGTGAATGTGAAACATAATATGGTGGTAGCCAAGATGTTTTAGCTACTTAGTGAATGTGAAACATAATATGGTGGTAGCCAAGATGTTTTAGCTACTTAGTGAATGTGAAACATAATATTTTAATTTTATTTTACCTTCATTTAACTAGGCAAGTCAGTTAGGAACAGTGAGTAAACTGCCTTGTTCAGGTGCAGAAGGACAGATTTTTACCTTGTCAGCTCAGGGATTTGATCTTGCAACCTTTCAGTTACAAGTCCAACGCGCTAACCACTAGGCTACCAATATGGTGGTAGATGTTTTAGCTACTTAGTGAATGTGAAACAATATGGTGGTAGCCAAGATGTTTTAGTTACTTAGTGAATGTGAAACAATATGGTGGTAGCCAAGATGTTTGGCCTAAAGTGTAAAATAAGCTGATATGTCCAGCCTTGGAAATCATTAAGTCCCACATTGAAAAGGGAAATTGGGTTATATGGTTTAAGAGTGGGGCTATGAGGTTCAATATCCCTGGCTAGTAGGACCCGGGAGCTAAACACACACAGCTACACAGGTCTGATTCATGGAAATAAATACGCACTAGGGAAAATCATAATGACCATGTAGACCGCACACGGTAAAACCATGTACACACGGTAAAACCATGTACACACGGTAAAACCATGTAGCTCCTCAGTGGTGGAAGTGCTGATGACACATAATATTGAATATGGTGAACATGGCCAAGGGCAGAAAGAATAATGTCTGAGAGCGGGAGGTGAGAAGTTTCGCTATGACAAGAATGGGAGATTATCTCCAATACCTATGCAGAGTAGTTAACCACGGTTAGTCATGTCACCTATCACATCGTGAGATTTCTGCAAGGAAAGACAAATCTAAAAGTAGAAGTTTCGTTTCTTCACTTTTTGAAAAGTCAAGACTTGCATTGAGTATTTTTCTTCTGAATGTCACCCAACCAGATTGTTTTCGATTTCTAGTGAATAAATATCAGGGCAAAAGTCCCCATCAACCATCTAAAAACGAATGGATTATCCATTAGTACAGCGGCGACCCAATGGGGTGTCCAGGCTTTTGTTCTATCCCAGCACCAACACACCTGATTGAACCAACCGACCACTCGTCAAGCCCTCGATTACTTGGATCAGGTGTGTTGTTGCCGGGATGGAACATGTGCCTGCACCCACAGCTGCCCTCCAGAGCAGAAAAATCGCACACTGCCTGCTAGTGGCATCAGGCTAGACTCACCACAGACAGGGTGCTGGACATCAGGCTGCCATTTTGGCTCAACAGCCCTCCATCCTGGCCCATCATGTCCATTCCCTGCAGGTGGAAGGGGTGTAGACCACTCTGGGAGTGAACAGGAGCCAGCGGGTGGTAGGAGCCAGACTCCGACTCTGGTAGGTGGGGGTGCAGCATGTGTTCTGGGATGGTGGGAGGTGTGATGGGGGGAATGTTGAAGTCTTCATCTCCCAAACTGGGAACCGGGTAGGACTGCAAAAGAAGAGGAGCGGGAGAAACAGAATATGTTAGAGAAATAATAATATAACAATATTATCATTTAGGATAAATGTTTTAGTGGATACAAGTCCAACCAAACTGAGCACTCAAACACATTAGGCCTAAGAGCCCAGTAGAGGTGGATGCTACACAATGGTAGTAGTGGATGAGGTGAGTTTCCCTTTGAGCAGCTGGTAAATCAATCCAATTCATTATTATTACAGTATTATATTACAGCTCAACTACAGCACTGCAATGCAGAACATGCAGATTGGATCAGATAATGATAGTCGGCATTAATAGACTACTATGGTTCCATGAGTCTTAATTAAGACTGCAGTGGGACTTCTGTAAATATCTCCTAAATTAGTTATATTATTAGAAGGCAATTAGGATTAATGATGTACACTGCCTTGAACGATTCTTATGATCAACAATACCAACAATGAAGATTAATCATCATCGTTAATGCAATCATGATTACTTGACTTAATTCATGCATACATGATCAACTACACATAGGAAACATATAAGTTAATTTCACATGTAAACAAATGTGCGTAAATGCATTAGGCAAGTTTTTGAATGATTCAGGCTAAATAAAAGGGGGTTTGAGGGTATGTAAATGTATGTAAAAAAGTCCCTCATTAATGTCTAATTTAAAGGCTTATTTTTGCATCTTCACAGTCAGTTCCACTTTGCTGTGCAGGATGATCTGTCTCCCTCTCAATCTCTTTGGACCCCTTTTTAGCTCGAAAAATGTATAGCAGACAAGGTAGATGAAAGGCAGTAAGAATCTGAAGCAAACCATGAATTATTCTGTAAATACTGCAAAAAACTGCACTCACCTCGAATCAACAGGAAACGTGAGGTAAGGTCTACATCTGTACCAGTGGAGGCTGGTGGGAGGAGCTATAGGAGGATGGGTTCATTGTAATGGCTGGAATGGAGTAAATGGATCGGAGTAAAACATGGTTTCCATATATTTAATGTGTTTGATACCGTTCCATTCATTCCATTCCTGCCATTACAATGAGCCCATCCTCCTATAGCTCCTCCCACCAACCTCCACTGATCTATACAGCTCTGAAGTAGGAACCGTTTTCATAAAGAGAGAAAGAACTATTCAACACATCAAATTGCTCTTGATCAATTAGACCCACACAATTTAGTTTTACTCAGTGAAGCTTTCCAAAAGACGACAGCACAACAAATCACACTTCTGATACAACTTAAAATGTTTTATTTTTCTCTCTACCCCAGAAGTGTCTTTTTCCCAGTTTCATCAGAGGGCTCAGGAGTTACATTCTGCCTCTACTACCTCCTCGTTGATTCCCTCCAAGATTTTCATTACCACTAATTTACAGCTTTTATTTGCTGAAAACAAAATGGAGCTGACAGACAGCCAACTCCAGGCAATTAGGCAGAGAATCAGTTCCAAAACCCATCTCTACTGAAATACCAGCCCAACTGTTCTTTTAAAAGACGGTAATAATCGTTTTAATGAGCTTCCTTCAGCTTCTCTCTCTCTCGCTCTCTCTCTGCTAAAAGCCAACATTTTGCATTCATTTGCATATTTGATTGTGTTTCCTCTCACAGATGTCGAAGTTGGTTGGTTGGTAGGAAATATGTTGGTACAATTCATACAGTAAGGTTTTCAGGAATGCAAAATGATTTTGCTGTCATAAAAAAAAAATATTGTCATAATAGTTGTTGCCTGGGGGTTGCTTGATGATATTGATATTGCTTCAAATTTGACAAATTATTTTGTTTTGCTTATCATTTCTCTATACATAGGCCTACAGAACGACCTTATATTGGGACTTAAAAGGCCAAGTCAATGGTGTGTCAAAGGCGTTTCAAAGTATGGACATAAAACATTGATAATTACATAACAACAACAAACATGACAGTGACATAACTAACTTCCTGTGCAGAGTTCTGATGTAGTTGTTGTTTTTAAACTCTGTGGCCCTCCTAGAAAAACAGTCAATATACAGTATGCACCCATCTACTCTGGTTTTCTAATAACTCACACTGAAGAGAGTCATGGGAGAACTTGAGTCAAGGCCAAACACACAGCAATAATACATGTGTAACATGAGAGTGATGGTTAGTTACCACGTGATCAAGAGGAGAAGAGAGACAAACCATCATTGGATAGAGAGAGAGACAGACAGAGAGAAAGAGATATACTGTATTGTAAACTTTGATGGGCGTGGGGGCCACACATTTTTTTGTTGGAGCCCCCCCCAACCAAATTACTATTATAACTATATTCTAACAGTAAGTTGAAACCCCAACTGAGTTCCAACATTTTTAAATGTTTTATTTGGAAATTAAACCGCGGGTCTACAAAAGTGGGGCCCGGCTGCCAGTTGCTCATCCCTGTTATAAATCATCCTGTCTATTAGTGACTTCATCATCTGTTATAAAGGTGAGAAATTGGATGTCCAGGGTCATAGCATCAGGGGGGAAGACATCAATACAGCGACACTTGTTACTGTTCAGTCTATTTGATCTCGGAGACTATGATGAAGACAAACACAATGTGTTGTTTCATGTTGTCCTCACTTTCTAACACATCTACACCATCTGCAGTGAATAAAAAGAGAAAGATAAGTAACATATTGTACCGTTAAGTGTTACAAAAAGGCAAAAAAGGCTCTTCGAATTTTTTGCAGTCATGAAGATGTTAATTAAGTTAAGAACCTTACAGTAAAGATACAGAATGCCCACACAGCAGTAGCCTTGTGATTAGGGTTGCACATTTTGGGGAATATTCAGAGGTGGAAACTTTCCGTATGAATATATGAGAATTAATGGAAATAAATGCTAATGAATATTAATACTATTTAAATGTAGATGTTTTTTGCATTGGATATATTTACCATATCATATGGAGACAGAAACATAAACCTTATCATATCAGGAATCAAGGTAAGACCCAGATGCAGACTGTCGAAGTAACAATGTTTATTGTAGCAACAGGGGCAGGCAAAGACAGGTTAGCGGGGGTCGATAATCCAGGGTAAGACAAAGGTACAGGACGGCAGGCAGACTCAGGGTCAGGCAGAGCTCACTAATCCAGAGGTGGAGCAAAGGTACAGGACAGGAGGCAGGCTCAGGGTCAAGGACAGGCAGAGAAGTCAAGCGGGCGGGTACAGGGTCAGGACAGGCAAAGGTCAAAAACCAGGAGAACGAGGAAAAAGAGGCTGGGAAAAGATAGGAGCTGTCAGGAAAACTGCTGGTAGGCTTGAACAAACAAGACGAACAGACAGAGAACACAGGTATAAATACACACGGGATAATTGGGAAGATGGGCGACACCTGAAGGACAGGTGAAACAGATTAGTGCGTGACATATCATGAGTAGACATAATTGCAAATGATTAAATCCTTCCATAGAAATATATATATATTTTTTTGTTACGAATTGAACTTTAATTAAATGAGTTGACTCTTCACATTTGATGATTACACTGAACAACAACGTTTTCAACATACATCTGTAAAATGATAAGTCTAGAAACTAAAGCTTTGGTTGTCTTCCTCTCAGGCTTCCATGTCTTGTCCCTGGACCTCCTCAATGTCCACCTCTTGAACATCAGACTCTGAGGCCTCATTTTCACTGTCACTTTCCAACCTTGTTGAGGATGGCTCGTTGTCAGGCTCAAAAAGCCTCAAATTTGCCCAGACGGCCACCGATTTTTCAACCCTTGTATTGGTCAGCCTGTTGCGTGCTTTGGTGTGTGTTCCCAAACAAGGACCAGTTGCGGTCTGAGGCGGCTGATGTTGGTGGGATTTGGAGGATGATGGAGGCAACAGGGGAAAGAGCCTCAGATCCACAAAGTCCCTTCCACCAGGTGGCTGATGAGATATGTTGGCACGGCTGTCATATTGCATCTCCATCCCAAAGCCCTTGCTTTGGGACTGCCAGACTGCCAAGAACCTTGCCCTCAGCCAGGCAAAGGTGGCGAGACATGGTAGTGATGACACCATAGGCCTTGTTGATCTCTGCACCAGACAGGATGCTCTTGCCAGCATACTTGGGGTCCAACATGTACGCTGCGAGGCGTGTATGGGCTTCAAGCAGAAGCTTGAAGCCCATGCTTTTTGATGCATTTCAGAACTTGCAGTTTCCTCTGCTTGGAGCAACAGTGAAGTGGGCAGGGCAGTACGGATTTCTTCTCTTACATCTGCAAGCAGAGTCTGAACTTCAGACAGGATGGCATTGTCTCCCTCAATCCGAGCAATGGCTATTGCTATAGGTTTCAGGAGTTTCAGGCTGCTTACCACTCTCTCCCAAAATACTTGATCCAGGAGGATCGTCTTGATGGGGCTGTCCATATCGGCAGACTGTGATATGGCCATTTCTTGGAGAGACTCCCTCCCCTTCAGGAGACAAAAATTATGACAACACCAACCCAACGGGTGTTGCTGGGCAGCTTCAATGTGGTGCACTTATTCTTCTCACTTTCCTTGGTGAGGTAGATTGCTGCTATAACTTGATGACCCTTTACATACCTAATCATTTCCTTGGCTCTCTTGTAGAGCGTATCCATTGTTTTCAGTGCCATGATGTCCTTGAGGAGCAGATTCAATGCATGAGCAGCACAGCCAATGGGTGTGATGTGAGGGTAGGACTCCCCCACTTTAGACCAAGCAGCCTTCTTGTTCACAGCATTGTCTATCACCATTGCGAATACCTAATGTTGTCCAAGGTCATTGATGACTGCCTTCAGCTCATCTGCAATGTAGAGACCGGTGTGTCTGTTGTCCCTTGTGTCTGTGCTCTTGTAGAATACTTGTTCAGGGGTGGAGATGATGCAGTTAATTATTCCTTGCCCACGAACATTCGACCACCCATCAGAGATTGCAATACAGTCTGCTTTCTCTATGATTTGCTTGACCTTCACTTGAACTCTGCCTCCAGAAAATTAGTAGATAAAGCATGTCTAGTTGGAGGGGTGTATGCTGGGTGAAGAACATTCAGAAATCTCTTCCAATGCACATTTCCTGTGAGAATCAGAGGTGAACCAGTTGCATACACAGCTCGAGCAAGACATTCATCAGCATTTCTCTGACTACATTCCTCCATTGAGTTAAAAAAAACCTCTGATTCCAGGAGGACCATGAGCTGTTGCTATCAATAAGGTGTCTGATTCATAATTTTCACCTCAAATAGAAGTAGAGGGACTTTTGTCAGAGGTTGCTTGTTGTGAGAGCTGAGGGAACTTTATGCACTTGGCCAGATGATCTGCATCTTTGTTGCATTCTTCACATATGATTTGGCACAGTATTTGCAAATGTACACAGCTTTTCCTTCAACATTAGCTGCAGTGAAATGTCTCCACACATTATATAGTGCCCGTGGCATTTTCCTGTAAAGATGAGAAAAAATGTAGTAAAAAAAACCAAATACAATTCCATGTACAGATAAATAGTTAAGCAGTTAGATTAAACAACTCCTTTGTAAGATAAATGTTTTAAAATGAAACATGTATGGAAACAGGTGAATTAACACTCTTCAGTTAGCAGGCTCAAGCAAGCTAAAACCCACATGGTAGCAAAAACTAACTAGCAGAAATTGTTAAGTTAGAAATGATTCAAAAACACTTTGCTGTAGGCTACTATTTACTAGTTAACAAAAAAATTATCTATGTCATATAAAATATATTCACCCCACCCAGTATTGTAATCAAAACTTACCAGAAAGCATGTAGTCCTTGGCTCAGACAGTGTAGTAGTGTGGGCTCAATAGCATCTCATTAGTGTGCAACATCTGGAGAATCAGCTGTACATGTGATGGAAGAGTGCACTGCGCATGCAGAGGGTTGCAATTCCATTGAATTGGGGATAGTTTAACCAAAATATGTCACAAGACCTAGAATTGCCTTATGTGTATCCCACAAAAAAAGTTCACTGTTATAAGCTAACTTTTTTGATGAATTTAAGCAAAATTCCCAAAATTCCCAGGCTTAACTTCCCATGGAAAATATCCAGAAAAATTCAGGAAATTTACTGGCAAGTTTCTGACCCTTTGCAACCCTACTTGTGATAATTAGCTCTCTAAAGTAAAAAAACAAACATTATCTGATGGTCTTATTACTAAGTAGTTGTTTTTCATGCTGCCATTCATTTGTCCTTTAGAAACAAAAAGCCCATTGCCTCGTGAGCATATTTTCTAATATCAAGCATTGTCCTGAATAAATTAGATTTTCTTCTTTCTGTCATTCTCTTCAATCGCCCATTGTCCCTTTCAGTTGCGAACAATGGTAAGTCCCTTTCTGCTCAGAACTATGCAAATGCCTGCTAGTGGGCCTATTTTGATTCACCCGATTCAAATATATTGTATTCTTATTACAAATGCGCCATTCAGATGAAAATGTTCTCCTAATATTAGCCTCTAGAATGACAATGATTAGCAGAGCCTTCACCTTTGAAAAAACAGACTTATGACTTATACGTCAACTTCAACCAAAATCAAATCATGAAATGGTTTTTCCATTTGAAAATGAGTAACAACTGATGGGTGCAGTGCAGACCGGCCATCTACAAAATAATTTGATCATATTGAAATATTTCTCTCCTTTCATTTCACTTATATCAAGTCAACACATCATTAATAATGCTGTAAGATGTAATGTGTGGTAGAGGGGTGGGAGATGGGGAATTCCCTCCAACCAAGTTAAGGCCCCCATACCACCTACACATGCAGTTTTTGTGATGAATAATTCTTGTTTTATTTTGCCTAAAAATGTTCCACTCAGCACTTGACCTACCCATAAACCATTGGCCCAATCTGTCAAGGTACTCTCCTATTAAAGAAATATTTTTAATTGTTTGAGATAAAAGTTTATATAAATACAAAAAAACAAATGAAAATATCTATTTTAGATTTGTTTAAGATAAGCCTGAGTAAAATAATCAACATGGACTAAAAAGCAACAAATAAATAAAAATGAAATAGACTCAATATTTATTGTCTTAACAAAATGAGATGATTTTGCCTCAAAAGCATAAAAAGCTTCCATATGAAAAAGTCCCCCTCCCTTTCAATTCACTTTCAAATATGATTTATTGGCATGACAATCTGCGAGCTGCAATGTTGCCAACGCAATTAATAATGAAACAACTTCTTTCTGCCTCTCTATTTTTCCATCTATAATACTCTCACCAAATATTACAGAGCACAGACCTAAAAGATGTGAGACTAGTTCAGGTTTCACAATAAGAAGAAATCTACCTAACACCTACTGAACCAATGAAGGGGACATTTTCATTTTATTTATTTCATCTTTATTTAACCAGGTAGGCCAGTTGAGAACAAGTTCTCATTTAAAACTGCGACCTGGCCAAGATAAAGCAAATCAGTGCGACACCATCAACAACACAGAGTTACACATGAAATAAACAAACATACAGTCAATAACACAATAGAAAAAGTATATATACAGTGTGTGCAAATGAGGCATGAGGTCATGCAGAATCAAACATACTGTACCTAGTGCTGGGATAGGGTTTCAAACATTTTGGATTCTACATTCAAATGTGTTTGAGTCATAACTCTATAACACCTCTGATTTTAGACTTGGATAGATGTTAGAGCTTTATACTCTATTCTGTGTTGTGTTTCTGCCTCGCCTGTTTGACAGCAGTGCTGTGCTGTTGCTAAACCCTGTCTGCTGCCAAGATGTTCAAGGTGAACAGAACTGTTGCTGCCAATAAAACAAATTACCTGATCCCAAAGGTGTGGATGAGGTGTGTGTGTGTGTGTGTGTGTGTGTGTGTGTGTGTGTGTGTGTGTGTGTGTGTGTGTGTGTGTGTGTGTGTGCATGCGTGTAAACAGTATGTGTGTGATGTGAGTCTGGGTGTAAAGGAAAGAGATGAGAAAGGAAGGGAAAACATATATTATTTTACCTTTATGGACAGACTGGGAGAAGGGGGAGTATTGAGGGAAAGAGAGTGGGTATAGAAAAAGCATTGTGCAAAGATGTGTGTGTGTGAATTACAGTATCTTTCATAATGAATAATTCTTAAACTTCATCATCAATATGCCAAAGTAAAGTAATAAGGGCTTTTGATTTGCAGTATGATGCAGCGTGGGTAAAAGCGTTGTCATAACAAACACACTTTGGAGAGATTAGATCAAAGTGTGTAGTCTCTCTTTTTATACGAGTGAGGATTTCAACTTTCATCAACTGACGAGTGCCTGCCTTGTGTCTGAGCCCTGAAACCCACTGGTGGTGAATTTGTTGTTGTGTATTTACCCAGGGTAGCCGGGGTCCATCGGAGTGAGCGTGGCCATCTCGTTTCCACAGGGGTCCAGTCTGTTTGGCGCTGAGATGCGTCTGGTGGGGGTTGGGAGGCACACGGAACTACCAGAGGGAACAGAAAGTTCAAGGGTCACCACAAAGTCATAGAAGGGTGGAAGGAAGAACAGATCTTGGATCAGCTCAGCATCCTCAAACTAGGCCATTAACCATCTGGGCGGGAACGTAAAACTGACCTTAGATTAGCTTCTAGAGAACAATGACAAACATGTTCTCTGGACAATCAGGATGCTTTATCTAACCATCATATATACAGGTTAGCCTCATTGAGATATTTTTCAAGAGACCTGATTGGTAAGACATTTACTATTCAAAAAATTAGGGATGATGGGCACGGCTAATCGAATATTCAAATATCTGAATTACTATTTGATAATTTTTACATTTTAGTCATTTAGCAATGCTCTTATCCAGAGCGACTTACATGATCACTTGCGAGAGTCTTAAATAAAAATACAATTATAGGCATATTTTAACAATGAAAAGGCTTTTAACATCAAATTACATTATCTAGATGACATTGCTACACACAAAAATATACCATGACATTTGACATTCCTAATTTAATAAAACAAACTTTGAATTTCGTTTTTATGACGTGCACCCCATAAAAAAGACATACAAAAGGAAATGTGAATTATTGTGTGGATTATAATGAATGGACATTTTTGTAGGGGTTGATCCATTTTTTTAAAGGGAAAATCCCTTTAAAGTGGAAATTACAAACTTCAGAAGCCTTTTTACACCTCAAATCCACTAAACATTTTACATTTGCTTTGCAGGAAAGTTCTCCACCAAAAGGGTGATCAAATTAAGATCCTACATCTGTATGTATTCACACCCCAGAGGTAAATACATGGGTGAAGCACCTTTGGCAGCCATTACATCTGTGAATTATTTTAAATAAGATTCTACCAACTTTGCACAACTCTTAGGGCAACATATATCCATCGTTTTTGTCAAAATTGCTCAAACTCAGTAAATTTGGTTGGGAATCATAGACGGATAGCAATATTCAAACATTGTCTCTGATTTTCAAGCAAATTTAAGTCAGGACTGCGACTGGACCACTCAGGAACACTCAACACATCTGGACCACTACAAAAACATTCAACACCTATTGGAAAGCCATTCTGGGGTGTTTTTGGCATTAAGATTTGTGTAATTGTCCCGCTGAAAAATAAAACTATTATAGAATTAGGTTTTCAGAAGACTGAATGAAGCGGGTTTTCCTCTAAGTTTTACCACAGTCCTAATTAAAGGATTCTAAGTAAACCAGTATCAATATTTTCAGTAAATAAAATAACTGTTGTCATGGATATGGGAGACTGTGTGAGTGGCATACAGTAGATTAAATTATGTCCAATCACAATTGATAGAAATTGTGAAAATTGCTGATGTAGAATGGCATAGCAATGGTGGACCATAACAGATGTATACACCCATCATTCATTTTCATAAATTATTCACATTGACTGAAATAGTTTTGTAAGATATTGTGGTGACTGACTTCAGCATATTACTCTGATTACATGACTATGAAAAACATTAGAAAAAAGTACCAGGCATGCTGTGTACACCTCAGTAAATGTGTTTCTGACTATAGCGAAGGTGAAGACAGTTTCATATATGCGTGCAAAGGGTGTGAATTGCTCTGAAATGACACTTTCACACATTTATATGCGTCAGAACAGAAACTAAAAACAATCGTTCCCCAGACCAATATTTTAGGAACCTGACTGCAATTTTATTTTAAGGGTTAAAGGAAATTTTCCCTTGTATAACTATTTCATGACACTCTTACTTCATAATGACAAGAAATGAAACAGAGTGAAAAAGGGTTAACTGCAATGTAAGCAATAGAATATGTGTTGCTACATATGATGCCTAGTAGCTAAATTACCATTCCTTTCAGTGAGATTGCCCCTTTTGCAGACAGTAAATATGAGATTGAACAAGTTGAGCTTTAATGAAACAATTTGTCATTGTTGTAAAGAAATGATTGGTATAATGTTCTTGAATAACATTCATATTGAGTGATATAGTATTGCGCAACTTGTTATTAGACTGCACAATCATCCATTAAAAATGCATGGATACAGTATCCTATTAAGAGCTATTTGTGAAAGCACAGTCTCCAATTCGTTAGCTGCATCGCCCTACAGCCCCCAGACTAAGGGAAGGAAGGGAAGCTATGGCTAATTAACACAAAGCCTTTAGTTAATTAACAAAGTAAGTTAATTACCAATTTCCTACAGACAGGAACACTGCGTTTGAACTAAAACAAAATAAAGGTGAAATTAAAACAACATTAAATTATATTTTCATCTGCCTCAGGAACATACAATTCTTAAGAAATATTTGATTGTGCTACGCCCCTTAAAGCTAGAGTCCTTAACTGAAACACTAACAAAGCATCTCCCCGCATCTGTTTAGGTAAAAATCTGATGGAACTAGCTGCAGTAACCCATGGGGAAGGGGTCACACTCGGACAATTGGCCCTGGTGGCACAAAATAATAAAAGGACTGACTGCACAGAGATACTTGGGAAAATGGGAGGGGGTCTGAACTTGACATTGGGGAGATTTGATTAACCAATCTTGCATGCCTTCTCAAACAGCTACAAAAGTCTTCTCTTGAGTTGGGCTCGGAGATGGAACAGCTGTTGACCATATGAGCTTGTGGTTGTTTGTGGGGAAAGGTGGGGAGTGTGTGTGTATGTGTCCCACATCTGTTGCTATGGGGTAAGGATGTTAGGGACAATACAGGTTGAATCACAATAACTGTTTGCCAAAATAATAATTGCTTGCCAAAAATGTCATTTTTGTAATACCAATCCTTTGTATGAGCTGCCAACATTATTACACATATAATTAGTTAATTGTGGAAATAAATAAAGATATGCAATAATTTTTCATATATATTTTTAAATAACAGTATACATTACAATGGAGGTGAGAGTGTTGGAAGTGCTTTTGGCAGTTCATCTGCTTCTGTTCTGTGGGTGGCTCTGTGTGCTCTTTATAAAGAATGGGTCCCAATCTCTCAAGGGCCCTAGGATATAAGTGGACTAGGGTGGTCTGCCAGTCACTCAAGTGTAATATGGCATACAAATAAAGTGAACTGGATGGGGACTTATTTTATATTAAACATAGAAATGCTACCAAAAAGAATTTCCTGAAACTTGTTACAAATGACGGAGTAACCCATGATTCACCAAACAATATTTTGAAAGAGGAAGCAAAGTACTTTAAGCATATGATTTCCTTTCAGTCTCCTCCATCTCCACTGACCGAAGTCAATTGTAAGGATTTTTTCCCTATTAATAATGTAAAATTAACAGCTGTACAGAAATACTAATGTGAAGGCCAAATTACAGAAGAGGAACTTCTTGGTGCAATTAAAGCCCTTAAGTCTAAGAAAACTCCTGGGCTGGATGGCATACCAGTTGAGGTATACCAAACCTTTTTATGATGTACTCAGGGGAGCTTTATAAGCATGTTTTAACCACTGCTATAAAAATGGTAGATTATCAGATACTCAACAAGAAGGTCTGAGTTCATTATTACTGAAACAGGACCCAAGTGGTAAATATAAAGATTTAGTCCATTTAAAAAATTTGAATCCCCTTAAACTTCAGTGTTGTGATGCAAAAATTCTAGCAAAGTGCATAGCGCATAGAAATAAAAAGGTATCGTTGGATATTATTCATACTTATCAGACAGGTTTTTTACATGGACGATACATTGGAGATAATTTAAGAAAGGTACTGGAAACAATAGAACACTATGAAAAATCTGGGAAACCAGGCCTGGTATTCATAGCTGACTTTGAAAAGGCTTTTGATAAAGTACAACTGGAATTTATATATAAATGCCTGGAATATTTCCATTTTGTAGAATCTCTTTTACAATGAGGAAAGTAGTAGCCCTAGCTGTAAAATAGTAAATAATGGCTACTTCTCAGAAAGTATTAAACTGTCAAGAGGAGTAAAACAAGGTTGTCCACTATTGGCATATAGAAATCCAAGTGTACTACATTTACATATTGGATCACAAAAAAATACTTTTACATTGCCGTGTAGTTTACCAATAAAATGGTCTGATGGTGAAGTGGACATACTCCTGAAAGAAAGAAATGATCTCAATACAATACATTTTAATAGAAAGTTGGCAACAATAGATAAGATCTTGCTACCATGGAAAGGAAAATACTTGTCTATTTGTGGGAAAAAATCACCCCGATTAACTCTTTAGTCATATTGCTTATGTCCTTGCCTACACCTAGCAACTTGTTTTTTTTAATTATATGAGCAAAAATATTAAATTTTATTTGGAACGGCAAGCCAGACAAAATTAAATGAGCCTATTTATATAATGAATATGAATTCGGAGAGCATAAATTATTAAATATTAAAGCATTAGACCATTAGATTAAAGGCTTCCGTCATATAAAAGTTACACTTGAATCCGGACTGGTTCTCTAGCAGATTAGTAAGAATGTCTCACCCCATGTTCAAAAATTGCCTTTTCCCCTTCATTCAGATTACAACCTCTCACTTTTGGTTATTTGAAAATGAAATAAAATATAGCTATTTTTACAACATGCCATTGAAAGTTGGTTGCAATTTCAGTTTAGTCCATCAGAAATTACAATAACAAATATTACAACAAATATTATGGTTAAACTCAAATATACTAATTGATAAAAAAACTATATTTTTGGAAAAAAGGTTTAAAAAAGGTATAGTCTTTGTAAATGATAACATACATAGGACTGGTGGAGTTATGTCACACATGCAGCTGACAAAAATATATGGAAATGTCTGCTCTACTCAAAATTACAACCAACTAATTGCAGCATTTCCGCAGAAAATGTAAGAGGCAAGTGGAACGGGGAGAAAGTAAGGAACTTGACTGCGGCCCTGCATTAAAGACCAAAATTGGCTAAAGAACAATGTGATAAATAAAAAAGTATACCAGTTTCATTTAAGGACCAAAACATTGACAGCTGTGCCATAAAGATTGCAAAATAGTTGGGAAGAGATTTTCGATGTACCGCTTCCATGGCACATGGTTTATGAAATGATACACAAAACAAAGCTGGATTCAAAACTAAGGGTTTTCCAATTTTTATAAAAAATTCTTGCAACAAATAGAATGTTATATATGGGAGATACAACCATCCCAGCTTTGCTAATAAGAGACAGAATCATTAGATCATTTATTTTGGTACTGCCCACGTGTGTCATGACTTCAGCCGAAGTTGGTCCCTCTCCTTGCTCGGGTGGCTTTCGGAGGTCGAAGTCACCGGTCTTCTAGCTAACGCCGATCTACTTTTCATTTTCTATGTTTTTTTGTCTTCATTATACACACCTGGTTTCTATCCCATAATTACATGTTCCTTATTTAACCCTCTGTTCCCCTCATGTTTTTGTGCATGATTGTTTTGTGTTTCTTTGTTTCCATGTTTTAGAGTTGTTGGGTTTTCCCCCCTAATGTATTTTTGAAATATTGAGTAAAGCATTTGAAAACTCATATTTGTTGTCCTGCGCCTGACTCTGCCTTACCGGCATAACGGAGAACTTTGACAACGTGTAGCTTGTTTTTGGTTGCACGATCATGAATGGTTGAAAAATTGCAACATTTACCTGGAGCAAATAGCACTGCTGGGTGATTTAAAAGGTCATTGTCAATCGATCAATAATATAATAATACTATTAGCAAAAATGTTATCTTTAATTTACAATATGTAGAATCTATGAGAATATAAAGGTTCAGATTTGTTTGTGAAACATCACAGCACAGTTGAAAAATATATGGCAAATAAACTGGATGGTGTTCAGAGATAGATGGGAGGGGTTGAGTGGAGCTGAAGGATGGGACTAAAAACAAACAAAACTATTGTAAAATATACTGTGTACATAAAATGCATATAGTATGTATAAGCTGGAAGTAGAAGCCTAAGTGTTGTTGTCCATTAGTTTACTCCAATTAGGGGAGGGATGGTAGGGTTACGGGAAAATAATAAAGGAACATTTATTTTATATACAGTACCAGTCAAAAGTTTGGACACACCTACTCATTCATTGGTTTTTCTTCATTTTTACTTTTTTCTACATTGTAGAATAATAGTGAAGATATCAAAACTATGAAATAACACATATGGAATCATGTAGTAACCAAAAAAGTGTTAAACAAATCAAAATATATTTTAGATTCTTCAAAGTAGCCACCCTTTGCCTTGATGACAGCTTTGTACACTCTTGGCATTCTCTCAACTAGCTTCACCTGGAATGCTTTCCCAACAGTCTTAAATGAGTTCCCACATATGCTGAGCACTTGTTGGCTGCTTTTCCTTCACTCTGCGGTCCATCTCATCCCAAACCATCTCAATTGGGATGAGGTTGGGTGATTGTGGAGGCCAGGTCATCTGATGCAGCACTCCGTCATTCTTCTTCTTGGTCAAATAGCCCTAACACAGCCTGAAGGTGTGTTGGGTCATTGTCCTGTTGAAAAACAAATGATAGTCCCACTAAGCGCAAACCAGATGGGATGGCGTATCACTGCAGAATGCTGTGGTAGCCATGCTGGTTAAGTGTGCCTTGAATTCTAAATAGATCACTGACAGTGTCAACAGCAAAGCACCCCAAAACCATCACACCATGCTTCACGGTGGGAACCACACATGTGGAGATGATCCGTTCACCTACTCTGCATCTGACAAAGACATGGCGGTTGGAACCAAAAATCTCACATTTGGACTCATCAGACCAAAAGGACAGATTTCCACCGGTCTAATGCCCATTGCTCGTGTTTCTTGGCCCAAGCAAGTCTCTTATTATTATTGGTGTCCTTTAGTAGTGGTTTCTTTGTAGCAATTTCATCATGAAGGCCTGACTCATGCAGTCTCCTCTGAACAGTTGATGTTGAGATGTGTCTGTTACTTGAACTCTGTGAAGCATTTATTTGGGCTGCAATTTCTGAGGCTGGTAACTCCAATTAACTTATCCTCTGCAGCAGAGGTAACTCTGGGTCTTCCTTTCCTGTGGCGGTCCTCATGAGAGCCAGTTTCATCATAGCGCTTGCTGGTTTTTGCGACTGCACTTGAAGAAACTGTCGTTGCGTTTGCTGTCATTTAATGTGAAGACTGTTACATTATCAAATCAATTCTCTATGTGTAATTAATCTGTGATTAAACGAATCATGGAATAGTAATTAACTAGGAAGTCAGGGCACCATGGGAAAATTTTGTTATAGAGTTGTAATTTCCAGAATATAACTCTTCAGATATTTTATTATCTTATCGATTACAGTCTTCTATTAATGTATTATTACCTCATCAGTCTCATTCCTGAACGTCGCAAACCCTTGGATATCTGCACGAACCCTAGCATCTTAAATAATGAATCAGCGATATACAAATTGGCTTAATTATAACTAATCAATCACAGAATTACATAAACACACACACAATAGTTATACATTGGTTACTGACATGATACACCAAAAGGTCCCTAGTGGGCTAGCCGATATGGCGGCTTACTACACAAAGGAAAGGGGTGGGGCCAGCTCAAGAGCGGGAAACTCAGAGTGGACTCCCGTACATACAGTCGATATCTACACTCATGGAAATGCTAATACTTTGAACATGAACAAGAGCTTTTTTGTTGTCCCTCTCTGTGATCTTGGGTCCGTCTGCTGGATAGATTGTCAACAGAAAGTCTCTGGTTTGTCCACCAGATGAAAAGAAAAAAAAAACAGAGATCAAAGTCTTTCGTAGTTGTAGCTTGTTATAATGGATACGTCAGAGTACCAATCGGTCGTTCAACCGGTTGCATTTACCAGACTAAAGTACTTAAACAGCTGCAGCCTGAATAATTGGTCTTTAGTTTGTAGATTTCTTAGCCCTTTCAACGTGGGAACTCCCGTCCCTGTGTTTTTTACTCATTGTAAATTTTGTCACAAGTCCTTTTATTAACTCTGTGGAAAGGGGCGTTCCATGACGTTTGTGTATAGTGTCTGTGCTCACGGAGGCGTGGCCACTGACCGATTATTAGTTACTATGAAAAACAATTCTCATTTAGAAGACTAAGATCACATTCTTTCCAAAAGTATTCTCATTCTTAATCATTTATTTTATACAACATTCAGATGCAAACCCCATCATTGAGAATTGTATACAAACAAAGAAACAGTAATGTGTGTCTCCTGTCCTTCATGAGGTCACCAAATGAAACAAACTCGACATGACTGTTCCTTAAGTGTCCACGGACCACTCCAACTGCTTGGAATACAATTACTTAACCCTTTGATGTCCAAGTGTCTCTCTGTATTTCACAGTCACATTCCAATCTCAATACTACAGAGCCCAGAAGCAGAGTATTTTACGACCGCCATAAAGCGCCCCCCTCCACCTCTTCACAGGAGAGTTATGACAACACTTTCAAAGGTCTTGAAATTTTCCAGATTGACTGACCTTCATGTCTTAAAGTAATGATGGTCTGTCATTTCTCTTTGCTCATTGGAGCTGTTCTTGCCATAATATGGTCTTGGTCTTTTACCAAATAGGGCTATCTTCTGTATACCAACCCTACCTTGTCACAACTTTTAACAAGGCACACCTGTTATTTGAAATGAATTCCAAGTGACTACCTCATGAAGCTGGTTGAGAGAATACCAAGAGTGTGCAAAGCTGTCATCAAGGCGAAGGGTGGCTACTTTGAAGAAACTCAAATATTAAATATATTTTGATTTGTTTCAACACTTTTCTGGTTATTACATGATTCCATATGTTTTATTTCATAGTTTGGATATCTTCACTATTATTCTACAATGTAGAAAATAGTAAAATAAATTAAATACAGGGGATTGGAAATGAGGCGGACAATTACATTGATGGAAGCCACAATCTATCTGCAATATTAAAGCTAATCAAAGCCTAAAAAATGTTTTAATTTCAAATTACAATTTTTTTAATTAAAATAAAAAGCCGATGGATGGAGCTGGAGAAATGTCATCACTCTCAATTTCATAGACAGAGCAATGGATGTAATCCATGATATAAAAAATATCGTTTTAACCATGTTTTGAGGCTATGCAGTGTTTGTTGACATTTACATCATTTACAAACATTGGAGTAAAGAAGCTTATATTTTGGGTTCTGATGGAGTACGACAGTTGAACTAATCTCATGAAGCATTTATACTTTATATTTTTCAAGAATCAATGGATACATATCATTCATTTAGAAGTCCAAAAATGAATGTAGCAACTGCTGATTGCCCCTTTAAGTTATACTCTTCAAGAATCTGTGGGTATACTATATTATATAATTAATTTATAAGTCCAAAAATGGATGTAGCAACTAAGGATTCTAGCTTTAAGGGCTTATCACTAACCCCCCTCACACACACGCACGCTCATGCACCTGTTGTCTACAAAGCCTGTGACAAATAACATTTTATTTTATTTGACACACACTTCCAATCCCTTTGCTAACCATTAACTTGTGCACTGAGCCATATCTAAGTGGTATTTACACTTATCACACGGCCCACTGTTACACGCTCCCTGCTCAAAATGTGATTCACCTGAGGTCAACCCCAACAATAACAGAGACACATCACCAGTATCCTGAAATAATCCACCATCCTCCTAGGGCAGATACACTACATGACCAAAAGTATGTGGACACCTGCTCGTCGAACATCTCATTCCAAAATCATTGGCATTAATATGGAGTTGGTCACCCCTTTGCTGCTATAACAGCCTCCACTCTTTTGGGCTTTCCACTAGATGTTGAAACATTCTTGCTCAGCCACAAGAGCATTATTGAGGTTGGGCATTGATGTTGGGCAATTAGGCCTGGCTCGCAGTTGGAATTACAATTCATCCCAAAGATGTTAGATTGGGTTGAGGGGCTCTGTGCAGGCCAGTCAAGTTCTTCCACACCAATCTCGATAAGCCATTTCTGAATGGACCTTGCTTTGTGCACGGGGGCATTGTCATGCTGAAACAGGAAAGGGCCTTCCCCAAACTGTTGCCCCAAAGTTCGTCTAGAATGCCATTGTATACTGTAGAATTAAGATTTCCCTTTACTGGACCTAAGAGGTCTAGCCCAAACCGTGAAAAACAGCCACCGACCATTATCCCCCCTCCTCCAAACTATACAGTTGGCACTATGCATTGGGGCAGGTAGCGTTCACCTGGCATCAACAAAACCCAGATTCGTCCATCGGACTGCCAGATGGTGTAGCGTGATTCATCACTCCAGAGAACGCATTTCCACTGCTCCTGAGTCCAATGGCGGCGAGCTTTACACTACTTCAGCCGCTTGACATTGCGCATGGTGATCTTAGGCTTGTGTGCGGCTGCTTGCCCATGGAAACCCTTTTCATGAAGCTCCCGATGAACAGTTAATGTGCTGACGTTGCTTCCAGAGGCAGCTTGGAACTCAGCAGTGAGTATTGCAACCGAGGACAGACGAGTTTTACGCACTACGCGCTTCAGTACTTGGTGGTCCCGTTCTGTGAGCTTGTGTGGCCTACCACCAGTGGTGGAAAAAGTACCCAACTGTCATATTTGAGTAAAAGTAAAGATACCTTAATAGAAAATGACTCAAGTAAAAGTAAAAGTCACCCAGTAAAATTCTACTTGAGTAAAAGTCAAAAAAGTATTTGGTTTAAAATATACTTAAGTATCAAAAGTAAAAGTATAAATCATTTCAAATTCCTTATATTAAGCAAACTAGATGACATCATTTACAAACGAAGCATGTCTGTTTAGTGAGTCCGCCAGATCAGAGGCAGTAGGGATGAACAGGGACGTTCGGTTGATAAGTGTGTGAATTTGACTATTTTCCTGTCCTGCTAAGCATTCAAAATGTAACAAGTACTTTTGTGTGTCAAGGAAAATGTATGGAGTAAAAAGTAAAATATTTTTGTAAGGTATAAAAGTCAAAAGTAAAAGTAGTCAAAAATATAAATAGTAAAGTACAGATACCCCCAAAAACGACTTAAGTAGTACTATTTTTATTTAAGTACTTTACACCACTGCCTACCACTTCGCGACTGAGCCGATGTTGCTCCTAGACATTTCCACTTCACAATAACAGCACTTACAGTTGACCAGGGCAGCTTTAGCAGGGCATACATTTGATGAACTGACTTGTTGGAAAAGTGGTATCCTATGACGGTGCAACGTTAAGTCACTGAGCTCTTCAGTAAGGCCATTCTACTGCCAATGTTTGTCTATGGAGATTGCATGGCTGTGTGCTCGATTTTATACACCTGTCAGCAACAAGTATGGCTGAAACAGCCGAATCCACTAATTTGAAGAGGAGTCCAAACACTTTTTGGTGATGCATTACAGTTAGCACTCCCACTATAATACATGGAGAAACATGAAAGCTAACTGCCCCTCTTTTCAGGGATAAATGTTCATTTATAGGCATTTTGAAGCTGGAATCCCTAATGGTGAATCTGCCATGTCCGTTTGGGATATTAAAACAACCTCAAGTCACTGCAAACAATGAACACTGTTTTTCCCCCCTCTGACATCATTGCACGCGTGATAAAACAGCAGAATATGTACCACAAAAAAAATTCCCCTGCTGCTCACCTCCGTTTGGATGTTCCTCAACTCTGTTTCAGATAACAATAACAAAGGGACTGGGGAGAACAGTGGAGCTGGTTCACCTAATGCAGATTCCATCTTTAAGCAGCTGTATACTCTACCAGACCTGGGTTCAGCTACTATTTGATTGTTTGCAGTTTGGGGACTATTCTATTGGCCCATTAAGACAGGCAAGCTCAAACAGGCACAGCTTGGCTGTAGCTAGGTAGAACTGTAAGTTGAACTGGAAATAAAATAAAATCTCTCTAACAACAAAACAACTGTGCAGTTAGTGGCTTTATTTGATTAGGCTGCAACGAGGTTTAAATGCTCTGTTTACATGTTATAATAGAGCCCTGATTATGGTGGCGACTGATAGTGGCCGCTAATTTAGCGATGCGTCAGCTTAAAATGTGTCTAATTAGGATTTAAAACAAAAGCACAGGGAAGAGTAATTAACCCACCTGGTTGGTTGGCACAAAGTCCAGGCCGGCTTCTGGCATGCCAAGGAACATGGCCTCACTGTCGTACTGCAAACACACAGAGAACACAAGAAGAACAATTAGAATGGTGTTCACTTTACTTAGTAAAATGAGATGGAGACAGAGATAGAGGGGGAAGACAGAGAGGGGGAGAGAGAGAGACAGAGATAGAGTGGGAAGACAGAGAGGGAGAGAGAGGGGGAGACAGAGATAGAGGGGGAAGACAGAGAGGGAGAGAGAGAGGGAGACAGAGATAGAGGGTGAAGACAGAGAGGGAGAGAGAGAGGGAGACAGAGATAGAGGGGAAGACAGAGAGGGGAGAGAGAGGGAGACAGAGATAGAGGGGGAAGACAGAGAGGGGAGAGAGAGGAGACAGAGATAGAGGGGGAAGACAGAGAGGGGGAGAGAGATAGAGGGGGAAGACAGAGAGGGAGACAGAGATAGAGGGGAAGACAGAGAGGGGAGAGAGAGAGGGAGACAGAGGGGGAAGACAGAGAGGGAGAGAGAGAGGGAGATAGAGGGAAGACAGAGAGGGAGAGAGAGAGGGAGACAGAGATAGAGGGGGAAGACAGAGAGGGAGAGAGAGGGAGACAGAAATAGAGGGAAGACAGAGAGGGAGAAAGAGGGGAGACAGAGATACAGGGGGAAGACAGAGAGGAGAGAGAGAGGGAGATAGAGGGGAAGACAGAGAGAGAGAGAGAGAGAGAGACAGAGATAGAGTGGGAAGACAGAGAGAGGGAGAGAGAGGAGACAGAGATAGAGGGGAAGACAGAGAGGGGAGAGAGGGAGACAGAGATAGAGGGGGAAGACAGAGAGGAGATAGAGGGGGAAGACAGAGAGGGGGAGAGAGAGGAGACAGAGATAGAGTGGGAAGACAGAGAGGGGAGAGAGAGAGACAGAGATAGAGGGGAAGACAGAGAGGGAGAGAGAGGGAGACAGAGATAGAGGGGGAAGACAGAGAGGGAGAGAGAGAGAGGAGACAGAGATAGAGGGGGAAGACAGAGAGGGGAGAGAGAAGGAGACAGAGATAGAGGGGAAGACAGAGAGGGGAGAGAGAGGAGCCAGAGATAGGGGGGAAGACAGAGAGGGGAGAGAGAGGGAGACAGAGATAGAGGGGGAAGACAGAGAGGGGGAGAGAGAGGAGACAGAGATAGAGAGGGAAGACAGAGAGGGGGAGAGAGGGAGACAGAGATAGAGGGGAAGACAGAGAGGGGAGAGAGAGGGAGACAGAGACAGAGGGGAAGACAGAGAGAGGGAGAGAGAGAGACAGAGATAGAGGGGAAGACAGAGAGGGGAGAGAGAGGAGACAGAGATAGAGGGAGAAGACAGAGAGGGAGAGAGAGAAGGAGACAGAGATAGAGGGAAGACAGAGAGGGGAGAGAGGGAGACAGAGATAGAGGGTAAGACAGAGAGGGGAGAGAGAAGGAGACAGAGATAGAGGGGAGAAGACAGAGAGGGAGAGAGAGAAGACAGAGATAGAGGGGAGAGAGGGAGACAGAGATAGAGATAGAGGGGAAGACAGAGAGAGGAGAGAGAGAAGGAGACAGAGAGGGGAGACAGAGAGGGGAGAGAGAGGAGACAGAGATAGAGGGGAAGACAGAGAGAGAGAGAGAGAAGACAGAGAGGGGGAGACAGAGAGGGGGAGAGAGAGGGAGACAGAGATAGAGGGGGAAGACAGAGAGAGGGAGACAGAGACAGAGGGGGAAGACAGAGAGGGGGAGAGAGGAGACAGAGATAGAGGGAGAAGACAGAGAGGGGGAGAGAGAAGGAGACAGAGATAGAGGGGGAAGACAGAGAGGGGGAGAGAGGAGACAGAGATAGAGGGGGAAGACAGAGAGGGGGAGAGAGGAGACAGAGATAGAGAGATATAGAGGTGAGAGCAATGTTTACTGTTAATTTTGAATCGCTTTTGTTGATGTTGTTAAATTAGTTTCTTCTCAGTTGTGTTTATTGTTTATTTCACTTATTTTGGCAATGTAAACATACGTTTCCCATGCCAATAAAGCTCCTTTGAATTGAATTGAGAGAGAGAAAAAAGAAAGAAGAACATTACAAAAGAGAGGGGTAGAGGAATAGAGAGAGAGTATTATATTAGCCATGCAAACTGATGTTTTCCTTTTGTTGTTGTCTTTGTTCAGGGTTATTGTCTTTCCCTTTTCGGACAACTTCCCTTTGAAGGCCTTGTTCTCATCCTTATCGACTCGACATGTCAGCAATTTGAAGCAATTAGCACACTAGTAATTACAAGCCACAAAGGAAAGTCTTGAATGCAATCCTTTCATGTGTAATCTGTTATAAAACAGAAAAGCCCCTCTGTCTGTCTGTCTGTCTGTCTGTCTGTCTGTCCATGCAGCATCCCCACTTACACTATACTGCTTTGAGTTAGGCCTATAGTTATTCACCTCACACTCACACACACACACACACACACACACACACACACACACACACACACGCTTTGTGAGTAAGCAACGGAAATTGAGATTTACCAGTATAGCTAAAATGCACATTCAAGTCTTAACATAAAAATGGACTGTAGTGAAGGATGCTATTTAACCGGTTAATGTACATTCCATACAGTGAGGCAAGCATCTGACATTCATGGATACACATACAATACACATACACTACACAGACTACACACAGACTACGCATAGCCCTTATATCAGGTTGTAAGGAGACAATAGAATAAGACCAAGTGATCTGTGTTAAAATACTTGAGTGCAATTGATTCAAAGTGCAATACATTCAAAGTCAACATTTCTTGTGATTCAGTGCATATGTCCAGTATGATTTAATTCAGACAATTGTTCTGGAATAAACACTGAGCCCCATGGTTTTGGCAGTGTTCCAGTTTAAATGTACGTATGCATTGCCTTTTCCCCCTCCCCCCTCTTAACATCTGGGATCTCTTAGTTAAGGGTGGATTGCTTGACTTCTAAGACATTATTAGACGAGTCTCAAAACAAATAAGCTACTTTTCTTTTTATGCCAGTATGTATTAGTGAAATGGGTCTGTAGTAGGGAACTGTTTTGAATCTCCAGCCCAACTTGTGGAGTGTTCAAAGAATTCTCTCCCGTTCTTTAAAGTGTGTTTTAGATGAGTCAATGGTAAAGGAGTCGTCCAAAACCAGCTGAACGGCACATCAGTCTTGCTACAACCTTCACTCACTCAGTGTGAGAGTAGAACTAAACTGAGCCTGACCACAAATGGCTTCCAACAGACTGACATTTCCATAGGGTCATTTAACGAATAGCATCTCCTTATAAGGCATTCGTTCATATCTGCATTGGATACAAGATACAGAGTTGTGATTGGTGCTAGGACAGTTTTAGTACGAGCTGTTTGGACAAAGAGCTCTGTCTCAACCTCAGCAGTAGCATCCTGTTCTAACCATCCCATGCACCTGTCCTGTCCTACAAGGGACCACACTGTCCGTAAAAGACGCCACCTTTAGAAAAAGCTAAGCCCATCCACACAGGTAGACACTGGACAAACGACTGCTCTCCATTCGCCAGCTGTCACACCGATGCAAATGAGCGATCGGATGACAAAATCAACAAAAAGCCAAAACAGGGTGTCATGGCTGACCTCTTGTAAGTCTCTCTCTCTCTCTCTCTCTCTCTCTCTCTCTCTCTCTCTCTCTCTCTCTCTCTCTCTCTCTCTCTCTCTCTCTCTCTCTCTCTCTCTCTCTCTCTCTCTCTCTCTCTCTCTCTCTCTCTCTCTCTCTCTCTCTCTCTCTCTCTCTCTCTCTCTCTCTCTCTCTCTCTCTAGCGTCTGGCAGTCCAAGGAAAGGGGAGGCTGTAGGGTTAGTAACACAGACACTCATTCCTCCGAATGAACCAACACCTCTGCATTATTAATGATTACATGGAACAGCTGCATGTGTCCGTGGAGCATGGAACAGACTCGCAACAGCAGCACTGGAAAAACAATCTATAGAAGTTCTATGAGACCTGACTCTCTTGCACAGTATAACATGTGGTCTCAACAGTTTTTCTCTCTCTCTCAATTCAAAGGGCTTTATTGGCATGGGAAACATATGTTTACATTGCCAAAGTAAGTGAAATAGATAATAAACAAAAGTTAAATAAACAATATAAAATTAACAGTAAACATTACACTCACAAAAGTTCCAAAGAAATAGAGACATTTCAAGTGTCATATTATGCATATATACTGTGTTTTAACGATGTGCAAATAGTTAAAGTACGAAAGAGAAAATAAAGAAACATAACTATAGGTTGTATTTACAATGTTGTTTGTTCTTCACTGGTTGCCCTTTTCTTGTGGCAACAGGTCACACATCTTGCTGCTGTGATGGCACACTGTGGTATTTCACCCAATAGATATGAGAGTTTATCAAAATTGGATTTGTTTTCAAATTCTTTGTGGGTCTGTGTAATCTGAGGGAAATATGTCTCTAATTTGGTCATACATTTGGCAGGAGGTTAGGAAGTGCATCTCAGCTTCCACCTCATTTTGTGGGCAGTGCGCACATAGCCTGTCTTCTCTTGAGAGCCAGGTCTGTACATAGTCAAAGCTTTCCTTAATTTTGGGTCAGTCACAGTGGTCAGATATTCTGCCACTGCGTACTCTCAGTTTTTTTGTTGATTCTTTCCAATGTGTCAAGTAATTATCTTTTTGTTTTCTCATGATTTGGTTGGGTCTAATTGTGTTGCTGTTCTGGGCCTCTGTGGGGTCTGTTTGTGTTTGTGAGCAGAGCCCCAGGACCAGCTTGCGTAGGGGACTCTTCTCCAGGTTCATCTCTCTGTAGGTGATGGCTTTGTTATGGAAGGTTTGGGAATCTCATCCTTTTAAGTGGTTGTAGAATTTAATTAATTTGATAATTAGCGGGTATCAATTTGTATGTGGTCCTGGCAACTGGACCTGTTTTGGAACACCATTAATTTTGTGATATTCCAAAACAGAATCTGTGCAGAAGATCTAGGTGCTGCTATAGGCCCTCCTTGGTTGGGGACAGAAGCACCAGATCATCAGCAAACAGTAGACATTTGACTTCAGATTCTAGTAGGGTGAGACCGGGTGCTGCAGACTGTTCTAGTGCCCTTACCAATTCATTGATATATATGTTGAAGAGGGTGGGGCTCAAACTGCACCCCTGTCTCACCCCACGGACCTGTGGAAAGAAATGTGTGTGTTGTTTGCCAATTGTAACCGCACACTTGTTGTTTGTGTACATGGATTTTATAATGTCTTATGTTTTTCCCCCAACACCTGTCGAATGGTAGTTTGGTAAAAAGCCAATTTGACACTTGCTAAGTATATTGTTTTCACTGAGGAAATGTACAAGTCTGCTGTTAATGATAATGCAGAGGATTTTCCCAAGGTTGCTGTTGACGCATATCCCACAGTAGTTATTGGGGTCAAATTTGTCTCTACTTTTGTGGATTGAGGTGATCAGTCCTTGGTTCCAAATATTGGGGAAGATGCCAGAGCTGAGGATGATGTTAAAAAGCTGAAGTATAGCCAATTGTAATTTGTGGTCGGTATATTTTATAATTTCTCTTAGGATACCATCAACACCACAGGCCTTTTTGGATTGGAGGGTTTGTATGTTGTCCTGTAGTCCATTCAATGTAATTGGAGAATCCAGTGGGTTCTGGTAGTCTTTAATAGTTGATTCTAAGATTTGTATTTGATCATTCTCCATCAAACCATTTCTCTCTCTCTCACTCCCCCCTCTTCTTCCATAAAGTTACATAAGGATGGTAATAAACTGAAAACTGTAGAGCATAGCCAACATAAACACCCAAGCTAATAAACCAATACATTGACATGCTGTGAGACCAAACAAACACATGGGGGAGTGTTACTTTTGTTAGCCTCATTGACTTATGCTACTGTTAGATAAACCCCAAATGTGTTCTGCTTTTGATAAATATAGGCTAACAGCCATATCATGTAATAAGTAGGGCATATAGAAACTCTGACCTCTATAATAATTGGAGTCATCTGACCCCGCCCATTCACTCAAATCAACCAATAGATACTCTTTGCTGTCAACTATGAAGAGTGTCAGTGCATGAGACAGTATCCCATTGTTTGGTTCAGGAGTTCCTCCCAACAGTTATAGTCAGTCAGTCAAAGTGGTCGTTGTGACAACAGTTTCTCCCAATGCCTTTTTTCAATATACTAAACACTGTTGCGCTGTGGGTGTGGCATCTTCCTCATCAAATATACAGTAAACATTGTAAAAGGCAAAACTAGAGAATAACCCAAGCAGACTAGACCAATGAGAGAGAACCCATTTGATCTGAATGTATTTCTGTTGAACAGTTGGGTCATTACCGTGATGTTTATAGCCCCTGACAGGTCTTGTAGATTCCATGTTTTATTGGATGGTGTATATTGACCCCTTTGTCAAATTGGCTTTATCCATTTGTTTTTCCTGGCGCGGGATGATATGTGCCGAACTGACAGATCTCCTGCTCGCTGATACATACTGTAATGAAATAGAGTGAGTTCTATTTTCTGCCTCTGCACCTGTGCTCTTTCCTTTATTGCTTGGTTGTCCTCAATAGGCTCCTATGACACAGATGGGCATGCCGTAATCTCCTTCATTGTTATAGTCTTCTTGGTCATAGAGGTGTAGAGGATGATTAAATGTTGTGACATACACACAGTGTCGTACCATGGAACCTATGCTAACTTGCTAGCTCGCTAACGCTAGTTTTCAGTGCAGTCTCTTCGGTGTCTGCAAACAGACCGACGCAGAGGACATACCTGTCTAAAATATCAGCCTGACACAGTCAAAAAAAAAAGTGGAAATTGTGATGATTTTTGTCATTTTCTTTCCATCTTGCGCGTTCAGATGTGAATCAGACGGCGGAACCTATTTCACTCTTCATCGGTTTTTCTCTGAGAGGCCGGAGAAGAGGAACATAAAAAGCTCCAAGAATATAGGAGCCTCTTATGTTGCAACCAAAGGCTTATCTTAATAAAGTATGTCTCTATATGCAGTGGGTAACATTGCAGTTTCACTAGCGACATGCCCAACATAAAAATTAGGCCCAAATACTACTACAGGTTACTTTGTGTGGACTACATTGCTTGATAACACTTTATTTTCCTGTATACACACACATCCTCATATTTCAAATGTATCACCCCACTGCATGGCTTGCTTCTGAAGCAGGGTTGGTCCTGGTCGGTCTCTAGATGGGAGACCAGATGCTGCTGGAAGTGGTGTTGGAGGGAAAGTAGGAGGCACCCTTTCCTCTGGTCTAAAAAAATATCCCAATGCCCCAGGGCAGTGATTGGGGACACTGCCCTTTGTAGGGTGCCGTCTTTTGGATGGGACGTTAAACGGGTGTTCTGACTCTGTGGATCCCATGGCACTTATCGTAAGAGTAGGGGTGTTAACCCCGGTGTCCTGGCTAAATTCCCAAGCTGTCCCTCATACCATTACGCTCACCTAATCATCCCCAGCTTACAATTGGCTCATTCATCCCCTCCTTTCCCCTGAAACTATTCCCCAGATCGTTGCTGTAAATGAGAATGTGTTCTCAGTCAACTTCCCTGGTAAAATAACAGTAAAATAAAGGATTAGTGTCTTTACATACTATTGCAGCATGTTAGCCCCCAACACCATGTGCAGTGCTACGTCAAGATCCTATCCATCACCATTACCGTCCATTCATTCATTCTCTATCTACAACACTGCAAATCTCTGTGGTCTTTCTCTCTATCGCTCTAACATCGCAGTGGGTCTGAACTGATAGTGTGGCTGTGTGGGGAGGGCTGTTGATATCAGGCAGCCCTACCCTGTAAGGAGCATAACTGGGTTTGTTGTCAAACCAAATTACACACACTCTCTCCGTGGATAAACCCTAGTCTGAATAACAAGCAGCTAGCTAAGTGGGTCAGGGTCGCCATGGAGAGAGAGAGAGGAGGAGAGTGGGGGGAAGTGGGAGAGAGAGAGGAGGGGAGTGGGGGGAAGGGAAGAGAGAGGGGGAGGGAGAAACAAGAGAGAGGAAGGAATGGGGTAGAGTGAGCGAACAAGGGAGAGAAAGAGCAAAAGGGGGGATGAAAAAGAGAGAGGGGAGGGAGAGAGGGAATAAAGGGGGGAAGGGGGAGGAGTGTGTATCTCAGTTTCTGCTCCCCCATTATTCAATATCAAGTGTGGCATTAATCTTGGACAACCTCTGTCTGTGGCACATTACATCCCCAAGTGATTCTCTCTCTCTTTCTGTCTCTCTCTCTCCCTCCCTTCTTTTTTCCCAAATGCCAATTTGGTGAGGGTCTGGAGTAAGGCTGAGTGTGTCTTCTTCTATGTCCCAGCACTGTAATTGATGACTTTAACAGCCAGGCCACTTTCATGACTACCTATCTGACTATAACAGCCAGGCCACTTTCATGACTACCTATCTGACTATAACGGCCAGGCCACTTTCATGACTACCTATCTGACTATAACGGCCAGGCCACTTTCATGACTACCTATCTGACTATAACGGCCAGGCCACTTTCATGACTACCTATCTGACTATAACGGCCAGGCCACTTTCATGACTACCTATCTGACTATAACGGCCAGGCCACTTTCATGACTACCTATCAAGCCCTACTGTGACTCATATCACTGGGTAGAGGGAGAGAGGGAGTGAGAGAGGGAGTAGGGATTCGGGCCTATAGAAATCATAGCCTGGTAGCATTTCACTCTCTCTAGCACTGCCTCGTAAAGACAGGAGTGAGTGCTGTAAGGAGCTGTAATTCATAGTGGTAAAAATGTGAGTTTAAAACGACAGATGATAAGGGGGTTTTAATGGCAAAAACGATAACGATGTTTCATATAATCAAAACATTATGATGATTTAACACCGGTGTTTGAGTTATGCCCTCAGTCAGGATTTGACACTTTCCTTTTAATCTGTGAAGAAAATTAGGTTTGATATCACCTTTCAATTTCATGAACGTTTCTCAGACCCTGCATAATCTAAGAAACATTTTTGTACATGCTTGTTTGATCTTGTAAGTACAGTAGGTGTATTTCCTATTCTGTGATTGCACCTGCTGTAGTGTGAGGAACCGCACTGTGCAGCGTGTTTAGGCCAAGGTAAAGTTGATCAGTTTATCTCAGGATGCTACAGCTGAAAGTTAGATCAGTTTATTTCTAGTGCTGTTTTGTTATGCTTCTTTGAAGTGGTGGGGGTGGTTTCTGTGCTGCTTTATGCCAATGCACAATGTGGAGCAATATGACGATATACCTTTTGCTGAAAGATAACCTATGTAGGATCTTCATTTGAAACAGTTTGCTACAGCACGAAAACAATCCTGCAGCAACAGGTAATGTGAATTATTATGTGGATTATAATAATGGACATTTTTGTAGGGGTTGATGCATTTTATGTAAGGGAAAATCAAGTCTTAAACTTCAAAGTGGAAATTACAAACTTCCGAAGCCCTTTTAAACTTCAAATACAGAGGGAAAAAAGTATTTGATCCACTGCTGATTTTGTACGTTTGCCCACTGACAAAGAAATTATTAGTCTATAATTTTAATGGTAGGTTTATTTGAACAGTGAGAGACAGAATAACAACAACAAAAACAACAGAAAAACGCATGTGAAAAATGTTATAAATTGATTTGCATTTTAATGAGTGAAATATGTTTTTGACCCCTTCTCAATCAGAAAGATTTCTGGCTCCCAGGTGTCTTTTATACAGGTAACGAGCTGAGATTAAGAGCACACTCTTAACTTCTTCGGGAGCGGCTCCCGAGGTGACGGTTTTGGAGAGTCTGGCGTGCCCAAAGTAAAATGCCTCCCACTCAGGCCCAGAAAATAGAATATGCACATAATTAGTACTATTGGATAGGAAACACTCTGAAGTTTCTAAAAGTGTTAACATAATGTTTGTGAGTATAACAGAACGGATATAGCAGGCGAAGACGCGAGGAATTTCTGTCCTGGAAAAAGTGTTTGACACATTGCCTCATTTTGAACACCTCCCTATTGAAAACAGCCATTTCTGGGAGTAAGATTGCAGTACCTATTGCTTCCACTGGATGTCAACAGTCTCTAGACAGTGTTTGGTGATGTTATAGTTGCTCTGGATGGTAATAGAAGAAGAATTTCGAACTGGTCATCGGATGTAAACAGAAGAGGATGCGCGTTCACGGGCTCGCGCGCGCTGTGGTTTATTACTTTCTTATCGTCCAGTTTATAATTCGGTTGAAACATTATAGTAAATATACATAAAAGTGTTCCTAAGGATACATTATCAATGATGTTTGATTGTTCTTGGACAAGTGTATAGGTATAGGTTGACCGCGTTCTCTTCACGGTTCAATGGGCGAGTGGACGCTGTATTTTATGATCATAACGCGCCAACCAAACTGAGATTTATGGATATAATAAATGACTTTTTCTAACAAAATAACCATTGGATGTCTTCGTTGGACACTTGGGAAGCCCTCAGCAGAAGTTCTTCAAAAGGTAAGAGATTTGTTTTTGCTGTGAAATGTGTTTTGTGTGAACCGCGATGGTTTATGAATTTATGCTAATAGAAAAATATTGGAGGTGCTACCCTCAAACAATCAAATGTTGTGCTTTCGCCGTGAAGCCTTTTCAAAATCTGACAACGCTGTGATATTGCCAAGAAGCAGAGCTTTTGATGACTATGCAACACTTGTATATTGATGAATGTTGAATAATTCAACTTTTGGATTTTGAATTTGTCGCCTTGCATTTCACCGGGAAGTGTCGGGAGTAGTTAAAGGGAGTGCTCCTAATCTCAGCTTGTTACCTGTATAAAAGACACCTGTCCACAGAAGCAATCAATCAATCAGATTCCAAACTCTCCACCATGGCCAAGACCAAAGAGCTCTCCAAGGATGTCAGGGACAAGATTGTAGACCTACACAAGGCTGGAATGGGCTACAAGACCATCGCCAAGCAGCTTGGTGAGAAGGTGACAACAGTTGGTGCGATTATTCGCAAATGGAGGAAACACAAAAGAACTGTCAATCTCCCTCGGCCTGGAGCTCCATGCAAGATCTCACCTCGTGGAGTTGCAATGATCATGAGAACGGTGAAGAATCAGCCCAGAACTACACAGGAGGATCTGGTCAATGATCTCAAGGCAGTTGGGACCATAGTCACCAAGGAAACAATTGGTAACACACTACGCCGTGAAGGACTTAAATCCTGCAGCGCCCGCAAGGTCCCCTTGCTCAAGAAAGCACATATACATGCCCGTCTGAAGTTTTCCAATGAACATCTGAATGATTCAAAGGACAACTGGGTGAGTGTGTTGGTCAGTGTTGTGGTGTTGTGGTCAGATGAGACCAAAATGGAGCTCTTTGGCATCAACTAAACTTGCCGTGTTTGGAGGAGGAGGAATACTGCCTATGACCCCAAGAACACCATCCCCACCGTCAAACATGGAGGTGGAAACATTATGCTTTGGAGGTGTTTTTCTGCTAAGGGGACAGGACAACTTCACCGCATCAAAGGGACGATGGACAGAGGCCATGTACTGTCAAATCTTGGGTGAGAACCTCCTTCCCTCAGCCAGGGCATTGAAAATGGGTCGTGGATGGGTATTCCAGCATGACAATGACCCAAAACACACGGCCAAGGCAACAAAGGAGTGGCTCAAGAAGAAGCACATTAAGGTCCTGGAGTGGCCTAGCCAGTCTCCAGACCTTAATCCCATAGAAAATCTGTGGAGGGAGCTGAAGGTTCGAGTTGCCAAACGTCAGCCTCGAAACCTTAATGACTTGGAGAAGATCTGCAAAGAGGAGTGGGACAAAGTCCCTCCTGAGATGTGTGCAAACCTGGTGGCCAACTACAAGAAACGTCTGACCTCTGTGATTGCCAACAAGGGTTTTGCCACCAAGTACTAAGTCATGTTTTGCAGAGGGGGTCAAATACTTATTTCCCTCAATAAAATGCAAATCAATTTATAAAAAAATGTCACATGAGTTTTTTCTGGATTTTTTGTTGTTATTCTGTCTCTCACTGTTCAAATAAACCTACCATTAAAATGATAGACTGATAATTTCTTTGTCAGTGGGCAAACGTACAAAATCAGCAGGGGACCAAATACTTTTTTTCCCTCACTGTACACTGCAAGTTAAACATCTGTAGGGGCTGCCAGACACAACAGATGAAAACAAACACGCAGACACACAATCAGAAATAACTCAACAATTACATTTAATCACATACAGTATGATGACACACAAGGTATATTACAAAACTATTTATACAGAATACCAACTGCAACCAACCACACTGCGCAAACACACAATCACTACTTGGTACAATGAACAAATACCAACCAAAGGACATGATAACAGGCTAGTAACTAAGTTCTCATTTCAGCCATTATGTTTCCCCAACATAACCCTTTGTCAAAGTCCCATTAAATGAATATAAAATCTAACTTCCAGCCCAATTAATTCAGATGTTGGGTGAATCATTCTCTTAGCAAAACGCCTTGCACAGTGCCTCATTAAAATATGAATCAGCATCCTTTTCAATTTAGATGCTCTCTCTTTCTCTCCCCATCTCTCTCTCTCGGTCTGTCTCTTCACCTCTTGTGACACCTGCTTAACGCAACAGGTAAAATGCTTATTAGATCATTAACAAGCATTTTTTTCATCCCCAATGCAACAAACTGCCAGACCCCATATTTCCATCTTCTCAAGTCTGATTTACAGAATCTGAATTCTGAATAGAAAATAATTCCACCATCTGTTATGAAGATCAAAACTGACTGGAGTCTTGTTCAGTCATTAAGCTTTTAATCAGGAAATCACCATGGGACAATTAGAAAAGCATCTCCACCAGAATCAAGCAACTGGTACATAATTTAACCTGAGACCATGTTGACAGACAGAGACTTATATGTATCATCTATATCATTCTTTTTTCCAGTACAGCGGGAGACAGATAGTAGGGGCATAGACAGAGGGTTGGCAGGGGGGCATATGTCACGGACATCAACGTCACGCTTCCAGACAAACTAAACACCTTCTTAGCCCGCATAGAGGATAATACAGTGCCACCGTCGCGGCCCGCTAACAAGGACTGCGCCCTCTCCTTCTCTGTGGCTGACGTGAGTAAAACATTAAAACGTATTAACCCTTGCAAGGCTGCTGGCCCAGACGGCATCCCTAGCCGCATCCTCAGAGCATGCGCAGACCAGCTGGCTGGTGTGTTTACGGACATATTAAATCGCTCCCGATTCCAGTCTGTTGTCCCCACATGCTTCAAGATGGCCACCATTGTTCCTGTACTCAAGAAGGCAAAGATAACTGAACTAAATGACTACGTCCCGTAGCACTCACTTCTGTCATCATGAAGTGCTTTGAGAGGCTAGTCAAGGATCATATCACCGCCACCTTACTGGCCACCCTAGACCCACTTCAGTTTGCATACCGTCCCAACAGGTCCACAGATGACACAATCGCCATCACACTGCACACTGCCCTATCCCATCTGGCAAAAAAAGAATACCTATGTAAGAATGCTGTTCATTGACTACAGCTCAGCATTCAACACCATAGTACCCTCCAAGCTCATCATCAAGCTGGAGGCCCTGGGTCTCGACCCCGCCTTGTGCAACGTTGTCTTGGTCTTTCTGATGGTGGTGCGGTCTGAACAATGCATCACCGGGGGCAAACTACCTGCCCTCCATGACACTTACAGCACCCGATGTCACAGGAAGGCCAAAAAGATCATCAAGGACAACAACCACCCGAGCCACTGCCTGTTCACACCGCTACCATCCAGAAGGCGAGGTCAGTACAGGTGCATCAAAGCTGGGACCGAGAGATTGAAAAACAGTTTCTATCTCAAGGCCATCAGACTGCTAAACAGCAATCACTAACTCAGAGAGGCTGCTGCCTACATTGAGAACCAATCACTGGACACTTTAATAAATGGATCACTAGTCTCTTTAAACAATGCCACTTTAAATAATGCCACTTCAATAATATTTACATATCTTACATTACTCATATCACATGTATATACTGTATTTTATACCATCTATTGCACCTTGCCTATGCCACTCGGCCATCGCTCATCCATATACCTTTCATTCATCCCTTTAGATTTGTGTGTATTAAGTAGTTGTTGGGGAATTGTTAGATTACTTGTTAGATATGACTGCACTGTCGGAACTAGAAGCACAAGCATTTCGCAATACTCGCATTAACATCTGCTAACCATGTGTATGTGAACAATAAAATGTGATTTGATGTGATGTGGTCTGGAGTCAGGAGCTTAGACCGCTACACCAGCCCCGGGCACTGACATGTACAATCAACTGTCTGTCTGTTGGAACCATCATAAATGAAGGAGAATTGGGATAGTTTCATAGGGAACCTGTGTAACATGGAGAGTGTTCTGTAACATGTACAGTATTAACTATTAACTCATATGTGCCACTTCGACAAAGACGTAATACTAGAATGAACAAGGGGTCTCTACTAACAACAAGTGACATCATTCCAAAAGGATCCGTTACAGAAGGATATGAGACCTTGTCATTGATGTTACTGCTAAAAGCTATTCTTGAATCCAATTTAACTTTGGATGATCTTTATATGTGGTTCAGCCTCACTTACCTTAGTTGAATTGACTTATCATAAGTCCATCAGTATAGCTAAATGACTAAAAGTAAAATGTAATATATCAGCTACAATGAAGCCTTAGCTAGCTAGTACCACCATAGTTTCACATGTCAATTTTTTTACATGGGATTTTCCCTCATGTGAATTGTTTTTGTAATTGTTTACAACAACAAAAATAAAAAAATGACATGTTTATTTTTCACCACTGTCAGCTACACCTGGTCTCCCATCCAGGACCAACCCTGCTTAGCGTCAGAGGTAAACCAGCAGTGGGATGCAGGGTGCTATGCTGCTGGAATGAATGTGCCGAAACATGCAACTGGAAAAAAGACAGTGAAAGCAAAGGCCAGGGTAACATAACCAAAGATAGGGAACATTGCAGGAAAGAGGGAGGAGTTTTATTTAATTGTGCCATCATAAAAAAAATCACTGACAACAATTTTTTTCAGTCCATTTACAATTCATTTGCACTCGCATACCTTGCAATATTTTGCTTTACTCTCAATACTTTTGGGTTCATGTTTTGCTTTCAATATCATTATTTTTGCCGTTTTCCTTGATATTAATGGCACAAAAAATAACTCACTTACTAAAGGATTGGAACATATAATAACACTATTACTGGAATGCTTGAATCCTTCATTGAAACATTAACAAGGCAACAGTAAACATGTTGTTCCCCACAAATTATGCAGACACAATTAGTGACAACAATTCAAGCTCAAACACGACAGGAGATTTGCTTGTTCAAAGTTTGGAATTTCAGTTCATTACTATAGCGCCTCCCTTGGGCCTATCAGTGTAATTTTGTAAATGTTGGATCTCTATGGCAAGACGCATTATTCACCCAAGTTTTGTCAAAATCAGGCCAGTGCTGTCTGAGATATCCCGCCTGACTACGTGGACGGAGACAGATCCACATTGTAGCTGACAACAAAGTGTTCTCCCAGCCACAGTTTCTGTAAAAAGCTGGGGGTTGGGGCTGGAGAAATGCAACCACTCTCAAATCCAGACTACACTATGGATGCAAGGACTGACCATCAAAATATCAAAATTATAGTTTTAACCATGTTTTTAGGCTATACAGTGTTTCTTACATGTGAAACTACAAATTAGATTTTCACTTTCACATGTGAAAAACATTTGTATGACTGCTAACCATGATTTAAAAAAGGCAACAGTAAACATGTAGCCTCCCACAAATGATGTAGCGCCCCCCTTGGGCCAATCAGCGTACGGCAAGATGCATCATTCAACCAAGTTTCTTAAAAATCGGGCCAGTGGTGTCTGAGATATTGCTTGTGACTAACATATGTTCAGTTCATTACTATAACGCCCCCCTTGGGCCAATCAGTGTCATTTTGTAAATGCCGGATCTCTATGGCAAGACGTTTCATTCACCCAAGAGATTTTCACATGTGAAACGACAAATTTGATTTTCACATGTGAATACTGCTCAATTCCGGTCTTGGAAGGCTGAAACACTTCTTTTTTTTTTTGTTTCTACATGGAAGTTAATAGAACACACCTGGTGTCCCAGGTCTGAATAAGTCCCTGGTTAGAATGAGACGATAAAAACCGGAAGAGTTTCGGCCTGTTCAGCCCTGAAGGGTCGAAACATGGTAAAGCCTGTCACATGCTTCCCAGTCAAAACAGTTTGAGCACATATTATGACAAAATGTTGTAAAGTTTTGTTAGTTTTGGTTTTCGCAAAAAAAATCTTGGCTGTTCGCGCCACACAATTTTCTTTGGTTGAGGCAAGTCAAAGTTAGATAGCTGAAGTCTACGCCCCTTCGTCTGTGATTGGTCAACAGTACTACTCCTAGTAGGATTGGGAGCTATGGACAGGATTCTTCAATGAAGTTAGACATGTTGTCATTCAATAAGCGGTGACTAGTTTTCATGCTATTTTTTTAACTTGAGAAATACTGCACCAAACATCTTAGTTAATTAATTACAGATTTCTTCATTAATCTATCTATTCTGAGGAATGCTGGCTATGTTGTTGCTACGGCGTCTCAAGAGGGACAAACAGTAATATTGCTGCTTCGTTCTCATTTTTCAAGCGAAGGACTTTTAAGGGAGTATGCGAGGCATAGACATTTGCTGGGAGAAAACTTAACCTAGTATGCTGGCGCCTTTAGTCCCTATCGCTATACGAACTGCATCACACCTAGTGTTTCATGCTTACATTTACATATAGATTAACATGTAGATGTAGATTAACACATAGATAGGTGTAATATAAACAGGAACACACACAGATGTGATCCGACTCAGTAGGGGTGTCAGACTGTGAGGAAAACAAACCCAGAGCGAGTCATATGCATCTGGGATAGCCTAGGCTACAATCACAGAGCTGGGCTACAGTAAGATAACTAGACAATGCAGGGGTACAACTTTCACTGGGGACAGGGGGGGACATGCCCCCCCAACCCCCACATTCTGAAATGATACAAAACAGGGCAACGGTGGGCTTTAGGACCATGCGGATGCTGTGGATGCCACCGAACGGTCGGGTAGGCTGTCCCCCACACTTCTAAAACCAAAGTTGCGCCCCTGCTTTGATGTATAGCAGTCAAACTACTTAATCTAAACTGAATCTGAGTCTTTTTAGATCCTAATCCCTTTTAACAAAGAGAACTAGGAAAAGGGAAAAAGCATACAGAACACCATAGCCACAGATCTAGAATCAGCGTTTATCTTACTCATGACTAATCTTAACTATTAGGGGCACTAATCAGTCACTTCAGGATTCCTAGGGATTTTTTGTAATATTTGCAAATCAAGCATTTTGCCCCGGAAATTCGGACATTTTGCATGGCAATTTCCGATGATTTTGTCCAATTTGTTGCGAAAATGCACTGACGAGGTAAAAGGTTTGTTGATGTGTGGCTTGATTGAACCATATTATGCAGTAAATGTGCAGTGATTGGTTGAAATTGCAAGCCCTCTTTTTGTACTGCTGTGATGGGTCAGTTTTATATGCTAATATTGCTATTATTTGACAGTTTTATGCAGAAATAGTGCGGTGATTAGTCAAATTTGAAAGTCCTCGCGCAATATGCAGAGAATTGTTGATTTAGAAAAAATATGTGGTATCATGGAATGCTGGAGGGACTGAATAATGCAAAACTGACTTTAGCTCAGTGTCCTATTTGGGAAACCCTATCAATCCTATCAATTCACTCGTGAGCTTCAATAGACCTAATCTCTCCATACACCTCAGGATCTGCCACTACAGTATAGTAACCAGACTCCTTTGTTTGTACAGGGTTCTCTCTTTTTAACCTGGGTTTAATTACAATAGTGCAGCTGTTGCTGGTTTACACAGAAAGGTAATATATCTGTCATGTCACCCTGCCTCCATGGCGCCTGCTGTTTATACAGAACAGAGTACAGGACAGAACCCATTACCCACGCTACAGCCATAGTCCCCGTTACCATGGCTACTGTACAGTAGACTACTGCAGGGGTACAGGACAGAACCTGTACTCCCACTCTGGGCCCCCCTTCCAGCATTAGGGAACATCCCGTGCCCCCCCTTTGCGCGCTCACAACATTTATTTCTATGGGCACAAACACTGTTCATGACACAAACTGTTCACACCCCTCTTGGAGAGAATTTAGCAGATTTAAAGCTTATTTCCTGAAATTCTATACATTTTGTCATGGGGTGCAAAGAACATTTTGCCATTTTAAAGCTAACCTTCTTACAAATGTATAAATTTTGCGATGTCTAATGTATATTCATGTGATATTTGAGTGACAAAAGAATTACAACAAATCTAAGGGGTTAAAAAAACAAAATGAAAAAATGTTAGCTGACATGGGCTAGTTGATCTGGACACTTCTGACAAGTTATAAATAGCTCTCTATGGTATGCAATGACTAACATGACAAGAGGAACTGATGATGCACTACCCAATATCGAAATTGCACCTTGTGCATTCTACTACTACAACTTTCAAGAGTAAGCTTAAAGCTGGACTGAGTTCCTTTAAAATAAAAAAGAATTTGTGGGAAATCCTTAAATCAGTTCCTAGACACTGATTTAAGGATTTGGGGAAGGTGAGCTGATACTAGATGAGTGCCAAACTGCAACTTCAGACCGATGTGTGTCAGTGTGGGACAGGACAGGCATGAGCAGGGTACAGGCATTGTTGTTACTATGGAAATGGGATGGACAGTGTTATAAGGATGAAAGGCAGATGTTATCATCAGATAGCCCTGAGACCATAGAGCCAGGAGTTTTTCCTGACCAGAGCCATATACACTGAGTATACAAAACATTAAGAACACCGGCTCTTTCCATGACATTGACTGACCAGGTGAATCCAGGTGAAAGCTAGGATCCCTTATTGATGTTACCTGTTAAATCCACTTCATTCAATGTAGATGAAATGGAGGATACAGGTTAAAGAAGGATTTTTAAGCCTTGAGACATGGATTGTGTATGTGTGCCATGTGTGCCAGGCGGAATGGGCATGACAAAATATTTAAGTGCCTTTGAATGGAGTATAGTAGTATGTGCCAGATTGAGGATATTCTGAGGGCAAAAGGGGGTGCAACTCAATATTAGGAAGGTGTTCCTAATGTCTGGTATAGTCAGTGTAGATAGATGTCTCTTCAGGAAAAACTCCAGGCACTCGTTATAACCTAAAGAGTAGATATGGGCATGCCACAGACATGGGGGGGTACATGTCATTTCAGGTCAGGCAGGGAATATTTCATCAGAAAATGTGATTCTCTTTAAACCCCAAAATAAAATTTTCCCTCAACATTTAGCTACATTTAAAATGTCCAAAAACCCTAAAAGCAGTCCCATATAAAAAGTAAAAGCTATTTCATAAACAGTGAGCAAGAGCCCTATACTTATGCATGGATAAGCATCTTTCTTATGGAAGATTATCTTGTGTAGGTTAAGCCACAAAGTTCCTTTTTAAAGCAGCCTGGTTAGGAAGCCTTTTTCCGGCCCCGCTCTCGCCCTCCATACTAAACCACTGAGAGCCTCTGACTAATGCAAAACTAAATTGGATATGATTCTCAGCTGGTTTCCTAGTGAAATGCCCTATATGTTAGTCCTCTCTCTCTGTTTCCTCCTATTTTCATCTCCTTTCCAGTTCTTCTCATGATAATATAGAACATTATTATATATTATATTATTATTATAGCACACATTATTATCAAATCCTATCCTTTTCTATATTGCATAGTCACAGCATATGCATACTTGCTTGTTTGATTATGGCTGTAAATTGATATTGATGATGCCGTTTACATAATGCATAGAGAACAACATGGCAACCCAGTAAACGGACTACCATACGTTGTTACCAGGTAACTATTGTATATAATATGGAAACAACCAGTTATACAGTGGTGCCACAGTAGGCAGAAAGAAAAAACCTTTTGACTGATCTTCTGGCTTTTGAAACTAAAGCGCATGTGTGCCTGACGCTTCGGAGCAGCGAACTTCACCATGAGCTCTGAATTACTGCAGTTTCCCTCAAAGTCAAACATGCAATTACTCTCTCAATGACTGCTATTCTGGCTCAATGTTAAGTTCAAATACAGCTGTTCAAAGGCCACATACTGTATATAGTAGACTGAAAACACAGAACAACAGAACACTTATGAGAATTACAACTGTTCAGAATGAAGGAGGATAGGGAAACAGATATATTAATAACTGTTCAGAATGAAGGAGGATAGGGAAACAGATATATTAATAACTGTTCAGAATGAAGGAGGATAGGGAAACAGATGTAAGGATAACTGTTTAGAATGAAGGAGGATAGGGAAACAGATATATTGATAACTGTTCAGAATGAAGGGGGATAGGGAAACAGATATATGGATAACTGTTCAGAATGAAGGAGGATAGGGAAACAGATGTATGGATAACTGTTCAGAATGAAGGAGGATAGGGAAACAGATATATTAATAACTGTTCAGAATGAAGGAGGATAGGGAAACAGATGTAAGGATAACTGTTTAGAATGAAGGAGGATAGGGAAACAGATATATTGATAACTGTTCAGAATGAAGGGGATAGGGAAACAGATATATGGATAACTGTTCAGAATGAAGGAGGATAGGGAAACAGATGTATGGATAACTGTTCAGAATGAAGGAGGATAGGGAAACAGATATATTAATAACTGTTCAGAATGAAGGAGGATAGGGAAACAGATATATTAAAAACTGTTCAGAATGAAGGAGGATAGGGAAACAGACATGGATAACTGTTCAGAATGAAGGAGGATAGGGAAACAGATGTAAGGATAACTGTTCAGAATGAAGGAGGATAGGGAAAAAGATATACAGTAGTTCAGAATGAAGGAGGATAGGGAAACAGATATACAAATAACTGTTCAGAATGAAGGAGGATAGGGAAACAGATATATGGATAGAGGCCCAACCCATCTTCTGATCTATACAATGTGTAAGTATAGATAGATCATTCATTAAAGATCATTCATTAAAGACAAAGCGGTCACCCCTCCACTGAATTTGGTCAACGACTGAGGGTTGGCACAGGTGGAAATATAACCTCTCTCAAATTCATAGACATAGATGCAAGTACTGACCATCCATGAGATCAAGTGTATAGTTGTAGCCATGTTTTGAGGCTTTACAGTGTTTGTTTACAAACAATGGAGTAAATAATGGATATATTTGTGGTTCTGAACAGGTACGACAGTTAAACTAAGTTCATGAGGCTTTCATAAGTTATATTCTTGAAAAATCAATGGGTATTTAACATTAATATAAAAGTCAAAAAATGAATGTAGCAATGGCAGATTCATTTAGTATGTACAGTATAAAGGACTGCTCTATCGTTATCTCTATGTCTTTAGATTGCAAAGAGAACGGCTCTGCTCTGCAGTATACTCTGTAACAGTAGCCTATACACTGAGCGTACAAAACATTAAGAACACCTTCCTAATATTGAGTTGCAATCTCCCCCCCAGCCTCAACTAGTCGGGGCATGGACTGGCCCATGTTGGGGGACCCATGTTGACTTCAATGCTTGCCACAGTTGTGTCAAGTTGGCTTTGAGTGGTGGACCTTTCTTGGGAAACTGTTCAGGGAAACTGTTCAGCATGAAAAACCCTGCAGTGTTGCAGTTCTTGACACAAACGGGTGTGCCTGGCACCTACTACCATACCCTGTTCAAAGGCACTTAAATCTTTTGGATTGCCCATTCACCCTCTGAACGGCACATACACACAATACATGTCTCAATTGTCTCAAGGCTTAACAATCCTTCTTTAACCTGTCTCCTCCCCTTCATATACACTGACTGAAGTGGATTTAACAAGTGACATCAATAAGGGATCAACGCTTCCACCTGGATTCACCTGGTCAGTCTATGTCATGGATATAGCCCAGCCTGTAGATGTACTGTAACTGGGTGTTGTTGCTATAGGACTACATGACAGAGAGCATAATATACAGTATGAGAGTAGTAGATAGTACTATACACGCACAAACACTCACACAACATATATATACACACACAGCAGACACACACACGCACGCCCACAAAGAACATAAACAAAGGTAGTAATTTGACAGAAACACCAGCTAAGACAATATCGAAGAAGAAATACAATATATAAATCATGGTTATGGCAAAGACAGTCTAAACACACAACACATGAATGTAGTCAATCATGTTAACCATAGTAGTCAATCATGTTAACCATAGTAGTCAATAATGTTAACCATAGTGGTCAATAATGTTAACCATGTTAGTCAATAACGTTAACCATAGTAGTCAATAATGTTAACCATAGTAGTCAATAATGTTAACCATAGTAGTCAATAATGTTAACCATAGTAGTCAATAATGTTAACCATAGTAGTCAATAATGTTAACCATAGTAGTCAATAATGTTAACCATAGTAGTCAATAATGTTAACCATAGTAGTCAATAATGTTAACTATAGTAGTCAATAATGTTAACCATAGTAGTCAATAATGTTAACCATAGTAGTCAATAATGTTAACCATAGTAGTCAATAATGTTAACCATAGTAGTCAATAATGTTAACCATAGTAGTCAATAATGTTAACCATAGTAGTCAATAATGTTAACCATAGTAGTCAATAATGTTAACCATAGTAGTCAATAATGTTAACCATAGTAGTCAATAATGTTAACCATAGTAGTCAATAATATTAACCATAGTAGTCAATAATGTTAACCATAGTAGTCAATAATGTTAACCATAGTAGTCAATAATGTTAACCATAGTAGTCAATAATGTTAACCATAGTAGTCAATAATGTTAACCTTAGTGGTCAATAATGTTAACCATGTTAGTCAATTACGTTAACCATAGTAGTCAATAATGTTAACCTTAGTAGTCAATAATGTTAACCTTAGTAGTCAATAATGTTAACCATAGAAGTCAATAATGTTAACCATATTAGTCAATAATGTTAACCATAGTGGTCAATAATGTTAACCATAGAAGTCAATAATGTTAACCATAGTAGTCAATCATGTTAACCATAGTAGTCAATCATGTTAACCATAGTAGTCAATCATGTTAATACTATAATAAAGCAATTCTAAAAATCTCTCCAAAAGCTCCAGCCACAAACCACAGAAAGTCACTTAATCCAAACACTAAGAAAACAGAGGGAAGAATTATCTTCATGTGAAAATGATGGCAATATGTTTTGCTTGGAGATTAAACCAAACAATTAGGCTATTCTGGATCCTTTATTCACACCCCATCTGTTTGGACTGTATTCTCAAACCAGGAGCCTAATCACTCTTTCATATCTCTTTCATATTTCACACTCAAGCCAGGGAAGTGTGTGTGTGAGTGTGTGTCATCGCTCTGTGTGTGTGTGCATGCATGATTGTGCGTGTGTTTCCCGCGTGTGTGCGTCTGCCTTTGTCGGACGGATCCCAATCACCATTCAGTGCCAGAGATTCTAAGTGTGCGATACGGACAGGGTGAAACACGGATAACCGCGCCAAACTGGAACCAACAGACGTCCAGATTTTATGATCATTATGTTCAGCGACTTAATTAGCTGATCCTTTGGCTTTGTCTATGCAACACTACATCCACCACGATGCCAGGGAGAAGTAGCTAATTATATAGGATTGAGGCAGTGTGTTTTGTATCACATCTTACAGAAGTTGGAAGCTGTCTTTGTGTTAGCGTCATAAGGTCTGAATCTGAAACCCTGTTGCAGGAGAACTTACATTTTATTTGAGGTTTAAAAAGTCTAAAGTTTGTAATTTCCAGACTTGATTTTCCCTCACGAAAAATGTATCAACCGCTCGAAAAATGTCCATAATTATAATTCACATAATAATTCACATTTTCTGTTGCTGCAGAATTATTTTCCTGCTGTAGGAGACTGGATCAAATTAAGATCTGACACCTGAATGGTTGAGAAAACCATATTAGAATCATTGTTGACATATTTAACACAGTCACAGAGATGGTAAACACACACAGGTGATTTTGACCGCTGACTTTTCAATGCAAAAATGCTGAATTTATTAATGCCACACTGTGCCATATCATCCATTTACTGTCATTTTCCAAATGTTCTGACACTCATTGACCAGAACGATCTAACTATCTCTGCTAATGTGCTCAAGATCACAGACACAGTAAAAAACTATTCCTCAGTTACCTCAGCCAAAAGGACATTCCTTTGACCATTAAAAAAGTCAGTTCCAAGTATAGTACTTAAAGCTAGAATCCTTAATTGAAACAATAACAAAGTAAATCAAATCAAAACGGCATTGATAAAAAATACAGTAGAATAGAATACAGTATTTACATATGAGATGAGTAAAGCAGTATGTAAACATTATTAAAGTGACAAGTGTTGCATTATTAAAGTGGCCAGTGATTCAATGTCTATGTATTTTGGGCAGCAGCCTCTAAGGTGCAGGGTTGATAGCCGGCTAGTGATGGCTATTTAACAGTCTGATGGCCTTGAGATAGAAGCTGTTTTTCTCTTGGTCCCAGCTTTGATGCACCTGTACTGACCTCGCCTTCTGGATGATAGCGGGGTGAACAGGCCGTGGCTCGGGTGGTTGATGTCCTTGATTATCTTTTTTGCCTTCCTGTGACATCGGGTGCTGTATGTGTCCTGGAGGGCAGGTAGTTTGCACCCGGTGATGCGTTGTGCAGACCGCACCACCCTATGGAGAGCCCTGCGGTTGCGGGCGGTGCAGTTGCCATACCAGGCAGGGATACAGCCCGACAGGATGCTCTCAATTGTGCATCTGTAAAGGTTTCTGAGGGTCTTAGGGGCCAAGCCGAATTTCTTCAGCCTCCTGAGGTTGAAGAGGGGCTGTTGCGCCTTCTTCACCACACTGTCTGTGTGGGTGGACTATTTCAGATTGTCAGTGATGTGTACACCGAGGAACTTGAAGCTTTCCACCTTCTCAACTGCGGTCCCGTCGATGTGGATAGGGGCGTGCTCCCTCTGCTGTTTCCTGAAGTCCACGATCAGCTCCTTAATTTTGTTGACGTTGGGGCAGAAGTTATTTTCCTGGCACCACTCTGCCACGGCCCTCACCTCCTCCCTGTAGGCCGTCTCGTCATTGCTGGTAATCAGGCCTACTACTGTTGTGTCGTCTACAGGAGGGGGCTGAGCACGCATCCTTGTGGGGCCCCAGTGTTGAGGATCAGCGATGTGGAGGTGTTGTTTCCTACCTTCACCACCTGGGGGCCGCCCGTCAGGAAGTCCAGGACCCAGTTGCACAGGGCGGGGTTTAGACACGGGGGCCAAAGCTTAATGATGAGCTTGGAGGGTACTATGGTGTTGAATGCTGAACTATAGTCAATGAACAGCATTCTGACGTAGGTATTCCTCTTGTCCAGATGCGATAGGGCAGTGTGCAGTGCGATGGCGATAGTATCATCTGTAGATCTATTGGGTGGTAAGCAAATTGAAGTGGGTCTAGGGTGTCAGGTAAGGTGGAGGTGATATGATCCTTAACTAGCCTCTCAAACCACTTTATGATTACAGAAGTGAGTGCTACGGCAGTCACCCCGCCTCTCTTTTAGTAAAAAGCTGAGGGTTGAGCCTGGAGAAATGTAACCACTGATGAGGCATTTATATGTTATATTCTTCAAGAATCAAAAATGGATGTACCAAGGATTCTAGCTTTAAAACACGAGAAATTCATAACATCCCAAATCCGCATCTAACCTGGCATGACATCATCAGGTGATGATTCAGCTCAGTTCCATTCTATGGCATGTTGTTCCATGAGTCAATCATCAAACAACAATCAGAAACAGGCTGTCTTCCTATTGTAATGCTTAGTGGAAAAACTCAGCAATACATCAAGCCACAAACGGATATGGATAAACAACCCAATAACCTCTGATGATGAATCATGACCTTTTTAATCTTAATGACTAATCAGAATCAGATCAACTTCTGATAGCAACCTGTGTGTGTGTTTGTGTTTACAGTAGCACCACAGTACCATCATAGCCAGCCCTCTGTGTTTCTCTATCTGTCGATAGGCACACATGATGCGCAATTAAATCCTCCATTGCTATTGGGCTGAAACTGTCAATCAGAGGGCCGATGCCTTTCGACAGTGCCCAGTGAACCGTGGACCTCTGGCCGCAGCACAGGGACACACAGCGTCCCTGCTATTGTTACCAGCAAGCACGAATTCAGACGCAATTAGGCCCGGCTTTTTAGGAAGCCCTCAGCATAGTGAGCGTTGCGCTCTGCTTTGTGGTAGCTTGTTGAGAGAGAGTGAAAGAGAGAGATAGCGAGAGAGATAGAGAGGGAGACAGACCAACAGACAGACAGACAGATATATAGACAGAGAAACAAATACACAATGAGACAGAGAGAGAGATAGAGAAAGACAGACAGACAGAGAGTGAGACAAACACACAAAAAGAGAGAGAGAGAGAGAGAGAGAGATGTCTCTAATCCTTTGAAACTTGGGAGAGTAATGTTTACTGTTCATTTCTGATTGTTTATTTCACTTTTGTTTATTATCTATTTCACTTGCTTTGGCAATGTAAACATATGTTTCCAAAGCCAATAAAGCCCTTAAATTGAAATTGAATTGTGAGTGAGAAGAAGAAGACTATATAATACTATATAACCAGGCACAAGACGTATGTAACCAGGCTCATTTTATTTTCTATTCTAGTATATCCTATGGATTGAATGATGGTAATACATAAATAAACACTTTGGAAGCATACTACATTCAGGAAAGTAGCGTGAAGTAATTACGTGTCAGAGTTGACCTGATATCAAGCATTAATCATGATGTTAGTAGATAGGAAAAGCATCTAAGCAGAAGGAGCAGCCATAGTGGGCTATTTGTCATGTGTAGATTCTGTACCATTACTTAAGTGTAAATAGTATGCATAGAACCCAGTGTAGGTTAATTGAGAGCATTGCACTTACACTTACAGTGCTTAGCAACCAACACAACATGCATGTTGATTACGTATGTGGAGCTATACAACCCAGGTTTGATTGAGATGGTGTGACTGAAGACTTTAAAATACAACACATGTTAACAGTACTTGCATAAACTCTGCATTAAATCAAATCATATTGGTCACATACACATATTTAGCAGATGTTATTGTGGGTGTATCAAAATGATTTTGTTCCTAGCTCCAATGGTGTAGTAGTATCTAACAACATACAAATCTAAAGTAAAAGAATGGAATAAAGAAATGTATCAATATTAGGACAGTAGAATAGAATACAGTATATACATATGAGATGAGTAAAGCAGTATGTAAACATTATTTAAGTGACGAGTGTTCCATTATTAAAGTGGCCAGTGATTCCATGTCTATGTATATAGGGCAGCAGCCTCTAAGGTGCAGGGTTGAGTAACCGGGTGGTAGCCGGCTAGTGATGGCTATTTAACAGTCTGATGGCCTTGAGATAGAAGCTGTTTTTCAGTCTCTCGGTCCCAGCTTTGATGCACCTTTACTGACCTCGCCTTCTGGATGATAGCGGGGTCACCAGGCCATGGCTCGGGTGGTTGATGTCCTTGATAATCTTTTTGGCCTTCCTGTGACATTAAGTGCTGTAGGTGTCCTGGAGGGCAGGCAGTGTGCCCCCCGGTGATGCGTTGTGCAGACTGCACCACCCTATGGAGAGCCCTGCGGTTGTGGGGGTGCAGTTGCCGTACCAGGTGGTGATACAGCCCAACAGGATGCTCTCATTTGTGCATCTGTAAAAGTTTTGGTGAGTCTTAGGGACCAAGCCGAATTTCTTCAGCCTCCTGCGGTTGAAGAGGGGCTGTTGCGCCTTCTTCACCACACTGTCTGTGTGGGTGGACCATTTCAGATTGTCAGTGATGTGTACGCCGAGGAACTTGAAGCTTTCCACCTTCTCAACTGCGGTCCTGTCGATGTGGATAGGGGCGTGCTCCCTCTGCTGTTTCCTGAAGTCCACGATCAGCTCATTAGTTTTGTTGATTTTGAGGGAGAGGTTATTTTCCTGGCACCACTCTGCCACGGCCATCACCTCCTCCCTGTAGGCTGTCTCGTCATTTCTGGTAATCAGGCCAACTACTGTTGTGTCGTCTGCAAACTTGATGATTGAGTTGGAGGCGTGCGTGGCCACACAGTCATGGGTGAACAGGCAGTACAGGAGGGGGCTGGAGGTGTTGTTTCCTACCTTCAGCACCTGGGGCAGAAGTGTGTGCGTGATGACATATGTGAGTGATGACAGAAGTGAGTGCTATGGTCATTGAGGTCAGTTACCTTTGCTTTCTTGGTTACAGGAACAATGGTGGACATCTTGAAGCAAGTGGGGACATCAGACTGGGATAGAGAAAGATTTAATATGTCCGTAACCACTCCAGACAGCTGGTCTGGGCATGCTCTGAGGACGTGGCTAGGGATCCCGTCTGGGCCGGCAGCCTTGCGAGGGTTAACACGCATGTTTTACTGACGTCGGCCACGGAGAACGAGAGCCCACAGTCCTTGGGAGGGGGCGAAGAAGGTGTTTAGCTTGTCCTGGAGCAAGACGTTGGTGTCCGCGACGTGGATGGTTTTCCCTTTGTAATCCGTGATAGTCTGTAGACCCTGCCACATACCTCTTGTGTCTGAGCCGTTGAATTGCAACTCCACTTTGTCTCTGTACTGACGTTATGCCTGTTTGATAACTACACTGTTTGTATTCGACCATATTCCCAGTCACCTTGCCATGGTTAAATACGGGGGTTCGCTTTTTTGTGAATGCTGCCATCTAGCCACGGTTTCTGGTTCGGGTAGGTTTTAATAGTCACAGTGGGAACAACATCGCTTATACATTTCCCGATGAACTCAGCCACCGTGTCCGTGTACACATCAAAACAATCTTGAAGCATGGATTCCGATTGGTCAGACCAGCATTGCATAGACCTTGCACGGGTACTTCATGTTTGAGTTTCTACCAATAGGAAGAGAGGAGCAAAATGGAGTCGTGAACTGATTTGCCCTGAGGGAGGGCGGGGGAGAGCCTTGTAGGCATCCCGAAAGGGGGAGTAGCAGTAATCAAGCTTTTTAGCAGCGCGAGTACTACAGTCAATGTGTTGATAGAACTTCGGCAGCGTTTTCCTCAAATTTGCATTGTTAAAATCTCCAGCTGCAATAAATGCGGCCTCAGGATATGTGGTTTCCAGTTTACATAAAGTCCAGTGTAGTTCCTTGAGGGCCATTGTGGTATCGGCTGGAGGAGGAATATACACGGCTGTGACTATAACCGAAGATAATTATCTTGGGAGGTAATACGGTCGGCATTTGATTGTGAGGTATTCTAGGTCGGATGAACAAAAGGACTTGAGCTTCTGTACGTTATCACAATCACACCATGTGTAGTTAATCATGAAACATACACCACCACCTTTCTTCCCAGAGAGTTCTTTATTCTTGTCTGCGTGATGTACTGAGAACCCAGCTGGCTGTATGGAAGGGACAGTATATCCAGAGAGAGCCATGATTCCGTGAAACAGAGTATGTTACAGTCCCTGATGTCTCTCTGGAAGGAGAATGTATCAACCGAGATAGGATAGGCTACTCCAGGACACGTGTTCATGAGGCGTCTCAAAGTAAGAGTGCTGATCTAGGATCAGGTTCCCCCTCTCCATATAATCTTATTTATTATGATCTAAAATGCAACACGGATCCTAGATCAGCACTTCTACCCTTATATGCTTTATGACTATGGCCCAACTCCTGTCTTACTTTAAATGTGTGCCTACAATGCCTCCTTTAAAACCACTGTGCATCCCTGGGCAAGGCTTTTAGTTTACGGGTTGGTGAAGATCATTCAATCCCTTCCAGCCTTACAACCAAAGGTCTGTTTGAGGATTGACCCAACCATAGGAGTCTACAAACTGAGGACTATGACAAACAACATACAGAAGACTAACTGGGCTACATCTACAGTTGGAGTTAGTAGTCAAGCATTCTGACGTATGAAATGTTGTTGGTGTTTCTAATCTTTGTCAATGTCATTGCCTAAAGACAAAGGCACATTACCACAATGTGTGGATTAGAATCTATCTATCTATAGTATGTTGATCCACACACTTGAGTTTGTTGTTGATATAAGCTGTTGACTCTAGCCATAACCAGGTAGATATCCCTCAGTGTAACATCACATTATGAAGCCTTAATAAAGGTTTATAACAGGCTTCTGAAGCTTTATAACATGCTTATGAATCACAAAGCAACATTCATACAGCAATTTACTGTTCACAAAAGACGACAGGGTTATCTTGTGAATGTATCCATGTTTTACAGTAAATATATCTTGGTTGGGATCTGGATTCTGTGATTGGCAGATTTACAGCATTGCTTTGAAGTAGTGAAAAGAACAAACCATATTGATATCTAGGTATGTAGTCGGGTTTACATTCATCTTCCTCTCAACACATTTAGAACAGTGCAGTACACGCATCTTAGGCAGTGCCTCCAGGTAAGTGTAAATGGAATGTAAGGTTTCTCCTGCATAGGAAACTGAGGCACCACCTATGCCCTTTTTTGAGTCAGGAAAAACCCTGGAATGTTACTGTAGTATAACTTAATTGAATCAGAGACTACTGCTGCCACAGTGATGTACAGTGCCGTGAAAGAGAATTTGTCCCCTTTCTGATATTTTTGTTACTGAAGATCTTCAACCAAAACCTAATATTAGATACCCGAGTTTACAAATAACAAAAAAATTATACTTATTTTATTTATTTAATTAACAAAGTTATGCAACACCCAGTTCCCCCGTGTGAAAAATGAATTGCCCCCTTACACTCAGTAACTGGTTGCCCCACCTTTAGCTGCAATGACTGCAACCAAATGCATCCTGTAGTAGTTGATCAGTCTCTCACGTCGCTGTGGAGGAATTTTGGCCCACTCCTGCATGCAGAACTGCTTTAACTCAGCAACATTTGTGGGTTTTCAAGCATGAACTGCTCGTTTCAAGTCCTGCCACAACATCTCAATTGGGATTAGGTCTGGACTTTGACTAGGTCACTGTAAAACTTCAAATGTGTTGCTTTTTAATCATTTTCATGTAGACTTGATTGTGTGTTTTGGATCATTGTCAAAAATATGCAAACAAAAGAAGTACAAATACTTTTTCATAGCAAGTGACATAGCAAGTTAAACAAGGAGGTCTGCAACTATTGTCCTACATCAATCAGGAAGTTGCCTTACAAAGATTACTATGCTTGGCAGCTATTAGGAGCTCAAAGTTCTCTCTGTAGGTCGGATGAGAAATGTCAATGCCATAAATGGACCACAAATGTAAATATAGATGCAGATAATATTCAAAACGTGAGCCAGCTCTATGTGGATGAGGCTAACTGCTGTGCTATTGTGCTCCCTGCCTGTTCTAGGCCTGTGCTGTGCAGACCTGGGTTCAAATACAATTTGAAATCATGTCAAATACTTTATCTGTGCTCGACTGAACTTGCCTGGCTTAATGGACCAACAGAATAGTCCCAAAACTGTAAACACTGCCCATCTGGCACTCCAAGCAAGCTAGAGCAAACGCTCGAAGATATCAAATAGTATTTGAACCCAGGTCTGTGGCGCTGTGTGTGCTTGGTTAGTAAACACAAAGGACAGAGTATTAATGTCGGGGTCGACTTCCCAGAGCCCCTCAGAGTTCCAGGACCACCAAAGAGCTCAGTAATTTGGACTTAATTTCAAATGCCTGAGGCAAAGACAAACGCACAGACACACACGTAGAGAGATGACTCACACTCACACTCATACAGACCAATGACACACACACGCACACAAACACACACACAGACAGACAAAGACACCACAGTGTCAGTACAACTGAGTAAAGTCCATGACAAGAATACAGAACTGACATATCAGATTTATCATCTTAGATGAGAAGCAGGAAGCAAAATGGCTGCACCCAGGGCACGTTGAAGAGTGTTACATGAAGCCTCATTTCTTCAACCATCTCAGAATCAATGAAAACTGTCACAAAAACAAAAGTTACCCAGCCATCAATAAAAGCTCTGAAGTGTCATTCAGTCTTTCTGCAATTCTAGAAAATAAGAGCAAACAACCCCATCTCCCATTGCAACTACGATTTGATGATGTTATTACATTACAATATCATAATCATAACAAGACATCAAATTATGGACCACTCTCTCTTTCCTCAATTACTTTGCATCAACCAAATGGCAAGTGATCGTGAACTGATGTTCATTAATAACATTTGAGACGAGGGAGTCGGACAGAATAGCTAATCAAACAGCCAATCTACTGTCAAGAGATATGGGCGTGAATCAAACCATGATTCTGAATTAAACTAGAGGTGAATAAAACCTCTGCTTAGACATAGCAGCAGTCACAACAGTGATGCCCGGCTAGAAATATTTTAAGTATTAGATGAATTGTTGCAGATAACAGTGCAGTCAGTATAGGACTGCCTCTATCTCTGGGTATTCACACATACAGATACCTCAAACAGCAGCACACAGGCCATCTCTGTCTGTTTGCACTGCACATACCTCACCCCTCTCCCAATCACATCTCTCATTCACCCTCTCTCTCTCTCTCTACCACACAGATTTATATCTTACTCTGTTTCATTCCCTCTGTCTGTATTTCTCTTGCTCTACACCCTCACTCTCTCTACCACACCCTCTCTCTCATTCCCTATGATTTTCTCACACTCTCTCACTTTCCTCTCTCTCTCTGGATATAGCACACTTCTCTTTTCTCTCCTTTTCTGTCAGTCCATCTCTTTCTCTCTCTCTTCCTCTATGAACCTCCCTACCCCCCATTTCATTACTCTGAATGCTAAAATGGAAAATCTTGGATGGTGTTTACACTACATGGACTTGCTCAACCAGTACAATTCAATATTTAGGATAATATCTATAGGACTTCCTCCATCTCTCTTTCTCCCTCTCTTACATTTTCATTGCAGATACTTATGAGATCGTATACAAAAAAGACAGAGCAGCGAATCAAAAGGCATAGGGAGAAATAGTACACCCCCCAACCCCCACTCTGCTCTAACCCTCCCACCAACATCCCTACCCCCATACGCTCTCTCTCTCTCTCTCTCTCTCTCTCTCACACACACACACACACTCAGCCGCAAATACACAAGCGCATAGACACACAAGCACAGTCTAACACACACACACACACAGAACAGAATAGTATTATTATGCAGGACAGGCCTTCTTCAGACAATCTGAATGTGAAAGTCAATTTAAACTGTGTGTTTGAAAGCAGACTGTAAATAACAATGGTTTTATTATAGTGAGATGATGTGTAAACAAGACAAGGGTTCAGTTACAGTGCTTAATAGAGGCACAGCTACTTCATATAACCAGAGGTAGAGGATTGCATTGATCATAAGGCCTTTTTGTAATGGTTATTCTATCCTAAATCCTGTAAGTGATGCAATCACATATAAACATCCGCCCATATTGTCATCAACTGAGATAAAAACTAAGTTGAGCACTTTGAAAGCAACTTCACTGACAGTGATGCGCTGCGTTCATCACCAGATTATACATACTGACAAAGGGTAAACATGGCATATGACATTAAATAACTATACATTTTGTGCATGTGTGTTTATTCCTGTTATCACTGCTTTCAAATGAATGGACAGAAAGTCATTTTATTTCAGGGCAGTGCGTAACGGCTATAAACAGAGTTCACTTTCTGAACAGCGTTTTTACGCATCTCCATAACATTGTGCGCAATGAAACAAATAACCTAGGTTTCTATAACATTGTCCAGATGCGACTCACCTTATTACAGTACGGGGAATCGGGATACTGCAAGGGTCCCAATCGGGAAGAATCTGTTGCTGATAAAGACTGTGGTGGAGGTGGATATACTCTCACGTCCATTTCAGTAAAACATCAATCTCCACACTAGCTTTTCCACTCAGGCTTCTACTTTCGATTCCTCAAAAGTTGAAGGTTCTATAAAGACTGATGGACGAAGTCGGAAAGAGTGTAGGGTTTGAATCTGAAAATGGCAAACTACTATGCTCTCACATGCGTTCGCGGTTTTTCAGGAGAAAGAAAAACTTAAATTATCAACGCACTATGAACGACGGACTCGGTAAACGGGTAAACGCAGTTAAAACGTTGTAACTTTCAAAATGTGTAAGCTATCACTCTATTGTTGAAGAAGTTATCGCGCGTCTTTTTTCTTTCTGACAGATGCATTTGCAGCGACAGTAATTGTTTCTACCCAGCGGCTACCGTCATCTGCAAGCGAATGGGGCATGGTAGGATTGCCTATTCACTTGTGATTCATACAAAAGACTTTACAGACGGGGCAGGGGCAAGAGTGCGTCTAAGTCGACGTGCTCCACCTAGGGGGCGCACTGGGGAATGCAGTGCCTGCGTCGGTTGCATGCCGCAGTAAATTTGTTTTACGTTTGGATAGGCTATTGGTTTGCTCCTCAATACCTCTTCGACTGAAGGTTCTATCATGATTAGGGTGATATATCAAAAAACAGATGACGATAGAGAGCAAGGTACAGCCTTTTTTTGTGCCTTTTTTCCCATTCTGTTTTCAAAAAGTGACTTCAGTTGGTTTCAAGGGAGAATAGTATGTGGCTGCTGCCAAGAGACCATCTTAAAAGTGCAATCAGCCGAACATGGTGTTTACAGAAAAACCTTCAATTACATAAGAAAATGTGATCTTGTTTACTTTTTACCCCTTTTTTTGTGATATCCAATTGGTAGTTACAGTCTTGTCCCATTGCTGCAGCTCCGGTACTGACTCGGGAGAGGCGAAGGTTGAGAGCCATGCGTCCTCCGAAACACAACCCTGCCAGGCTGCTTCTTGACACACTTCTCTCTTAACCCGGAAGCCAGCCACACCAATGGGTCGGAAGAAACACCATACAACTGGTGACCAAAGTCAGCGTGCATGCGCCCGGCCCGCCACAAGGAGTTGCAAGTGCGCGATGGGACAAGGACATCCCGGCAGGCCAAACCCTCCCCTAACCCAGACGGCGCTGGGCCAATTGTGCCCCGCCTCATGGGTTTCCCAGTCGCGGCCAGCTGCAACACAGCCTGGGATCAAACCCGGGTCTGTAGTAATGCCTCAAACACTGCGATGCAGTGCCTTAGACCACTGCGCCACTCGGCAGGCTCCAATCTTGTTTATTTTTTATTTATTTTTTGTAAAAATACTTGCACAAAAAACATGAATAGGCCTGTTATCTTTCTCACTCGTACAAAACCTACTGTAGCTTACTTGCATGACTTACATGGCTAAAATGACTTGTAGCAAAGTCACTGATGTCCTTAATCACTAAAGTCCCCTCCTGTACTCCCAGTTCACCCACAACTGCGTAGCCACGGACGACTCCAACACCCTCACCCTCATTAAGTGTTGGAGCTGATCATGGATCATGGACTACAGGAAACGGAGGGCTGAGCACGCCTCCATTCACGTCGACGGGCTGTACAGGAGCGGGTCGAGAGCTTTAAGTTCCTCTGTGTCCACATCACTAAGGACTTATAACGTACCAAACACCCTAACAAAGTTGTGAAAATGGACGACAATGCCTCTTCCCCCTCAGGAGATTGAAAAGACTTGGCATGGGCCCTCAGATCCTCAAAAAGTTCTACAGCTGCACCATTGAGAGCATCTTGACTGGCTGCAATACTGCTTGGTATGGCATCTGACTGCAAGACGCTACAGAGGGTAATGTGTATGGGCCAGCACATCACTGTGGCCGAGCTCCCTGCCATCCAGGACCTCAATATAAGGCGGTGTCAGAATCGAGACCTGACTAGGGTGGTTCATTGTCATTCAGCTGTCAGTTGACATTCTACTGTAAAATCCAAAATGCTCTTCTTCTCTCCTCTTGCTCTCCCTTGGTGGGATTTTCCAAAGATAAGACCTCTGTTGTGGTCCATTTTAATAAACCAGAATCATGTAGTACTAAGACAGGAAGTAGATTCTTGAGTCAGGTTGACAAAGGACATCCAGCCAACTTGAAACAACTGTGGGAAGCGTTAGAGTCAACATGGGCCAGCATCCCTGTGGAACGCTTTTGACACCTTGTAGAGTCCAAGCCCCAACAAATTGAGGCTGTTCTAAGGGCAAAGGGGGTGTAACTCAGTATTAGGAAAGTGTTCCTGATGTTTGGTATACTCAGTGTATATACAGGCTTTAAAGAAACAGAGAAAGAGCGAGAGCGAGAGCGAGAGCGAGAGAGAGACAGAGACAGAGAGACAGAGACAGAGAGAGAGAAATTGTGTGAGAGAGAAACTGAATTGTATGTGAGAGAGAGTAAAGTAATAAGATAGATCTGTCTTCTGCTCATTGTAAAGATTATATAAAGAGGCAGAGAGGTCAATATGACCTTTGTACAGTAAGCACCAGCTTAACTCCATAGTGTAGACTTCCTCTTAGATATTACCCATAATGCATTGGTTTATATATTGTGTTGTGTAATTGCTCCATTTAGGTCATTTAGGTCATTATACTCATCTAAAGACACAAATACATACTACATAAAACACTTAGGTAGTGGTCGAGGGACCACGGAGTGACATATGAGTAGATAGATAAAGATTATGATATTGGTCAATGACCGTCAGATAGGATCTTATAAAATTTCCAACAGCATTACTACACAACACAGGACTGACATACATATTTTTTTTTATTGTCCATTTGGTACTATTTTCACAAGTATGTGGTGAATTTTACAAAACTCCAAACTGGAACCACTTGTAACGCAGCCAGTTTTACGTTCAAAACCTTTCATTGTGCATTCATTTTGTTAGCAGACATCTTTCACCACACAACCATTGATCCAAAACACGAGTTTACTGTGAAATATAATAAATACATTGGTTTAATCCCCAAAACATACTGTAATATCTTCCTGAATTTAGTTATTTTAACAACCAGTTTATCCAATCGCAAAATTGTTTAAATACGTGTTTCAAAATTCGCCTTTGAATGTAGTATGCTACAGTACTGTAAATTACAGTACATTGCACTGTTTTCACATTAGGCCATTAAAATTGACTTAACATATAATGTCCATAATATCTACAGTATGCCATGTGTGATCAAAGGTGTGATCATTGAAGACATCTTTCACAATGATATAAATGTATATTTTGGCAAATGCTAAAGCAACTTCCAGTAGTGAGTGTATATGTTTTTCATACTGGTCCCCCGTGGGAATCAAACCCACTACCCTGGTGTTGCAAAGTGCCATGCTCTACCAACTGAGCTACACGGGACTATGATTTGTTTTTAAGAAACATCATGTTTAGCAGGCACTAGTTTGCATCAAGCCTGTCTTGAGCATTTGGCTATAGGTTCTCATCAAAATCACAGTAAATATTCCCATTGTTCAAAGGAAAGGCTGAATTTAAATCATTGCATGGCCTGAAGGAGGATGGTACGCTCATGGGGATGGGAATAATACATCTTTTATCTTTATTGTAATAGTGTATTGTATTTTACAGTATTGTATTGTACTTATGTATTGTAGTGGTCCTGTACTTGGCTCAGTTCATAAGAGCATGGCACTAGCAATACCAGAGTTGTTGGTTTGATTCCCACTGGGGTCACATACCAAGATGTGTGGACTGTTGTCACATAAAAGTGTCTGCTGCGTAATGGCTTCTATTACGGTATTACAGTATTGTAATACCCTCCTGCCATAAATAAGACCCCAGCAACTTCATTTTTTTCATTTTACTGTACAGGGGATGCATTTTTCTTGTTTTGGACTTTCTGGATTATTTGCGTATTGGTATTGTATTGATATTGTATTACTTCAATGCTAGAAACACAAGCATTTCGCTGCACCTGCTGTAACATCCAGTAGTGTAAAGTACTTAAGTAAAAATACTTTAAAGTACTACTTAAGTTGTTTTTTGGGGGTATCTGTACTCTACTTTACTAATTATATTTTTGCCAACTTTTACTTCTACTTCACTACATTCCTAAAGAAAATAGTGCACTTTTTACTCCAAACATTTTTCCTGACACCCAAAAGTACTTGTCACATTTGGAGCGTAAAATGGTCCAATTCACACTTATCAAGATAACATCCCTGGTCATCCCTACTGCCTCTGATCTGGCGGACTCACTAAACACAAATTCTTTGTTTGTGAATTACTGAGTGCTGGAGTGTGCCCCTGGCTATCCATCAATAAAAGAAAAAAAAGAAAATTGTGCGCTCTGGTTTGCTTAATATAAGGAATTTGAAATTATTTATACTTTTACTTTTAATGTTGAGTACATTTGAGCAATTCCATTTACTTTTGATACTTAAGTATATTTAAAACCAAACACTTTTAGACTTTTACTTGAGTCATGGTTACTTTTTCCACCACTGGTAACATCTGCTAATCTGTGTACGCAACCAATAAACTTTGATTTGATTTGTTACATACAGTACATCTGTCATCTTTTCAATATCCGATATCCGATAGTCATCATAGTACTGCATCGACTACATACAGTATCACACTTTTTATGTTTCTGCTTTACAGACAGCCATTTTCATTACGTAGTTCAAAACCTGCAATAGACAAACCAGTTGACATGCCAAATCTATAGGTTTACCAAACGTTTAAATGATCATCAATTAACAGCAGTCGGATTAAGTAATAGTAAAATGTCTTTTAACAAAAGAAAGATAATAATATCTAAAGTAATGTGAGCATTGCATTGTGAAAGGCAATTCCTTTATATGAATATGTATTGCAATGTGAAAAATGTATTTCTAGATGAAACACTGATTAAAATTGATGAAAAAGGGACTGTATGATTTTGTGTGTTGTACTTAGTCAACTAAAAATGTGCATAGAGTTTGGAAACAACAGCTTTTTTTATGATCTGTTTTGAGTTTGGTACTAAGAGTTGTGAAAATGTACCACATACTTGTGAAATTTGCACCAAAACAATAAAAAAAAACAGTAAAACGTTGAGTTGAATTTTAGTGACATCATAGTGATAAAAAATATTCACTTCAAAGTATTGACTTTTAAGTATTCATTTTGTTACATTACAGCTTTATTCTAAAATGGATAATAAAACTTGAAATCCTCATCAATCTACACACAATACCCCATAACGACAAAGCAAAAACGTTTTTTATTTATTTTTTGCTAATTTATAAAAAATAAAAATGCCTTATTTACAGTTAAAGTCAGAAGTTAACATACACCTTAGTCAAATACATTTAAACTCAGTTTTTCACAATTCCTTACATTTAATCCTACAAAAAATTACAGTCTTAGGTCAGTTAGGATCACCACTTTATTTTAAGAATGTGAAATGTCAGAATAATAGCAGAGAGAATTATTTATTTCAACTTTTATTTATTTCATCACATTCGGAGTGGGTCAGAAATGTACATACCCTTAATTAGTATTTGGTAGCATTACCTTTAAATTGTTTAACTTGGGTCAAACGTTTCAGGTAGCCTTCCACAAAGTTTCCACAATAAGTTGGGTGAATTTTGGCCCATTCCTCCTGACATAGCTGCTGTAACTGAGTCAGGTTTGTAGGACTCCTTGCTCGCACACGCTTTTTCAGTTCTACCCACAAGTTTTCTATATGATTTTGGTCAGGGCTTTGTGATGGCCACTCCAATGCCTTGACTTTGTTGTCCTTAAAACTTCTTAGGGAGCGGCAGGTGAGGTGACGGTTTTGGAGAGTCTGGTGTGCCCAAAGCAAAATGCCTGCCACTCAGGCTCAGAAAATAGGATATGCACATAATTAGTACTATTGAATAGAAAACACTTTGAGGTTTCTAAAAGTGTTAACATAATGTCTGTGAGTATAACAGAACTCATTTAGCAGGCGAAAACCCGAGAAAAATCTATCCGGAAATCAGTTTCTGGTGACCTATTGCTCTGTTTGACACACTCCCTATTGAATCCATTTGTAACCAGGACTGAGACTGCAGTACCTATGGCTTCCACTAGATGTCAACAGTCTATATACAAAGACTCAGAGAGATTGGAGTAAACAGAACGAATAGGTACAGGAAATGGTCAAGGTAGCTCAGATGTCAACAAGTTTTCTCGGGCGTGAGTCTGGCTGCGCGCCCCACTTTATTTTACTTATATAAGGTACAGGTGACCATCCGAGTGAAATATTATCACTAATATTCATAAAAGGATAGCTAAGGATGCATTTTAACTGGTATTTGATATGTTTAGGAAAGGTTTATAGGTATATTTGAACGCATTCTCTTCACGTTTCAATGGGCGATTCGACGTTGGATTTTTTTAACATAACGCGCCAACCAAACTGAGATTTATGGATATAATAAATGACTTTTTCTAACAAAAGAACCATTGAATGTCTTCGTTGGACACTTGGGAAGCCCTCAGCAGAAGTTCTTCAAAAGGTAAGGGATTTGTTTTCGCTGTGAAATGTGTTTTGTGTGAACCACGATGGTTTATGAATTTATGCTAATGCAGAAATATTGGAGGTGCTACCCTCAGAAACAATCAAATGTTGTGCTTTCGCCGTAAAGCCTTTTTGAAATCTGACAACGCTGTGATATTGCCAAGAAGCAGAGCTTTTGATGACTATGCAACACTTGTATATTGATGAATGTTTGTTTATTCAACTTATGGATTTTGAATTTGGCGCCCCACCACTCCGTAAGTAGTTAAGCCATTTTTGCCAAACTTTGGAAGTATGCTTGGGGTCATTGTCCATTTGGAAGACCCATTTGCGACCAAGCTTTAACTTCCTGACTGATGTCGTGAGATGTTGCTTCAATATATCCACATCATTTTCCTTCCTCATGATGTCATCTATTTTGTGAAGTGCACCAGTCCCTCCTGCAGCAAAGCACCCCCACAACATGATGCTGCCACCCCTGTGCTTCAAGGTTGGAATGGTGTTCTTCGGCTTGCAAGCCTCCCCCTTTTTCCTCCAAACATAACAATGGTCATTATGGCCAAACAGTTCTATTTTTGTTTCATCAGACCAGAGGACATTTCTCCATTTCTTCTTTTTTATGGCGGTTTTGGAGCAGTGGTTTCTTCCTTGCTGCGTGGCCCTTCAGGTTATGTCGATATAGGAATTGTTTTACTGTGGATATAGATAATTTTGGACCTGTTTCCTCCAGCATCTTCACAATGTCCTTTTCTGTTGTTCTGGGATTGATTTGCACTTTTCGCACCAAAGTACGTTCATCTCTAGGAGACAGCACACGTCTCCTTCCTGAGCGGTATGACGGCTGCGTGGTCCCATGGTGTTTATACTTGTGTACTATTGTTTGTACAGATGAACGTGGTACCTTCAGGCGTTTGGAAATTGCTCCCAAGGATGAACCAGACTTGTGGAGGTCTACAATTTTTTTTCTGAGGTCTTGGCTGATTTCTTTAGATTTTTCTATGATGTCAAGCAAAGAGGGACTGAGTTTGAAGGTAAGCCTTGAAATACATCCACAGGTACACCTATAACTGACTCAAATGATGTCAATTAACCTATCAGAAGCTTCTAAAGCCATGACATCATTTTCTGGAATTTTTCAAGTTGATTAAAGGCAGAGTCAACTTAGTGTATGTAAACTTCTGACCCACTGGAATTCTGATACAGTGGGTTATAAGTGAAATAATCTGTCTGTAAACAATTGTTGGAAAAAGTACTACAAAACTATAGTTTGTTAACAAGAAATTTGTGGAATGGTTGAAAAATTAGTTTTAATGACTCCAACCTAAGTGTACATAAACTTCTGACTTCAACTGTACATAAGTATTCTGACCCTTTGCTATGAGACTCGATATTGAGCTCAAGTGTTTCTATTGATCATCCTTGAGATATTTTTACAACTTGATTGGAGTCCACCTGTGGTAAATCCAATTGATTGGACATGATTTGGAAAGGCACACACCTGTCTATACAAGGTCCCACAGTTGACAGTGCATGTCAGAGAAAAATCCAAGCCATGAGGTCGAAGGAATTGTCTGTAGGGCTCCAAGACAGGATTGTGTCGAGGCACAGATCTGGGGAAGGGTACGAAAACGAAAATTTCTGAAGCATTGAAGGTCCCCAAGAACACAGTGGCCATTCTTAAATGGAAGAAGTTTGGAACCACCAAGACTCTTCCTAGAGCTGGCTACCCGGCCAAACTTAGCAATCGGGGGAGAGGGGCCTTGGTCAGGGAGGTGACCAATAACCCGATGGTCACTCTGACAGAGCTCTAGAGTTCCTCTGTGGACATGGGAGAACCTTCCAGAAAGACAACCATCTCTGCAGCACTCCACCAATCCGGCCTTTATGGTAGAGTGGCCAGACGGAAGCCACTACTCAGTAAAAGGCATTTGACAGCCCGCTTGGAGTTTGCCGAAAGGCACCCAAAGACTCTCAGACCATGAGAAACAAGATTCTCTAGTCTGATGAAACCAAACTTTTTGGCCGGAATGCCAAGCATCATGTCTGGAGGAAACCTGGCACAATCCCTACAGTGAAGCACAGTGGTGGCAGCATCATGCTGTGGGGGTGTTTTTCAGCGGCAGGGACTGGGAGACTAGTCAGGATTGAGGCAAAGATGAACGGAGCAAAGTACAGAGAGCTCTTTGATGAAAACCTGCTCCAGAGCACACAGGACCTCAGACTGGGGCGAAGGTTCACCTTCCAACAAGACAACGACCCTAAGCACACAGCCAAGACAACGCAGGAGTGGCTTCGGGACAAGTCTCTGAATGTCCTTGTGTGGCCCAGCCAGAGCCCGGACTTGAACTCGATCTAACATCTCTGGAGAGACCTGAAAATAGCTGTGCAGCTTCCCATCCAACCTGACAGTGCTTGAGATGATCTACAGAGAAACTCCCCAAATACAGGTGTTCCAAGCTTGTAGAGTCATACCCAAGAAGACTCAAGGCTTTAATTGCTGCCAAAGGTGCTTCAACAAAGTACTGAGTAAAGGGTCTGAGTACTTATGTAAATATGATATTTCAGTTTTTTAGGTTTAATACATTTGCAAACATTTCTCAAAACCTGTTTTTGCTTTGTCATTATGAGGTATTGTCTGTAGATTGATGAGGGTAAAAGACAATTTAATCAATTTTAGAATAAGGCTGTAACCTATCAAAATGTGGAAAAAGTCAAAGGGTCTGAATACATTCCGAAGGCACTGTACTGTATAGTGTGAGTGCCCTCTGTTCATTTAGATATGGCTGCTGTGGTGGAGGCAATGTGGAATGCCAGCTCAAAGCAGCAGTCTGATTCATGTCTTGTCAGCACCTTTTCATTCAATGACTGTTAATCTCAATACAATATGACAAAGCAAGCCTCTAAAACGCTTTAGCTTCATCACATTTTTGGGTGGGAAGTCTCGCTCCCCTGTCCTGATCAAGGCTGGTACACTGTTTACACTTTATTTTACTTTAGGGTCCACACATCTTGTTAAAATGGTCAAGTATATTGGTTATGACATATGATTAATAAATTAATTACTCATTTGTTCTGAGTTTGTTAAAACACAAATAAGAAATATAAACTACTGTATAGGGACAGTTTATAGACGTTGATGATTATAGGCTACTTCTAGTTACATCCATCAGCAATTAAGTCAACAGAGAGGATTTTCTCATGGTTACGTATATTTAATAATAAGAGTAATCACATCTCTTTAAATAGGAAACTTAGTCATTCACATCAACTGCATTGAGTCATATGAACTACTGACTGGCCAAATACCCTGCACACAAGCAAAGCATGAGAAACAGTTGAAATCATTAACATTTGGAGAAACCCTGACATTTGGTTAAGGAACAATACAATGCCCACATCCAGTGAACAAAACGCACAATGAGTTCTCTGTCCCATTAACCTTTTAGAATATGAACTGGCATTCAAAGCAGGAGGCTGCAGACTAATATTACGGGGTTTAGAGTTACACACACACACACTTACGTGGGCGCCCACACACACACACCTACTTAGGTGGGCCGACACACACATGTAAATGCGCATGCACACACACACACTACGCATTAACACACACACACATAGTTGTGCAGACACATTCTATAGGATCCTCATTATTCCATACATCCATGAATCAGTTTATCTGAAATTTCTTGAGGATCAAGGTCACTGTTTACATTCACGGACTCAGGCATGCACACACATGAACACACACAGACAAGCATGCACACACACACATACACACACCAGAGATTGAGACTATATGTTGCCCTTATGCCTGGGGTAAGTCAATTTAGCAGTCGTACAAGTTGAGCCTGCGCTGAGGTTTTTTTCGTCTGATAACAATCAAAATACAAATAGATCGTTCAGATCTTCTGGCAACCCCAGAAATACTCCTGACTTGCCAAATGGACAAGTGCTTTTCAGACTTTAATGTTAATCCTTGCACACAGATACACACATTCACACTCAGAAGAAGCACGCACACACGCGCACACACACACACACACGAACACAAGCACACACACGCACGCATGCACACACGCACACACACATGCATGCACACACACACTCATACACGCACACACACACCATCATCCAACATACACTTAGCATACATAAGTAGTCTTGCATTGGCCCGTCCCCCGCACACAACCCTCCCCCTCAAAAATGTCATTAATGCACACCAGCATACTTCTCCTCCACACACCACAAAACCTCATATTCTCTCCATAAACCCTCTCTCTCTCTCTCTCTCTCTCTCTCTCTCTCTCTCTCTCTCTCTCTCTCTCTCTCTCTCTCTCTCTCTCTCTCTCTCTCTCTCTCTCTCTCTCTCTCTCTCTCTCTCTCTCTCTCTCTCTCACACACACATACACAAACACACACACACAAAGAAAATAGGCTTGCTGCAGTTTTTCATGAAATTCCTGATTTGATTTTGAATGGTTTGTGTCATAGCACTGACAGTGCATTAGAAATGCACAGCCCTTGTGCAGAGAGACAGACACTGAGTGGAAACTGGTTTATCCTTAGAAACATTTCATGAAATGCAATACTTTTCCTCATTAGAGTGGAATGCTACCAACTAGCCTAGAGCATGGTCTCCTCATGTATATTCTACTTAGCACTAACTCATCATGTATAATGTCATTACAACTACCCCAGAGCAAATAGTCTCCACATATCACAATGCAACACAACATGTCCCTGATAAGAATATACATCAACATAACATAAATCACTCATGTGAATCACTAGATGGCTTTCCACAAATGCCTACTTTTTACATGCCCCAAATATCCACTCTTAATTGTAATAAGAAGGATCAAATAATGTCAACCACTCCACAACTTTACTAATTTATTGTAAGACGAAGACAGACAATTGTATTAAGAGATCGGTTATTAGCCTTTAAATCGATACAGTGTGGAGTCTGGAGCACAATAGGTCATTGGCTACCAATCCTAATACATCTTTCTTTTGTTTCATGCAGTGCAATACACCCCAAGCAAACATGGAGAAAATATAATATGTTCATTATACACAGGGCCTTCATAAAGTATTCACACCCCTTGACTTTTCCCACATTTTATTGTGTTAAAGCCTCAATTTAAAATGCACAAAATTGAGATTTATCTTGTCGCTGGCCTACACACAATACCCCATAATGTCAAAGTGGAATTATGTTTTTAGATTTTATTTTACAAGTGAATAAAAAAATTAAAGCTGAAATGTCTTGAGTCAATAGGTATTCAACCCGTTTGTTATGGGAAGCCTAAATATGTTCAGGTGTAAAAATGTGCTGTGATAAGTCTTGAAAATGGTTGTCTAGCAATAATCAACAACCAATTTTACAGAGATTGAAGAATTTGTTCAAGAATAATCAGCAAGTACTGTACAATCCAGGTGTGCAAAGCTTATAGAGACCTATCCAGAAAGACTCACAGCTGTAATTGCTGCCATAGGTGATTCTATCATGTATTGACTTAGGGGTGTGAATACTTTTCACTTCATCGTTTTCACTTCATCATTATGGGGTATTGTGTGTAGATGGGTGATTGATTTATTTTTAATCAATTTTTAATTCAGGCTGTAACACAACAAAATGTGGAATACATCAAGTGGTATGAATATTTTCTGAAGGCACTGTACAGTTATGACCCTCACACTTTCACCCTCTATCACTCACTGTCTTTCTTTCTTTCTTTCTTTCTTTCTTTCTTTCTTTCTTTCTTTGTCTCTCTCTCTCTCTCTCTCTCTCTCTCTCTCTCTCTCTCTCTCTCTCTCTCTCTCTCTCTCTCTCTCTCTCTCCTTCTGTCTTTTGTCTCGCTCTCTCCCCCGCTCTCTTTCTCTCTTTCTCTGACACACAAACACACGCACGCAAGCATGCACACACACACACACGCACATGGGTACACACACACGCACACACACAATTCCTGTGATCTGACAATCTCCTCATAGATGATTTTCAAGTACATAGAATTCATTTGCACATTTTTAGCCAGAGGCCCATGCATCATTCAACACTATTTTTCTGGTGCTTTTTTATTTTTTATCACATATCTCATCATTATTTCATGCCAGGCTATTTATTACAGTACAGCGCTGCGGAGAGAAGGGAGACACATTTACGTCACATTGATCCATACTGGAATACTTATAGTGGGATATAGTGCTGCTCTGACATACTGTGTCAGGCTGTCACTAACTGTAGCTGAGGGGATGCTCTATCATTGATGTACAGCTAGTTATGTGTTGTACCAATTTAACTTTATCTTATACATATGTAATAAGCTATACATTGCATTCGGAAAGTATTCAGACCCCTTGACTTTTTCCACTTATTCTAAAATGGATAATAAAATAAAATCTACACACAGCACCCCATAATAACAATACCCCATAATACCCCATAATGACAATACCCCATAATGACAATACCCCACAATACCTCATAATGACAATACCCCACAGCACCCCATAATGACAATACCCCACAAAATCTCATGATGACAATACCCCACAATACTGCATAATGCCAATAACCGACAATATCCCATAATGACAATACCCGACAATACCCCACAGCACCCCATAATGATAATATCCCACAATACCCCATAATGACAATACCCCACAACACCCCATTATGACAATATCCCACAATACCCCATAATGACAATACCCCACAATACCCCATTATGACAATACCCCACAATACCCCATAATGACAATACTAATACACCCCATAATGACAATATTCTACAATACCCCAAAATGACAATACCCACAATACCCCATTATGACAACACCCCACAATACCCCAAAATGACAATACCCCACAATACCCCATAATGACAATACCCACAATAGCCCACAATGACAATACCCCACAATACCCCATAATGACAATACCCCACAGCACCCCATAATGACAATACCCCACAGCACCCCATAATGACAAAACCCCACAGCACCCCATTATGACAATATCCCACAATACCCCATAATGACAATACCCCACAATACCCCATAACGACAATACCCCACAATACCCCATAATGACAATACCCTACAATATCCCATAATGACAATACCCCACAATACCCCACAGCACCCCATAATGACAATACCCCATAATGACAATACCCCACAATACCCAATAATGACAAAACCCCACAGCACCTCATAATGACAATACCCCACAATACCCCATAATGACAATACCCCACAATACCCCATAACGACAATACCCCACAATACCCCATAATGACAATACCCCACAATATCCCATAATGACAATACCCCACAATACCCCACAGCACCCCATAATGACAATACCCCATAATGACAATACCCCACAATACCCAATAATGACAAAACCCCACAGCACCTCATAATGACAATACCCCACAATACCCCATAATGACAATACCCCACAATACCCCATAACGACAATACCCCATAATGACAATACCCCACAATACCCCACAATACCCCATAATGACAATACCCCACAATATCCCATAATGACAATACCCCACAATACCCCACAGCACCCCATAATGACAATACCCCATAATGACAATACCCCACAATACCCAATAATGACAAAACCCCACAGCACCTCATAATGACAATACCCCACAATATCCCATAATGACAATACCCCACAATACCCAATATTGACAATATCCCGTAACACCCCATAATTTGATAAAAATGAAAAACAGAAACATCGTATTTACATAAGTATTCAGACCCTACATATGTAATAAGCTATAGCTATACAAACACACAGCATAGGTAAACAGCATTTGATATAACGCCTCTTGAGGTGAATTTTATTTTTCACATTGCACTGTGATTGTGAGTTCTAATAGGGTATAACATTCAATTACACTCGATACATTATACCTTGTATTACAACACGCTAGCACACAATGTATTACACCACAGTAATTACACTATAATGAACATGGTAATGTTGTTGTTGTTGATGATGCAGTTTTAGTTTTTGTTGTTGAAGATGATGTGGTGATAATGATGTTGTTGTTATTGTCTTTACAATAGCTGTTATTGTTTGTTCCTGTGCATGCATAGTGACCAATTTAGTGTCCTCCATTGATCAAACCTATCAGCTCGATCTGATAGCTCAGTTTAGGTTCCCTCCGGTCACCTTGACAACCAGGTCTTCCAAGGAGGTTCATCTGATCAAATCCAATTTGGCTTGCGATTCTCCAATATGGAGTGGACAGCCTGTCAAAACGGAGCAGACATTAGTCGCACTCTGTCTTCAGACTACACAATCTGACAGGGCGTCTGCCTCTCACAGTCAAAAATACAGACAGACAGAGACACCCTGATAAACAGAGCAGACAGACAGAGAGACAGCCAGATAAATGGAGCAGACAGACAGAGAGACAGACAGATAAACAGAGCAGACAGACAGAGAGACAGACAGATAAACGGAGCAGAAAAATAGAGAGACAGCCAGATAAACAGAGCAGACAGACAGAGAGACAGCCTGATAAACAGAGCACACAGACAGAGAGACAGCCAGATAAACAGAGCAGACAGACAGAGAGTCAGCCAGATAAACAGAGCAGACAGAGAGACAGCCTGATAAAGACAGCAGACAGACAGAGTCACAGCCGGATAAACAGAGCAGACAGACAGAGAGACAAACTGATAAACAGAACAGACAGAGAGACAGACAGATAAACAAAGGAGACAGACAGAGAGACAGCCAGATAAAATGAGCAGACAGACAGAGAGACAGCAAGACAAACAGAGCAGACAGACAGAGAGACAGCCAGATAAACAGAGCAGACAGAAGGAGAGACAGACAGATAAACAGAGCAGACAGACAGAGAGACAGTCTGATCAACAGAGAAGACAGACAGAGAGACAGCCAGATAAGCAGAGCAGACAGACAGAGAGACAGCCTGATAAAGAGAGCAGACAGACAGAGAGACAGCCTGATAAACAGAGCAGAAAGACAGAAAGACAGCCTGATAAACAGAGCATACAGACAGAGAGACAGCCAGATAAAATGAGCAGACAGACAGAGAGACAGCAAGACAAACAGAGCAGACAGACAGAGAGACAGCCAGATAAACAGAGCAGACAGAAGGAGAGACAGACAGATAAACAGAGCAGACAGACAGAGAGACAGCCAGATAAGCAGAGCAGACAGACAGAGAGACAGCCTGATAAAGAGAGCAGACAGACAGAGAGACAGCCTGATAAACAGAGCAGAAAGACAGAAAGACAGCCTGATAAACAGAGCATACAGACAGAGAGACAGCCAGATAGACAGAGCAGACAGACAGAGAGACAGCCAGATAAACAGAGCAGACAGACAGAGAGTCAGCCAGATAAACAGAGCAGACAGAGAGACAGCCTGATAAAGACAGAAGACAGACAGAGTCACAGCCGGATAAACAGTGCAGACAGACAGAGAGAGAAACTGATAAACAGAACAGACAGAGAGACAGCCAGATAAACAGAGGAGACAGACAGAGAGACAGCCTGATAAACAGAGCAGACAGACAGAGACAGCCTGATAAACAGAGCAGACAGACAGAGAGACAGCCAGATAAAATGAGCAGACAGACAGAGAGACAGCAAGACAAACTGAGCAGACAGACAGAGAGACAGCCAGATAAACAGTGCAGACAGAAGGAGAGACAGACAGATAAACAGAGCAGACAGACAGAGAGACAGTCTGATAAACAGAGCAGACAGACAGAGAGACAGCCAGATAAGCAGAGCAGACAGACAGAGAGACAGCCTGATAAAGAGAGCAGACAGACAGAGAGACAGCCTGATAACAGAGCAGACAGACAGAGATACAGCCAGATAAACAGAGCAGACAGACAGAGAGACAGCCTGATAAACAGATCAGACAGACAGAGAGACAGCCTGATAAACAGAGCAGACAGACAAAGATACAGCCAGATAAACAGAGCAGACAGACAGAGAGACAGCCTGATAACAGAACAGACAGACAGAGCAGACAGCCTGATAAACAGAGCAGACAAACAGAGAGACAGCCACATAAACAGAGCAGACAGACAGAGAGACAGACAGATAAACAGAGCAGACAGATAGACAGCCTAATAAACAGAGCAGACAGACAGAGAGACAGCCTGACAACAGAGCAGACAGACAGAGATACAGCCTGATAAACAGAGCAGACAGACAGAGCAGACAGCCTGATAAACAGAGCAGACAGACAGAGAGACAGCCTGATAAACAGAACAGAAAGACAGAGAGACAGACTGATAAACAGAGCAGACAGACAGAGAGACAGGCAGATAAACAGTGCAGACAGACAGAGAGACAGCCTGATAAACAGAGCAGAAAGACAGAAAGACAGCCTGATAAACAGAGCAGACAGACAGAGAGACAGTCTGATAAAAAGAGCAGACAGACAGAGAGACAGCCAGATAAGCAGAGCAGACAGACAGAGAGAAGGCGTGATAAACAGAGCAGACAAACAGAGAGACAGCCTGATAAACAGAGCAGACAGACAGAGAGACAGACTGATAAACAGAGCAGACAGATAGAGAGACATTCAGTTTAACAGAGCAGACAGAAAGAGAGACAGCCTGATAAACAGAGCAGACAGACATAGAGACAGCCAGATAAACAGAGCAGACAGACAGAGATACAGCCTGATAAACAGAGCAGAAAGACAAAGATACAGCCAGATAAACAGAGCAGACAGACAGAGAGACAGCCTGATAACAGAGCAGACAGACAGAGAGACAGCCTGATAAACAGAGCAGACAGACAGAGAGACAGCCTGATAAACAGTGCAGACAGACAGAGAGACAGCCTGATAAACAGAGCAGACAGACAGAGAGACAGCCTGACAACAGAGCAGACAGACAGAGATACAGCCTGATAAACAGAGCAGACAGACAGAGATACAGCCAGATAAACAGAGCAGACAGACAGAGAGACAGCCTGATAACAGAGCAGACAGACAGAGATACAGCCAGATAAACAGAGCAGACAGACAGAGAGACAGCCTGATAAACAGATCAGACAGACAGAGAGACAGCCTGATAAACAGAGCAGACAGACAAAGATACAGCCAGATAAACAGAGCAGACAGACAGAGAGACAGCCTGATAAACAGAGCAGACAGACAGAGAGACAGCCAGATAAACAGAGCAGACAGACAGAGAGACAGCCAGATAAACAGAGCAGACAGAGAGACAGCCTGATAAAGACAGCAGACAGACAGAGTCACAGCCGGATAAACAGTGCAGACAGAGAGAGACAAACTGATATACAGAACAGACAGAGAGACAGCCAGATAAACAGAGCAGACAGACAGAGAGACAGCCTGATAAACAGAGCAGACAGAAAGAGAGAGAGCTGAATTTACAGAGCAGACAGACAGAGATACAGCCTGATAAACCGAGCAGACAGACAGAGATACAGCCAGATAAACAGAGCAGACAGACAGAGCAGACAGCCTGATAAACAGAGCAGACAAACAGAGAGACAGCCTGATAAATAGAACAGACAGACAGAGAGACAGCCTGATAAACAGAGTAGACAGACAGAGAGACAGGCAGATAAATAGAGCAGACAGACAGAGAGACAGCCACATAAACAGAGCAGAAAGACAGAGAGACAGACAGATAAACAGAGCAGACAGAGAGACAGCCTAATAAACAGAGCAGACAGACAGAGAGACAGCCTGACAACAGAGCAGACCGACAGAGAGACAGCCTGATAAACAGAACAGACAAACAGAGAGACAGCCTGATAAATAGAACAGAGCAGACAGAGAGACAGCCTGATAAACAGAGTAGACAGACAGAGAGACAGGCAGATAAATAGAGCAGACAGATAGAGAGACAGCCACATAAACAGAGCAGAAAGACAGAGAGACAGACAGATAAACAGAGCAGACAGAGAGACAGCCTAATAAACAGAGCAGACAGACAGAGAGACAGCCTGACAACAGAGCAGACCGACAGAGAGACAGCCTGATAAACAGAACAGACAGACAGACAGACAGACTGATAAACAGAGCAGACAGATAGAGAGACATTCAGTTTAACAGAGCAGACAGAAAGAGAGACAGCCTGATAAACAGAGCAGACAGACAGAGAGACAGCCTGATAAAAAGAGCAGGCAGACAGAGAGACAGGCAGATAAACAGTGCAGACAGACAGACAGAGAGACAGCGTGATAAACAGAGCAGAAAGACAGAGAGACAGCCTGATAAACAGAGCAGACAGACAGAGAGACAGTCTGATAAAAAGAGCAGACAGAGAGACAGCCAGATAAGCAGAGCAGACAGACAGACAGAGAGACAGACAGATAAACAGAGCAGACAGACAGAGAGAAAGACAGATAAACATAGCAGACAGAGAGACAGCCTGATAAAGACAGCAGACAGACAGAGTCACAGCCGGATAAACAGTGCAGACAGAGAGAGACAAACTGATAAACAGAACAGACAGAGAGACAGCCAGATAAACAGAGCAGACAGACAGAGAGACAGCCTGATAAACAGAGCAGACAGACAGAGAGACAGCCTGATAAACAGAGCAGACAGACAGAGAGACAGCCAGATAAACATAGAGACAGCCTGATAATCAGAGCAGACAGACAGACAGATAAACAGAGCAGACAGACAGAGAGACAGCACATACACACACAAACACACAGATACACCTTCCATAACACCGTAAACGCATTATACTCTCATACACATGAACCTTTTTTCCAAACTTTATATTCTTGAATTGCGCACAAGTATCCTCCAGTTACCATTGAATGGCTTGTCAGTAGCCTGTCTTCTCTACACTAGCCTATGCTAGACCATCCCTGCAATCTATAACCTGCCACAGTGAAGGCTACTGACAAGCCTTTCCCATGATGTGAGGCTGTCTGTCTGTCCAGAGGAGACAGTGATTGTGACTGGCTCATTAGTTCATAGTAGAGTTCTCTGAAGGTTCATCCGTCTCCCTCACTATTCTCTACTTATCTACCTCACTGACTAATATGTCAACATTTTAATGTGATTAATATGGCAAAAAAAAATTATTGTGAGACAAATCATGCTTGGCTTGATTAGAACTAATGTGATATTGTTCTTTATTTGGAGTGACAGTCCGCAAAACACTAGCTATATGCATAATATGGACTTTGTGGCAATGTGTGGAACTGTATCAATATAGATGGATTTGTATCTCTGATGGTACTGAGGGTTAGTGCTATCTGGTATACTTGGGATGTTCCTACCCTAAACCCTAACCTTAACGTTAACCCCTACACTTACCCTAACCTTAACCATAACCATATCCCTTACCTAACCTTAACCTTAACCATAACCATAACCTTAACCTTAACCATAACCATAACCATAACCATAACCATAACCATAACCATAGCCATAACCCTTACCTAACCTTAACCTTAACCCTTACCTTACCTTAACTACCTGGGGCGGCAGGTAGCCTAGTGGTTACAGTGTTGGACTAGTAACCGAAAGGTTGCAAGATTGAATCCCTGAGCTGACAAGGTAAAAATCTGTCATTCTGCCCCTGAACAAATCAAATCAAATCAAATCAAATTTATTTATAAAGCCCCCCTTACATCAGCTGATGTCACAGAGTGCTGTACAGAAACCCAGCCTAAAACCCCAAACAGCAAGCAATGCAGGTGTAAAAGCACGGTGGCTAGGAAAAACTCCCTAGAAGGCCAAAACCTAGGAAGAAACCTAGAGAGGAACCAGGCTGTGAGAGGTGGCCAGTCCTCTTCTGGCTGTGCCGGGTGCAGATTATAACAGAACATGGACAAGATTTTAAAATGTTCAAAAAACAGGCAGAACAGTTGAAACTGGAGAAGCAGCACGGCCAGGTGGACTCGGGACATCCAGGTAGGCCTTGAGGAATGGTCCTAATGCTCAGGTCCTCCGAGAGAGAGAGAGAGAGAGAGAGAGATAATTAGAGAGAGCATACTTAAATTCGCACAGGACACCAGATAAGAGAAGAAATACTCCAGATATAACAGACGGACCCTAACCCCCCGACACATAAACTACTGCAGCATAAATACTGGGGGCTGAGACAGGAGGGGTCGGAGACACTGTGGCCCCGTCCCGACTAAACCCGGACAGGGCCAAACAGGCAGGATATAACCCCACCCACTCTGCCGAAGCACAGCCCCCACACCACTAGAGGGATATCTTCAACCACCAACTTACCATCCTGAGACAAGGCCGAGTATAGCCCACAAGATCTCCGCCACGGCACCAGAAGCCAGTGACTCAGCCCCTGTAATAGGGTTAGAGGCAGAGAATCCCAGTGGAGGGAACCGGCCAGGCAAAGACAGCAAGGGTGGTTCGTTGCTCCAGTGCCTTTCCGTTCACCTTCACACTCCTGGGCCAGACTACACTCAGTCATAGGACCTACTGAAGAGATGAGTCTTCAATAAAGACTTAAAGGTTGAGACCGAGTCTGCGTCTCTCACATGGATAGGCAGACTATTCCATAAAAATGGAGCTCTATAGGAAAAAGCCCTGCCTCCAGCTGTTTGCTTAAAAATTCTAGGGACAGTAAGGAGGCTCATGCGTCTTGTGACCGTAGCGTACGTGTAGGTATGTACGGCAGGACCAAATCAGAAAGATAGGTAGGAGCAAGCCCATGTAATGCTTTATAGGTTAGCAGTAAAACCTTGAAATCAGCCCTTGCCTTAACAGGAAGCCAGTGTAGAAGGCAGTTATCCCACTGTTCCTAGGCTGTCATTGGAAATAATAATTTATTCTTAACTGACTTGCCTAGTTAAATAAATAAAACCCTTACCTTAACCATTTTAAATGTCAACTTCAATGGGGTAAGGACATACCAAGGATCCCTGATAGAAATGTTTCTTTATTACACACACACACACACACACACACACACACAAACGCCTGAATTCTCTAACACAATGACACAGTGAGATTGATTCAGTCTCTTAAATGGGGCACATCACCATCCGATTGAATAATGTCACATGGGTTCATGCTGGAGAGATTTCTCCACCCTCCCTCCTCTTCTCATCAGCCCAAGTCCTACAACCCTGCAGCGTATACGCTTATATTCTCCTCCTTACATCAACTACTCATTTCAGTTGAAGTACTATAAAGAGTTAAATGTGTTTTGTTTTCTCATATTCCTCAAGTAGTACTGTGTTGTCATGTAAAAATGGACATCTGTGTTGATAGATAAGTCTTGATATTGATATTGATGATGCATTATGATAACTGAATACCCTATAACAATAACAATCTCATGGTTTGGATCTGGTAGTAGGGCACGGTCTTGTTTGGGCAGTTCCAAGGTTTACCATTACAATGGGTGGTCAGAATACCTGTCTCAGAGTTGAATGAGGTTGATAAACTCTTGGTTCAGTGTGGATTTGAAAAACACAACATTTAGTCAGAACATAATAACTGTGATCCACTGAATATAGTGTAATAACTGAATATAGTGTAATAACTGAATATAGTGGAATAACTGAATATAATGGAATAACTAAATATAGTGGAATAACTGAATATAGTGGAATAACTGAATATAGTGGAATAATTTAAGATTAGTGGATAAAAATAAATGAGACACCCAGCAAACAGCTAAAGAACACTAGTTTACTAAAAAGCTTCACCAGTGCAATAACATTATCCAAGTCCAGTGATGTATCCACTGGTTATTAGACTAACTGTTTTGAGGTGAATGGTGGGGTACTTGTGTGGCTCACTGCAGAGTAGAGTCATTACCAACCTCATAGCAGTGGAATGAACCAGTATGGCGAGACGTTGTTCCATTGAGTGTATACTAAGGAACCATGCACAGGGTGTCCACACACACACACGCACACACACACACACACACACACACACACACACACACACACACACACACACACACACACACACACACACACACACACACACACACACACACACACACACACACACACACACACACACACACACACACACACACACATATACACGCATACACACATACACACATATACACACATACAATGTATCTACTCAAATAACATTACCATTACATTTTCCACATCAAGTCAACGTAATTATCAAAAAACACATCATGGGATAACTATTCCTTATGAGCTTTAATTTCATACAACCTAGGTACAGTAATTATCAGTTTGTTTACTCAAGATTCAATAGTAGATTGTGTTGAAGAATGATGAATTTGTTGATGATTGTTCTATACTCAGGGACTGTGTAAACACTGAATGTGGCATGTCATTATGGGCAGGAACAAGGTTATTGCATTCTCAACAGCATCTCATAAACTAGCCTGACAGACTAATAAACTATATGAAAGGGAGAGAGAGAGAGAGAGAGAGAGAGAGAGAGAGAGAGAGAGAGAGAGAGAGAGAGAGAGAGAGAGATGCAACAGCCAAAACAGGAAAAAGCAGAATGGCACATCAACCATCAGGATTATTACTATTGCTGTTGCCATGGAAATGTCCCTCAAGCACCACTATCTCCATGTCTCTGCTTCTTATTATTGTGCCTTGTGATTGGCCGTCATTGAAACTGTAGTGATTACACTTCTGCAAGATGAGCAAATCCACAGTGCCATGGCAACCAAGTACAATATTCTTAATCATTTTACCTCTTCCATCTTAGATGGAACAGGCTGTCAACCATTATGATACTGTATATGGTGAGTGGTTCGGTGAAATGCTTTGTGTGCACCCATGAAAACACCATATAACATTAAACACCATTATTCTATTTCGTTGGTCTGAACATTGACCTAAAGGAAAGCTTTTCTCCACATAATTCTGCTAAATACACGTTTCTCAATTTAATAACCTCACTGTTGATATTTATTTACTGATGTAAGACAAGGCATACCCTTACATTAAAATGTTTCCACATTCGGGATCTAAAAGGTGATACGATAATAAAAACAACAACAATAAAAATAATAGTTATTTTTATTGACCAAAACCAAACAATAACTGTATATATCCTATATTAATCAAATTGGAACACAGGCCCATCCCACCTCCACCACAAGAATCTGTATAGTGCTTAGATGAAACAGGACTTAAGGTGCTTGTGCAGGTCTTCTGAAGTAAAAAGCAATCACCACCTGTGTCTCCCTTTCTCGCTCTTTCTTCAGATCACCTCGTGGCAGACAAGAAGGATATAATAATATTCTGGCATTCTGATGGCGGATGTTTGGCGTAAAAATGACATCATGCAAAGAAGTTATGTTTTATTAATGCTCAACTGTCAATGTGATGAGAGTCTTCAACAGAAAGGACCATCAATAGCAGGGGAATCTGCATTGATAAATAATGGATTGGGTTGTGTTGTGGTGGGGGGTTGGTACTATAAGAATGCCTGACTTTTTTCTATAATAATTCCTGCTTCAAAGGGTTAAAACACACAATAACTCTCTATCCTCTCTCCATCCTCTCTACACTTTCTATATGGTGCTAAAATCTGTCTCTAGGATGAGTTACTCCATAAACGAAGATGGCTTCTTGGAGATTCTCCACTACTGTAGAACTCTGACCTTGAGTTCTTAATCAAGCCGTGAGAAGACGTGGCTGTTTGCATTTTTGTCCGACGGGCTCTGAGAGAAAGTCAGAGTATATACATGTTAAGAAGCTACTCTGAGAGATGGCGGTTTGGTAACACAAGGACAAAAAGGTTAAAGATGAAAGGCCAATGCCTTCTGTGTTGCTTATGAATGTGTTATGATGCTGTTATGGAGGGACCCAAAGCGTTCCCTATAATTCAAACACTAGGCTCAAGTGTGGTTTGGAGAATGACAGCAAAACTGGATACTCAAGAGGTTCAGCGGTCTCTTTTGATGGTTCAAGAGCAGTAAATATAGACAACAACAAACATAGATTCCAACATTCAAATGTAGAGTGAGTTCAAGTCCTATCTTGAGATTTGTGATTGCAGCTTCAAAGAAATAATGGATTGATGTCAAGGAAAGATTTGCGATGAAGAACCACAAGTCTTAAGCTAACATTTGTCTCTCAAGTAGAATTCGTCTATATACCTTCAGAAAGTATTCATAACCCGTAACCTATTTCACATTTACAGCCTGAAATCAAAATTGATTCCATAGATTTTTTCACACCCATCTACACACCATACCCCATAATGACAAAGTGAATCAGTTAAGAACAAATTCTTATTTACAATGACAGCCTACTCCGGCCAAACCCGGACAACTCTGGGACAATTGTGAACCACCGTACGGGAGTCCCAATCACAGCTGGATGCGATACAACCTGGATTCAAACCAGGTACTATAGTGATGCCTCTTGCATTGAGATGCAGTGCCTTAGACCGCTGCGCCACTCAGGAGCCTCTCCTTCTGAAAGTTGAATTCATCTCCCAGTGTCTGATGGAAAGCAGAATGAACCAGGTCTTCCTCTAGGATTTAACCTGTGCTTAGCGCCATTCAGTTTCTTTTTTTATCTTGAAAAATTCCCAGCCCTTCTCTTGTAACATTTGTATTCTGTACAGGCTTCCTTCTCTTTACTCTGTCAATTCGTTTTGTATTGTGGAGTAACTACAATATTGTTGATCCATCCTCAGTTTTCTCCTGTCACAGCCATTTAACTCTGTAACTGTTTTAAAGAAGAAGAATGTCGTCGAAGGGGATGGCTGCTGTTTTATGGGCTCCTAACCAATTGTTTGTAACTTATTTCGATGTCTAATATTAGGTATTGCTCGCCTGAGGTAGCATATCTCATGATAAGCTGTAGACCACACTATCTACCAAGAGAGTTTTCATCTATATTTTTCGTAGCCGTCTCTTTACCATCACAAACTGATGCTGGCACTAAGACCACACTCAACAAGCTGTATAAGGCTATAAGCAAACAAATAAATGCTCATCCAGCTCCTAATGGCCGAGGACTTTAACACAGGCAAACTTAAATTCTACCAGCAAGTCACATACAACCAGAGGAAAAAAAACTCTAGACCACCTTTACTCCACACACAAAGACGCATACAAAGCTCTCCTCACCCTCCGTTTGGAATATCCTCCTGATTCCTGATTACAAGAAAAAACTAAAGCAGGAAGTACCAGTGACTCGCTCAATACGGAAGTGGTAAGATGATGTGGATGCTATGCTACAGGACTGTTTTGCTAGCACAGACTTGTGCTAGCAAAACAGATTCATCCAATGGCATTGAGGAGTATACCACCTCAGTCATTCATCAGTAAGTGCATCGATGGCAACATCCACACTGAGCTAAAGGCTAGAGCTGCTGAGCAAGACTTTTAAACAGGCCATGGGGCCAGACAAATTTCCAGGACGTGTACTCAGAGCATGCGCAGACCAACTGGCAAGTGTCTTCACTGACATTTTCAACCTCTCCCTGACCGAGTCTGTAATACCAACATGTTTCAAGCAGATCACCATAGTCTCTGTGCCCAAGAAAGCAAAGGTAACCTGTATAAATGACTACAGCTGCGTAGCACTCACGTCGGTAACCATGAAGTGCATTGAAAGGCTGGTCATGGCACACATCAACGCCATCATCCCAGAACCCTAGACCCATACCGCCCCAACAGAACCACAGATGACACAATCTCAATCGCACTCCACACTGCCCTTTCCCATCTGGACAAAAGGAACACCAATGTGAAAATACTTTTCATTGACTACAGATCAGTGTTCAACACCATAGTGCCCACAAAGCTCATCACTAAGCTTAGGACCCAGGGACTAAACACCTCCCTCTGCAACCGAATCCTGGACTTCCTGATGGGCCGCCCAAAAGTGTTAAGGGTAGGCAACAACACATCTGCTGATCATCGACACGGGGGCCCCTCAGGGGTGCGTGCTCAGTCCCCTCCTGTACTCCCTGTTCACCCACGACTGCATGGCCAAGCACAACTCCAACACCATTATTAAGTTTGGTGACAACACAACGGTGGTAGTCCTGATCAGCGACAACGATGAGACAGCCTACAGGGAGGAGGTCAGAGACCTGGCAGTGTGGTGCCAGGACAACAACCTCTCCCTCAACGTGAGCAAGACAAAGGAGATGATCGTGGACTACAGGAAAAAGAGGGCTGAACACGCCCCCATTCACATCGACGGCGCTGTAGTGGAGCGGGTTGTGAGTTTCAAGTTCCTTGGTGTCCACATCACCAACAAACTATCACTCACTCACACAGAGTGAGTCCATGCAACTTGTTATGTGAATTGTTGAGCTTGTTGCCGTTTTTGATTAATTTGTAAATGCTCTAATAATATAGTTCCACTTTGACATTATGGGGTATTGTGTGTAGGCCAGTAACAAACATTCCAAATTTACTCAATTTTAAATTCAGGTTGTAACACAACAAAATGTGGAAAAAGTCCAGGTGTGTGAATACTTTCTGAAGACACTGTATAGGCTTCATTGTATAAGCATACCCCAGGGCATATCATTCCCTATTTGCAGTAGATCCAACTCCAGGACTCCTGATGGTAAAGTGCATTGGCAAAACCACAACTCATGGCTCTGCTTCCATCTGTCATAGACCTCAAAGTAAAAGGCTCAAATGTGGCCTGGCTGCATACCTCTGTGAACCCGGCAATTACTGTGGACAACCACATGACCTCACCAGCCTCTGCTCTGCCTCTGTGATTCTAGGACCCTTGCCAGAGACAGTTCCCTGTTCCCCCATCCCTCAAAGGCAGTATTCAGGCCCTAGCTTACACTAATATTACACTGGAAAACATTCTCAGCAAATCCCCACCATCATCCGCCACCATCTTTCTTTTTCTTCTTTTTTCTTCTTTTTTCTTCCCGTCATTCTCCTTTACCCTCTACTGTAATTAATGGCAAATAGTCGCTTTCCATCATCTCTATCACAAGCACCATTTTGTTCTTTTCGTGAGGGGAATTGTTCTGAGAGAAATCAGGTGATGGGTTAGGGTTGATGGGGAGGTTGATGGGTAATGACCCTGAGGACAGGCTGGCTGCAAGCAGGTCAAATTGGCCCTAATTCACCTGTGATGTTTTCATGTAACACCGTGCAGGTTTATCAGGTTTATTTCTCTCACCCTGGCTGCTGATAGAAAAGCAACAGGAAGTTAATACGGCAGAACCATAGACTTAGGCACTGAAATGAGTAGGATGCAAGATTAAACACGACCACATTGGATCAGAAAGTATCTCCTGGCTCAATGAAAATGGGTTGCAGAGTAATAATGTGTCACACATTTGTGCAATGTGCATTTATGCCAATACCACTTGACCACAGTAGAACCGCCATGTACAGACAACCGTGCCAATCACTGCTATTACTGTAGTGGAAGTACTTTTACTATCAACTGTGCTAAAATTGTACACAGATCTACAATCTTTTACAATCAAAATCATCAGTTACTAAATCCATAAATTGTAGCACATGAAGTGTAGCACATGTTATCTGTTGTAATCTTGCAAGAAAACTCATCTCGGTGTTCTGTTGAGGGAACCGTAGCTTGTATGTTCTTTACTGTCGCCACCAGTCCTCCAGATTGAGCGTATCCCACGCTCCACTGCGTGTGTTTCTGTACCTGTGCCACAGTCAATAAACAGGGAAATGACTCTGTGTTGAGATATCAAATCACCTCTTGTTTAAAAGCAGGAAAAAGCGAGGGAAAATGAAAGATTTAATGAAAAAAGGTGAAAATGATGAGGCAATAAACCTCAGAGAAATAGATTGCTTTGGGTCATCTGGTTTCATTTTGTTCATCTGTAATAATATTGTGTTAAGCTGATTTTGTTTGCACTGAGGTGGTGTACTACAGACTCTTGCTGTCAGAAAAGGATATAACGTAGAACAAGACTGGTCCAGCGGGACTTGAACAAAAAGCCCTCTATATGGGCTTACTGTAGAGCCCAGACTGCCTGGAACCAGTGGAGTAGTGCACAGAACATTGGCTGCTATGAGAAATAATAAACTGTTACTATCAATGCTGCTGAGAATACAAAAAACACACTACTGTAACTATGAGAGCTGAGGTTATAGGTTACACTACTACAGTACACCACTGTTGTCAATGTGTACTTTCCATGTTTAACCAATTTGTTCCCACATTTTTTCCCAGACCATGTTAATCTTATGCCATTAGTAACCTGACATGTAATCCATATAGCTTTATTATTATTATTATTATTATTAGCATTATTATTTTGAAAAGTATGTACAAAAATACGTTTTATTCTTGGTCACGAATATGACCGATGGGAACATACAGTGCTCTGCCTATAATAACATTAACAGACCCTTTTCCTCAGCCCCAATATCTACGTACCTCAGCCCACTCACCCACACACCTAAACCCAATAACCCACACACCCCAGCCCTGTTACCCCATGCCCTGGCCCTAACACCCACACACCTAAACCCAATAACCCACACACCCCAGCCCTGTTACCCCATGCCCTGGCCCTAACACCCACACACCTAAACCCAATAACCCACACACCCCAGCCCTGTTACCCCCATGCCCTAACCCAATACCCTAATATTGTTACAATCAAGTACTGATACACCCGTATCCGTACACCCGTATTTGCATATTTTAGTCCTGTGACCTCTGACCTGTATACACTAATAGTTTAATAGATAAACTCATAGTACAGCCCCATTATCTTTTTTCCTACCACATAATTGTTGCCCGAAAGGATTTGAATGGGCAATACAAGTCCATCCAGACCCATTACCTGTATGAGCCTTGTGTATCTCTACACCCCATTACTCATATAAACCAGGTAAATCCATGGGCATACTCATATAAACCAGGTAAATCCATGGGCATACTCATATAAACCAGGTAAATCCATGGGCATACTCATATAAACCAGGTAAATCCATGGGCATACTCATATAAACCAGGTAAATCCATGGGCATACTCATATAAAACAGGTCTGCCACAGTGCCCAAGCCTCAACATTCATATAAACCAGGTCTACACGTGTAGTCCCAATATTCTTACAGACCAGGTATACACCTGCACGTCTAACCCAATGTAGATTATTTTTTAAAGCAGGTCTATTGCTACATGTCAGCCCCAATTGTCATAAAAATAGGTGTACTTCTGCATTTCAGCCCCAATATTCATACAAACCAGGTTTACACCTGTACTTCAGCTCCATTTTACACATCTATGAAGTCTGCACCTGTACTTCAGCTCCATTTTACACATCTATGAAGTCTGCACCTGTGCTTTGAACCCAATTAGTAAACTAAGCCAGGTCTACTGTAGCTTCACCAGGCTCAAAGGGATATTCAATGTCTGCTTTTTATTTTATTTTTACCCATCTACCAATAGGTGCGCCTTCTTTGCGAGCCATTGGAAAACCTCCCTTGTCTTTGTGGTTGAATCTGTGTTTGAAATTCACTGGTCGACTGAGGGACCTTACAAATAATTGTATGTGTGGGGTACAGAGATGAGGTAGTCATTCAGAAATCATGTCAAACACTATCGTTGTCCATGGAACTTATTATATGACTTGTTAAGCACATTTTTACTCCTGAACTTATTTAGGCTTGCCATAACAAACAGGTTGAATACTTATTAACTCAAGACATTTCAGCTTTTCAACATTTCAGAAAACATAATTGCACTTTGACATTATGGGGCATTGTGTGTATGCAAGTGACAAACATATCTTTATTTAAAAAGTCAAGGGGTTTGAATACTTTCTGAAGACTATGTAAATTAGACCCTTTAAACATTATATTTACAAATAAAATACACTTCAACAATGTATTTGTTTTTTATGCTGTTGAGTACAGACTTATGGTGCCAAATTCTTCTGTAAAAGTACATCTTGGAGATTTATGCTTGTGGTCTTTTAAGAAAACATATGAAACTTCTCTGAATTATACTAAACACATTAATAATGGATGTTATTACTCATTTGTTCAAATTTTACTTCTCTAGAGCCTTTAAAGGAGAACATATTTTTCTCACTATTGTGACCAATTGTACTGAATGGGTTAAGACATGTTTGGACAATTCCTGTTTTCTTTTCAATAATATGAAAATACTGTATTTTATACCATGGAAGTTAATTTATTGGATAAATTGGATTTATTGGATAAAACAAGTGTCACACTGTTTTTTCACAAAACTACTATTCACAATGCCACTGATGAGTACCACTATCTTATAGTTCAAGAAATTCTGAAAATGTCTCCTGCACACAAATAGCATTCTGCTGTGTGCTTTATTCTCTCTCTCTCTCTCTCTCTCTCTCTCTCTCTCTCTCTCTCTCTCTCTCTCTCTCTCTCTCTCTCTCTCTCTCTCTCTCTCTCGTGCTTTCTCGCTCTCCCTCAATTCATTTGGCATGACGTACCGATGTACATATTGCCAAAGCTTACTTTGGAGATTTACAATATTAACATAATTTAAATAATAATAATCAATATATTCAATGGGACAACAGTAACAACAATAATCAAGGGTCAAAATAACCATACATTGAATAATAATAATAACTATAAGTGTAGAGGACATGTGCAGGTTGGTTGGTCTGTCAGACACTGTCCCTCATCTTATGGCAGGCAGCAATGTAGTACGCTGCCAACCCGCAGGTCTCTGCGTCCTCCCCCCAGCCTATTCTTATCAGAGAGGTCTTTGAAACCTTGAATAAAGGCTTCAAATTTGGGGAAATTACACTCTAATTGTTTTATATTTTTTACATTTTGTCAGGAAATGCAGCATTGTCTAAAGTTCTGCTGTGGTTTGGCCCTGTCCGGGGGTTTCGTCGGACGGGGCCACAGTGTCTCCCGACCCCTCCTGTCTCAGCCCCCAGTATTTATGCTGCAGTAGTATATGTGTCGGGGGGTTAGGGTCCGTCTGTTACATCTGGAGTATTTCTTCTCTTATCTGGTGTCCTGTGCGAATTTAAGTATGCTCTCTCTAATTATCTCTTTCTTTCTTTTTTCTTCTCTCTCTCTCTCTCTCTCTCTCTCTCTCTCTCTCTCTCTCTCTCTCTCTCTCTCTCTCAGAGGACCTGAGCATTAGGACCATTCCTCAAGGCCTACCTGGCCTGATGACTCCTTGATGTCCCGAGTCCACCTGGCCGTGCTGCTTCTCCAGTTTCAACTGTTCTGCCTGTTTTATGAACATTTTAAAATCTTGTCCATGTTCTGTTATAATCTACACCCGGCACAGCCAGAAGAGGACTGGCCACCCCTCACAGCCTGGTTCCTCTCTAGGTTTCTTCCTAGGTTTTGGCCTTTCTAGGGAGTTTTTCCTAGCCACCGTGCTTTTACACCTGCATTGCTTGCTGTTTGGGGTTTTAGGCTGGGTTTCTGTACAGCACTCTGTGACATCAGCTGATGTAAGGGCTTTATAAATACATTTGATTTGATTTGATTTTGGTGAAGTGGTTGCACAGCCTTTCCACTACAGGGAGCCAGGTTTTCCTGTGTCTACCCTTCTCAATGACAAGGCTATGCTCACTTAGCCTGTACTTTGTCAAGGTTTTTCTATGGTTTAGATCAGTAACCATGGTCAAATAGTTTGCCACGGTGTGCTGTCGATTTAGGGCCAGATAGCACTACATTTTGATTTGTGCTTGTGCTTGTGTTTCCCCAATAAGTAATGTAGTTTTGTTTTGACTGTATTGTAATTTGGTTTATTCTGATTGATTGGATCTTCTGGTCCTGAGGTTTCAGTGTGTTAGTAGAACAGGTTTGTGAACTCAGCCCCAGGACCAGCTGGATGAGGGGACACTTTTCTTTGCTCAGCTCTTGGCATTGCAGGGCTTGGTGATGATACGAGAGGGGGTCACTATATTTTTGATGTATCCAAAACTAAATTGCTATTTTTTGAGTTTCTATTATTAGTGGATATTGGCCTTTCTGCCCTGCATGCATTGTTGTAGTTTTCCTCTGGACATGCAGGGTTTCAATTGGGTGTTTGTGCAATTTGGTGAAATCTTCTTTTGCAAATCAAATCAAATTTTATTTGTCACATACATATGGTTAGCAGATGTTAATGCGAGTGTAGCGAAATGCTTGTGCTTCTAGTTCCGACCATGCAGTAGTATCTAACAAGTAATCTAACAAATTCACAACAACTACCTTATACACACAAGAGTAAAGGAATGAATACGAGTATGTACATATAAATATACGGATGAGCGATGGCTGACCGGCATAGGCAAGATGCAGTAGATGGTATGGAGTACAGTATATACACATATATATATATATATATATATATATATATACAGTGGGGCAAAAAGTATTTAGTCAGCCACCAATTGTGCAAGTTCTCTCACTTAAAAGATGAGAGAGGCCTGTAATTTTCATCATAGGTACACTTCAACTATGACAGACAAAATGAGGAAAAGAAATCCAGAAAATCACATTGTAGGATTTTTAATGAATTTATTTGCAAATTATGGTGGAAAATAAGTATTTGGTCACATACAAACAAGCAAGATTTCTGGCTCTCACAGACCTGTAACTTCTTCTTTAAGAGGCTCCTCTGTCCTCCACTCGTTACCTGTATTAATGGCACCTGTTTGAACTTGTTATCAGTATAAAAGACACCTGTCCACAACCTCAAACAGTCACACTCCAAACTCCACTATGGCCAAGACCAAAGAGCTGTCAAAGGACACCAGAAACAAAATTGTAGACCTGCACCAGGTTGGGAAGACTGAATCTGCAATAGGTAAGCAGCTTGGTTTGAAGAAATCAACTGTGGGAGCAATTATTAGGAAATGGAAGACATACAAGACCACTGATAATCTTCCTCGATCTGGGGCTCCATGCAAGATCTCACCCGTGGGGTCAAAATGATCACAAGAACGGTGAGCAAAAATCCCAGAACCACACGGGGACCTAGTGAATGACCTGCAGAGAGCTGGGACCAAAGTAACAAAGCCTACCATCAGTAACACACTACGCCACCAGGGACTCAAATCCTGCAGTGCCAGACGTGTCCCCTGCTTAAGCCAGTACATGTTCAGGCCCGTCTGAAGTTTGCTAGAGAGCATTTGGATGATCCAGATGAGGATTGGGAGAATGTCATATGGTCAGATGAAACCAAAATATAACTTTTTGGTAAAAACTCAACTCGTCGTGTTTGGAGGACAAAGAATGCTGAGTTGCATCCAAAGAACACCATACCTACTGTGAAGCATGGGGTGGAAACATCATGCTTTGAGGCTGTTTTCTGCAAAGGGACCAGGACGACTGATTCGTGTAAAGGAAAGAATGAATGGGGCCATGTATCGTGAGATTTTGAGTGAAAACCTCCTTCCATCAGCAAGGGCATTGAAGATGAAACGTGGCTGGGTCTTTCAGCATGACAATGATCCCAAACACACCGCCCGGGCAACGAAGGAGTGGCTTCAGTAGAAGCATTTCAAGGTCCTGGAGTGGCCTAGCCAGTCTCCAGATCTCAACCCCATAGAAAATCTTTGGAGGGGGTTCGAAAGTCCGTGTTGCCCAGCGACAGCCCCAAAACATCACTGCTCTAGAGGAGATCTGCATGGAGGAATGGGCCAAAATACCAGCAACAGTGTGTGAAAACCTTGTGAAGACATTTGACCTCTGTCATTGCCAACAAAGGGTATATAACAAAGTATTGAGATAAACTTTTGTTATTGACCAAATACTTATTTTCCACCATAATTTGCAAAAAAATAAATAAAAAATCCTACAATGTGATTTTCTGGGTTTCTTTTTCTCATTTCGTCTGTCATAGTTGAAGTGTACCTATGATGAAAATTACAGGCCTCTCTCATCTTTTTAAGTTGGAGAACTTGCACAATTGGTGGCTGACTAAATACTTTTTTGCCCCACTGTATATGAGATGAGTAATGTAGGATATGTAAACATTATATAAATGGCATTGTTTAAAGTGGCTAGTGATACATTATTTCATCCAATTATAATTATTAAAGTGGCTAGAGATTTGGGTCGATGGCCGAACGACATAGGCAAGATACAGTAGATGGTTTAGAGTACAGTGTATACATTTGATATGAGTATGTCGGATACGTAAACATTATATACAAAATTGTTTAAAGTGGCTAGTGATACATTTGTTACATCCAATTCCTATGTATAAAGTGGCTAGAGATTTAAGTCAGTATGTTGGCAGCAGCCACTCAATGTTAGTGATGGCTGTTTAACAGTCTGATGGCCTTGAGGTAGAAGCTGTTTTTCAGCGCCACACCTCGCTGCCATAAAGTGCAATTGGTTCAATGACACATTCAATTTGTTTTAGCCTCATTTTAGGTATTTCTATTTGAATTTGTTTTTTAATGGTGTAGAATGCCCTGTGTGCTTTCTCTCAGTTCATTCACTGTCTCATTAAGGTGTCCAGTTGAGCTTATTTTTAAACCTAAGTAATGTAGTGTGTGCAGTACTCTATATATTTTGTTCCAATTGAGAACTTCGGTCTAATTCCCTGAGATCTGGATCTTCTCTGGAAAATCATTTTTTTTGTCGTTTTGGCATTTAGGTTTGGCAGCACTGCTCTAGCAGGTCCAGGCTCTGCTTCTAGGCCATGTGCTGTGGGTGACAGCAGACACAGGTCATTCATGAAGAGCAAGCATTTAACGTCTGAATTGTGGAGACTAACACCAGGGGCTGAGGATTTTTCTAGAATAGTGGTCAATTCGTTGATGTAAATATTGAAGAGTGCAGGGCTCAGATTGCAACCCTGGCGAAGGCCTCGACCCTGGTTAAAGAATTCTGTTATTTTCTTGACAATTTTGATGCTACACGTATTGCCAGTATACATTGATTTAATTATGTCATATGTTTTACACCCTACACCACTTTCAATAACTTGGTAGAACAGTCCTGTATGCCAAATAGAATCAAATGCTTTTTGGAAGTCGATAAAGCAAGCGTATATTTTGATATTATTTTTGGTGGACATGTTTATCTATCAGGGTGTGTAGGGTGTAAATACGATCGGTTGTGCGATGTTTTGGTATAAATCCAATTTGGCTTTTACTCAAGACATTATGCTTATTACGGAAGTTTAGAACTCTTACATGTTTAATACTACAGAAAACCTTCCCCAGGTTACTGTTCACACAAATGCCTCTGTAATTGTAAGGGTCAAATTTGTCTCCGTTCTTAAAGATTGTGGTTATGAGTCCTTGATTTCAGATGTCAGGGAAATAACCTACACTCAGGATCAAATTAAACAGTTTTAATATAGCCAATTGAAATTCTGCACTATTGAATTTGAGCATCTCATTTTGGATGCCATCAGGTCCGCATGGTTTTTTTAAATTGAGGGCCTGAAGTTTCTTATAGAGCTCCTGGTCAGTGATTGGGGAGTCCAATGGATTTTGATTGTCCTTAATAGCTTTTTATAATCCATTCAACTTCTCATGAATTTGACATTATTCTGCATTTGCGTCAATTTGAACGGTGTTGTAGAGTGTTTTAAAATTGGTGACAATATGTCACCATTTTGTATCGCTAATTCCTCTAGTTTCAATTTTGTTTTTTTTTCTCCAATTTTGACAGAAGTTGTTCGTGTTTACAGACTCCTCAATTAGTGTCAGCTGCTTGCTGTTATACTGTTCTTTTGTTTCTGAGTATACGTTTATAGAGTTTTAAAGTCTCACAGTAGTAATGGCGTAATTTACCATTATCTGGGTCTCTGTGCTTCTCTCTCGCTCTGTCTCTCCCTCTCTCCCTCTCCCCCTGTCTCTCCCTCTCTGTCACTGTCTCTCCTTTTAGACAAATTTGTTTTTAAGATGATTGCAATTCATAATCAGACACCTAGGGCCAGACCAAATCCCTTAATCCCAAGCATAACAAATTACAAATCAATACATTGATAAGCCACCAATGGATCACAAAGGAAGAGAAATAACAGAAGAGCTTTTTTTCCCCAGTAGGTTCCATCAATCATCCAGTGTATACATGTAATAAACGGTATAAAGTGCATGATGTTTGACTTGGCTCCGGTGTGGCATTTGAGTTTGGGAACGACAGGAATGTTTTATAAGGGGCAGCTGCATTTACATGCTTCCCTCCCCCCTCCTTCCTTCCCTTTGGGGTAGAGAGTCATAAAAAATAATGCACACCGAGCTGAAGTTATGTAGAGAATAGGTTTCATTTATAGACAATGAGGAATAACGTACATCATACAGAGATGAGAGATCAGAAATAACATATGAGCAAGATCAAGCCAAACTTATTGAACTGAGAACAAGCATAGTTTACAGAGAACACAAAATAATTGACAGTACATACTGCAATGCAGAGCAGCAGTGATACAGTAGCTTATAGAACACAGGCTAGGTCCGTCAAACTTACAGAGCACAAACCATGCAACGTGTCTGTCACGATCTCCTGAAGGGACAGACCAAGGCACAGCGAGGTATACATTATTTAAGCAACGTAACTGGCAAAACAATAACCAAAACGAAGGCCGATCATAACATTGAACATAAACTAACAAAGCTATGAACAAACAATAACCCACAAAACCCCTCTGAAAACTACAAACATATATATGGTTCCCAATTAGAGGTAACAAACCTCAGGTGCCTCTAATTGGGAACCATTACCCCAACATAGAAACACAACACCTAGAACAAAAAAACCCTACACCAAAACGAAACTAAACACGCCAGCCTATAAATATCAGGCCTGAATGTGACAGTGTCAGTGTGGAGGAGTGTAATGGTGACTAGTTTGACACTGCATTTTTCTCAGTTAGGCATGACAAAGACCAATCAGTTGGCTAAAGTAAACATTCTGGCACCCAGGCTCTAGCCTAGTTGCTGTTGGTCAGAAAAAGACCGCTCTGCCACAATTCTACCTCTTTTACCAATGATTATTTTATATTGATCTAAACTGAGAGTGCCTTCTCACACTCATAAATAGACATCATTTCTCACAAGCCTGAGGTCTCTATGTTACGTAGTCTGTCCACAAGAGATTAGAGAGGTCTCTACACCAATGGATTACGACACTGTTGAAGATGAGCAGAGCTGGTTCTGTGCCCTCACTCACACCCAAACCCAAATGTATACCATGGGTGGCTCAGTGTCACACCAACCAGGAAGTACATTTCATATTTGTGTTTTACCATCAGTATCCATGGGTATACTTGTGCAACACCCAGGGTTTGAATGGGACATTGTGTTTCTGCCCCCTCCCCAGAGAGTGGGCTCAATAGCAGGCTATTTTCTGGGTCTCTGCCCTCACACAATCACACATCAGCTCCAATCTGTCCCTACGATGCTCCGCTGCACTCCAGGAATGGTCCACTCCACTCAGGCCTCAGCTGCAGTCAACCCCTGCTATACAGTATAGTTTCAAGTTTCAAGTTTTATAAGTCGTATGTACAGGACACACATGTCCAACCAAATGCAGGGTGGGGTCAGTACCCTCCTCACAGATACCTGGGGTATGTACTCACGTAATACATACACATGTACGCAGGAACACACGCACATACACTCCCCCTACGTATTTATTTGGACAGTAAAGCTAAAACGTATAATTTGGCTCTATAGTCCAGCATTTTGGAAATGTTTCTTTTGAGGCGACAGAACAGAATGACACCTTCTATTTGGTGGTATTTTCATACATACGTTTTGCCGTTTAGAACTGAATGCTCTTATTTACTATTCATTTCTATTGGGCGCAATATAATCTGAAACACAACCAAAACAAACTGCAAATGCATCCAACAAGTTTGTAGAGTCACAAGCTTGATGTAGTCATTGTGTGCTAGGAATATGGGACCAAATACTAAACCTTTGACTACTTTAATACACATGTAAGTTAATTTGTCCAAATACTTATGACACCTTCAAATGGGGGTACTAGATACAGATGTAAGATTTTAATTTGATCCCTCTTTTGTTGCTGAGAATTTTCCTGCACGTCAGGAAATGCAAACGTGTATTGTATTCTAGGATTAAAAAGGCTTCTAAAGTTTGAAATTTCCAATTAAAAATTTCAGACTAGATTTGCTGTAACAAAAAAATGTATCAATCCCTAAAAGAAAATTGTGGATTATAATCAACAGAATAATTCACATTTCCTGTTGCAGGATTATTTTGGATCCTATGCCAAGAGTGTGCTGTGAAACATTTATTTGGGCTGCAATTTATGAGACTAGTAACTCTAATGAACTTATCCTCTGCAGCAGAGGTAACTCTGGGTTTTCCTTTCCTGTGGCGGTCCTCATGAGATTCAGTTCCATCATAGCGATTCATGGTTTTCGCTACTGTGCTTGAATAAACTTTCAAAGTTCTTTACATTTTCAAGATTGACTGACCTTCATGTCTTAAAGTAATGATGGATTGTCGTTTCCCTTTGCTTATTTGAGCTGTTCTTGCCATAATATGGACTTGGTCTTTTACCCAATAGCACTATCTTCTGTATACCACCCCTACATTGTCACAACACAACTGAAACACATTAAGAAGGAAAGAAATTCCACAAATTAACTTTAATAAGGCACACCTGTTAATTGAAATGCATTCCAGGTGACTACCTCATGAAGCTGGTTGAGAGAATGCTAAGAGTGTGCGAAGCTGTCATCAAGGCAAAGGGTGGCTACTTAGAAGAATCTCTAATAAAAAATATATTTTGATTTGTTTAACACTTTTTTGGTTACTACATGATTCCATATGTGTTACTTCATAATTTTGATGTCTTCACTATTATTCTACAATGTAGAAAATAGTAAAAATCAAGAAAAACCCTTGAATGAGTACGATGTCCAAACTTTTGACTGGTACTGTACATTTACAGTTTCTTCACTCTGTCCAGCTTGCTAACAGTCATCGAAATGAAAGCTAGTCGACAGTCAGGAACCATCAGGAAAATTCCAAAAGAGATGGATAGAATCATCTTTTTAGAAAATCCTGATGGCGAGGAAATATAATGCATTTTATGTGTGGCCCTCCGGACCTAGGTGAAGACCCAATGTGGCATGCAGGGAAAAAGAGTTTGACACCCCTGGCCTAGCTATTACCAACCTATTAGATACCTATAGATATCTACACTCATTTCCCCACCTCACAGACTAAGGATTGGACATCATTACCTGTCATTACACTTTCATTACCACCCTTGGTTTGCTGTGATGTGAATGACTGGGACAGAATAACATTGGTGTAACGAAATGGCAGCTATAGCTTACCAAGGTCAGAGTCTCTTCTCCTCTTCTGTGTGTGGAGACCTGCCCATCTGTTTGGGCTTCTGTCTCTATTGTCCAAACAACTTGAGTCAAATGGGTCACGTTAAGAGGTACATCAATAAACCTCTGAATGGGCGCAGAACAAAAGAAGAGCCCATCGCTGGACTATGGTCAGTACCTCTGCGTCAAACATCATCTACTGCTATGGAGATAAATATATTACGCCGTGAGAGAATGCTGAAGTGGACAAATAGGAGGATACTCCGAGTTCATAGTCATGTCATAAGAAGGAATTACCCTCGACCACGCCCACAAATTGGGGAACGTAAACATGCTTTCCCATAGAAGAAATAACAAAACATGCCGAAAAGCTGCTGTATTGTTCAACGTATATGTAACCAGGTCAGAAATCCCAACCTACGGTTCACAACGCTCCCATGTAGGGAAATAGAGCCTGCAAGAATATCCTGTGGATTCAGGCTATTTGGCATGGGGGAGTGGGAAATTAGGAGACCCATTCTGTGTGTGGAAACATTTCATCACAGGTAAGACATTTAACTTGTTTAGTAAAGTATTTTTGTAATTCCACTCACTAGTTGTAGCTCCATAGTCAGTTTGTTTGTGTTGTTGGTCTTGGATAGCTTAATGATCTTAAATGTAGTTTTGTAATTGACTAAAGCAAGCAGACAACATGAAAACTGCCTTTAAGAAAGGTCAAGTTTTTGCTGTGATCCAATGGGGTAGCCTAGGTAGCCTAGGTAGACAATTACAAAACTACATGTAACACGTCCCTGTTTTTGACTTGGTGGGAGATCTGTCGACGTGCCCTTGGTTGGGGCGCTTGACCCTGGTTGCTCCTGTGGGTCGCTCTGGATGGGAGTCTGTTATATGACTGAATGTAATGTAAATGTTGAGCGGCTTCACTGCAGGTAGATTGTATGTTCCAATAACAAATAAACACAGGACTAAGATTTGATTATAACTAACCCAAGATAGACCAGATCCTGTAATTTCCAACGGGAGCAAATTAATCCTAGAGGGCTCCTGAGTGGCACAGCGGTCTAAGGCAATGCATCTCAGGGCTAGAGGCGGCACTACAGACCCTGGTTCGATCCTGGGCTGTATCACAACCGGCCTTGTTTGGGAGTCCCATAGGGCGGTGCCCAGCATTGTCCGTGGTAGGCCGTCATTGTAAATAAGAATTTGTTCTTAACTGACTTGCTTAGTTAAATCAAAGAACAAGCAAAGAGGTGGGCATAGGCAAAAACGAGCTAGTGAGATCCTAATGGCACATTCTAGCATTTATTTGCATATTTCCGTTAGGGAACGTCTACTCTGTGAAGTGCGCGTCTGCAATAACTCAATTCGCCCTTGAACTCCTTCTAAACAAGGCAATTTTTAAAAACTTTGGCAAAGGGTAAAGTTTACAAAACGCAGTCCACTCTGTTTGTTACAGATCTTATTTTGGAAACAGAAAACTGTACGGAAATCAAAAGTTTAATCGATGAGAAAATGTGCAGAATGTTGGCCAAAATCCATCCCGCTTCATCTTCTCCCACAGCCGGCCACTGGGCTACTGTATATTCGAGGAAAGAAGCACCTTGCTCTTGCTTAGTGGATATAAAATAGGTTACAGCGTTTTCAATGAACTGGAGCGGGAAGTTTGAATGGTGAGAGCTTATCTGGTGTGATGTGGTGGTCAAAATGCAATAAACAGGAATCCTCTTTTCTCCTGATGCCAAATGCTTATGTTTACAATTACATGTATTAAGTCAGAATGCCCAAAGTTAGAATGTTTACAATAAAATGTATGAATTAGAACGTTTTCCTATCAATCTAATTTACATAAACATTGTGATTGGATGATAGCTTTGAGGGTTATCAAACCAGGAACAAATCTTCTGATCTCCTTGAGCTAGTGCCTGGATGCCTTTTTTCGGACTCAGTGAGATTGCAACTAGTGAAGGGAAGGTACAATGTGCTATACAATTGCAATCTCTTGAGGATCCAAGAGGGACATTTTACGACAGAAAGGCTCCATTTTAATTCTCTCTCTTTTCTCCTCTCTCGCTTTATCTCTCTCTCTCTCTCTCGATCATATAATGTTGTAGCTTTTTCTATCCTCCCTCTCTGTGAGAGTGGAAGAAACTGAATAATAGAAGAAATGTCAGACGAGATGTTCCGTCATCTCCAATAGTCTCTCTCGCTGTGTGAAAAGCCACAGCTGATAAGACAGTTAGATGCTCTGTGGCCCGGAACATTCCCCCTGTCTCCTCTCCTCTCTTCCATATCTGCTCTCCATGCCTCTCCATCTCTGTACGGCTGTAGTTGATACCAGGTTCTCGCAGGATTGGATTAGAGTGCCCCCTGCTGTTTCACTAAAGAACTGCAACTCAGATACATTTGTAAGGAAACTATGGAGGCAATTGCTGTGAATGATGCATGCACACAGGGGCGCCGCCAGGGATTTTAGGCTCCACCACCACAGGCCACACCAACCCTGCGCAATTGCTGTAACCACACACCTCCAGAAGCCAATCAACCCATTCAAAGCTTTAAATAACTCTACATTTGCAGGCTTGCAACTCTCTTATAGTCCAATATTTACCTTAAGATATTTACTGACAGTGAGCTGTGAAAATATAACACTCTGCAGACATGCATGCAGCAATCTGCATACAGTGGAATTCACTATTTGATGCAAGACTGATACTGTCTATTGAATGGAAAATTCTCTTAACATTAATGAATAACTTAAATAAATATAACGTAAATATACATTAACCTCTTCAATTAAAATAAATGAACATCATCATCTATAGAATAATATAACAAACAAAATAATAAAATCAGCAGCAGATTTTTGAACTAAGTATACATACCAACTAGAAAACAAGCAGCTGTATAAGTGGAAACGGAAAACAAAATGGAAATGAAAAGGCCTGATGGTGGCGCTAGAGGAAAGTTCAAGTGGTAACCAAATCAATAGGTTTCTTCCACTTGGGGTCTTGATTGTGCACAACACATTTTAATGCAATCCAGCCATTACTTTGAGATGTATCTTGTTCTCAGTCTGTTTTCAGTCCTGTTCTCAGCCTGTGGGCATCATGTGTGTAGTGATCCAATATCCATAGCCATGCCATTTAACAGTTATCACTGGCCCTTGCTCAGCCTTACTCACCAAGAGCCCAGCGCCGAGCCTTCTTGCTAGCAAAGTCACTGATCAAGTCTTGAAGTCCAGCTTTCTAGCTAACTGACTTTCAATGGACAACATGGCAAGACTGCAAAGCCTGTCCTGGGACATTGTGGTCCTCAAATAGTTACTTATCAGTTTTAGCTTACTGAAAGCTCTCTCGCCACCAGCAACAGTCACAGGCAGTGTGCAAAATATACATAAAGCAATGCACACTTCTCCAAAAATGCTTTGCAGCTGCATCTTACAAATTGCATTCAGGAGACCAAGAGGGGACAAGTTAGGGGGGAAAGTGGCAGCATATACAGTGTTCAGGTGTCTTACTTCATTTTGAAACTCAGGTGTAAGATCTCTGGAATACTTCATGATCAGAGGTCGGCACACAGAAGGGACTTTATCCTCACTAATCTGCCCAACTTTCAGAACAGCAGAAAATTCTTCTACAGTTTTTGCAGTGGTGTGGAACCTAGTGTCCACGTCACTTATGATGTTGTCCATAGCAGTAAAAAACTGTGTTCCGAAACATCGTTGCTGCACTGTCCTGAGCTGTCTCCTCTTGAGAGGTCTCATCATGGAATCTCTTCCTTTTCCTCTGGCGGCTGTGTTCCTTGCTAAATTGAGGTGCAACATCCATTTGCGTAACAATCAGTGTTGCCTCAGACAGGAGAGACTCCCATCCATCTCTAAGAGCCTGCATCTCTTCCTTTAAGACTCTGATATTAGCTGCCTCTGTGTCAAGTGAGATTTTTCCTGATTGGAGAATCACATTCCTGTCCTCAATGCATTGCAGTACCTGCAATTTTGCCAACTGACATATCATTCAACACAATGCTGCTCATCTCCTTCAGTTGGGAGTAGGGCTGGTTCAGGGGGTTGGGGTGGGGAGACATGGTTGCTGAGCCTGAAGCTGTGTCTGTTGGGCCTGGCACCAGGCAGGGGCAGAGACAACTGATATAGTATGAATAGCTTGCTAAAAGTTTGACTGCATTGATCAAATGTCGGCTAAAAGAGAAGCGAAATGTACACAGAATTTTCTGTGAAGATATTAAGTAACTAATGTTAGGGGGAGCGGAAGTAGCCTACTTCACTATGGACTAAGACAACAGGTTAATTTCCACCTCTCAGGGACTACACCCACCTTCCTTTGTGAGAAATTCTCTCTCCTGTCTTTCTTTTCTATCTTTTTGTTTTTGGAAGACAGAATACAGAGGCTCTCTGGATGTTTACTTTTTGCCAAAAACAAGAAAAGAAAAAGAAACCGTTAGTTTTATTAGTACATTGTAATTAAAACATTATATTTATGATGATTAATAATTAAACATTGAAAAAATTGCGCTGAGAGTTGGGATGCAAGTTCAGGGAGTGAGTGTTTTAATAAATAAACAAAACAATAAACACAAAACACAAACAACGCACCAACATGAAACAGAGTCAATAACACTTGAGGAAAGAACCAAGGGGAGTGACAGATATAGGGAAGATAATCAAGCCTGATGATCTAGAGGCCGGAGAGGGAGTATACAGGCAGTCACAGGCCCTTAGAATCGTCCTAACTTTCCCCCTCATACGGCTCCCCCTGCATGCACACAACTAACTCCATGCTTTTAAAGAATTCAATGGTGAATCTTAAGATAATAGATAAGAAATATTAAGTCACAAAAACAGAGGATTGTCAAACAGATAAGGTCATGATGGTAAATTTGGGTCAAATACACATCTTTGCACTGAGACACACCCCATTAGCCTACAGTACGTCTAGCCACAGTCATGTAACCTCCTTTACCAGTGACCTTTCATTTTAGTCATTTAGCAGACACTCATATGGGCTCCTGAGTGGCACAGTGGTCTAAGGCACTGCATCTCAGTGCTAGAGGCATCACTACAGACCTTGGTTTGATTCCAGGCTGTTTCACAACCGGCAGTGATTGGGAGTCCCATAGGGTGGCCCACATTTGGCCCAGAGTCGTTAGGGTTTGGCCGGGGTATGCCGTCATTGTCAATGAAAATTTGTTCTTAACTGACTTGCCAAGTTAAATAAATAAAAAAATATCCAGAGCAACTTATAGGAGCAAATAGGGTTAAGTGCCTTCCTCAAGGGCACATCAACAGATGTTTCACCTAGTCAGCTCAGGTATTCGAAACCAGTGACCTTTCGGTTACTAGCCCAATGCTCTTAACCAACAGGCTACCTGCCGCCCCAGGTGTCGTGTTTTCTCCAGTGCTACAGTTGAAGTCGGAAGTTTACATACCTACGTTTTGTAAACTTGGAGTCATTAAAACTAGTTTTTCAACCACTCCACAAATTTCTTGTTAACAAACTATAGTTTTGGCAAGTCGGTTAGGACATCTACTTTGTGCATGACACAAGTAATATTTCTAACAATGGTTTACAGACAGATTATTTCACTTATAATTCACTGTATCACAATTCCAGTGGGTCAGAAGTTTACATACACTAAGTTGACTGTGCCTTTAAACAGCTTGGAAAATTCCAGAAAATTATGTCATGGCTTTAAAAGCTTCTGATAGGCTAATTGACATAATTTGAGTCAATTGGAGGTGTACCTGTGGATGTATTTCAAGGCCTACCTTCAAACTCAGTGCCTCTTTGCTTGACTGCCCTAACCCATCTGGACAAGAGGAATACCTATGTAAGAATGCTGTTCATCGATTACAGCTCAGCGTTTAACACCATAGTACCCTCCAAACTCGTCATTAAGCTCGAGACCCTGGGTCTCGACCCCACCATGTGCAACTGGGTCCTGGACTTTCTGACGGGCCACCCCCAGGTGGTAAGGGTAGGAAACAACATCTCCACCCTGCTGATCATCAACACTGGGGCCCCATAAGGGTGCGTTCTCAGCCCTCTCCTGTACTCCCTGTTCACCCATGACTGTGTGGCCATGCTCGCCTCCAACTCAATCATCGAGTTTGCAGACAACACTACAGTGGTAGGCTTGATTACCAACAACGACGAGATGGCCTATAGGGAGGAGGTGAGGGCCCTCGGAGTGTGGTGTCAGGAAAATAACCTCTCACTCAACGTCAACAAAACAAAGGAGATGATCGTGGACTTCAGGAAACAGCCGAGGGAGCACGCCCCTATCCACATCGACCGAACAGTAGCGGAGAAGGTGGAAAGTTATAAGTTCCTCGGCGTACACATCACGGACAAACTGAAATGGTCCACCGACACAGACAGCGTGGTGAAGAAGGCGCAACAGCACCTCTTCAACCTCAGGAGGCTGAAGAAATGTGGCTTGTCACCAAAAACACTCACAAACCTTTACAGATGCACAATCGAGAGCATCCTGTCGGGCTGTATCACCGCCTGGTACGACAACTGCTCCGCCCACAACCGTAAGGCTCTGCAGAGTGTAGTGAGGTCTGTACAACGCATCACCGGGGGCAAACTACCTGCCCTCCAAGACACCTACACCACCCGATGTCACAGGAAGGCCAAAAAGATCATCAAGGACAACAACCACCCGAGCCACTGCCTGTTCACCCTGCTATCATCCAGAAGGCGAGGTCAGTACAGGTGCATCAAAGCTGGGACCGAGAGACTGAAAAACAGCTTCTATCTCAAGGCCATCAGACTGTTGAACAGCCATCACTAACATTGAGTGGCTGCTGCCAACGTACTGACTCAAATCTCTAGCCACTTTAATAATTAAAAATTGGATGTAATAAATGCATTACTAGTCACTTTAAACGATGCCACTTTATATAATGTTTACATACACTTCATTACTCATCTCATATGTATATACTGTACTCTATACCATCTACTGCATCTTGCCTATGTCGTTCGGCCATCGCTCATCCATATATTTATATGTACATATTCTTATTCATTCCTTCACACTTGTGTGTATAAGGTAGTTGGTGTGAAATTGTTAGACTACTTGTTAGATATTACTGCACGGTCGGAACTAGAAGCATTTCGCTACACTCGCATTAACATCTGCTAACCATGTGATTTGATTTTGATTTGATTTTCAAAAGAAATCAGCCAAGACCTCAGAAAAAAAATGTAGACCTCCACAAGTCTGGTTCATCCTTTGGAGCAATTTCCAAATGCCTGAAGGTACCACGTTCATCTGTACAAACAATAGTACGCTAGTATAAACACCATGGGACCACGCAGCCGTCATACCGCTCAGGAAGGAGACGCGTTCTGTCTCCTAGAGATGAACGTACATTGGTGCGAAAAGTGCAAATGAACCTTGTGAAGATGTTGGAGGAAACAGGTACAAAAGTATCTATATCCACAGTAAAACGAGACCTATATCGACATAACCTGAAAGGCCGCTCAGCAAGGAAGAAGCCACTGCTCCAAAACCGCCATAAAAAAGGCAGACTACAGTTTACAACTGCACATGGGGACAAAGATTGTACTTTTTGGAGAAATGTCCTCTGGTCTGATGAAACAAAAATAGAACTGTTTGGCCATAATGACTGTTGTTATGTTTGGAGGAAAAAGGGGGAGGCTTGCAAGCTGAAGAACACCATCCCAACCGTGAAGCACGGGGGTGGCAGCATTATATTGTTGGGGTGCTTTGCTGCAGGAGGGATTGGTGCACTTCACAAAATAGATGGTATCATGAGGTAGGAAAATTATGTGGATATATTGAAGCAACATCTCAAGACATCAGTCAGCAAATGGGTCTTCCAAATGGACAATGACCCCAAGCATACTTCCAAGTTGTGGCACAAAAGCTTATTAAGGACAACAAAGTCAAGGTATTGGAGTGGCCCTCACAAAGCCCTGACCTCAATCCCATGCATGGCCCAACATTTGTGGGCAGAACTGAAAAAACGTGTACGAGCAAGGAGGCCTACAAACCTGACTCAGTTACACCAGCTCTGTCAGGAGGAATGGGCCAAAATTCACCCAACTTATTGTGGGAAGCTTGTGGAAGGCTACCCGAAACGTTTGGCAATTTAAAGGCAATGCTAACAAATACTAATTGAGTGTATGTAAACTTCTGACCCACTGGGAATGTATGAAAGAAATAAAAGCTGAAATAAATTATCCTCTCTACTATTTTTCTGACATTTCACATTCTTAAAATAAAGTGTTGATCCTAACTGACGTAAGACAGGGAATTTTTACTGGGATTAAATGTCAGGAATTGTGAAAAACTGAGTTCAACTGTATATACACTCACCGGACAGCTTATTAGGTACACCATCCCATTCACGAAAATTGATCGTTTCTACAGACAGTGAGTCATGTGGCTGTGGCTTGCTATATAAAGCAGGCAGACAGGCATTGAGGCATTCAGTTACTGTTCGATTGAAAGTTAGAATAGGCAAAACGAGTGACCTAAGCAACTTTGAGTGTGGTGTGATCGTTGGTGCCAGGCGTGCCAGATCCAGTATCTCAGAAACGGCCGTCCTCCTGGGCATTTCACGTACAACAGTGTCTAGAGTTTTCAGAGAAAAGTGCAACAAACAAAAAACATCCAGCTCGAAAACAGCTTGTTGATGAGAGAGGTCGAAAGTAGAATGGCAAAAAATTGTGCAAGCTAACAGGCAAGCCACAAACAGACAAATAATAGCGCAGTACAACAGTGGTGTGCAAACCGACATCTCGGAACGCACAGCTAGTCGATCCTTGTCATGGATGAGTTATTGCAGCAGACGACCACACCGGGTTCCACTCCTATCAGCTAACAACAAGACAATTGAGGAATGGAAAAACATTGCCTGGTCCAATGAATCCTGGTCACTGTTACGTCATGCTGATGGCAGAGTACAGATTTGGCGTAAGCACCATGAGTCCATGGACCCATCCTGCCTGGTGTCAACGGTACAGTATGGTGGTGGTGGTGTACCACTGTCCAATCTGCAGCAACTGTGCGATGTCATCGCGTCAGCATGAACCAACATCCTTGTGGAATGTTTCCGACTTCTGTTCTGGAGGCATAGGGGGTCTGACCCGGTACTAAATGGGTGTGCTTAATAAACTGGCCGGTGAAGTGTATATTAGTCATCATCAGTGTATGAGACATGGTAATGAGGTACAGTGTGTTTTCTCTGACATTTGAAGGGGCTCTGTTTTCTATGCTGCCATTAGTCTTTCAGACAGAGGAGGGCACTGTAAGACTTGTCTGGCCACATTGTCATGCAAATACTGCTGTACTATATATGGTTTCCTTCTGAAATCCATCACACTATATATTAAGTTGCTCTTATAACTGTGTAGCAATCACATAATGAATTATAATGTATATATTTTATGACAGATGGAAAATATATGAATGGCATTATTCTTTTTATGAATAAACCCAATATTTGTATGAATATTTTTCCTTTTTTTACAGCAATGATATTCAAAACGTTTCCGCTCAAATTTCTGGGGACCCCATTTTTTGTGCAAGAATTTCTTGCGACCCCATTCCACCCCAAATGTAATGACACAACCTTAAAATTGGTACATTTTTAAGTCAACTATAACTTTGAATTAATTACATTTTTGTCTCTTATCAAAATGAAATTAAACCAGTAAATACATTTACTCTATAACATTAAAATGTTCATATTATCTTTTACTGTCCCATTCAATAATCTGTACTCTTCATTTTTTGTTCCTAAAAAGGAAAATAAAAATGTTGGCTACTCCGCACTGCAGTTCCGGTCACGACACCGACTTTGAGTAACACTGATTCCAATCTCTTTATCTTGTGTTTTGCTCTCTTCAAGACCACAAACAGTAAAACATGCTGGATAGAATGGCACCGGAGGAGATGGCTGACGTTTTACAGGCTCGTAACCAATTGTGCTATTGTGTGTGTTTAAAAAATATATTTTGTACATAATGAGTTGTATGAGAAGGATTTACTTCAGACACCGGACAAGGCCCAAATTCCCGTCATTCACATGAAGAAGAGACGGAGATAATGGGGACGTAGGTCGGGGTGCCTTGTAAGGATCCGATGGCAATTGAGTCCTATTAGCCAGCGTGCAATCATTGAATAATTAACTGAATGAGCTCCGATCAAGACTATCCTACCAACGGGACTTTAAAAACTGTAATATCTTATGTTTCACTGAGTCGTGGCTGAACGATGACATGGATAACATACAGCTGGCTGGGTTTTCCATGCATCGGCAAGATAGAACAGCTGCCTCAGGTAAGACAAGGGGTGGCGGTCTGTGTCTATTTGTAAATAACAGCTGGTGCACAAAATCTAATACTAAGGAAGTCTATAGGTTTTGCTCGCCTGAGGTAGAGTATCACATGATAAGCTGTAGACCACACTGTTTACCAACAGAGACTATATTTTTCGTAGCTGTCTATTTACCACCACAAACCGATGCTGGCACTAAGAACACACTCAACGAGCTGTATACCGCCATAAGCAAACAAGAAAATGACCATCCAGAGGCGGTACTCCTAGGGGGCGGGAACTTTAATGCAGGGAACCTTAAATCCATTTGACCTAATTTCTACCAGCATGTTACATGTGCAACCAAAAAAAACTCTAGACTACCTTTACTCCACACACAGAGACGTGTTCAAAAATCTCTCTTGCCCTCCATTTGGCAAATCTCACCAAAACTCTATCCTCCTGATTCCGGCTTACAAGCTAAAACTAAAGCAGGAAGTACCAGTGACTCGCTCAATACAGAAGTGGTCAGATAATGCAGATGCTAAGCAACAGGACTGTTTTGCTAGGACAGACTGGAATATGTTATTGGATTCTTCCAATGGCATTGAGCAGCACACCACATCAATCACTGGCTTCATCAATAAGGTTTCCAGTTTCAAGGAGCGGGACTGTAACCCGGACGCTTATAAGAAATCACGCTATGCTATCCGACGAACATCAGACAGGCAAAGCGTCAATACAGGACTAATATTTAATCGTACTACACCGGCTCCGACGCTTGTCGGATGTGGCAGGGCTTGCAAACAATTACAGACTACAGAGGGAAGCACAGCCGCGAGCTGCCCAGTGACACAAGCTTTCCAGACGAGCTAAATTATTTCCAAGCTCGCTTCGAGAAAAGCAACACTGAGGCATGCATTAGAGCACCAGCTGTTCCGGGATGACTGTGTGATCACGCTCTCTGTAGCTGATGTGAGTAAGACCTTTAAACAGGTCAACATTCAGACGGATTACCAGGACGTGTACTCCGAGCATGCGCTGACCAACTGGCAAGTGTCTTCACTGACTTGTTCAACCTGCCCCTGACCGAGTCTGTAATACCAACATGTTTCAAGCAGACCACCATAGTCCCTGTGCCCAAGAACACCAAGGTAACCTGCCTAAATGACTACCGACCCGTAGCACTAACGTCTGTAGCCATGAAGTGCTTTGAAAGGCTGGTCATGGCTCACATCAACACCATTATCCCAGAAACACTAGACCCACTCCAGTTTGCATACCGCCCCAACAGATCCATAGATGACGCAATCTCAATTGCACTCCACACTGCCCTTTCCCACTTGGACAAAAGGAACACCTACGTGAGAATGCTATTCATTGATTACAGCTAAGTGTTCAACACCATAGTGCCCTCAAAGCTCGTCACTAAGCTAAGGACCCTGGGACTGAACACCTCCCTCTGCAACTGGATCCTGGACTTCCTGACGGGCCTCCCCAAGTGGTAAGGGTAGGTAACAACATATCTGCCACGCTGATCCTCAACACGGGTGCCCCTCAGGGGTGCGTGCTCAGTCCCCTCCTGTACTCCCTGTTCACCCATGACTGCATGGCCAAGCACAACTCCAACACCATCATTAAGTTTGCCAATGACACAACAGTGGTAGGCCTAATCTTAGACAATGATGAGAGACAGCCTTTAGGGAGGAGGTCAGAGACCTGGCAGTGAGATGATCGTGGACTACAGGAAAAGGAGGGCCGAGCACACCCAATTCTCATCAACGGGGCTGTAGTGGAGCAGGTTGAGCGCATCAAGTTCCTTGGTGTCCACATCACCATCATGGTCCAAACACACCAAGACATTCGTGAAGAGGGCATGACAATGCCTTTTCCTCCTCAGGAGACAAGATTTGGCATAGGTCACCAGATCCTCAAAAAGTTCTACAGCTGCACCATCGAGAGCATCCTAACTGGTTGCATTACTGCCTGTATTGCAACTGCTCGGCCTCCAACCGCAAGGCACCACAGAGGGTAGTGCACATGGCCCAGTACATCACCAGGGCCAAGCTTCTTGCCATCCAGGACCTCTATACCAGGCGGTGTCAGAGGAAGGGCCTAGAAATTGCCAAAGACTCCAGCTACCCTAGTCATAGACTGTTCTCTCTGATACCGCACGGCAATCGGTACCGGAACACCAAGTCTAGGTCCAAAAGGCTTCTTAACAGCTTCTACCCCCAAGCCATAAGACTCCTGAACAGCTACAGTGAAGGGAAAAAAGTATTTGATCCCCTGCTGATTTTGTACGTTTGCCCACTGACAAAGAAATGATCAGTCTATAATTTTAATGGTAGGTTTATTTGAACAGTGAGAGACAGAATAACAACAAAAAAGTCCAGAAAAACGCATGTGAAAACTGTTATAAATTGATTTGCATTTTAATGAGGGAAATAAGTATTTGACCCCCTCTCAATCACTCTCTTAAAGGGAGTGCTCCTAATCTCAGCTTGTTACCTGTATAAAAGACACCTGTCCACAGAAGCAATCAATCAATCAGATTCCAAACTCTCCACCATGGCCAAGACCAAAGAGCTCTCCAAGGATGTCAGGGACAAGATTGTAGACCTACACAAGGCTGGAATGGGCTACAAGACTATCGCCAAGCAGCTTGGTGAGAAAGTGACAACAGTTGGTGCGATTATTCGCAAATGGAAGAAACACAAAAGAACTGTCAGTCTCCCTCGGCCTGGGGCTCCATGCAAGATCTCACCTCGTGGAGTTGCAATGATCATGAGAACGGTGAGGAATCAGCCCAGAACTACACGGGAGGATCTTGTCAATGATCTCATGGCAGCTGGGACCATAGTCACCAAGAAAACAATTGGTAACACACTACGCCGTGAAGGACTGAAATCCTGCAGCGCCCGCAAGGTCCCCCTGCTCAAGAAAGCACATATACATGCCCGTCTGAAGTTTGCCAATGAACATCTGAATGATTCAGAGGACAACTGGGTGAAAGTGTTGTGGTCAGATGAGACCAAAATGGAGCTCTTTGGCATCAACTCAACTCTCCGTGTTTGGAGGAGGAGGAATGCTGCCTATGACCCCAAGAACACCATCCCCACCATCAAACATGGAGGTGGAAACATTATGCTGTGGGGGTGTTTTTCTGCTAAGGGGACAGGACAACTTCACCGCATCAAAGGGAGGATGGACGGGGCCATGTACCATCAAATCTTGGGTGAGAACCTCCTTCCCTCAGCCAGGGCATTGAAAATGGGTCGTGGATGGGTATTCCAGCATGACAAAACACACGGCCAAGGCAACAAAGGAGTGGCTCAAGAAGAAGCACATTAAGTTCCAGGAGTGGCCTAGCCAGTCTCCAGACCTTAATCCCATAGAAAATCTGTGGAGGGAGCTGAAGGTTCGAGTTGCCAAACGTCAGCCTCGAAACCTTAATGACTTGGAGAAGATCTGCAAAGAGGAGTGGGACAAAATCCCTCCTGAGACGTGTGCAAACCAGGTGGCCAACTACAAGAAACGTCTGACCTCTGTGATTGCCAACAAGGGTTTTGCCACCAAGTACTAAGTCTTGTTTTGCAGGGGGGTCAAATACTCATTTCCCTCACTAAAATGCAAATCAATTTATAACATTTTTCATATGCGTTTTTCTGGACTTTTTTGTTGTTATTCTGTCTCTCACTGTTCAAATAAACCTACCATTAAAATGATAGACTGATAATTTCTTTGTCAGTGGGCAAACGTACAAAATCATCAGGGGATCAAATACTTTTTTCCCTCACTGTAATCAAATGGCTACCCGGACTATTTGCATTGACATGCTTGTTTGGACATGCTTTTAGCACTGATTGCTGATAACTACTTTTATTGAGGGAAAATATACTTGCTGTTACTGTGATATGTGGTTGTCTCACCCAGCTATATTAAGATGAATGCACTAACTGTAGGTCACTCTGGATAAGAGTGTCTGCTAAATGATTAAAATGTCAATTTTAATATGTAGCTATTCTTGGCAAGGAAAACTTCCTATCCCAGGTCACATGGCCAGGAAAAACTCCTTGCTCAACTCACAATCCTTTTGAACTCAACAGGTGCTTTTGGCAAAGGATTTCTGATGCTATGTTCTCAGGGACCTCAGTCACAGTCCTGTACTGTATTACAGAACGTTTATGGCTTAGCTGTGTGTTTAAGCTTATACTGATACTATGGGTGGAACTTTGTTGTACTGTTGCACTGGGAGCTCCCTATGGGCAGATTAGTTGTGTTAGATAGATGTGTGTGATTACACCAGGATGTACACTGTAAAAATAATTGTTGTTTTTACAGTAATTTACTGGCAGCCAGTTACTTGTAAGCTACAGCAAAAAAAAGGATAGGATGTTACATTAAATTCCAAATAAACTTTGGTTTAACAGTACATTACTGTCAAGAAGTGATTCTGGAACTCTTGGAGGAATGAGACACCATTCTTCCACGAGAAATTCCATAATTTGGTGTTTTGTTGATGGTGGTGGAAAACGCTCTCTCAGGCGCCGCTCCAAAATCTCCCACAAGTAATCAATTGGGTTGAGATTTGGTAACTGAGAGACACACATGCATGCACAACCCTTCTTTTAAAGATCTCTTCTTCTAGCCATGGTAGCCAAAATAATGAGCAACTGGGCTTTTTTATACATGACCCTAAGCATGAAGGGATGTTAATTGCTTAATTAACTCAGGAACTACAACTGTATGAAAGCACCTGCTTTGAATATACTTTGTATCCCTCATTTACTCAAGTGTTTCCTTTATTTTGGCAGTTAGTTGAATGGTAGTGAACTTTTTTAGGGGTGTAATTGGAAATTGAGTAGGTCCATGTAGCAGGCTAGACGGTTGACATAACACCAGTGACAAATGTATTACTAAGAACAGTTTGACATTTTATTATTAACTTACGGTAATAGTCATCTTTATCATCATCAAATGACTATCAGTACAAGAACCACAGTACCATAACGTCTAAAATGTCAAAAACATCACAACAAGTCTCTCATTGTTTCATTTTCATAGCCTATAAATCTGAGCCATTCTGTGTGTCTGTAGCCCTTGAGGTAATTTACCTTTGATGGATGTTTCCTTTGTTTTTACAAGAGAGGGCACACTGTGGTCTAAACGTCTATTGTCAAGCTTCCTACCACTAGATAAGCAGATATCTAAAAGCACCAAAACACTCTTCAGCTTTTCAATACCGCAAGGACAGGAGCTAGAAGCCAACCGAAATATCTCAACAAATATCAGCCTATGAGTCTCTTGAAATTATTATAATACGTCATTAAACCTGACCTGACCATATGCACTGAGTATACAAAACATCAAGAACACCTGCTCTTTCCATGACATAGACTAACCAGGTGAATCCAGGTGAAAGCTATGATCACTTATTGATGTACACTACCATTCAAAAGTTTGGGGTCACTTAGAAATGTCCTTGTTTTCCATGAAAACATACATGAAATGAGTTGCAAAATGAATAGGAAATATAGTCAAGACGTTGACAAGGTTATAAATAATGATTTTTAATTGAAATAATAATTGTGTCCTTCAAACTTTGCTTTTGTCAAAGAATCCTCCATTTGCAGCAATTACAGCCCAGCAGACCTTTGGCATTCTAGTTGTCAATTTGTTGAGGTAATCTGATGAGATTTCACCCCATGCTTCCTGAAGCACCTCCCACAAGTTGGATTGGCTTGATGGGCACTTCCTAAGTACCATACAGTCAAGCTGCTCCCACAACAGCTCAATAGGGTTGAGATCTGGTGACTGTGCTGGCCACTCCATTATAGACAGAATACCAGCTGACTGCTTCTTCCCTAAATAGTTCTTGCATAGTTTGGAGCTGTGCTTTGGGTCATTGTCCTGTTGTAGGAGGACATTGGCTCCAGTTAAGTGTTGTCCACAGGGTACGGCATGGTGTTGCAAAATGGAGTGATAGCCTTCCTTCTTCAAGATCCCTTTTACCCTGTACAAATCTCCCACTTTATCACCACCAAAGCACCCACAGACCATCACATTGCCTCCACCATGCTTGACAGATGGTGTCAAGCACTCCTCCAGCATGTTTTCATTTTTTCTGCGTCTCACGAATGTTCTTCTTTGTGATCCGAACAACTCAAACTTAGATTCGTCTGTCCATAACACAGCTCCAAACTATGCAAGAACTATTTAGGGAAGAAGCAGTCCGCTGGTATTCTGTCTATAATGGAGTGGCCAGCACAGTCACCGGATCTCAACCCTATTGAGCTGTTGTGGGAGCAGCTTGACCGTATGGTATGTAAGAAGTGCCCATCAAGCCAATCCAACTTTTGTATTATGTTGTGTTTATTTATTAAAACACTCACTACTTGAACTTGCTTCCCGACTCACAGCGCACGTCGTTACAGCAAGGCTGTAATTGCTGCAAATGGAGGACTCTTTGATGAAAGCAAAGTTTGAAGGACACAATTATTATTTCAATTAAAAATCATTATGTATAACCTTGTCAACGTCTTGACTATATTTCCTATTCATTTTGCAACTAATTTCATGTATGTTTTTGTCACGTGTGCTCCCTCTCCGGCCTCTAGGTTACCAGTCTGCTCTCATGGCACACACCTGTCACCATCATTATGCGTAATTGCGCATTATGACACTCATCGAGACTCCATCACCTCCTTGATTACCTGCCCTATATTTGTCATTCCATTTGGTTCCTTCCCCAGTCGTCATTGTATCTGTTCCATGTCAGTGCGCTGTTTGTTCCATTTATTAATTAAATGTATTCACTGCCTGAACTTGCTTCCCGACTCTCAGCGTGCATCGTTACAGATTTCATGGAAAACAAGGACATTTCTAAGTGACCCCAAACTTTTGAACGGTAGTGTATATCCATTGATTCTTGAAGAATATAATTTATAAATGCCTCATGAGCTTAGTTCAACTGTCGTACCCCATCAGAACCCAAAATATAAGCTTGTTTTCTTCAATGTTTGTAAACATTGTAAGTGTAAACAAACACTGTTTTAACCATGTTATGAGGCTATACAATCATTTTGATATCATGGACAGTCAGTCATTGCATCCATAGCTCTGTCTATTAATCTGAGAGTGGTTACATTTCTCCAGGCCCATCCCTTAGCTTTTTACCAAAACAGAAGTGGGGTGTATGTTTTATTATTGTTTCATCTGTGGATTTGCCCTTTAATGAGCTACATATTATGACTATACCAAAGTGTCACCAACAAAAAGGTCAAATATAGGCCTATAGCAAATGCAGCATATGGCATTCATTTTTCACATGTAAATAGCACTTTTCAGTATTGCTCAAAGCATGCCATTCAATGAGCACAGCATTTATTTTTCCAACTGGAATCAATGAGCCCAATCAGTCCTCCATGACAACAAAATCATAAACAACAGAGTAGGGCTGGCTAAGAAGTTCTTAGTTTTGGAGTTATGCTCAGGTAAAACAATTTCGCAAATCTATACTTCCATATTTCAAAGTCCTATTCTTGAAGATCAAGGGGTATAACATTTATTGTAATGACTGGAATTCTGATATATATTTACATTCAAAATCAATATCTAATTGAATCGTATTACTATATGTAGTAGAAAGCGATGGGTTAGAAGAAGCCTACATAACCGACCCATAAAGTAAAATGTAACATCCATATATGGCCAGCTATGTAAACTTTAACATTGATTTATCCTGCAATAGATGTCATTCAATTGGTAACATACATGTTTGTCTTTTTCTAATGCCTCTTAAGGGGAAAGTAATCTAAAAGTAACTGAATGTAATCAGATTACGTTACTGAGTTTGGGTAATCCAAAAGTTACGTTACTGATTACAATTTTGGACAGGTAATTAGTAACTGTAATTTGTGACCCGATTCAGGAAACTAGGTGTATGTCGCAAGTCACGACTTGAGAGCCGTTTGAACGTAACCTACCCAACCTTGTTAACTTGTGAATGTTTATCCTTTTAAGCTTGGAAAAGAGACCCTTAAACCCAGACTTGGACCACACACCATCTCCACCAAATAGCAGGCAGAGGAAGAAAAACGGTGATTGCTTTGCAACGCTTGCAGTTAGCTTCTGATTCCTTCCACCACCTCATTGTTGAATTCGCAATTTCCAACTTGTTGTGTAATGTTTATGGCCGATGAGCACCGATACTTTTAATCTATAATTTCTCTTCATATGACTAGGATTGAAAAGGATTTGGCAGTAGATTGTCGACGTGATTCATGATGATAACTGCTTATCTAGCTTGCTATCTGTGGCCAATGACCTTGAGCCTTCTTGGATAGTCACTTCTAATGTAAATCTATGGCAGCACCCAAGGGGGCTTGAACTTTCTAGCTCTCCCTGTAGATTCTGCTGTGACGCAGTGTCCCCGTGAGTGACAGAAGACTGAGCTAATCACAGCGCAACTAGAGAAGATTACCAACCCTTACACTGTATTTTCCGCTGGCTCGCCCCACCACCACAGAAAGCACTGAGCTAGGCTGAAACACCTGCATTTTGCAGCTGCCTTACTCAAGAAAGAAAAAAAGAGACCATGTTTGTATGCGACTTTATTAACTCAATATATATATTTTTTTACATTGTTTGAAAACTGATATATGACACGTATTAATTCCATTGGTTCCAGGTCACAGGTGAAGCCAGCCGGTTGATCTGTCAGCACTGCCTTCATCAACACACAGAGTAAAATGGTGCCTTTGTTAGCTCCCTCCCAGTCCAAGTGATCCAATGTAACATAACATCCAACCATCCAGCCGAGTCAGAAAGGTTGTTTCTCCCTCTCCCCTCCTTTACTTCCTCCTCTCGTTTCACTATGAAAAGAAAAAAGGGAATATTTTGTAGATGTCGGAACATTCCAGCAATAATAATGACCCTAAGACTTTGGAAACAAAGGTGGCGGATAGAAGAGCAAAGTGTTATTTTATAAGTCCCATGTTTTCGATTGGAATTGTTGGACATTGTGCAATGTTAAGATGTAATATTTTCCGCTCTTAAATCCATAAACTATTATCCTGTTTTCTTTGGATGAGCTATGATGGTTACAGAGCTGGAAATGTTATGTTTTTGGCCACACGTTCCAGAGTACCTACTGGTGCAATAACCTATAAAATAACCTATACAACTACAGTACCTGCATTTAAAACATGCTACAATGTAATTACATGCATTATTCCCTTATAATTAACTAGGAATGGTTTGGCAACGTAATTTAAGGTATTGCTTAATTTTGCAATTGGAGTCCCTTCAGAACCCCCTTCCTCTATCCCTTCTACTTCCTCCTCTATTCCCCCTTTCCTGGCCCCTCTCAGGTCTGGCCAGGTCACATGACCACTTAAATATCCCTTACCAGAGACAATACTCCACTATCTCTTCCACAGTCCCTCTGGCATTTCCCTATGTAGCTACATAGCAGCTTACAACTATCATGCAACCTTTTCCACCCAGTTGAAACGTTGATGTACTTATATTGTCAAACTACCAAACAATGGGCTTATCTGGCTCTCTGATACAACCCTGTTCTTTCTCTTCACTGTTTGCTTAATAGAGTTATGAGTCTAGACACACTTTGTCCATGTGCCCTCAATTGAGCACATCCAAATCCACCTACTCCTTTCAAAATGAGTAATTTGACAGTATCCCAGGTGTTCCCAATGCTAGCTCTAAAATAGATATATCGCTCTGGTCCACACACACACACAACACAGCTAGTCCTAGATTCTGGGAGAACTGGGTTAGCTCATTATTACTATAGCTCTGCCACTGCTCCAGTATTTAGTGGTACCATTATGATTGTACCTCTGGGAAATACCTGGCCTATTTCTGTTAAAAAATGACTTCCAGGACACACCAATGTGACCCTGATACATGGTTCTTTGTGGTATACATTATTATCCATCAATCCAGGTCATGGAAGAACAGTCTATGCATCAATATTTTATTTTTATTTAACTAGGCAAGTCAGTTAAGAACAAATTCTTATTTACAATGACGGCCTACTTGTAAAGTCCCCCCAGCCAAACCCTCCCCTAACCCGGACAACGCTGGTCCAATTGTGCGCCGCCCTATAGGACTCCCAATCATGGCTGGTTGTGATACAGAATGGGCTCGAACCCGGGTCGGTAGTGATGCCTCTAGCACTGCGCTGCAGTGCCTTAGACCGCTGCGCCACTCAGTACCGCTGCTAAACTATTGGCTGTACTGCTAAAAGTACCTCTCCGCAAGAAAGAGGGCCACAAATTATAAAAACAAACCTTCTAAAGGCCTGAAACTATATGTGAGGTTGTGAGGGGCTCAGAACAGTCTGACTGTTGACCTTTACCTGTGGAACATGTAGCTAGGGATTCCCCATGGAGGATGGACTGGGGGAAGGGGTGTCACTGGAAGGCAGCCCGGACCGTCCTGTCACTAAGGGGCTGAGTGGGGCGGAAGTTGTCTCCCAACATCCCATCGTTTCCCTCAGGAAGCTCAGCACCTTTTAGATGGGACCTCAGCCTCCTGAACTCCTCTATCTGGGAGAGAGGGATGAGAAAGAGAGAGGAATGAGACAGAGGAAGAGAGAGAGAATGATGAGATGAGGGAAATTAGGGAAGTGGAGGTAGAAAAAGACAGAAGTTACACAGAAGGGAATGAGTGGTGTTGGATTAATTAAGTAAGTGTTCTGTCTAGTGATTATGGTGTGGATAAATATTAGCATTTTACTGTATGCCTGTCCTGGGCTATTTTAGACTTTTATTTTAGCCCTACTCCGGTTATTTATTTATTTATTTCACCTTTATTTAACCAGGTAGGCCAGTTGAGAACAAGTTCTCATTTACAACTGCGACGTGGCCAAGATAAAGCAAAGCAGTGCGACACAAACAACACAGAGTTACACATGGGATAAGAGTCAATAACACAATAGAAAAATCTATATACAGTGTGTGCAAATGTAGTAAGATTAGGGAGGTAAGGCAATAAATAGGCCATAGTGGCAAAATAAATACAATTTAGCATGAACACTGGAGAGATAGATGTGCAGAAGATGAATGTGCAAGTAGAGATACTGGGGTGCAAAGGAGCAAAAAAAATATGTGGATGAGGTAGTTGTGGGCTATTTACAGATGAGCTGTGAACAGGTGCAATGATCGGTAAGCTACTCTGACAGCTGATGCTTAAATTTAGTGAGGGAGATATAAGACTCCAGCTTCAGTGATATTTGCAATTCGTTCCAGTCATTGAGGCCAGGGCTTTGTGATGGCCACTCCAATACCTTGACTTTGTTGTCCTTAAGCCATTTTGCCACAACTTTGTAAGTATGCTTGGGGTCATTGTCCATTTGGAAGACCCATTTGCGACCAAGCTTTAACTTCCTGACTGATGTCTTGAGATGTTGCTTCATTATATCCACATAATTTTCCTCCCTCATGATGCCATCTATTTTGTGAAGTGCACCAGTCCCTCCTGCAGCAAAGCACCCCCACAACATGATGCTGCCACCCCCATGCGTCACAGTTGGGATGGTGTTCTTTGGCTTGCAAGCCTCCCCCTTTTTCCTCCAAACATAACAATGGCCAAACAGTTCTATTTTTGTTTCATCAGACCAGAGGACATTTCTCCAAAAAGTACGATCTTTGTCCCCATGTGCAGATGCAAACTGTAGTCTGGCTTTTTTATGGCGGTTTTGGAGCAGTGGCTTCTTCCTTGCTGAGCGGCCTTTCAGGTTATGTCGCTTTATTGTGGATATAGATACGTTTGTACCGGTTTCCTCCAGCATCTTCACAAGGTCCTTTGCTGTTGTTCTGGGATAGACTTGCACTTTTCGCACCAAAGTACGTTCATCTCTAGGTGACAGAACGCGTCTCCTTCCTAAGCGGTATGACGGCTGCATGGTCCCATGGTGTTTATACTTGCGTACTATTGTTTGTACAGATGAACGTGGATGAACCAGACTTGTAGAGGTCTATAATTTTTTTTCTGAGGTCTTAGCTGATTTCTTTAAAATGTTCCCATGATGTCAAGCAAAGAGGCACTGAGTTTGAAGGTAGGCCTTGAAATACATCCACAGGTACACCTCCAATTGACTCAAATGATGTAAATTAGCCTATCAGAAGCTTCTAAAGCCATGACATAATTTCCTGGAATTTTCCAAGCTGTTTAAAGGCACAGTCAACTTAGTGTATGTAAACTTCTGATCCACTTGAATTGTGATATACTGAATTATAAATGAAATAATCTGTCTGTAAACAATTGTTGGAAAAATTACTTGTGTCATGCACACAGTAGATGTCCAAACCAACTTGCCAAAACTATAGTTTGTTAACAAGAAATTTGTGGAGTGGTTGAAAACCAGTTTTAATGACTCCAACCTAAGTGTATGTAAACTTTCGACTTGAACTGTAGGTCTGTAAGAGTTCTAGAGTGTCTCCCCCTTTGAAGAGGGGGATGACCGCGGCAGCTATCCAATCTTTAGGGATCTCAGACGATAGAAAAGAGAGGTTGAACAGGCTAGTAATAGGGGTTGCAACAATTGCGGCAGATGGTCCAGATTTTGCAACTCTTTCAGAACATCAGCTATCTGGATTTGGGTGAAGGAGAAGTGGGGGAGGCTTGGGCAAGTTGCTGTGGAGGGTGCAGTGCTGTTGACCGGGGTAGGGGTAGCCAGGTGGAAAGCATGGCCAGCCGTACAAAAATGCTTATTGAAATTCCTGATTATCGTAGATTTATCAGTGGTGACAGTGTTTCCTAGCCTCAGTGAAGTGGGCAGCTGGGAGGAGGTGCTCTTATTCTTCATGGGCTTTACACTGTCCCAGAACTTTTTGGAGTTTGTGCTACAGGATGCAAATTTCTGTTAGGAAAGCAAAGACTAGCTTTTTCAAACTGCCTGTTTATATTGGTTCCTAACTTTCCTGAAAAGTTGCATATCGCGGGGGCTATTCGATGCTGATGCAGTACGCCACAGGATGTTTTTGTGCTAGTCAAGGGTAGTCAAGTCTGGAGTGAACCAAGGGCTATATCTGTTCGTGGTCCTACATTTTTTGAATGCTTATTTAAGATGGCGAGGAAAGCACTTTTAAAGAATAACCAGGCACCCTCTACTAACGGAATGAGGTCAATATCCATCCAGGATACCCGGGCCAGGTCGATTAGAAAGGCCTGCTCGCTGAAGTGTTTTAAGGAGCGTTTGACAGTGATGAGGGGTGGTCATTTGACCGCGGACCCATTACGGACGCAGGCAATGAGGCAGTGATCGCTAAGATCCTGGTTGAAGACAGCAGAGGTGTATTTAGAGGGCAGGTTGGTCAGGATGATATCTTTGAGGGTGCCCATGTTTACGGATTTAGGGTTGTACCTGGTAGGTTCCTTGAAAGTTTGTGAGAGATTGAGGGCATCTAGCTTAGATTGTAGGATGGCCAGGGTGTTAAGCATATCCCAGTTTAAGTCACCTAACAGTACGAACTCTGAAGATAAATGGGGGGCAATTAATCCACATATGGTGTCCAGGGCACAGCTTGGGGCTGAGGGGGGTCTATAACAAGCGGCAACAGTGAGCGACTTACTTCTGGAAAGGTGGATTTTTAAAAGTAGAAGCTTTAACTGTTTGGGCAAAGATCTGGATAGCATGACAGAACTTTGCAGACTTTCTCTGCAGCAACCCCCTTTGGCAGTTCTATCTAGGCGGAAAATGTTGTAGTTGAGGGTGGAAATTTCTGAATTTTTGGTGGCCTTCCTAAGCCAGGATTCAGACACGGCTAGGACATCCGGGTTGGCAGAGTGTGCTAAAGCAGTGAAAAAAACTAACTTAGGGAGGAGGCTTCTGATGTTAACATGCATGAAACCAAGGCTTTTACGGTTACAGAAGTCAACAAATGACAGCCCCTGGGGAATAGGAGTGGAACTGGGGGCTACAGGGCCTGGGTTAACCTCTACATAACCAGAGGAGGAGTAGGATGAGGGTACGGCTAAAGGCTATAAGAACTGGTCGTCTAGTGTGTTGGGAGCAGAGAATAAAAGGAGCAGATTTCTGGGCGTGGAAGAATAGATTCAGGGCATAATGTACAGACAATGGTATGGTAGGATATGAGTACAGTGGAGGTAAACCTAGGCGTTGAGTGACGATGAGAAAGGTTTAGTCTCTGGAGGCACCAGTTAAGCCAGGTGAGGTCTCCTCCGCATGTGTGTGTTGTGGGACAAAAGAGCTATCTAAGACATGTTGAGCGGGACTGAGGGCTCTACAGTGAAATAAAACAATAAGAACTAGCCGAGACAGCAGTAGACAAGGCATATTGACATTAGAGAGAGGCATAAAGCAATCACAGGTGTTGATTAGGAGAGCTAAGACAACAAAGGGTAAATGGCGATGAATGGGCAGAGCGGGTCAGTTAGCTACATACAGGATTTGAGTTTGAGGCTGGGGCCGACAGGCAAACAAAATGAGGTACCGTGTTATTGAAACAGTCCAGGGGGGCATCAGCTGTGTAGCCGAGTGATCATAGGGTCAAAAGAGCAGCAATAGGGCAGTCAGGGTGCCGTTCGGTAGTCACTACTACGCTAGGCGAGCAGGGGACACAGCGTTCAGAAAAGCTAGCGGGCCGGGGGCTAGTAGATGGTTCTTCGGCGACATCGTAACAGAATAGCCTGTTGAGACCACATTGGGCGATCACATCGGCAGTCCACTGTATACACAGTGTACAAAACATTAGGAACACTCTTTTCTTTTCATGACAGACTGACCAGGTGAATCCAGGTAAAAGCTATGATCCCTTATTGATGTCAATCAGTGTAGATGAAGGGGAGGACACAGGTTAAATAAGGATTTTTAAGCCTTGAGACAATTGAGACATGGATTGTGTATGTGTGTATTCAGAAGGTGAATGGGCAAGACAAAAGCTTTAAGTGTGACAACTGCTGACGTAAAAAGGGATTTATAAAATACATTTGATTGCTTGAAGCAGACCATTGTGTCAGATGGCCTACCTGTAACTGTGAGATGGTGAGTGGGTAGCGGTACAGGATCCAGGTGACGCTCTCACTACATGGAGGGGTGGTCAGGGAGCCCTCATACATCCAGTAGTCTCTCAGGAGAGGGTCTGGAAGGAGCAACAAACACATACCATAACTTCATCTAATACTGTGTCACACCATACATGCAAGCAGGAATTATACACAATTAGATGAAGGACTCACCAGGAAGTAGTGTGTTGGGATTGAAGCACGGTATTATTTTGGTCTTCCCCTGTAAAGATAAGTCAAAACAAAACAAAACATGTTGGTTGTTTGCTTTATTTGTAATGTACTCTTCATTTAGCCACCATGTCATCTGTACTATTGGAGCTCTTCCTTCACATTCTGCATCAACATTTCTCCCGTCTAATCTTAAATGTTTCCTATGGTCTCAAATCAATCTGAAACATTAATTGCATCAGGTTTCATTGAAAAATCAATAAATGAATAAATTGCTGCATTCTCCAACCATCGCAGCTCTGCTGATTGTCTGTTAACTGCCTAATTTGATGGTTGGTGCTATTTAGGGTAGGGACGTCTTGGGACCTGAACTCCTACCCTTACCCTAACGTTAACCCTAACCTTAACCCTTACTTTAACCCTTTTAAATGTCAACTTCAATGGGGTAGGGACGTCCAAAGGAGCCCTGATAGCAGACCCTAATTTGATTGTCTATGTACTGTATGTCTTCCTATATCTCTCAGTTAAGCATTGGGCATCTACACCCTTAGGTCATATCAGTAATTTAACATCTGCCCTCTCATCACCATGAAGACTCATAACCATAACATCATTGCCATAACAATATCACTTGGACAACAAAATGGACGCCAACGTCTTACCTTGTATTGTAGGTCCTGCAGCACTTCTGTTATGGCCTTCAACCCCAGATGCTCCTTCCCTATCTGAAGGAAACAACGTCAAGGGCATTGGGTCAAAAATAGTTAAAGTAAGAGGGTCCTAACACAGTGGTATTCAAACTTTTTCAGCAGGGACCCCATTTTTTCTGCCAGAATTTCTGGGGACCCCATTTGTCTTAGCATTTTTTCAAGACCCCATCCCACTCCAAATATAATGACACAACCTTAAAAATGTAAAGATTTTTACATTAACAAACAACCTTCAATTCATTACATTTTCATCTCTTATCAAAATGAAAATAAACCAATTACATTTTTCTAATTATCTTTCTCAAAAACGTCACATACAATAACCTGTACTAAAATAATATTAATAATTTGGCGACCACACTGCAGTTTTTGCGACACTGAGTTTGAATATCACTGTCCTAACATATAAGCATTATGTTATGACATTAACAGGTCTTCACATGGGGCTGTTGACGTGAGTCCTGCCAGGATGTGGTGGTGGTGGGGGAAACTCTTGGAGCTTTCAAAAACAGGAAGCACAAAGTGATGGGTTCACTTAAAACAGACAGTCTTATACGTTTAGGTAAATTATAAGCCTCAATCAATTGTTATTGTGGTTATTTCAATGTTGTGGGTTTTCTCAGTCCAATTCAAAAATTTAAAACAAGTGGATATATGTTGACTATAGTGTCAAAGCCCATATGAAATGATATAAATTACAGTACCAAGTTGGCAAGTCCCTAAAAGAATCATACTGACCATGACAAGAGAGGATTCTCATATCACTATAGAATGAACCAAAGCAATCAATACCTGCACAAACAGAGCGATGATGAGAACTCCGTTCTTCTTCGCCAGGGCTTCTTCCACACTGTTGAACAGCGTTGTGTTCCAGTGGATCAGATGGAGCTGAGGGGAAGCACACTTATTGTATCATATTTATATTGTATTATATTATAGGGAAGTTGATCATAAAAGAGATCAACCACACATGATATTCAGAGAAAAAAAGAAAGAGACAGACAGACAGACAGAAAGATCATAGGCAGAATGAGGCTGTAGAAGACAGGGCCCTAGACAGAGCAGGTGTATGGGATGTAAGTGCACTCTTCAATTTTAAATAGAGTACCAAGCACGTGTGATAGAGAAGGAAGCTTATAAAGCCAAACCACCAGCGGCATAGCTTTTTCAGGGTTTTTCAAACGCTTGTTTACATCAATGGCCTCAGTGATTTGTAAATACATGAAACATAGTAATGAGCTATAATATACTGTATAATAATAATAATAATAATAAAAAATATATGCCATTTAGAAGATGCTTTTATCCAAAGCAACTTAATCATTTGTGCATACATTTTTGTGTATAGGTGGCCCCAGGAATTACAACCCTGCTCTACTAACTGAGCCATACAGGACACCGTTACAAAAGCCATGACCTGAAATAACCTTGTTTTATGTGGAAATAACATACCAACTCCCACTGTCTGAGTACTGTGACAGTGGCCTCTAACTGAGACAAACATCCATGGTCATGGCCTTGAAGTAGACTATGTGTGTGAGTGTGTGTGTGTGTTTGGCTGAGACTCATACCTCCATGGGGAAGGCTTTAAAGTTGACGGTGTGTTCTGACCCCCGCTGGTTCTCCTTGCCCCAGTGGAAGCGCACCTCATGCAGTTCATACTCGTGGTCACTTGGCAATGGACCACCAGTTACCACTGCAGACAGGAAACCCAGAGCGTCATGGAAATGAAGGAAATGAAGACCACATTAAATTACCTGGGGGTTTTGAATGTAGGTCTGAGTTCTGGTGCATCTCTGATTTCTCTAAGTGTGTATCACACACAGCACACAGTCATTGACTCAACGTTCAGTTATTATGGCTAATGTAAGCTCATTGAAAAGGTGTATGCAAGATCCCCAGTCTAGTGGAGTGTTCACGTACAGTTAACACATTCATTGTTTTGATGATACTGTGGTAATGTAATATCAACTTTTCACCTGATTTGGACCTCAGAATAATGCGTGCGGTGTGTCCATCATTGATGACCTCACAGTCCCGACACACCACATAATTGGGCGTGAGCCCCACGTCCAGGAGAGAGGGGTCATAACGGGCCTCCCGGGAGTTCAGGTTGATCGGGGACTGGTACTCCCCATTCGCATCAGGGAACAGCAAACCCCACTCTACACCTGAAAACCCACACAATTTAGACTTAAACTCCACCAAATGCTCTCCTTAGTGTAACCTCACTGAGGTTACAATGTCTGGCTTGCACTGAGACCTCCTTGCAGAGTCCTCTATGCTGTGTGGTGAAGTCACAAAGTGGTTACGGAGTATGTCTAGTGGACTGTAAATCCAGCCTTTGAATACACAAGCAGCATAAACAAAGTATACCTGAGGACACACAAATGTGCATGCACGCACGCACGCACGCGCACACACACACACACGCACACACAGCTAAACTGGGCTAAGAGTACGCCAGTCCCTGAGTGTCACTGAACTGAGCACTTGGGGAGTCTGTACCAGGAATAACGCTCACCAGAGGGACACAAGGATGTTCTAGCTCTTCTTTCTCAACACCGCTCACACTTTCTCTCTTTTTACCTGATCCTCTTCCTCTCTGTCTATACACCTCAGACACTTCCTCTCTTTTTTCACATTTCGTCATACCCTCTCCTTCAATCTTCCACAAAGAGTACAAATATTCTCCTTCTCATTGTCACTTCTTTTCACACTCTGTAAGAGCATTCTGTTAGCTAGCGGTCTTAGGTCTCTGCTCTTTCCATAGCATGCCCTGAATTATTTCAAAGTTATTTATCACTTGGCTGTAAGCGCAGAGAGAGTGCAAAACTCAATTTGTCAAATCAGATTTTAGATAACTCAATCTGTCAGGGACAAACCCACCTAGAGTATATCTCTCTGTCTCTAGTCCCCAGATGGGACATAAACTGGACAAAGTCATTCCCATGTCTGACCTCACACACACATTTAGCGTTGTAATTAAGATGATGAAACCATTGCTTTGAATCGCAGAGAGAGCCCATAGCACAAAATCTAACTTTATTGGTCACGTACAGTTGAGCCGATGTTATAGCGGTGCAGCGAAATGTTTGTTACTAGCTCCTTACAATGCAGTAAAATGTCAAACAAGTACACAAATAATCAGAAACTAGAACAAGAAATCACAAATGTCACAACGAATCCAGTTAACAACCCAAACAACATTATCAGTAATCCAAATGCAATCTATGCGTATACAAACCATAAATATATACTACTCACTGGGCACAGATGTCAATTCAACATCTATACCACGTTGGTTCAACGTAATTTCATTGAAATGATGAAACGTTGATTCAACCAGTGTGTGCCCAGTGGGTAAGAATGAAATGTACAGAGGTAGATAAATGACAGTGAGCTATGTCAATAATCCAGTATATAAATACGCTGTGTGAATAAACAGTGTAACAAAATGCAATGTAGAGTAGTAAATATATTAGAATGAGCTGTGTGAATATATGAATGCACAGTGTGAAAAACAGAATAAAAAGAATGTGCGGAAACAGTTAGCTATCTGATGCATAGCCAAGACTCATTGGCTTATGAGGCTAAGTTAGTTAGCGCTACAGACAAGTCCTCTCTTCTCTTCAGTGCATGGATGACTTTATCCCCTACCAACCAGATTCTTTTTATCTCAAGTCAACACCAATAACAACATTAGTTACTAAAAGTTTAGCTCTTCACTTTGGTTATAAAAGCTCTCTTGTTTTATCCAGCTACTGGAAACCTTGACAATTACCCTTCAAGAGCCCAGAGGCGTTTTGAGACAAAGCAATCTCAAGTTCAGTTCTATACATCATTTGCATGATCAAGTTACCCCAATAAGAAGTGCATTGATCAAAATACCCTACCTTCTTTGGGTTCTTTACCTACTGTATGTGAGAGAGAGAGAGAGATAACAGAGAACGAGAGAGAGGGAGAGAGAAGAGATGGCTATTTTTTCTGTTTATATCTGTGAAGAAAGAATTTCCATATCAATGCATGCATTGTTTAGTGCCTAAATGGTAAAGAAAGTTATGTTTTGTGAGAGAAAAGGAAACAAAAAAGTGTTCAGTACACAAGTGTTTACTAAAAACCTCCAAAGCCCTTACCTTCCTGATATCCCCAGTCCAGTTCATCCTTCCCAGGGTAGTAATCAGACTCCTCAATCATGCTGTCTGCCATGGCAGTATGGAAAAATACTTTTTACTGAACACACTTGCTTTGATTTGAAGTCAGTCAGTCAAAGTCTTCGGCTTTTGATTTTATCTGTTTTCTTTCTTCCTGCTCAGTCCATCTAATAGGAGAGAGTGAAAGTCCCAAAAGCGCTCTCTCTCTCTCTCTCTCTCTCTCTCTCTCTCTCTCTCTCTCTCTCTCTCTCTCTCTCTCTCTCTCTCTCTCTCTCTCTCTCTCTCTCTCTCTCTCTCTCTCTCTCTCTCTCTCTCTCTCTCTCTCTCTCTCTCTCTCTCTCTCTCTCTCTCTCTCTCTCTCTCTCTCTCTCTCTCTCTCTCTCTCTCTCTCTCTCTCTGAAAGGAAGATCTGTGACACATACACTTACCCCACCAGACATGCCAACAAGAGTCTTTTCATAGTCCGCAAATCCAGAACAAATTCAAGAAAGTGTACAGTATTATATAGAGCCCTTATTGCATGGAAGAGTAGCTGCGGCTTTCGCAACAGCAAATGGGGATCCTAATTAAATACCAATACCAACAACAACAAAAAGAGGGGGAGAGAGAGGGGTTACTGTTAGGAATAGATATTATGATGCTGATGTTTTTGAGGTTAAGAAATTGACAGTCAGCATTTCAATACTAGAATGTGATCCGCTTGTTGCCTTTTGTCTGTCCAGAGATTGGAAGGTTGGGAGTTTGATCCCCGGCCAAGTCATACCAAAGACAAAAACTGGTACCCAGTGCATCTCTGCTTGGCACTCAGAATTAAGGAGAGAGATTGGGGGTAAGACTAGTGTCCTGTCGAGGTGGTGTACATCAAAATGTCTCATGCTACAGAAACAGGACTCCAGCTCAAAGGAGCCATTCCTGCTCGCACAAGGCTTGTGCAAGGCTCCTTACTTACAGCACAAAGTCATTTCATTGTCAATAAATGCAAACATAGATGATTAGCTTATAGAGTAGAACTGACCAGTACTGTTCTGGCAAGATATGATATATCCCGCTGTGTCATATGCCTGTCCCAAAGTGTATAATTTGTCAAAGGGAATAAGATTGATTAATCGCTTTATATTCTGTACTACGAAACCACCTTGACCCTCATTTCCTAAATTGAATAGATTGCATATCCCACTTTCTGTCAAAATCTTCATAATGAGGTCATTTAGATCCCAAAGGACAAGATATGATGCTAAAACAATTAGTTTTTAAATAGCATGACTTTAACCTGATAATCCTGTTCGGACGCTAATAAATTCTAGATATATTTTGGAAACTGGTCTACTTTTCTTTCTTTTCTAATCTTGACTTCTTCATATACTGTAGTTTTATGTTATTGCATACTTTTCTCATATTCTTTGTTGATTCATTTTGATAACAACCTTGTATACACTGAGTATACCAAACATTAGGAACCCCTTCCTAATATCACTACTAAAGGACACCAATAAGAAGAAGAGACTTGCTTGGCCTAAATTTGAGATTTTTGGTTCCAACCGCCGTGTGAGACGCAGAGTAGGTGAACGGATGATGGAGTGTTGCATCAGATGACCTGGTCTCCACAATCACCCGACCTCAACCCAATTGAGATGGTTTGGGATGATTTGGACCACAGAGTGAAGGAAAATCAGCCAACAAGTGCTCAGCATATGTGGGAAATACTGTTGGAAAAGCATTCCAGGTGAAGCTGGTTGGGAGTGTGTGCAAAGCTGTCATCAAGGAAAAGGGTGGCTACTTTGAAGAATCTCAAATATAAAATATATGTTGATTTATTTAACAACTTTTTGGTTACTACATGATTCCATATGTGTTATTTAATAGTTGTGATGTCTTCACTATTATTCTACAATGTGGGAAATAATAAAAATAAAGAAAAACCCTTGAATGAGTAGGTGTGTCCAAACTTTTGACTGGCACTGTATATATTCACTAAATCTATTAGTGTTATAATATAGTATTATTATATGTATTCTGTCAGATTTTTATAATTCTGTAGGCATTTCTTATAACAAATAGTTTCTCCAGCCATCAGAGTATGCCAGATCCGACTCTCAACTCCTGTCCAAGGCACCTTTTTCAATTTGGATCGAAAATAAATAACACCGCCGCTCTCTGGTGGACAATATAGGATATTGCAGGACACTTACTGTACCTTTTTTTTTAAATGTAGGGGCGTGGATCAGAAAACCAGTCAGTATCTGGTGTGACCACCATTTGCCTCATGCAGCACGACACATCTCCTTTGCATAGAGTTGATCCGGCTGTTGACTGTGGCCTGTGGAATGTTGTCCCACTCCTCTTCAATGGCTGTGCGAAGTTGCTGGATATTGGCGGGAACTGGAACACGCTGTCATACATGTTGACCCAGAGCATCCCAAACATTCTCAATGGGTGAAATGTCGGGTGAGTATGCAGGCCATTGAAGAACTAGACCATTTTCAGCTACCAGGAATTGTGTACAGATCCTTGTGACATGCTGAAACATGAGGTAATGGCGGCGGATGAACGGCACGACAATGGGCCTCAGGATCTCGTCACGGTATATCTATGCATTCTAATTGCCATAGATAAAATGCAATTGTGCTCGTTGTCCGTAGCTTATGCCTGCCCATACCATAACCCCACCATAGGGCACTCTGTTCACAACATTGACATCAGCAAACTGCTCGCCCACACAATGCTATACACGCTGTCTGCCATCTACCTGGTACAGTTGAAATGGGGGTTCATCCGTAAAAGAGCACACTTGTCCAGCGTGCCAGCGGCCATAGAAGGAGAGCATTTGCCCACTGAAGTCGGTTATGACGCCGAACTGCAGATGAGCTTCCCCTGAGATGGTTTCTGACAGTTTGTGCAGAAATTATTTGGTTGTACAAACCCACAGTTTCAGCTGTCTGGGTGTCTGGTCTCAGACGATTCCGCAGGAGATGAAGCCGGATGTGGAGGTCCTGGGCTGGCATGGTTACACAAGGTATGCGGTTGGGATGCCGGTGGGACGTACTGGCAAATTCTCTAAAACGACGTTGGAGTCTTATGGTAGAGAAATTAACATTTAATTATCTGGCAACAGCTCTGGTGGACATTCCTGCAGTCAGCATGCCAATTGCACATTCCCTCAACTTGAGACATCTGTGGCATTGTGTTGTGTGACAAAACTGCAAATTTTAGAGTGGCCTTTTATTGTCCGCAGCACCTGTGTAATTATCATGCTGTTTAATCAGCTTCTTGATATACCACACCTGTCAGGTGGATGGATTATCTTGGCAAAGGAGAAATGCTCACTAACATGGATGCAAACAAATTTGTGCACAAAATTTGAGAGAAATAAGCTTTTTGTGAGTATGGAATATTTCTGGGATCTTTTATTTCAGCTCATGAAACATGGGACAAACACTTTACATGTGTTTATATTTTAGTTCAGGTTAGTTCCCATTATTTAGTCTGTGAGCGCACAGGCACCGCCATTTAGGCAATCTCCATTCAGAAGTAGTACATTTTCTTCTTCATAATTGGCTGCTCCCTCCAACAGGGTCATCAGCAGGGATCAGCCAATAAAGTCCCACCCCAGTTGACTACATTGAAATGATGGAAGCCCTCAATGGTGCTGCCAATGCTATAATTAAGCAATAAGGCCCGAGGGGGTGTGGTTATGGCCAATATACCACGGCTAAGGGCTGTTCTTAGACACAGCGCTTAGCCGTGGTATATTGGCCATATATCACAACCCCCCGAGGTGCCTTATTGCTATTATAAACTGTTTACAAACCGAATTAGAACAATAAAAATAAGTGTTTTGTCATACCCGTGGTATACGGTCTGATATACCACAGCTGTCAGTCAATCAGCATTCAGGGCTCAAACCACCCAGTTTATAACAGCCTTTTGGCCACTAGAGGCCTCTATCCTGCTCTATGCCGGGGATACAGTATCTTCAACCTATCTTTCTGTTCCCCCTGAAACTTCTTATTAAATCAATGTAAAACAAAAACAAAAAAGTTGGGGATAGGCTAATCAAAATTTGGTTGAGAAAGACAGATTCCATTTACATTTTAGCAAGCGTTCTTATCTAGAGCATCTTACAGGAGCAATTAGGGTTAACTGTGAGCAACACTTTACTTGACAACCAGCGTCATAACACATTTTGGCATGGTCATAACTATGTCATAATATATGTCATAACAGCTGACATAACTTGTCATAATACTGTCATGACACATATATTTAGACCTATTGTGACATATTGCGTTACTTTATGGCTTGTTGACACCTACATTAGAGGGTCAAAAACCACAAAACCTACCACACAAGGCAAAACATTCCATTAAACCAAAGCCTACTTGTCAACAGTATGCTTATGTTATATAACATTTTCTAAAATTTACTATATTAAATGATCATTGTAATTGTGCACACATTGATGTCAGACATTCGCCTACCCCAATGCTCTGTTCCTGATGACTGGGATGAATGCAGAAGCAGATTTCAGGAGCAGGACAAGACACCCTCTTTTTGACTGATGACTGACATATGTACTGGAAAAAGTGGTGGTGGAAAAAATACACAATTGTCATACTTGAGTAAAAGTAAATATACATATATAAAATGACTCAAGTAAAAGTGAAAGTCACCCAGTAAAATACTACTTGAGTAAAAGTTTAAAAGCATTTGGTTTTAAATATACTTAAGTATCAAAAGTAAATATAATTTCTAAAATATACTTAAGTATCAAAAGTTAAAGTATAAATAATTTCAAATTTCTTATATTAAGCAAACCAGGCGGAACCATTTTCTTTTCTTTTTTTTTACGGCTAGCACACTCAGACATCATTTACAAGCGAAGCATTTGTGTTTAGTGAGTCTACCAGATCAGAGGCAATAGGGATGACCATGGATGTTTTCTTGATACAGTAAGTGCGTGAATTGGACCATTTTCCTGTCCTGCCAAGCATTCAAAATGTAACGAGTTCTTTTGGGTGTCAGGGAGAATGTATGGAGTAAAAAGTACATTATTTTCTTTAGGAATGTAAGTAAAAGTAAACGTTGTCAAAAATACAAATAGTAAAGTACAGATACCCAAAAAAACGATGTAGGTGTCATAAAATAGTGCAATATACGACACAACAGGTGTAAATATGAGTCATGGCAGTTTTATGACCATATTATGACAGGTCATGACATGGCTACGACCGCGACATAACGCTGGGTGTCAAGTAAAGTGTACCGTGCTTTGCTCAAGGGCACATTGACAGATTTCCCCCTAGTCGGCTCGGGGATTCGAACCAGCGACCATTCAGTTCATGGACCAACGCTCGTAACCGTAAGCTTAACCGCTAGACTACCTGCCGCCGCATTCAAATGTTCCATCGCCAAGGGTGAAGCCCGTGATTATCCTTAATTATGATGCGATCATCCTAAAAACTTGGTGGGCATTTGGTTTGTAGGAGGCAGGCGTTTGATATTATTATGTTGATTGGGTAGGGTAGTTGGCATGTTGTTATTAGTTTGGTATTTGTTGGTATATACGCCACAGTATGAGAAAATTATTGAATAAGATATTGGCCTATAAGACTATTGTTGGAAAAAGGTTGGAATTGTTTGTCATAATTATGACTTTTCACATTTCTTCCATATACAGTCAGAAAATACTAGGCAATAATGGATTACATACATATTGATTGTGATGTAATCAATCATAACATAGTTAGTAATAACAGTATGAGTGTCTGGTTAGTGGTTACTATGACATTGATGAATATCACTATGACCTCGAGATTCCCTAGTTAAGCAGTCGTGATTATGACTCAGTAATATGTCATAAAACTGAGGGATACCTGTACTGTCTCATCCTCCAGGCCCAAGGCTGTGTATCAATCTATTGTTGACCCAGCCAGGATGCTAGCTTCTGGCTTCATTCATCTAGAAAGCTAACCATGGACACCTCTCCAATGAGTACTCAGACACCAGATTCTTGACTTGCTTTTAGACCTCCCATACCTAGAAGCACTGCCTTGAGTAGAATTGTTATTGTTCTTTCTCTGGAATTGCTAACAAAATCATGGGCATTAATATGGAGTTGGTCCCCCATTTGCTGCTATAACAGGCTCCACTCTTCTGGGAAGGCTTTCCGCTAGATGTTGGAACATTGCTGCGGGGAATTGCTTCCATTCAGCCACAAGAGCATTAGTGAGGTCGGGCACTGTTGTTGGGCGATTAGGCCTGTCTCGTAGTCGGCATTTCAATTCATTCCAAAGGTGTTCTATGGGGTTGAGGTCAGGGCTTTGTGCAGGCCAGTCAAGTTCTTCCATACCAATCTCGACAAACCATTTCTGAATGGACCTCGCTTTGTGCATAGGGGCATTTTCATGCTGAAACAGGAAAGGGCCTTCCCCAAACTGTTGCCACAAAGGTGGAAGCACAGAATCGTCTAGGTTCCGTTTTAGGACCACTATTGTTTTCACTATATATTTTACCTCTTAGTGATGTCATTCGGAAACATAATGCTAACTTTCACTGCTATGTGGATGATACACAGCTGTACATTTCGATGAAACATGGTGAAGCCCCAAAATTGCCCTCACTGGCTTACTGGTGCTCTTCCATGCCGTCCCTAGGAGGGGTGCGTCACTTGAGTGGATTGAATGAGTGGATTGGCATATCGAATGTGCCACCCGGGCTGGTAAAATCCTGGACCACTGTTATTCCAACTTCCGTGATGCATACAAGGCTATTCTCCGCCCTCCTTTCGGCAAGTCTGACCATGACTCCATTTTGTTGCTCCCAGCCTACAAACAGAAACTAAAACAGGAAACGCCCGTTCTCAGGTCTGTTCAACGCTGGTCCGACCAATCTGATTCCATGCTGCAAGATTGCTTCGAGCACGTGGACTGGGATATGTTCCGGATAGCATCTGACAACAACATTGATGTATACGCTGATTCGGTGAGCGAGTTTATTAGCAAATGCATTGGTGATGTTGTACCCATAGCAAATATCAAAACCTTCCCCAACCAGAAACCATGGATTGATGGCAGCATTCGCGAAACTGAAAGCGCCGAACCACTGCTTTTAACCAGGTAAAGGCTACCGGAAACATGACTGAATACAAACAGTGCAGCTACTCCCTCCGCAAGGCAATCAAACAAGCTAGCGTCAATATAGAGACAAAGTAGAGTCACAATTCAATGGCTCAGACACAAGAGGAATGTGGCAGGGTCTACAGTCAATCACGGACTACAAAGAAAACCAGCCCCGTCGCGGACCATGACGTCCTGCTCCCAGACAAACTAAACAACTTCTTTGCTCGCTTTGAGGACAATACAGTGCCACCGACACGGCCCGCTACCAAAACCTGCGGGCTCACCTTCACCGCAGCCAATGTGAGAAAAACATTTAAATGTGTTAACCCTCGCAAGGCTGCCGGCCCAGATGGCATCCCTGGCCGTGTCCTCAGAGCATGCGCAGACCAGCTGGCTGGTGTGTTTACGGACATATTCAATCAGTCCCTATCCCAGTCTGCTGTTCCCACATGCTTCAAGAGGGCCACCATTGTTCCTGTTCCCAAGAAAGCTAAGGTGACTGAGCTAAATGACTATCGCCCGTAGCACTCACTTCCGTCATCATGAAGTGCTTTGAGAGATTAGTCAAGGATCATATCACCTCCATCCTGCCAGACACCCTGGACCCACTCCAATTTGCTTACCGTCCCAATAGGTCCACAGACGACGCAATCGCAATCACACTGCATACTGCCCTAACCCATCTGGACAAGAGGAATACTTATGTAAGAATGCTGTTCATCGACTACAGCTCAGCATTTAACACCATAGTTCCCTCCAAGCTCGTCATTAAGCTCGAGACCCTGGGTCTCGACCCAGCCCTGTGCAACTGGGTCCTGGACTTCCTGACGGGCCGGTCCCAGGTGGTGAGGGTAGGAAACAACATCTCCACCCCGCTGATCCTCAACACTGGGGCCCCACAAGGGTGCGTTCTCAGCCCTCTCCTGTACTCCCTGTTTACCCATGACTGCGTGGCCAAGCACGCATCCAACTCAATCATCAAGTTTGCTGACGACACTACAGTGGTAGGCTTGATTACCAACAACGCAGAGGACGGCCTACAGAGAGGAGGTGAGGGCCCTCGGAGTGTGGTGTCAGGAAAATAACCTCTCACTCAATGTCAACAAAACAAAGGAGATGATCGTGGACTTCAGGAAACAGGAGAGGGAGCACCCCTATCCACATCGAGGGGACAGTAGTGGAGAAGGTGGAAAGTTTTAAGTTCCTCGGCGTACACATCACGGACAAACTGAATTGGTCCACCCACACAGACAGCGTGGTAAAGAAGGCGCAACAGCGCCTCTTCAACCTCAGGAGGCTGAAGAAATTTGGCTTGTCACCAAAATCACTCACAAACTTTTACAGATGCACAATCGAGAGCATCCTGTCGGGCTGTATCACCGCCTGGTACGGCAACTGCTCCGCCCACAACCGTAAGGCTCTCCAGAGGGTAGTGAGGACTGCACAACGCATCACCGGGTTAAACTACCTGCCCTCCAGGACACCTACACCACCCGATGTCACAGAAAGGCCAAAAAGATCATCAAGGACAACAACCACCCGAGCCACTGCCTGTTCACCCCGCTATCATCCAGAAGGCGAGGTCAGTACAGGTGCATCAAAGCTGGGACCGAGAGACTGAAAAACAGCTTCTACCTCAAGGCCATCAGACTGTTAAACAGCCATCACTAACATTGAGTGGCTGCTGCCAACATACTGACTTAAATCTCTAGCCACTTTATACATAGGAATTGGATGTAACAAATGTATCACTAGCCACTTTAAACAATTTTGTATATAATGTTTACGTATCCGACATACTCATATCAAATGTATACACTGTACTCTAAACCATCTACTGTATCTTGCCTATGCCGTTCGGTCATCGACCCAAATCTCTAGCCACTTTAATAATTATAATTGGATGAAATAATGTATCACTAGCCACTTTAAACAATGCCATTTATATAATGTTTACATATCCTACATTACTCATCTCATATATATGTGTATATACTGTACTCCATACCATCTACTGCATCTTGCCTATGCCGGTCAGCCATCGCTCATCCATATATTTATATGTACATACTCGTATTCATTCCTTTACTCTTGTGTGTATAAGGTAGTTGTTGTGAATTTGTTAGATTACTTGTTAGATACTACTGCATGGTCGGAACTAGAAGCACAAGCATTTCGCTACACTCGCATTAACATCTGCTAACCATGTGTATGTGACAAATAAAATTTGATTTGATTTGATTTGATTTGATTTGATTTGATTTGAGTCACTGACGTGATCTTCCTGTCCGGGTTGGCATCACCCTCGGGTTCGTGCTGTGGGGGAGATCTTCGGGGGCTATACTTGGCCTTGTCTTAGGGTAGTAAGTTGGTGGGTTGAAGATATACCTCTAGTGGTGTGGGGGCTGTGCTTTGGCAAGGTAGGTGGGGTTATATCCTGCCTGGTTGGCCCTGACCGGCGGTATCGTTGGACGGGGCCACAGTGTCTCCCGACCCCTCCTGTCTCAGCCTTCAGTATTTATTCTGCAATAGTTTATGTTTCGGGGGCTAGGATCATTCTGTTATATCTGGAGTATTTCTCCTGTCTTATCCGGTGTGCTGTGTGAAATTAAGTATGGTCCCTCTAACTCTCTCTCTTTTCTCTCTTCTCTCTGAGGACCTGAGCCCTAGGACCATGCCTCAGGACTACCTGGCCTGATGACTCCTTGCTGTCCCCAGTCCACCTGGTCGTGCTGCTGCTCCAGTGTCAACTGTTCTTCCTGCGGCTATGGAACCCTGACCTGTTCACCGGACGTGATACCTTGTCCCGGACCTGCTGTTTTCGACTCTCTCTCTCTACTGCACCTGTCTACTGCACCTGTCTCTAACTCTAAATGGTCGGCTATGAAAATTCAACTGACATTTGCTCCTGAGGTGCTGACTTGTTGCACCTTCTACAACCACTGTGATTATTATTATTTTACCCTGCTGGTTATCTATGAACGTTTGAACATCTTGGCCATGTAATGTTATAATCTCCACCTGGCACAGCCAGAAGAAGACTGGCCACCCCTCATAGCCGGGTTATTCTCTAGGTTTATTCCTAGGTTCTGGCCTTTCTGGGGAGTTTTTACTAGCAACCGTGCTTCTACACCTGCATTGCTTGTTGTTTGGGGTTTTAGGCTGGGTTTCTGTACAGCACTTTGTGACATCAGCTCATGTAAGAAGGTCTTAATAAATAAATTTGATTGATTGATTGACTGCAGTACAGAAATCCCCAAACAGTGGAGGCTGGCTCAGCTGGGTCATTGGTGGCAAAAAGAAAGAGGTTAATCTGCCTGATGACAAAGACAACTCCATAAAGAATCTGTTATTTATATTCTTTATACAGACACTTCAGTGGATTCATATTTTTCTCTGTGGCTTGATTCACATTGCTCCCTCAGATTGTCTGGGATCAGGCCATACAGAGTTGGTCGACAAAAGTGAGCCCAATGCTTAGGTATTCACTCCAATTAATCAGATCAATTTAAAGCAATTGATGACTGTTGAATTTCAATGTGAGAATGTCACTAATTTTGAAAAAATGTTGATGTGGGGACGAATGGGTATCTGGAAGTCTTTCCAAAGGAGTGAATTCTTACTCCATGAAAGCTGTTGACTATTGCTCCAATACTGTGCCAGCCAGTCATTGCTCTCTCTGGTGATCTCCTGATAACATATGTAACACTTACAGCAGGTCTATGGGGCAGCAGATACCCTACAATGCTGTACCCTAACAGGACCATCACAATGCCTCAAAGCCAGGGGCCTGGCCAGCTACCTTGCCCACACACCACCCTCGTGGCACCAATGGCTGTTCCATTTGATTGCTCCCAGGTTGGCAGACAGGCTGTTCCATTTGATTGCTCCCAGGTTGGCAGACAGGCTGTGCCATTTGATTGCTCCCAGGTTGGCAGGCAGAAACTTGCCCCATGCACTACACCCTATTGAGGTATAACTCTGGACAGCCCTTCCAAAATTAATACATTTCAATAGCAGAGCTTTTATTTTGCAGTAATATAACATATGGCTGAAGTAGCAGTGATGTAAATAATTGTTACTCTTGTCCCACAGGCTATTTGCCCAGAATGGGGAAAACCATATACATAAGTGGAGTTTCAGCATTTTAAAAGAAATGGAAAATCAATTAAGAAAGAATATTGAAGCACTTGTGGTATCACAGGTCTGAGTGGGTTCCAGAATAGTAGGCTGATTTGTGTATCTTCATGGTCATGTACACCACAGCAGTATATGCATTGCATTGGTAATACACTATTTCCTGTTAAAGAGGAAACACTTACCTCGTTGTCATTCTGCTCTCCAACAGTTCTGGTGGACAAATCATGCACCCCTTTTGAGTGTCTTTCACTGACCCTTCTCTGCTCCCAATAAAATTCATACTGACATGTCATACAGGGTTAAATAACCTGCAAGCAACTATCAAAGAATGAAAACAAATGGATTTGCAGGTGCTCCATGGGAGAGAATGGAATGTGTTAAGCGGGACCCTTCTTTAACAAGGACTACTAGGCCTACAGATTGTGCGGGTCTAAACAGCTAGGCTGTATCATGTGCAAATTAATTACATGTCTAACTAATTGTTTAGTTAATCCGATTTAGATTTGTTTTAACGAGTCTAAGTGACATAAAATACATTAATAGCCTACTACTAGCGGCAACTGGGGTGAATAATAGCTTTTAGTTTGCGTGGTGAGGGCGGAACGTATGACGTTTTCAACCGAAGCTTGGAGGTGTTTATTGTTCCTTCCCTTCGAAGAGAGAAAGGAGGCTAGAAAGGCGAAGCTCTAACGATTACCGAGACGTTTACATAGACCATTTTCATACGGTTTCAAGTACACAGAACAACGGCAGAGGAAGGTTGACACAGGACACAGTGGCCATGGCATATGCATACCTTTTCAAATACATCATTATCGGAGACACAGGTAAGCACTAGTCAATGGCAGCAAATATTGCTAACGATAGCTAGCAAGCAGCTATCTTTTATTTCCGCAGTGTTGGAGAGTCCAAAATGACGTGGTAAAAGCGGAGACGCAAGAAGTGGGATGACTGACAGATTTATCGCTTGCAAACGTCGTTAATAGCTTGTCATTAACGTGAAATAATCCCCCCCAAATTGCCACCTTACATCGCATAATGTTGTAGTCAGCTAGTAGCGTGTTAATTGAGCAACTGTTGACAACACATCCAACAAGCCGACTGCCTATTGTCTTTCCGTTGTGCACTGAGGGTGGGGGTGCTAAGCTAGCGTTGCTACTTAACGTTACCTTGCTAGCTAATAGGCTAACGTTGGTAAAGTAGCTGTTTACAGCGACATAAACAACATCTAGTTTGACAGCTTCAATACAGCATGGGCGCTTGCACCGACTGTCAGTCACTTGGACAGAGTCAGGCCAAGGTTTTGGGCTGTCTGTTTTTTTTGCGCGCTTGTATTGCTAGCCACAAGCAAGGCCACAAGCATCAAGCGCCCACCCTCGAAATGGCGTTTTACATACTTTTTGTACGTTTGCCTACTACGGCAGCATTCTAGTTTAGCTGTCTATGCGTTTATGCTCGTGTTGTTAACCTGACATAATGTACTTTTACACGGGTGTTATGTTAATAAGTTAAGCAGTTCGCTGTCGTTTGTTTACTTAGACGAGGCGGACTGAGAAGGTTTCCCAAATATTGTGGATGCTGCCAAAGCCAACCTACATTTTTTGTCCAGATAATGTATTGCAGGTTGCTTTAGAAGCAGGCGACGTAGGTACTTGTTTATCAGAAACAGTACAACTACAGTGGGGCAAAAAAGTATTTAGTCAGCCACCAATTGTGCAAGTTCTCCAACTTAAGAAGATGAGAGAGGCCTGTAATTTTCATCATAGGTACACTTCAACTATGACAGACGAAATGAGAAAAATAAATCCAGAAAATCACATTGTAGGATTTTTAATTTATTTATTTGCAAATTATGGTGGAAAATAAGTATTTGGTCAATAACAAAAGTTTATCTCAATACTTTGTTATATACCCTTTGTTGGCAATGACAGAGGTCAAACGTTTTCTGTAAGTCTTCACAAGGTTTTCACACACTGTTGCTGGTATTTTGGCCCATTCCTCCATGCAGATCTCCTCTAGAGCAGTGATGTTTTGGGGCTGTCACTGGGCAACACGGACTTTCAACTCCTCCAAAGATTTTCTATGGGGTTGAGATCTGGAGACTGGCTAGGCCACTCCAGGACCTTGAAATGCTTCTTACGAAGCCACTCCGTTGCCCGGGCGGTGTGTTTGGGATCAGTGTCATGCTGAAAGACCCAGCCACGTTTCATCTTCAATGCCCTTGCTGATGGAAGGAGGTTTTCACTCAAAATCTCACGATACATGGCCCCATTCATTCTTTCCTTTACACCTAATCAGTCGTCCGGGTCCCTTTGCAGAAAAACAGCCCCAAAGCATGATGTTTCCACCCCCATGCTTCACAGTAGGTATGGTGTTCTTTGGATGCAACTCAGCATTCTTTGTCCTCCAAACACGACGAGTTGAGTTTTTACCAAAAGTTCTATTTTGGTTTCATCTGACCATATGACATTCTCCCAATCCTCATCTGGATCATCCAAATGCTCTCTAGCAAACTTCAGACGGCCTGAACATGTACTGGCTTAAGCAGGGGGACACATCTGGCACTGCAGGATTTGAGTCCCTGGCGGCGTAGTGTGTTACTGATGGTAGGCTTTGTTACTTTGGTCCCAGCTCTCTGCAGGTCATTCACTAGGTCCCCCCGTGTGGTTCTGGGATTTTTGCTCACCGTTCTTGTGATCATTTTGACCCCACGGGGTGAGATCTTGCGTGGAGCCCCAGATCGAGGAAGATTATCAGTGGTCTTGTATGTCTTCCATTTCCTAATAATTGCTCCCACAGTTGATTTCTTCAAACCAAGCTGCTTACCTATTGCAGATTCAGTCTTCCCAACCAATTTTGTTTCTGGTGTCCTTTGACAGCTCTTTGGTCTTGGCCATAGTGGAGTTTGGAGTGTGACTGTTTGAGGTTGTGGACAGGTGTCTTTTATACTGATAACAAGTTCAAACAGGTGCCATTAATACAGGTAACGAGTGGAGGACAGAGGAGCCTCTTAAAGAAGAAGTCACAGGTCTGTGAGAGCCAGAAATCTTGCTTGTTTGTATGTGACCAAATACTTATTTTACACCATAATTTGCAAATACATTCATTAAAAATCCTACAATGTGATTTTCTGGATTTTTTTTCCTCATTTTGTCTGTCATAGTTGAAGTGTACCTATGATGAAAATTACAGGCCTCTCTCATTTTTGTAAGTGAGAGAACTTGCACAATTGGTGGCTGACTAAATACTTTTTTGCCCCACTGTATGTGCATCATCTTATTTGATTAGATCTGTGTTATACATCTTGCTCAACCCGGGTCCTTGTTGAAATGGCCTAATAGTTTTACCTAGGGCAAACGAGGGATACTGAGATTACCTATCTCTCGGACTACAGATTGACAGTGTTTGATGCTGAGAAAAACACATGTACCTGGTTGGTATCTCAAGTCCACAGGGGGAATGTTGCGATGTTAAGACTTCCATCACTTTAGTTTAGTAATTGATCAATAAGGCTTGTACATTCTAAGGGTACATGCTGCCTTTTTAAAGTAACAATTTACTGTGGTTTACCCTGTTTAAAAGTATCAGTGAAGGGAAGTGTACCCTGTTTACAGGAAGGCCAATTACAGAGTAAGCAGCATGCGCCCCTGCATTTCTCTGAGATTAAAGATGAATTTTACTTGAACCAGACTATTTGTTTACAGGACCACATATCATATGATGCCTGTTTCAAAACTGGAGACAACATTTCCAACCCAAAACTCAGCGGTCAGCATTTGGGAGTACAAATCTTTCAGTGCATTTTTTTCCCAGGCTACATCCAGCAGAGTTTTTTTCCCCCTTGTTTTATGTATGGCCATACTCGTTAGTATCGTGGCTAGGAAAGAAAACACGAAGGGATTACACGTCAAGATAAACAGCCCTAATGTGGAAACAAACATCACTATGTTGTCATCCAGAGTCCCATCTATTTATTTTCCAAACTATAGCACACAATATTTTACATACGGTAGGTTTTTAAAGGACCAAAGAGTTTGGTCTGCTTTATGTTTTCATTTCTGCCATGGAGTTTTTTTTGCGATACTGGTATCGTCACAGCCCTAGTTGCAACACCGCTGACCTGTCATCGCCCTGGCTTCACTGGGGACCATCATGTGACCCCCCTGCAACCCAAGCTGTTGATCATTCAGTGTTTTCATATTACTCACTCACATTCTACATGACTTTGCTGTTTAGGTATGGCTATCCCAGCTGTTCAAGCAGTTAGATATAGCCTACGCTGTGGTTGGTAACTTTGCTAGATGAGGGGATAGTTGAGAAACCCCTATCCAAAGGATGCATTTTTTTCTCCGCCTCCATACCATAAACCTAAGTTTTCACCTGACTCAAAATCCAGTTGTACATCTCTTCCAGGCCAATCAAAAGCAGTATTTCAGTTAGTGATGGGGGGTTAATTAAGCTAATCTTTGATTTGGCAGCCCTATCTAATTGCTGTTGCTTTAAGATAATGACCTGACCACTAAAGAACCAGATGGACTATCTATTCGTGCTAGAGGCTGATTGGCTAGCAGGTACACAGTTAAAATGGTGACACAGCTTTGTTTTGGTACATCCTTCTCGTGATGTCTTCTATCACCCTGGCTCCACTGCCTAGCAACGGTGGTGGTAACCCATAGAAACACTAATGATAGCCTTCTCTGGTGTCCTAAAGGTTTCACCTGTTAGCATTATAACCATGCAGTGCGGCACCACATATTTTCACAGGTCCCTCCTCCACGGTATGGCAGTGGGTTTCACTGTCACGTTTTATTTTACACAGGCGCACACCACACATTATATTTAGGTCTACTTTGTAATAAATTGAGTTCGCCTCCCATCATTAGGATAATTATTACATTCATTATGGTCAGTGCTACCTAGAAATATCTTTGTTTCATCACACCAAACAACCTCATGAGTCATGACATTTGTGGGTTGACATTTTTTATAAAATGTCCATCCCTATCAGGAGCTTCATCATCATGTTGACAGTGCCTCGAACACAGGTCCTCCTAAAGAAACAAGCTTGAGGACAAAATAGCTCTTAACCACTGATCTAGGATCGAATAACACTATCCCACTCTGAACCATTGAGGGAATAAAACAATATCTGACCCTGAATGTGTTTTAATGCATCCTCTACCTACTCCAGAAACAAATGACAACCAGAATTCTACTTGTTTGACAAGCCTCTTGGCTTCAGCAGGACTGACTATGAGCTTCTTTACCATTGTGTGTGTGGGTGTAGTCAGAGGGCTGTAGGGCCTGATACAGTCTGACATTTTTATCTCATTAAATTACCCTCCTTATGTAATTTTTTTGTTCTCTGACACATCATATCAAAGACTGGGATTCAACTTCTTTAATATGTGTGTGTGACCAGATGTGTTGTTGGTTTTACAAAGTGTGTGTGACTGGCTAAATGATGTTAGTTATGCAGACAGTGCCTATTTGTTCCTGTGTGTGCCTCTGTTTAACTGTGCATGTTTGTTTTGCAGGTGTGGGGAAATCATGCCTATTATTACAGTTCACAGACAAGCGGTTTCAGCCGGTGCACGACCTCACTATCGGTAAGGCTCCTCTATATTCATAATAACGTTTAACGACAACTGTGATTGAAATGTATCCTGCCTCTGCACTGCCTAGCTGCACTGGAGGGACCTCAATTAAATCATCTGTGCTCGTCTCTGATCCCCACGTCCAGGGCTTGACATTAACTTTTTTAGCCACTTGTCCAAAAGCTCAGGTCACTTGCCCCTCCTCCCCCAAAAAAGGTATAACACCATGGGCCAAAAATGTGACAAATTGTGTTGTATGATGCAAGGACCCACTTATCAAAATAACATTCATTATTTTCACTGGTATTGACAATGTAAGACTGCTAGTCTCTGATCCCATGCATTATTTATCCTGCCGTTGTGGCCTTGAGCAAGGCACTTACCCCCTCCCCACAAAGTAAAATACTGCACTGATATTCTACTGTATAAAACACATGTGATCCGCCATCTGGAGAGCTACTGGATGTAAAGGCGTTGTTCCAATTCTGATCGGTGCAGCCTAATTGTTTCGATATTGTGATCTCCTTATCGGACAACTTTTTTTAACTCGCCCCAGGCAAGCGGACAAGCGTTAATGGCACGCCCTGCCCTTGTGTCAATTCATTTATTAAGGGTTTTCATCTCTCTCCTCTGGTCTAACCTCTGATGAGGGAGATGAATTTGGAGAGCGCTAGATGTATTAAGATTTTAGCTTGCTAGCTACTTCTAGACATGAATAACAGAACACCTCACTCTTAACACACATCAGCTCTGCTAGGGTGAGTAAAATGTTATCAAGAGGGTTAGTGACTGCGCTGTGTTACTGGCAATAATTTAATTCGTTTTTTTTAGACTTTTATTAATCATTTAATGTTTGGCCAGTGTCTGACTGTCTCCTCTACTACACTGTGTCCGCTCTAACCATTATTCACCATAGGCTTTTAGGGTGTTCCTGTGGTGGAAGCAGGGGAGGTGTTCTAGAACAGGGTTTCCCAACCCCAGTCCTGGGGGGCCCCCCTGGGTGCCCTAGCACTACACAGCTGATTCAAATAACCAACTCATCATAAATATTTGATTATTTTAATCAGCTGTGTAGTGCTAGGGCAACCATGGTCTAGGTGGTTAGGGTTAGTGGGTTATGGTTAATAAGGCTAGTGGTTAAAGTTAGTTTAGGATTACGCTCCATGATTAGCGCCAAGGTTTTTCCATACCACATGACCTGACCAGGATACACTCTGACCAGAGTCATTGAAGTTAGGCTAAGTTTAGGGTAATGACGTCCCAAGGATCCCATATAGTACCATTGAATCCTGGTGTTAGTGTTTTCATGCAAGTGAGTTGTAGACTGACTGTCTCCTTGTGGTGGGTGTGTCTTTCTCAGGTGTGGAGTTTGGGGCGCGGATGATCACCATAGATGGTAAACAGATCAAGCTGCAGATCTGGGACACGGTAAGATACCTGCCCTGTGAACAGATATGATTCTTTACCTGAAAACACGATACAGTCAACTCCTGATACATGCAGCAGTGTGGGACAGTTCTCATCAGTTGAGTTATCAACTACTGCATGCAGTTCATTCATAAAGAATGTAGTCAATGTACTGTTGAAGTGATACAGGTTTATAATTTGCCTATCTCAAGTGCACTTATCGGGTCGACTGTAATCATGAGTTTCTCGGAATACTCTTTGCTACATCTGTATCTTATCAGTGATAAGAAGATTTTTATATCTTGGGAGTCATTGGAATCTTGTACACCTGGGGAAAATAGGTTTTCTTTTCAACATACAGTACATGCTATTGACGTTTTGTTCAGCATGTGTATCACCATTTTGTGTAACTATGGACATGTTGCTTGCCTTGTAAAGAGAAGAATGACAGAGCCCTACACAACAGCATTGTCAGTTTGCTGTTCACATGTTTCACCTTCCTCTTCTCAAATAAACTCAGCGTTGTCATTTTTTATTTTATTTTTGCAGACTAACTGACCCTCATTAACCAGTCAACAAACGGTTACATTCTTTCCAAACAGTAAAATGATGTGACCAACAGAAAATACAGTACTGTGCATGCATACAAGGACCGGACATTTTTCATGAAGCAGTTAATGGAGACATGCAACATTATCAAGCCTATCGTCTTGCAGTGAAAAGGCTACAGTCTATTACTGAACATTCAACTCCTGTAATGAAGCAGCTAATAAAAACATATTTTCAAACATTTACCAAAATGCAATTTACAGGAAAACACTGTTCTAAACAGTGCATGTAATGCGAGTGGTTCCATAATGAAAATGTCTGTTAAAAAGAGGGGGAATCTAACAACAACTAGGATGGGTTGCTAATATGACTAGGATTGTGCCTTTGGCTTCTGGACAACAGAAGTTGATGTAAAACCAATAGAACAGCAGAGAAATGCTGGTTTGATGTCATGAAGTCTTTTTACAAAATAACTGCCTCCACGTTTCTATGGCTGGATTTCAGCTAGGCTACTTTGAAACAAGGTAAGACATGCCTCATAATATGAAGTAAAGTAAAACGTTCAGGTTTCAAACAATTACTGCCTCAAGCTCACGTTGCAAAGAGGTGGTGACGTGCTGATAGCCTGCATACTGTTGACTATAGCCTAAGCACCAGAATAACGAATGGGAGCGCGCTTTAATTACCAGTTGAGAGTGACAAATAAAAATAGTTGCTCTTTTTAATCGTGGCCGTCAAAACAGTTTAACATGCGATTGCATTTTAGAATTGTTATTTGTTACTTAATGCCTGGGCTTACAAAAGCACGTTTCAATCCAGTACCAGCTTTTTGAGCAGCTGCTCTAGTGCTGTCTGATGGGTGATACAGCGCAGTGTTCAACAATGCAGTGTCCTCCCCGGTGGTGTGGGTAGGCAACAACACAGCTGCCACGCTGACCCTCAACATGGGCCCCTCGGGGGTGCGTGCTTAGTCCCCCCCTGTACTCCCTGTTCACCCATGACTGCATTGCCACGCACGACTCCAACACCGTTAAGTTTTCTGATGACACGGCGGTGATGAGACAACCTCTCCCTCAACGTCAGCAAGGAGCTGATCGTGGACTACAGAAAAAGGAGGGCCGAGCACACCCCCATTCACATCGACAGGGCTGTAGTGGAGCTGGCCGAGATCTTCACGTCGGTGTCCACATCACTTAGTATCTATCATGGTCCACACACACCAACACAGTCTTGAAAAGGGTACGATAATTACTCTTCCCCCTCAGGAGCTGAAAAGATTTGGTATGGACCCTCAGATACTCCGTTCTACTGCTGCACCATTTGGGAGCATCTTTACTGGCTGCATCACTGCTTGGTATGGCAATTATTGCCATCCGACCGTAAGGTGCTGCAGAGGGTAGTGAGTACGGCCCATTGGGGCTGAGCTCCCTGCCTTCCAGGGCCTCTATACCAGGCAGTGTCAGCGGAAGGCCATAAAATTGTCAGACTCCAGCCACCCAAGTCATAGATTATTCTCTCTGCTACCGCACGGCAAGAGATACCGATGCACCAAGTCTGGAACCAACAGGACCCAGAACAGCTTCTACCCCCAAGTCATAAGACTGCTAAATTGTTCGTTAGTCAGGGTAACTATTGGTTAACTATCTGCGTTGATCCTTTTTGCACTAACTTTTTTGGACTCATTACACGTGCTGCTGCTACTGTTGCCTAGTCACTTTATTCCTAGTTATATGTACATACCTACCTCAATTATCTCGTACCCCTGTACATCCACTCCGTAATGGTACCCCGTGTATATAGCCATGTTATCGTTACTTATTGTTTACTTTTATTATTATGTGCTACTTTTCTATTGTCTTTTTTCTCTCTGCATTGTTGAGAAGGGTCCGTCTGTAACCATTTCACTGCTAGTCGAATAAATTGGATTTTGATTTGATAGGCTGTTCCGCTCCTCAAACTAGGCTCTGTATGCTGTACGCATGTGATAAATAAGAGGCATGACGACTAACAGTTACACAGCAATTTTTTATTACACTAAATTATGCAAATTAACCTATAGACCGATAAGCATGACCAGTCAAATGTGTTTTGGGTGCCTAACCAATTAACCGTTAACCATTTAACATCCCTAATTAGGAGTGAAGGTTGAAGTGTTAATTAGGGTTTCTCAGTGTGCCCTAGTGTTAATTCCGTGGGATTCCCTGTGCTTTGCTAGGGCCCAATTAAAGCTGTTTACATTTTTGGGACAGATTTTTCTTTTAGATTTTTCCCAAATTCTATATTTTTTTCCCCCCGTTTTTGTTTTTCTAGGTTTCTTTTTATTTATTTATTTTGCTCTCAAAATCATACTTGAAAAAATTTATAGAACATCCCATTTGTAGTTCTTTGTTTTAAGTCCACAACACTGCTTAAACCACATCACGAGACCACTTTTGAGGTCTAGGAAAAATGTTATTTTAATATTTTTTTGGGTGTGCAAAACAAATTGGCACTGGATTGATAACTCATAATATCAATCTGCCAGGTTTGGCTACTTTTGTAGTACATTTTTTTTTAATTGAGAAGGTTTTTGGGGAAGCCTTTCCATATATACCAGAAGAAGGTTATCATTAGCATCATCACTGACGGTTACATAAAGTGTAGGCATACGCGCGCATCGCACACACACACAGAGGCATTCCTGTGCCGTTGCAGGAAAATACAAATCACTGATGCAGTTTGTTCATGCTGTATGATTAACTTGGGCAAATGTATTAATTTCAAGTTCAATATATTGTTGAATTCCGTTTAATAGTTTGGATTCTATCCACTTTCTACGTAACGTGGATTTTATAGTGCCCTACTGACTGCTGAGGAAATATGAACACTACAGAACATGGTGATCTTGGTGTTAGTGTAGTATGTATATTGGCCTGTAGGGGGAGACACAATTCTGTAAATAAGAATAGAATCTCTCAGCAGTAATTCTGATGGATGGTGCAAGTCGAGGCCTTTTGGCCTTCAGACCGAGCCAGCTGCTGTGTGCTTACTAGGCCACATGGCAACACAGGTGCATTTTTGTTGATGAAAAGGTAAGGCTGGAATTCAGCAGAAATGGATGCCAAGGGGGATAAGAATGGCCACCTTTGATTGGGCACTTTGGTAATCTAGCTGGCATTTTGAGAAATGACAATTTCACTTTTTATATTTTGGAAACACCACTATGAATACACCCTCTATTAGAATGATCTGTGTTTAGCTTACATCCCCAGACCACTACATGTCCAAGCTGCCAAGACAGAGTTACAATCAAACACCGTCTGTGTAGCTGTATCAGTGTGTGTTCCGGCGTGTGTGTGTGCGCACAGGAGGAGGAGCCGGGAGGTACTGCCTGCCCTGGGAGTGATGTAATAGCCAAAATCTGCATTTCTGGCCTTCCTGTAACCTTTGAGATCTGGCAGATGGCAGGCATAAAGGTGTCATTCATCATTTATTCACAATGGCTTCCATTAGCTCCAACATTAGCAGCTGCCTCGGGGGGACTGTTGCCACGGACTCACTGACTGGGCCTTATTGAATTCAAATGTGCTGGGCTGCCTGGCTCTCACTCACCTGCTGCCATGCCAGAATTGAGGTAGAACAGAGTAGAGTAGGCCAAGGTACAATGGCCACTAGACAGGGAACAGGGAAGCCATTTTATAAGCTGATGACAATGACATCTATCGACAGGTCTGGTCTGCCTGCCTGCTGTTTTAGCCCAGCACTGAGTGTTGGGAGAGAGAGAATGTTTTGAATGTATTGTGGGCTGTAGAGGAACACAATGGGCCACTTGTTTATGAGGACTCAGTCAGTCAGTCAGTGATGGGATGCAGAGAAAGAGAGGAGCCTTTTGTACACAGTGACAGGGGCTTGCCTGTGCTCTGCCTCTCTGCACAGGGAAAATCAGGAGGCTTGGCTCTCTGGTTGGGAATATCTATGGCGTTGGGAATGTGTATGGATTAGGGAAAGCTACTGGAAAGCCTGGACTGGAGGAGTGTAGTAGGCACTAGGCAGGACATGCATGAGTAAAACATGGCTATGGCCAGGAGTTTTTCAGGACATGGGCTCAGAAGAACCCCTGACCCTAGTAACACAGTACATCTGTGTTGGTATTTTGTCCAACACACCCTTGAGCACTTGAAGTAAGATTCCTTTAAGAGTAGTTGCTTTATTCAGCTTACTACTATTGTTTTGTAGTACTGCTGGCTCTTGTTTGTACCCTTTCTATGGGTTACTATGCTTCTGTGCTGAACTTTGTCTTTGCTTTAACTGAGCGTCTGTGTGTGTACTATGTCTGTTTGTCTTTGGCACTAATTGTGTGTGTGTGTGTGTGTGTGTGTGTGTGTGTGTGTCAGGCCGGCCAAGAGTCCTTCCGCTCCATCACCCGGTCTTACTACAGAGGGGCAGCTGGCGCCCTGCTCGTGTATGACATCACAAGGTCAGTCTGGCGGCCATTTTCTCCCCAGGCCTTATCTATGTAAACACTTTGGCCACTAAGTCTACCCTGGGATTTAGGACATGACTATTGCTCTTGACAAATGTAGGATATATGTATTAATTTGTCATTTTTTTTTATAAAAAAAAATGTCATTTTCTTATCCAGTTAATTCAGTTTAACAATAGTTGGAGCTACTGAGATTTGTTTGTATAATACATTTTGGATGTCATTTAATGGAATGTCTCCTGCCCAAATGCCCTTATTTTGCTCATGTGGGTCAACTATTGTTACAAAAGGGACCTATATTCACATAATGAAGGACATGTTTATTCATTTGTTGACTAGGAAAGGAAAATGTATTGTTCTTAAGTGTTGCTCGACTGTTTCTGTTTTAGAAGGGACACCTTCAACCACTTGACAACCTGGTTAGAGGACGCTCGCCAACATTCCAACTCCAACATGGTCATCATGCTCATTGGAAACAAGAGGTCAGAATCATCTCCCTGTCACTCATGGTTACCAAACAACCTAGTCATGGTTGTCATGGCTACTAAACAGGCTACGCCTCAGGTCTGAAATGGCATCCTTTCTTCATTTTTGTCTTTGTCCATACTTATCTGAAAGTGTGGGTTATGTCAAGTCTAAATGGTGGATGCTTTGTGTTCTTTTCTTTCAAATGAAGGAAAGGAAAAAGTGAGGAAGCCATTTTTGACAATTGAGATACACCCACCCTGCTCCCTGTGTGCTCATGTCTCCTCTAGTTAATGACATATCTCCCAACAGGCAAACGTAACAGAATGAATTAACAGATAATTTGCTATAAAACACAGAGACACACAAGACCATGCTAGCGTAACAGGTCTATGGTAATGTGTGTGGCGTTTTCCCCATAGTGACCTGGAGTCCAGGAGAGAGGTGAAGAAGGAGGAGGGAGAGGCCTTCGCCAGAGAGCACGGCCTTATCTTCATGGAGACCTCCGCCAAGACCGCATCCAACGTAGAAGAGGTACCTCCTGCTCACACTGTACTGTGTGTGTGCGTGCATTTGTTTGTCAACATTTTCTCACACTGACACGTTCGCCTATTAATATACCCACCTCTCTTGCTCACGCAAACAAACACACTCCAACGCACACATACACATCTGTTCTTCAGTGTGCTGGGTAGCCAGGCTCTCTCTGAGGATTTAAGGCAGGGAGAGACTGGTTTATATAACCCCTCCTCCCCCCAACAGAAACCCCTGAAATGATTAATTTGTCTCATTAGTGTCCCCTGAATCCTCCCGATACCTCTCCTCCTCTATCTCCGTCCGTCCCCCTCTCCCTTACAGTGACGTGTACATCACTTACATTCATAACCTCCCCTCCTCTGCTCCCCTGTCCTAAGCGACAACCGAAAGCCAATCAGGCCCCCGTGCTACTACTGTATGGAGAGTAATGTGTTGAGGCTAATGCTGGGTCCCTGGGTTATGCCCTGGGCCTCCATGGCCAGGTGGGGGGAGCTCTGCCTCAGGCTGAGGGAAACCCATCTGTTGCTGTTAAACATTTTCATGTGTGAAGAGGTAGGGAGGTTAGAGGGGATCAGGCCAGAGCCTCCTGAGCTAAACTGAGGTGGACATTTGTTTTAAGATTCTAAAGCAGGCCTCCCTCTGTGGTAAAAAGCTGAATTACAGGCAATATTTACTATAGAGGCGCATCCTGGACTAGTCTAGCTTTTGAGGTGTACATAAGGTAATGATTATATAAGGCCTACCATGCTGTACATTCAGGCTAAAACGAAGGCTCTGTATATGTCTGTTGCGTCGTTTGTACAGCGGCGGGCTGTAGGTGTATTTTCTTTGGCAACAAGCGAGGCTAAACTCCTGTAAATCCCACACTTTTTAGAGCTTATTCAGTTAACGAGAACTACATATATGGTTTGACTGGTCCAAGGCTTGATATCTTGCAGGGGAGTTTATCAGTAATTACAAATGGCACGCTCTAGATGTTGTGGATTTCAGCTCTGATACTAACAGCTCTGATACTAACTAGGCACTCTCTCTTTTCAGGCATTCATCAACACAGCGAAGGAGATCTACGAGAAGATCCAGGAGGGTGTCTTCGACATTAACAATGAGGTCATTTGACATGGGGGAGAAACACATTTTGGTGTCCATTTTGTACACTGCAGCTTTGACAAAGACCATCTTGATATAGCTTGACTTCTTAGTTTTAAGTCATCAACTGAGATATGGCCAAGTGGTCAAATGCCCTAGCTCCCTTTGTAGTGCCCTAAGCCCTCTTCACTCTGTTTATGACAGAGTGAAGAGGATAAAACCTTGACAGAGCAGACGTTGGATAAATCCTATTGAAAAAGGCCAATTTGAAGGCCAGAAAGTCATTGTTAGCTTACGCTGTTACGTAGGCACATGCTCCTAGGAGACAATGCACCCATATTCATATTTTCGAGGCAGCCACTCCACATAATCTAATTTGTAGTGGCCCACACCCCATCTCTCTCCTCTAAAGGAGGGCAAGAAGAAGCAGAGCAGGTTCCAGTCTGCCGAGCCAAACAAAACTTTCACTGTGTTCTACTGTTTTTCCCTTCTCCCCTCTTTCTCTCCTTCCCTCTCTCAGCTAGCCCTGGCTGCTGGCCAGCGCTAAATTCCTCACATCCCACAAGGTTTCAGCCAGCGTGAATGAGGCGAGCCCCTGAGCAGCCATTGGGTCTGCTTTCTTTTTAGAGTAGTAGTAAAGGGTCAAACAAGGGAAGGGAGGGGAGGGGGGGAGTGAGGCCAGGCACACGGTCCAAACCGCATCAGCTGTCTGACGAAGGGGAAGCCCTGGTCAGAATTCCCGTCGCTTGCTGGCAGGTGTAGTGAGAACCCCCCCCCTTCTCCACCCTCTTCCTCTTCCATGAACACTATAAATGTGATTTATAACGAGTCAGAGTTGTCTTAATAGCTACTACTGCTTAAAGCCACAGCAGCACAGGCTCACAGTGGAGTGATGCCTTTTAGCCACTCGGCGTTCTCTTCCGCCACTAAAGGGCTGAAGAGATGAAAGTGGGGCGATGGATGAAAGTGCCACTTGCTGGTGTGTGTGGGAGAAATGCTTACAAAGGAGTGTGCATGTGACTGTGAGCCAAAGAGAATTTGTCACCATTGATATTTCTTGTTATATCCATTTCATCCACCCTAGAAAAACACAAACACTCAAACTCTAAATCGTCAAACCACACCTGACCATCATCACGTTCCATTTTCCTGACTAACCGGTTACATTGTCTTGTGGTTTTGTCTCTGCAGGCTAACGGCATTAAGATTGGGCCCCAGCACGCTGCCACAAACTCCACACTCTCCGGTAGCCAGGGGGGCCAACAGGCTGGAGGGGGATGCTGCTGAACACCCTGCCCTTCTGTCTCATACCACCCCTCCCCCAACCACCCATCCTGTCCCTCGCGTTTCTTCTGGACTGGTCGGGCTCACTAACATTTTCTTAACCCCTCCATCCACACAGCCTTGCCACAGGAGAGTCTAATTGTATACTCGATGACTGTCAGTCAAAATATACCAAGCAAAACACGTTAAAGTACCCCCGGTCCTGGGGCAAAAATGCTTGTCCTGTATCGGAGCATTGGAGCCTGTCTGGGTTGTAGAATGGTAGGGTTTACTGTTACTATTGTGGCAAAACAGTCAGGATGCTTTAGGATAGGGACTCATATCTAGCTGTACATCAAAACAGTCAGGATGCTTTAGGATAGGGACTCATATCTAGCTGTACATCAAACAGGCAGGATGCTTTAGGATAGGGACTCATCTATCTGTACATCTGTGAGCCAGTTGTGGATCATGTCTCTTTCTTTTTGTGTGACGTTTTGACTTAAAGCTGAATTGTATCGAACACTACAAGCTTGGTCATCAATTAGTATTTTAATCGGTTTCATGTGGGAGAAAGAAAGCTTTGGGAACGTGTGGTGAACACAGAAGTTTGAAATAAAAGAGAAAAAGAAGAGTAGAGTTGTGTCGAGCAGCGGCCATGTCTGAAGTGAAGACGCTAAAAGAAGAAAAAACAGGGCTGTTTTAATTATGTATTTATCACTCGCATTCTGTGTGTGTGTGTGTGTATATATATATATATATATAAAAATAATCCTTTCTTGCTTTGGTGTATGTTGACCGAGCTAGAATTCTTTGAATTTCCTGGAAAAGTCTATACTGTACGAATAGAGCTTGAAACTGCAACAGTATTGCTAAAAAACCTACTTTGACACCATTTTAAGGTATTTTACTTAATTTACTTTTAGTTTGTCCTGCCATCTGCCTTCCTCCTCCCCTCGCTATCTCTCTGTGCCCTAGATCTGCTATGACTGTGTAGAGAAACTTTGGCTCAATATTCTGCATCTTATCTATTTTAATGCCAAAATGTTGTTTACCTGTGTTCAATACCCACAAACCCCAGAATTTGATCACCTCTACTCTTGAAAGAGATCTCAGCTGTTTGCCTTAAGGAAAAGATTGGGACAGCAGAAAAACAATAGAAAAACATAATCGGGTTGCGGAGGAATCATTCCAGTAACTACATATGCATAGTCTTGTACATGCATACATGCACAGCACATACACAGCACACATTACATTCAAACACGCATTGCATACATTCAGACATGCATACTCTAAATCACTGGTTCTCAATCCTGGTCCTGGGGACCCAAAGGGGTGCACATTTTTATTTGTGCACTACACTCCTGACTCTAATCATCGAAGCCTGATGATGGGTTGATAATTTGACTCAGGTGTGTAGTGCTATGGCAAAAACAAAACTGTACACTCCTTTGGATCACCAGGACCAGGATTGAGAACCACTGCTCTAAGTGTGTGTGTGTGTGTGTGTGTGTGTGTGTGTGTGTGTGTGTGTGTGTGTGTGTGTGTGTGTGTGTGTGTGTGTACATATATTAAGAAAGTACATGCATGCCTAAATGCATACATGTATACCTACACACACGCGCACACACATGATTGTCTATTTATACATACAAGTCTGCATATCTGCATGCATATGTAGATGCATACATCTTATCTCTTCAGGATTTTGTTTTCCAAGCAGTCCGCTGTGGAGCATCAGTGCAGAGCAGCATTTTCCTGTAGGTGTGTGTGGCTGTGTAAAGCCTTGCTTTCTTTGCGAGTGCGTTCTGTTAGTAAATATTATGGTGAACATCGCGTCTGTTGTAAGAGCGGCGCGGGAAAAGCTGAACCTGGAGTGTCTGGGACCCCCCTCTACGTTTGCTGTGTTGGTTTTTCTTAAAAATAAAAAAATGCTATCACAAATAATAAAAATTATCAACTGAAATATAATTTTATGTGGAAGAAATGTGCAATGTTTAAACTTACATTTTGTAATTTCCTTTTTAGAGTTGATGTTTTGCATTTTTATCTCCCAATAGTACTTTTCTGAGTGTCTCTGTTGGTATATGAATGAAACAATTATATATGGATCCATACTGTATTGTATCTCTTGATTTATCAATGTATAAAGTGGAACATGAAGCATGTGTGTCCTCAGAGCTGCCTGGAGTTTTGTAATTCCTATAAGATCATGCAGCATCCTTGTAACCCAAAGGGGTGCACGTTTTGGTTTTTCCTCGTAGCACACTACACAGCTGATTCAAATAATCAGCTAATCATCAAGCTTTGATAATATGAATTAGCTGTGTAGTTTTAGGGCAAAAAAATAAATGTGCACCCCGTGGGGTCCTGAGGACTGAGTTTGAGAAACGCTTTCATACAGGCTTGGTTCTCAAATGATCACTGCACTCTTTCCCTGTATCTATCATAGTTAAAAATGTGTACCCCTACACACAGCAGTGTTCTAGAATATTGGACAGTTGGCTTTCGTACTTTCTGAATATTTCAGCACGGCTCAAGCAATTTCTCCAACTGTCAACACATTCAAATGAATAGAGGATGCATACTGGAGCCGAGTTGGTTGGTAATTGTGGGGAGGAGCACGTTCGGGCTTTGCATCCTCAGATGGTGAAGAGCTGTGTAGCTACTGTATGTCTGTGGACTATGAAGGTTAAAGGGGCATATGCACCCAGTACCAATTCAACTGGTTTTATAACACACTTTGCTCTGTGTTACATGCGTTTCAGGTAGGCCTAGATACTTTTCAGGTGATATTCAATCAAAAGTGTGATTTAATTTCTAGGTCTCCTATGTCGTTATGAAATAATTACACATAACTGACTGGAAATGCACCTTATTTCACCTTATGTGCTTTAGTCTATTATAAAAGAAACACTTCTCTGGGCCTGGTTTCCCAAAAGCATTCTAAGGCTAAGTTCATCCTTAGAACCATGTGATCCTATAGTTCTAACAATCAATTTATTCTTAATATGCTTTGGGGAAACCGGCCCAGTGCGCTAGGTTTGTCAAATAGGCCTACAGCAACTCAAAAATCAATGTTGGTTGGGGGTGCATTGCAGTCAGATATAGATCATGAGATATATTCTTTACTCATCATCCCCATTACATCCCTTAACATTAGGAAGTAACCTGAAATTGTTTTTTGTTGGTAGTCACGCACAGCAACAGCTTATGATGTTATAGGTGAGGTCTCATGATCAAATCCTTACAATTCTCATGACCTACTTTTTAAAGCAGTAAAGAAATTAAATGTGAAAACGGAAAAGCTTGTGTTGAACAGATTAGTGAACCCTCTGAAGTGTTAGCAATAGTATGCCTGCTGCATGAATTGTATTAACTGTTTCAAAAATGTAAGTTTGATTTTAGTGAATGCAATTCAAGTAGTGTGACCTTCAAGATAGCCTTCTCGCATGCAAATTAAACCTACAAACACAAAGGACATTTATTTTTTTAAAGACATACTCTATTAAATTATGTTCCGAAGACAGCAAAATGTATAAGTGATCCATTGTAATATTTACAAGCATATATTCATCACCACATAAACATGTAAACACAAAAATATATACAGTCGATTTGAGAGGACATTTATTTGGGCATACAGAAAGTGGATGCCTGCGCCTTTAAATACAGTACTCTTGTGGGGCAGGTTGTTATGCTATGCGAATGAATGGCCGCGCAATGGACTTGCGGGTTACTTGACCGATGATTCCTCTGTAGTGTTCATCAAGGATGAGACCACACAAGTGTAATATACATATTTTTTCATTTTTATATATTAATATCGAAAATTGTTGCACATGTTTAGCTTTTAACTTCGCAAAATTCAAGGACTTGAACTACTCTGAAATCCACTATGTCTCAGGTTGGCCCTGCGCGTGCCCAAGGGACCAGGTAGAATAGGCTCTCTCAGGCTCGGTAGAAGAGCAAGTATTATGTAAATTTGAATCGTGAACTTGCATGATGTCTATCTCTAATAATCATAAGTATTAATCTGCAGTTCACATGGAATTATTCTGAAACTCATTATCGGGGACGAACTGATGCTCCATACACAAATAAAACCATCCACTAATTTCAGTTGGTACAGTTCCGTTTCAATTGTGAACATGTTTTGAACTCGATTTGAACATGTATGAGCTTTAGAATACATTATAATTTGAGGTTTTAACAGAAAACTAAGCTTTTATTTATAGACGTCATTATCCCATGACAAGTTCAAGTTTATCATTTGAGAATCAATTGGAGCAATTTAAAAGCAACTTGATGTCCACACTACATGTATGAATAACTCCTATAACCCTACGCCAAAATAAGAAATTAAAAGGTGCAGCTTTAATCGCATCTACTATGTTACAATAACTGAAAAATAAAGCGCACATTCGCCACAGCCCAACAGGGTCATTCACGCGCACGCATGTTTATCCTTTGGAGCCATGAACGCGCCCCCTGCCCGTAGAAGGTGAGAGTGTGTCTGGAAGAGACGACTCGAGAACGCGACTGCCGGGATCGATCGGATTAAACTCGAATTGAGTGAAATTAACACAAAGGAGAAAAACAGAGTCAGTGAAGACAGGATACCGACACGCAGAACATTATAAAATAACTTGAATTTCGTCATTTATAAACGGACCGGAAAGGATTGTACTGGAGATACTAACGGGAGTTAATTTGCGTAACCCTGAATTGACGAAGCTTGTTGGGTAAGCGAGCAATGATTTTTTTTGAATGGTTGAATTCCATAGTCGCTCTATCCAATTTGTTCACATGGTAAATTAGTTGTGTGTTACTCTTACCTGTAAGTAACCCATGTAATGTTATAAAACGAGTTTCCCCACTTACAATCGACTTTTAATCTACCATGCAAGTTTGTTTGGAAACTGACTTAGTCTATTTAGCAAATTACTGTAAACACAAAGCTTATTCTGGACAGGAAAGGATTGTATCCCCTTCTCATTAACAACACAAGTTATTGCAGGTCCGTAAACTACCATGCTGAAACGCAAACTTGCTAACTGTAGTTAATCTCGCCTTTCACTCTACGGAGTCCAGTAGTTTTTTTCACTGTGAAGAATATTATCTAGCCTTCACGATGACATATCTCAATAAGCAGACAAATGTAAACAACTTGTTGAATTTAGAAACATGTTTTTATTTATTTATAATACAATAGGCAAGGGTGAGTGTTCGTTAGCTTAGCTAGCTAATTGTGTGTTCAGCTAGTGAGACACGAGGTGGCTCAAACGTAGAGGTGAGTCGGTGGCCGAGCTGAATTATTTAATACTGTAGGTTGCTAGCGCAAGAGATATTCCCTGGATGCACACTAGCTATGAAAACTAGACTTTCTTTTTTTTACGGCAGACCACACAGCTGTATTTTGATAAATAGTCCAGACAGAAGTTAAATTTGCTTTTCTTAAGTTGAGTTCATTCACATAGTATTTAACTTGCTAATGACAAGATGAAAAGTAGCCCGTCTGTAGTGTTATTGGACGATCAATATGGACAGAGGGTTGCTTGAGGCCAGACAATCATCCCTGTTTAGCCATATTTTTTTTATTCTCCCTTATATCTAACGTTATATATAATTGTTAAAGTACATTGACTATATTCCGTTTCTATGGTTCGGGATTATTTTATTTTAGAGAAGCTAGGTGAGCTCTGCGTTTCCGTCAAATGTGCGTAATGGTAGCCTAATTAGCTCGCTGCTAGCTAGTTGGAGGTGGCCCCATTGTTTAGTGGAGAAGTTTAGCCTGTAGCCAACATTCGAGCACTGTATCATCGCCCTCATTGCCTTGCTGCTAGCCCAAAGGCTACTCATGTGCCAATGGACTACTTTGATGGTGGTTGTTGCTCGTCGGAAAAAAACCCCAGCACAAACATTTTCCTGCGGTGCCACTTTGATCAACAGCAAGCGATCCGGTTGCAGTTTAAGTGCGTTTCCGCATTTTAACGTTTAAGGGGGCTTGTTTATCAAAAAACATTGGATCTGGGTGGACTTGAAATAACTTAACTTGTTACCGTCGGTTCATCCATGTATTTTCGATTGAAAAGCACCTGCCGCTGTATAGTTCCTGGCTGAATTTCTAAGTGCGAGATGACCATTATTTTCCGGGACGCGTTGATCTTCCTGTCTCCATTATTTTGTAATCAGTCAAACAGCATAATGGGTCGCCAGCCAGCAACTACAGACGTGACTACTTCCAGCCTTTCATAACAGAACGAAAACGACCTGTTATTTTTTTAACAGTGCACATAGAAAAAACACTTTTATTGAATGACCAAGCTAGCTACGTGTTCACTGATAATGGAGCATCCCATGAAATACTACCCCACCGACGTCTCTAACCTAAGATGGCAGCTTCTAAAATCTGTTGGGTCACTCAGCCAACAGATAAGAGGTCCCGTGTATGTCGGGCGGAACAGATGTTTTTAACTGTTGTGGCTTCCCCCATAGCCTGCCCTTACTTGTGGTTATTGAGGTACTTTATTCGACTGGCTTATATAGCTGCTTTAACTTCATGAAGTGGTCGGGTATGAAGTGTGGTGGGGTTCTTTTGAACACATGTTTTTAGCAATGGTACCAGTGTTGAGAGTTCAGCTTTCTTTGATGCCTTACTACTAAACAGTTTTCGCAACAATATCTATTTATCTTTAAAATAAAATCCAAGGCCCTGTCAAGATCATTTGAAGGATCATGACCTTAGAATTTCTGAATCCGCCTAGCACAAGTGTAGGAAAATTGCATACAATAATTTGGGAGTGATCTGTTCTACCTATGAGAATATTTGTATGAAGCTCTGTGGTGACAGTATTCAAAACAAAAAAGAACCTCATGACTCAAAACGCAGTCTCAGATCTTAGCCCCATATGTCCTGTGTGGCTCAGTTGGTAGAGCATAGGATTGTGGGATCGATTCCCACGGGGGACCAGTACGAAAATGTATGCACTCACTACTGTATGTTGCTCTGGATAAGAGCGTCTGCTAAATTACTAAAATGTAAAAATAGATGCAACTACAGGATCCTAACAAGCATACACCATCGATCCCTAGGGGCCGTGCTCGAGAAGCTTAACTTAACATGCAAAGATAGAGAGTTGAGGGGAAACAAAGACTAACAGATACATTGTTGCCCTCTTGACAGAGTGAACACTAGGGGCCCTTGTAAACAGTGCCTTATTCTATTTGCTGTGAAAATTAGCATTGTTTAGCAGCCCCCCCACATTTTTATGGTGTAGAGCAGTGGTTCCAAAAACTTTTTATAGTCCCGTACCCCTTCAAACATTCTTTCTCCAGCTGCGTACCCCCCCTAGCACCAGGGTCAGTGCACTCTCAAATGTATTTTGCCATTGTAAGCCTGCCACACACACACACACTATACGATACATTTATTAAACATAAGATTGAGTGTGAGTTTTTGTCACAACCCGGCTCGTGGGAAGTGACTAAGAGCTCTTATAGGACCAGAGCACAAATAATATAATGATAATCAATCATTTTGCTCTTTATTTAACCATCTTACATATAAAACCTTATTTGTTTATCAAAAATGTTGAATAACTCACCACAGGTTAATGAGAAGGGTGTGCTTGAAAGGATGCACATAACTGCAATGTTGGGTTGTATTGGAGAGAGTCTCAGTATTAAATCATTTTCCACACAGTCTGCCTGTATTTAGTTTTCATGCTAGTGAAGGTCAATAATCCACTCTCACACAGGTACATGATTGCACTGGGCATCAGTGTCTTAACAGCGTGATCTGCCAAGGCAAGAAACTGAGCACAGCCCAATCCAGAAATCTGGCAGTGGCTTCTGATTTAAATTAAATTTTCACAGAACCGCTTGTTGCAATTTCGATGAGGCTCTCTTGTTCAGATATCGGTAAGTGGACTGGAGGCAGGGCATGAAAGGGATAATGAATCCAGTTTGTGTCGTCCGTTTCGGGGAAGTACCTGCGTAATTGCGCCTCCAGCTCACTCAGGTGCTTCGCTATATCACATTTGACGTTTTCCGTAAGCTTGAGTTCATTTAAACACAAATCATACAATGATGGAAAGACCTGTGTGTTGTCCTTGTTAATGCAGACAGAGAAGAGCTCCAACTTCTTAATCATAGCCTCAATTTTGTCCTGCACATTAAATATAATTGCGGAGAGTCCCTGTAATCCTAGATTCAGGTTGAAAAAAAAAAACAGCACCCAGATAGGCCAGTCGTGTGAGAAACTTGTCATCATGTAAGCGGTCAGACAAGTTAAAATTATGGTCAGTAAAGAGAACTTTAAGCTAGTCTCCCAATAAATAAAAACGTGTCAATACTTCTCCCCTTGATAACCAGCGCACTTCTGTATGTTGTAAAAGCATAATGCAGAAAATACACGAGAGTTCAGGTACCTTGCTTTAACAAAGTTAACCATTTTCTCTGTAGTGTCCAAAACGTCTTTCAAGTTGCCAAGTATGGAGTCGGTGGATGCAGCAGTGTACCCAACTTGCATGATGTCTATCTCTAATAATCATAATTATTAATCTGCAGTTCACATGGAATTATTCTGAAACTCATTATATGGGACGAACTGATGCTCCATACACAAATAAAACCATCCACTAATTTCAGTTGGTACAGTTTCGTTTCAATTGTGAACATGTTTTGAACTCGATTTGAACATGTATGAGCTTTAGAATACATTATAATTTGAGGTTTTAACAGAAAACTAAGCTTTTATTTATAGATGTCATTATCCCATGACAAGTTCGTTTATCATTTGAGAATCAATTGGAGCAATTTAAAAGCAACTTGATGTCCGCACTACATGTATGAATAACTCCTATAACCCTACGCCAAAATAAGAAATTAAAAGGTGCAGCTTTAATCGCATCTACTATGTTACAATAACTGAAAAATAAAGCGCACATTCGCCACAGCCCAACAGGGTCATTCACGCGCACGCATGTTTATCCATTGGAGCCCCCTGCCCGTAGAAGGTGAGAGTGTGTCTGGAAGAGACGACTCGAGAACGCGACTGCCGGGATCGATCGGATTAAACTCGAATTGAGTGAAATTAACACAAAGGAGAAAAACAGAGTCAGTGAAGACGGGATACCGACACGCAGAACATTATAAAATAACTTGAATTTCGTCATTTATAAACGGACCGGAAAGGATTGTACTGGAGATACTAACGGGAGTTAATTTGCGTAACCCTGAATTGATGAAGCTTGTTGGGTAAGCGAGCAATGATTTTTTTTGAATGGTTGAATTCCATAGTCGCTCTATCCAATTTGTTCACATGGTAAATTAGTTGTGGGTTACTCTTAGCTGTAAGTAACCCATGTAATGTTATAAAACGAGTTTCCCCACTTACAATCGACTTTTAATCTACCATGCAAGTTTGTTTGGAAACTGATTTAGTCTATTTACTACTCCACTGTCTCCCTGTCATGGCTTTTGCGCCATCAGTACGGATACCAACACTTCTTGACCACCAAAGTCCATTTGATGTCATAAAGTTGTCCAGTACTTAAAAAATATAATCTCATGTTGTCCTGGTTTGCAGAAGAGGATGTCTTCCTTAATTGACCCCCCATAAACGTAACGGACATATACTAGGAGCTGTGCCAGGCCTGCCACGTCTCTTGACTCATCCCAGCTGTAACGCATAGAATTCACTAGCTAGTACGCGAAGCAGTAATTGTTTCAAAACATCTCCAGCCACGTCACTGACTAGTCTTAAACAGTGTTGTTTGATGAAGGCATTGTCTTTATATTTTTTTTTTGCCTTTCCTCCAGCATTGTCCCAGCCATATCTGCGGCAGCAGGAAGAATTAAGTCCTCCACAATAGTATGGGGCTTGCCTGTCCTAGCCACTCAGTAGCTTACCATATAAGACGCTTTTAGCCCCTTCTTATTAATGGTATCTGTTGCTCTTATACATGTCTTACTACTCAAGTCATCTTTATTCTCGCTCAAAACTCCTGTGGCTTATTTTTCAAAATTTTATGTTCCATTTCTAAATGTCTGCGTAAGAGTGAAGGTTTTCCGCGAAAGAGTAATGGTTAATTATTTGACTAGGCTACCTGTATTAGGGCTTTGGGCAAGTTACCAAAAGGTAGCTGGATCGAATCCCCAAGCTGACAAGGTAAAAATCTGTCGTTCTGCCCCTGAACAAGGCAGTTAACCCACTGTTCCCCGGTAGGCTGTCATTGTAAATAAGAATATGTTCTTAACTGACTTGCCTAGTTAAAGGTTACATTAAAAAAAAGAAAAAAAAAAAATTCAGTTTGACATTGTTTTGCTGAACACCTAGATGGTTGAATTTTATTTTCCGCCAACAGATAAGAGGCCCCGGGTATGTCGGGAATTAATAATATTTCTTTTAAAAAAATGACTCATTTTTATTTGGCGTACCCCAGTTTGGGAATACCTGCTAGAGCAATGCATGCTGGTAAGCTTCCACAGCACCACAGCATCGACAGCATTGGTTTCTCAAATGACTGCCTCGCATGGTTCACCAATTACTTCTCCGACAGAGTTCAGTGTGTCAAATCAGAGGGCCTGTTGTCCGGGCCTCTGGCAGTCTCCATGGGGGTGCCACAGGGTTCAATTCTTGGGCCGACTCTTTTCTCTGTATACATCAATGATGTCGCTCTTGCTGCAGGTGAGTCTCTGATTCACCTCTATGCAGACGACACCATTCTGTATACTTCTGGCCCCTCTTTGGACACTGTGTTAACTACCCTCCAGACGAGCTTCAATGCCATACAACTCTCCTTCCGTGGCCTACAACTGCTCTTAAACGCAAGTAAAACTAAATGCATGCTCTTCAACCGATCGCTACCCGCACCTGTCCCCCTGTCTAGCATTACTACTCTGGACGGTTCTGTCTTAGATTACGTGGAAAACTACAAATACCTAGGTGTCTGGTTAGACTGTAAACTCTCCTTCCAGACTCACATCAAACATCTCCAATCTAAAATTAAATCTAGAATTGGCTTCCTATTTCGCAACAAAGCTTCCTTCACTCATGCTGCCAAACTTACCCTCGTAAAACTGACCATCCTACCGATCCTCGACTTCGGTGATGTAATTTACAAAATAGCCTCCAATACTCTACTCAACAAACTGGATGCAGTCTATCACAGTGCCATCCGTTTTGTTACCAAAGCCCCATATACCACCCACCACTGCGACCTGTACACTCGTAGGCTGGCCTTCACTTTACACTCGCCGCCATATCCACTGGCTCCTGGTCATTTACAAGTCCCTGCTAGGTAAAGTCCCGCCTTATCTCAGCTCGCTGGTCACCTTAGCAGCACCAACCCGTAGCACACGCTCCAGCAGGTATATCTCACTGGTCACCCCCAAAGCCAATTCCTCCTTTGGCCGACTCTCCTTCCAGTTCTCTGCTGCCAATGACTGGAACGAACTTCAAAAATCTCTGAAACTGGAGACACTTATCTCCCTCAACAGCTTTAAGCACCAGCTGTCAGGAGCAGTGTACAGACCACTGTACCTGTTTATAGCCCATCTGTAAATAGCCCAACCAACTACCTCATCCCCTACCGTATTTATTTATTTATCTTGTTCCTTTGCACCCCAGTTTTTCTACATTGCACATTCATCTACTGCACAGTTTTCTTTTACCATTCCAGTGTTAAATTGCTATATTGTAATTACTCTGCCACCATGGCCTATTTATTGTCTTACCTTCCTTATCCTACCTCATTTGCACTCTTTGTATATAGATTTCTTTTTTTTCCTACTGTATTATTGACTGTATGTTTGTTTTATTCCATGTGTAACTCTGTGTTGTTGTGTGTCGAACTGCTTTGCTTTATCTTGGCCAGGTCGCAGTTGTAAATGAGAACTTGTTCTCAACTTGCCTACCTGGTTAAATAAAGGTGAAATAAAAAAAAAATAAAAAAAAAAATCTTTACTCCTACTGGCTTCAGTTGCATATTCAAACTACTACTCAATCAGGACTTAAATGGTTCTATAAAGGCAGTTTTATGTTGATCAGAAGCAATGTTTGAAGAGGCATCTAGCTGACACACTCCTCAGAATAGTTCTCAATTGAAAGGGGTCTATAATGATATTTTGACAGATTTGTGGGGAAATTGCAACCATTTCATATATAAGCAAATGTGGAAAGGTAAAGGTACTTCTCTTCCATATATCCACTAAATCAGCCTGATTGTTGCCAAAGCAGTTTGACACAAATATCTAATGTGGATTTATTCACATTTAAACCATGGTTTATTGTGTTACGATAGGCTAATGCATGTAAGAAACAGACACTTGCTCAGTAGGCCCGTCTTTCTCCCACCCCCCTCTGCCTTGCTCTCATTACCTAACACCTGGAACGGCCGTCCGGATCCTGTCTCCGCAGCCTCATCTGATCCCCAGTGTGTGAGGTACACTCATTCTCAACTGAGCCCTTGTGTGAATGCTATGGACACTGTGTGGATCATCACATCTGACCACTTATTATTATCGCTGCCATTTTGTTGAGTTATGTGGCGGTTGTTGCTCCTGTCAGTGGAAGAAGCTTCTCATGGTTCTGTCATAATGTCCCTCTCCCCCAGGCCTCCCTTTGCTCCTCTGCCTCTCCTCTCCGGGGTTAGCAGGAGGGCTGTGCTGGGCTCTTGTGCCTGGAAAACAAGCAACCCCCCTCTTCCCCCACCTGTCTACCTCTAGTAGTGGGGAAGATTTGAGATGCTGCTTCTACCTGAAGTGAAGCCTAGCCAGCCCCCAAGCCTTGCTTGTGTCACTTCCTTTCTTCTAAACAGAACGTGTTTAAAGGTTGGCCACAGCTGATTAGATAGTATTATTCACTCTGCTCACCTTTTTGTGGCTCCTGCGAGGCAGCTTTGTCAAATATATGTATTTCTAGATGCCCCATTTTCATCCAGTAGCCTCATCTTGTTATGACAGAAGTAGAGGGTATTTCTCTCTGTCCATTCATTCATTAGGTGGCCTTTTCGCTCAGTCTTCATCCTCTTATTTAAACCATGGCACAGTCACAGCTGAGATTCAGTATAGTGCTTAAGTGTTAGTGTCTGAAGGATAATTCATCTCAAGATAGCCTAGAGGAGATTTAAATACATTAGTCAGAGTATCATCTCACTAGACTACTGTAAAGTAGGTCCTTCCTCTGCATTGATTTGAAATGATAGTATACACTCAGTGTAAAAAAACATTAGGAGGAACTTCCTAATATTGTGTTGCCCCCCCCTCGCCGCTGTCAGAACAGCCTCAATTCGTCAGGGCATGGACTCCACAAGGTGTTGAAAGCGTTCCACAGAGATGTTGACACACTATCCATGTTGACTCCAATGCTTATCATAGTTGTCAAGTTGGCTGGATGTCCTTTAGGTGGTGGACCATTCTTGAAACACACAGGAAACTGTTGAGTGTGAAAAACCCAGCAGCGTTGCAGTTATTGACACTCAAACCGGTGCGCCTGGCACCTCTACCATACCCCGTTCAAAGGCACTTAAATCTTGTCTTGTCCATTCACCCTCTGAATGGCACACATGCACAATCCATGTCTCAAGGCTTAAAAATCCTTTAACCTGTGTCCTATCCATCTACACTGATTTGAAGTGGATTTAACAACTGACATCAGTAAGGGATCATAGCTTTCACCTGGTCAGCCTAAATCATGGAAAGAGCTGGTGTTCCTAATGTACACTCAGTGTAGGTGAAAGCAATACAGCAAAAGACCACGAAGGGCTCTCTTTCACCTGTCCAGGGCTATCTGTGCAGCGGTAGGAGAGGAGACACCATTCATGACTTTTGAGTCCTACCGCAGGAGTGGGATGAAGTTACCCCTACACTGATCTAAGGCCAGTTTTGTGTTCTGTCAGAAGGGCCTGAGGAAGTACTGTCAGAAATAATTAGACTTGAGGGAGCGTGTCATAAAACCAGTAGGTTAAAGGCGTCCGCATGCTTCCAATCTGAAACAGTTTGGAAGAGTTTGTGTATACATTTATTACAGTATTTTGTGATGTTTTTGTTGGTTTTGTACTTCGGTTGTTTGGGGAAACATTTTTCTCTAAATGAAAGCCGAAGTTCGGAGCCGAAGTCTTTGCCCTATCGTTGGTGATTGGGCAGCAGTAGGGATTCTTTAATCGTCTCATTCATCGAGAAATACCTCGTTTTCATGCACATGTTTTCATTGAGAAATACCCCACCAAACATCTTAGATGGTTGGTGCTGTTAGACTAAGATCTCCTCTGCAGAAATGTTAATTAATGACAGCTTTCTTGCGTTTATTTTAAATTCATTTGAACTTTTGTGGGGAGCGTATACTGGCTACGGCATCTCAATATGAACAAATGGCACTATTGCTGCTTTTTTCTCATTTTTCAAGTGATGGTCTTTTAAGGGAGTATGCGAGCACACTTGTTCGGCTAGCCAATTTCGGCTTGGCGTCAGCCAAACTGAAGCATGCTAATGTCTTAACCTCGCCTGGAGGCTTCAGCGTTTTCCTGTGCATGGGTAGCCCCTGCACCACCTCCCACCCAGTCGCACTCACAGCCACTGACTGAATACTTTGCAGCATGATTGGTGGTCTCTCTGGAAAATTATTTAGCTCTCTTCGAGGCACCGGGAATCCTGTAATTGATTCTTCTTAATGGAAGGATAGAGGTTTTGGGTTTTAACTGTTCACCATGGAAACTGTTTAACTTATAGTAAGACTAACTTTGCATATGGTATTTGTGGTGCCAATTGTGGTCTGTTTTTTAAAGCAGAGACTAGTAGTAGAATTCAATTCTACTGTATCTCAGTCTATGCCACTCTGACATTGCTCGTCCATATATTTATATATTCTTAATTCCTTTACTTAGGTTTGTGTATTGTTAGATACTACTGCACTGTGGGAGCTAGAGAAACAAGCATTTCGCTACACCCGCAATAACATCTGCTAAACATGTGACCAATAAAATATGATTTGATTAGTCATCTCAACATAAAAAATGTCCAGGAGCAAACTTCGGATATATTTTTAGTGTGACCTAGCCTGTTTTTTTATTTGTTAGATACGAATAACCTGTAAATGCATGCTAAGCACATTATTCTAGATCATTTGCAAACAAGACTCTTCCAGGTAAAATGGCACACAAACTACAGTACAGTTTGGGGGATTGTTTCAGACTGAATTTATGGAAGAACAAATTAATGAATTGAGCCATTCATACAAACATTCCCTCAATGCCATGGACTCTAGACAGAAAAATATGAAACCTTCCAAAGCTGCACTTCTTTCCTCTTCACTTCGTCTCTCTCTATTCCCATGTCCCTCTCTCTGTATGGATTTTTTTCTGCTGAGCAAGACATCCCTGACAGGAAGTTAAAGCTCCCCCTTATCCCAACACGCCAGTGTCAAGGCCACATGCATGGCTGCCGCCCCCAGGACCTGCTACGGGCCAGCCCAAAAGCCCCAGGGGTGAGCGGTTAGGGGGGAGCTGCAGCAGGTCCCTCTGCCTGTGGACAGCCAGTCAGACGAGGAGTGCCAAAGGGGAAGGCAAGGTGCCGTCATTCCCTGGGAGACAAGTTCAGCGGAATATATTACTGTCGACCTTATGTATTCCCCAGAATACTCCTCCCCTCTGCCCCATTCTTGACCAGGGAAAGGCCTCGGAGTTGGACAGTGATTTTTTGGGGAGATATTAAGCCCACATGTTTAAAGCCGAGAGCAGATTGCATAAACAGAACTCCTTCCTGTTTTACCCCTCCCTGCTGTAGACAAGTGAAAGTCAATTAACCTCTTAAATGTAATGGCAAAATGTAGATTTCCGCCTAAATAGACATACCCAAAAGTAACTGCTATTGATGTGTAATTACATGATTCTGACAATTAAAAACGTGGTATATTTGGAAAGACATCTAGGCGATTATGAGGAAATGATCAGAAGACAGGAGTTATATCGTTTTTTATTTTGAAATTCATCTTTCATTGACAAGCTATAAGTGAATTATTGACTAGACCTGGAAACACATCAGATGGCTTCCACAACATGTGAACAATATCAGGAATAAAATGGGATTGATAGACCTAACAACTAGAAATGGGGAGATGTTTTAGTAAGTAGTGTCAGGTGTGTTCACGGGATGTGTCCAAGTGTCCCTAAACCTCTCCAAAGTGGCTTATGTCTGTAAATTAGACCATTCCAGTGCAATTACATTGCATTCCCTAAATGCTATTTGTTCAGTATAGAAACACAATTTCTACCATACCAACCTCTCAAACATTGTGGTGATGTCGGGGGACATCAACCTCTCCAAAGTGCCTGAATGTTTAGCCTAGTCATATCCAATGTATTGGTCCCACATACAAATGAACTGTTAACTACTTAGGGAGTGGTGGGGTGCTAGTGGCGAAAGCACAACATTTGATTGTTTGAGGGTAGCACCTCCAATATGTTTCTACATTAGCATAAATTCATAAACCATGGCGGTTCACACAAAACACATTTCACAGCGAAAACAAATCCCTTACCTTTTGAAGAACTTCTGCTGAGGGCTTCCCAAGTGTCCAATGAAGACCATCCATGGTTCTTTTGTTAGAAAAAGTAATTTATTATATCCATAAATCTCTGTTTGGTTGGTGCGTTATGTTCAGAAAATCCAACGTCGAATCGCCCATTGAAACGTGAAGAGAACGCGTTCAAATATACCTATAAACTTTTCCTAAACAAATCAAAGACCATTTAACAAAAACAGTAGAAAAGCAACAGATATATATAAAAATGTCTTATCGAACACACAGTTGGTTACACGTCTGTCCTTCGCTAAAAAAGGTGCAAAAATAGAAACAACTATTTACAAATGGCATTTGTGTTCGTTTTACATCCCAGGTGTAGATTAGCTTTCACTTTCACCCTACTTGTGCAGTCATGATAGTCTTTAAAGCAGTCCCTCTGCCAGGAAACAAAAGGGGGCAGTAGATTGGGGAAGGAGGGAGTTAGGAAAGATAAAAGTATAGCTAGTGGTAAGGTGTACCTCTGGAGGGCTGGCCTCTCGCTGGGGCCTGATGTGACTCCTGTACTCTGAGGGCTCTCAAGGCTGAGGGAGGGAGACACACCAGGTGGTTATACCAGGCCAGTCCACAGGGACACCACAGAATCAGATAGCCCTGAATTACTGGGACCAAGAAATTGAGAGCTCTGAGGCATTTTACTAATGTTTTATGTTTAATTTAATGTCTACAAATATGACCCTGTGACCATTACTTTTGAATTAGAAGTGTGGTTAGCGTTTGGAAGTTACAATAGCAGTGTTTATTCAAGTTTATTCAATTGGGACTGTTACTTCAATTGGACCACCTGCTCTACTTGTAATATATCAGTAGTAGCCAGTTATACTAACCCACTTCAAATGAAATCCTTGAACAGTCTCTGCACAAACCTGTTTAGATACCCTGCAGTTGAACTATTCTCATAGTTAAGCTTGTTTGCTACTCGCACATACATTAACATAATTTGTGTTATCATTAAAGCTAAAGAACATAAGCCGTCATTAGCTTAGGGTGTTTATGAAGCGAGAAGTAGGCTAGTTGCTGTCGCATAAAATTAAGTGGCTAAAAATGAACTCCCTCCTTTTCAGTGGTACATATGCTAATTTCTTGAGCACACTCCAAAATGTGTAAACAAACGCCAATGAATGCTACAGGAGAACTTAGTATAGGGCTCCCGGGTTGCACAGTGGTCTAAGGCACTGCATCTCAGTGCTAAAGGCGTCACTACAGACCCTGGTTTAGATTCCATGCTGTATCACATCCGGCCGTGATTGGTAGTCCCATAGGGCGGCACACAATTGGCCCAGTGTCGTCCGGGTTTGGCTGGGATAGGTTGTCGTTGTAAATAAGAATTTGTTCTTAATTGACTTGCCTAGTTTAACCTCTCTGGGATTGCTGGGGCGCTAGCGCCCCAATCCCGACACTACCAGGTGAAATGCAAGGCGCCAAATTCAAAATCCAAAAGTTGAATTATTAAACATCCACCAATATACAAGTGTTCCATACTCATCAAAAGCTCTGTTTCTTGGCAATATCACAGCGTTGTCAGATTTCAAAAAGGCTTTACGCTAAAGCAGCACATTTGATTGTTTGAGGGTAGCACCTCACATATTTTTCCCTTAGCCATGAATCCATTAGCCATCATGGCACACACAACACATTTCACAGCGAAAACAAATCAATTACCTGTTGAAGAACTTCTGCTGAGGTCATCCTAAGTGTCCAACGAAGACAATCCATGGTTCTTTTGTTAGAAAAAGTAATGTATTTTATCCATAAATCTCCATTTGGTTCGCGCGTTATAATCAGAAACGACAGCCTCCACTCCTCCATTTGAAACGTGACGAGAACTCGTTCAACTTATACCTATAAACTTGTCCAAGAACAATCAAACAGTTTTAAATGTATCCTTAGGAACACTTTTACGTATATTTACTATTATAAATCAACCGGAATATAAACTGATCGATAAAGACGGTAAAAAAGACACAGCGCGCCTTGTCGGGAGCGCGCGCTGGGTACTGTTGACATAAAAAGTACAGGTTTGCTCTTATTCTCTGGTCTAAAGCATCCAAAATAAAAATTTACACTGTCTCGAGACTGTTGACATCTAAAGGAAGTGATGGGTACTGCATTCATATGCCCTTATGGTCATTTTCATGAGGGAGGGGTTCTAAATGAGCAATGTGTCAATCACTTTTTCCAGGACAGAAATTCCTCGGGGTTTCGCCTGCCATATGCGTTCTGTTTTACTCACACTTAACACTTTTGGAAAATTCAGAGTGTTTCCTATCCAATGGTACTAAATATGTGCATATCCTATTTTCTGGGCCTGAATGGGAGGCATTTTACTTTGGACACGCCAGGCTCTCAAACGGTCACCTCATGAGCCGATCCCTAAGAAGTTAAGAAAGATAAAATAAAAATAGGTTTGTTTAGAAAGGTGTGAACAAGAGCATTTAGAAAGCAGAACTTCTCTACCTTTCCAACTAGGAAAGTAGTCTGTTGCTTTTGCTATTTTGTTCTGACTTGTATCATTCCTTTGTATATAAACACTTACTGACAGTGCAGTTTTGGGATACGTGTGGCGTCAGGTTTTTCTCAATTGAATTTTCAATATTCGTCCTAGTTTTCTCGCAATCTAAACTGCATAAAAACACAAGCACTGTGAGAGTAGCTAAAGTGGAGGCCATCTGTTTTGAATTATCACGTATAATTAGAAGCTTGTCTGTTTGTCACCGTTGCTCGTGTCAATAGCAGCACAGCCGTTGGGCGTGCCGGCCAGCCAGCCTTCCAAACAAAACAGCAGCGCACATCTTATGAAGACCTGTGGTCATGCTATCTGGAACAATCAACTTCCCTTCCCTCCCCACACTGTCTACCTTCTATACATGGTCAAGGCTGTTCTGATGGACAAATGTCTCTTCAGCTAAACCAACAAGATAGCAGGGGGGGGGAAATAACTAGCCCACGGAAATACTTTATTTACATATGTATTCAGACCATTTTCTATGTGGCTTGAAATTGAGCTTGGGTGCATCCTGTTTCTATTGATCATCCTTGAGATGTTTCTACAACTTGATTGGAGTCCAACTGTGGTAATTTAACTACTTAGGGAGTGGTGGGGCGCTAGCTAGTATATTTACTATAATATTTCAACCGGATTATAAACTGGACGATAAGAAAGGGAAAAAAAACCACAGCGCGCGCGAGTCCGTGAACGCGCATCCTCTTCTGTTTACATCCGATGACTAGTTCGAAATTCTTCTTCTATTACCATCCAGAGCAAGCTAACATCACCAAACACTGTCAAGACTGTTGACATCCAGTGGAAGCAATAGGTACTGCAATCTTACTCCCATATATGGTAATTTTCAATAGGGAGGGGTTCAAAATGAGGCAATGTGTCAAACACTTTTTCCAGGACAGAAATTCCTCGGGTTTTCGCCTGCTATATCAGTTCTGTTATACTCACAGATAATATTTTTACACTCTTAGAAACTTCAGTGTTTCCTATCCAATAGTACTAATTATGTGCATATCCTATTTTCTGGGCCTGAGTGGGAGGCATTTTACTTTGGGCACGCCAGACTCTCCAAAACTGTCACCTCGGGAGCCGCTCCCTAAGAAGTTAAATTGATTGGACATGATTTGGAAAGGCACACACCTGACTATATAGGGTCCCACAGTTGACAGTGCATGTCAGAGCAAAAACCAAGGCATGAGGTCGAAGGAATTGTCCGTAGAGTGCCGAGACAGGATTGTTTCCAGGCACAGATCTGGGGAAGAGTACCAAAAAAATTTCTGCAGTATTGAAGGTCCCCAAGAACACAGTGGCCTCCATTCTTAAATGGAAGTTTGGAACCACCAAGACTCTTCCTAGAGCTGGCTGCCTGGCCAAACTGAGCAGTTGTGGGAGAAGGGCCTTGGTCAGGGGAGGTGACCAAGAACCCAATGATCACAGAGAGCTCTGGAGATTGGAGAACCTTCCAGAAGGACAGCCAGTAAAAGGCACATCACAGCCTGCTTGGAGTTTTGCCAAAAGGCAGCTAAAGACTGACCATGAGAAACAAGATTCTCTGGTCTGTTGAAACCAAGATGACAATCTTTGGCCTGAATGCCAAGCAACGACCCTTACAAGCTGACCAGACCGGACACATCGTGTGTGCTGCTAAATAAATGTGCACTTACAGTGAGGGAAAAAAGTATTTGATCCCCTGCTGATTTTGTACGTTTACCCACTGACAAAGAAATGATCAGTCTATAATTTTAATGGTAGGTTTATTTGAACAGTGTGAGACAGAATAACAACAAAAAAATCCAGAAAAACGCATGTGAAAAAAGTAATAAATTGATTTGCATTTTAATAATTTTAAAATAAGCATTTGACCCCTCTGACTTAGTACTTGGTGGCAATCAGAGGTCAGACGTTTCTTGTAGTTGGCCACCAGGTTTGCACACATCTCAGGAGGGATTTTGTCCCACTCCTCTTTGCAGATCTTCTCCAAGTCATTAAGGTTTCGAGGCTGACGTTTGGGCAACTCGAACCTTCAGCTCCCTCCACAGATTTTCTATGGGATTAAGGTCTGGAGACTGGCTAGGCCACTCCAGGACCTTAATGTGCTTCTTCTTGAGCCACTCCTTTGTTGCCTTGGCCGTGTGTTTTGGGTCATTGTCATGCTGGAATACCCATCCACGACCCATTTTCAATGCCCTGGCTGAGGGAAGGAGGTTCTCACCCAAGATTTGACGGTACATGATCCCATCCTTTGATGCGGTGAAGTTGTCCTGTCCCCTTAGCAGAAAAACACCCCCAAAGCATAATGTTTCCACCTCCATGTTTGACGGTGGGGATGGTGTTCTTGGGGTCATAGAAGGCATTCCTCCTCCTCCATAGAAGAGCTCCATTTTGGTCTCATCTGACCACAACACTTTCACCCAGTTGTCCTCTAAATCATTCAGATGTTCATTGGCAAACTTCAGACAGGCATGTATATGTGCTTTCTTGAGCAGGGGGACCTTGCGGGCGCTGCAGATTTTCAGTCCTTCACGGCGTAGTGTGTTACCAATTGTTTTCTTGGTGACTATGATCCCAGCTGCCTTGAGATCATTGACAAGATCCTCCCGTGTAGTTCTGGGCTCATTCCTCACCGTTCTCATGATCATTGCAACTCCACGAGGTGAGATCTTGCATGGAGCCCCAGGCCGAGGGAGATTGACAGTTCTTTTGTGCTTCTTCCATTTGCGAATAATCGCACCAACTGTTGTCACTTTCTCACCAAGCTGCTTGGCGATAGTCTTGTAGCCCATTCCAGCCTTATGTAGGTCTACAATCTTGTCCCTGACATCCTTGGAGAGCTCTCTGGTCTTGGCCATGGTGGAGAGTTTTGAATCTGATTGATTGCTTCTGTGGACAGGTGTCTTTTATACAGGTAACAAGCTGAGATTAGGAGCACTCCCTTTATGAGTGTCAGCTCGTTACCTGTATAAAAGACACCTGGGAGTCAAATCTTTCTGATTGAGAGGGGGTCAAATACTTATTTCCCTCATTAAAATGAAAATCAATTCATAACGTTTTTCTGGATTTTTTTGTTATTCTGTCTCTCACTGTTCAAATAAACCTACCATTAAAATTTATAGACTCATTTCTTTGTCAGTGGGCAAACGTACAAAATCAGCAGGGGATCAAATACTTTTTTCCCTCACTGTACATGTTATTCAATCATTGCACACGCACGTCGACGTATCCAGGCGCTAAAATAGAACTTGGTTCTATTTGTGACGCTCAACGCGCTGCAAGTCCTGCCTCTCAAATCTCCTCATTGGTTTTTAGGAGCATATAGCCACGTGGGTGATTTGAAAGATGAACTGAGGTCCAGAATCCAGTCAGTTGTGGTAATGCACCTTAAAGTTGGTTGCCAACCGCCATAAGAATAAGACTAAGGTTTACCGCTTTATCTGTGGATTCATTGTCGGAGTAGAGGACCTTGTGCATTTCAGGTAAAATAACAACCCAAAGTTTATATCCATGGACAAATTAGCTAGCAACAGCAAGCTAGCTAAATTGCCATAAATGTTTAATGCTTTTCGACCTGTCCCCAAATTAATATAATTGGTTCAGAATTTGATATTTCCTGATCGCGTCTGGTGTGGGGGGACAAAATTAACATGAGCGTGCGGTCTGGTCAGCATGTAAGACAACGCAGGAGTGGCTTCGGGACAAGTCTCTGAATGTCCTTGAGTGGCCCAGCCAGAGCCCAGACTTCAACCCGATCGAACATCTCTGGAGAGACCTGGAAATGGCTGTGCCTGACGGAGCTTGAGAGGATCTGCAGAGAAGAATGGGAGAAACTCTCCAAATACAGGTGTGCCAAGCTTGTAGCATCATACCCAAGAAGACTCAAGGCTGTAATCGCTGCCAAAGGTGCTTCATCAAAGTACTGAGTAATGGGTCTGAATGCTTATGTAAATTTGATAATTCCGTTTTTTTATTATATATTAGCAAACATTTAGAAAAACCTGTTTTTGCTTTGTCATTATGTGTAGATTTAGAGGGGGGGAAAAAAACAATTTTAATACATTTTAGAATAAGCCTGTAACCTAACAATGTGGATAAAGTCAAGGGGTCTGAATACTTTCCAAAGGCACTGTATGAGTACACCACACGTAGTCTAACCCCAAGAGAGAAAGTGTTGGTCTGGTTGCTAGGAGGCACCTGCCCGTACACACACTAGTTTTCTGCATTAGGGCGTTCCTGACCGCCCACTCGCATCTCGCCACACACTCATCGGTCGGCACCCAGCCCGCTGACTGAACTCAATCTTTCTCTCATTCCACCTCTCACTGGCTCCCTCCCCTTTACCTCTAGCTTGTTCTCTTTCCAAACCATCCCCCTCTCCCACACAAACACACACACCGGGGCGTAGAGAAAGAGGGAAAGAGACATGTGATTGGCCCTGTCAATAAGCCACATGTCACTGTAGAGGGAATTAGGTGAACGGTCAGCCTGCCAGCTTAGACTCCAAATCAGATCGAAGGGATTCAAATTTGTAGCTTTTGGCATGGCTCTGCTACGCCCCCTACTAGCCTACTGCCTGGCACCCAATCACCCTACACACAGACATGTACACAGATTTACACCACCCCATCTACACACACACACACACACACACACACACACTGAAATGTGCAGTTTTGTCACACAGTACATGATGTCAAGTTTTGAGGGAGTGTGCAATTGGCATGCTGACTACAAGAATGTCCACCAGAGCTGTTGCCAGGGAATTGAATGTTGATTCCTCCACCATAAGCCGCCTCCAATGTCATTTTAGAGAATTTGGCAGTATGTCCAACCGCAGACCACGTGTAACCGTGCCAGTCCAGGACCTCCACATCCGGCTTCTTCACTTGTGGGATCGTCTGAGACCAGCCACCCGGACAGCTGATGAAACTGAGGAGTATTTCTGTCTGTAATAAAGCCCTTTTTGGGGGATAAACTCATTCTCATTGGCTGGGCCTCGCTCCCAAGTGGGTGTGCCCCTGCACTGTCATGTGAAATCCATAGATTAGGGCATAATGAATTTATTTAAATTGACTGATTTCCTTATATGAACTGTAACTCAGTAACATAGTTGAAATTGTTGCATTTTATATTTAAGTATAATTACAGTATGCTGTTCACAACTAAATATTTGCCAGCTAGATATCTTACAACTATCAAGTTAATTGTCTAAAATGTTCCAAATGCTTTGCAGTTGTGCGTTTTGGTTTTCTCATTTAGTTGCTAGTTAGCTAAGTGGTTACCTTCTTCAAAATCAAACATTCAATTGGTAGCTGCAGAGAATCCCCTTCTGGATCAAGAGCCTTGATGGCCATTATTTGTTTTGTGCATGCAGCAAAAGAGTAGCATTTTTACTTATTTGTGTAGTTTTGGTCAAACTGTACAAAATGTTTGCAATGTGCTTGTTAGCATTTAGCATTCTCTTTGGGATTTTAAATGTACTTGTTGGCATTGCTAACCTAAGGATTAGAGTATCAATTGGGTTTTGAAAACATCGCCCCATGTGTTCAGTGCTGGTATTACCAAATACCCCGTATTACCAAAACCCCCGTGTGGGAGAGTCAGGAAGATTAGCCCAATCAGACCGCGCAACTGAAAGACGTCAATTCTGCCGAAGAGAGATTGCATGAAATATTCTCCATTTAATAGTTACTGTTTTTTCCAGTGTGTCTGTCAGGAAAAATGGGTCGTTGCTGAGTATTTGTCATCATATTGTTGACAAAATGAACACTGCCACTCCACCCCACACACACTTCCACTGCCTCGTCTCCACCCCCAGGGTGTGGTGTCATAAGGAGGCCATGGGAGCTCTCTCTCTATCCAGTGGGATCTTTGAGATGATGAAAGGGACATTTTAAATCCTAAGACTCAATCTCTCCAAATGTAGACCAGATCACGGAAGAGATCCTTTGCCAGTCATGCTGTAATATAAGTTATTTTGATGAGCATGCCTCTGCCTTGTTCATTCTCCTCAATCCCACTTGAGTCTTTTCCTCCAAGGCCCAAGTGGAATTAAATAAATTTGAGTTGTTGATTGCTACTGACTTGTTGTTATCATACATTTTCACTGGGCTTCTAATGTGGCTGGAACTACGTAGGGCAAATGTAAGGAGCATGATGGTGTGGGTGTATAATTGAAGGGGACTGTGGAGACAAGTACTGTAAGTGGTAGTATTAGGAGATGTCGTAGTCTGTGCTCTAGTTTCTTTTTAATTCCTTTTGTCCTATGTTGCTAAGCATGTTGTGTAGCAACTTAAGTTGCGTGATGCATTCTCTTTTTCATACCTTTTTTTGAGTTTGAGAAGGTGAAATTCAGTGTCTCCAAATTGTTTTACAAGGGCTTATGCTAATGTACCTTTTTGAAAAGTTGCTATTTTGCAGGAAATTGTTTCCCCTCTGCTCATAGACATAAGGTCAGTGGTAGTGGTGCTAGCAGCCATGTGGAGAGGCTTTGCCCTCTGGGAAATATCCCCACGAGGAGAATTTCTTAGTTTGGGGGATTTCCGGTACCCATGAGGATAGTAATACAAGCACACATACAGCCTCAAGCCCACACATGCACAGGCCCACACATAAACACACATTGCGTGTTGAGTTGACATCCAATCCCTGTGCTGGCTCTCCTTTCACACCTCCATAATAACCCCTGCTCATCTGATTACAGAGCTCAGGGGACGAGCAGGTTGAAGACACACACACAGAAAAACACTACTCTAAAATATATGTGCATGCACTCACTCCCTTAGTCATTCACACTCTGAATTTCTGCCTCTTTCTCTCCTTCCCTCTCTCTCTGCCCAACAAAACACACCCTTGAGCAGGTGGCTCCCTCCTTGTATTTTCACATCTGCCGGGCTGATCTGGCAGCTGCTGCTGTTTAAACACCCCTGCTTCTGCCCAAGCCTTTGTTCTTTCCTTAAAGAATGAATGGGTTTAGGTTTGGTGCCTGTCTCTCTCTCTCTCTGTGTCGGAAGAAAATCTTTTGTTTGAAAGCAAATGGAAACAGAGGTGGGATATGATGGTGGGGGATGGGGTGAAAGGGCCATCTAGGGGGAGGGGTTGCTTACAACTGTTTAAACTGCTGAACATGTGCCACTTTAAGAACTCCAATTCAGTTAGCAGGAGGTTAAATAACAGGATTAAGGTTGCACAATGGACCTCATCTGATATAGCCCCTGCTAATACTCTGTTCTTATCTGTCTTCCTCTCCCTCCAGGTCCTGGAACCTGTCTTTGCCTGACTCTGCATTCTCGTTCTCTGGTAGAATTAGGGAAATATGGAGTGACATGCTGCAGATTAGTTAGCGGATTAGAGGCTTTGAGGACATCCACCTCTGTGAGCGCAGGTTCCCTGGAGCTCCATTCCCCCCCCAGCAGCCATGGCTGACCCGGGGATGTTGAGCCTGTTCGGGGACGATGCCAACCTGTTCTCGGACGGGCTGGAGGGCCTGGGGGACTGTGGCTTCCCCCAGGGCCAGCCCAACCCCATAGGACAGCAGATGCCCCACGAGCACCAGGGCTACGGGTCGCTCTCCTCCAACTCCCTCCACCACCCCTCGCAGGCTGGCCCCGGACAGCCCAAGATGGGCCACCCCTACGACCCCTTTGCAGGGTACGAGCAGCAGCAGGGCAACGGCTCCGCTGTCAACGGCATGGTGACCTCGCGCTACCACAACAACCCCCAACAACCCGGAGGGGGGCACCATGTCTACCCCAGAGCCCAAGGCGATGGGCACGGGCAGTCCTTCCCCGACGGAGGAGCCGTGTGGGGCCCCCAGACTGGCCCGGGGCAGGGCAGGCCTCCATTCCAGCAGCAACAGGCATCCGCCCAGGCCCCCTCCCACCAGCAGCACGGCCCCTCTGGGCCCCAGGCCCCCTCCCACCAGCCGCACGGCCCCCCAGGGCCCCAGGGCCATGGCCACCGTATGGGCCCCTACATGGGCCGGTCCGACTACCCCTCTATGCAGGGCCACCCTGGCCAGACCCAGACGCCACCCAGGATCAACCACTTCCCTCCGGACATGGGCCAGGAGCCCAACCACTACATGGGCCACGTGGGGCTCCAGCAGAACTCCAGCCACCCGGCACAGCAACAGCAGCCCCCCCAGCAGTTCCTCCACCGGCCCGGCCAGGGCCCTGTTAACCCCAAGGACCACATGGCCTCTCACCAGCAGCAGCAGGGCTTGGCCGGGAGGCCACACCAGAACATGGGGTTCAACATGCACGGCCAGGCAGCCTCTCCTTCCTCAGGGCCGTACCCCCCCTACCCCCAGTACGGCAACCTTAATCAGGGATTAGCCAGCAGTGCAGGGATGAGTCCCGGCATGAGCCTCAGCAGCACCAGCAACAACAACAGTAGCGCCAGCGGGCCAATGGGGCCAGGCCAAGTCCAGCACTACCCGGGCCCTCAGGTACACCAGCAGCCTGTCCACCCCATCCAAATCACCGGCCAGCCCGTGCACCCCTCCCAGGCCCAGGCCACCCCCCAAAAGCAGCTCCACCTCCCCACACCACCTCATGGATCTTACGGTTCTCCCCCCTCCATGTCCCCCTTGAGGGGCATGGGAACCACCGCGGTCACACCTCCGCCTCAACAGGTCCGCCCCCCTAGTGCAGGTCTTGCCCCCGAGGTAGGGGGCTACCCCGGAGCGCCACTCCAGACCCCTAACCCCATGGCCCCCCTTCAGAGAAACACCACTCCCCTGGGCGTGCAGCAACCGCAACATCATCCCCAGCATCTCTCCCACCCACAGCAGCACCCCCACATGCCCCCGAGCCAGCAGCTCTACCCGGGTATGTCCCCCCAACCAGAGAGGCCCACATGACCAGGTGAGACCTCCAGGTCCCATTGCCCACGGTGAGCCTCCAGGACCACAGGACCAGCGGCTGCTCCCTCACCAGCAACAGGCTCCCAAACCTGGGCTGCAGCCTCTTCCCATGGCCTTCCAGCAGCAGGTGCACCCAGCCCAGACCGCTTTGCCCCCATCGCAGGCTCAGACACATCTGGCTGGCCCCCACCACCAGAGCTCCCCGCCCAACCAGCCACCTTGGGTGCCGGCAGGACACCAGTCGCCTCCAACCCCCCAGAAAGTGCCTCACATTCAGGTAAGTTTGCTTTGATGTTTGTGTGTGTGGGGGAGTTTTTGTGAGTTTGTTTTCATGTCCGCGAGGGTATTTGTGTGTATGGGAGAGGGGGTGCGTGACATTTAAAAACTCACCGCTGCTCTGTTGAATGGGGGTTTTGAGGTGTGTTTTTGTGTGGGAAAATAGATTTTTACAGCTGTTTGTTTCCTCTCCACTGCATATCCTGGCCCTCCCCAAGACCCAGGCGCCACTGTGCTAATCTCCTAACCCACCCTCTCTCTGAAGGGGGAATACTCCCTTCCTGCTCTCTAAGCAGCTCTCCTCTCCCGTCTGCTCTCTTTCCGCCCGCTCTGCTCTCTCTCCCTCTAGTCCTTCTCGCTCTCTCTCGCTCTCTGTGTGTTTGCCTTGTCAGTCTCGGAGGACTCATGTGTGAGTTAATGGTGTACATCAGGATGTTCCCTGGCTGGGGAGAGAGGGAGAAAGGGGGTGGAGAAGGGAGGATGGGGCAGCCGGTGGGGAGTGGAGGTTAGCAGCTCTCAATAACTTGCTGTGTGTGTGTCAGTCACGTGCCCTGTGTTCCAGTAGCTTGTTTTGTGCTCAAAGCCGCCTCCTCTGCTGACTCATTAACATACAATGGTCTCCCTGTGGCAGCACACACATCCAGCACTTAGCATCTCTATTAGGCGTCTTCCTCATTCACACCATCGTCACCACTCTCCAGTGCTCCACTTTCCCTTTACCAGAGTATCCCCATCCTCCCATCCTCCCGATACTGGGGCTCTGATTGGGGAGTTTTGTGGTTGACATTTAAGATGTTGGAGTTAATTTGCCCAATGCAAATGACCTAGATGTTAGGCACACAGTTAAGTCTCATAGCATCGCTTCGATGCGCTTTGGTCCCTGGCTGCAAGAACGTACCCCCATTATCTGTTAGTCTGGCTGAGGGAAATGCGCCCAAAGGACGTCTGACCATGATGGTGTTTTCTGAGCGTGGTCGTGGTAGCTGTATCTCAGTACTCTCTCTGGTTATAGGGTGGCATGCAGGGCTGCGTATTCCTAAAAGTCTGAGACCAGCTCTTAGCTGTGTCTGCCCTGTACGCTGTAATATGGTTATGGGTGGGAAGTGCACACTGCCCCGGGCTACATACGTATTCTTAAAAAGTTAGTCAGCAGCTCAAGGTCGCTGAGCTGATAGAGAGCTGGTTCCATGACATTTTGTGCTGCTTGCTATATAGAACGCTCACAAGAAAGGGTGTGTGACACATCTAAATATCACTATTGGCCATTCCACCTCTAGGGCCTTTTACACCCCTATGCCACAGCCTTTCATTTTGTTTTAAGGGTGAAGAATTGGCATCATTGAAGAACCCTCATTGTAAAGAAATCTCCTGAATTGAAATTTAACTGACACTAACCCTAATTGGCACAGGGCTTTTGAAAGGCAGGGGCTCCCAGGGGCTTCTAACCCCAGCTTGGAATGAAACCGGGTCTGCTAGTTTAAAAAACTAGTCACCTTGAAAAAAGAAATGCTTAATACGAGCCAGACAATTGTTCTCCAACACCAGGGATTAGGGCCTGTACACTTGCCTCAATTCTTTTTGACGGCATCACTTAGGTCCGGGACGATACTCATTAGTATCGTGGCATGGAAACAAAACACAAATCGGATGTAAATTTATTTAGAAAATGTCCCTAATGTTTATTTTCCTAGTTATATCACACTATTTTACATACGGTAGGTTTTTAAAGGACAATAGTTTGGTCTGCTTCACGTTTTTCCTTTTTGCCATGGAAAGAATATTGCCATACTGGTATTCTCACATCACTAGCATCATTGTCCATCCTATGGCTCTTTCAAGGAAAACTGAATATAAAAAGGAACCATTTTTGTAGCGTCTCAATTAGAGGCCGCCCGATTATCATTTTTCCACTCCGATACCGATTATTGGACAACCAAAAAAGCTGATACCGATTTAATTGTCCTGTTTTTAAAATAACTTTTATATTTGTAATGATGACAATTACAACAATAATGAATGAACACTTTTTATTTTTTATTTTAACTTAATATAGTACATAAAAATCTATTTAGTCTCACCCTGCATCCCACTGCTGGCTTGCTTCTGAAGCTAAGCAGGGTTGGTCCTGGTCAGTCCCTGGATGGGAGACCAGATGCTGCTGGAAGTGGTGTTGGAGGGCCAGTAGGAGGCACCCTTTCCTCAGGTCAAAAAAATATATATCCCAACGCCCCAGGGCAGTGATTGGGGGCATTGCCCTGTGTTCTTCAGGTCGTTGCTGTAAATTAGAACGTGTTCTCAGTCAACTTACCTGGTAAAATAACGGATAAATAAAACAAAATCCGGAAACTATCATTTTGAAAACAAAACATTTATTCTTTCAGTGAAATACGGAACGGGTGGCATCCCTAAGTCTAAATATTACTGTTACATTGCACAACCTTCAATGTTATGTCATAATTATGTAAAATTCAGGCAAATTAATTACGGTCTCTGTTAGGAAGAAGTGGTCTGCACACAGTTCGCCACGAGCCAGACAGCCCAAACTGCTGCATATACCCTGACTCAGCTTGCACAGAACACAAGAGAAGTGACACAATTTCAGGCACCACATTGATTATATGCAACACAGGACAAGCTAGTTAAACTAGTAATATCATTAACCATGTGTAGTTGACTAGTGAATATGTTAAGATTTTATAGTTTTTTATAAGTTTAATGCTAGCTGGCAACTTACCATGGCTCCTTGCTGCCTGCACTCGCGTAACAGGTGGTCAGCCTACCACGCAGACTCCTCATGGATTGCAATATAATTGGCCATAATCGGCGTCCAAAAATGCTGTGTACCGATTTTGTTATGAAAACTTGAAATCTGCCCTAATTAATCGGCTATTCCGATTTTAATCGGTCGACCTCTAGTCTCGATGGCTACGTCGGGCCCTTTGCCCATCCTGATAGTGTTGGGTATGAAAGACCACAGCCACCCAACAGCAGTGGCAGGCCTCTGCTCTGCTCCTTTAAGGAGTATTTAGCTTCTAGAGCGAGCACTTTGGCTGTCAGATTAACCGGCACGTCACTCTTCCCCCCCTCCGAGAGATGAAACCCAAAACCGTCCGTATCGTATTCGTCACTACTGCTGTCACATTAGTGATGCAGTGTGTGCGCGCACCGGGCCCATTGTCATTCATGGGATTGATTATCGGGGAAGCTGGGCAAGAGGAGACATTTATCCATTTAAAGCAGCAGCCCAAGCCCCCCCCCTCTCTCGCCTCGCTCTCTTTCTATGGCCGGCTTGTCTTCTGCACACCTCTGTTTGGGATGGGCGTAAACACATTCTCTGCGACCTTGGTGATGTTTGGCATGCACCTTGCAACCAATCTATCTGCTCGCCTGTTTACAGGAAATTTGCATTCAACTGCCGCAGTTGATGTGGTTTCTTAAGTTTTGTCTGAGTGAACTGCGGGCCTCTGGGATAAAAACAAGTGCTCTACAAACAGGACCTCATCTTTCATTCTTCTGAATTTTCTTTCTTTCACTCTACTGTCTTTAGTGGAAATACTTGCTCACACTTGAACTAGCTCAGACAAGGGCGTTGTTTTCGAAGACTCCTTTTGGAGAGAGCTGTGACATATTGCAGTACACTTGCTGATGTCCATAAAGGCAGTCCCCCCTCCCAGCTGGAAGCCCCAAACAGCTGCCAACTGGTTTCCTATCAGCCCAGCTCTGCTGGGGCCGTGGCGGGAAGAGGGCCAGCGCAGTCTCTATAGGAATAGAGGTTAGACGAGAATTACCAAGTCCCTCTTTAGGATTTGAGGCTAGAGGAGTCCTAGCCCCTCACTCTCTTTAGGTATATAATTCTCAATTGAACCAGCAGAGTCTGAATAAATTACATGTGTTGTCTCTAGGGCTAAGTTAGACATTTGCTCTTTCTCTTTTGAGCTATAGATTTAGTAAAGTTACTGTCACCATGCTGAACTTAAGAATAGTATAAAGCTAGTAATGGCCATACGGGGATAAAGATAAGGACTCGGGTAGGCAGTGACAATTTGACTTGTGGCAGATATCTTTAGTTCAAATCTTAACAAAAACTGTTTAAACCTAGAGTTGTTTGTCTGATGAACCGCCTCAGAGCGGTTGGTTGGTTTTTGTTTCTCCTGCTGCTGAAAATATTTACTAGTTTATTATTCCTTCCCCTTCTCCTGGCAGTATTCTACTTCATCTGAGATGACAGCTTCTGACAGGACACCCGCTTCGGGGGCGAGCCTCCAGCCAGCCAACCGTGACAAGAAGCCCACCGAGCAGAAACCCCAAAAGAAGAAAGTGAAGGTGATTGTGGAGGAGGAAGGATCAGAGGGGGAAAAGAAGCCCCCAAAAAAGAAAAGAGGATGTATAGAGGAGGAGGGGAAGCGAAATGTTGGGGACAGTCCCTGGGCGGAGGTTGACCGTCTGCCAGGCGCCCTGGAGGAATCGCTTGTGGTAGAGAAGAAGACAAAGAAGAAACCAAAGGAGAAGGAGCCTAAAGAGCCCAAGACTCCAAAAACACCCAAGATCCCCAAAGAGCCCAAGGAGAAGGCCAAGAGCACTACCCCCAAGGCCAAGATGCCTAAGAAGCCCAGGTAGGTTACATTTGCTTTATATAAACCTACATGTAGGCTACCTCACTTTAGTTTAGGCCTAACTATTTATACCAGCAATACATAAGCTAGGATAGATCTAGGCTATTTATACCAGAAATACATTAGTTAGGCTACATCTAGGCAAGGCCCATACCTCAAGTCAGCTTCTCTCTTACTACTGTTATTGTATGCTTTGAATGAAAGCTTTGGTGTCCCTCAGGGATCAGAATTACTACCGGTGTGAATGTGTTTTGGCTAGGGTCTTAAAGCTGATTTGTGTTCAGGTCAGTATGTTGGATAAACCTTACTCTCAAGTCGACTTGGAATTGATAGCGCATACTCATCATCACCATCAGCAACTGCATTTCCAAGATGAGAAATTTGATCTACATTTCATCATTCATATGGGAGGGTCACCTCAAGCACCTTATCAATGTTGCCAATTTAAGCGACTTTGTCGCTAAATTTACAGAATTTTAGGCCTTTCCAGCGACTTTTATTGTTATTAAGAGTCTAGCAACAAATACACAGCTACATTTCAGGCTGCCTTTGGAGTTTTTTGACAGCGGGTTTTCATTGTTTTAATAGCATTTAGTGACTTTTCCCACTCAATTCTGGTGCAAACGAGAGTAGGAGAAGCTGCCTGTGCAACAGTCACATCATCACTGAATACACAGGCAGAAAAGCACAAAGGGGGGGGTGCAGTGGGAGATGGGGCAAAAAACGCTATGTTGGGGACCGCAGCTTTGGCACAAGGCAAATTGGTGCTGTGACGTCGTCGCGGCAATGGCAAACATCATCTAGTGACAAATCAAGGAGCCAATGGCAGATTTCACAAAAAAAAAAATCCAGCACGGCACCTGAGCTGTTCGGCACTCTTTTATCCCACCCCTCACTTGTGTGACCAGTCAGTGAGAAACGCAGGTTAAGACCCAGAGTTCGCTAACTCCTAGGTGGATGAGGAGTGAGCTCCATGGTTTTAGTACATGTATTGTGATGGGACTAACAGCTCTTCCATACTACTATATCCTAAACATTAATATAACTCAATATATACTGACAGACTGTTATATCGAAAGCCCTTAGACTCCACTGTTGCAAAGGGGTGTAGGCCTTTCACTATGAACTTGGTCACGGCTAGGTGGCACTCATTCACGCTCTCCTCAGTCATCCTTCCACTAGCTGCCTGCGTGAAGGTGCATTGGGCTTGTCTTTGGCTTGGACCAGCGGTATTAGAGGGAGGTGTGGGTTCGTTCATTGTAGCTGCAACTTTAACAAAAAAGTAACAATCTTTAAATTAGTGATTGTTTAGCTATGGCTGTGTTCATAAATTCAATCAGCTGGCTAATGGTGACTTTTGATCATGAACCCTGTAGCGTGTGTGTGGGTGCGTGTGTGAGATGTAGCGCACGAGAGATCTCTCTTCTGGATTGGGAATAGCGAAAATGCATCATAGGTGAATGTCTTAACTTGTTAGGGAGTGGCAGCTGAGGAGTCAGTTTTGGAGAGCCTGGCGTGCCCAAAGTAAAATGCCTCCCACTCAGGCCCAGAAAATAGGATATGCACATAATTAGTACCATTGGATAGGAAACACTCTGAAGTTTCTAATAGTGTTAAAATATTGTATGAGAGTATAACAGAACGGATATGGCAGGCGAAAACCCGAGGAATTTCTGTCCTGGAAAAAGTGATTGACACACGGCCTCATTTTGAACCCCTCCCTTATGAAAATGCCCATATAAGGGGGGAAGATTTCAGTACCTATCGCTTCCACTGGATGTCAAGTCTCTAGACACTGTTTTGATTCTATTTAGTTGATCAGGATGGCAATAGAAGAAGAATTAGGAAGTGGTCACACAGAAGTCAACAGAAGAGAATGCGTGTTCACCGGCTTGCACGTGCTGTGGTTGATTCCTTTTCTATCGCCCAGTTTATATTCCAGTTGAAATATTATACTAAATATACATAGTGTTCCTATGGATACATTATCAATGATGTTTGATTGTTCTTGGACAAGTTTATAGGTATAGGTTGAACGAGTTCTCTTCACGTTTCAATGGGCGAGTGGACGCTGTATTTTCTCATCATAACGCACCAACCAAACGGAGATTTATGGATATAATACATTACTTTTTCTAACAAAAGAACCATGGATTGTCTTCGTTGGACACTTGGGAAGCCTTCAGCAGAAGTTCTTCAAAAGGTAATTGATTTGTTTTCGCTGTGAAATGTGTTTTGTGTGAACCGCATGGTTTATGAATTTATGCTAATGGGAAAAAAATATTGGAGGTGCTACCCTCAAACAATCAAATGTAGTGCTTTCGCCGTAAAGCCTTTTTGAAATCTGACAACGCTGTGATATTTCCAAGAAGCAGAGCTTTTGATGACTATGCAACACTTGTATATTGATGAATGTTTAATAATTAAACTTTTGGATTTTGAATTTGGCGCCTTGCATTTCACCGGGTAGTGTCGCGAGTGGGGCTCTAGCGCACCACCACTCCCTAAGAGGTTAACTTCTTAGGGAGCAGCAGCTGAGGTGTCGGTTTTGGAGAGTCTGGCGTGCCCTTAGTAAAAGGCTTGCCACTCAGGCCCAGAAACTAGGATATGCACATAATTAGTACTATTGGATAGGAAACACTGAAGTGTCTAAGAGTGTTAAAATATTGTCTGTGAGTATAACAGAACTGATATAGCAGGCGAAAACCCGAGGAATTTCTGTCCTGGAAAAAGTGTTTTTGACACATTGCCTCATTTTGAACCCCTCCCTATTGAAAACAGCTATACATGGGAGTAAGATTTCAGTACCTATTGCTTCCATTGGATGTCAACAGTCTCTAGACAGTGTTTGGTGATGTTAGGTTGCTCTGGATGGTAACAGAAGAAGAATTTCGAACTAGTCATCGGATGTAAACAGAAAAGGATGCGCGTTCACGGGCTCGCGCGCGCTGTGGTTTATTACTTTCTTATCGTCCAGTTTATAATCCGGTTGAAATATTATAGTAAATATACATGAAAGTGTTCCTAAGGATACATTATCAATGATGTTTGATTGTTCTTGGACAAGTGTATAGGTAGGTATAGGTTGAATGCGTTCTCTTCACGGTTCAATGGGCGAGTGGACGCTGTATTTTATGATCATAATGCGCCAACCAAACGAGATTTATGGATCTAATACATTACTTTTTCTAACAAAAGAAGCATGGATTGTCTTCGTTGGACACTTGGGAAGCCCTCAGCAGAAGTTCTTCGAAAGGTAAGGGATTTGATATTAGCAATTTTATGCGTTTTTTGAGACCCGTGTTGGGTTATGGATTTATGCTAATGCGTAAATATTAGAGGTGCTACCCTCAAACAATCAAATGTAGTGCTTTCGCCGTAAAGCCTTTTTGAAATCTGACAATGCTGTGATATTGCCAAGAATCAGAGCTTTTGATGACTTGCAACACTTTGTATATTGATGAATGTTTAATAATTCAACTTTTGGATTTTTGAATTTGGCGCCTTGCATTTCACCGGGTAGTGTCGGGAGTGGGGCGCTAGCGTCCCACCACACCGTAAGTAGTTAACTGCCTTGTTCAGGGACAGAACGACAGATTTTTAGCTTGTCAGCTCGGGGATTCGATCTAGCAACCTTTCGGTTACTGGCCCAACGCTCTAACCACTACGCTACCTGCCGCACCTTAACCCACTGTTCAACGGTAGGCCGTCATTGTAAATAAGAACAGTTATTTACTAGTTAAATAAATAAAAATTATTTTTAAACCTTGATTTTAGATGGAACCTTTGTGTGCCATTTGAGGGTGAATGGACAAGACAAAATATTTAAGTGCCTTTGAACAGGTTAGGCACACCAGTTGTCAAGAACTGCAATGCTGCTGGGGTTTTCACATTTAAGTCTCCCGCTTGTATCAAGAATGGTCCACCACCCAAAGGACATCCAACTTGACGCAACTGTGTGAGGCGTTGGCTTTTGATGAGTATGGAACACTTGTATATTGGTGGATGTTTAATAATTCAACTGGATTTTGAGTTTGGCGCTTTACATTTTACCTGGTAGTGTCGGGAGCAGCCCGCTAGCGCCCCAGTGATCCCTGAGAAGTTAACTTAATAGTTTTAAGATATCTAGCTGGCTAACATTTAGTTGTGAATTCATTCTGTAAATAGATCACCTGGTGCGTGCTGCACAACCGTGAGTGACTGAAGGCTCTGGTCTCTTGTCGTTGTGTGCTTGTAAACAAACACCTCGTAACTACCGTTAAGTTTCAAAATGAAAAATTGTGATTAGTGAAATCTTTATCTCCTAGCATATTGCTCAAGTTGACTGCAGTTATTTACTTAAAGTAACTGCTAATATTCAAATGTATAAAAAAAATAGTTTAAACAGTTGAAGGTATTAAAAAAACTATTTCCATTTGTAGTATACGGTATACCGCCCAAGCCCAATATGTAGCACACAGGACAAAATGTACCTTCCCTGTTTCACTCCTTGTAGATTGGTGGATGGGACTAGCAGTTCTCTAACCTATAGTGCAACCAGTGGGTCCGTCTCCCAGGCCAAAGGCAGATTACTTCAGACCTTGTATATTCCAGCATGAAATGGTACAAGCTTAATGTTCCAAAGTGTCCAGTGTTGTTTGTGTAGTTTAGTTTCGGACCACTAGGTTTGAGCAGAGCATGTTGAGCATCTGGTGAATGACTCTTACTCTCTCTCGCTCTCTCTGCCGACCTGGGTGGAAATGCAAAGCAGGGGGACAGAGCGTGTGAAAGAGCCAGTGAGCGATGAGTCCTTTTCATTGTGTAGGAAGTAACATGAGCTTCCTGAGGAATGTGTCAGCAGAGCCTCCCCACCCCCACTTCTTTCTCTGCTCTCTCCATCCCCTGCCCTTATCCCTCTCCTACCCTCCTCTGCAGTGCTGTCACTCCTCCTGCCACTTTCTTCCAGAGGAAGAGGGAGGGGCCAGTGACAGCGCAGGGGGTCAGCAGATGGGGGAGGTGTGTGAGGGGACGGGGGGAAAGTATGCATGAGGGGATGGAAGTGTGTGTTTCTGTTTGTTTGTGTGTGTGGAGGGAGTAGGTAATCTTGTGGAGTAAAATGGCCGCTAATGGTGATCAAGGCAATGCTTCGTCATTTAGCCACCAGGCCTGACAAGCACCGGAATGAAGCACAGCAAAAAAGGCTGTCACTGGCAGCTAAATGAGCTCCAATCAACTGGGGCTAAGTCCCTTCTCTGCATCCTTCCTCCAATTTGTGATGGCTAGGTCAGTCCTTTTAATTTATTATGATAATGATGGCAGCGCATTCACTCAACCTCTGCCTTGCACTGTAAGGGTGGACTAAATAAACCCTTCTCTCAGTCTAATTGCTCCAGGCAGAAGTTTTATAAAGTTTTAGTATCTTAGCACCTAGGTGTTTGCTATTTAAGTCCTGGATGTATTAGTATTACTACACTGACCTAAAAGAAGTGTGAAAGCTTCCGCCGTATTGCTTTCACAATCATTTTCCTCACTGGTGGAAATATAAAGTGTCCTTTACACTGTGTAGAGTATCAGTTTGGCTTAAACCGATGAGGAGCGTGTGGACTTATTTGTCCCATGCTTGCCTAGCCAGCTTCACTGACGTGGGTGGAGTGCGAGGCTTCAGGCAAGAGGGGGGGGGCGGTCCGTGAGCCAATGGCAGGTAGGTAGCAGGCTGGCTTTTGACCTTGTTTGTGTGCTAGGTCATCCTGGGAGAAAGCTGAGCTATTAATAGCTGCCCGTCTCCTGTGTCATCACTCCTCTTGCTGCCACACCCACAGATGGGTGTGACATGGTGTGGTGTCCTAGATGTGTTTGCAGTACACACAGCTGTCAGGAAGGAAGCACACCTGCAGCCACCTCACCTGTGTGTGTGTGTGTGTGTGTGTCTCCCTGAATGAAAACAAACTAAACCATGTGTTAACCCTTAAGGGCCCTGACACAACAGTAGTGTTTGCTGAGAGTACTTAGCCCCTGAAGGGGATTTGCTAACCGCGTGCATACCGATTTTGAAAAAATGTTGTCAGTCAGACATCTACAGCGGGTCGTCCCTAAAACCACGCGCAGACGAATGCTAGATCAACATTCGTTGTGATTTGTGCATGCCTTTAGACATGTGGTACTACAATGTCTCCTGCTCATACTGAAAGGACAGAAGTGCCTTCAGCCCTCAATCAGCACACACAGCTCTCACCATACCATCTGTTTATCTTGTTCTTACTCTCTTTCTGCATCCAGGCACCTCCCCTCCCAAGCCAGTCACATGACTAAGCTAGCCGTACCTTGTTAATGTCTCCAGAGTTATTGCAGGCACTATGCTGAAGCTCTGTGTATATACCCCTGTGTACATTCATTGCCCTTAGCAAGGGTGCAAAAGCTGTGGTGTGTGTGTGTGTGTGTGTGTGTGTGTGGGAGGAGGGGGTGTAGCTGTGTACGACTCATCTCACCAGCGAACGGCAGATGTCCTGGAACTCTCCCCCCTCAGACCTTTTCCTTCCTTACCTCTCCTCCTCCCCTGTCTTCTTACTGTCAGCATAGAGCGTCACACACCCCTGCTGGAGGACCACATGCCTAAATGCCATCCTGTACACCTCAGAGACCGGATTCTGGATTCATTCCAGTGGTGCACTTTAACAAATCCCTCTTGTTAATGTAGTTAAGCACCATAATTGCCGACTGGTATTTTAGCCGTACATACTAGAGCCACACCATCTTCTAAAACATGGTATTTCACATCCGGCCATGATTGGGAGTCACATAGGGCGGCGCGCAATTGGTCCAGTGTCGTCCAGGTTTGGCCGGGGTAGGCGTCAATGTAAATAAGAATTTGTTCTTGCCTAGTTAAATAAAGGTTACATAAAAAATAATAATAGAATTCCATAACAGCGTTGGTTAGAGGCATTCGCCGTCTGTGTTGCTGCCTCCGCTACCTTCCTCCTCTCCTGGTTCCATACACACAGCCTTGAACCCTGCCCACAAGCCATTGTCACCGGAGAGCAATATTGAGGAGTAAGCGGGAGAGTAGGGAAGAGAAGAATGAGTGGTTAGGAGAGAAAGGGAGACTTGATAGCGGGGTAGAAAAGGAGAGGAGAGATTTAGAGGCTGACTAAGTGGAAAAGAGATGGAGAAGGAAAGAGGGTGAAAGAACGGGGGGAAAGGGATATTATGTCGACAGGGAAAAGCAAAGAGTTGTAAAGAGTTGGTCCCATGTTTCATGAGCTGAAATATAAATATCCCAGAAATGTTCCATACACACAAACGTATTTCTGTCAAATGTTGTGAACAAATTTGTTTACATCCCTGTTAGTGAGCATTTCTCCTTTGCTAAGTTAATTGATCCACCTGACAGGTGTGGCATAACAAGAAGTTGATTAACTTCTTAGGGAGCAGCGCATGAGGTGACCGTTTTGGAGAGCCTGGCGTGCCCAAAGTAAAATGCCTCCCATTCAGGCCCAGAAAATAGGATATGCACATATTTGGTACCATTGGATAGGAAACACTCTGAATTTTCTAAAAGTGTTAACCATTTGTCTGTGAGTAAAACAGAACGGATATGGCAGGCGAAACCCCCGAGGAATTTCTGTCCTGGGTAAAGTGGTTTTCAGAGTGCCTCATTTGGAACCCTTCCCTTATGAAAATGCCCATATAAGGGCATATGAATGCAGTACCGATCGCTTCCTCTGGATGTCAACAGTCTCGAGACAGCGTTCAGTTTTGTTTTGGATGCATTAGAGCAGAGAATAAGAGGAAACCAGGAAGTGTCCCTTTGGAATTCAACAGGAGAGATCGCGCGCTCCCGAAAAGGCGCGCTCTGTGTTTTTTTTTCCGTCTTTATAGCTCAGTTTATATTCCGGTTGAATTATTATAGTAAATGTACCTAAAAGTGTTCCTAAGGATACATTTAAAACTGTTTGATTGTTCTTGGACAAGTTTATAGGTATAAGATGAACGAGTTCTATTCACGTTTCAATGGAGTAGTGGAGGCTGTAGTTTCTGATTATAACACGCGAACCAAATGGAGATTTATGGATAAAATACATTACTTTTTCCAACAAAAGAACCATGGATTGTCTTCGTTGGACACTTAGGAAGACCTCAGCAGAAGTTCTTCAACAGGTAATTGATTTGTTTTCGCTGTGAAATGTGTTGTGTGTGCCATGATGGCTAATCGATTCATGGCTATGGGAAAAATATGTGAGGTGCTACCCTCAAACAATCAAATGTGCTGCTTTCGCCGTAAAGCCTTTTTGAAATCTGACAACGCTGTGATATTGCCAAGAAACAGCGCTTTTGATGAGTATGGATCACTTGTATATTGGTGGATGTTTAATAATTCAACTTTTGGATTTTGAATTTGGCGCCTTGCATTTCACCTGGTAGTGTCGGGATTGGGGCGCTAGCGCACCACTGATCCCTAAGTTAAACAGCATGATCATTACACAGGTGCACCTTTTGCTGTGGACAGTAGGTCACTCTAAAATGTGCAGTTTAATGTCATAACACAATGCCACAGATGTCTCATGTTTTGAGGGAGCATGCAGTTGGCATGCTGACTACAGGAATGTCCACCAGAGCTGTTGCCTGAGAAATTAATGTTAATTTCTCTACCAATGTCGTTATTTAGGAAATTGGGCAGTACGTCCAACCGGCCTCACAACTGCAGACCATGTGTAACCATGCTAGCCCAGGACCTCCACATCCGGCTTCTTCACCTGCGGGATCGGCTGAGACCAGCCAGCCGGTTTGTGCATGAAACTGTGGGTTTTCACAACTGAAGAATTTCTGCACAAATTTGTCAAACAGTCAGGGAAGCTCATCTGCGTGCTCGTTGTCCTCACTAGGGTCTTGACCTGACAGCAGTTCGGCATCATTACAGACTTCTGGCTCACCTTCGATGGCCACTGGCACGCTGGAGAAGTGTGCTCTTTATGGATGTATCCCGGTTTGAACTGTACTGGGCAGATGGCAGACAGCGTGTATTGCGTGGGGTCGGTAAACGGTTTGCTGATGTCTGTTGTGAACAGAGTGCCCCATAGTGGCTGTGGGGTTATGGTATAGGCAGGCAAAAGCTATGGACAACAAACACTTGCATTTTATTGATGTCAATTTGAATGCACAGAGATACAGGGACGAGCCCCTTGTTGTGCCATTCATCCGCCGTCATCACATGTTTCAGCATGATAATGCACGGCCCAATGTCACAAGGATCTGTACACAATTCCTGGAAGCTGAAAATGTCCCAGTTCTTCCACGGCTTGAATACTCATTAGACATGTCACCCACTTAGCATGTTTGGGATGCTCTGCATCGATGTGTACGACAGCTTTTTCCAGTTCTGGCCAATATCCAGCAACTTCGCACAGCCATTGAGGAGTGGGACCATATTCCACAGGCCACAATCAACAGCCTGATCAACTCTGTGAAGGAGATGTTTCTTGCTGCATGAGGCAGACAGCATGGTTTCTGAGCTATCTTTTTTTAAAGATAGCTTTGACCAACTGATGCATATCTGTATTCAGTCATGTGAAATTCATAGATTAGGGCATAATTCAGTAATTCAAATAGTTCATTTAAGGAAATCAGACCAACTCAGTAAAATCTTTTGAAATTGTTTCATGTTGCATTTTATTTTTGTTCAGTGTAGCAGTAAGAAGAGGAGAAGATAAGTGATGGAGGGAGATGAGTAGAATGTGTCTGAGTAGAGCAGATGGCTCCAGCCTGTGGAGTCCAGCCAGAGGAACAGGTGCGGATCATGTGACCGCGGGTTACCAGGGCAATGTGATTGCTCTTGGCTGCAAATGAAAGGAGAGGGGGGCCCTAGAGTAGAGCCAGCAAGGGAGTGAGCTAAGGAGAGGGGGTTGACTGCCTGCCCCCAGGGCTTTGTGTAATCTGTGGCAGGGAGGAGCGGTCTCTCTCTCTCTGTGTGAAAGAGACACAGCTTCCCTCCCTCCTCTTCCCTTCTCTAGCTGTTCATGTTTCAACTGTCTGTCATCCAGCCTCAAGGAAATTATTTGACCTCAAACTGTTAATTTAAAACATGGCATCTCCAAGATGGTTACTAGAAATACCACGACTTCCATCTCATTGTGTATCGAACATCAACTTTGAAACCACAAGTTTAACTTGCTAAATGCTCTTGTGTACGGATGATTGTTCCAACCATCATCAAAATGGTTTCCACTGGTGTCTACGGTGGGCCCTCATGCTATGGAGAGTCTATATAGTGGAAGCACATGATGAGTTTTTCAGGAGTTTAAAGATTGTGGTGTAAAGTTGTAAACTATACTTTAGGCCAGTGTATCCTAACTCCAGTCCTTCAGTGCAAAAATGTATGCTGTTGACTGTACCCAAGGCCTGGAGTTGGGAAACACTGTTTCAAGCATTGTTGACTTCATACTATCAGAGACCACACCAAAAACTGACCGTAATACCTGTTTTAACCTCTCCCGGTTAGGGGGCAGTGTTCGGAGAAGTTCGGAGAGTCTGGCGTGCCCAAAGTAAAATGCCTCTTACTCAGGCCCAGAAACTAGGATATGCATATCATTAGTTGTATTTGGTGGGAAAAATGTAGAAGTTTCTAAAACTGTTAAAATAATGTAACTGAACTGATAGGGCAGGTGAAAAACTGAGGAAAATCCATCCGGAAAATTGTTTTTTTGAGCTCCCATGAAATTGGTATGGTTTCCTATTGCACAATGAAAATAATAGCTCCCAGATTGCAGTGCCTATGGCTTCCATTGGATGTCAATAGTCTTTAGACAAGGTTTCAGGCTTGTTCTTTGAAAAATGAACAAGTATCTGTAGTTTATCATTGGGTTCCTCCTTGGGTCTGTAGTCCTGTCGCGCGTGTGACTGAGGGCGCGCTCTTTGTTATTTATCTCCGGTATTGAACATAGTATGTTCCGTCTTAAATTTGATCGTTTATTTACATATTAGTGTACCTGAGGATTGATTAGAAACGTTGTTTGACTTGTTAGGATGAAGTTTATCGTTAACTTTTTGTATTCTTTTCTGTGTGTTGAACGTGTGGATTACTGAACAAAACACGCCAACCAAACTGAGTTTTGGGATATAAAGAGGGACTTTATCAAACAAAACGACAATTTATTGTGTAGCTGGGACCCTTGTGATTGCAAACAGAGGAAGATCTTCAAAGGTAAGTTGTTTATTTTATCGCTATTTTTGATTTCTGTGACGCCTGTGCTGGTTTGAAATACATTTATATGCAGGAAGTATGCGGGGCGCTGTACTCCGATAATCAAATGCTATGCTTTCGCAGTGAAGCCTATTGTAAATCGGACAAAGCGGTTTGAATACCAAGATTCTAATCTAAAGAATGGTGTATGACACTTGTATTTTCATGAATGTTTAAGATGATGACATGAGATGGTGTTCACTCATCAATCCTTCTCTACATATTCTCCACCACCTCTTTCATATCAGTCTCTCATTTGTCCTTCTCTTCCTAATCCCTCTGTCCTCTTCTCTGTCGCTCTTTCATCCTCAGCCCACCCTCTCCTTCTGTCGCTCTTTCACACTTCTTCTAATCCCTGTCTTCCCCTCCTGCCTGTAGAAGCACTGAGAAGGTGGAGTCAGCGGAGGGCAGTGGCAGCAGTGTGAAGGAGACTAAGAGGAAGAGGGAGCCCTCGGTCAGCTCCGATGTGGAGAAGTCACCCCCAGGCCCCTCCGAGGAGGAGGAGGAGGACGACGACGGTGTTCAGGTACACACACAGTAACATCAGTTTTGCACTAACCACAGTGTGAGCATTTAACTTTCATTTGTGAATAAAAATAATTATGTTGAAAGTATTTCTGCCGTCTTGTTTCATAGCTGTTAAATGAATCACACAACGTCAAAGAACTATGAATCCTCGCTCTGCAACACTGCTTGGCTCAGGGCTGTGTGCACGTGAAGCGCTGAGTGGAAGATTTGTTTTTAGAAGTGCTGTGCACAGACATAACAGTTGGTCTAGTTTACTTGAAACGGAAGTCTACTGAAGTGAGACTTTGTCCTTTCTTGGCTATTTACATAGTTTTGTTCACAAGCTAGGTTGTTTTGAGTTTCAACTGCTAGGGAAGCAAAGACAACACTGCTATTTGTCACTCTCAATCTCACAGGCACATGACTCTGGGGTTGCATTACCACGGTAACCTCCCACCCTTAAAGGGGCAGGTGAACATTTGTCTAATCTGTGATATTTTGGTTAAAAGGCCCAGGTCAGTTTTTTGTTGGTGTAAAATCAGTGGCTGGTAGATAGTACATTTTAGGCCCTGTTTGTGTGGATATTGAACAGGACCCAGGTGTGTTAAGACTGCAGCCTTAATTCAGGGCCGTTAGCCCAATATGGTACATGTTTACTCCCTCTCTCTCTATATATAGAAGCGGCGTTCCAGTCGTCAGGTGAAGAGGAAGCGCTATACAGAGGAACTGGAGTTCAGGATCTCAGACGATGATGGAGACGTTTCCCCCGCTCCCAAGTCGCCCTTCAACAACTCTGAACAGCAGGTCAGCACCCACAATGTGTGCAGGTGTGCATGCGTTCCAGAGAGAAGGTTTGTGCTCAATGCTCTTCATTGCTTTTGACTGTGCTAATGTTGTTCAATCTGTGTGACTGTAGGAGGTGGAGACGGAGGGGCCTGTGGTGGAGAAGATCCTGTCCATACGCATGGGGAAGAAAGAGGTGAGGCACACACCCTCCCAGACAGTCTGTGGAGAGAGAAAGGGTACCAGTGCCCCTGGTGGCATCTTATGAAGAGCTGCCCCACCAGCTCCCTCTTAGACAGCCGCTTCCTAGACCAGTCTAACAGTGGTCTGGAGAGGAGACACTGTGTGGACTTGGAGTCTGGTCACTTTTGAGCTATAAATAAAACATAATAAAAAGTACATTTTAAAGACACTA